>CM038669.1:178130620-180532881 GCA_021605145.1 Aegilops bicornis
ATAAGGAATCACCCGCGAGCGAGGGAAAGTCTCAATTACGGTAGGAATGGAATAATGCCCGCCCCTGGTGTGGTGGAAAAAGCCTCGTTTTCTATTCCTTTTAAAGCTGCTGATGCGAGCTACCCACCCCTGGTATCTCCACCTGTGGATTGAGAGTCAAAAAGTGTGAATTTCGCCGGTTACTGGATCTAGTCCTCCGCGAAAAGTCAGAAATTCTGCGTATTTGGACCCCCGATAGAAGGTCGAGTTTAAAAACAAATCGAAGACAAAGCAACGAATGAAAGGAAGGACGCTCCTCCTCGCCTCGCTGCGCCGCCCCTCCCCGGCCCCTTCGCCGCCCTCCTGGACCACCGGAGCCGCCGCCCCGACGGACCAGAGCCGCCGCCACCGTACCGCCGTTGCCGGAGTTCGACCTCACCGCCGCCGGTTTTCTGGCGAAAACCGCCGAACCTCCGCGAACCGGTATAACCGCCGCCCGATCCGGTTTTCGTCGATTTTTTTTCTTTTTAAACGCAGTTTTTTTAGTTAGTTTTAATTAGTGAACGCTCATTAGATTAGACCTGGAGCAAACGGTTTTTCGTTCGCTAGCGTTCAGTAGCGAACGTTCGTTCGATAGGATTTTTCTTTTTCTTTTATTTTCGGCCAGGGACCCATCCATGAATATTTTCTTCACAGATTAGTCCCTGTATTTCAAACGCTCACATCTTTTCACTCGTTTGTCCAAATCCAACGAAACCAACGCCCGCTTCTTCATTATGATCTCCTCTATCCATTAATCCAACTCAAACTTGTTTTTGAAAGTTTAAAATTTGAATTAGATCAGATTTTAATTTGAACTTCGTTTGATCATAACTTGAGTTTTATAACTCCGATTTAATTGATTCTTTTTGCAAATCGGAGCTCCTGACCTAAACTTTCTGATAAGGCCAAATTCATATAATTTTGGTACTGTTAGAAATTGTTTTATGTTGCAAGAGTTATTTGCTTGGTTTTGATGTTTTCCGATTTGTTTTCTTTGTTCTTTCCGATCTTTTGGGTAATTGCTTATGTGTGGTTACTATTGCTTGCTTACGATAGATTGACCGGAGTGTGACGAGTAGAACTATCAAGAGTTTTGAGTGCGAATCATCTTCATCAACATTGCAGGCAAGTAACACTTTGATCATACTTCTTCTCATACCCAGTTTTTATGCATTAGATCTATCCTCAAACACTTGCATGATTAGGATCTAATTAAATTGTGGGTTTTGGGAAGTAGATTGAGGTAGAACCTATTACCTGTTTTATTATCAAACCCTTGGGAGTTACTTCTACGTTTGCTTATTATGCCATGCTATGCTAGTAGACGTGGATTGGGTGAGTGTATCCATGATGTATGTGAGATTGTTATTTAATGGTTTATTTAAGGTGGCAACTTAAACACACATCTGGGTGGATTGAGGCACCTGGTTTCTATCAGGACTTGCCTGTATTTCTTCGGACCGCCACCCAGGCTCAAAGGGATCATGAGATTATTCAAACTAGACACTTCCGTGTGCAGCCACATGCTACTATGGGCTCTAGCATAGTTGACTAAGTTGTGTGAACTCTTACGGGTAGACTAGCTGATGTAGGGGTTGTAGGTTGGTACGGTCTACCCACATGTATGGTGCTAAGCGCTTACGAAGACTATGTCTCGGTCATCCGTTTCTCAAACACCATGTAGTGCGAGAAATCAAACGGAGGAGATCGAGTCTTGTGGGGAAAAGTGCACAAACCTCTGCAGAGTGTATAAAGTAATCATGATTAGACGTGTCCCCGGTTATGGACGTCTTGAGTATCTAGTTCTTGGATTATCATGTTGATCTCATCACGTTACTTAATATAATTTGTTTGGGTTTAATGAGTACTTTTAATTGGGATTGAGGATGCTGTCAACCATTCTCAATGTTTAACAACCACCATGATAGTTAAATAAATTTATTCCTTTGCAGTAGGGAAAAATTGGCTTTACGCAAAACTGTAACCATAGAGCTTTCCACCAGCCATATATGCATGTAGTATAGGCTTATTCTTTCATTACTCTCTATGTGTTACATTGCCAGCATATTCCATGTGCTGACCCGTTTTCGGGCTGCAACGTTTCATGTTGCAGACTTTTCAGACGACGAGTAAGTGATACGTTAGGGTTACGATTTCTACACTCAACTTTGCCGTTGGTGTTGATGGGAATCCACAACCTTGTTACTTCCGCTATTTGGATTGAGGTAATAGTATTTACGTTACTTTATACATGTGATTTATCTCTGTTATAAATCCTTGAGTACTGTGTGTGTCAGCATACCGATCCAGGGATGACACGTAAGCACAGAGACTTGATCCATTCGGGTCGGGTCGCTACAGGGAAGGACACGAGGGCTCCACGAGGGTGGAGGGCGTGCCCCCTACCTCGTGGGCACCTCGTGTGCCTTCCGGACTCCGTTTTCTTGCACGATATGTATTTTGGTCGGTAAAAATTCATTATATATTCTCCCGAAGGTTTTGACTCCCGTATCACGCAAATATCCTATGTTCTTGTTTCGAGCTGTTCTCTGTCAGGATTGTCAAGGCCAGGCATCATGTCGCCCCCCTCCTCCAACAATGGTGACAAAGACGCTTGGCTAATGAAGATAGAGCTGAAGAGGGAAGAACCCATGGAGATCAACAAGGATGAAGGGATCAAGAAGGCCACGGAGAACCAAGCTCTGGCAGCCAAAGACATCCTTCAACTTGATCACAATCTTCTTTCCCCAACTGAGATCGAAGCTTTGAAGATGATTGAGTTAGCTCATATTCAAAACAGGTATGTCACAAGTGAAAATATTTTGTTAGCATATCGTTGCACTCAAGGGCATTATCCGCAAGTTGGAGGACCTCTTACGCTCGATGTGCGACTATCCATCACCACCATCTTCTCCACCAACAAAGAAGGAGACATGATCACATGGGTATGGGCACTCCCCTTGGCAACTGCCAAGTTTGGGGGAGGTGCCCCGGTATCGTATCACAACCACATCTCCTATATTTACCGTTTTCTTAGTTTGATCCTATTAGTAGTATCTTGATCTAGTAGAATAAAGTTTATGGCATGATCTAGTTCTGAGTTTTGCTTTATGATCTCTCTATGTAATTGAGTCTGTTAGCTATATATAATAAAGATTAGTGTTGAGTCAAAGGCTTGATTATTTTGCCATGATCTGGAGTGAATAAAAGAAAGAGAAAAGAATAAAAAGAAATAAAGAGTTCATATTGATCTTATTGAGGGTCATGTCTTCACATAGAAAGAGTATGATGATTAAAAGTTGTTGGTAGTTGGCAAACATAGCCTTGGTCATCGTTGCAATTAATAGGAAGTAATAAGGAAAGAGAGGTTTCACATATAAATATACTATTATTGACATCTTTTATGATTGGGAGCACTCATTAAAATATGACATGATAAAGAGTTGATGTTGGACAAGGAAGAGAACGTAATGGGTTATGTTTTCTTATATCTGAGATAAAGTATGTTGTCATGGATCATCCAACATGTTGAGCTTGCCTTTCCCCCTCATGCTAGCCAAATTCTCAGCACCAAGTAGAGATACTACTTGTGCTTCCAAAAACCCTTAAACCAGTTTTGCCATGAGAGTCCACCATATCTACCTATGGATTGAGTAAGATCCTTCAAGTAAGTTGTCATCGGTGCAAAGCAATAAAAATTGCTCTAAATATGTATGATTGATTGGTGTGGGAGAAATAAGCTTTATATGATCTTGTGATGTGAAAGAAATAAAAGCGACAGACTGCATAATAAAGGTTCATATCAGAAGTGGCAATATAAAGTGACGTTCTTTCGCATTAAGATTTTGTGCATCCAACCATAAAAGCTCATGGCAACCTCTGCTTCCCTCTGTCGAAGGGCCTATCTTTTATTTATTATCTTCTACCTTATGCAAGGGTCATGGTGATCTTCACCTTTCCTTTTTCATTTTATCCTTTGGCAAGCACAGTATGTTGGAAAGATCCTGATAGATATATCTAACTGGATGTAGGGGAGCATGAGTTATTATTGTTGACATTACCCTTGAGGTAAAAGGTTGTGGGGCGAAACTATAAGCCCCTATCTTTCTCTGTGTTCGATTAAAACTCCGTAACCAGAAGTATTGCGTGAGTGTTAGCAATTATGAAGGACTAGATGATAGTTGAGTATGTGGCCTGCTTTTAAGCTCTGACATAGACTCTTTCTGATGTTATGATAAATTGGAATTTCTTCAATGACTGAGATTATAGTTTTTTGGTTCTCAATAAAGTTTATGATCCGTACTCTGCATTGTGAATGGATTATTACTTGAGCATAAGAAACCATATGACAAAATCTATATATGTTGTTGTTATGAGATTAATCATGATGCCTCCATGTCCGTATTTTATTTTTATCGACACCTCTACCTCTAAACATGGGGACATATTTATCGTTATCGGCTTTCGCTTGAGGACAAGCGAGGTCTAATCTTGCGGGAGTTGATACGTCCATTTTGCATCATGCTTTTATATCGATATTTATTGCATTATGGGCTGTTATTACATGTTATGTCACAATACTTATGCATATTCTCTCTTATTTTACAAGGTTTACATAAGGAGGGAGAATGCGGCACTGGAATTCTCAATGGAAAAGGAGCAAATATTAGAGACCTATTCTGCACAACTCCAAAAGTCCTGAAACTCCACGAAAGTCATTTTTGGAAATAATAAAAAATATCCAGCAGAAGAAGTTCACCAGAGGGGGGCCCACCTGTCCACGAGGGTGGGCGACGCGCCCCCTACCTCGTGGGCCCCCTGTTGGCTCTCCGATGCCCATCTTCTGCTATATGAGGTCTTTCGATGAGGAAAAAATCATAAGCAACTTTTCGGGACGAAACTCCGCCGCCACGAGGCGGAACCTTGGCGGAACCAATCTAGGGCTCCGCAGATCGCTCGCCGGGGACACTTTCTCCGGAGGGGAAATCATCGCCATCATCATCACCAACACTCCTCTCATCGGGAGAGGGCAATCTCCATCAACATCTTCACCAAAGCACCATCTCATCTCAAAACCCTAGTTCATCTCTTGTATCCAATTCTTGTCTCCAAGTCACGGATTGGTACTAGTAGGTTGCTAGTAGTGTTGATTACTCCTTGTAGTTGATGCTAGTTGGTTTACTTGGTGGAAGATCATATGTTCAGATCCTTTATGCATATTAATACCCCTCTGATTATGAACATGAATATTCTTTGTGAGTAGTTACGTTTGTTCCTGAGGACACTAGAGAAGTCTTGCTATTAGTAGTCATGTAAATTTGGTATCCGTTCGATATTTTGATGAGATGTATGTTGTCTAGCCTCTAGTGGTGTTATGTGAACGTCGACTACATAACACTTCACCATTATTTGGGCCTAGAGGAAGGCATTGGGAAGTAATAAGTAGATGATGGGTTGCTAGAGTGACATAAGGTTAAACCCTAGTTTATGCTGTTTAGCCGTATGGGGCCGATTTGGATCCATATGTTTCATGCTATGGTTAGGTTTACCTTAATACTTTTGTTGTAGTTGCGGATGCTTGCAATAGAGGTTAATCATAAGTGGGATTCTTGTTCAAGTAAGAACAGCACCCAAGCACCGGTCCACCCACATATCAAATTATCAAAGTACCGAACGCGAATCAAATGAACGTGATGAAAACTAGCTTGACGATATTCCCATGTATCATCGGGAGAGCTTTTCCTTATATAAGAGTTTGTCCAGGCTTGTCCTTTGCTACAAAAAGGATTGGGCCACCTTGCTGCACTTTATTTACTTTTGTTACTTGTTGCTCGTTACAAATTATCCTATCACAAAACTATCTGCTACCACTTATTTCAAGATTTGCAGAGAATACCTTGCTGAAAACCGCTTATCATTTCCTTCTGCTCCTCGTTGGGTTCGACACTCTTACTTATCGGAAGGACTACGATAGATCCCCTATACTTGTGGGTCATCATATAACCATCGAACCAATCTTGGGTTTATCTAAGCTGTTATAGCTAGTAATTCACCGGACTCGTCTAGCCGTGTCCGCGGTCTTAACAACCGATCCTTTATTCTGGTTGGAGGGGCCATTTAGTGTTCGGCTGTTAAAGTCGTCACACATTCTTCCGCTCGTAGGGAACGTTCAATGTTTCCGCTAATGGTGATGGTGCCACGTGGACCGGGCATCTTAAGCATGAGAGAAGCGTAGTGTGGTACTGCGTTAAAACGAGCGAACGCCGCTCTTCCAAGCAGTGCTTGATAGCCACTTCAGAATGGAGGGATGTTGAAGTTTAACTTTTCGCTTCGGAAGTTGTCGGGAGAAGCGAATACAACCTCTAGTAATAGAGAGCTCGTGCAGCGGGCCTCTGGGCCTGGTATTACTCCCTTGAGGGTAGTATTACTGTGGCTGATTTTTGTCGGGTCTATCCCCATTTTGCGGACTGTGTCCTGATATATTAGATTAAGACAACTGCCGCCATCCATAAGGACTCGTGTGAGATGGTATCCGTTTGCTATTGGGTCTAACACCAAGGCAGCCAATCCTTCATTCCGGATACTTGTCAGGTGATCCTTGCGATCAAAGGTGATCGGGCAGGTCAACCAGGGGTTGAACTTAGGGGTGACAGGCTCTATGGCGCGTGTGTCTCGGAGTGCATGTTTGTTTCTCCTCTTCATCACCTGGATCATGTTTACTGTTTTAACCTCTGGTGGGTATTTTTCTGTCCCCCAGTGCTTTGCTGGCGAGGCTCGTCCTCGTCTTCACTTGGTGTCTCCCTCCCCTTGTGTTCGGCGTTTAGCTTACCGGCCTGCTTGAAGACCCAGCATTCTCTGTGGGTGTGATTTGCGGGTTTATCGGGGGTGCCATGAATCTGACATAGTTTGTCTAGAATCTTGTTTAGGCTGGACGGTCCATCTCTGCTGCCTTTGAAAGGCTTTTTCCGCTGACCTGGTCGAGAGCCCCTGAATCTGGCGTTTACCGCCGTATTATCTGGGTTGTCCTCTTTATTTCGATGCTTGCTTTTACTGCGTCATGATTTTCCATTGCCATTCCTAACTTTGGAAGTGCTTGGGTCGCTGGTGCTACTGCGGGCTAACCAGCTATCTTCACCCGCGCAAAAGCGGGTCATGAGGCTTGTCAGGGCTGCCATTGTTCTCGGTTTTTCTTGGCCGAGGTGTCTGGCGAGCCATTCGTCTCGGACGCTGTGCTTGAAAGATGCTAAGGCTTCGGCGTCCGCGCAGTGGAGGATTTGGTTCTTCTTAGTGAGGAACCTGTTCCAAAGCTTTCGGGCTGACTCTCTGGGCTGTTAAATTATGTGACTTAAATCGTCTGCATCCGGAGGTCGGACATAGGTCCCTTGAAAATTGGCCCGAAAAGCATCCCCGAGCTCCTCCCAAATTCCAATTGAGTTTTCGGGGAGGCTTTTCAGCCAGTGCCGAGTTGGTCCTTTAAGCTTGAGGGGCAAGTACTCGATGGTGTGGAGATCGTCTCCGCGAGCCATATGGATATGGAGGATAAAGTCCTCAATCCGCACTCCAGTGCGTGGTCGATCATACGCCTCTATGTTCACTGGTTTGAATCCTTTCGGAAATTCGTGGTCCAGCACCTCATCGGTGAAACATAGGGGGTGTGCGGCACCCCTGTATTTGGATGTATCATGGCGTTCAGACGGTTGTAGTATTCAGTTTTGATTTTGTGCCGGAGCGCGCTTCTTAGATCCGTAGATGGATCTGGTCACGCTGGTCTTTCGATGCAAGTCGCCATGTGAAGCGTCTGCTGACTTATGTGCGGCCTTGTTGGCCGCTTTATCGCGGCCACAAGGTGGTTGATCCGATCGGTTGGTCATTTTATTTTTCGGCTGTGTGGGCGCTAAGGCCTCATCGTCGAATTCGGGCAGTAGCTTGCGCTTTGGATAGCTCTTTGTGTGGTGACTTCCACCATACTTTTCTTCATTGTCAAGGACTTTGTTCCATCTACTGTTGAGCGTATTTTGTGCAGCCTTAAGCCTTTGCTTCTGCTTCTTCAGACTCCTCGTGGTGGTAATAAGCCTTCTGCGGATGTTCTCTTGTTCCAAGTGCCTTTCCGGGATGATGTGTGCATCTTTGTCCGGACTGTTTTCCTCTTCGGAGGGAGGTTGATGAGCTTTATCCTCGGCGTCGCCGTGTTCGGACAGCGCATCCGTACTGTGTTCGCCATTTTCCGGTTCATCCTGCTCTGCTGCTGGGTCGATGTGGTCGTCGTTTCCTCTGGAGTCGATTGGGGTGTTATTTTCTCTTTCGCTGTTATCGCTGTTTTTACCGAGGCGGGATTTGGAGCGGCGCCTACGCCGACGCTTTGTTTGCTTCTCGATGGAGTTGTTCTTCGCTGCATCCTTCCGTTCCTCGTTATTGTTTCATTAGGTGTATCCACCATGTATATGTCATGTGATGAAGTGGCTGTCCAGCGCCCCGTGGGCGATGGTTCCTGTTCTTCTCCTGCATCGTCGTTCATGCCGTCGATGTCTTCGGAGTCGAAATCGAGCATGTCGGTTAAATCATCGACATTGGCTACTAAGTGGTTGGTGGGTGGGCAGCGAATTTCTTCGTCGTCCGCATCCCATTCTAGCTGGACATAGTTCGGCCAAGGATCTCCTGACAAGGAGAAAGACCTTAGTGAGTTTAGCACGTCGCCGAGAGGTGAGCGCTGAAAGATGTCCGCGGAGGTAAACTCCATGATCGGCGCCTGTCGTGGATTTTTCACGACAGATGTCCTTGGTGTGAGGACTTAGTCGCGAGGCCAACACATCTATGTGGTAGCTTCAGAGGGGTTGGGCGGAATCGAGAGACGCGAGGCAGATCATCACACAAGACGAGGATTTAGACAGCTTCGGGCCCTGGGAAACATCATCCGGTAATAACCCTACATGTTGTTTGTGGATAGGTCTCATTATGATCATGAGGGAGTCACCGGATAAACCGGCTCTTTGTGTCTAGCCCTAGAGATTGTTTCTTGTTTCTTCCCCCTAAGCTGCCGACGGGTCGTCCCCTTATATACACGGGTTGACGCCCTGCGGCCTACAGAATCCCTGCCGGCTCATAGACAGTGTCCGGCTCGGTGACTAATTAATTCTACCTTATGTTACAAGTCATGTCATCATGGCGGTTTATCACTATGGGCCTTAAGCCGCCTGTGGGCCTTGGACCCTTTATTGAACTGCCATCTTCGTGCTTGGTCTTGGGCTTCTTTCTAATGAGTCTTACTTGCGTAACCTGGCCCCTCCTGGGCGGCTTACACAAATAGTTATATCCCCAACATTGCCTTCTGGGCCTTGGGCCTTGTCATCCATCTGACCCGCCCGCCGGGTTACTATGAGCCGCCAAGTCCGGGCGGATTACCCGTGAATCGCCAAGCTCCGGACGGGTCATACTTCTGGCGGTTTACACCGTGGGGTATATCCCCGACATTAGCCCCCAGTTTAATTTGGATTTTATCCATGTTAAACTGATCTGCAACATAAACACAAGAACAAATTTGATAGGTTGTACTCCGGGTTAAATATTCTTGTAAGCCGGCACCTGATCATCCTTAAGTCATTGACATTTATTCCTTGATATGTATCCATGATCTCATAGAAAATCTCCTTTGCGGATATGTCCCAATTTTATCAATGCAAAAGATCCAGATACTTCCTTTGAGAAATCTTGGTCAACAGGCCAGCTTCAGAATCAATTTGCTGACGTTGGTCTCTTGTTGAGAAATATTATAAGAAATAATCCATTTGAGTCGGTTTCCCAAGCTTTGGCTTAATAAACATTTTGGACTCAAGATTCATCTGGTGATCCGCCGGTTTAAAGATGTAGAGGCTGGCTAGCTATAGCTGCCAAAATTGCCGGCTTGTAAATATTGATACACCGGGTAATAACTGTTCCCGACGCCGGGTCATAATTATTGGTGACACCGGATCATGATTGTTGCAAACACCTGGTCAATCTGACCTACTCAAAACTAAGAATTTTGAAGATTTTTTCCCCTTATATGTATATCACCTGTAGCCCCAAGTGCCAGGTTGTCATGCTTGCAGCAACCTGGGACTTGTAATTGCCTTATGCTCATAAAACTTCAAACAGTGTAGCCCCCAAGGGCCGGGTCATTATGCAATAATGAGCAGGGACTCTGTAAATATTACCTTGTAAACTGAAGCAGCAACGTGTAGCCCCAAGGGCCGGCTCAGTAAGATATTACTGAGTTGGGACTTTGTATATAATTCATTGATAATAACATCATATGATGTAATCTCCACCATGGGGCTTGAACCCACGTCCACAAGGTTAAGAGCTTTGTGCTTTACCAACTGAGCAATAGATCCTTCAATATAATGGATTAAGACTTGTGTACCTTGCAATCGTTGAGGAGCAATTGGTAGCCCCCAAGGGCCGGCTCATTATGATGTGATGAGTCGGGTCTTCAATGAGGTGAACAAAAATGACTTTGCATTAGCCCCCAAGTGTCATGGTGCATGCCTGCAGCGACATGAGACTTGCATATTTGATGTAACCTCAATTTGAATAATGTAGCCCCTAAGTGCCAGGTCGTAAGCCTGTAGCGACTCGGGACTATTCCTTCCATTGTAGAATAAACCATATCCATTGTTAAAATAATAGCCATTGCGCCAAAGCGACTTTTAATACCTTATCTGTTTGACAAGTAAGTCCGGAGTTTTAAATACCCGGCGGCTCTTGGCCGATGGCGATTTAATACGCCTCCATTGTAAGCCAGAATTTTTATAACCCGGCGGCTTATAGCCTTTTGAGAAAAATACAGAACAGATCATCATTTTGAAGCATCAACTTTGTTAATGAGCTTGAACTTAATCATTTATACGCCATATTTCTGCAAATCCTGCAAAGAGTTTAAACAACATATGCCCTGGCGACTTAACGTCAAAAGCCGTATGGTAACCACCCAAATGTAGTCTTATCCTGCACACAAGTAGATCACAAGATCCCTATGATCCTTTGAATGATACCGCCGGCTTATGTGACCCGGACAGTGAAGTTGATAACTCAACTCTGTAAGAGCCGACACATATGATATTTGTGACAACTCAAATACTTGCGATTGTATAAAAACAAATAAAAATTTGAGGCTTCCGATTCGAATACGATCAGTAAACCGTTCCAAAGGGGTTAAGCTAAGATTCGAATACGATCATATAGCCCCCAGTGGCGTTGGCGTTGCCGATCAAAGTGGGTATCGACAGCTATGTTCTCTTTGGTTCGAATACGACCTATGTTTGAACATGAAGCCCCCAAATGACCTTAAAAGTTGTTTAACGACGCTGATTCGAATACGATCCACGTCGATTCCCAAAGGGGTTGAGCTATGATTCGAATACGATCAAGAAGCCCCCAAGTAGGTTCAGCAGTTTGCTAATCAAAAGGGTATCGACAGCTATGTTCTCTTTGGTTCGAATATGACCTATGTTTGAACAGGAAGCCCCCAAGTGACCATAATAAGATAAACCGTAAGGCAGGATACCCATGTTTTGAACCGTGCATCATGGCAGCAAGTTCTCTTTGGTAACCATTAATTTGTCTCGAGATCTCGAACTTGCGAGATTAATTCTTTGAACCGGAAATTCTTAAACCAGACATTGAGATCCTCAAAGCTTTGTAAGGGACAAATTTACCTTGATCCGGATGTTGAACCGGTTTTGAGAGCTTCAAAGCTTTGCGGGAGAGAGATGTCTCTTGAACTGTATTTTAAACCGGAATCTTCATTTTGAACCGGAAATTTTTTTGACGGCTTTAAAATATTCGCCAATAAAGCAGTAACCTCCAGGGCCGGGTTATCTTCCCTTCAATGACCCGAAGTTCTTGAATTCTTTGAAACTGGCTAATTTTGCCGAGCCATACCATTGTAGCCCCCGAGTCTCAAGATGACTCAAAGAGTTGGCTTGAGATTCTCCATATTTGACCATAGCAGAAGGTGTATATCATTGGCGTTGATAGCGCGATGTGAATCCACAGAAGGTTGAGGTGATCACAGGCGGGTTATAAATGATCCCGTATGAACCGTGTCAGCAACTCGGCCAATGGTTCCTTCCAATTGGCTGTTTGAAGTTAATCAAACCATAGTGCGGCGACTTGTGCGCCTGCCCATTGAACCATCTAGTGCAGACGACGGCTAATAATACATGATAATTTGCCTCCAATTTGTTGGAAGGAAACCGGGCTTCCCAAGTAGTGACTTGCTCATACTCAATAAACAACTCATGCGAAAAGTGCGGCCCGATGTGTTGATGTAGACCGAGGCCACGAGAGGCCGGACGGTAAAGACGACCGCAACATCCGAGGCGGCATGCATGTATAAACCGCCATGGTGTTGTAAGCCGGTGCGCACGGGCAAGTTGTCCTCCTTGTTGTAAGCCGGCGTGGTCGCAGGAGACGGCCACAGCGTTGTGAGCCGGTGCGGGAGTCCGTTGAGTAACGACGACCACCTGTGCCAAAAGATGTTGGTGTGCCTCCATCTCCGCGGTATAATATCACTTTTTTCATAAATAATTGCCCTGCATAAACAATATTGCAGACCAAGGCAAAGATAAACTTTTTCTTTAACAAAAACAATATGTGCTAATAAAACAAACTTGGATGGATATCGCCTGATTTGTTTGGACGACGGATGATCCGTTTATCACGACAGAGGTAGCTCAGGCAGACCAGCAACTCAATATAGTTCTGGCGGCTCATGGCAGACCGGCGACTTAATATAACCCCGGCGACTCAAGGCGGCAAGGGCGGCTCAACGCGGCTCCGGCAGGTTGATGTAGATTAAGCTGTACGGGTGGCGACTTGCGCAACCTGTTCCATCAATAAGCGGGCGCAGGCGCCGGTGCGTGATGGTGCTGACATACACTTCATAGGCACAACATGGCACCACCTTTGCTGCACATAAAAATATACAGACCAAAGTAATTGTTCTTTGATGAAAACAATATGTTTAATAAAATACACTTGGATTAATATCACCTGATATTTCTGCCGGTCTAATGTTGATGCTAGTGTCAGTGAGACCCGACAGAGGCAGCAGGCCGGCTCGCAAGGTCAGTGAGACCCGGCCATGGTGACTTGGCGGTGAGGTTGCTCGGAGGCGAGGCAAGCGGTTCAAAGTTGAGGCCACGGCGAGTAGAGCAAGTCGGCCACAGAGTTGAGGGCAGGGGCACCGTGGCACGGCAGAGTGGCTCGCGGAGGCCCATGGTCGTTTGGAAACAGCGATGGTGACTCGACGCGGCCCACGTCAGCAAAGCAAGTCGACGGGGCAGCAAGCCGGATCAAGCACGACTGTATTGTGGCGGCGGCGGCTCAGGCGGATCTTGTTCTGGGTCGTAGTTTGACTTTAGTCGTTTGAACAACTAGAACTCGGCGGTTTACTGTAGCCTGGGTGACTTACGTGTGTCTTATATGTAGTACTACCACAGATGAACCAGCCCGTGCAGCTCTCCCTGTCTTGGACTTGTCGTTGCATAGACGATGGAAAGCCTACCAGCGGCAACTTCTTTGCGGCGGCAGCTGAACAAACCGTAACTGATGCAGCGACTCCCTGATGCAGCAACTCCCTCGAGCAGTGGCCGGCCGGCCGGCTTGATGCGTCAGCTATTACGAGGCGGATGGACGGGGCCCGGCGGCAGCTCACGGACAGGCCTTGGCAGAGGTCAGCAGAGTGAGGCCACGACAAGTCGCGGAGGTCATGGCTCGACCAGGATTGGTGAGGGAAAACCGGCTCGATGGTAGAGACCAAGTCTCTTGTCTAATCCACTTACGAGTCGTGGGATGTTTCCTTTTCTCTTCCTTTTCTTTTTCTTTTTTGTCATCTGAACAGAATCCAGCTTGGAGCAGTACGCAATCGACCTGGCTTGACTTTTGGTAAAAACAACCTTGAACCGCCGATCGAACGAATCTGAAACACTTGAACCAATTGGACGTTGATGCACCTGATCCAAAATTCCGTCGGTCTCGGTGACTTTTCAATAAAACAGCGACGGAACAAATCGCAACCCTAATTCCTTTGAACCTTAAATCTGACAGATCTTCAATCAGGACTGATGAACTCGTCACTGATGCAAATCCTTTCAATCCAGCTTTTCTTCATCAGAAAAATTGCGAGCCCCTTTATCCCTAAGAGAGATCCCTCCAAGAACTCAACACCACCGTGCGTAGGCCCCACGGTGGGCACCAACTGTCATGGATTTTTCACGGCAGATGTCCTTGGTGTGAGGTCTTAGTCGCGAGGCCAACGCATCTATGTGGTAGCTTGAGAGGGGTTGGGCGGAATCGAGATACGCGAGGCAGATCATCACACAAGACGAGGATTTAGATAGCTTCGGGCCCCGGGAAACATCATCCGGTAATAACCCTACATGCTGTTTGTGGCTAGGTCTCATTATGATCATGAGGGAGTCGCCGGATAAACCGGCTCTTTGTGTCTAGCCCTAGAGATTGTTTCTTGTTTCTTCCCCCTAAGCCGCTGGCGGGTCATCCCTTTATATACACGGGCTGACGCCCTGCGGCATACAGAGTCCCTGCCGGCTCATAGACAGTGTCCGGCTCGGTGACTAATTAATTCTACCTTATGTTACAAGTCGTGTCATCATGGCGGTTTATCACTATGGGCCTTAAGCCACCTGTGGGCCTTAGACCCTTTATTGAACCGCCATCTTCGTGCTTGGTCTTGGGCTTCTTTTTGATGAGTCTTACATGCGTAACCCGGCCCCTCCTGGTCGGCTTACACAAATATTTATATCCCCAACATTGCCTTCTGGGCCTTGGGCCTTGTCATCCATCTGACCTGCCCGCCGGGTTACTATGAGCCGCCAAGTCTGGGCGGATTACCCGTGAATCGCCAAGCTCCGGACGGGTCATACTTCTGGCGGTTTACACCGCGGGGTATATCCCCGACAGCGCCCGATCGGATTCGATGGGCACGGACGCAGGCGGCTCAGAGTCCGTGGCCGGGGATGAATCTAGTAGTTCGGCAACACGGCTCTCGTAAGGGGTGAGGTCAGTATCCGGCTCTATCGCTGCTGAGAATGCGGCCTCCATGGTGGTGTCAAAACCGGTGGATCTCGGGTAGGGGTCCCGAACTGTGCGTATAAGGATGATGGTAACAGGAGATAGGGGACACGATGTTTACCCAGGTTCGAGCCCTCTCTATGGAGGTAATACCCTACTTCCATCTTGATTAATCTTGATGATATGAGTATTACAAGAGTTGATCTACCACGAGATCGTAGAGGCTAAACCCTAGAAACTAGACTATGGTATGATTGTTGTTGTATATCTCTATCGACTAGCCTGGCCTCGGTTTATATAATGCACCAGAGGCCTAGGATAACAAGAGTCCTAGCCGAATACGCCGGTGGGGAGGAGTACTTTTCTTGATCGCCAAGTCTTGTGGAATGTTCCTTGTATGCGGCAACTGTCCGGACTGGCCCACGAGTATACGGCCATGGGGGTCCTCGGCCCAATCTAACAGATCGGGAGATGACGTGATGAGTACCCCCTAGTCCAGGACACCGTCAGTAGCCACCTGAACCGGTCTTCAAGTTAGGAACGCTCCTCGATTCTTCTACCGTTCTTCATATTCGGTCGTCGGTCTTGAAAACTGGTTCAACAAATCTTCTCATCTTCGATCTTGAGGATCGCCGAAGTGCATCCGAAGAGTTTACACGCTGGGTATCCGAGGAGCCCCTTTAAGTTTCCGGCCTTTATCAATGCCTTGTTATTTTTATGCCACGCCTCGGGTTTGAAGTTGTTCCCGAGAGGCAGTGTCCTCTTGCGTCCGAACTCCAACGCCGGACTGCATTCGAGGTATCTTTTGTAGCCGAGCAATGCCAGACTGTGTCCAAGCTCCAACACCGGACTGTATCCGAGGTCCAACGCCGGATTGTGTCCAAGCTCCAACGCCGGACTGTATCCGAGCTCCAACGCTGGACTATGTCCAAGATGTTTCGGTTCAAAAAAGTTGAAGGAGTTTAGCCGAGCTTAATGCCGGAAATGCCCTTTATGGAGCTAGCCGCTGGCGCCCGAGCTTTATGCCGGACTGCCTCCGAGGTGGTGCACCACCCCGACCGCGGGCTGATTTTTTGTGAATATTTTTAACTGGTGCAGTTTATCCTCTGCCGAGATATATAGCCAGTATCCCTCAAGGTGTGTATCAGTCTAAAACCCGAGATGCACCTGAAGGAAAGCATAAAACCGCTGTTCCCAGTAGCCCCTGAGACTCAGGTCGATGCGCGAAATCGGCCTGAGGATCAACTCCTAGCTCGACAGCATACATAGGAATAAAAACGCAGTGTAATATATTAGAGATAATAGTGATCGGCGAACGGGCCCCTGAGAGAGGGTTGTGAGAAGTCGCCGCAATATACTAGCTTGATGCTGGATAGGTCCATATGGTACCTATTATTGTCCGAAGACATGTATGCGCATAGTTCGGTCAAGCCGAACACTAAGCACTTTGAATTCTTCGTATTGAATAAGCAATGCAGTAGCCCCCGATACACTGGTCGGGTGGCAACACCAGATCGGGGGATCGATGTGCCCCTTTAATATTTATAAATAATGAGCACGGAGCCCAGTAGCCCCTGAGCCTTAATGTGGGCACGGGTGGTCAAATTAAGGATCGATATCCAGAGTAAAATCACAGATTATGTGTGATGATTCTATGTGTCCAAGTACTTTACATCATTATTTTGACTCCATTGCGACCATTTATCAGTTGAAAGTGGACCATCGTCGGCAACTACCCATTTGTAGATACTACAGGTGTTTCCGCACTAACAAAACAACCCTTAGCCGACGTCTCGGTGCCCGAAGGCGGTTGTGTTAGCGGAAACGAGGCAATCGGATATGCGAGCTTTATAACTTTTGCTTAGTCATAGGAGATTTAAACTGGGGAAGCTAGCTATGAGCCCCCGGTTAGTGTTCGGCGACATCCGAGGTCAAGCAGTAAACACATCGGCCAATGTTATGAACGGCCCGTCATTCAACATAGTCATCGGATCGTTGACCAGTTTACGCCTATTGTGATAGTCAGTTTCGGCTTTCTCCACTGAGGTGCTTAACCATGCGAGCTGGAAGCACAATCGCAGTGGTTCTCCCTTTGCACACCTAGCCGAAGAAAGTGGAACGTAGGAGGCAAGAACAGGAGCCGGGCAACCCAACTATTGACCGAAGACACAATTCGAAACCGATGCATATATGGTGATATTCGAGAATGTTTTTGCCGAATCCCTAAAGGTGTCCGGCGTTGCACTGCGAGACTAATGCTGGAAACGCACAAATAGTTTAAAAGTGCCATAGGCTTGAAAAACCAAAAAACTTCAGTAAAAACTGGACGTCCGAACTAAATCGAGTGTTCGGTGCCAAATCAAAAATTGGACTTAGAAAAAGAAAATTGTGTTTCCTGTCGTGCTTTATAATGACACATCCTATCTCAAGACTTCAAACGGGTCAGCCTACGGCTTTAACCTCCTTATCCCGAAGGCGGAGTGCTTCTCCGAGGCTAGTTTAGCAAACTGCACTCGAGAGAAGCAAGGCTATCCGGCTATTGACCACACACTTGCATCGAGAAAGGAGAGATAGAAAAAAGACTTTGCAACGACCAAGAAGAAAACACTTAATATAAAACAGCTCAAATAAACTTAAGAGCCCCCAAGTGACTTGGGTAAAAGAATGAGTGTGTGTACCGAAGTACTAATATCATATCTATGTTCACCCGAACTTTAAACGCGTCTTAACCGACCGTCGACTTCTCCCTCTTCGGTCAAAAGACCGAAAAGTGTTATGTACTCCACCTGTCGAGAATATCGACGGTGTTTCTGATAACCAGGCAATCAGGCCATAAGGCTATAATGCATAAAGCGCTCAGGGAACTTATGCTATATTATGAACGAAGTGTAAGAAGCATCTTCGAAGAAAATAGTACCCCCACCGATACCTTTCTTCGGTTGCTCATTGCTACTATGAGACTTATGCAATAGATTTTTTGTACTCATGAGTTCCATTGTGTGCCGACCATAATTGAAAACAGTAAGAGCGCTAGCTCTCGGCTTCACCCAGTCTGAGGTCCGGCTCGGGTGACCCGATCGTGACAATCGCAGAGGTGCTCCCTTTACTCCCTAGCCGAACAATCGGGAACGTAGGGGTAAACACATGAGCAAGGCAACCCAGCTTGCAAATCACTTAGGTCAATATGGTGCATATTGTGGCATAATACACGAACAAGGAACGAAGCTGTACAAGTATAATCATATGCAAGAGGAAAAGCTCCAGCAAGGGAGCCCCCAAGTAATCTGGGTATTTGAATTTGTCCGTCACAAACAAAGTTTGGACAAGGAAAAAAATTTAGAAGCAACTTTTTTCCAAAAAAGTATAATGCTTGGTCGAACCGAACACAAGTGAAGAATTTAAAACTTTGAGCATGAAGGCAACTTAGCTGGTTCATGTGTTCGGTATTGATGACGCAGTCCGAGCTTGATGCAGACAAGGTTCCATCCCCCAAGCTGGTCCCGAGGTGGCGGAGCAAAGAGCTCGGCACTCCGAAGTGGTGACATAGCGCGGTCAATGCAGGTCGGCAGAGTGATGCCAAGTCCCGGCATGGGGTAATGAAGTGTTGACGAAGCCCCCCGTCCAGCCGAGGTGACGCCAAAGGATATAGTCCGGCTGGATCATTTTCCTGTACACAAAAAATAGTGCAAACCGGAGATTATAGTAATAATAATAAAAAAATGTTGCATAATAAATAATTTATGCAAAGTGAGTAATAGAAGAGATATGGCCTGGCGCCAAAGTCAATGTTGATGCAGGGCGTCGGCGTGATGCGGTAAAGGCGTGAAAAGGCCTGAATTCACCGGTTGGTCCGAGTTCCGGATGCGGCGTTCGCCGGACTATGTACGGAAACTGGCCGAACCACCATGCGACTATCGTTAATGCGGCCACCATTTGATAGACCTGTGTACATATGATGGGAAAACCAGAGTAATCATTCCTTGGGAAAAATGAACCCAAACAAGCAAAAAAAATACTAGGATTAATAGCACCTGGTTTATTGTTGTAGCAATCCAAAGAAAGGTGATTCCCAAAATTGGGACTCGATCCCCACACCCATTGCCTGATGGGCGATAAAGCAATGGCGTGGCGATGCTGGCAAAGGTTGGCTCGCCGAGGCAAAGCCCTCGGTCCAGCTAACGTGATGGAGATGGTCGGCTAGTGACGCCGAAGTCTCCGGAGTATAGGTTGATGAAGAGATGGTGAAGCTCCCGGTCCAGCCGAGATGTCAAAGCCTTGATGTCAGCCGATGAGTCGAAGTAGGTCGGCGTGATGGACATCTGCTTGAAGAAGCAACAGTGCGGCCCTGCCGATTCAGGTCGTCAATGTCGGCTTGATGAAGCGACCGTGCGGCGATGCCGGTGTGCCCGCTCCGTGTAATCCGTGGGGCGGCGATGTTGGTGATGGTTTATCCTTCGCGATGCCGAACTCTTTTTCGGCTTGCTGAGATGATGATACGAAGAAGTTGAGATCGACTCAACAAAGTGACGACGTGTCTAGCGCAGATCGGCAACCTTGGAGTAATATTGCCGGACTAGTTTGAAACCAGCATGATAGTCATGTTCAAAAGATTTTAAAGTTAGTGGGATGTGTTCGGGAAGTAAACAAAATACCCCATACAAAACTTCCTTCAAAAAGGACGTCCGAAATCCCGTTCATAAAAAAGATGAGTTCGGGTCGGATTCGTTCTCGCGCAGAAAACATATCCGGAAAGTGATGCACTAATCGGAAGGTTTCCGAGATTGGACAGTCAGATCGAGCTGAAATTTTGAGAGGTGGTAGATATAGGAATTACGCAGCCGATCAACGCTTGGATCTTCCAAAGGACATCCGAGCTAGAAGCTGGACACCACGCCCTAAACTCGTCCAGATTCCCGTCCAGATTTGACAGGGCTCCGGTATATTGCGGATTGCCAGAGATTCCTCCATCGGAACTCGACGAAATTTTCCAGGGTTGTTATAGACTCAATTCCGCACAATTCCACCAAAGCAATCGTTAAAACGACGCTTGAGGAGGCAGTGGTGGTGGATACAGTGTAACACCCCCGGTGTCATGCTACAGTAATCCCCTGTTAATGGTGCCATGTCATCATGTTACTGTTGCTAATCTTCACTTGACCCAAATCACAATTCAAATTCAAATCAAATCTAAAGTCAAAAATTCAAATTGCTCAAACATGAAAACTAAAATGTTCATCATGTGCCAAATGTTCCACAACTAATATTGGTGGTGAACCAACATTTTTGCAAAGTGTTTAAGTGGCCTAAACTACTTATATCAGTGACCTAAGCAATAAATTAAATGCCTTTTTAATTTATAAAATTGGCAACTATTCCAAAAGCTGTAGTGTAGCTATTCGGTCGTGGTCATCGAGGGTGATTTCCTCTTTAACCACTTCCGATACGACTCTGTCGTGCAACCCCTCAAGTGTGGACCTCGAGGGTGGATCCTCTTACGTTCACCTTGATGACTACATCGAGTGGAAGTCACCGGGGGTGATTCCTCGGGTTTTCCCCTTGATGTTTAGATACACAGTTACTATGATTACTATGTCTTTACACTGATCCATGTTACTAAAGACGAATTGACCACGAGGGGTACCAGCCGAGCTTAATTGCAGTGATGTGGAGTCGGGTTGACACGGAGGGTGCCCGTGAGATAATTACGAGGCGTGGCGGGCATTCCTAGCCCTTGCCGCAAGTCCTCGAGACGGGGCAACAGGGTCACATCTTTCGTGAGTCTCTGCTTGTTACCGCGCGCTCCTAATCCACTACGATTTGGATATTTGATCCAAGGGGCCTCTGGCCTGATAGCACTAACCATCACGTGGACATAGTATGGGCGTTCTGCATCGTATACATCAACCAAAGCTTAATAGACGCTGGCCGACCGAGCGGCGCTTGGGTTGGACCGGTAAGCTCACCTGTTTAGGAAGGTAGCTAGGTTCGCTCACCGCCGCCCACGCAACGTCTTGAGGAGTTCCCGAGGAGATGGCCCATGACCCCTCGGGGCATAGGTTTAGTCCGGCGTCGACCTCTCTATTAAGCCTAGGTCGGGTTGCGGCGTATTGTTTGGTCGAGGTCGGGCATGACCCAGGAAAGTGTGTCCGGCCGGAGTTAATCGAGCGTGGTGGGTAAGTTGGTGCACCCCTGCAGGGAAGAAAACATCTATCGATACCCTGTCCTACGGTAACGGACACTTGGAGTTGTATCCCGATCGATACAACTAGAACTGGATACTTGTGATGAGAATTGGATGGTGATGAGAAATGGATTGTGATGATAACTGGATAGTATGGCTCTAGGATATCTTTCTCGCAGGGAGTCGAGAAAGGATCTCTGGCCGAGGTTGATAACACTACTACTACTTTACTTTATGCTACTCTACTCCCTCCTGTTTGCTGCAAGATGGTGGTTTCCAGAAGATGCTATTCTTCGATAGGACTAGGCCTTCTCTAAATTCTCGGCATTTACGCAGCCCAGTCCACATATACAGCCTTCCTTTGATAATGTTTCATATGTAGTGTAGATCCTTGCTTGCGAGTACTTTGGATGAGTACTCACGGTTGCTTTGCTCCCCCTTTTCCCCCTTTTCTTTTTCTTTCCGGTTGATGCAACCAGATGTCGGAGCAAAGGAGCCAGATGCTACCGCTGGTGCCTACTACTACGTGGAGACCGCTGACGACTAGGAGTAGTTAGGAGGCTCCCAGATAGGAGGCCTTGCCTTTTCGATCGTAGATGGTTTTGTGTTGGCCTTCTTAAGGCAAACTTGTCTAACTCATGTCTGTACTCAGATATTGTTGCTTCCGCTAACTCTTGTGTATTCGAGCTTATGTATTCGAGCCCTCGAGGCCCTTGGCTTGTAATATAAAGCTTGTATTTTTTTAAATTGTGTCTAGAGTTGTGTTGTGATATCTTCCCATGAGTCCTTGATCTTGATCGTACACATTTGCATGCATGATTAGTGTACGATTGAATCGAGGGCGTCACATACAGGCTCCCTGTCCAGAAAAACAGCGCGGTCGCCCGAGGGCAATGTTGACGTTGAGCCCCCGGGCTCCCTGGATGATTCCTCCATGATCTTGATAGAGATCAGAGTTGATGTTGATGAAGGCCCTCATCCGAACATGACGATCGGAGGTAGGGCGTAGTCCTTGGTCCAGCCAAGGTGACCAGTCGGGCTGGTGACGAAGATGCCGAAGTCGCAGTTGATCTGCAGGCGAGCCATCGACCTTTTGCCGAACACACAGCGGAACTCTCAATAAAAGCACCAATGTCGGTGTCAAAACCGGCGGATCTCGGGTAGGGGGTCCCAAACTGTGCGTCTAAGGATGATGGTAACAGGAGACATGGGACACGATGTTTACCCAGGTTTGGGCCCTCTCTATGGAGGTAATAGCCTACTTCCTGCTTGATTGATCTTGATGATATGAGTATTACAAGAGTTGATCTACCACGAGATCGTAGAGGCTAAACCCTAGAAGCTAGCCTATGGTATGATTGTTGTTGTATATCTCTATCGACTAGCCTGGCCTCGGTTTATATAATGCACCAGAGGACTAGGATAACAAGAGTCCTAGCCGAATACGCCGGTGGGGAGGAGTCCTTGTCTTGATCGCCAAGTCTTGTGGAATCTTCCTTGTATGCGGCAACTGTCCGGACTGGCCCACGAGTATACGGCCATGGGGGTCCTCGGCCCAATCTAACAGATCGGGAGATGACATGGTGAGTACCCCCTAGTCCAGGACACCATCAGCGGGGTCTATCCATCCGTCCTCGGATGGCGCAATCTACTCTGGATTGAGGGCCGGAGTAGCTACACGTGTGATCTCCCGAACACGATCCGAGGGCAGAGCTAAATCATGCTTGTCGTGATCGTGTGGCGCACCTGGCATGGGCTCGAATCCGTTGAAGATCAAGTCTCCGCGGATGTCGGCAGTGTAGTTCAAGTTTCCGAACCTGACCTGGTGGCCAGGGGCGTAGCTCTCGATCTGCTCCAGATGGCCAAGCGAGTTGGCCCGCAGTGCGAAGCCGCCGAATACGAAGATCTGTCCGGGGAGGAAAACCTCACCCTGGACCGCATCGTTATCGATGCTCGAAGGAGCCATCAAGCCTTGCGGTGACCACACAGTGGAACTCTCAATGAAAGCACCAATGTCGGTGTCAAAACCGGCGGATCTCGGGTAGGGGGTCCCGAACTGTGCGTCTAAGGCGGATGGTAACAGGAGGAGGGGTACATAATGTTTACCCAGGTTCGGGCTCTCTCGATGGAGGTAATACCCTACTTCCTGCTTGATTGATCTTGATGATATGAGTATTACAAGAGTTGATCTACCACGAGATCGTAGAGGCTAAACCCTAGAAGCTAGCCTATGGTATGATTGTTGTGGTCCTACGGACTAAACCCTCCGGTTTATATAGACACCGGAGGGGGCTAGGGTTACATGGAGTCGGTTACAAGGGAGGAGATCTACATATCCGTATTGCCAAGCTTGCCTTGCATGCCAAGGAGAGTCCCATCCGGACACGGGATGAAGTCTTCAATCTTGTATCTTCATAGTCCAACAGTCCGGCCAAAGGATATAGTCCGGCTGTCCGGAGACCCCCTAATCCAGGACTACCTCAGCGTCCATCTTCGCCCACCACATCTTGCAACGGGCGAAGGCCATGTGCGCACCTTCAATACAGGCCGACCGCTTGACGACGTCCAGCCGAGGACAGGCGTTCACCAGCCGCTTCACGAGTCTGAAGTATCTGACGGGCATAGCTTTGGCTAGCCATAACCGGAATATCAAATCCTTCATGGCTAGTTCGGCCACCCTATGCAGCTCCACCAGCTGTTTCAGCTAATCGGTGAAGGGCACGGGATGCTCTGGCGCAAGATACTGCGACCAGAACAATTTCTCCGTGGAGCTCCCTTCTTCAGCTCGAAAGAACTCCGCGGCGTCGGACACACTGCACAGCAGATCTGCGTAGGCTCCTGGAGAACTCTGTATCCAGGTTAGTAAGAAATACTTCTTCTTCATATACTTGCTTTGTATACTAAATTCCTTACCCGCCGCAATCTCCCTGCCCTCCTGGATCTCTTGGAGGGCGCCATGGGCCTCATTCCGGGCCGTTTCCGTACTCTGATGAGCCTTGGCGAGTTCGGTCTCTCGAACCGAAGCGTTGCGCTCCAAGGTCTCGCACTTCCTCAACGCGTCCTGGAGCTCTTGTTGAATCTCGTTGACCTGGGCCTTGAGCTTCTTACGGGCGGCCTGCTCCTTGACAGCCTTCCCCTCGGCTTCGTCCAAGGCCTTCTTCAGGGCCTCGACCTCGGTCGTCGCTTCTATATATATCTTGACACTTCAGTCAATGCATATCATTTTACCTTCTTAATATAAAACGGGTTATTTCATACCTTGTTTTTCTTGGAGCTGCCTCCTCACCTGACCGAGCTCCTCCTCGGCCTGCTTCAGTCTCTGCTTCAGTCCGGAGACTTCGGCAGTATGTGAGGCTGTGGCCAATAGCGACGCCTTCTTATTCATTTCAGACAAGTTTAGTTAGTTTCCTACCATGAGGGATTGATCCTTTGTCCGGTTTCTTCTTTCCAGACACCGGGCAGTGTCTCAGGGGCTACTGTCTATATTAGTATTCTCTCTTCTTGCGTCGCTTACCACAAAACCTGTCAGCAGGCTGCTGCAGGCTTCAGTTAGTCCGCTCTTGGCAGACTGAACCCTTTCAATCACCGTGCCCATAAGAACACAGTGCTCATCCACAATGAAAGTGCCTCGCAGCGCTTCCAGCAGATTATCTGGTGCCCCTGATTGGACAGGGGTCACCGGTGGAATAGGCATCCCCCCTTATTTCGAAGGAGGCTGTGTGCCGGATCCCGGAGCCATATCGGTCTCCGGAATCGAGTCCGGTTGAGGGCCGAATTGAATACGGCCCTCATGCCCAGTCTCCATGGGAATTGGACCCCCTGGTGTTCGGCGACAGGGGCTTCGCCTTCTGGCGCCTCCTGAGCTTCTCCCCGGCCTGGGAAGGTCCGTTGGGAGAGCACCTCATCGTCTCCCTTGGCCTTGGGAGAGTAAGCGGCCGACGGTGTCTCGCTGGCCATCTCCTTTGAGTCCAACGAACCTCTTGATGAGGATCGCGGGGAGCTGTCGTGGGCCGGACTACAATAGCATAATCAACCATGTCAATACGACAAAGAGGAGAGGTTAGATCTATGGGCATGTACGAGTCTTAGCACTTACGATGCGGCCCGAGGCTTAGTGCGGGGGCGTCGCTACGGACTACTGTCGACGTCCCATACGGAGCTGCCAGCGAGCGGGCCTTTCCCCTTCTTGGGCGCCTCTGCCTCCAGAGTTGTGGAGGCCGCCCTCTTCTTTCTCCCCCCATTAGGGGGAGAGTCGCTCTCCTCCTCCCCCTCCTCCTCCTCCTCCTCCTCTCCGTTGTCATCGTCTTCGGCAACGGAGGAACGAGTCTTGTCTGCGAACGTCACGTCCGAAGCGCCCTTGCGGCGGGGGCCACTCCGGACCCCCTTGGCCTCCCCGTGGCCTTCTTCGCCAGCGCCGTATAGGGCGGCCGGCACCAGCATCTTCGCTAAACGCGGAATGACTGGTTCTTCAGGCAGCAGAGCCGGGCACTGGATCTTCTTCGCCCTCTCCATCCATTCCTGAAGGAGCAATGACAGTAAAAGTTCAGATATCCTCCTTGAAACAAACAAGTAGAGGTGGTTAATATCGTGCCCACGGTCCGAATCCGTGGCTGGCGGTATCTCGTTGCCCTTGAAGAGCAACTTCCAGGCATCTTCATGTTGGGGAACGTAGTAATTTCAAAAAAAAATCCTACGCACACACAGGATCATGCTGATGCGTAGCAACGAGAGGGGAGAGTGTGTCCACGTGCCCTCGTAGACCGAAAGCGGAAGCGTTAGCACAACGCGGTTGATGTAGTCGTACGTCTTCACGACCCGACCGATCCAAGTACCGAACGCACGACACCTCCGAGTTCAGCACATGTTCAGCTCGATGACGTCCCATGAACTCCGATCCAGCAGAGCTTCGAGGGAGAGTTCCACAAGACGACGGGCGTGATGACGGTGATGATGATGCTACCGATGCAGGGCTTCGCCTAAGCACCGTACGATATGATCGAGGTGGATTATGGTGGAGGGGGGCACCGCACACAGCTAAGAGATCAAGAGATCAATTGTTGTGTCTAGAGGTGCCCCCTGCCCCCGTATATAAAGGACCAGGGGGAGGGGGCGGCTGGCCAGGAGGAGGGCGCGCTAGGGAGGAGTCCTACTCCCACCGGGAGTAGGACTCCCTCTTTTC
Source organism: Aegilops bicornis (assembly GCA_021605145.1). Taxonomy (NCBI): domain Eukaryota; kingdom Viridiplantae; phylum Streptophyta; class Magnoliopsida; order Poales; family Poaceae; genus Aegilops; species Aegilops bicornis. Next base: position 178,157,074 of record CM038669.1, read on the forward strand.
CTAGTTGGAGTAGGAGGGGGAAAGAAGGGAAGGAGAGAGGGGGAAGGAAAGGGGGCGCCGCCCCCCTCCTCGTCCAATTCGGACGAGAGGGGGAGGGGGCGCGCGGCCATCCCTAGCTGGCCCTCCTCTTCTCCACTAAGGCCCATCTTGGCCCATTAATCCTCGGGGGGTTCCGGTAACCCCCCGGTACTCCGGTATGTGTCCGAAACTCCCCGAAACCATTCCCGTGTCCGAACATAGTCGTCCAATATATCGATCTTAATGTCTCGACCATTTCGAGACTCCTCGTCATGTCTGTGATCATATCCGGGACTCCAAACTATCTTTGGTACATCAAAACACAAAACTCATAATACCGATTGTCATCTAACTTTAAGCGTGCGGACCCTACGGGTTCGAGAACTATGTAGACATGACCGAGACACGTCTCCGGTCAATAACCAATAGCGGAACCTGGATGCTCATATTGGCTCCTACATATTCTACGAAGATCTTTATCGGTCAAACCGCATAACAACATACATTGTTCCCTTTGTCATCGGTATGTTACTTGCCCGAGATTCGATCATCGGTATCTCAATACCTAGTTCAATCTCGTTACTGGCAAGTCTCTTTACTCATTCCGTACTACATCATCCCGTAACTAACTCATTAGTTACAATGCTTTCAAGGCTTATAGTGATGTGTATTACCGAGCGGGACCAGAGATACCTCTCCGACAATCGGAGTGACAAATCCTAATCTCGAAATATGCCAACCCAACAAATTCGATCATCGGTAGCACACAAAGTGTTCCTCTGGTAAACGGGAGTTGCATAATCTCATAGTCATCGGAACATGTATAAGTCATGAAGAAAGCAATAGCAACATACTAAACGATCAAGTGCTAAGCTAACAGAATGGGTCAAGTCAATCACATCATTCTCCTAATTATGTGATCTCGTTAATCAAATGACAACTCATGTCCATGGCTAGGAAACTCAACCATCTTCGATTAACGAGCTAGTCAAGTAGAGGCATACTAGTGACACTATGTTTGTCTATGTATTCACACATGTACTAAGTTTCCGGTTAATACAATTATAGCATGAATAATAAACATTTATCTTGATATAAGGAAATAAATAATAAATTTATTATTGCCTCTAGGGCATATTTCCTTCATCTCCCACTTGCACTAGAGTCAAGAATCTAGTTCACATCACCATGTGATTTAACACCAATAGTTCACATCACCATGTGATTAACACCCATAGTTCACATCGTCATGTGAACAACACCCAAAGGGTTTACTAGAGTCAATAATCTAGTTCACATCGCTATGTGATTAACACCCAAAGAGTACTAAGGTGTGATCATGTTTTGCTTGTGAGAGAAGTTTAGTCAACGGGTCTGCCACATTCAGATCCGTATGTATATTGCAAATTTCTATGTCAACAATGCTATGCATGGAGCTACTCTAGCTAATTCCTCCTACTTTTAGTATGTATCCAGATTGAGACTTACAGTCATCTAGATCATTGTCAAAACTTGCATCGACGTAACCCTTTACGACGAACCTTTTTGTCACCTCCATAATCGAGAAACATATCCATATTCCACTAAGGATAATTTTGACCAAAGGTCCAAAGGATCTACTCCTAGATCACTATTGTACTCCTTGCCAAAATCAGTGTAGGGTATACAATAGATCTGGTACACAACATGGCATAGTTTATAGAACCTATGGTCGAGGCATAGGGAATGACTTTCATTCTCTTTCTATCTTCTCGTCGTGGTTGGGCTTTGAGTCTTACTCAATTTCACACCTTGTAACACAGCAAGAACTCTTTCTTTGACTGCTCCATTTTGAACTACTGCAAAATCTTGTCAAGGTATGTACTCATTGAAAAAACTTATCAAGCGTCTTGATCTATCTCTATAGATCTTGACGCTCAATATGTAAGCAGCTTCACCGAGGTCTTTCTTTGAAAAACTCCTTTCAAACACTCCTTTATGCTTTGCGAATAATTCTACATTATTTCCGATCAACAATATGTCATTCACATATACTTATCGTAAATGTTGTCGTAGTGCTCCCACTCACTTTCTTGTAAATACAGGCTTCACCGCAAGTCTCAGAGAAACTATATGCTTTGATCAACTTATCAAAGCGTATATTCCAACTCCGAGATGCTTGCACCAGTCCATAGATGGATCGCTGGAGCTTGCATATTTTGTTAGCACCTTTAGGATTGACAAAACCTTCTGATTGCATCATATACAACTCTTCTTTAATAAATCCATTAAGGAATGCAGTTTTGTTTATCCATTTGCTAGATTTCATAAAATGTGGCAATTGCTAACATGATTCGAACAGACTTAAGCATAGATACGAGTGAGAAACTCTCATCGTAGTCAACACCTTGAACTTTTCAAAAACCTTTTGCGACAATTCTAGCTTTGTAGATAGTAACACTACTATCAGCATCGGTCTTCCTCTTGAAGATCCATTTAATCTCAATGGCTCACTGATCATTGGGCAAGTCAATCAAAGTCCATACTTTGTTCTCATACATGGATCCCATCTCAGATTTCATGGCCTATAGCCATTTTGCGGAATCTAGGCTCATCATCGCTTCCTCATAGTTCGTAGGTTCGTCATGGTCAAGTAACATGACCTCCAGAACAGGATTACCGTACCACTCTGGTGTGGATCTTACTCTGGTTGACCTACGAGGTTTGGTAGTAACTTGATCTGAAGTTTCATGATCATCATCATTAGCTTCCTTACTAATTGGTGTGGGTGTCACAGGAACCGGTTTCTGTGATGAACTACTTTCCAATAAGGGAGCAGGTACAGTTACCTCATCAAGTTCTACTTTCCTCCCACTCACTTCTTTCGAGAGAAAATCCTTCTCTAGAAAGGATCCATTCTCAGCAACGAATATCTTGCCTTTGGATCTGTGATAGAAGGTGTACCCAACATTTTCTTTTGGTATCCTATGAACACACACTTCTCCGATTTGGGTTTGAGCTTATTAGGTTGAAACTTTTTCACATAAGCATTGCAACCTCAAACTTTAAGAAACGACAGCTTAGGTTTATTGCCAAACCATAGTTCATACGGTGTCGTCTCAACGGATTAAGATGGTGCCCTATTTAACGTGAATGTAGTTGTCTCTAATGCATAACCCCAAAATAATAGTGGTAGATCGGTAAGAGACATCATAGATCACACCATATCTAATAAAGTACGGTTACGACGTTCGGACACACCATTACACTGTGGTGTTGCAGCTGGCGTGAGTAGTGAAACTATTTCACATTGTTTTAACTGAAGGCCAAACTCGTAACTCAAATATTTTACTTCTGTGATCATATCGTAGAAACTTTTATTTTGTTATGATGATTCTCCACTTCACTCTGAAATTCTTTGAACTTTTCAAATGTTTCAGACTCGTGTTTCATCAAGTAGATATACCCATATCTGCTCAAATCATCTGTGAAGATCAGAAAATAATGATACCTGCCGTGAACCTCAATATTCATTGGACCGCATACATCAGTATGTATGATTTCCAACAAATCTGTTGCTCGCTCCATTGTTCCGCAGAACGGAGTATTAGTCATTGAGGGAGTCCCGGACTAGGGGGTGTCCGGATAGCCGGACTATCGTCACGGCCGGACTCCAAGAGTATGAAGATACAAGATTGAAGACTTCGTCCCGTGTCCGGATGGGACTTTCCTTGGCGTGGAAGGCAAGCTTGGCGATACGGATATGTAGATCTCCTACCATTGTAACCGTGTCGGTGTACTAGAGTAGGGGTACCCTAGTATCCCGTACTCGTGCACGGACAGTTGCAGCACCCCGCGGCAAGGTTTGCCTCGTCACCGCCAATCTCCTCCTGGGCTCCCTTGGAGCCATTCAAGAACAAAGTATTAGATTGTGAAGACAAGGTCCCGACAAGAGGAGCTTGTCGTGAAGGCCACCTGTGCACGCAGAAGACAAGGCCCGGCAAGAGGAGCTTGCCGGAAGGCTCGAGCGCGACAAGTCTCCGGCGCGACAGGATTCGGCCATGGCAAGGCGCTTGCCGCAGCATGCAACTTCTCTCCGCCTCCGCTCCAGCTCACCCAGCGACGTGTCGCCATGGGACCGCTCCATGGCTGCGTGTCAAGCGGCCGTGCAGCCAGCGGAGAGCAGCGATAAGCGGCCGGACAGGCTCGCCATCGTGGCGAGCGGAGGCGCACTCTAACGGTCTCTGTTACCTCGCTTGGGCGACAACGACGGGCATTTATTGCTTTTGTCCCTTGCCGTCGAGTTAGGTATTTTGCAATCGCATACACCGCTCAAGTAGGTGTACCAACTCCTGTTTTTACATTCGTACCCCCGCCTATGTTGCCACCTGTCGGAGACCCCTTGAGCATATAAAAGGAGGCCCGAGTGCAAGGCTCCTGTCGGTGTACTAGAGTAGGGGTACCCTAGTATCCCGTACTCGTGCACGGACAGTTATAGCACCCCGCGGCAAGGTTTGCCTCGTCACCGCCAATCTCCTCCTGGGCTCCCTTGGAGCCATTCAAGAACAAAGTATTAGATTGTGAAGATAAGGTCCCGACAAGCGGAGCTTGTCGGAAGGCCACCTGTGCACGCAGAAGACAAGGCCCCGGCAAGAGGAGCTTGCCGGAAGGCTCGAGCGCGACAAGTCTCCGGCGCGACAAGGATTCGGCCGCGGCAAAGGCGCTTTGCCGGCATGCAACTTCTCTCCATCTCCGCTCCAGCTCACCCAGCGACGTGTCGCCATGGGACCGTTCCATGGGCGCGTGTCAAGCGGGCTGTGCAGCCAGCGGAGAGCAGCGATAAGCGGCTGACAGCTCGCCATCGTGGCGGCGGAGGCGCACTGACGGTCTCTGTTAATCGCTGTTTGGGCGACAACGACGGGCATTTATTGCTTTTGTCCCTTGCCGTCGAGTTAGGTATTTTGCACCGCATAATCGCTCAAGTAGGTGTACCAACTCCTGTTTTTACATTCGTACCCCCGCCTATGTTGCCACCTGTCGGAGACCCCTTGAGCATATAAAAGGAGGCCCGAGTTCAACGTAGAGAGGGTTCGGTTCCGTTCAGTTCAGCAGGCCAGGTTCGTCTCGTGGAGTTCATTCGACCCACTCGAGACTAGACACACTCGCGCTAGGTTTTGTAGCCCGCATTGCTCCCTAGCAAGAACGCAATAGATCAAACAAGCAGCAGTAGGAGTTTTATCTCCTGAGAGCTCCTTGGGTAAACCGCTCGCGTGCATCGCCTCGATCCGCTCTTCGTGCGACCTCCGCCCCCCTCCGAACCACAAAGGGGCCTGCTCCGCCGGCCCCATAGGTGTCCGCGGGTACGATCAGCCTCCCCGACAAACCGACTCTGTGTAACCCTAACCTATCCGGTGTCTATATAAACCGGAGGGTTTTAGTCAATAGGACGAACAACAATCATACCATAGGCTAGCTTCTAGGGTTTAGCCTCCTTGATCTCGTGGTAGATCTACTCTTGTACTACCCATATCATCAATATTAATCAAGCAGGAGTAGGGTATTACCTCCATCGAGAGGGCCCGAACCTGGATAAAAACATCGTGTCCCTTGTCTCCTGTTACCATCCGCCTAGACGCACAGTTCGGGACCCCCTACCCGAGATTCGCCGGTTTTGACACCGACATTGGTGCTTTCATTGAGAGGTCCTCTGTGTCGTCACCGATAGGCCCGATGGCTCCTTCGATCATCAACAACGACGCGGTCCAGGGTGAGACTTTTCTCCCCGGACAGATCTTCGTGTTCGGCGGCTTTGCATCAAGGGCCCAATTCGCTCGGCCATCTAGAGCAGATCGAAAGCTACGCCCCTGGCCATCAGGTCAGATTTGGGAGTTTGAACTATACGGCCGATATCCACGGAGACTTGATCTTCGACGGATTCGAGCCGCAGCCAAGCACGCCCGACCGCCTCGATGGGCATGATCTAGCTCTGCGGCCGAGCGATTGCCTCGAGGCCGCACTAGCATCCGCTCCGACCCTTAATCCGGAGCCGGATTCCCGATTGAGGACGAGTGGTTGGACACCGCCTCGGGGGCTATAATCTCTACGGTGATTGAGCCGAACTCCATCCCTGTCCTTTGCGGAGACCTCGACTCCAGGGTGTCGAACTCCTCTCCGGACTCCGAACCCTCCGCGCCCCTGCCAATCGAATCCGATTGGGCGCCGGTCATGGAGTTCACTATCATGACATCTTTCAGCACTCGCCCTTTGGCGACATCCTGAATTCACTAAAGTCTCTCTCTTTATCCGGAGAGCCCTGGCGGACTACGGACAGATGGTTGGGATGCGGACGACGAAGAAATTCAACGCCCACCCACCACCCACTTTGTAGCCACTGCCGATGATTTAACCGACATGCTCGACTTCGACTCAAGACGTCGACAAGTATGGGACGACGACGCCGGAGAGGCGACCCAGCGCCTACGAGAATCGGAAGGCCACCTCGTCATATGACATATACATGGTGGACATCCCAAAAGATGGGAACGGCGATGGAACAACGGAGGATGACCCTCCAAGAAACAGCCAAGCGCCGACATCAACGGCGCCCGCTCTAAATCCCGCCACAATAAAACGGTGATTCCGCATCGGGAGATAATAACACCGGACAAGAGTCGAAGAGAACCCCTCCAGCAGGACTCAAGCAGAGGAGGTAGAAGCAAGTCCGCACGACAAAGGCGTAAAGAGAGGTCGAGGACGATAATTATGCGCCTCCCTCCGAAGATGAGGCAAGCCTCGACGACGACGAATTTGTCGTGCATGAGGATCCCGCCGAACAGGAGCATTTCAAATGCAGGCTTATAGCCACGACAAGCAGCCTCAAGAAAAAGCAGCAACAGCTTAGAGCTGACCAGGATCTGCTAGCTGATGGATGGACCGAAGTCCTTGCAGCCGAAGAGTATGAACTCGAATGCCCCTCCAAGAGCTACCCCAAACGCAGGTCGTTGCCTCGATTAGAGGAGGAAGCACCCAAGTCACCAGCGCACGACATGGCAGACCGGCCACCCGTGGTCATGACGAAGAAGCCTCTCGGCCCTCCGCTCAAGCCACACCCCGACGCCGCTCAAAAAGTACCAAGGCACGGGAAAACGCACCGGACTTGCGAGATATATCGGAGGATAAGGAAAAACATACAAGATTGATCTACGGATCGCGTGGGCGCCCAACAATGCGGGATGATTACCGTCGCGCCGGATACAGCCAAACCGGCCGGGCCGAACACAGTAGACAAAGCTCATATGAGCTACGTCGTGATATAGCCCAATACATAGGCGAAGCAAACCCACTATGCTTCACAGATGAAGTAATGGATCATCAAATCCCCAAGGGCTTCAAGCCCGTAAACATCGAATCATACGATGGTACCACAGATCCTGCGGTCTGGATCGAGGATTATCTCCTCCATATCCACATGGCCCGCGGTGATGATCTACATGCCATCAAATACCTCCCACTCAAGCTTAAAGGACCAGCTCGGCATTGGCTCAACAGCTTGCCAGCAGAATCAATTGGTTGTTGGGAGGACCTGGAAGCCGCATTCCTTCATAACTTCCAGGGCACATATGTGCGACCTCCAAACATAATCCAGCAGCCAGAAGAATCGGCCAGACAATTCTGGACACGGTTCCTAACAAAGAAAAATCAAATCGTTGACTGTCCGGATGCAGAGGCCCTTGCAGCCTTCAAACATAACATCCGCGACGAGTGGCTTTCCCGGCACCTAGGATAGGAAAAGCCAAAATCCATGGCATCCCTCACAACACTCATGACCCGCTTTTGTGCGGGGGAGGACAGCTGGCTAGCTCGAATCAACAACTTGGCCAAACATCCTGATAGTTCGGATACCAAGGACATCAATGGCAGGTCGCGTCACAACAAGAACAAGCGCCGCATTAACGGCGATAACACTGAAGATACGGCCGTCAATGCCGGATTCAGAGTCTCTAAACCCGGTCAGCGGAAGAAGCCATTCAAAAGAAATACCCAGGGCCCGTCCAACTTGGACCGAATACTCGATCGCTTGTGCTAGATACATGGCACCCCCGAAAAACCATCCAATCACACCAACAGGGACTGTTGGGTGTTCAAGCAACCAGGCAAGTTAAGTGCCGAACTCAATGACAAGGGGCTACATAGCGATGACGAGGAAGAGCCCCGGCCGCCGAACAATAGAGGACAGAAGGGTTTTCCTACACAAGTGCGGACGGTGAACATGATATACGCAACCCACATACCCAAAAGGGAGCGGAAGCGTGCACTAAGGGACGTATATGTGATGGAGCCAGTCGCCCCGAAGTTCAACCCATGGTCTTCCTGCCCGATCACCTTCGATCGAAGGGACCACCCCACTAGCATCCGTCATGGCGACTTTGCCGCATTGGTTCTTGACCCAATTATCGACGGATTTCACCTCACCAGAGTCCTGATGGATTTGGCGGCAGCAGCCCGAACCTGCTTTATCAGGATACAAAGGCGCAAAATGGGCATAGACCCTCAAGGATTAAACCTACAAAAACGACCTTTAAAGGCGTCATACCGGGTGTAGAGGCCAGTTATGCGGGCTCGCCATACGGTCGAAGTGGTCTTCGGATCCCGGATAACTTCCGCAGTAAGAGTTAATCTTCGACATAGTCCCGTTCCGCGGCGGCTATCATGCACTGCTCGGACGAACCGCATTTGCAAAGTTCAATGCGGTGCCGCACTACGCATACCTCAAGCTCAAGATGCCCGGCCCTCGAGGAGTAATCACGGTCAATGGAAACACCGAACGCTCTCTCCGAACGGAGGAGCACACGGCGGCCCTCGCGGCGGAGGTACAAAGCAGCCTCTCACAGCAATTCTTGAGTCCGGCCACTAAGCGTCCGGACACTGTCAAGCGCGCCCGGAGTAACCTACAACAAGACCGCCTGGCACGATTCAAGCACGCGTAGCAATCCGGCCCCAACCCCCGCCCCCGCGAAATTGCGAAGCTAGTATTACGCGTACATAATTACGCTCTGGAGATGCCATGGGCATATGGGGAGGGGCAAGACCACGGCACGCCAAGAATGCGGCTCGACCGCACTGTGGGCTCCGATTGTGTCATTATTTTTCTTTTTCCTTTTTCTTCCTTTTCTTACTTTCAGGACTCCGTCTTTCATCAGTCCCGCCCAAAGCACTAGAATCACCAAACTCACGATGCAACAGCCGTGAAGCGTAAAGCCACGTCAAGTGTTCGTGTGGTCTCTATTACGAGCATTATACCTGTTTTACATACCATCCCGCAGCTTACCCCTGGAGGGGGACATGTTAGATAGTCCCATCCCTTGCTTATCGCACTATTTGTGTCGCTCTGCTTCCATTGCAGTAATTTTTTGAATAAACAATACATAGCTTTTGCTTATTATTGCTCTACTTCCTTTATATATACATATGTTCGTTTCACGACATGTTGCAACCGTACACTTTGGTACGGCCAATACACCAGGGGATTAAGTATCCCAAAATTATGGTGTGATAAGTCCGAACACTTTCACAAGTACGGCACCCGAACTTATAGCATTATATGAATCGGCTCGAATCATGTCTTGGGTCAATAGTTGGGTTTGTCCGGCTCCGTGTTTTGGTACCTTACGTTCCGTTATATCGGCTAAGGTAGCACCGGGAGAACCATCGCGATTGTGCCCCAGTTGAGCTGGGTCGAGCACCTCAAAGGAGAAAGCTAAAACTGACTGTCATGATAGAGGCGAGAGCCGATGCGCTGTTCGAGAGGTTTTTTCGGGTCCCTAAAGACTTATGCCGCTTAGAGCGAGGAACCGGAATTGTCCGGAAAAGGCGTGGATAGCGCCCCGAACTCGGTCTTCCGAATACTAGGGGCTTCGCCGAAATTTAAAATTACAGAATTATATGGCTAAGTGAGAGTGTTCAAGCATTATAAGTCCGGTTGCCTTGTTCGTCGTGTTGAGCGCCTCCCTAGATGGACCCAAGAATGGGAACAAGAGTGCTCAAGTTTATCCCAAACACCCCAAAGACTGTGGCATGGGGGCTGAAGCCAACGACTTCGCCATCTCTCAAATTTGATAAACGGCCGCCTGAAGGTAATATTTTAAATTAATAAGCGTTGCTTAGCGCATATGAACAAGTTTTCAGCGTACATGATAACAAATGCGAAGTTTATTCAAAATTACATCTTTGGAGCACTCATCCGCTATTCGGCGGGCACCTTGAGGAGGCCCTCATAGTACATTTCGGGCGTCGCGATGCTCATGGCCCTTCGGTGGCCCGTCCGTCACAAGCCTCTCCGCATCCAGCTTGCCCCGGTGCACTTTAGCACGGGCAAGGGCCCGACGGACACCTTCAATGCGCACGGAGCGCTTGATGACTTCAAGCCGCGGACAGCATCCACCACCACCGCACCAAGCCGAAGTAGCTCCGGGCATGGCCTCCAATGGCCACAGCCCGCTTATAAGGCCCTTCATGGCCTGTTCGGCGACCTTGTGGAGCTCGACCAGCTGCTTCATTTGGTCGCTCAGGCACCGAATGTTCGGCCTCGACATACCGGGACCGTAACACCTTTTCCGTCGAGCTCCCCTCCTTGGCGCGGTAGAATGCGGCAAAGATCGGTACACACTACGGGGCAAATCTGCGAATGCTCCTGGAGAGCTTCGAATCCGGGTAAGTAATAGGTAATTCACTTTCACATGCTTGCTTTGCATAAAGAATGCCTTACCCGCCGCTATCTTCTTTAAAGCCTCAATTTCTTGGAGGGCTTTTTGGGCCTCAGCCTTAGCAGCTTTGGCACTCTCAAGAGCCGAGGCGAGCTCGGACTCTCGAGTCTTCGAGTCACGCTCCAAACTCTCGTGTTTTTCTCACGAGCTTGGAGCTCTTGCCGCTCTTGGCCAGCCGCGCCTCTCCCTTCTCTCGCTCGGTGCGTTCCGCCGCTTTGTTTCGAGCCACGGACACTTTGCTTCCTTCAGGGCCGCCACCTCGTTCGTGGCCCCTGCAGTACCCAAGTTATTCCTATTATTTTTTGCAACCAAAACCTTTTCTATAAGGTATTTCTTTAATAAGGTATTACTTACCTTCCTTGTCCTCGAGCTGCTTCTTGGCTTGTCCGAGCTCGTTCTCGGACCGCCGAGGTTACGCTTCATTGCATTGACCTCCGCAGCCGGTCTGGCAGAGGTCAAGGCAGCCTGCATTCCCATATTGACTTACTTATGTTAGACTCCTGCGTATATCTTTTTAGATCCTTAGTCCGGCTTTTCTTTCCGAACACCGAACTAAGCATCAGGGGCTACTGTCTATGCGGTAATATTTTTATATATTCTAAACTTACCTCAAAGCCTGTTAGAAGGCTGGTACAGGCTTCGGCCAGTCCGCTCTTGGCGGACTGAACTGTCCGGATCACCGCACTCATAACAGTGTGGTGCTCCTCCTCGATGGAGGCGCTGTTGAACGCCTCCAGTAAGCTATCCGGTGCCTCCGGTTGGAAGAAGGACACCGGCGTCTTACCCTTCTTGCGAAGGATCCGCTGGCCGGACTTTGGAACCGCTGATGGTTCCGGCATGGAGTCCGGATGAGGGTCGGGCCTAGAGCCCCTGGGGGTCTTGGCCCCCCGCGCGCCTGGAGTCCGGGAGGTTGCCTTGTGGCACCTCCTGCGCCACCTCCTCTTGACCAAGCCCCTTGGGGCCCCACCGCAAGGCCGTCTGCAGAAGGTGAGGCGAGGAGGCGGTCGGAAGTGAAGTACTCTCCATTTCCGACGAGCCTAGGGACCCGCTCGATGAATCGGCGAACTCGCCCTTGGGCGGGCTGCACAATTGTTCGACATTAGAGAACACTCTGCAATAATAAAAAGTCATAGGTATCCGGACACTTACGATCTCGCCAGGGGCTTTGCCCTCGTAGGCCAATCCTCCTTGTCGTCGTCGACGTTGGTGGAGAAGTCCGGAGGAAGGGTTCTTCCCTTCTTGGACCCTCCGGCCTCCCGGTTAGCGGCCTTCCTTTTCTTCTCCTCTCCGCTGGGAGGAGCTTCTTCTTCCTCCTCCTCGTCCTCGTGGAGAAGATTACGCTTCAGAATCGACAAGACTCGCATCGGGAGCTCCTTCGAGTTCCCGTGGCCTCCTTCTTGGCCTTCTTCTCCGGCACCACATGGTGCCGGAGCCAGCCCTGGCTAATCGGGCGTCCGCTGGTCTTCGGCAAAGGGGCAGACGATTAATCTGTCCGGACGTCTTCAGCCAGTCCTGTCAAAGAATAGGGAGTTTTTAGATCCCACATAGAGTCAATCTATGAAAAAAAAGTCCCGTAAAGGGTAAAATAACTTACCTCGCCGGCTGGACGTCGCGAGCTGTATCCGCGATCTTTGTTAGCGGATGCTGGGGCTTCAGCGCCCTTGAACAGCACCTTCTAGGCATCTTCGTACGTAGTGTCGAAGAGCCGGCTCAAGGTTCGGTCTTTGTGCGGATCGAACTCCCACAAGTTAAAGGCCCGTTGTTGGCATGGGAGAATCCGGCGGATGAGCATCACACGGATTACGCCGACAAGCCCGAGATTCTTGTCCACCAGGTTTTGACGCATGTCTGGAGTCCGGATAGCTCTTCCGAATTCCCCCACGTCAGGCCCGTCTCTTCCCATGACGAGAGCCATGTGGGGAAGCCAGATCTGAATTCGGGGGCCGCCACCCATTCAGGGTCGCGTGGCTCGGTGATGTAGAACCACCCCGATTGCCACCCCTTTATTGTCTCCACAAAGGCGCCCTCGAGCCATAGGACCTTGGCCATCTTGCCAACCATGGCGCCTCCGCACTCCGCTTGACGGACGCCCACTACCTTTGGCGGACGTTGAAGATCTTCAGCCATAAGTCAAGTGGGGATGGATGCAGAGGAAGGCCTCACACCTGACGATAAACGCCGAGATGTTGAGGATGAAATTGGGCCAGGTCGTGGAAGTCCAGGCCGTAGTAGGACATGAGCCCTGGACAAATGGGTGAAGTGGAAATCCTAGTCCGCGGAGGAAGTGGGGAGAAACACCACCCTCTCATGGGGCCGGGTTGGAATAAGCTGCCCGCATCGGGCAGCTGTCTTGTGATGTCGCGGGACAAGTATCCGCCTCCCGCAGTCTTGTGATGTGCCCCTCCATGACGGAGGAGGCCATCCACCGCCTCCCGCCTCGACATGGTTGGAGAAGGTTGAGGTGGGATGTGCGGACTTGGGCGCCGAGCTCGAAAAGTGCGGAAATAGATAAGCAAAGGAGGAAGAAGGCGTGGGTGAAAGGGTGGATCCTTATCCCTTATATGGACGGCGAAGCTATCGTCCCCACTAGCCTGGTAAAACTCGCTTATTTCCCAAGCGCCATAATCAATGGCGCGTATGGGTTACCCACGTCCGTATTGATGAGAATCCCGGAATAAGGGGGCACGATCTATGCTCTGATAAGACATGCATAGGAAACCGCCTCGCTAAACACGCTGAGGTGGAACAGTAAAAAATGATTCATATAAATGCTTGGCCGTGGTGTGATGTCACGCCACGGAATACGCCAAGAGATCTGTGCAAAATTATTCTCTCTACGGTGTTATGTGGAACTTGTTTTGCGAGCGGACACTATCCTTGTGTTCAAAACCTTCTATGAAGTATTCGGAGGAGGAACTCGCCTTGCAATGCCGAAGACAATATGCGCGCCGGACTCGTCGTCATTGAAGCCTGGTTCAGGGGCTACTAAGGGAGTACCGGACTAGGGGGTGTCCAGATAGCCGGACTATCGTAACGGCCGGACTCCAAGACTATGAAGATACAAGATTGAAGACTTCGTCCCGTGTCTGGATGGGACTTTCCTTGGCGTGGAAGGCAAGCTTGGCGATACGGATATGTAGATCTCCTACCATTGTAACCGACTCTGTGTAACCCTAACCTATCCGGTGTCTATATAAGCTGGAGGGTTTTAGTCCATAGGACGAACAACAATCATACCATAGGCTAGCTTCTAGGGTTTAGCCTCCTTGATCTCGTGGTAGATATACTCTTGTACTACCCATATCATCAATATTAATCAAGTTGGAGTAGGGTATTACCTCCATCGAGAGGGCCTGAACCTGGGTAAAAACATCGTGTCCCTTGTCTCCTGTTACCATCCGCCTAGACGCACAGTTCGGGACCCCCTACCTGAGATCCGCCGGTTTTGACACCGACAGTCATCTTGTCCATGAGGAATGGTTCGCAAGCATCAAGTGATTCATAATCAAGTGATTCCAAAAGTCCATTAGCATGGAGTTTCTTCACGTGCTTTACACCAATATGACCTAAACGACAGTGCCACAAATAATTTGCACTATCATTATTAACTTCGCATCTTTTGGCTTCAATATTATAAACATGTGTATCACCATGATCGAGATCCAACAAACAATTTTCATCGGGCGTATGACAATAGAAGGTTTTATTCATGTAAACAGAACAACAATTATTCTCTAGCTTACATGAATAACCGTATTGCAATAAACATGATCCAATCATATTCATGCTCAACGCAAACACTAAATAACATTTATTTTTAGGTTCAACACTAATCCCGAAAGTATAGGGAGTGTGCGATGATGATCATATCAATCTTGGAACCACTTCCAATACACATCGTCACTTCACCCTTAACTAGTCTCTGTTCACTCTGCAACTCCCGTTTCGAGTTTCTACTCCTAGCAACTGAACCAGTATCAAATACCGAGGGTTTGCTATAAACACTAGTAAAGTACACATCAATAACATGTATATCAAATATAGCTTTGTTCACTTTGCCATCCTTCTTATCGACCAAATACTTGGGGCAGTTCCCCTTCCAGTGACCAGTCCCTTTGTAGTAGAAGCACTCAGTTTCAGGCTTAGGTCCAGACTTGGGCTTTTTCACTTGAGCAGCAACTTGCTTGCCGTTCTTCTTGAAGTTCCCTTTTTTCCTTTGTCCCTCTACTTGAAACTAGTGGTCTTGTTAACCATCAACACTTGATGCTCTTTCTTGATTTCTACCTTCGTCGATTTCAGCATCGCGAAGAGCTCGAATTACTTTCGTCATCCCTTGCATATTATAGTTCATCACGAAGTTCTAGTAACTTGGTGATAGTGACTAGAGAATTATGTCAATTACTATCTTATCCGGAAGATTAACTCCCACTTGATTCAAGCAATTGTAGTACCTGCATAATCTGAGCACATGCTCACCGGGTTGAGCTATTCTCCTCCATCCCGCTTCAAAAGTAATCGCTGCTGGTCTCATACCTCTCGACACGGTCATGAGTGTGAAATACCAATTTCAACTCTTGGAACATATTATATGCTCCATGGTGTTCAAAACATTTTTGAAGTCCCGGTTCGAAGCCGTGAAACATGGTACACTTAAACTATCAAGTAGTCATCATACCGAGCTTTGCCAAACGTTCATAACATCTGCATTTGCTCCTGCAATAGTTCTGTTACCTAGCAGTGCATCAAGGACATAATACTTCTGTGCAGCAATGAGGTTAATCCTCATATCACGGACCAAGTCCGCATCATTGCTACTAACATTTTTCAACTTAGTTTTCTCTAGGAACATATCAAAATATAAACAGGGAGCAACAACACGAGCTATTGATCTACAACATAGTTATGCAAATACTATCAGGACTAAGTTCATGATAAATTAAAGTTCAATTAATCATATTACTTAAGAACTCCGACTTAGATAGACATCCCACTAATCATCTAAGTGATCACGTGATCCAAATCAACTAAACCATGTCCGGTCATCACGTGAGATGGAGTAGTTTTCAATGGTGAACATCACTATGTTGGTCATATCTACTATATGATTCACGCCGACCTTTCGGTCTCGGTGTTCCGAGGCCATATCTGCATATGCTAGGCTCACAAGTTTAACCCGAGTATTCTGTGTGTGCAAAACTAGCTTGCACCCGTTGTAGATGAACGTAGAGCTTATCACACCCGATCATCACGTGGTGTCTCGCACGATTTAACTTTGGCAACGGTGCATACTCAGGGAGAACACTTTTATATTGAAATTTAGTGAGAGATCATCTTATAATGCTACCGTCAATCAAAGCAAAATAAGATGCATAAAGGATAAACATCACATGCAATCAATATAAGTGAGATGATATGGCCATCATCATCTTGTGCTTGTGATCTCCATCTCCGAAGCATCGTCATGATCACCACCGTCACCGGCGCGACACCTTGATCTCCATCGTAGCATCGTTGTCGTCTCACCAACTATTGCTTCTACGACTATCGCTACCGCTTAGTGATAAAGTAAAGCATTACAGGGCGATTGCATTGCATACAATAAAGCGACAATCATATGGCTCCTGCCAGTTGCCGATAACTCGGTTACAAAACGTGGTCATCTCATACAATAAAATATAGCATCATGCCTTGACCATATCACATCACAACATGCCCTGCAAAAACAAGTTAGACGTCCTCTACTTTGTTGTTGCAAGTTTTATGTGGCTGCTACGGGCTGAGCAAGAACTGTTCTTACCTACGCATCAAAACCAAAACGATAGTTCGTCAAGTTAGTGCTGTTTTAACCTTCTCAAGGACCGGGCATAGCCACACTCGGTTCAACTAAAGTTGGAGAAACTGACACCCGCCAGCCACCTGTGTGCAAAGCACATCGGTAGAACCAGTCTCGCATAAGCGTACGCGTAATGTCGGTCCGGGCCGCTTCATCCAACAATACCGCCGAACCAAAGTATGACATGCTGGTAAGCAGTATGACTTGTATTGCCCACAACTCACTTGTGTTCTACTCGTGCATATAACATCTACGCATAAAACCAGGCTCTGATACCACTATTGGGGAACGTAGTAATTTCAAAAAAATTCCTACGCACACACAGGACCATGGTGATGCATAACAACGAGAGGGGAGAGTGTGTCCACGTACCCTCGTAGACCGAAAGTGGAAGCGTTAGCACAACACGGTTGATGTAGTCGTACGTCTTCACGATCCGACCGATCCAAGTACCGAACGCATGGCACCTCCGAATTCAGCACACGTTCAGCTCGATGACGTCCCACGAACTCCAATCCAGCAGAGCTTCGAGGGAGAGTTCCGTCAACTTGACGGCGTGATGACGGTGATGATGATGCTACCGACGCAGGGGCTTCACCTAAGCACCGCTACGATATGATCGAGGTGGATTATGGTGGAGGGGGGCACCGCACACGACTAAGAGATCAAGAGATCAATTGTTGTGTCTAGAGGTACCCCCCTGCCCCAGTATATAAAGGACCAGGGGGAGGGGGCGGCCGGCCAAGAGGAGGGCGCGCCAGGGAGGAGTCCTACTCCCACCGGGAGTAGGACTCCCTCTTTTAGAAGTTGGAGTAGCAGGGGGAAAGGAAGGGAAGGAGAGAGGGGGAAGGAAAGGGGGCGCCGCCCCCCTCCTTGTCCAATTCGGACTAGAGTGGGAGGGGGCGTGCGGCCAGCCCTAGCCGCCCCTGCTCTTCTCCACTAAGGCCCATCTTGGCCCATTAATCTCCCCGGGGGGTTCCGGTAACTCCCCAGTACTCCGATATGTGTCCGAAAATCCCCGAAACCATTCCGGTGTCCGAACATAGTCATCCAATATATCGATCTTTATGTCTCAACCATTTCGAGACTCCTCGTCATGTCCGTGATCAAATCCGGGACTCCGAACTATCTTCAGTACATCAAAACACAAAACTCAAAATACCGATCGTCATCTAACTTTAAGCTTGCGGACCCTACGGGTTCGAGAACTATGTAGACATGACCGAGACACGTCTCCGGTCAATAACCAATAGCAGAACCTGGATGCTCATATTGGCTCCTATATATTCTACGAAGATCTTTATCGGTCAAACCGCGTAACAACATACGTTGTTCCCTTTGTCATTGGTATGTTACTTGCCCGAGATTCGATCGTCGGTATCTCAATACCTAGTTCAATCTCGTTACTGGCAAGTCTCTTTACTCGTTCCATAATACATCATCCCGTAACTAACACATTAGTTATAATGCTTGCAACGCTTATAGTGATGTGCATTATCGAGTGGTCCCAGAGATACCTCTCTGACAATCGGAGTGACAAATCCTAATCCCGAAATATGCCAACCCAACAAGTACCTTCAGAGACACCTGTAGAGTACATTTATAATCACCCAGTTACGTTGTGACACTTGGGACCACACAAAGTGTTCCTCTGGTAAACGGGAGTTGCATAATATCATAGTCATAGGAACATGTATAAGTCATGAAGAAAGCAATAGTAACATACTAAACGATCAAGTGCTAAGCTAACGGAATGGGTCAAGTCAATCACATCATTCTCCTAATGATGTGATCCTGTTAATCAAATGACAACTCATGTCCGTGGCTAGGAAACTCAACCATCTTTGATTAACGAGCTAGTCAAGTAGAGGCATACTAGTGACACTATGTTTGTCTATGTGTTCACACATGTACTAAGTTTCAGGTTAATACAATTCTAGCATGAATAATAAACATTTATCATAATATAAGGAAATAAATAATAACTTTATTATTGCCTCTAGGGCATATTTCCTTCACTTCATGAGTGGTCTCGAAGAGCCTCCTCAGGGTATGGTGCTTCTTCGGATTTAACTTCCATAGCGGGAGGCTTTGGCTTTGGCACGGAAGAATCCGGCGAACTAGCATCACCTGGATTATATCGACAAGTTTGACATTCTTGTCCACCATGCTTTGAACGTGCGTCTGTAGCGCTATCAGCTCGTCTGGCGAACACCAGTTCGGGCTCTTCTCGACCCAGGAGGTGAGCCGCATTGGAGCATCGGAGTTGAATTCGGTAGCTGCGGCCCAGTTGGTGCCGCGGGGTTCTGTAATGTAGAACCATTGTTTCTGCCATTCCTTGACAGTGTCCACGAAAGTGCCTTTCGGCCAGGAGACATTGGACAGCTTACTCACCATGGCCCCTCCGACTACAGGTTGGCCATCCACCACCTTCGGCTTCACCTTGAAGACTTTGAGCCACAGCCCGAAGTGGGGTTGGATGCGGAGGAAGGCCTCACACACGACGATGAACGCCGAGATGTTGAGGAAGAAGTTCGGGGATAGATCATGGAAGTCTATCCCGTAATAGTACATCAGCCCGCGGACTAAAGGGTGGAGTGGAAACCCTAGCCCGCAGAAGAAGTGAGGGACGAATACCACCCTCTCGTTGGGCTTCGGCGTGGGGACGACTTGTCCCTGGGCCGGAAGACGGTGGGCAATTTCCTTCGCCAAGTACCCGGCCGCCCGAAGCTCAGTAATGTCCTTCTCCTTGACGGAGGAGACCATCCACTTGCCTTGGCCTCCTGATCCGGACATGGTTGAGTGCTAGCTTGAATGAGAAGAAGATGAGAACTTGGGCGCTGGAGCTTAAGAGTGGAAGGGCGGAGGAAGAGAGAAGGCGTGGGAGAAGAAGCAGGAATCCTTATCCCCTTATAAAGGCAATGAATATTGAACGCCTCCCAACTCGCCTATTCCCAAGGGCTGTGTAAACAGGCACAGTTGGTTTACCCACGCCCGAATTGATGAAAATCCCGCAATAAGGGGACACGACCTCTGCTTTGACAAGACGTGCCAATGGAAACCACATCTCGAAACATGGAATACGTCTGAAGACTATCTTGGAGTTCGGAAGGAGGAACCCGCCTTGCAATGCCGAAGACAGATCTACGCGCCAGATACCTTGTCATTGAAGCCATGTTCAAGGGCTACAGAGGGAGTCCTGGACTAAGGGGTCCTCGGGCGTCCGGCCTGTTAGCCATGGGCCGGACTGATGGGCTGTGAAGATACGAAGACCGAAGACTACACCTGTGTCCGGATAGGACTCACCTTGGCATGGAAGGCAAGCTTGGCGATCAAATATGTAGATTCCCTTCTTTGTAACCGACCCTGTGTAACCCTAGATCCTCTCGGTGTCTATATAAACCGGAGGACTTAGTCAGGAGGGGGTCATATTCATTACCATAGTCATACAAGCTAGACTTCTAGGGTTTAGCCATTAAGATCTCATGGTAGATCAACTCTTGTAATACTCGTATTCATCAAGATCAATCAAGCAGGAAGTAGGGTATTACCTCCCTAGAGAGGGCCCGAACCTGGGTAAACATTGTGTCCCCTGTCTCCTGTTACCATCGACCTTAGACGCACAGTTCGGGACCCCCTACCCGAGATCCTATGGTTTTGACACCGACACGTGCCTTCCAAGCCGCAGCAACTGAAGACCCCGACAGCGAAGGCACCCTGTTCCCTCCCGAGGCCATCCCCAAGAAGAAGAAGCAACTGCTCCATCCAAGGCCACATGAGAATGGCGTCTCCAGTGGCACCACCTCAGGGATCGCTCCCACAGCTGGGGCACCTCCCTCCATCGCATAGGAAGGCGCGCCCGGCACCCTCCTCGGGCAAGGCTCCGGGGCTCTCTTGTGGAGGGCCTCAGACCTGGCCAACATGACGAGGGAGGCGCTCGGGCACCATGTGGAGGCATGCTTCACAGCACGTCCCCCTCAGGAGGGCGCTGGGCGAGGAGCGCCCGGTGCTCATGAGTTCATCGTCAAGGTGCTTCAAGAGGCAAGGAACATGCGCGGCGACCGCCGCCCACCACCCGGTGCAGCTCCCCATCCCGGTGAGGACGGCGGGCTGCGCGTCTGCGTCGACATTCCAGGGCTGAACAGGGCCGCATCTCAGGAGCGCTTCTGGCCTTCGCGTGTTGGCCAGTGCGAGGGTCCACCTCACAGCTATGTTTGCATGCCATTTGGCCTGCCGAACGTGGCTGTCATCTACCAGCGTCATCTGCGGAGCGTCCTGGCGGCTCAGGAGACCAGGCACCATGCTGTCCGGGCGGAAATGGCGATGGTCCTCAATGAACCACCCGAGCCCCCAGAGCCTCCTGAGGCTCAGGGCCCTGGTGGCTTGTGAGGAGCGACCTCTTCAGCGCGCACCTTCAGCTACCTCAACATTCCTTCGACAACGGTATCAGGTGACTCTTTCCAGTTCATTCAGTTGGGGTGCCCCTTGGGCAGTGTTATCCCCAAGTCGCACGGGTTCGCCCCCGCAACGTGTATCCTTTTGCATCTTTAGCTAATTCATTCGGGGGCACCCCTCGGGCTGCATCATCCCCAGGCCGCTCGGGTCCATCATAGTGGCATGTATCGTTCTTGCATCTATCTAAGCTAGCTTATCTCCTTGCATGAGTTATCTATGCCTATCACCTACTTATCTGGTACTTCAATACCCCACCCGCGACCACCCTCGTTGCCACGGGAGCCGCGCGTCTGTTGTCTTTCCTTAGGATTCCTCGCATGAGTATGATTGGCACGGCGTCTGTGCTCGGGTCCGTCCGTGCAGCATCGATAACCCCAACGACTGAGCTCTGTCTGGCAGGCCGGCCCCGTTCACGTCACCTCCTGGGGTAGTTTGTGTCTAGCCTTCTCATGGGATTGCCACAGGAAATTTGTCCGGCGCAGATTGCCTAACCATTTCGCAGGACCACTCAAGCTATCAAGAATCAAGACCATGCGCAACCCATCTTGAGGAAGGGCCTTGTGAGTCCCGCACTGGCTCACGAGTGCCCAGACACACCTCGTCTAGCCCTGCCGTGCAAGCCACGTGTCAGGGCTGGGCTGTACACACCCTGGGGGCTCCACTCATAAGGAGCCCTCACCCACGCACCAGTGGAAGCACCATGCTCCGTGTTGGCAGTCGACACGGTCGAGGAGCGGCTATGCCTGTGCAAGTGCGGAAGCGCTAAGCTCCGCGCTGGTGATAAATAACTGAGGGCGGCCCCATGGCCGCACCAACCTCAGGGAGCCACCTGGCTCAGTGTCCAGCTTCACCGCAACGATTTCCCCTCGGGAGAGCCGCGCGAGGGGGCTGGGCACGGGGGCTACGCTCAGGCCCTGCCTAGCGTACGCCGCCCTGCCATGTCCCTCGGACCTGGTCGTCGCGCACCACTCCCGAGCCAAACCTCGGTGAGGACATGTATGAAGGTCTGTTTGGACGTCAAGGGGGACTCCTTAGCATCGCGACTCAGGAGCCTAACTGGCCACGTAGCCCCTCACCCCCTGGTCCCTCCTGGTGATCTGGACGGCCCAATGGGGTTGATGTATGCGCGGGGTCGGCCCCTGCCGACGTAGAACCCTAAGACCTACTTTAGCGGCTTCTTCCCGCAGGACGTTTGCGCGTCAAGGGGGACTCCTGAGCATTGTGACTCAAGAGCCTAACTGACCACGTAGCCCCTCACCCCTTGGTCCATCCTGGTGATCCAGATGGACCAACGGTGGCTGAGGTATGCGCGGGTCGGGCCCTGCCAACGTAGAACATCAGGCAAATGCGAAACCTAAATAAATTATTACACAACATATTGTCCCCCAAACCACAAGCAGAGTTTTAACGCCTCCACGAGGCACGTCTCATGTCACATGAAAGCTCACAGGAGAGTAAAACGAGAAGGAGCGCCGTTCTTCGTGAGCAAGCCCTTTCTTCAGCCTTGGGCGCCGTCGTCAGGGAGCGCCTTCCCGCCAGCAGCAGCACCGTCGGCCGTGTCGTTGGCCTCGGCCGCAGGATCGGCAGGGCCATCGGTTGGAGGCACAGGCTCGATGGCGAGGAACTTCTTCAACAGGGCTTCCACCTGGCCCTCCACGGCTGCGGCGGCGGCTGCACAGCGCGCCTCCTCCACGGGCTCGAGCAGCTCGCCGAGGTCGGCGCCACGGTTGCGAAGATGCAGGTGGCTGAAGACGCGCGTTAGAGCCGAAGAAGAAAGCGTGCGGGCTTCCCCCTCCACCATGCGACCGATCCCGTCGACGACACCCTCGAGCGCCTCGACAAGATAAGGAAGCAGCTGGGCGGGGCCTTCGTCGTCCGTCGACGGCGGCTTCTCTAAGCGCTTCTCGTAGAGTGCCCACTGCGCTTCGCGGGATCTCTCCTCAAGGGACTCGAAGGCCACGCGGTCCTCGGCAAGAAGCTACGCCCTGGCCTCCAGCAGGGTCTTCTCAGCCTCCAGCTTCTTCTCTAGCTCCTCCAGGCGGTTGCGCTCTGCGGCCCGCGCCCTCGCCGACTGCTCTAGTTTTGCGTCACGACCGTTGACCGTGTCTTCCCAGGCCTTCATCTTCTCCTCCTCTGCCATGCGGTCGCGAGCCTAGACTACGCGCTCGTTGCGCATGGTCTCCAGCTCGGCCTCCAGCGATCGACAGCGATCCTGGGCAGCCCCGGCGTCCTTCAGCGCCACCTCGAGGGCAGCCGCGGCTTGGACGGCGGCCTGCTTGTCCTTCTCGGAAGCCGCTGTGGCCTGGTGATGTCTACTACGCAACCTTCTTCTTGTAGACCTTGTTGGGCCTCCAAGTGTAGAGGTTTGTAGGACAGTAGCAAGTTTCCCTCAAGTGGATGACCTAAGGTTTATCAATCCGTGGGAGGGGTAGGTTGAAGATGGTCTCTCTCAAACAACCCTGCAACCAAATAACAAAGAGTCTCTTGTGTCCCTAACACACCCAATACAATGGTAAATTGTATAGGTGCACAAGTTCGGCGAAGAGATGGTGATACAAGTGCAATATGGATGGTAGATATAGGTATTTGTAATCTGAATTTATAAAAACAGCAAGGTAACAAGCGATAAAAGTGAGTGTAAACGGTATTGCAATGCTAGGAAACAAGGCCTAGGGTTCATACTTTAACTAGTTCAAGTTCTCTCAACAATAATAACATAATTGGATCATATAACTATCCCTCAACATGCAACAAAGAGTTACTCCAAAGTCACTAATAGCAGAGAACAAACAAAGAGATTATTGTAGGGTACGAAACCACCTCAAAGTTATTCTTTCTGATCGATCTATTCAAGAGTCCGTAGTAAAATAACACGAAGCTATTCTTTCCGTTCAATCTATCATAGAGTTCATACTAGAATAACACCTTAAGACACAAATCAACCAAAACCCTAGTGTCACCTAGATACTCCAATGTCACCTTAAGTATTCGTGGGTATGATTATACGATATGCATCACATTATCTCAGATTCATCTATTCAACCAACACAAAGAACTTCAAAGAGTTCCCCAAAGTTTCTACCGGAGAGTCAAGACGAAAACGTGTGCCAACCCCTATGCATAAGTTCAGGGAACTCGCAAGTTGATCACCAAAACATACATCAAGTGGATCACATGATATCCCATTGTCACCACAGATAAGCACATGCAAGACATACATCAAGTGTTCTCAAATTCTTAAAGACTCAATCCAATAAGATAACTTCAAAGGGAAAACTCAATCCATTACAAGAGAGTAGAGGGGGAGAAACATCATAAGATCCAACTATAATAGCAAAGCTCGTGATACATCAAGATCGTATCACATCAAGAACACGGGAGAGAGAGAGAGAGATCAAACACATAGCTACTGGTACATACCCTCAGCCCCGAGGGTGAACTACTCCCTCCTCGTCATGGAGAGCGCCGGGATGATGCAGATGGCCACCGGAGAGGGTTTCCCCCCTCCGGCAAGGTGCCGGAACAGGGTCCCGATTGGTTTTTGGTGGCTACAGAGGCTTGCGGTGGCGGAACTCCCGATCTATTCTGTTCCCCGATGTTTTAAGGGTATATGGACATATATAGGCGAAAGAAGTTGGTCAGGGGAGCCACGAGGGGCCCACGAGGGTGGGGGCGTGCCCAGGGGGTAGGGCGCGCCTCCCTGCCTCGTGGCTTCCTCGAAGCTTCCCTGACGTCTACTCCAAGTCTCCTGGATTGCTTTCGTTCTAAAAATAACTCTCCCGAAGGTTTCATTTCGCTGGACTCCGTTTGATATTCCTTTTCTTCGAAACACTGAAATAGGCAAGAAAACATCAATTTGGGCTGGGCCTCCGGTTAATAGGTTAGTCCCAAAAATAATATAAAAGTGTTTTAGTAAAGCCCATAAACATCCAAAACAGAGAATATAATAGCATGGATACTTCATAAATTATAGATACATTGGAGACGTATCAGCATCCCCAAGCTTAATTCCTGCTCGTCCTCGAGTAGGTAAATGATAAAAGAAATAATTTATGAAGTGTGAATGCTAGCAGGTGCACAAGTTTGATCAATGATAATTTCAATCACCTTATATAGCATCATCATATGTCATAACACTAGCTCATCTCATAAAACTTTTCATGATCAAGTAACAAACTATTCACATGTTAAAGTATAGATCATAAACTTTCTTGAAAACTAACAAACTGTGTTATTAGTCATCAAACAATTACAATTCATCTAATTTTCAGGAAGAGTCTATGTTAGAGCTTTAATTCAGCAAACTTCACAGACTCAACTATCATTTAGTCTTTCACAATTGCTAACACTCACGCCGATATTTATGGGTTCAAAGATTTAATCGTATTACAGAGAAAGATAGGGGCTTATAGATTCGCCTGCCAACCTTTTACCTAAAGGGTAATGTCAACAATAATAGTTCATGATGCCTTACATCCAATTGGATATATATATATATATATATATATATATATATATATATATATCAGGATCTTTCCAACACAATGTGCTTGCCAAAGGATAAAATGTAAAAAGGAAAGGTGAAGATCACCATGACTCTTGCATAAGGTATAAAACAAGAACAAAAGATAGGCCCTTCACAGAGGGAAGCAGAGGTTTTCATGCGCTTTTATAGTTGGATGCACAAAATATTAATGCGAAAGAACGTCACTTTATATTGCCACTTGTGATAAGGAAATTTATTATGCAGTCTGTCGCTTTTATTGCTTCCACATCACAAGATCGTATAAAGCTTATTTTCTCCACACTAATAGATCATACATATTTAGAGAGCAATTTTTATAGCATGCACTGATGAAAACTTACTTGAAGGATCTTACTCAATCCATAGGTAGGTATGGTGGACTCTCATGGCAATACTGGTTTAAGGGATGTTTGGAAGCACAAGTAGTATCGCTACTTGGTGCAAAGAATTTGGCTAGCATGAGGGGTAAAGGCAAGCTCAACATGTTGAATGATCCATGACAATATACTGTATTTCGGATATAAGAAAACATAACCCACAACGTTGTCTTCCTTTTCCAACATCAACCTTTTAGCATGTAATATTTTAATGAGTGCTCACAATTACAAAATATGTCCAAGATAGTATATTTATATGTGAAATATCTCTTCCCTCAATATTTTTTCATGAATTGTTCAAGTGACCAATACAATGTTTGCTAACCTTCAATAAATTTACCACCTCTACTTCTTATATGTGAAGTCATTACTCCCCATGGGATAAGCATATAAAACATATATAATTTCAGATTTATGATATTCAAATCATTCAACTATTTACTCATAGGATATAAGTGAAGCACACGAGTAAATGACAAACTACTCCAAAAAGATATAAGTGAAGATCAATTAGTAGTTAAATAATTATTTAGCTATGTGAAGACTCTCCCATTTAATAATTTCAGATCTTGATATTTTATTCAAACAACAAGTAAAACACAATAAAATGACATTCTAAGAATAGAAAACATCACGTGAAGATGCAAAAACTTAGGATCAACCGATACTAACCGATAGCTGTCGAAGAATAAAGGTGAGATGCCAACCGGGGCATCCCCAAGCTTAGACGCTTGAGACTTCTTGAAATATTATCTTGGGATGCCTTGGGCATCCCCAAGCTTGAGCTTTTGTGTCTCCTTAATTCCTCTCATATCACGTTTTCCGAAATCTCAAAAGCTTCATCCACACCAAACTCAACAAGAACTCGTGAGATAAGTTAGTATAAACCAATGCAAAAACCTTATCATTTTCTACTGTAACAAATCACTAAAATTATTATTCAACATTGCATACTAAATTCCTTTGCATATTTAATAGTCCTATCCTCAAATAGAATCATTAAAGAAGCAAACATATGCAAACAATGCAGACATAACAGCAATCTGCCTAAACAGGATAGTCTGTAAAGAATGCCGCAAGATCAATACTTCCCTAGCTCCAAAAATTATGAAAGAAAATTCCCACTGTAGTAAATTTATGAGATCTTATTATGCAAAGGGTTTCAACATTTTATCACATTCTGACTTTTCTAGGGAAATTTTGCAACAGCGGTAAACTTTCTGTTTTCAAACAGCAACATGTAGACTTGTAAAATAAGCATAGTAAAGGCTATCAATGCCACTTTTATGGAAATAAAAGATGCAAAACATTGTTCTAGATAACAGAAAGCAAATCCTAACAAAATAAATTACCGATGAACGAAGACGAAAGAGGGGATGCCTTCCGGGGCATCCCCAAGCTTAGGCTCTTGGTGTACTTGAATATTGCCTTGGTGTGCCTTGGGAATCCCCAAGCTTATGATCTTGCCACTCCTTATTCCATAGTCCATCGAATCTTTACCCAAAACTTGAAAACTTCACAACACAAAACTCAACAGAAAACTCATAAGCTCCGTTAGTATAAGGAAATAAAACCACCACTTAGGTACTGTTGTGAACTCACTCTAAATTCATATTGGTGTAATATCTACTGTATTCCAACTTCTCTATGGTTCATACCCTCCGATACTACTCATAGATTCATCAAAATAAGCAAACAACACACTGAAAAAAGAATCTGTCAAAAACAGAACAGTCTGTAGTAATCTGTATCAAACATATACTTCTGGAACTCCAAAACTTCTTCCAAATTAGGACGACCTAGATAATTTTATTATTGATCTACTGCAGTTGGAATCAGTATTTTATCACTTTCTGGTGATTTTTAACAATTGTTTCCGTGAGCAGAAAGTTTCTGTCTTTTTCAGCAAGATCAAATAATTATCATCCAAGGAGATCCTAGAGGTCTTACTTGGCACAAACACTAGTTAAAACATAAAACCACATCTAACCAGAGGCTAGATGAATTATTTATTACTAAACAGGAGCAAAAAGTAAAGGACAAAAAATAAAATTGGGTTGCCTCCCAACAAGCGCTAATGTTTAACGCCCCTAGCTAGGCATGATGATTTCAATGATGCTCACCTAAAAGATAAGAACTGAAACATAAAGAGAGCATCATGAAGAATATGACTAGAACATTTAAGTCTAACCCACTTCCTATGCATAGGGATTTTGTGAGCAAACAACTTATGGGAACAATAATCAACTAGCATAGGAAGGCAAAACAAGCATAACTTCAAAACTTTAAGCACATAGAGAGGAAACTTGATATTATTGAAATTCCTAAAAGCATATGTTCATCCCTCATAATAATTTTCAGTAGCATCATGAATGAATTCAACAATATAACCATCACATAAAGCATTCTTTTCATGATCTACAAGCATAGAATTTTTATTACTCTCCACATAAGAAAATTTCTTCTCATGAATAGTAGTGGGATCAAACTCAACAAAATAACTATCATGTGAAGCATAATCCAATTGAAAATTAAAATCATGATGACAAGTTTCATGGTTATCTTTATTCTTTATATCATACATGTCATCACAATAATCATCATAGATAGCAACTTTGTTCTCATAATCAATTGGAACCTCTTCCGAAATAGTGGATTCATCACTAAATAAAGTCATGGCCTCTCCAAATCCACTTTCATCAATATAATCATCATAAGTAGGAGGCATGCTATCATCGTAATAAATTTTCTCATCATAACTTGGGGGACAAAACATATCATGTTCATCAAACATAGCATCCCCAAGCTTGTGGCTTTGCATATCATTAGCATGATGGGTATTCAAAGAATTCATACTAACAACATTGCAGTCATGCTCATCATTCACATATTTTATGCCAAGAATTCTATGTAATTCTTCTTCTAGTACTTGAGCACAATTTTCCTTTCCATCATTTTCACGGAAGACATTAAAAAGATGAAGCATATGAGGCACCCTTAATTCCATTTTTTTAGTTTTCTTTTATAGAATAAACTAGTGATAAAACAAGAAACAAAAAGATTCGATTGCAAGATCTAAAGATATATGTCGGTGTCAAAACCGGCGGATCTCGGGTAGGGGGTCCCGAATCAGGCCTAGGCGGATGGTAACAGGAGACAAGGGACACGATGTTTTTACCCAGGTTCGGGCCCTCTCGATGGAGGTAATACCCTACTCCCGCTTGATTAATATTGATGATAGAGGTAGTACGAGAGTAGATCTACCACGAGATCTGAGAGGCTAAACCCTAGAAGCTAGCCTATGGTATGATTGTTGTTCGTCCTACGGACTAAAACCCTTCAGTTTATATAGACACCGAATAGGGTTAGGGTTACACAGAGTCGGTTACAATGGTAGGAAATCTACATATCCGTATCGCCAAGCTTGCCTTCCACGCCAAGGGAAGTCCTATCCGGACAAGGGACGAAGTCTTCAATCTTGTATCTTCATAGTCCAGTAGTCCGCCAAAGATGATAGTTCGGCTATCCGGACACCCCTAGTCCAGACTCCTCAAGAGCCCCTGAACCAGGCTTCAATGACGACGAGTCCGGCGCACATATTGTCTTCGGCATTTCAAGGTGGGTTCCTCCTCCGAATACTTAGAAGGTTTTGAACACAAGGATAGTTTCCAGCTCTGCAAAACAAGTTCCACATACCACCGTAGAGAGAATAATTTTTGCACAGATCTGCTGACGTATTCCTCGGTGTGACATCACACCAGGGCCAAGCCTTTATTCGAATCGTTTTTTTACTGGCCCACCTCAGCGCGTTTAGCAAGGCGGTTTCCTTGGCACGTCTTATCAAAGCGTAGATCGTGCCCCCATATTCCGGGATTCTCATCAATACGGACGTGGGTAACCCAACTGCGTTCGCTGGCACGCCTCCTCTATCGAAGGCGAGTCCCAATCGACCACGGGGAGGGCTCTTGGTATTCAACCTCTTTATAATGAGACCAAGGCCCTCTTCTTTTTTCCACCCTCCATCGAATTCGCCTCGCGCTCCGAGTTCTAACACCCAAAGCTTCAGATTTAGGCGCTTCGTACCTTCGACGATGTTCGGCTCCGACCAGCTCGGTCGATGGATGTCTTCTTTCGTCACAGAAGAAGATGTGCTAACGCTGCGAGACGCCAGGTATCTAACCGGCGAGATTTCGCATAGGCTGCCTGCTCCATGGCAGGTCATTACCACTCCCGAGCCCGGCGAGAGCGTGGTGTTCGTGTCTCACTTCCTTAGGGGTTTAGGCTTCCCGACGGATCCCTTTGTGCGGGGGCTCATGTTTTATTATGGGCTGGATTTCCATGACTTGAATCCGGAGTCCATCCTCCATATCTCGTCATTCATTGTCGTATGTGAAGCCTTCCTCCATATTACCCCTCACTTTGGATTGTGGCTCAAGACCTTCAAGGTGGAGCCGAAGATGATCGAGGGGCAACAAGAAGAGTGCAGAGGGGCGGTCATAAGCAAGTGTGCTGATGCTCCGTGGCCCGAGGGCTCTTTTCAAGAGGAGCTTGGTTTGTGGCAACGAGAGTGGTTTTATATCACCGCTCCCAGGGGCACCAAATGGGTGGCGCCACCCGCCTTCCGCTCAGGTCCACCACATCGGCTGGCATCATGGGTCAACCGGGGGCTCGACTGGGGGCCGTCCGAGGACGTTCCTCTATTGCAGGGCCGTATTCGAGACCTCCAAGAAAGAGAGATCAATCTGGTCGTGGCGGTGCAGGTTATGCTGATTCGGCGCCTTCTGCCCTGCAAACGTCGCCCCCTCCGTCTGTGGGAGTTTAATCCGGAGGGACCACGAGCTCTCCAACATTTTATGGGCGCGACGCCCAAGGAGATGTACAAACTGTTCTTCGGATCACAAGAGAAGTGTCCGGACTTGACCGAGGACGCAGGTCTAAGCTGCAATCACCCAGATACTCAAGTAAGTAACCTTGTAACTGGACAGGCTGTTCATTCATTTAACATATATATGCCCTTTAAGGAGCCGTTTCTTGAACAGAGTGGATAGCCAAGGCAAAGTTGATAAGGTGTCCGGCTCCTCTCCCGGAGACCACGCCGGATCCCATGCTGACCAAGATGTTGAAGGCCGCACCTTTTAAAGAAGGCGAAGGGGGAGCAGAAGCAATCGCCTCACAAGGAGGCTTTCAAGGAAGAGGGATCAGGGATCCTCCCTCCAAGGGGAGAAGAGGACCGCTCAAGACCCGGAAGCCAAGGCCTCAAAATGGGGAAAGAAGTCTTTGTCGAAAGTCCGCTACTGAAGTACCCCAGCCGCACTATTTCCCCAAGGGGATCAGCCCTCCAAATGAGCCGTAAGTAAAAAGAAGGGCCCCGTGAATAAAGAACATCCTCAGATTTATTTCTCAAGATAACCGAAATTGTACCTTGTAGTTCGGATCTCAGCCCTTCTCGCAGAGCTCGTCTTCGGGGATCTTCGTCCGGAGATGATAGAGAGCGAAATGCCTCCACCTATCGCGCTTTGCGGTAGGCGGCGACTCAAGTGTCGCCACAGAGTTTCGAGTCCGGTGGGGGCCAGATGGTCCGCGCCAATCGGGCGTAAGGTCGGAGGAGTCAAGGACCTGCTCGGCGAAGCGTATATCTTAGAAGATCACCGTGCGCTAATGGCTACGGTAATTGAAAGAATTGCATCCGCCGAGAGCGGATTGCATGAAGCCGCCAGTTTATCGACGGGTTTGAGGTACTAAAAAATGATGTACCTTCCGATGCTTATGCATATAGAATGCGCCTATATAGATAGTAGTCACGAGACTTCGGTATGCTGTCACAACCGACAGCGCGTCGAGGATCATAATCTCAAGATTAACATGTCGCCGTTCCTATGTAGGTGGCGGGCGTCCGTGGCTAGCCGGACCGATGAATTTGCTGAACTAAAGTGGCAACTTGACGAGGCGGATGCGGACATCGCTAC
The DNA here is from genome assembly GCA_021605145.1 of Aegilops bicornis. Classification (NCBI taxonomy): domain Eukaryota; kingdom Viridiplantae; phylum Streptophyta; class Magnoliopsida; order Poales; family Poaceae; genus Aegilops; species Aegilops bicornis. The sequence continues at coordinate 178,188,990 of CM038669.1, forward strand.
TGGTCAATAAACGGTTTGACGAGTCACAAGGTATGCGACTTCTCCGTGGACACCGGTAAGGGAGCTTGACGCCCATGCCTTACTACTTGTATGCTTTGATGCAGACGGTGCATTGCTGTGGAGAGGCTGCGGCGGAACTCGCCCGAGCTAAAGAGCAAGCCCGAAGAGTAATGCGGCGCTTTAAAGGCGGCCAAGAGCTGAAAGCCGAACGGGCTGCTCACCGCCAAGCAAAGAAGAAATGGCCGATTTGGCCTCAAACTGAAGAATACTACCGACCGCTGCGAGGTTCTTGAAAAAGAACGTCCAAGCGGAACAAGAGGACCTGAAAAAGCCACAACGAATCCAAGGATGCCTGCTCCGCTATGAGAGCTGCCAAGGAGGAGCTGAGTCAGCCGGGATATTGCGGCCGGAAAACAGTTTCTGCTGCGGAGGAAATATACGGATCCAAGTATGCTCGCTGGACAAGCTGTGGAGTTTGGAGGATGCTTATCTCGACTTAGCGGCGAAGCGCTATGACGCGATTGAGCACTTCCAAGGCCAGAAGGGGCACAAAAGGGAAGAGCTATTTTGGTCGCAATTTCATAGTCCGGAGCATCCTCTTCCGTTGACCGATCGATTGGCCGAATGGGCCGAGCTGAATCGATTATCCGGACTTGCCATGAAGCATGTCATGACTCATTTGTGGCCAGGCGGACCCCAGCCAAAGAGTTATTTTGGCTTAGTGTAGCAGTTCCTTGGTGCGGTATCGCGTATCAACGCAATGAAGCGGTCGGCGTGTATTGAGGGGGCGCGGATGGCTCTCGCCCGTGTCAAGGCATACTGGGCTGAGATGAAGGCCACCGATATTTCGTCCCCAAATTCGGACGGCAGCCGAGTACCAATCAAGCGCTATTTTGAGGAAGTTCTTCCGGGCGCTCGTTTAATAGAGACGCAGTGCTCGAAGGATGTTATGTTTGAATGATATGTATAATTTTATGAAACAACGTTTCAATTTAATGTAAGAGCTTTTTATACTTGTGCCTTCAAGTAGCAAACTACCTCTGTCGGCCGTTGATGTATATATGTATATAACCTGAAAGATGGCAGTCTTCGGCTTCAGCCCCCACGCACATAGTGCGGGGGTGTTTGCAAAGAAGTCGCGCTTTCACACTTAATCCAACATCTTGGTCCTATAAAGGAGGTGGTAGCGTAGCAAACTAGGCAACCGGACTATAATGCTTTATCACTTTCACTTAGCCATAGGAGTTCGATGGTGGGGCTACTATATAGCCCCTGGGGGCACCGCACTCTCCCGAATCCAGGGTGCGTATGTGCCTGACCGGAAAACGGTCCTTCGTTAATGCGGAGGAATTATAAACATTCCGGTGAGTCATCGAGTGGTTGACCAGTCTCTCGCTATATCATGATCAGTTTTCGGCTTTCATCGAGGTGCTCGCCCGGCCAACCGGGCACAATCGCAGAGTTCTCCGGTGCTGCGTTAGCCGATAGAACGGAACGTAAGGCAGCAAAACACAGGAGCCGGGCAAACCCAACATTTGACCAAAGACATGATTCGGAGCTGATGCATATAAGGCCTAAATCGAGACGCCGAACACTCCCTAAGGTATTCGGTCTTTTATAAAGCGGGCCGAACAATGCCCTTGGTAACAAGCCCCTGGTGTCCAGGTACGTGCAAACTTCTGACGCGGCCAATGCCAAAACGCCAGCCTCCTCCTCGGTTATAATAAGAGACCGGGGGATGAGTAACAACAAGAGACAGTGAAAAAGGTTTACGCAGGGTCTTAATCTGAAAGAATCCTTGCAACGGTCCTCGCTGCACGCCTCGCTACTGGTTCTCGCAGCCGTATCCTGGACGGGTATAGCACGACGTTCATCTTTAAAAGAGAGGAACTTAGTTTGAAAAAGATCGCGCTAAAATGTAATTGGAAACAAAATAGAGTATGATTCAAAAATGAGTAAAATTGAGCTTTATTGTCTCTTGTTGTACATGCGTGGAGCCCCTTGTAAGAAGTGGGGGTACGCGGCTAGTAAGCATCATGTTTATTTATGCCGACTCGCCTAACCGTGTCCGGGGTCCGAACGACCTGCTTTAGACGCTTTTGGCCAGCAAGGCCGTATTAGTGTGAGGTCATAAGGCAGTCTCACATTCTTTCCTTGAGGGACACGCATACGCCTTCCCTTTAATGAAATGATGCCTCGTGGACCGGCATTTTAAGTTTAAGAGATGCATAATGCGGTATTATGCGTTAAAGCGGGCGAAGCTTCGGCCCCAGAGTGCTTGATGGCTACTTTTAAATGGGGCGATGTGGAAGACCAACTTTTCCGACGGAAGTTGTCGGGTGAGCCGAACATAACTTCCAATAGTAGGGAGCCCGCATAATGGGCATATGTGCTCGCATTATTCCTTCAAGGAAGGGTTGCTATGGCTAATCCTGTTTGGGTTTATCCCCATGTTGTGGATTGTGTCCTGACATAGCAGGTTTAAATCACTGCCGCTGTCCATTAGGACTTGCGTAAATTGAAGACCGTCGATTATAGGTTCTAGTATCAAGGCAGTCCATCCTGTGTTCCGAATACTTTCGGAGTAGTCCTGATGGTCGAAGGTAATTGGTTTTGACAACCAGTGTTGGGACTCATTGGGGTAGATTGTGCGGCGCGTAATTCAATGGGTGCCGCTCTGCTTTTCCCTTTTGTTACTTGAAGTAAGTTTACTGTTTTGACCTCTTGTGGGAAATTATTTTGTTTTCCCGGCTCGCTTGTGGTGCTCGTCATCATCCTCACTTGGTGTGTCAAGCCCCTTGTGTTCGGGCGTTGAGTCTGCCGGATCGCTTGAAGACCCAACAATCTCTGTGGGTATGGTTTGCGTGCTTCCCGGAGTACTGTGGATTTGGCACATCTTGTCCAAGATTTTGTTTAAGTTGGATAGCTCATCGCTATTGTCCTTAAGGGGCAGTTTTATTGTTCTCGCCGTGAGCTTTTGAATCCGCGTTGATCGCCGCACTCTTTGGACCGTTCCCTTAATCCGGCGCTGGTCCTTGCTGCGTCGTGGTTTCCCATTCCCATCCCCGACTTCGATGTACTTGGGTCGCTGGTATCGCATCTTGCTAGCCAGCTATCCTCTCCCGCCGCAAAAGCGGGTCATGAGGCTTGTTAGTGCGGCCATTGTTCTTGGCTTTTCCTGGCCAAGGTGTCTCAGCAGCCATTCGTCTCGGACGTTGTGTTTAAAAGCTGCTAAGGCTTCGCATCCTGGACAGTTGACTATTTGGTTCTTTTGGTGAGGAACCTATTCCGGAATTTTCGAAGCTGACTCTCCGGGCTGTTGGGTTATGTGACTTAGATCGTCTGCGTCCGGAGGTCGGACATAGGTTCCCCTGGAAATTGGCCCGAAAGCATCCTCAAGCTCTTCCCAACTACCAATGGTGTTTTCGGGAGGCTTTTAAGCCAATGCCGGGCTGGCCCTTTGAGCTTGAGGGGTAGGTATTTTATGGCGTGGAGATCATCTCCTCTGGCCATGTGTATGTGGAGGATATAATCCTCAATCCAGACTCCAGGGTCTGTCGTTCCGTCGTATGCCTCTATGTTTACGGGCTTGAATCCCGCTGGAAATTCATGATCCAACACCTCATCGGTGAAACATAGAGGGTGCGCGGCGCCACTGTATTTGGGTGTGCCGTGATGTTTGGATATTTTACGTGTTGTCTTGCTCGCCAGAACTTGTTTCCTTGCCCCGTAGATAGATCTAACTGGGCCATCCTTTTGGTGCGAATCCTTATGCGGATCGCGTGCCGGCTTGTGTGCGGCGCCGCTTGCCGCTCTACGTTTGCCATGTGGTCGTCTATCCGACCCGGCGGCCTCTTTGTTTTTTGATCGTGGGGGCTCTACAGCCTCCTCATTGAATTCGGGAAGTAGTTTGCGCTTTGGGTAGCTCTTTGCTTGGCGGCTATCGCCATATTTGTCTGCAGTGTTGAGTAATTTACTCCATCTCATTCGGAGTGCGTCTTCCGCTGTTCTGAGCCTCTGTTTCTGCTTTTTCAAGCTACACGCAGTAGCAAGGAGCTCTTTGTGGAGGTTCTTCTGATCCAATGACGTGTCCGGCGTGAGATCGTCCGGACTGTTGTCCTTGCCGGGGATGGGTTGTTTGTCCAAGTTGGCCTGTTCGGATGGTTGCTCAATGGCATGTTCGTCATCGGCCGGCTCACCCTGCTCTATGGTTGGGTCTGTGTGGGCGCTATCTTTGTCGAGGTGGGGTTTTGAGCGGCGCTTACACCGCCGCTTTGACTGCTTCCCGAGGGAATTTTCTTTCGCAGCATCTCGTCGTTCCTCGTTATCGCTTCCCTTAGGTGTGTCCACCATATATATATCGTAAGTTGAGGTGGCCATCCAGTGCCCTGTGGGCGCTGGTTCTTGGTCGTCTCCGGCGTCGTCGTCCATACCGTCGATGTCTTCGGAGTCGAAGTCGAGCATGTCGGTTAAATCATCGACAGTGGCTACAAAGTGGGTGGTGGTTGGGCGTTGAATTTCTTCGTCGTCCAATCCCAACCTTCCCGATCAGAGTTCAGCCAGGCTCTCGACAAAGAGAGAGACTTTAATGAGTTCGTGATATCGCCAAAGGGCGAAAAGCCGAAAGATGTCCGTGGCGGTGAACTCCATAACCGGCGCCTACCGGATTTGACCGGCAGGGCGCTGGAGGTTCGAGTCCGGAAAGGAGTCCGCACCGGGAGTCACGAAGTTTTGCAAAGGTCGTGGATGGTGTTCGCTCAATCGTCAGAGAGATTTCAGCCCCGAGGCGGTGTCCAACCAACCGCCCTCGATCGCGAAACCGGCTCCGGATTAAGGGTCGGAGCGGCATCGTGCGGCCTCCGTGGCAGTTCGGGCGGCAGAGCTAGATCGTACCCATCGAGACAGTACGACATGCTCGGCTGTGGCTCGAATCCGTCGAAGATCAAGTCTCCGCAGACATCGGCCGTATAGTTCAAGCTTCCAAATCTGACCTGATGGCCAGGGGCGTAGCTTTCGATCTGCTCCAGATGGCCTAGCGAATTGTCCCGCAGTGCAAAGCCGCCGAATACGATTTTTCTGTCCGGGGAGAAAAGTCTCACCCTGGGCTGCGTCGTTGCTGATGATTGAAGGAGCCATCGGGCCTATACGTGACGACACAGAGGAACTCTCGATGAAAGCACCAATGTCGGTGTCAAAACTGGCGGATCTCGGGTAGGGGGTCCCAAACTGTGCGTCTAGGCGGATGGTAATAGGAGACAAGGGACACGATGTTTTTACCCAGGTTCGGGCCCTCTCGATGGAGGTAATACCCTACTCCTACTTGATTAATATTGATGATATGGGTAGTACAAGAGTAGATCTACCACGAGATCGTAGAGGCTAAACCCTAGAAGCTAGCCTATGGTATGATTGTTGTTCGTCCCACGGACTAAAACCCTTCGGTTTATATAGACACCGAATAGGGTTAGGGTTACACAGAGTCGGTTACAATGGTAGGAAATCTACATATCCGTATCGCCAAGCTTGCCTTCCACGCCAAGGAAAGTCCTATCCGGACAAGGGACGAAGTCTTGAATCTTGTATCTTCATAGTCCAGGAGTCCGGCCAAAGATGATAGTTCGGCTATCCGGACACCCCCTAGTCCAGGACTCCCTCAATATACCTTCAAGAACTCACCTCCCCGGCAACGGCGCCAGAAACTGCTTGATGTCTACCACGCAACCTTCTTCTTGTAGACGTTGTTGGGCCTCCAAGTGCAGAGGTTTGTAGGACAGTAGCAAGTTTCCCTCAAGTGGATGACCTAAGGTTTATCAATCCGTGGGAGGCATAGGTTGAAGATGGTCTCTCTCAACCAACCCTGCAACCAAATAACAAAGAGTCTCTTGTGTCCCCAACACACCCAATACAATGGTAAATTGTATAGGTGCACTAGTTCGGCGAAGAGATGGTGATACAAGTGCAATATGGATGGTAGATATATGTAGTTGTAATCTGAATTTATAAAAACAACAAGGTAACAAGCGATAAAAGTGAGCGTAAACGGTATTGCAATGCTAGGAAGCAAGGCCTAGGGTTCATAATTTCACTAGTGCAAGTTCTCTCAACAATAATAACATAATCGGATCATATAACTATCCCTCAACATGCAACAAAGAGTCACTCCAAAGTCACTAATAGCGGAGAACAAACGAAGAGATTATTGTAGGGTACGAAACCACCTCAAAGTTATTCTTTCTGATCGATCTATTGAGCCCGTAGTAAAATAACACAAAGCTATTCTTTCCGTTCAATCTATCATAGAGTTTGTACTAGAATAACACCTTAAGACACAAATCAACCAAAACCCTAGTGTCACCTAGATACTCCAATGTCACCTTAAGTATCCGTGGGTATGATTATACGATATGCATCACACAATCTCAGATTCATCTATTCAACCAACACAAAGAACTTCAAAGAGTTCCCCAAAGTTTCTACAGGAGAGTCAAGACGAAAATGTGTGCCAACCCCTATGCATAATTTCACAGAACTCGCAAGTTGATCACCAAAACATACATCAAGTGGATCACGTGATATCCCATTGTCACCACAGATAAGCACATGCAAGACATACATCAAGTGTTCTCAAATCCTTAAAGACTCAATCCGATAATATAACTCCAGAGGGAAAACTCAATCCATTACAAGAGAGTAGAGGGGGAGAAACATCATAAGATCCAACTATAATAGCAAAGCTCGCGATACATCAAGATCGTATCATCTCAAGAACACGAGAGAGAGAGAGAGAGAGAGAGAGAGATCAAACACATAGCTACTGGTACATACCCTCAGCCCCGAGGGTGAACTACTCCCTCCTTGTCATGGAGAGCGCCGAGATGATGAAGATTGCCATCGGAGAGGGTTCCCTCCCAAGAAGGTGCCTAACAGGTCCCGATTGGTTTTTGGTGGCTACAGAGGCTTGCGGCGGCGGAACTCCCGATCTATTCTGTTCCCCGATGTTTTTAGGGTATATGGACATATATAGGCAAAAGAAGTCGGTCAGGGGAGCCACGAGGGGCCCACGAGGGTGGGGCCGCGCCCAGGGGGGTAGGGCGCACCTCCCTGCCTCGTGGCTTCCTTGAAGTTTCCCTGACGTCTACTCCAAGTCTCCTGGATTGCTTTCGTTCCAAAAATAACTCTCCTGAAGGTTTCATTCCGTTTGGACTCCGTTTGATATTCCTTTTCTTCAAAACACTGAAATAGGCAAGAAAACAACAATTTGGGTTGGTCCTCCAGTTAATAGGTTAGTCCCAAAAATAATATAAAAGTGTTTTAGTAAAGCCCGTAAACATCCAAAACAGAGAATATAATAGCATGAATACTTCATAAACTATAGATACGTTGGAGACGTATCACCTGTCTCAGCGCCGCCCAGGCGGATGCATCTGAGTGCAACCAGCCAGAGATCAGCTCCAGACGCCCGGCCACCAGCCGACGGTCGGCGGCTTGAAGATCACCCCGTAGCCTGGTCAGCGTAGAAAAGGCATGTTCCAGGGCGTCAGGCGAGTAGAAGGATCACGGACTGGCGGTGCAACGGAAGAAGGAGGCAGCATCGTCGCCAAGACCTGCACGTTGACGGCAGCAGAAGAAGCAGCCAGGAGCTCCGGAGCCTACGGGGCCTTGGCCAACGAGCTGGGGATAAGCGCCTCGGGGGCTGACATAGCATCAGGGGTCGCTCTCCCCTTGAGACGCTCCTCTGGGCCTCGCGAGGAAGACCGGGCCGGAGAGGTGCGGGCACCGTCACCGCCCTTTAGCGCCGGAGGAGGTGCGGCTGTGCGAGGCTGCTGGGTCCCCAAGGATGTGGCCCCCCTCCTTCTTCTTCTTCTTCTTCAATGACGACGTCGGCCTAGCAGCACAACGATGAAGCATCAGGAAGCCGCAAGGGAAGCAGGAGCAAGGGTAAGGTCAGGGCAGGATACTCACTGGTCCACGGCGGCGTAGTCCCGCCGCCTCTTCAGAAGTGCGGAGCCCGGGGGCCTCGTAGCCTGGGGCACTAGTGCATGGGTCCCGGCAGTCGGCGAGGCCGCGGCGACTCTGGGCGGCGACATGGTGAAGGCATCACCCTGAGAGATCAGCGCCGATATGCTCTTCGTCGGGACACTGGGCGGCGGCTTCCTCGAGGGGGAGACCTTGGACGTCGTAGTGACCCCAGCAGGGGGCAGGACTTCCCTCGCTGGGTGGTCGTTAGCGTCGTTGTCGTCAGGCAAGGCGAGGAGGAGATCGGCCTTGCGCGGAGGGCAGGTCTCCCTAGACCCCTCCGGGGTGGCCGTATAGTCCTGCTCCTCCTCCTCGCCTGAATCGTCGGAGGACACCACCACCGGAACCGTCACCGCCGGGGCCTTAGAGGGCGCCGGCGGCACAAGACCATGCCCATCAAAAGACAGGCATGGCGGCGGCAATCTTCGCTCCATCTGGGCGGCGGTACAAGGGAATGAAGGCGTCCGGCGGGTACCCTCGGTCGTCCCCAACCAAGGAGCGGAGGGCCGTGCCTAGCTCCACATCAGACAGGGCCTCCGGACACACGCGGAGGTCGTCTCCTTCGCCCCCGAGCTTCCACAAGGGGCGCGAGCGCGCCTGGAGGGGAGGCACGTGCGGCGCCATGAACTCCTTGACGATCATGGCCCCCGTCAGCTTCGCCGCCTTTGGGTCATCAGGCTTCAGGTCAGCGGTCATCCTCTCCAGCACCAACTCCGCCCGAGGGTCGGTGAGCTTCACGCGGAACCACCCGTCATGAGACGTGGACATCTCCGTCAGTAGCACCAGCCGTGGTTGAGAGCACTTGGAATCCATCAGGACCCACTTGCTCCTGAAGCCCTCGACCTTCTTCCCGGCCTCCGAGATCGCGTTGGTCTTGTTGGCTGCAACAAAGTTGGCACACCCCGAGCAGGGACCATCTTTGATCCAGAGATAGAAGAAGTGGCGCAGCAGCGCCACGGACAACATCACCCCAACGTACGCCTCGCAATATAAGGCAAAGATCGATAGAAGGAGGATGTAATTGGGAGGAAGATGGACGGCGTGAAGCTTGTAATGACTGAGGGCGGAATAGAAGAAGTCGGAGAAGGGGGGAACCAACCCCGCGACGATGCTGCTCGTGAAGAAGGGATAGAAGGTGCTACCAGAGGCCTCCGGCTCGGCGGAGCTAGCCCGGAGTGCGGTTTTCCTCTTCTCATCGCCCTCCGCCGTCATCAGGAGCATGGCGGCAAGGTTCTTCTCCGAGACGCTTGGCGCTTTCAGCGCAGGCTCGTACCAGGATGGCGGAGGGGCGGCCCGAGCTTTGTTGGGTGCCATTGGCGGCAGGCTCAAACGAGGATTTGGGTGGATCTGGAGTCTTTGGGAGTGAGGAGCAAGGAAGGGGATCTGGAGCAAGATGAAGGGGAGCAATGAAGGCAACGCGGGCCGTGCCAGCCTTTTGTCAGTCGGGCAGTTGCTGAGGCAGCATGGGGAAGCGGAGGCGCCCATGTCCCGTCAGTCGCCACACGTCAATCAAGGCCGCAGGCTATTGGGGCCCGAGGCGCTCCACACTTTCCCCTTGGCTTCGCCCCAAAGCTAAGTCCGAGCGCGCCTTGGGCCCGGGGGCTACTGTCGGCATTCTGGGAATGGGGGTCCCCAGACTTGCCTGCCTGCACCCCACGGCGTGGCTCCACTAGCGGCCTGGTACGGCCCATCTTCGCCAGCAAACACTCAAGACCCTCGCGAGGGGCCAAGCCTCGCGAGGCGGGCGACACAAAACCTCCTCAGGGGCAGCCTCACTAGGCTGGCTCGTGAGGAGCGGAGAGATCAACGCGAGGGGCACCTCGTGAGGTTCCCGTGACGACCAAGGCCAGGCGGGTGCCAGCGGGCGTAGAGTACTGGTTTTGAAAGCACGAGTGCTCCCTAGGTGGTTTTGGTAATTAATGACAACATATCTCTTGTTGGACTAACACTTTTATCTAGTATGTTTCAGATAAGTTCAACAATGGAGTGGCATGGACTAAAGGATGTGGGAACTCCTTCAAGATGCTAAGGACAAAGGATTGGCTCAAGCTTCAAGCTCAAGACTCTTCATTTTACATTTTAGTGATCCAAGATCACATTGAGTCTATAGGAAAAGCCAATACTATCAAGGAGGAATGAGGTGTTGCTTAATGAGCCTCTTGCTTCAAAGTGCTTAGTGATATGCTCCAAATACCCTCAACTACTTTCCCACTTCCACACATTTGTCCTAAACCTAAAGTCAAACTCGCCCCACCGATTCTTTCTATCCGGCGCCACCGAAGTTTGGATGTCTTAGCCACCGCCACAAACCCTAGGCAAATCGGTCTCACCGATAGGGATCTCGGTCTCACCGAGATGGATTTAATCTCTGTGTATGTCCATTATCAAAATCGGTCTGACCGAGTTTGAGCAATCGGTACTACCGAGATTACAATGCAAACTCTCTGGTTAACTTATTATCAAAATCGGTCCCATCGAGTTTGATAATCGGTCAAAACCGAGTTTGCCTGACCAACTCTCTGGAAAGCTTATTACCAAAATTGGTCCCACCGAGTTTGTGTAATCGGTCTTACCGAGATTACGTTATGCCCTAACCCTAACCGAATCGGTCCCACCGAGTTGCATTCCGTCCCAATCGAAAATCCTAACGATCACATTATTTGCTAAATCGGTCTGACCGAGTTTAACGATTCGGTCCCACCGAGTTTGGTAGATTGTGTTTAACGGTTAGATTTTGTGTGGAGGCTATATATACCCCTCCACCTCCTCTTCATTCGTGGAGAGAGCCATCAGAGTGAACCTACACTTCCAGCATCCTATTTCTGAGAGAGAACTACCTACTCATGTGTTGAGGCCAAGATATTCCATTCCTACCATATGAATCTTGATCTCTAGCCTTCCTCAAGTTGCTTTCCACTCAAACCCTCTTTCCACCAGATCCAAATCCTATGAGAGAGAGTTGAGTGGTGGGGAGACTATCATTTGAAGCAAAAGAGCAAGGAGTTCATCATCAACGCACCATTTGTTACTTCTTGGAGAGTGGTGTCTCCTAGATTGGCTAGGTGTCACTTGGGAGCCTCCGACAAGATTGTGGAGTTGAACCAAGGAGTTTGTAAGGGCAAGGAGATCGCCTACCGTGAAAGATCTACCGCTAGTGAGGCAAGTCCTTCGTGGGCGGCGACCATGGTGGGATAGACAAGGTTGCTTCTTCGTGGACCCTTCGTGGGTGGAGCCCTCCGTGGACTCAGCATAGCTACCCTTCGTGGGTTGAAGTCTCCATCAACGTGGATGTACGATAGCACCACCTATCGGAACCACGCCAAAAACATCCATGTCTCCAAATTGCGTTTGAATCCTCCAATCCCTTCCCTTTACATTCTTGCAAGTTGCATGCTTTATTTTCCGTTGCTCATATACTCTTTGCATGCTTGCTTGCTATATGTTGTGAATGTTAAACTTGTGCCTAAACTCCACTCAAACTTTAAACAAACTTAAAAACTGCAACTTTGGTACTTAGTGTCTAATCACCCCCTCTAGACACCTCTTCTCAAGGCCCTACAAGTGGTATCAGAGCATTGGTCTCCATTGCCTTGGTTTAATCACCATTGGAGGAAGATGGATGAGTCTACTTTGGGGAGTCTTAGACAAAGAGTGCCTATTCTTGATGGAGAGTATTTTCGTGAGTGGAAAAATGAGATGCTTGTTATTTTCAATCAATATCATTTTAACAAGTACATTGCTAGCCCTTGTGCACCTTATGTTGATCCTATGCATCCAACCCATGATGAGTCAATTGACATGGTTAGGAATCTTAGAACTGCCGAACTTATCATTAGAGGATTGCCTAGAAACTTGAGTGGATGTTTGCCTACTTTTAAGTGTGCCTACACCATATGGAAATTTCTTGAGGAACGATTTCCAGATTATTCCTTGAAAAATCTAGATGAAATTCTCCATAAGTCTATTGCTTTGAGCAAAATGAATACTGGTGATCCTATGTTTGGTGATCGCTCTATTTGAGCTTTTCATTTAACCTTATGCGTGCCAAAGGAAATGTTGGTATTATTAGTGACATTCTTTCCGAAGCTATAAGAATTCATAGACAAGATTATTGTCAAACTCATTATAATGAATCAACCTCTCTAGGATTTGATCCTGTAGGACCTTGAAGTATGTCTAGAGGGGGGGGGGGTGATTAGACTACTTGACCAATAAAAACTTAACCTTTTCCCAATTTTATAGTTTGGCAGATTTGAGCTATTTTAGAACAAGTCAAGCAATCATCACACAATTCAAGCAAGCATGCAAAGAGTATATAGGCAGCGGAAAATAAAGCATGCAACTTGCAAGAATATAAAGGGAAGGGTTTGGAGGATTCAAACGCAATTGGAGACACGGATGTTTTTGCCGTGGTTCCGATAGGTGGTGCTATCGTACATCCACGTTGATGGAGACTTCAACCCACGAAGGGTAACGGCCGCCATGAGTCCACAGAGGGCTCCACCCACGAAGGGTCCACGAAGAAGCAACCTTGTCTATCCCACCATGGCCGCCGCCCACGAAGGACTTGCCTCACTAGCGGTAGATCTTCACGAAGTAGGCGATCTCCTTGCCCTTACAAACTCCTTGGTTCAACTCCACAATCTTGTCTGAGGCTCCCAAGTGACACCTAGCCAATCTAGGAGACACCACTCTCCAAGAAGTAACAAATGGTGTGTTGATGATGAACTCCTTGCTCTTGTGCTTCAAATGATAGTCTCCCCAACACTCAACTCTCTCTCATAGGATTTGGATCTGGTGGAAAGAGGGTTTGTGTGGAAAGCAACTTGGGGAAGGCTAGAGATCAAGATTCATATGGTAGGAATGGAATATCTTGGCCTCAACACATGAGTAGGTGGTTCTCTCTCGTAACTGGTAAGTTGGAAGTGTAGGTTCGCTCGATGGCTCTCTCAACGAATGAAGAGGAGGTGGAGGGGTATATATAGCCTCCACACAAAATCTAACTGTTACACACAATTTACCAAACTCGGTGGGACCGAATCGTTAAACTTCGGTCGGACCGATTTAGTAAACCTAGTGACCGTTAGTGATTTTCGGTGGACTGACATGCATCTCGGTGAGACCGATATGGTTAGGGTTAGGGCATAGCGTAATCTCGGTGAGACCGATTACACAAACTCGGTGGGACCAATTTTGGTAATAAGCTTTCCAGAGAGTTGGTCAGGTAAACTCGGTGGGACCGATTTGCTCTTTTCGGTGAGACCGAAATGTTACAAAAAGGAAACAGAGAGTTTACATTGCAATCTCAGTGGGACCGATCGCTCACTTTGGTTAGACCGAAACGTTACGAAGGGAAACAGAGAGATTGCCACCGCATCTCAGTAAGACCGATTTGCTTAGGGTTTGTGGCAGTGGCTATGACTTTTGGAATCGGTGGCGCCGGATAGAAAGAATCGGTGTGACCGATTTTGGCTTTAGGTTTAGGTCATTTGTGGATGTGGGAAAGTAGTTGAGGGTTTTGGAGCATATCACTAAGCACATGCAGCAAAAGGCTCATTAAGCAACACCTCATCCCTTTTTGATAGTATTGGCTTTTCCTATAGACTCAATGTGATCTTGGATCACTAAAATGTAAAATGAAGAGTCTTGAGCTTTTGAGCTTGAGCCAATCCTTTGTCCTTAGTATTTTGAGGGACCACTTTCATCATCCAGGCCATGCCATTCATTGAGCTTTCCTGAAATAATAGTCTTGGAATAGCATTAGCTCAATGAGCTATATGTTGTTATGAATTACCAAAACCACCTAGGGTTAGTTGCACTTTCAATCTCCCCCTTTTTGGTAATTAAAGACAACATATAGATCAAAGCTTCGACAAAATTTAAATAACATCGTCGCTTTGAGAAGTATGTGATAAGCAAGAGCTCCCCATAAATTTGTGCATAGTTTTAGATTTGCTTTGGACTGCAAATGCACAATTAATTAGGCTCATGGGTTACTCTTCCATGTCACATACATCTTGGTGGAGCGCTCAAAATAATAAACAATGAATACATGCACTCATCACCAAGCATAGTGAGTGATCACATAAGATAGATAGGATAATATCAAGCATGCATAAGTGTAGCTTATGATCAACCACATGATCATCAATGTCTCACAAGCATAGTATCTCAACCAAAAGCAAACAAAGTTTGAAAAACCACCAAATAAAGCAAGAGAGAACAAAAGCAACAACACTCTCTCTCTCTCTCGAAGCCTATGATCTATACATTTTTCTCCCCCTTTGGCAACAAGTTACCAAAAAGTTCATAGAAAATTCATAGTGCTAGATTGACTCTCAGGCTTGATCTGCTGGTGGTGGAGTCCGGATAACGCCGAGGACGAAAGCTTCAGTTGATGTAGATGGAGCTGGAGCTGATGTAGATGCTGGAGCTGGTTGCACTGAGGCTGTAGTTGGTGCAGATGAAGTTGCTCTTGTGTCTGTCACTGGCACTGCATCTGACCTCTGGGCTCTGGGCACTCTGGCAAACACATCAGTTGTTGTTTTGCCCTTCCTCTCCTGCATGTCATCTTGTAGTTCCTCCACTGCAGATCAATCTCGCCATTACTTTCACATCTAAGTTATAGAACTTTTGTTCTATGATTCTCTCAAGCTCTCCTGTTTTTGAGTGAGGGTGGCCAATCCTTCTCAATCCTCGTGGTTGATGCTATTAAGTATCCGAGCTGCTCCTCGCTTGTTCTTCAAGAAATACTCAGTTGCCTCCTCTTGAGTTGGCATCTTGGCAGCGTTCTCCCTCTTTGCCTTCTCCTTCTTCTCATGAGCTTGAACTGATTGTGGATCATCTTCATTCATGACAACCTCATTGTCCTCAAAGTCTGGATAAAGTGGAAAGTGTTCCTTATCCAACTGATATTTTCATGTGCCCATCTTTGAGTTTATCAATTCTTGAATCTGAGGTGCATATCCACAGCTCCTCTTCTGATCTGCTGCAGTCCTCTTGATTGTTTCTATGATCAGGCTCATGACTTTGAACTTCATGGCACATCAAACACATGCAACATGTTGATGGCATGCCCTCTGATCATATTGTGGTCACCTGACTTGGGCAACAAAGTGTGCCTCAGAATCCAATTTATGGTTGGCAACCCTGACAGCAGAAAGTGAACTGATCCAAACTTGTGAGTTGCTAATGCCTTGTTTGGAATTTCCTTGTACATGTGAGCCATTCAATTGTGACCCATCTTCTTCTTTGCATAAATGTCTAGGTCATCCTCATTTTCCACTGGGGCATTGATCAGACTTGCCCATTCTTCAACAGTTGACTGGTACCTTGTACCTTCGTGACATCCAAACAATTCTTCCATCTGGGTAAAAATGTGCTGTGGAGTAGAACTGCATGATAAGTTCATCATTCCAATTTGTGAGCTTTTGCCCAACAAAATCTGCAACTCCACAAGCTACAAAGCTGTCTTGCACTCCAGGATAGTGCTGTTCATTCTCCTTGATAAAATCCAAGTCAACCCACCTCATGTCACATACTATGGGCTTCTTGTCCAACCGAATTGTTTCATAGAAGTCCTGCTGTTCCTTTGTATGGTGATCGTCTATTTGAGCTTACAAACCTTATGCGTGCCAAAGGAAATGTTGGTATTATTAGTGACATTATTTCCGAAGCTATAAGAATTCATAGACAAGATTATTGTCAAACTCATTCTAATGAATCACCCTCTCTAGAATTTGATCCACCACATGACGATGTTGAACATGGATACTATGATGAGGATGATGATAGTGACTTCAATCTTGATGATGCAATGAGACATTTTGGTCTTATGGCAAATCTTCGGGGATATATGTCAGGAGGAAAGGAATGGGTTCTTGATAGTGGATGTACCGATCACATGACCGGAGATAAAGACATGTTTCGTGAGCGTGCGGATAATGATAGTCCTCGAAAGTATGTCACTTTCGGTGACAACTTAAAGGGTAAGGTGGTTGGCCTCGTAAGGTGGCCATATCACATGATAGCTCCATACAAAATGTTATGCTCGTTGAATCTCTTGGTTACAACTTACTTTCAAAGATATCTAGACTTGCTGATTTCGGTTTCAATGTTCTATTTATCAAGTAGATTGCCAAGTGTTTCGTCGAGATAATCATAAAATGGTCTTTACTTGGTGCGTAGAGGTGATCTATACATTGTTGATTTCACTAAAAGGCTCAACCTAAAACTTGCTTCATTGCTAAATCCTCAAAAGGCTGGTTATGGCATAGACGATTAGGTCATGTTGGTATGCGAAACCTTGACAAGCTTATTAAGGGAATCATATCCTTGTATTTAATGATGTCATATTTGATAAGGATAGACTTTGCAGTGCTTGTCAAGCAGGTAAACAGGTTGGAGGAAGGCATCCCGTGAAGAACATCATGACCACGAAGAGGCCACTCGAGCTACTTCACATGGATCTCTTTGGTCCCAACTCTTACAAGAGTCTCAGTGGAAACTCTTTTGGTCTAGTTATAGTTGATGATTTTTCCAGATTTACGGGTGTTCTTTCTCGATGATAAATCGCAGGTCCAAAAGATCTTCAAAAACTTCGCTAGGAAGGCCCAAAACCAATTTGAAGTGAAGATCAAGAAGGTTCGCAGCGACAACAGAGCGGAGTTCAAGAACGCAAATGTGGACACCTTTCTTGACGAAGAAGGGATTTCACACGAGTTCTCGGCTACGTACACACCTCAACAAAATGGAGTTGCTGAGAGGAAGATCCGGACGCTCGTCGAAATGGCGAGAACGATGCTTGATGAGTACAAGACGTCAAGCACTTTTGGGCGAAGCGGTTGAGACAGCTTGCCATGCAACAAATCGCTTGTATCTTCACAAGCTACTCGGCAAGACGGCATACGAGCTCCTCACCGGTAACAAACCCCAAGTTGGATACTTTCGAGTATTCGGCTCAAAGTGTTACATTCTTGATAAGCATCCTCGTTCTAAATTTGCTCCTAAGTCTCATGAAGGTTTCCTACTAGGTTATGGCTCAAACTCTCACACTTACCGTGTCTACAACAATTTCACCCGAAAGGTTGAAGAGACGGTAGATGTGAAGTTTGATGAATCTAACGGCTCGCAAGTAGAGCAATTGCCAATTGATGTAGGAGACGAAGATCCTTCGGAAGCAATCCAAGACTTGTCTATTGGCAAGGTCCATCCAACGGAGGTGAAGGAGAGTACCTCGTTCGTCCAAGTGGAAGCTTCTACTTCACGACAAGGTGAACCAAGAGTTGATACGGAAGCATCCACAAGTGGGACACACCAAGATGAGGAAAACGAGGAAGAGCATCAAGATGAACGTCAACAACCTCCTTCTCCACCACGACAAGAGAACGACAACGCCAACAATGAAGAAGGCCAAGAAGAAGAACAAGATGAAGAAGATGTTCAACGAAGACCCAAGCAAAAGCTTTCCACGAGTTCGAGCAAGAATTGCTAAAGACCATCCCGTCGAGCAAATCTACAATGATATTCAAACCGGAGAATCACTCGCTCTAAAACTCGTTTAGCTAACTTTTGTGAAAACTATTCTTTCATCTCTAGCATTGAACCTATGAAGGTCGAAGAAGCATTGGAAGATCCGGATTGGATAAATGCTATGCATGAAGAGCTACACAACTTTGAGAGGAACCAAGTTTGGACATTGGTTGAGAAGCCCGACAACAACCACAACATCATCGGTACCAAATGGGTGTTTCGCAACAAGCAAGATGAAGATGGACAAGTAGTTCGCAACAAAGCACGCCTCGTCGCCCAAGTCTACACACAAGTCGAAGGTATGGACTATGGTGAGACTTACGCCTGCTGCTAGACTTGAGTCCATTCGCATCTTACTTGCCTATGCTAATCACAATGATATCACCTTGTACCAAATGGACATTAAAAGTGCTTTTCTAAATGGTGAAATAGAGGAGGAAGTTTATGTTAAACAACCTCCCGGCTTTGTCAATCCTAAGAAACCCAATCATGTTTACAAACTTCACAAAGCTCTTTATGGACATAAACAAGCTCCTAGAGCATGGTATAAATGCTTGACCAAGTTCCTTATTGAAAAATGCTTTGAAATTGGGAAACTTGATTCTACTTTGTTTACTAAAAGGGTTAATGGTGAACTCTTTGTGTGCCAAATTTATGTTGATGATATTATATTCTGTTCAACTAACCCTCATTTTAGTGAAAAGTTTGGGAAGCTAATGTCGGAGAAGTTTGAGATGTCTATGATGAGTGAACTCGAATTCTTTCTTGGTTTGCAAATCAAGCAAACTAAGGAAGGTATTTTTGTCTCGCAAAACAAAGTACACCAAGGACTTATTCAAGAAGTTCAATATGCAAGAATGCAAAGGTATGACTACACCCATGCCTACTAGTGGACATCTTGACTTAACCAAAGATGGTGAACCGTTGATCAAAAGGTTTATCGCCTATGATTGGTTCATTGTTATATCTATGTGCTTCACGTCCCGATATTATGCTAAGTGTGTGCATGTGTGCACGATATCAAGCTGCCCCTAAAGAATATCATCTTAAGGCCGTGAAAAGGATAGTGAGATACTTAATCCATACACCAAATTTTGGCATTTGGTATCCTAAGAGGGCCTCTTTCGATCTTGTTGGCTATTCTGACTCGGATTATGCCGGAGACAAGGTTGATAGACAGTTCACTTCGGGTACTTGTCAATTTCTTGGTAGATATCTTGTGTCTTGGTCCTCCAAGAAACAAAACTCGGTATCCTTATCCACCGCCGAAGCTGAATATATTGCCGCTGGTTCATGTTGTGCTCAATTACTTTGGATGACCCAAACTCTTAAAGATTATGGGATATGTGTGAGACATGTTCCATTGCTTTGTGATAATGAAAGTGCTATCAAAATTTGTCATAATCCTGTGCAACATTCACGAACTAAGCATATTGAAGTTCGTCATCATTTCATTCGAGATCATGTTGCTAAGGGTGACATTTATCTTAAGCATGTTCGCACCGAAAAGCAATTAGCGGATATATTCACTAAACCTCTTGATGAGAAAGTGTTTTGCAGGTTAAGAGGAGAATTGAACATCATTGATGCTTCAAACTTGGAGTAGAAACTCCATTGGATACATGCAAGACATGAGCTTATGACTAATCCTTGATATTTCTCTTATGATGAAAAACTTATGTCTTGGATATATTTGTATCTTGCATGTTATCTAACCCATTTAGGTACTTGGTTGAATCAAATTCCATGAGGTTGAAACCTACTCATATCTTGAGCAATCTCTACATCACCAAGTCTCTACACAAGGTGGTTGAAGACAAGGAAGCACGAAACCATTCAAACATATCCTTTGACCAATTCTATGTTGAGTTTCATGATTGTCGTTTTTGGATATACAAGTGCTCTTCCTTACAAGAACTAACCCATGTAGGTAGATGGACTCAAATTCCAAGTGGTGCTCCAAATTCTTGATGAGCTACATCAACCTTGAGCAACCCACGCAAGTTCAACTACATGGACAACACCACCAACCAAGGCATGTTATTCCATCTTAGAGAAGCTTTACTCCGAGTCATGAGTTAAAGCAACTCGACAAGATGTGAATACATCAAGATGCTTAAACGAAAATGGCAACCCCATTTTGAGCTTAAACGATGAGTATGGCCTATGATCAATTGATCTCACTTGACTCCTAAGTCAATATACTCTAACATAGGTGACTTTGTCGCCGCCATCTCTAGATGAAGTTCTCCTGTGTTCTTTTCTCGAGTTTTTGCATTTTTCTCATGCATTTGTGTTTCCCCTTTCAAAAAAACTTCATCTAGATTTCTTTCTGTTTTCTCTGCATTTTCGCATCTAATTCCTTGCATATCTTTCATTAATTCCTTGCAAATCTTTGTGAGATCTTACTAGTCTAGTGAGCTGAGGTGACAAGTGTTCTCTCTGCGATGAACTCGGTTACACCAATTTGTTATTTTCGGTCCAATCAATCTTTTCGGTATGACCGAAGCATACCACCTAAGTGCCACCGATTTCATAACAGGAAAAACTCTTTGCCACATATTCTGTGTTTCTTCTGATCCAGCTCCACTCAATGAATCTTGTCCTCTACAAGCATCACATTTTCATCATTGCTTTGTTCTGTCTCTCAAGGACCAAACCCATTCGACAGACTACAGAAGACCCTTCTTTGAAATTGATGTCAAAGGGGGAGAGAAAGAACATCAAAGCTTATCATTTGGAGATAGAGAGAGAGCATCAAAACTTATCACCTTTCTTCTTAAGGGAGAGAGAGACCTTCTAGGGGGAGAGGATACTTAAGTAGAAAGTATTTCTCAAGGATCCCAGATGCTTGGTGTTCAAGAGGAGAGATGTCCACATGTCTTCTTGAGGGGAGAGACATGTTCATATGATCTGTTGTGCTCAATTTTGCATTAGCATACATTAGCTCTGAGCTTTAGCTCGATCATCATTCATATCTTTCATTCTGCTTTCCTTCACTCTGATTTTCTGCTCCCTATCTTCTCCCAGTATCCCATGTTAGATTCAGGGGGGCAAGACATCTAAGGGAAAGAGATCATTTAAATTCATTGCATATCTTTACTCTTGGGGACATGTCTAATCCAATGTGGTACTCAGTGCTCACTCAGTGCTTACTCTCTACATGTCATCTCAGTCTTGGTATTCTTGTGGTTTCTTCTGTTTGCTCTGGCTAGTAGATGCATCTGTGTTATCTAACCTTGTTTTCACAGGTTCATTCCATCCTAAGCCAACTCAAGACCACAAGGTAAGTATATGCATCACAATCATGTGTATGAGGAATTCTTGCTGATGTACATACTGTTTGCAAGGACTCATGGGCATGAAGGTATTCTCTTTAATACTTTTTGCTCTGATGCATATAGCTAAGATACATGTAACACATTGCCTGCTCTATCATGGTTATGCTATCACATGCTTCTATATTTCATATTCACATGATTGCATACATGTAGGGGGAGCCTATGCTTGTTACATGTCTTTCCAAAGCTTTACTTTCGATTCTTTATATCTTTATCTAAAGCTATGATGTATGTTGCCATCAATTACCAAAAAGGGGGAGATTGAAAGCACAAGTGCTCCCTAGGTGGTTTTGGTAATTAATGACAACATATCTCTTGTTGGACTAACACTTTTATCTAGTATGTTTCAGATAAGTTCAACAATGGAGTGGCATGGACTAAAGGATGTGGGAACTCCTTCAAGATGCTAAGGACAAAGGATTGGCTCAAGCTTCAAGCTCAAGACTCTTCATTTTACATTTTAGTGATCCAAGATCACATTGAGTCTATAGGAAAAGCCAATACTATCAAGGAGGAATGAGGTGTTGCTTAATGAGCCTCTTGCTTCAAAGTGCTTAGTGATATGCTCCAAATACCCTCAACATTTTCCCACTTCCACACATTTTTCCTAAACCTAAAGTCAAACTCGGCCCCACTGATTCTTTCTATCCGGCGCCACCGAGTTTGGATGTCTTAGCCACTGCCACAAACCCTAGGCAAATCGGTCTCACCGATAGGGATCTCGGTCTCACCGAGATGGGATTGTAATCTCTCTGTGTATGTCCATTATCAAAATCGGTCTGACCGAGTTTGAGCAATCGTACTACCGAGATTACAATGCAAACTCTCTGGTTAACTTATTATCAAAATCTGTCCCACCGAGTTTGCCTGACCAACTCTCTGGAAAGCTTATTACCAAAATTGGTCCCACCGAGTTTGTGTAATCGGTCTTACCGAGATTACGTTATGCCCTAACCCTAACCGAATCGGTCCCACCGAGTTGCATTCCGGTCCCACCGAAAATCCTAACTGCCACATTATTTGCTAAATCGGTCTGACCGAGTTTAACGATTCGGTCCCACCGAGTTTGGTAGATTGTGTGTAACGGTTAGATTTTGTGTGGAGGCTATATATACCCCTCCACCTCCTCTTCATTCGTGGAGAGAGCCATCAGACCGAACCTACACTTCCAAAGATCCTATTTCGAGAGAGAACTACCTACTCATGTGTTGAGGCCAAGATATTCCATTCCTACCATATAAATCTTGATCTCTAGCCTTCCTCAAGTTGCTTTCCACTCAAACCCTCTTTCCACCAGATCCAAATCCTATGAGAGAGAGTTGAGTGTTGGGGAGACTATCATTTGAAGCAAAAGAGCAAGGAGTTCATCATCAACGCACCATTTGTTACTTCTTGGAGAGTGGTGTCTCCTAGATTGGCTAGGTGTCACTTGGGAGCCTCCGACAAGATTGTGGAGTTGAACCAAGGAGTTTGTAAGGGCAAGGAGATCGCCTACTTCGTAAAGATCTACCGCTAGTGAGGCAAGTCCTTCATGGGCGATGGCCATGGTGGGATAGACAAGGTTGCTTCTTTGTGGACCCTTCGTGGGTGGAGCCCTCCGTGGACTCACAAGAACTGCTACCCTTCGTGGGTTGAAGTCTCCATCAACGTGGATGTACGATAGCACCACTTATCGGAACCACGCCAAAAACATCGTGTCTCCAAATTGCGTTTGAATCCTCCAATCCCTTCCCTTTACATTCTTGCAAGTTGCATGCTTTATTTTCCGTTGCTCATATACTCTTTGCATGCTTGCTTGCTATATGTTGTGAATGTTAAACTTGTGCCTAAACTCCACTCAAACTTTAAACAAACTTAAAAACTGCAACTTTGGTACTTAGTGTCTAATCACCCCCTCTAGACACCTCTTCTCAAGGCCCTACAAGTGGTATCAGAGCATTGGTCTCCATTGCCTTGGTTTAATCACCATTGGAGGAAGATGGATGAGTCTACTTTGGGGAGTCTTAGACAAAGAGTGCCTATTCTTGATGGAGAGTATTTTCGTGAGTGGAAAAATGAGATGCTTGTTATTTTCAATCAATATCATTTTAACAAGTACATTGCTAGCCCTTGTGCACCTTATGTTGATCCTATGCATCCAACCCATGATGAGTCAATTGACATGGTTAGGAATCTTAGAACTGCCGAACTTATCATTAGAGGATTGCCTAGAAACTTGAGTGGATGTTTGCCTACTTTTAAGTGTGCCTACACCATATGGAAATTTCTTGAGGAACGATTTCCAGATTATTCCTTGAAAAATCTAGATGAAATTCTCCATAAGTCTATTGCTTTGAGCAAAATGAATACTAGTGATCCTATGTTTGGTGATCGTCTATTTTCCGCTGCTCATATACTTTTTTCATGCTTGCTTGCTATATGTTGTGAATGTTAAACTTGTGCCTAAACTCCACTCAAACTTTAAATAAACTTAAAAACTGCAACTTTGGTACTTAGTGTCTAATCAACCTCCTCTAGACACCTCTTCTCAAGGTCCTACAGGTTTCCTCTTTGGTGCTAAAGGAGCAGGCGCATGCGAGGAGTCCCGAGGCGTCAGGGAAAGGTTTCCATATTGGTGCAACGAGACCAAGACCAGCAGGACGGCAGGATGGAGGTCATTGCGGAGCCCACGGCGGCATCACCACCAGAGCCTTTGGCAGGCGAAGACCACCTTTTGTCAGGATAGCATGTACTAGCTGTCCCCCTTCAAATTGGCCGTTGTGGGATCCCTTCCCGCCTAATATTTGGGAAGAGGACCCATGCCTTTATAAATAGGACAAGCCACCACTGTCGGTGTCAAAACCGGCGGATCTCGGGTCGGGGGTCCCGAACTGTGCGTCTAAGGATGATGATAACAGGAGACAGGGGACACGATGTTTACCCAAGTTCGGGCCCTCTCTATGGAGGTAATACCCTACTTCCTGCTTGATTTATCTTGATGATATGAGTATTACAAGAGTTGATCTACCACGAGATCGTAGAGGCTAAACCCTAGAAGCTAGCCTATGGTATGATTGTTGTATATATCTCTCTATCGACTAGCCCGGCATCGATTTATATAATGCACCCGAGGCCTAGGATAACAAGAGTCCTAGCCGAATACGCCGGTGGGGAGGAGTCCTTGTCTTGATCGCCAAGTCTTGTGGAATATTCCTTGTATGCGGCAGCTGTCCGGACTGGCCCATGAGTATACGGCCATGGGGGTCCTCGGCCCAATCCAACTGATCGGGAGACGACATGGTGAGTACCCCCTAGTCCAGGACAATGTCAGTAGCCCCCTGAACCGGTCTTCAAGTTAGGGACGCTCCTCGATTCTTCCGAACTGTTCTTCATCTTCGGTCGCCGGTCTTGAAAACTGGTTCAACAAATCTTCTCATTTTCGATCTTGAGGATCGCTGAAGTGCATCCGAAGAGTTTACACGTTGGGTATCCGAGGAGCCCCTTTTAAGTTTCCGGCTTTTATCAATGCCTTGTTATTTTTATGCCACGCCTCGGGTTTGAAGTTGTTCCCGGGAGGCAGTGTCCTCTTGCGTCCGAGCTTCCAACGCCAGACTACATTTGAGGTATCCTTTGCAGCTGAGCACCAATGCCGAACTGCTTCCGAGCTCCAACGCCGGACTGTGTCCAAGCTCTAAAGCCGCACTATATCCGAGCTCCAACGCCGGATTATATCCGAGGTGTCATAGATCACCTCGGTTCAAAAAAGGTTGAAAAAGTTTGGCTGAGCTTAATACCGGAAATGCCCTCTATGGAGCCAGCCACTGGCGGCCGAGCTTTATGCCGGACTGCTTCCGAGGTGGTGCACCACCTTGGCCATGGGACTGATTTTTATGAATTTAATTCTGAATTGTGCAATGTAATATCTGACAAGATGTATAGCCAGTATCCCTCAAGGTGCGTGTTGGCCTAATATCCGAGATGCACCTGAAGGAAAACATGAAACCGCTGATCCTAGTAGCCCCTGAGACTCAGGTCGATGCGCGAAATCGGCCTGAGGATCAACTCCTAGCTCGGCAACATACGTAGGAATAGAAACACGGTATAATATATTAGGGAAAATAGTGATCGGCGAACAGACCCTTGATAGAGGGTCTCGAGAAGTCGCCGTAATATATTAGCTTGACGCCGTATAGGTCCAGATGGTACCCATTGTTGTCCGAAGACGCGTTTGCCCATAGTCCGGTCAAGCCGAACACTTGGCAGTTGGAATTTTCTCCATTGAAATAGGCAATGCAGTAGCCCCTGAGACACTGGTCGGGTGGCAACACCAGATCAGGGGATCGATGTGCCCCTTTAATATTTATAAATAATGAGCACGAAGCCCAGCAGCCCCGAGCCTTTATGTGGGCACGGGTGGCCGAATTAAGGATCGATATCCAGAGTAAAATCACATATTATGTGTAGTGATTCTATGTATCCAAGTACTTTACATCATTATTCTGACTCCATTGCGACAGTTTATCAGTTGAAAGTGTCCCATTGTCGGCTTCTTCCCCTTGGTAGATACTACACAGGGTGTTTCCGCACTAACAAAACAACCCTCAGTCGACGTCTCGGTGCTCGAAGGCAGTTGTGTTAGCGGAAACGAGGCAATCAGATATGCGGGCTTTATAACTTTTGCATAGTCATAGGAGCTTTAAACTGGGGAAGCTAGCTATGAGCCCCCGGTTAGTGTTCGGCGACATCCGAGGTCAATCCATAAACACTTCGGCCAATGTTATGAACGACCCGTCATTTAACATAGTCATCGGATCGCTGACCAGTTTACGCCTATTGTGACAGTCAGTTTTCGGCTTTCTCCACTGAGGTGCTTGACCATGCAAGCTGGAAGCACAATTGCAGTGGTTCTCCCTAGACGAACAAAGCGGAACGTAGGAGGCAAGCACAGGAGCCGGGTAACCCAACTATTGACCGAAGACACAATTCGAAACGGATGCATGTACAACAATATCCGAGAATGTTTTTGTCGAATCCCTAAAGGTGTCCGGCGTTGCCTTCATGAGACTAATGCCGAAACGCACAAATAGTTTAAAAGTGCCATAGGCTCGAAAAGCCAAAAAACTTATTCAAAAGTTTAATGTCCGAACTAGATCAAGTGTTCGGTGCCAATCCAAAAATTGGACTGTAAAAGAAAAGGTGCTTCTGTCGTGCTATAACATGACACATCCTATCTCAAGACTCCAAGCGAGTCAGCCTATGGCCTCAACCTTGGCATGCTTCTCCGAGGATAGCTTAGCAAACTGCACTCGAGCGGATTTAGAGAGAAGCAAGGCTATCCGGCTATTGACCACACACTTGCATCGAGAAAGGAGTGATAGAAAAAAGACTTTGCAAGGACCAAGAAGAAAAACAGCTCATACTAATTTAAGAGCCCTCATGTGACTTGGGTAAAAGAATTTTATGTATAATCATTGTATGTACCAAAGTACTTATATCATATCTGTGTTCACTCGAACTTTATATTGCGTCTTAACCGACCGTCGGCTTCTCCCTCTTCGGTCAAGGACCGAAAAGTGGTATGTACTCCACCTGTCGAGAATATCGACGGTGTTTCCGAAAACCAGGCAATCAGGCCATAAGGTCATATGTAACCATAAAGCGGCGCTCAGGAACTTATGCTATATTACCGGCCAGTGTAAGAAGCATCTTCAAGAAAATAGTACCCCATCGATACCTTTCTTCGGTGCTCATTGTTACTATGAGACTTGTGTAGTAGAATTTTGTACTCATGAGTTCCGTTGTGTGCCGACCATAATTGAAAACAGTAAGAGCGCTAGCTTTCGGCTTCACCCAGTCTGAGGTCCGGCTCGGATGAACCGATCGTGACAATCACAGAGGTGCTCCCTTTACTCCCTAGCCGAACAATCGGGAATGTAGGGGTAAACACAGGAGCAAGGCAACCCAGCTTGCAAATCACTTAGGTCAATATGGTGCATATTTGGCGTAATACATGAACAAGGAACGAAGCCGTACAAGTATAATCATTTGCAAGAGGAAAGGCTTCATAAAGGAAGCCCCTGAGTAAACAGGGTATTTGAATTTGTGTGTCACAAACAAAGTTTGGACAAGGAAGTTTTTCGCAAACAACCTTTTGCCAAAAAAGGTATAATGCTTGGTCGGACCGAACAAAATTTGAAACTGAAAGTTTTTGAGCATGAAAGCGACTTAGCTGGTAAATGTGCTCGGTGTTGATGACGCGATCCTAGCTTGATGCGGGACAAGGTCCCAGCCCCCAAGCCGGTCTCGAGGTGGCGGAGCGAAGAGCTCGGCAATCCGAAGTGGCGACGTAGCATGGCCAATGTAGGCCGGCAGAATGACGCCGAAGAGACCACGCGACGCAGTCAAAGTCCATTACCTGCACATGTAAAATAGTGCGGTACAGGAAATAATAATAATATATATAATCCTTGCCTAATTGCTTTGCGCAAAAATAATTTATTTAAAGAGATGTGGCCTGGTGCTGAAGTCAATGTCAACACAGGGCGTCAGCGTGACACAGTGACAAAGCCTGAATTTGTAGGGCGGTCCGGGCTCGGGATGCGGCGTTCGCCGAACTATGTACGAAAACTGACCGAACCACCACGCGACCGTTTTTAATTGGCCGCCATTTGATAGACCTGTGTACAGATGATGGAATAAACGAGAGTAATAATTCCTTAAGAAAACTAAACCCAACAAGCAAAAGTTGTTAGGATTAATGGCACCTGGTTTATTCGTTGTAGCAGTACGAAGAAAAGCGACTCCCAAAATTGGGACTCGATCCGTATACCCATTGCCTGATGGGCAATGAAGTGATGGCATGGCGACGCCGGTAAAGGTTGACTCACCGAGGCAAAGCCCCCGGTCCAAATTGACGGATTTAAGTGGTCGGCTGGTGTCGCGGAAGTTACCGGAGTGTGCTGATGAAGGGATGACGGAGCCCCCGGTCCGGACGAGGTGACGGAGCAGATCGATGAGGAGATGTTGCAGCTCCCATGCCAGCCGAGGTGTTGAAGTAGTTCGTCATTGGTGGACATTGGCTCGATGAAGCAACAATTCGGCCATGACGATGCAGGACGTAACTTGTGACGTGGTCAATACTGGCTTGCTGAAGTGGCCGTGCGGCAATGCCGGTGTGCCCGCTCCGTGTAATCCGTGGGGCGGTGATGTTGGTGATGATTTATCTTTGGCGATTCCGAACTCTTTTTCGTCTCGCCGAGGTGAGTATCCGAAGAAGTTGAGCTCGGCTCAAAAAGCGATGACATGTCTAGCGCGGAGTCGGCCGTGGAGCTATCTAGCCGGACGGGTTTGCCACCAGCGTGATGGCGAAGATTACCTCAGAGGAGGATTAAAATTTTATGGGCGCGTGTTAAAAACAATGCGCAATACCTTAGAAGAAAATTCCTTTTAAAAAGGTTGTCAAATATCACGTTCATAAAGAAACATGAATTCGGGTCGGATTCGTATTCACGTAGGAAACAGATCTGAAAAGTGATGCACTAATCGCGAGGTTCCCGGAGTTTGGACAGTCGGATCGAGCTGAATGCTTGACAGGTGGTAGATATAGGAATTCCATAGCCGATCAACGGTTGGATCTTCCAAAGGACGTCCGAGCTAGATGCTGGACACCACGCTCCAAACTCGTCCAGATTCTCGTCCAGATTCAATGCGGCTCCGGTATATCAGAGATTGCCGGAGATTCCTCCATCGGAACTTGACGAAATTTTCCAGGGTCATTGTAGACTCAATTCTACACAATTCCACCAAAGCAATCGTTAAAGTGACACTCGAGGAGGCGGTGGTGGCGGATACAAGTTCGCTGTCTAGAAAAACAGCACGGTCGGCCGAGGGCAATGTTGACGTTGAGCCCCTGTGCGCCATGGATGATTCCTCCATGATCTTGATTGAGATTGGAGTTGATGTTGATGAAGGCCCTTATCCGAACATGACGATTGGAGGCAGGGCACAGTATTCGGTCGAGCCGGTGACGAAGAAGTCGACGTCGCAGTTGATCTGCTGATGAGCCATTGATCCTTTTGCCGATCACATGCAATGAGAACTCTCAATGAAAGCACCAATGTCGGTGTCAAAACCGGCGGATCTCGGGTAGGGGTCCCGAATCGTGCGTCTAAGGATGATGGTAACAGGAGACAGGACCACGGTGTTTACCCAGGTTCGGCCCTCTCTATGGAGGTAATACCCTACTTCCTGCTTGATTGATCTTGATGATATGAGTATTACAAGAGTTGATCTACCATGAGATCGTAGAGGCTAAACCCTAGAAGCTAGCCTATGGTATGATTGTTGTATATATCTCTCTATCGACTAGCCCGGCCTCGGTTTATATAATGCACCAGAGGCCTAGGATAACAAGAGTCCTAGCCGAATACGCCGGTGGGGAGGACTCCTTGTCTTGATCGCCAAGTCTTGTGGAATCTTCCTTGTATGCGGCAGCTGTCCGGACTGGCCCATGAGTATACGGCCATGGGGGTCCTCGGCCCAATCCAACTGATCGGGAGACGACATGGTGAGTACCCCCTAGTCCAGGACACCGTCAACCACCATAGAAGGCAACTCATCTTGGATTAGATCCATTCCATCCACACACACACAAGCTCACCGAGCTCAAGAACACCTCTCCTCAGGAGGTAGTTCTTCCCTTGTACTTTTTCATCCCAGCCTACAAGGCAATCCACCACACCACACTGGAGTAGGGTATTACACCACATCGGTGGCCCAAACCAGTATAAACTCTTGTGTCCCTTGTTCCTCGGATTCGACGAGCTAGGCTTTGAGATCGTGGTGAGAGCGTAAGCTACAGGGGGAGATCTTCGTGCGCACCCCAGAGTTCGAACCTCAAGGGTTTTGCCGGAACCTGTAACCCGACAAGCAAGTCCTGTCTCGATGAAGGATATTCAAGCTGAACCCTCCGGATCCACAAAGGAGGGAGAAAAGGTTGAGGGGGAGCAAATTGCTGCCCAAGGTTCTGCTCCTATGGTCTCCTCATATGGCGCACCTCCTGAGGGAGTCCTGGATTAGGGGGTATCCAGACAGCCGGACTATATACATCGTCCGGACTATTGGAGCGTGAAGATACAAGACTCAAGACTTCGTCCCATGTCCGGATGGGACTCTCCTTTGCGTGGAAGACAAGCTTGGCGATCCGGATATTATATTTCCTTCCTTGTAACTGACTCCATGTAAACCCTAGCCCTCTCCGGTGTCTATATAAACCGGAGAGGTTGGTCCTTAGAAGGCCAATCACAATTACAACCATAATCATCATAGGCTAGCTCTTAGGGTTTAGCCTCTACGATCTCGTGGTAGATCTACTCTTGTACTACTCATATCGTCAATATTAATCAAGAAGGAAGTGGTTTTACCTCCATCGAGAGGGCCCGAACCTGGGTAAACATTGTGTCCCTTGCTTCCTGTTACCATCAGCCTAGACGCAAAGATCGGGACCCCCTACCCGAGATCCGCCGGTTTTGACACCGACATTGGTGCTTTCATTGAGAGTTCCTCTGTGTCGTTGCTGCGGGGCTTGATGGCGCCTTCAATCGTCAACAACACGGTCCAGGGCGAGACTTTTCTCCCCGGACAGATCTTCGTGTTCGGCGGCTTCGCACTGCGGGCCAATTCGCTTGGCCATCTGGAGCAGATCGACAGCTACGCCCCTGGCCACCAGGTCAGGTTTGGAAACCTGAACTACACGACCGATATCCGCGGAGACTTGATCTTCGACGGATTCAGGCCTGTGCCAGGAGCACGGGACAGTCATGATGAGCACGGCTTAGACCTGCTATCAGATAATGCTCGGGATATCACCCCTGCAGTAGCCCAGGACCTAAATCTGGAGTAGGCTGCGTTGCCTAAGGACGGAGGGATGGACCCCGCCCCGCAGGCCGCACACTCATCGGCGTTGGAGCCGAACACAGGTCTCACCTCTGTAGAAGCCTGTGACTCCGGACCCCCGGACTCGTATCCGGTTGTGGGTTCCAGTCCGCGCGCTCCCGAGCCAGCCGAGCCAGGTTGGGCCCCGGTAATGGAGTTTACCGCTGCGGATATCTTTCAGCACTCGCCCTTCGGCGACATGCTGAACTCATTAAAGTCTCTCTCTTTCTCAGGAGGCTCTTGGCCGAACTATGTCCGGCTCGAGTGGGAAGCAGGCAATGAAGGAATTCGCTGCCCACCCACCACTCACTTCATTGCCACGGTCGATGATCTAACCGACGTGCTTGACTTCGATTCCGAAGACATCAACGGCATGGACGACGATGCAGGAGAAGTATAGGAACCACCGCTCACAGGGCGGTGGACAGCCACCTCCTCCTATGATATATATATGGTGGACACTCCGAAGGAAACTAATGGCGATGAGGCAACGAAGGATAACCCCTCAGGGAGAAAAACAGAGCATGGGCGTCGTCAATGCCGCCCCAAGCCCCGCCACAGTAACACCGGCCCAGGAGACGAAAACAATCCGGATGGTGCCGAAGAGGAATACAACCCTGATCAGCCCGCCTTCGAGCAGGCCGAGTAGGAAGATGAGCAGGTCAGCCCAGACGAACTGGCGATTGACGGATATCCGGAGGAGGACAACTACATGCCCCCCTCCGAAGACGAGATTAGCCTCGGCGACGACGAGTTCGGCGTGCCTGAGGATCCGGCAGAGCAGGAGCGCTTCAAGCGTCGGCTTATGGCCACTCCAAGGAGCCTGAAAAAGAAGCAAGAACTTCAAGCTGATCAAGACCTGCTCACAGATAGATGGACTGAAGTCCTGGCAGCCGAGGAATATGGACTCGAGCGCCACACGGCTGACCAGCCACCTCGTGGGCGGGATAAAACAGCGTATCAGCCCAAATACCAGCCCGCACCCCCACGCCAATACACTACGGCCCGGGGCAATAGGCAGGACCTGCAAGATATACTGGAAAACAAAGCAGAATAGCAAAGATCGATCTACGGATAACGGGGGCGCGCCCAAACGCGCAACGACGACCGTCACGCCGGACACACTATCAACAAGTCCGGCCGGGCCGAACACAGCCACCCAGAGCAATTCGAACTGCGTAGCCACATAGCCCGACACAGAGGCGCCGTGCACCCTCTCGCTTCACCGACGGTGATGGATCATGAATTCGTAAGGGTTCAAACCCGTAAACATCGAATCATACGATGGCACAACAGACCCCGCAGTATGGATTTAAGATTTCCTTCTCCACATTCACATGGCCCGCAGAGACGATCTACACGCCATCAAGTATCTTCCCCTTAAGCTCAAAGGACCCGCCCGGCACTGGTTAAACAGCCTGCCAGCAAATTCCATTGGCAGTTGGGAAAACCTGGAAGACACATTCCTCGACAACTTCCAGGGCACATATGTGCAACCACCGGACGCCGATGACTTGAGCCACATCACTCAACAGCCCGGAGAGTCAGCCAGGAAATTCTGGACTCGGTTCCTAACTAAAAAGAACCAAATAGTCGACTGTCCGGACACCGAATCTCTGGCGGCTTTTAAGCATAATATCCGTGACGAGTGGCTCGCCCGACACCTCGTCCAGGAAAAACCCAAGTCCATGGCAGCTCTCACAACACTAATGACCCGCTTTTGCGCGGGCGAGGACAGCTGGTTGGCTCGCAGCAGCACTACGCCACATTCTGGCACTTCGGATGGCCGCGACAATAACGGCAAGGCACGGCGTAACAGACATAAGCGACGGAATAACGACAACAACACTGAAGACACGACAGTCAACGCCGGATTCAGTGGATCCAAGTGCGGTCAGCGGAAGAAGCCGTTCAAAATAAACAATCAGGGACCGTCCAGTCTGGACCGTATACTGGAGCGCTCGTGCCAAATTCATGGCACCGCAGACAAGCCAGCCAACCACACCAACAGAGACTGCTGGGTGTTCAAACAGGCCGGCAAAATAAACGCCGAAAAACAAGGACAAGGGCCTGCACAACGATGATGACGAAGAGCTCCGGCGTTCGAACACGGGGGGACAGAAGAAATCCCCCCCCCCCCAGGTGAAAACGGTCAACATGATCTACACCACTCACATTCCCAAGCGGGAACGGAAGCGAGCACTACGGGACGTCTATGCGGTGGAGCCAGTCGCCCCGAAATTCAACCCATGGTCAGCTTGTCCGATCACCTTTGATCGTAGGGATCACCCTACTAGCATCCGCACGGCGGCTCGGCCGCATTGGTCCTAGACCCAATCATCGACGGATTCCACCTCACGCGAGTTCTTATGGACGGCGGCAGCAGCCTTGAACCTGCTTTATCGGGACACGGTCATAAAATGGGCATTGATCCTTCAAGGATCAAGCCCACCAAAACCACCTTTAAAGGTGTGATTCCTGGAGTAGAGGCCCGTTGCACGGGCTCTATAACATTGGAAGTGGTCTTGGATCTCCGGATAGAGTTAATCTTCGATATCGTCCCTTTCCACAGTGGTTACCATGCACTGCTCGGATGAACCGCATTCGCTAGATTCAATGTGGTACCACACTACGCATACCTCAAGCTCAAGATGCCAGGACCACGCAGGTTCATAACAGTCAACGGAAACATGGACCACTCTCTCCGAACAGAAGAGCATACTGCAGCCCTCGCGGCGGAAGTACAATGCGGCCTCCTCCGACAAACAAATCCGGCGACAACAACTTCGAGAACCGTCAAGCAAGTCCGGAGCACCCCGCAACAGGATCAACAGGCACGCCAAGAGCGCGACTAGCAGTCCGGCCTCCGCTCAAGCCGCATCAAAGCAGCATTCGTGCCATGCGTACACAATTACGCACTCAAAATACCATGGGCGTAGGCGGAGGCGCAACAATGACTCAGTCAACAAAGGCAAGATAACCGCTACATACCTTCATAACCCATCCTTCTTATTTTTCAGGACATTGCTTTAGAGCAGCCTCTTCAGAAGAGCCGGATTGTCAGACTTACATAGGAGAGAAAACCAAGGAGGCAACAGGCTTTGCGCACAAAAGTAAATACCCAGGTGGAATCTGTTCACGATCGTTATACCTGTTTTACATACCTACATGCAGCCTGCCCTTGGATAGGACATGTTAAATAGTCCTATTTACTTCTGCTTAATGCTACCGTTGTAAAGATACGCTTAAACGTATTATTCATCAATGGGAAACAATATATAGCGTCGACTTATTATTCCTATTTAGCATATTTCTTGCAAATGTTTATTTAATATTGCATCCGTACACCTTGGTACGGTTAGTTTGCCGAGGCTTCTTATGACACCTCATAATACGGCATAACAAGTCCGAACACTTTCAACGAGGCGGCACCCGAACATATCGCACTATATGCATCAGCTCCGAATCAAGTCTTGGGTCAATAGTTGGGTTTTCCCGGCTCCCTTGTTTTGGTACCTTACGCTCCGTTATATCGGCTAAGGTAGCGCAGGGAGAACTATTGCGATTGTGTCCCGGTTCTTCCGGACGAGCACCTCAGTAGAGAAAGCCGAAAACTGACCAGCATGATGCGGCGAGAGCTGGTCGCTGTCCGAGAGGTCTTAAAATCCTTAAAGATTTTTCCGCTTTAGGCGATGAATCGGCCTCGTCCGATTTAGGCGTATATAGCGCCCCAATTCGACCCTCCGAATTCTAGGGGCTTCGCCGAAATTTAAAATTGTAGAATTCTATGGCTAAGTGAAAGGTATAAAGCCGCATAGTCCGATTGCCTTGTTCGCTGCGCCGGATACCTCCTTAAGGGACCAAAAATTTGGATAAAGAGTATCCGGGTTTTTCCAGGAACACCCCGGTACTCGATACGTGGGGGCGGAAGCTGACGATTGGCCTACTTTCAGAATTCTATAGATAGCCGCACAGAAGGTAATATTTTAAATCAAGGAGTGCTACATAGCACAAGTAACTTCGTCTTTATATTACAACATTGTCAAAGGTACATTTATTCAAAGATCTTGTCCTTGTTACATTCATCGGCCACGAGACGAGCGCCCTTCATAACGCCATCGTAATACTTCTCGGGATAGCGATGCGCCTTGCCCTCCGGTGGCCCGTCCTTCACCAGCTTCTCCGCATCCAGCTTGCCCCAATGCACCTTCGCACAGGCAAAGGCCCGGCGGGCACCCTCAATGCAAACTGATCGTTTGATAACCTCAAGCCGCGGACAGGCATTCACCATCCGCTTGATCAGGCCGAAGTAGCTAGTGGGCAGGGGCTCACCAGGCCACATCCGGACAATGAAATCTTTCATAGCCACTTGATGCCTGCAGGAGTTCGACCAACCGCCTTGATTGCTCACTCGGAGGCATTGGGTGTTCGGCCCCGATATCGGGACCGTAACAGCTTCTCCGTGGAGCTCCCCTCCTCGGCACGGTAGAACTCTGGGGCGTCTGAGACGCTGCATGGCAGATCTGCGAACGCCCCTGGAGAGCTTCGAATTCGGGTAAGTAAAAGAAACGCCTCCTCCACATGTTTGCTTTGCATAAATAATGTCTTACCCGCCGCTATCTTCTTGGCCGCCTGGATTTCCTGTTGTGCCTTGTCGGCTTCGGCCTTGGTGTCTTTCATACTTGCAAGGGCCTTCGCAAGCTCGGCCTCTTTCATCTTAAGCTCATGCTCCACGGACTCGAACTTCTTGCCGAGCTCATGGAGCTCTTGCTGTACCTCGCCCACTCTAGCATCTTGCTTTTCATGCTCCTTGCATTCCAAGGCCGCCTTGTTTTCAGCCTCGGACAACGCTTTCTTTAGAGACGCCACTTCGGTGGTGGCCCTGTTACACAGTCACGACGCTTCATCGTTAGAATAACCAATTTTATCTATCCTTCATTACATGAGAGCGGGGAATCACTCACCTTTGTTCTCTTCGAGCTGCCTCTTCGTGAGGTCGAGCTCCCCCTGCGCCTGCTCCAGTTCCCGCTTTAGTCCGGCGACCTCGGCTGTGCGGATAGCAGCGACAAGCAACACAACCTGCTTATTCAAAATACATACTTACTATTAGACTCCTGCGGATTATAATTGACCCTCAGTTCGGCTTTTCCTTCCGAACACCGAACAGAGTATCAGAGGCTACTACCTATCGGGTGGTAATTTTACATATTCCCTACTTACCTCGAAGCCCGTCAGGAGGCTTGTGCAGGCTTCGGTTAGTCCGCTCTGGCGGATGTAATCCTTGAATCACCGCACTCATAAGAGTACGGTGCTCGTCATCCATGGAAGCACCTCGAAGCGCTTCCACCAGACTATCCAACGCCTCTGGCGTGACGGAAGTCCTCGGCACGGACGGCTCGCCCTCCCTAACGAGGGGCTGCCCGCCTGAGTCCGAAACCGTTGGAGGTTCCGAAACAGTGTTCGGCTGAGAGCCCGGCTTACTGCAGCTCTCATCGACATGATCCGCGGGAATCTTGAACCCCGCGTGTCCGACATCTGGAATTCCGCCTTGGGGCGTCTCCAGAGTCACCTCCCCCTGCTTTGGGAGCCTTCGGGACAACACCTTCGTGTCATCCGCGGGCTGAGGAGTAGTAGCCCTCAGGAGCGAGTTCATCGCTGAATCGTTCAGGGACCCATCCGACGACGATACCTCGGGATGAGCCCTGGCCGGACTGCATATATGTTCGCCGTTATAAAAAGACTATGAAGTAAAATTACGATAGAGTGCGGATACTTACGATCGCGCTAGGGGCTTCCCCCTGGGCAGCCACCCCTCCTTGCTATGGGCGGCCGTGGCGAAGTAGTCCGGAAGGGACACCTTTCCCTTCTTGGGCGCCCCAGCCCTCCTCCGGGGCGGCTTTCCTCTTCTTCTCCTCCCCAGTGTGGGGAGGGAAAACTTCTTCATGTTTCCCCCCGCCTCCACGGGAGGAATCTGTCTCGTCGTCTTCAGACGACGTGGGTATGACGGCCTTGCGCCGGGGGCCTTTCCCGGCCCCCTGGTATGCCTTCTCAGCCCCCCCCCCCCCATCCTCTCCGGATGGGACAGCCCCTTCTTCTTCTTCCTCCCCTTCGGGGGAGGAGTTTGCCTCATCGTCTTCGGACGAGGCTTCCGGTACAACCCTACGCCGGAGACCCTTCCTGGTCCCCGGGGCCTTCTTTTCGGCCTTCTTCTCCGGTGCCTTGTAGGGCGCTGACCAGATCTCCATCAGAGAGCATCACCGGTTTTCTGGCAGCGGAGCCGGATAGTCAATCCGCTCCACTGTCTTCGCATAATCCTGATTAAATATGCACAATTACTTAAGACTTCCCCACGAATATACTTGGAAGAGCTAAACCCGGTGGTAGTCAGAAAACTCACTGGATTAGGAGGCCACGCGGCGTGAAGTTCGCGGTCCTTGGATGTGGGAGGAGGTACTTCGGAGGCCTTGAACAACACCTTCCATGCGCCTTTGTGCATCATATCATAGAGCTTCCGAAGCGTCTGGTGTTCGGCCGGGACGAACTCCCATAGATTGAATGCCCCTCTTTGGCAAGGAAGAATCCGGCGAACAAGCATGACCTGGATCACGTTGACAAGCTTGATGTTCTTGTCCTCCATGCTCTTAACGCAGTTTTGGAATCCGGTCAGCTCAGAGGTTCGCCTGTGCCAGGCCCTTCCTTTCCTGTGAGGTGAGCCGCATGGGGGTTCCGGATCGGAACTCGGGGGCCGCTGCCCAGTTGGCGCCGCGCGGCTCGGTGATGTAGAAGCACCCCGATTGCCACCCTTTCACGGTCTCCGCAAAGGAGCCGTCAAGCCAGGTGACGTTAGGCATCTTGCCCACCATGGCCCCTCCGCACTCCGCTTGCTGGCCGCTCATGATCTTCGGCTTCACGCAGAAGATTTGTAGCCACAAGCCAAAGTGAGGCTTGATGCGGAGGAAGGCCTCGCATACGACGATGAACACCGAGATGTTGAGGACGAAATTTGGGGCTAGATCATGGAAATCTAGCCCGTAGTAGAACATGAGCCCATGGACGAAGGGATGAAGTGGAAATCCCAGTCCACGCATTTAAGTGGGCGACAAACACGACCCTCTCGTGGGGTAGTGGAGTTGGAATGACCTGCCCGTCGTCCGGTAGCCGGTGCGCTATGTCTGCGGCCAAGTATCCGGCCGCCCGAGATTCGCGATATGCTTCTCCTTCACAGTGGAAGCCACCCACTTGCCTCCTGCTCCGGACATGTTTAGCTATGCGGAGAAAACTTGGGCTAGGGCGATGGAGCTCGAGGGGGCAGGGGTGAGCAAGGGAGGAAGAAGGCGTGGGTAAAAATGGGGAACTCTTATCCCTTTATAGAGGCGACGAAAGCGGTGCGCCTCCCCACTTACCCGCTGAGGATCGCTTTCTTCCCAAGCACCGCGATTGATGGAGCGGTGGGATTACCCATACCCGTATTGATGAGAATCCCGTGATAAGGGGACACGATCTCTGCTTTGACAAGACGTGCCAAGGAAACCGCCTCGCAATATGCGTTGTGGCCGGTTGTGGGAAAACGGTTCGAATAATGACCCGACCGTAATGAAATGTCACGTTGTCTAAAAAGTTGTCAGCAGGTTGCATTTGTGAAATATCATTCTCTCTACGATGGTATGTGAAGATCATTTTGCAGATCCGGACACGGTTTAAGTGTTCGATAATTACTATGCAGTATTCGGAGAAGGAACCCGCCTTGAAATGCCAAAGACAAGACTGCGCGCCGGACTCATCGTCATTGAAGCCTGGTTCAGGGGCTACTGAGGGAGTCCTGGATTAGGGGGTATCCGGACAGCCGGACTATATACATTGTCCGGACTATTGGAGCGTGAAGATACAAGACTCAAGTCTCCGTCCCGTGTCCGGATGGGACTCTCCTTTGCGTGGAAGACAAGCTTGTCGATTCGGATATTATATTTCCTTCCTTGTAACCGACTCCATGTAAACCCTAGCCCTCTCCGGTGTCTATATAAACCGGAAAGGTTGGTCCTTAGAAGGCCGATTACAATTACAATCATAATCATCATAGGCTAGCTCTTGGGGTTTAGCCTCTATGATCTCGTGGTAGATCTACTCTTGTACTACTCATATCGTCAATATTAATCAAGCAGGAAGTAGGGTTTTACCTCCATCGAGAGGGCCCGAACCTGGGTAAACATTGTGTCCCTTGCTTCTTGTTACCATCAGCCTAGACGCACAGATCAGGACCCCCTGCCCGAGATCCGCCGATTTTGACACCGACACCTCCCTGATGGAGGTTGATCCTGCTCCTGGTTCTTTGGCTTCACCGCTAGAATAGGAAGAAAAGAAGTTTGAAGAGCCCATGGCTCATGGGGAGAAAGATGAAGAAGTTGCACCACCAATTATGTCCCACCAGGTTGTACCACCAGTGCTGCCGCAGCAGTCTGAAAGAGAACAAGCTGTGACACTTGAGTCTCAAGATGTTTTTGTGCCACCACCAGTTGTTGTGTCACCGAAAGAAAAGGCCCTTGTGTCTGAATCTGAGAAAGCCACTGAAGGAGTTCCAGCGAAGGAAAACGATAGTCAGTCCAGTGATCCCATGCCGTCTGCCTCATAAAAGATTATGATACCTCATGCTTCAGTCCAGTGATCCCATGCCGTCTGCATCTGATGATGTTCAACCGATGGAAATTAGTGAAGACATTTATCAAAAAAATCCTCAGGAATCATTCCCGCTATTTTCATCTGAGTATGGCCCCAATGGCCCATCTTTCAATGAACAACTTCACTCATCGAAGCTTGCATTCTTTGGGATGAGCCCCTATGAAGGAGAAAGAACATCTTTGTATCCGAGGTTTTGGACAGAGGAACAGGCAATCTATTATGCTCGAATCTTGTTCGGCAAGCACATGATTTTCAATCACAAGATACTGAACTTCGCCAAGCTCGAAGGAATGCCCTGCTTCCACCATACTCTTGACATATTGAACATGCCCTTCTGAAGGGATTTATGCGATTCAATCATGGATGGAACAAAGAGATTATCCTTCAGTTCTATGCCATGTTGTACATCACAGGGCAGATGAAAAATACTTCAACATGGACGCTTGAATGGATAACTGGCGGAGAGAGAGAGAATCAAATGTTCAGCATATCACTTTCTGGCCCTAATAAATTTGCCTCAATGTGAATTTGAAAATGACACAGAACACAGACTGCATTTCTGGGAAGTGTCTGATGAACAACTGCATATCCTGATGGATCCCACGATGGTGGGAGATGAATGCATTGAAGTTGACCCTAAGAAGTTGGCCTACGACAACAAACTGCTATTCCACATTCTGTGCAATACCATTACGCCAACTAAAAGTCCCAACTCCATCGAAGGCACGTGGGAAATGCTCTGGTGTCGATATCTCAGGGAATTAAATTCGACATTCTTGACCTTTTCATTCGGAATTTGGCATGTGCTGCAGATAGCCCTCAGTCACTGAAGCCATATGCTCCTTGGATCATGTATGCCATCGATCAGCTCACTAATGAAAAATTCTTCTGGGACTATGTACCGAAGGTATTCATGCCACCTGTGCGTGACACTCTGCACATCGTGAAGGAATATAGGAAAGGGAAGGAACCTGTTGACACTACTGCAACTGCTTCTGCATCTGAGAATGTACCGAAGGTTAAAGAAGCCAAGATTGAAGTTCCTCGAGAGGAAAATCCATCACTCTATGAGATTAGCGTTCGCACATAGCAGACTCTGTAAAGGCATATCAGAATGAATAGAAAGGAAAAGATGGAGTTACTGGTTGAACTGAATCTGCTTCATAATCACACTCGGCAAATTCTTATGCATGAGAAGGATGCAAGGAAGAGATCATGGACCTTGCTGAGAAGGCATTACTCTCACAAGGATCTAGCCAAGAAGGGCCTCCACAAAGATTATGACTATCTGGACTTGCTTGTAGCTCCGCGTGTCCGAAGACAAACTCGAGAGCTCCCACAACATTCTGCTTCAACGGATCTGCCGTTTTCTCAACCATGACGATGAGATCAGAGACACCGCCGACACTTGTATCTACAAGCCAAATGCACATTGATACATCTCCAACGTATCTATAATCTATGAAGTATTCATGCCATGTTTACTATTGTTTTATATTATTTTGGTATGATTTGATTAGAACTAACCTGGACTGACGCTGTTTTCAGCAGAACTACCGTGGTGTTATTTTTGTGCAGAAATAAAAGTTCTCGGAATGCGCTGAAAATCAACGGAGATTTTTTCTAGAAAATATAAAAAATAATGGAACAAAGAGTTACTGAAGGGAGTTCCCGTGGGCTCCACAAGGGTGGAGGGCGCGCCCACCCCCCTAGGGCGCGCCCCTGTGCCTCATGGACTTCCCGTGGGGCCCCCTGACTTGTTCTCGACGCCAACCTCTCCTATAAATGCCCAAACCTCCAGAAAATAACCTAGATTGGAAGTTCCGCCGCCGCAAGCCTCTATAGCCACGAGAAATCAATCTAGGCCCTCTTTGGCACCCTGCCGGAGGGGGCCATCATCACCGGAGGCCATGGAGAAGGCTCCCGGAGGGGCTATCATAGCCATAAGGCCAAGGACCAGAGGGAGAACCTGTCTCCATCTAGGGGGGAGGCCATGGAGGAGGTAGCACAAGGGGGAGAACCTCTCCTCCTCTCTCTTGGTGGCGCCTG
This sequence comes from Aegilops bicornis, assembly GCA_021605145.1. NCBI lineage: Eukaryota > Viridiplantae > Streptophyta > Magnoliopsida > Poales > Poaceae > Aegilops > Aegilops bicornis. The sequence continues at coordinate 178,230,512 of CM038669.1, forward strand.
AGGGAGTCCTGGACTAGGGGGTGTCCGGATAGCCGAACTATCATCTTTGGCCGGACTCCTAGACTATGAAGATACAAGATTGAAGACTTCGTCCCGTGTCCGGATAGGACTTTCCTTGGCGTGGAAGGCAAGCTTGGCGATACGGATATGTAGATTTCCTACCATTGTAACCGACTGTGTAACCCTAACCCTATTCGGTGTCTATATAAACCGAAGGGTTTTAGTCCGTAGGACTAACAACAATCATACCATAGGTTAGCTTCTAGGGTTTAGCCTCTCCGATCTCGTGGTAGATCTACTCTTGTGCTACCCATATCATCAATATTAATCAAGCAGAGTAGGGTATTACCTCCATCGAGAGGGCCCGAACCTGGGTAAAAACATCGTGTCCCTTGTCTCCTGTTACCATCCACCTAGACGCATAGTTCGGGACCCCCTACCCGAGATCCGCCGGTTTTGACACCGACATTGGTGCTTTCATTGAGAGTTCCTCCGTCATGCCGTCGGGAAGGATGCCTCATCCCGTCTTTAAAGACGATACTATCGCCAAAGGAGCCTTGGCCATCGGGTCGCACTCTTCGTTAGGTGGTTTTATTATGACCGCCAGTTCGCCATCACGCCGAGGATGACTTCTCGGTCATCGAAACCAATCATCACGTTAACTTCGGAACTTGCCGAAAGCGGTTAGATCCGATCGAGCTCTCCTCCGTAACGAAGCTCTTGGATCGCGCACCGAGTCGCCATGCATCACGACCAGATAGGGCCTAAAACCGATCTGAGAGAGATCAACTCTCCCCAGGCTACCCATCATGTTGCTGTGGTAGAGGAGCAATACAGAGATTCTTCTTTTATCTTAAGGACTAGCTACGTCCGGATTCCCGATCCCTCCATGCCGGATTCCCGCAGAGGGACGGATGTCGATCAAGCCCTGAACTTAAAGTCAGGCGGCGGGTTGGATTCATTGGATAGCATTAAAAAATCCAAACTTCCAAGTTCTGAAACTTCTCGGCCCCTGAGTCTTAAATTGGACGGGGTTCCGGATCTAGTTCCACACGCCCACCCAAACATTAGCGATCTATCCCGAATTCGGCAAGAGCCTGCTGAAACAGTACATCATTACTGGGCCAGATTCCTCCTGGTTATGGACAGGATAAAGGACTACCGAGAGGAGGACGCAATCTCACCTTTCTGCAATAATTGCACGGACAAGGGAATCCTAAACGCCATAAGTCGTTGAGAAATTACACGCTTTGCTGACTTGGTGACCATAGTACAAAAGTACTGTGCGATGGAGAGTGCTTGGAAAACAGAAAGTAAATTTTGGGATAATCCGGCCCCGAATACAGCCCTAGTCCGAAATAAAAGGGTGCATCATCACCAAGCACCTAGGTTAAACATCAAAAAACAAAAACCCCCTAAAGGGCACGGAACCGTACTGGAGGGTTGGCTAAACGGACCCTGCAAAATTCATATACGAGGGCGCCACTCCAACTCATAGCCTTCGAGCATGTTGGATACTACGGCAGGTGGCCAAAAGTGGCGAAGAGCTTCTAGCCTCGTAATCCCAGCCCAAAGAACACCGGTATGGTATTAATAGTCTTGAGACTTTCGCATCAAATAACATGCGGAAACGAACACTCCGCAACCTTGCCGAAGTCTACCAAGTAGCAACAATACATCCATGGAGTGACACGGCCATTACCTTTAATGCCAGTGACGAACCCAAATTCCGAACAGCCCGAGCACCAGCCGCATTGGTCCTTAGTCCAATAGTGGACGGCTTTCGCCTTACTAAGGTACTCATGGATGGCGGCAGCGGACTAAACCTCATCTACGAGGAAACCCTCCGAAAAATGGAAATAGACTGGAACCGCATTGAGCGAAGAAGCACAACCTTTAGAGGAATAATCCCTAGCCGGGAAGCATGCTGCACAGGAAAAATCACACTGAACGTAGTGTTCGGCTCGCCGGACAATTACATGTCCGAGGAGGTCACATTTCAAGTGGCCCCCTTCAGCAGCGGATATCACACTTTATTAGGGCGAGAGGCATTCACAATTTTTCCAGCTATACCCCATTATGGGTACATGAAGCTTAAAATGCCCGGACCTAACGGAATCATCACTCTCCCTAGTGATCTGAACATAGCACTCCGTGCCGAAAACAAGACAGCCGCACTAGCCCTCGAGGCACTATCCGAAGCCCTAGCGGCCGAGGAACTCATCATGCGCGCTCCACGGTGAACAGGGACGATGTGATACTTGATAAAAGATCCAAGTCCACCTCTTTTAAACCAGCGGATGAAATAGTCAAATTCCAAGTCTACCCAACGGACCCTGCAAAGACGGCCTCACTTCAGACATGCAATTGGGGCACAATTAAACCCTGATGTAGACGCCGCACTACGAGAATTTCTACGAGAAAACTGGGACATTGTTTCCTGGCACCCTTCAGACATGCCAGGAATCCCACGTCGGCTGGCCGAGCATAGCCTAAATACCCTAAAAGGATTCAAGCCAGTCAAACAGGCTCTTCGGCGCTTTTCCGAACCCAAGAGACAGGCCATGGGAGAGGAGCTAGCCAAACTTCTGGAAGCCGGATTCATCAGAGATATAAAACATCCGGACTGGCTAGCAAATCTGGTGATGGTACCAAAGAAGGATAAATCCACAGGCGCCTATGTGTTGATTTCAAAGACCTTAATAAGGCTTGCCCAAAGGATCCCTTCCTCCCTCGCATTGATCAAATTATCGACGCCACAAAGCAGACACGACTCATTGTGCTTCCTCGACGCGTACTCGGCTACCACCAAATCAAGATGGCGGAGCAGACCAAGCCGCAACAGCATTCATCACTCCATACGGCCCATTCTCGCTTCAACACAATGCCCTTCGGGCTCAAAAACGCCCGGCGCAACATATCAGCAAGATGATTCGGATATGTCCGCAAACCAGATCGGCAAAACAAGGAAGCATATGTAGATGACGTGGTCGTCAAATCCAAGCATGTCGAAACTCTAATAGACGACTTGAGGCTCACATTCGACAATCTCCGAAAATATGACATTAAGCTCAATCCAGAAAAATGCGTCTTCGGCGTTCCAGCCGGAAAGCTCTTGGGCTTCATTGTGTCCGGTAGAGGAATTGAAGCAAACCCAGCCAAGATCTGAGCTCATCACAATTGGATATTCCAAAAGACCTCAAACAAATACAAAATTGATCGGATGCGTAGCGGCTCTAAGCCGCTTTATTTCCGCTTGGGAGAAAAGGCGTTACCCTTTACAGCCTCCTCCAAGACCAAACACTTCGAGTGGACGGATGCCGCCACGGCCGGACTCGAAGAAATAAAAGCCATATTGGCAACAAATCCGGTCCTGGCCGCGCCCAACATGGGCGAACCAATGCTATTATATATCGCCGCAACACATCAAGTTGTCAGCGCGGTGCTCGTCGTCGAATGAGAAACGGACGGACACAGGTTCCCTCTTCAAAAACCGGTTTACTATGTGTCCACTGTCCTAACTCCATGCAAGTCCCGGTACCCACATTATCAAAAGATAGCATACGCGGTGTTCGTGGCATCCCGGAAGCTGCGACACTACTTTCAAGAGTGTTCGATAACGGTAGCCTCCGAAGTACCTCTTAACGACATTATAAACAACCACGACGCGACGGGCCGGATTGCTAAATGGGCCATAGAGCTCCTTCCATTCGACATAACCTATAAGCCACGACGAGCTATTAAGTCGCAGGTTTTGGCCGACTTCATGGCGAATGGACCGAAGCCGAACTCCCTAAAGAGTACGACGCATACTCCAATTGGATCATGCACTTTGACGGCTCCAAAATGTTGGCCGGCCTGGGGGCTGGCGTCATCCTGACGTCCTCAACCGGGGACACAGTCCAATACGTCCTTCAGATAATGTATACGGACTCCAACAACGCAGCCGAATACGAGGCCCTTCTGCACGGCCTCCGGATGGCAGTCTCCATGGGCATTGAACGCCTAAAGGTGCACGGGGATTCGAACCTCGCGATATCTCAAATAAACGGAGACTTTGATGCCAAAGATCCGGAAATGGCAGCGTACCGCAATGCGGTCCTAAAAATGTCAGCACGGTTCGAAGGGCTCGAATTTCATCATATAGCCCGGATAACAACCAGCGGCGGACGTATTAGCACGCATCGGGCGCAAAACGCGATGCCGCCCCGCCCAACATCTTCCTGAACGGCTGTTCAAGCCATCCGTACTATGGGAAGGAGTCCGGAAATAACAATCCGGACCCAACCGCACCGCCTCGACAATCAACACTCGACATAATCGGAGGATCTGCCAACGAGATAACACCTCCGCCCATGAAATAATGGCGGTTATCGCTTCGCGGTCGGAACCATTCCTAGCCTACCTAACTAGGCAGGAACTCCCAGAAGACCAAAATGAGGCTCGCTGCATAGTACGGCGATCCAAAGCCTATAAAGTCCATGAGGGAGAGCTCTATAAGAAAAGCACAACAGGAGTCCTTCAAAGGTGTATCTCCGAAGAGGAAGGGCGAAACCTCCTGGCTGAAATTCATGCCGGACTGGGTGGGCACCATGCTGCAGCCCGGGCCCTTGTAGGCAAGGCCTTCCGTACATGATTTTATTGGCCGACGGCCCGGGCAGATGCGCAGGATTTAGTCCAATGATGCGTCAGTTGCCAGCTTTTTGCTAACCAAAGCCACATGCCACCCACCGCCCTCAAAACTATACCCATCACCTGGCCGTCATGTCCGGGGCTTGACATGGTTGGACCCCTTAAGGGAGGAACCCACAAGGAAAAATACCTATTGGTCATGGTGGATAAATTCACCAAATGGATAGAGGCCAAGCACAGCAAACGGCCAATCCGGGCCGGTGATAGACTTCATATCAGGGTAGTGCAATCGTTACGGTGTGTCCCCACAAGATTATCACTGATAACGGCACCAACTTCACGGCCGATGAGGTCAAATTATGGTGCAAAAACATGGGCATCAAGCTCGATTACGCCTCAGTCTATCACCCTCAAACCAACGGTCAAGTCGAGCGAGCAAACTGTCTAATCATGAGCGGCATTAAATCCAGACTAGTGCGGTCCCTCAAGGAATCTAACACGCACTGGGTTGAGGAGCTCGACTCCGTACTCTGGGGGCTGCGGACCACACCGAATCGTACTACCGGATTCACACCATTTTTTATTGTGTACGGCACAGAGGCAGTCTTGGCCTGCGACATAATGCATGACTCACCTCGCATGCGCATGTATGAAGAAAGAGAAGCCGAGCTCGATCGGCAGGACAGTTTGGACGCATTGGAGGAGGAGCGCGACGTGGCAAAAGCTCGTTCCGCATTTTATCAACAAAGGCTCAAGATATCAAAGCAGGGAAGTACGGGCCAAAGCTTACAATGTTGGCGAACTAGTTCTACGCTCACGGACAAGAAAAAGGAAAAACTCAAGCCCAAATGGGAAGGTCCCTTCATCATCGACCAGGTCCTGACTGACGGAGCATACCGTCTACGAAACGCATCGGATAACCGACTCGAGCCGAACCCATGGAACGCAGCCCGCTCACGAAGATTCTACGCCTAAGCGTCGGGCTCCGAAGTTCGCCTCCTTCCTCCGTCCACATTTTCTATTTTTGCTGTCTTTATTTCTCTCCTTCCCTCCTTCTTATTGAAGCCTTTAGAGGCTCGCTTGGCGCTTTGTTCGCACATACTTGACGCGCTGTCCGCGCTCATTATACCTGGGGGCTTGTTTAACAGAAGCTTATTTATACGGGCTTCATGCCCAACACATGTGTCAAAATTCCGCATGTACCTTTTACTCACCATTATATGCATCGATATGACTTAAGTGTTGTCCAAGCTGGGTTGCTCGGCTCCTGCTTACCCCTACGCTCCCGATTGTTCGGCTAGGTGGTAAAGGAGCACCTTCTGCGATTGTTACCGCCGGGTCAGCCGGATGTGTACCTCAGACTGGGTGAAGCCGAAAGCTAGCGTTCTTAAGGGAATATTCGGTCGGTGAACTGAAAGATGATTTTTAACTATTTATCCATCTGCCCCCAGATGATTTTCTGCTTTCTTAGCAGTTTGGACATGCACTTTAGGGCATGCCTCCCAGGGAAAGGAACCCTTAACGGAACTATTCTCCCCGGAAGATGTTTCTTACTATCCATGTAATATAACATAACTAGTTGGGCACTTGTCTGATACAGCAATAATGACCCCTATGCCTTGTCTCCATGCATGCCCCGGTTCGTACATAACCGCGAGGGTATTCGGACACACTCCGGACTATTGGGTCCCGAGGTCGGCTTAAAAGGTCCGCTATGACAAACGATCTACAATCCGGCTAGAAGAAATTTTTCATGTCATATTCAATTACATAGTCAACTCGACTAATTGTATTCCTCCTCAATGCCATCTAATAGGCTATCTAATTTACAATCTTGCTGGGAATACTTGGCGGCCAATTCTACTTGGCCGCATACACTAAGCTTACAGGATCTCCTTCCCATCGGTCCCCACAGTCCGACCTCGCCATGTGGTTTGGGTCAGCAACCGTGTACCGCGTCTTTACCATGGCCCAGCCTCCTCGGCACCTTGACGGCAGGCCGATATCTTCCATAGTCGGAAGCGCCGCCGTGCTCCTTGAAGCCGCCCGCCAGCTCCCCAATGCCTTTGGGCAGGGAGATAGATGGCCACAAGGCCTGGGCGACGCCTTTCATCACCTGCCGAACTCGTTCATGCAGCTGACGCAGTTCGGGAAGAAGATCACCCGAAGAACTGGGCATCTCCTCCTCAGGACGATCTGTGAGAAAACCTACATGCATGTTTATGTTAGTCGCCTTCCTCGCCGAACTCTTTCAAAGTTCGTTTAAGCACTTACTGAAAATGCCGCGACAAAGCCGTCGATTCTCCTTTACGGAGTCAGACAACTGGGCACGAACATCCTTTAGTTCCTCACCCAGTTGGGTGTTGGCATCTTGGAGGTTATTTTTCTCCTGCCGCACCCTCGTAAGCACGCTCTCGCCGACCTTTAGCTGGCGTAGGAGCTGTTGCTTGTCCGGATCCATCTCGGCGCTATCTGCAATGTTAATGTCAGATTTATGCACACGCCGCACTTTGCGAAACTACTTCTACTTTGAAGGGCATATATTACCAGAGGGAGTCTTCATGGCTTCCCTTGTCGTGACCAGTGCTGCCTCAAGTTGGGCCTTGCACTCTTCAAGCTCCTGGGACAAACGTGTATTCTTTTCGGTAAGAACCTACATTCCAAATGATCCTTAAATCAGTTATCCTAACTATTTTATGTCTCGGGGCTACCGCATATATAATCACAAAATTCCTTACCCGTATGTCTTTCACATACTGCTCCGTGGCTCTGGCTAGGCCATCTTGAGCGGCACGGAGGTGCGCTTCTCCCGAACTAAAGGCGTCCAACGCCTCTTGGCAGAAACATGCGTCACGTAGAATAGTCCGGTGGCGCCTATGATTCATGGCGCTCTCCACCTCCAACTTGGTGGCGGACAGTCTGTCGGCATCCTCCATTGGAGGAGCATCCGACACAGGCCTCATGTTTGTACCCCCTTCCGAACTCGGCTTTTGAGCCTGGTTGGCGGAGGTCCGATTGGCAACTTCTCCGGACTCAGTCCGGCGAGCGCTCTTTTTCCTAAAAAAACCACGAGCGTCAGTGTGCCTCCCATGAACCTCTCCTTAAAACACGATGGCACATCATACCGTTGCGGCGACGTCTCGAGTCGTACCGCACTTCTTTTCCGCCTGCTGGGCCGAGCTGCCCCTTGTTGGATGGCCGCGCAGCTCGGCTTCCCGCTCAAGGCACCCCTGCGAAACACCATCAAATACGTGGTGATTAGAAGTAAAGCACGGGTGGGTCATGGTATCCGGTCTTCGGTCACGGTTACCTGGGAGGTCGGAAATAATCCAGGGTAGTCGGCCGTAATGGCAACCAAAGCATTGTCGATGCTAAGTTGGTGGAACACCCCGTCGATCAGCTCCACCTTTATATCCGGGTCCTCTTCGGAGGCCGGATCGAGGGACCGCTCCAGATCCTCGGGTTGTGGAGGCGGGCGGTGTATCTTCTCCACGGCCCGGCGCAGCCTCGTAGAAACCATGAAATGAGATATTTAGCCACGGAACATGGATCGGACAGGCCGAAAGATATTTGCTTACCCAACTTCGAGGATTATTCAAGAAAACCCGTTCAAAGGATCGACGCGGAGAAAATCCTCCTCTTCCCCTTTGTACATGGCGGACAAGGTCTTCACCAAGACGGTGACCGATCCCGCCCTTTATGCCATGGCGGGTGGCATCGCCCTCCCCGTTGAAGTCCCACATGGGGTGGCCCCTATATTGGAGCCGGCTGCACTTTCATAATGCAGATTGCCATGACTCCAATCATGGTCAATCCGGCATGAGCCAAGAATCTTATTCGGCTCATCAAGTAAAGGACGCCCCGGTCATTTTCCTCCTGGGGCTCCGCGGGCGCCAGCTTAGGCGCTTCTTCAGAGGAGCGTTGCTAAACTCTGGAAGGCCGGTCCGAACAGGATCCAGCAGCGGGACGTCCTCCATGTAAAACCATTCCGAGGGCTAGTCCTCGGACGTCTTCTTTGGGGTTCCGGATAAGTATCCGGTCCCGACGATGCGCCATAGTTCGGCTCCGCCCACTTGATATATTCACCCTTCGTGAGAACGAGGCACAAGGCAGAACAATCTCTTCCACAGAGAGAAATGGGCCTCAACACCCAGAAACAGCTCGCATAGGGCCACAAAGCCCGCTATATGCGAGATGGAGGCAAGCGTAAGGTTGTGCAAATGGAGGTCAGAGAACTCGAAGCCCCCGGAGAAACGGATGGATTGGAAATTCGAGTCCTCTCATTAGGTAAGAGACGAAGCATACCCGCTCTCCCTTACAGGGATCGGGGACGCTCTCCGCCTGCTTCCCACCCTTATAAGTGGCAAGTCCGGAATGCACCGGAACCATGAAGGCCGGGGGAAGGAATCCCTTGGTTTGGAGCGCCACTAATTCGCTGTGCGGGAGTGAGCATCTCCCCCAATCTCCGGGCTGAGGGCTGGGAATGCGAGAGGAGGATCCGCATTGACTGTCCATGGTGGAGTGGGTTTTTTGTCAAAGGCGCTCTGATGAAGGCTCGCGAAGGGAGGATGGTGTGATCCGGATCTGGATCCCCGTCTCTTTTATAGACGTCTCATTTGCACATCAAGGGGGGTAAATGTAAAGATACCCTGACTTTTCACATCCGTTCGACACGTGGAAGATGGCCATTATTGGGCGTGGAAGCCGAGAAGGGCGATATTCACAAGAAAGTCGGACACTATTCAACACAGGATTTGGAGGGGAACCCGCCTTGCAATGCCGAAGACAATCAACACACCGGACTTATCATCATTGAAGCCTGGTTCAGGGGCTACTGAGGGAGTCCTGGACTAGGGGGTGTCCGGATAGCCGAACTATCATCTTTGGCCGGACTCCTGGACTATGAAGATACAAGATTGAAGACTTCGTCCCGTGTCCTGATAGGACTTTCCTTGGCGTGGAAGGCAAGCTTGGCGATACGGATATGTAGATTTCCTACCATTGTAACCGACTCCGTGTAACCCTAACCCTATTCGATGTCTATATAAACTGAAGGGTTTTAGTCCGTAGGACGAACAACAATCATACCATAGGCTAGATTCTAGGGTTTAGCCTCTTCGATCTCGTGGTAGATCTACTCTTGTGCTACCCATATCATCAATATTAATCAAGCAGGAGTAGGGTATTACCTCCATCGAGAGGGCCCGAACCTGGGTAAAAACATCGTGTCCCTTGTCTCCTGTTACCATCCGCCTAGACGCACAGTTCGGGAACCCCTACCCGAGATCCGCCGGTTTTGACACCGACAGCGCCGGAGTGCCATCGGGAGGGGAATCATTGCCGCGGTGATCGTCTTCATCAACATCACCATCATCATCACCATCCTCATCTCTTTTACGCGGTCCACTCTCCCGCACCCCGCTGTAATCCCTACTTGAACATGGTGCTTTATGCCACATATTATGACCAATGATGTGTTGCCATCCTATGATGTTTTGAGTAGATATCCGTTATCTTTGGGTTGATTGATGATCTAGATTTGTATGAGTTGTATGTTTTATTTTGGTGCTGTCCTATTGTGCCCTCCGTGTCGCGCAAGCATGAGGGATTTCCGTTGTAGGGTGTTGGAATACGTTCATGATTCTCTTATAGTGGGTTGCTTGAGTGACAGAAGCATAAATCCGAGTAAGGGGGTTGTTGCGTATGGGAGACTTGATATGTTAATGCTATGGTTGGGTTTTACCTTAATGATCTTTAGTAGTTGCGGATGCTTGCTAGAGTTCCAACCATAAGTGAAAGGATCGATATAGTTGACTAGAGGGGGGGGGGGTGAATAGGCAACTAACAATTTTTAGCTTTTCTTTACCAATTTAAAATTTGCATCAAAGTAGGTTGTCTAGATATGCAACTAGGTGAGCAACCTATATGATGCAACAACAACAAGCACACAAGCAAGCACGAGATATAACACAAATAAGCTTGCACAAGTAAAGGCACGAGATAACCAAGAGTGGAGCCGGTGAAGACGAGGATGTGTTACCGGAGTTCCTTCCCTTTGAGGGGAAGTACGTCTCCGTTGGAGCGGTGTGGAGGCACAATGCTCCCCAAGAAGCCACTAGGGCCACCGTATTCTCCTCACGCCCTCACACAATGCGAGATGTCGTGATTCCACTATTGGTGCCCTTGGAGGTGGCGACCGAACCTTTACAAACAAGGTTGGGGCAATCTCCACAACTTAATTGGAGACTCCCAACGACACCACGAAGCTTCACCATAAAGGACTATGGCTCTGCGGAGACCTCAACCGTCTAGGGTGCTCAAACACCCAAGAGTCACAAGATCCACAATGGATTAGTGGGGGGAATCAAATTTCTCTTGGTGGAAGTGTAGATCGAGGCCTCCTCAACCAATCCCGAGCAAATCTGCAAGTTTGATTGGCTAGGGAGAGAGATCAGGCGAAAATGGAGCTTGGAGGAGCAATGGAGTTTAGGGTTAAAAGAGGTGGTGAACTAGAGGAAGAAGACATCCCTTATATAGTGGAGAACCAAATCCGACCGTTATCCACTTAACCAGCTCATGACCAAGCATTACCGCCTCGACAAGCGGTACTACCGCAAGGCCACACGGTACTACCGCGAGTGACCGCGGTACTACCGCTGCTACGGCAGGAACTAGGTCATGCCTGAAGCACAGAGGCTGAGGGCGGTACTACCGCAGGCGCGGTACTACCGCTCCCCCTTGTGATACTACCGCAAGGCAGGAATGGCCTAGCCTGGGAAGGGCGCGGATGAATAAAAATACATCCGTACCTACTTCCGCTGAAAATCAATCGATGCAAAAATCTGACACGGTACTACCGCACATGACATGTGGTACTACCGCGCAGGGAGCGGCTGTAAAAAATTACATCCGCCCTACTTTCGCTCATGTAACTGTGCGAGACCAGGACTCACGGTACTACCGCGCGCATGGCACGGTACTACCGCGTAGGGTGCGGACGTAAAAAATTACGTCCGCCCCTACAGCAGCACGAGCAACAGAGTCGGGTATGAGGCCACGGTAGTACGGCTCCATAGGAGCAGTACTACCGCGGGAGCCTACGGTATTACCGTAAAGGCTTACGGTAATACCGCAGGGGCCTGCGGTACTACCGCTCCATTGAGCAGTACTACCGCATGCCCCAGAACAACAACACTTAGGAATCCTTCTTTTTGCATAGAAATGAGGAAAATGGAGGATGCTCCAAAGCTCAGCGGGAAGGGGGGCAGAGGAAGAAAACGTGTACGTGATGATTCCACCCGACCCTTTCTGAAGCGGACCCCCTCTTAATAGTATGGCTTTCCTACAACTCAGATCCACCGAAAAGAAACGTAGAAAAACACCGTCTTCAATAGTCTTCGAGGGGCACCAAACCGTCTTGTGCCTAGCGATGAAACAACTAAGAAACTCAAGGCACACAATTAGTCCGCAAAAGCATTTTCATCAGTCACCAAAACACCTTAGGGATAAATATGCCCTTACAATCTCCCCCTTTTTGGTGGATTGATGACAATACGGGATTTGCACAAAGGTAAATAATATAGAGCATACGCAAACCCCTCCTCTCTAAAATATAGACGGGCTCCCCCTAGATGTGTGTAATCTAGATAGGTGCTTTGGACTGCACGGCACACATACTAGGATGAACACTCCCCCTATATTTTATAGACAAGGCATATCTTGCAATAGTAAGGCTAACACTAAGCAAGATAGCAAACAAGAGCATAACATAAGTAGCACAATATATCATAAGCTCACTAAGAAAAGATAGAGTGCATATGTCTTACATCATATGAAGGATAAGTCTCACAAGCGCAAACCAAAGCAAATGAGGTTCAACTGAATAAACACAAGCGAAGCAATACGATAAAACGACTCACAAATCCTACACTCTCTCCCCCTTTGGCATCGAGACACCAAAAAGGCAGAGAGGACACCTACACACAAGGGGTGGCTCAGGCAGAGTAATCACTCCAACGCTCCTCGTCAGACTCGGCAGCGGGGACGGTCTCCTCGATGTCCTCCTCAGAATTAGTCCACTTGAAGCCTTGCTTAGCCATCCACTCAGCCTCTAGAGTGATGACCTCCTCAGAATCTCCAGAGACTTCCTCTCCAAAGACCTTCATAATATTCTTGTCATGGCGGCGACTCTCCTTGGAAGCAACGTGAGTCATGTACTGCCCCTTTGCCTGTATGCAGAACAGAGTCTTCATCTTATCCTTCATCTTCTTGGCCCACGAGGGCTCAGAGGAGCGAGGGGCAAATCCAACAGCACGGTCCTCACCAGCATCCTCCGCCTCAGCCTCCTCCCCATCAACAGCCCTCTGAGCAGCAGTCGCCTCAGCACGAGTAGTAGTGTTGGCCCACTTGGGCTTGACACGAAGACTGGTGGACTCATGACGAATCCAGTCTGGAGCAAGGAACTCATCACCGGAGAACAGCTTCTCCCAAGTCTTGGAGATCAACAAAAACATGTATGGTCCATAGATGGGTACCTTGCGGTTGAACGCCGCGAACCAAAGCTCACACCACATGATATGTGAGACATCAAGTGGTTGAGACTGAGACACACGCGCCTCCTCGCACAGGAGCATCATATCCACCAGATAGGCATGTACCTTGTCCTTGTCACCAATACGAGGGAAAAGAGAATTGCGGAAGATGTGATACATGATGTCCAGAAATGGGTTCAGCACCCACGTCGTCTTGCCACTGGGAAGTGTCTTCCCAACATAATACTACTGGAGCCTGTTCTTGATGGCTGACTCAGGGTTGGCATGAGGGCGAACACCAACGGCTGTGTTGAGCCCCTCATCAGGTACGTGGAGCAAATCCATGAAGTCCTTCCAGGTAGCAGTCAACTGACGTCCATTGGTCATCCAGGTCATCCTTTGATCCTCCCCTGAATGAAAGTGAATTGAGGCAAAGAACTGGCAAATAATCTCAGGGTCATAGTCCAGGTGGAAGGAGATCACATGTTCAATGCCAAACTGCTCCACCAAGTCCAGAGCCTCTCCAAAGTAAGCACGGTGCTTGTCCTGCCTCATGTGATTCATGTCAATCCACTTGACATCCACATAGGTGTTTTGCTTGGCCTTGATCACATCCAGGTAGATGAGAGTCTGCTACTTGGTCCAAAACAGGTCATTGCCTCTGAAGATAGCCCGGGTGAGGGAGTCCTCGGACTGCCGGACTATATACTTTGGCCGGACTATTGGACTATGAAGATACAAGATTGAAGACTTCGTCCCGTGTCCGGGTGGGACTCTCCTTTGCGTGGAAGGCAAGCTTGGCGATTTAGATATGTAGATCTCCTCTCTTGTAACCGACTCTGTGTAACCCTAGCCCCCTCCGATGTCTATATAAACCGGAGGGTTTAGTCCATAGGACAACAACAATCATAATCATAGGCTAGCTTCTAGGGTTTAGCCTCTATGATCTCGTGGTAGATCAACTCTTTTAATACTCATATCATCAAGATCAATCAAGAAGGAAGTAGGGTATTACCTCCATATCGAGGGCCCGAACCTGGGTAAACATTGTGTCCCCCGCCTCCTGTTACCATCCGCCTTAGACGCACAGTTTGGGACCCCCTACCCGAGATCCGCCGGTTTTGACACGAACATTGGTGCTTTCATTGAGAGTTCCACTGTGCCGTCACCATAAGGCCTGATGGCTCCTTCAATCATCAGCAACGATGCGATCCAGGGTGAGGTTTTCCCCCCGGACAGATCTTCGTATTTGGCGGCTTCGCACTGCGGGCCAACTCGCTTGGCCATCTGGAGCAGATCGAGAGCTACGCCCCCAGCCGTCAGGTCAGGTTTGGAAACTTAAACTATATTACCAACATCCGCGGAGACTCGATCTTCGACGGATTCGAGCCCATGTCAGGTGCGCCGCACAGTCACGACGAGCATGACTTAGCTCTGCCGACGGCCAGTGTTCGGAAGATCACCCCTGTGGCAACTCCGACCCTCAATCCGGAGTAGACCACGCCATCCAAGGACGGGTGAATGGACCCCTCCACGGAGGCCGCACACTCAGCGGCGATAGAGCCGAATACCGATTTCTCTTCCTACGAGACTCGTGTGGCCGGATCCTTGGATTCGTCCCCGGCCACGGGCTCCGAACCGCCTGCGTCAATGCCTATCAACTCTGATTGGGCACCGATCATGGATTTTTCCTCCACGGATATCTTTCAGCACTCGCCCCTTGGCGATGTGCTAAATTCATTAAGGTCTCTCTCCTTGTCAGGAGGCCCTTGGCCGAACTGTGTCCGTCTTGAGTGGGAAGCGGACGACGACGAAATTCGTTCCCCACCCACCGCCCACTTAATAGCCACTGTTAACGATTTAACCGACATGCTTGATTTCGACTCCGAAGACATCAACGGGATGGTCAGCGATGTAGGAGAGGAACAGGAACCACCGCCCACAGGGCGCTCGACAGCCACTACATCACACGATATATATATGGTGGATACACCCAAAGAAAACAATGACGAGGAACGGAAGGATGCAGCGAAGGATAGTTCCCTCGAGAAGCAACCAAAGCGACGACGTAAGCGCCGCTCCAAATCCCGCCTCGGCAAAAAAAGCGATAACAGCGCAGGAAATAATAATACCCCGGCCGACTCTAAAGGAAACGACGACCACGTGGACCCAGCGATAGAGCAGGATGAACCAGCGGACGGCGAACATAGTACGGAGCCGCTGTCCGATCACGGCGACGCCGAGGATAAAGCTCATCAACCTCTCTCCGGAGAGGAGAACAGTCCGGACGACGATGCACACATCATCCCGGAAAGGCACTTGGAACAAGAGAACCTCCATAGAAGGCTTATTGCCACCGCGAGGAGTCTGAAGAAGCAGAACCAAAGGCTTAAGGCCGCACAGAATACACTCAACAGCAGATGGAACAAAGTGCTTGACACTGAAGAAAAGTACGGTGGCAGTCGCCACACAAAAAGCTATCCAAAGCGCAAGCTGCTGCCGGAATTCGATGACGAGGATTTTGAGCCTATGCAGCCGAAAAATAAAACGGCCGATCAGCTGGATCGACCACCTCGTGGCCGCGATAGGGCGACTAACGATGTCGCACATAAGTCAACACACAATCTACATGAAGACTTGAACCAAAAAACCGGTATGACCAGGTCCATCTACGGATCTAGGAAACACGCTCCGGCACAGAAGCAAAACCGAGCACTACAACCGCCAGAATGCCATGACACATCCAAATACAGGGGTGCCACGCACCGCCTATGTTTCATCGGTGAGGTGTTGGATCATGAATTTCCAAAGGGATTCAAACCCGTGAACATAGAGTCGTACGACGGAATGATAGACCCTGGGGTCTGGATTGAGGACTTTATCCTTCATATCCACATGGCTCGCGGAGATGATCTCCACGCCATCAAATACTTGCCCCTCAAGTTGAAGGGACAAGCTCGGCACTGGCTGAAGAGCCTCCCTGAAAACTCAATTGGAAGTTGGCAAGAGCTTGAGGATGCTTTTAGGGCTAATTTTCAAGGGACCTATGCCCGACCTCTGGATGCAGACGACTTAAGTCATATAATTCAATAGCCTGGAGAGTCAGCCCGAAAGCTTTGGAACAGGTTCCTCACTAAGAAGAATCAAATTGTCGACTGCCCGGACGCCGAAGCCTTAGCGGCTTTCAAACACATTGTCCGGGACGAATGGCTCGCCGGACACCTCAGCCAAGAAAAACGGAGGACAATGGCAGCCCTAACAAGCCTTATGACCCGCTTTTGCGCGGGAGAAGATAGTTGGCTGGCCCGTAGCGGCACCAGCGACCCTGCCACATCCGAAGTCAGGGATGGCAATGGAAAACCATAACGCAATAAAAGCAAGCGTCGAAACAACGAAGACAGCCCAAATAACACGGCGGTAAACGCCAGCTTCAGGGGCTCTCGATCCGGTCAACGAAAAAGGCCTTTCAAACACAACAGAGATGGACTGTCCAGCCTAAACAAGATTCTGGACACATTATGTCAGATTCACAGCACCTTCAAGAAACCTACAAATCACACCAACAGAGAATGTTGGGTCTTCAAGCAGGCTGGCAAGCTAAACGCCGAACACAAGGGGAGGGAGACGACAAGTGAAGACGAGGATGAGCCTCGCCAGCAAATCACTGGGGGACAGAAAAATTACCACCAGAGGTCAAAACAGTGAACATGATTCACGTAAAAAAAAGGAGGAGCAAATGCGCACTCCGAGACGAATGCACCGTGAAGCCCGTCACCCCCAAGTTTAACCCTTGGTCGGCCTGCCCGATCACTTTTGATCGCAGGGATCACCCGACTAGTATGGACGTCGGGAGGATCGGCGGCCTTGGTACTAGACCCAATAATTGACGGATACCATCTCACTCAAGTCATTATGGACGGCGACAGTAGTCTTAATCTGATATATCAGGACACAGTCCGCAGAATGGGGATAGACCTGACAAGAATCAGCCAAAGCAATACTACCTTTAAAGGGTAATACCAGGCCCAGAGGCCCGCTCTACGGGCTCTCTAGTGCTAGAGGTTGTATTCGGTTCTCCCGACAACTTCCGAAGTGAAAGGTTAACCTTCGACATCGCTCCATTCCGAAGCGGCTATCAAGCACTACTCGGAAGAACGGCCTTCGCTCGTTTTAATGCAGTACCGCATTACGCTTATCTTAAGCTTAAGATGCCCGATCCGCGTGGCATCATCATAGTTAGCAGAAACGCAAAGCATTCCTTACGTGTGGAAGAATGTGTGGCGGCTTTAGCAGCCGAACACTGAATGACCTCTCCAACCAGATTAAATGATCGGTCGTCAAGACAGCGGACACGGCTAGACGAGTTCGGTGCACCACTAGCTGTAACAGCTCAGATAAACCTGAGATTGGGTCGATGGATATACCCCCGTAGGTGGCGCTAAGGGCTTCCCGCATGTAAAAAGGAATACAATTCGGCTTGACCTTATTTAGATTAACTTTTAATGGTTTATTAAGAATAACCAATTTTTCGCACGAAGACTTTCACCTGAGTTTTTCTCTTGGACACATGATAATCGTGCTACACCCTTACAGGATACGGCACAACAGAGACACAGGCGCAGACGTGCAGCAGGGCCCCGCTCAAAGGTTTCTTTTTAGATTAAGACCCTGTGTAAACCTTACTTACTGTCTCTTGTTGCTTGACACCCCCCCAGATACTGAACACAACCGTGAGGGATGCTGGCGTTATTGGCATTTCGCCACGTCAGACTAATGCACGTACCTGGAAATTCAGGGTTCATTATCAAGGGCATTACTCAGCCCGGTATATGTTGTAAAGACCGAACACCTTAGGGAGTGTTCGGCGTCGCAAGTTTGGCCTCATATGCATCAGCTCCGAATCATGTCTTTGGTCAAATGTTTGGTTTTCCCGGTTCCTGTGTTTTGCTACCTTACGTTCCGCTCTATCGGCTAAGGTGGCACCGGGAGAACTACTGCGATTGTGCCCTGGTTCATCTGGATGAGCACCTCAGTAGAGAAAGCCGAAAACTAACTATCATGATAAAGCGCGAGACTGGTCAACCACTCAAGGACTCAGCGGAATCTTCGCGATTCCTCCGCATTAACGAAGGACCGGTTTCCCGGTCATGTATGTACGCGCACAGTGTTCGGATAAGCGCGGAAGTACTAAGGGCTATATAGTAGCCCCACTGTCGGTGTCAAAACAGGCGGATCTCGGGTAGGGGGTCCCGAACTGTGCGTCTAGGTGGATGGTAACCGGAGACAAGGGACATGATGTTTTTACCCAGGTTCGGGCCCTCTCGATGGAGGTACTACCCTACTCCTGCTTGATTAATATTGATGATATGGGTAGTACAAGAGTAGATCTACCACGAGATCAAGGAGGCTAAACCCTAGAAGCTAGCCTATGGTATGATTGTTGTTCGTCCTATGGACTAAAACCCTCCGGTTTATATAGACACCGGATAGGTTAGGGTTACACAGAGTCGGTTACAATGGTAGGAGATCTACATATCCAGACGCCAAGCTTGCCTTCCAAGCCAAGGAAAGACCCATCCGGACACGGGACGAAGTCTTCAATCTTGTATATTCATAGTCTTGGAGTCCGCCGTGACTATAGTCCGCTATCCGGACACCCCTAGTCCGGGACTCCTCAAGAGCCCTGAACCAGGCTTCAATGACGACGAGTCCTGCGCGCATATTGTCTTCGGCATTGCAAGGCTGGTTCCTCCTTCGAATACTTCATAGAAGGCTTTGAACACAAGGATAGTGTCCGGCTCTGCAAAACAAGTTCCACATAACACCATAGAGAGAATAATTTTTGCACAGATCTGCTGACGTATTCCGCGGCGTGACATCACACCACGGCCAAGCCTTTATATGAATCATTTTTTACTGTTCCACTTCAGCGTGTTTAGCGAGGCGGTTTCCTTGGCACGTCTTATCAGAGCATAGATCGTGCCCCCTTATTCCGGGATTCTCATCCATACGGACGTGGGTAACCCATCCGCGCCATTGATTACGGCGCTTGGGAAATAAGCGAGTTTTACCAGGCTAGTGGGGGACGCATAGCTTCGCCCGTCCATATAAGGGGATAAGGATCCACCCTTTCACCTACGCCTTCTTCCTCCTTTGCTTATCTATTTCCGCGCACTCGAGTTCCATTGCCCAAGTCCGCACATCCCACCTCAACCTTCTCCAACCATGTCAGGAGCGGGAGGCAGGTGGATGGCCTCCTCCGTCACGGAGGGGCACATCACAAGACTGCGGGAGGCCGGATACTTGTCCGGCGACATCGCGCACAGGCTGCCCGATGCGGGGCAGCTTATTCCAACCCCCGGGCCCCATGAGAGGGTGGTGTTTCTCCCCCACTTCCTCCGCGGACTAGGATTTCCACTTCACCCATTTGTCCGTGGGCTCATGTTCTACTACGGCCTGGACTTCCACGACTTGGCCCCGAATTTCATCCTCAACAATTTGGCGTTTATCGTCGTGTGCGAGGCCTTCCTCTGCATCCAGCCCCACTTCGTCTTATGGCTGAAGATCTTCAACGTCCGGCCGAAGGTAGTGGGCGACCGCTGCTGGAGTGCGGAGGCGCCATGGTTGGCAAGATGGCCAAGGTCCTATGGCTCGAGGGCGCCTTTGTGGAGACAATAAAGGGGTGGCAATCGAGGTGGTTCTACATCACCGAGCCACGCGACCCCGAATGGGTGGCGGCCCCCGAATTCAGATCTGGCTTCCCACACGGCTCTCGTCATGGAAAGAGACGGGCCTGACGTGGGGGAATTCGGAAGAGCTATCCGGACTCCAGACATGCGTCCGAAACCTGGTGGACAAGAATCTCAGGCTTGTCGACGAATCCAGGTGATGCTCATCCGCCGGATTCTCCCATGCCAACAACGAGCCTTTAACTTGTGGGAGTTCGATCCGGCACAACACCGAACCTTGAGCCGGCTCTTCGATACTACGTACGAAGATGCCAGGAAGGTGCTGTTCAAGGGCGCTGAAGCCCCAGCATCCGCTAACAAAGATCGCGAATACAGCTCGCGGCGTCAGGCGAGGTAAGTTATTTACCCTTTACGGGACTCTTTTTTCATAGATTGACTCTATGTGGGATCTAAAACTCCCTATTCTTTGACAGATCGGCTGAAGACGTCCGGACGGATTAACTATCCCGCCCCTTTGCCGTAAGACCCAAGCGGACGCCTGATTGACAAGGTTGCTAGCTCGGCACCCCATGTGGTGCCGGGAGAAGAAGGCCAAGAAGGAGGCCACGGAACTCGAAGGAGCTCCCGACGCCAAAATCCGTCAAATTCTCAAGCGTAATCTTCTCACGAGGACGAGGAGGAAGAAGAAGAAGCTCCTCCCCAGCCGGGAGAGGAGAAGAAAAGGAAGGCCGCCCAACCGGGAGGCCGGAGGGTTCAAGAAGGAAGAACCCTTCCTCCGGACTTCTCCACCAACGCCAACGACGAGGAGGATTGGCCTCTGAGGCCAAGCCCCGTGAGATCGTAAGTGTCCGGATACCTATGACTTTTTATTATTGCAGTGTTCTCTAATGTCGAACAATTGTGCAGCCCGCCCAAGGGCGAAGTTCGCCGATTCATCGAGCGGGTCCTCGGGCTCACGGAAATGGAGAGTACTTTCGCTCGACCGCCTCGCCTCACGCCGCAGACGACGCCAAGGTGGGGCCCCAAGGGGGCTTGGTCAAGAGGAGGTGGCGCAGGAGGTGCCACAAGGCAACCTCCCGGACTCAGCGCGTGGGGGCAAGACCCCGGGGGCTCTAAGCCCGACCTCGTCCGGACTCCATGCCGAACTATCACGGTTCCAAGTCCGGCCAGCGGATCCTTCGCAAGAAGAGTAAGACGCCGGTGTCCTCCGGCCCAACCGGAGGCACTGATAGCATCGAGGCGCCAACAGCGCCTCCATCGAGGAGGAGCACCGCACTGTTATGAGTGCGGTGATCCGGACAGTTCAGTCCGCCAAGAGCGGACTGACCGAAGCCTGTACCAGCCTTCTAACAGGCTTTGAGGTAAGTTCAGAATATGTAAAAATATTACCGCATAGACAGTAGCCCCTGATGCTTAGTTCGGTGTTCAGAAAGAAAAGCCGGACTAAGGATCTGAAAAGATATACGCAGGAGTCTAACATAAGTAAGTCAATATGGGAATGCAGGCCGGCTTGAGCTCAAGACCGATCGCGGAGGTCAATGCAATGAAGCGTAACCTCGAGAGGTCCGAGAACGAGCTCGGACAAGCCAAGAAGCAGCTCGAGGACAAGGAAGGTAAGTAATACCTTATTAAAGAAATACCTTATAGAAAAGGTTTTGGTTGCAAAAAATAACAGGAATAACTTGGGTACTGCAGGGGCCACGAACGAGGTGGCGGCCCTGAAGGAAGCGGGGTCCGTGGCCGAAAACAAAGTGGCTGTGGAACGCACCGAGCGAGAGAAGGGAGAGGCACAGCTGGCCAAGGTACGGCAAGAGCTCCAAGCTCTCGTGGAAAAACACGAGAGTTTGGAGCGTGACTCGAAGACTCGAGAGTCCGAGCTCGCCTCGGCTCTTGAGAGTGCCAAAGCTGCTAAGGCCGAGGCCCAAAAAGCCCTCCAAGAAATTGAGGCTTTAAAGAAGATAGCGGCGGGTAAGGCATTCTTTATGCAAAGCAAGCATGTGAAAGTGAATTACCTATTACTTACCCGGATTCGGAGCTCTCGAGGAGCATTCGCAGATTTGCCCCGTAGTGTGTCTGATGCTGCCGCATTCTACCGCGCCAAGGAGGGGAGCTCGACGGAAAAGGTGTTCTGATCTCAATATGCTGAGGCCGAACATTCGGTGCCCCTGAGCGACCAGCTGAAGTAGCTGGTCGAGCTCCACAAGGTCGCCGAACAGGCCATGAAGGGCCTTATAGCGCGGCTGTGGCCATTGGAGGCCATGCCCGGGAGCTACTTCGCTTGGTGCAATGCCGGTGGATGCCCGTCTGCGGCTTGAAGTCATCAAAGCGCTCCGTCTGCATTGAAGGTGTCCGTCGGGCCCTTGCCCGTGCTAAAGTGCTGCTGGGGCAAGCTGGATGCGGAGAGGCTGTGACAGACGGGCCACGAAGGGCCATGAGCATCGACGCCCAAAATGTACTATGAGGGCCTCTGAAGGGTGCCGCTTGAATAGCGGATGAGTGCTCCAAAGATCTAATTTTTGAATAAACTCGCATTTGTTATCCTATACGCTGAAAACTTGTTCATATGCGCTAAGCAATGCTTATTAATTTAAAATATTACCTTCTGTGCGGCCGTTTATCAAATTTGAGAGATGGCAAGTCGTTGGCTTCAGCCCCCATGCCACGAGTCTTTGGGGTGTTCGGGATAAACTTGAGCACTCTTGTTCCCATTCTTGGGTCCATCTAGGGAGGCGCTCAACACGACGAACAAGGCAACCGGACTTATAATGCTTGAACACTCTCACTTAGCCATAGAATTCTATAATTTTAAATTTCGGCGAAGCCCCTAGTATTCGGAAGACCGAGTTCGGGGCGCTATTCGCGCCTTGGCCGGACAATTCCGGTTCCTCGCTCTAAGCGGCATAAGTCCTTAGGGACCCAAAAAACCTCTCGAACAGCGACCGGCTCTCGCCATATCATGACGGTCAGTTTTAGCTTTTTCCACTGAGGTGCTCGACCCAGCTCAACTGGGGCACAATCGCAGTGGTTCTCCCGGTGCTACCTTAGCCGATATAACAGAACGTAAGGTAACAAAACACGGGAGCCGGGCAAACCCAACTATTGACCCAAGACATGATTCGGAGCCGATTCATATAATGCTATAAGTTCGGGGTGCCGTACTTGTGAAAGTGTTCGGACTTATCACACCATAATTTTGGGATACTTAAGCCCCTGGTGTATTGGCCGTACCAAAGTGCACGGTTGCAACATGTCGTCAAATGAACATATGTATATATAAAGGAAGTAGAGCAATAATAAGCAAAAGCTATGTATTGTTTATTCAAAAAGGTACTGCAATGGAAGCAAAACGATACAAATAGTGCGATAAGCAAGGGATGGGACTATCTAATATGCCCCCTCCAGGGGTAAGCTGCGGGATGGTATGTAAAACAGGTATAATGCTCGTAATAGAGACCACCTGAACACTTGACGTGGCTTTCTGCTTCCCTGGCTGTTGCATCATGAGTTCGGCGATTCTAGTGCCGGACAGGATTGATGAAAGACGGAGTCCTAAAAGTAAGAAAAAGGAAGAAAAAAGGAAAAAAAGAAAAAGAATGACACAATCGGGAGCCCCTGGTGCGGTCGAGCCGCATTCTTGGCGTGCCGTGGTCTTGCCCTCCCCATATGCCCATGGTATCTCCAGAGAGTAATTATGTACGCGTAATACTAGCTTCACAAATTCAGCGGGGCGGGGTTGGGGCGGATTACTTCTGGCGATGCTTGAATCGTGCCAGCGGTCTTGTTGTAGGTTACTCCGGCGCTGCTTGGATGTTGTCCGGACGCTTAGTGGCCGGACTCAAGAATTGCTGTGAGAGGCTGCTTTGTACCTCCGCCGCGAGGGCCGCCGTGTGCTCCTCCGTTTGGAGAGAGCGTTCGGTGTTTCCATTGACCGTGATTACTCCTCAAGGGTCTGGCATCTTGAGCTTGAGGTATGCATAGTGCGGCACCGCATTGAACTTTGCAAATGCGGATCGTCCGAGCAGTGCATGATAGCCGCTGCGGAATGGGACGATGTCGAAGATTAACTCTTCGCTGCGGAAGTTATCCGGGGATCCGAAGACCACTTCGAGTGTAACTTAGCCCGTACAACTGGCCTCTACACCCGGTATGACGCCTTTAAAGGTCGTTTTTGTAGGTTTAATCCTTGAGGGGTCTATGCCGATTTTTGCGACCGTATCCTGATAAAGCAGGTTCAGTTGCCGCCGCCGTCCATCGGGACTACGGTGAGGTGAAATCCATCGATAATTGGGTCAAGAACCAATGCGGCGGCCGCCGTGTGACGGATGCTAGTGGGGTGGTCCTTCGATCGAAGGTGATCGGGCAGGAAGACCATGGGTTGAACTTCGGGGCGACTGGCTCCATCGCATATACGTCCCTTAGTGCACGCTTCCGCTCCCTTTTGGGTATGTGGGTTGCGTATATCATGTTCACCTTCCGCACTTGTGCAGGAAAACCCTTCTGTCCAATATTGTTCGGCGGCCGGGGCTCTTCCTCGTCATCGCTATGTAGCCCCTTGTCATTGAGTTCCGCACTTAACTTGCCTGCTTGCTTGAACACCCAACAATCCCTGTTGGTGTGATTGGCTGTTTTTGGGGTGCCATGTATCCGCATGCGATCGAGTATTCGGTCCAAGTTGGACGGACCACAGGTATTTCTTTTGAATGGATTCTTCCGCTGACCGGGTTTAGAGCCTCTGAATCCGGCATTGACGGCCGTATCTTCAGTGTTTTCGCCGTTAATGCGGCGCTTGTTCTTGTTGCGACGCGACCTGCCATTGCTCTCCTTGGTATCCGAACTATCAGGATGTTTGGCCAAGTTGTTGATTCGAGCTAGCCAGCTGTCCTCTCCCGCACAAAAGCGGGTCATGAGTGTTGTGAGGGCTGCCATGGATTTTGGCTTTTCCTGTCCTAGGTGCCGGGCAAGCCACTCGTCGCGGATGTTATGTTTGAAGGCTGCAAGGGCCTCTGCATCCGGATAGTCAACAATTTGATTTTTCTTTGTTAGGAACCGTGTCCAGAATTGTCTGGCCGATTCTTATGGCTGCTGGATTATGTGGCTAAGGTCATCGGCGTCTGGAGGTCACACATATGTGCCCTGGAAGTTATCAAGGAATGCGGCTTCCAGGTCCTCCCAACAACTAATTGATTCTGCTGGCAAGCTGTTGAGCCAACGTCGAGTTGGTCCTTTAAGCTTGAGTGGGAGGTATTTGATGGCATGTAGATCATCACCGCGGGCCATGTGCATATGGAGGAGATAATCCTCGATTCAGACCGCAGGATCTGTGGTACCATCGTATGATTTGATGTTTACGGGCTTGAAGCCCTCGGGGATATGATGATCCATTACTTCATCCGTGAAGCATAGTGGGTGTGTGGTGCCTCTCAGATATTGGGCTATATCACGGCGTAGCTCATATGAGCTTTGTCTACTATGTTCGCCCGGCGGTTTTGTCAGATCCGCGCCGACAAGAATCATCCCGAATTGTTGGGTGCCCACGCGATCCGTAGATCGATCTTGTATGTTTTGCCTTATCCTCCAATATATCTCGCAAGTCCGGCACGTTTTCCCGTGCCTTGGTACTTTTTAAGCGGCGTCGGGGTGTGGCTTGAGCGGAGGGCCGAGAGGCTTCTTCCGCCGCGCCACGGGTGGCCGGTCTGCCATGTCGTCTTGCCAGGACTTGGGTGCTGCCTCCTCTGATCGAGGCAACAGCTTGCGTTTGGGGTAGCTTTTGGAGGGGCGTTCGAGTTCATACTCTTCGGCTGCAAGGACTTCGGTCCATCTGTCAGCTAGCAGATCTTGGTCAGCTCTAAGCTGTTGCTGCTTTTTCTTGAGGCTGCTTGCCGTGGCTATAAGCCTGCGTTTGAAACGCTCCTGTTCGGCGGGATCCTCGGGCACGACAAATTAAATGCGTCGCCGAGGCTTGCCTCATCTTCGAGGGAGGCGCATAATTATCGCCCTCGACCTCTCTTCTGCCAGACCGTCGTGCAGACTTGCTTCTACCTCCTCCCGCTACCGAGTCCTGCTGGAGGGGTTCTCTCGCAACCTTGTCCGGGTGTTATTATCTCCGTGCGGAATCACCGCTTTTATTGTGGCGGGACTTAGAGCGGCGCCACGACGCCGGGCTTCGGCTGTTTCTTGGAGGGTCATCCTCCGTTGTTCCATCACCGTTCCCATCTTTTGGGATGTCCACCATGTATATGTCATATGACGAGGTGGCCTTCCAAAGGCCCTGTAGGCGCTGGTCTTGGTCGTCTCCGGCGTCGCTGCCGATACCGTCGACGTCTTGAGTCAAGTCGAGCATGTCGGTTAAATCATCGGCTGGCTACAAAGTGGGTGGTGGGTGGGCGTTGAATTTATTCGTCGTCCGCATCCCAACCTTCCTGTCCGTAGTCCGCCAGGGCTCTCCGGATAAAGAGAGAGACTTTAGTGAATTCAGGATGTCGCCAAAGGCGAAGTGCCGAAAGATGTCCGCGGCAGTGAACTCCATGACCGCGCCCAATCGGATTCGATTAAGGGGCGCGGAGGGTTCGAGTCCGGAGAGGAGTCCGGCAGCCCGAGTCGAGGTCTTCGCAAAGGACAGGGATGGAGTTCGGCTCAATCGCCGTAGAGATTGTAGCCCCCGAGGCGGTGTCCAACCACTCGTCCTCGATCGGGGAATCCGGCTCCGGATTAAGGGTCGGAGCGGATGCTAGTGCGGCCTCCAGGGCACTGTTCGGCTGCAGAGCTAGATCATGCCCATCGAGACAGTGCGGCGCGCTTGGCTGCGGCTCGAATCCGTCAAAGATCAAGTCTCCGCGGATATCGGCCGTATAGTTCAAACTCCCAAATCTGACCTGATGGCGGGCGTAGCTTCGATCTGCTCCGGATGGCCAAGCGAATTGGCCCGCAAAGGTAAAGCCGCCGAACACGAAGATCTGTCCGGGAGAGAAGTCTCACCTGGACCGCATCGTTGTTGATGATCGAAGGAGCCATCGGGCCTATCGGTGACGACACGTAGGAACTCTCAATGAAAGCACCAATGTCGGTGTAAAACCGCGAATCTCGGGTAGGGGGTCCCGAACTGTGCGTCTAGGCGGATGGTAACAGGAGACAAGGGACACGATGTTTTTACCCAGGTTCGGCCCTCTCGATGGAGGTAATACCCTACTCGCTTGATTAATATAGATGATATGGGTAGTACCAGAGTAGATCTACCAAGAGATCAAGGAGGCTAAAACCTAGAAGCTAGCCTATGGTATGATTGTTGTTCGTCCTATGGACTAAAAACCCTCCGGTTTATATAGACACCGGATAGGTTAGGGTTACACAGAGTCGGTTACAATGGTAGGAGATCTACATATCCGTATCGCCAAGCTTGCCTTCCACGCCAAGGAAAGTCCCATCCGGACACCGGACGAAGTCTTCAATCTTGTATATTCATAGTATTGGAGTCCGGCCGTGACGATAGTCCGGCTATCCGGACACCCCTAGTCCGGGACTCCTCGGTAGCCCCTGAACCAGGCTTCAATGACGAGAAGTCCGGCATATTGTCTTCGGCATTGCAAGGCGGGTTCCTCCTCCGAATACTTCATAGAAGGCTTTGAACACAAGGATAGTGTCCGGCTCTGCAAAACAAGTTCCACATAACACCATAGAGAGAATAATTTTTGCACAGATCTGCTGACGTATTCCGCGGCGTGACATCACACCACGGCCAAGCCTTTATATGAATCATTTTTTACTGTTCAACCTCAGCGTGTTTAGCGAGGCGGTTTCCTTGGCACGTCTTATCAGAGCATAGATCGTGCCCCCTTATTCTGGGATTCTCATCAATACGGACGTGGGTAACCCATCCGCGCCATTGATTACGGCGCTTGGGAAATAAGCGAGTTTTACCAGGCTAGTGGGGGACGCATAGCTTTGCCCGTCCATATAAGGGGATAAGGATCCACCCTTTCACCTACGCCTTCTTCCTCCTTTGCTTATCTATTTCCGCGCACTCGAGTTCCAGTGCCCAAGTCCGCACATCCCACCTCAACCTTCTCCCACCATGTCAGGAGCGGGAGGCAGGTGGATGGCCTCCTCCGTCACGGAGGGGCACATCACAAGACTGCGGGAGGCCGGATACTTGTCCGGCGACATCGCGCACAGGCTGCCCGATGCGGGGCAGCTTATTCCAACCCCCGGGCCCCATGAGAGGGTGGTGTTTCTCCCCCACTTCCTCCGCGGACTAGGTTTTCCACTTCACCCATTTGTCCGGGGGCTCATGTTCTACTACGGCCTGGACTTCCACGACTTGGCCCCGAATTTCATCCTCAACATCTCGGCGTTTATCATCGTGTGCGAGGCCTTCCTCTGCATCCAGCCCCACTTCGGCTTATGGCTGAAGATCTTCAACGTCCGGCCGAAGGTAGTGGGCGGCTGTCAAGCGGAGTGCGGAGGCGCCATGGTTGGCAAGATGGCCAAGGTCCTATGGCTCGAGGGCGCCTTTGTGGAGACAATAAAGGGGTGGCAATCGGGGTGGTTCTACATCACCGAGCCATGCGGCCCTGAATGGGTGACGGCCCCCGAATTCAGATCTGGCTTCCCCACACGGCTCTCGTCATGGAAAGAGACGGGCCTGACGTGGGGGAATTCGGAAGAGCTATCCGGACTCCAGACATGCGTCCGAAACCTGGTGGACAAGAATCTCAGGCTTGTCGACGTAATCCAGGTGATGCTCATCCGCCGGATTCTCCATGCCAACAACGAGCCTTTAACTTGTGGGAGTTCGATCCGCACAAAGACCGAATTCTGAGCCGGGCTCTTCGATACTACGTCTGAAGATGCCAGAAGGTGCTGTTCAAGGGCGCTGAAGCCCCAGCATCCGCTACCAAAGATCGCGGATACAACTCGCGGCGTCCAGCCGACGAGGTAAGTTATTTTACCCTTTACGGGACTCTTTTTTCATAGATTGACTCTATGTGGGATCTAAAAACTCCCTATTCTTTGACAGGACTGGCTGAAGACGCCCCGGACAGATTAACCGTCTGCCCTTTTGCCGAAGACCCAGCGACGCCCGATTGATTTGGGAGCTGCTGGCTCCGGCGCCCCATGTGGTGCCGGAGAAGAAGGCCAAGAAGGAGGCCACGGGAACTCGAAGGAGCTCCCGACGCCAGGTGCTGTCAAATTCTGAAGCAGAATCTTCTCCTGAGGACGAGGAGGAAGAAGAAGAAGCTCCTCCCCCAGCGGGATAGGAGAAGAAAAGGAAGACCGCCTAACCTGGGAGGCCGGGAGGGTCCAAGAAGGAAGAACCCTTCCTCCGGACTTCTCCACCAACGCCAACGACGACGAGGAGGATTGGCCTCACGGGGCCAAGCCCTCGTGAGATAGTAAGTGTCCGGATACCCATGGCTTTTTATTATTGCAGAGTGTTCTCTAATGTCGAACAACCGTGCAGCCCGCCCAAGGGCGAGTTCGCCGATTCATCGAGCGGGTCCCCGGACTCGTCGGAAATGGAGAGTACTTCGCTTTCGACCGCCTCCTCGCCTCACGCCGCGGACGACGCCGCGGTGGGGCCCCAAGGGGGGCTTGGTCAAGAGGAGGTAGCGCAGGAGGTGCCACAAGGCAACCTCCCGGACTCCAGGCGCGTGGGGGGCAAGACCCCCAAGGGCTCTAAGCCCAACCCTCGTCCGGACTCCATGCCGAACCATCAACGGTTCGAAGTCCGCCAGCCGGATCCTTCGCAAGAAGGGTAAGACGCCGGTGTCCTCCGCCCAACCGAGGCACTGATAGCATCGAGGCGCTCAGCCGCCTCCATCGAAGGAGGAGCACCGCATCAAGTTATGAGGCGGTGATCCGGATAGTCAGTCCGCCAAGAGCGGATCGACCAAGCCTGCACTCAGCCTTCTAACAAAGCTTTGAGGTAAGTTCAGAATATGTAAAAATATTACCGCATAGACAAGAGTTCTCGATGCTTAGTTCGTGTTCGGAAAGAAAAGCCGGACTAAGGATCTAAAAAGATATACGCAGGAGTCTAACATAAGTAAGTCAATATGGGAATGCAAAGGCGCTGACCTCTGCCAGACTGATCATGGAGGTCAATGCAATGAAGCAGAACCTCGAGAGGTCCGAGAACGAGCTCGGACAAGCCAAGAAGCAGCTTGAGGACAAGGAATGTAAGTAATACCTTATTAAAGAAATACCTTATAGAAAAGGTTTTGGTTGCAAAAAATAACAGGAATAACTTGGGTACTGCAGGGGCCACGAATGAGGTGGCGGCCCTGAAGGAAGCGGGGTCCGTGGCCGAAAACAAAGTGGCTGTGGAACGCACCAAGCGAGAGAAGGGAGAGGCGCAGCTGGCCAAGCAGCGGCAGAGGCTCCAAGCTCTCGTGGAAAAACACGAGAGTTTGGAGCGTGACTCGAAGACTCGAGAGTCCGAGCTCGCCTCGGCTCTTGAGAGTGCCAAAGCTGCTAAGGCTGAGGCCCAAAAAGCCCTCCAAGAAATTGAGTCTTTAAAGAAGATACCGGCGGGTAAGGCATTCTTTATGCAAAGCAAGCATGTGAAAGTGAATTACCTATTACTTACCCGGATTCGGAGCTCTCCAGAGCATTCACAGATTTGCCCGTAGTGTGTCCGATGTCGCCGCATTCTACCGCGCCAAGGAGGGGAGCTCGGACGGAAAGGTGTTACGATCTCAATATGTCGAGGCCGAACATTCGGTGTTCTGAGCGACCAGTCAAGCAGCTGGTCGAGCTCCACAAGGTCGCCGAACAGGCCATGAAGGGCCTTATAGCGCGGGCCGTGGCCGTTGGAGGCCATGCCCGGAGCTACTTCGGCTTGGTGCGTGGCTGGTGGATGCCTGTCCGCGCTTGAAGTCATCAAAGCGCTCCGTCTGCATTGAAGGTGTCCGTTGGCCCTTGCCCGTGCTGAAGTGCACTGGGCAAGCTGTATCGCGGAGAGGCTCTGTGACGGACGGGCCACCGAAGGGCCATGAGCATCGCACGCCCAAAATGTACTATGAGGGCCTCTCAAGGGTGCCCGCCGAATAGCGGATGAGTGCTCCAAAGATCTAATTTTTAATAAACTCGCATTTGTTATCCTCAGACGCTGAAACTTGTTCATATGCGCTTAAGCAATGCTTATTAATTTAAAATATTACCTTCAGGCGGCCGTTTATCAAATTTGAGAGATGGCAAGTCGTTGGCTTCAGCCCCCAAGCCACAAGTGCTGGGGTGTTCGGGATAAACTTGAGCACTCTTGTTCCCATTCTTGGGTCCATCTAGGGAGGCGCTCAACACGACGAACAAGGCAACCGGACTTATAATGCTTGAACACTCTCACTTAGCCATAGAATTCTATAATTTTAAATTTCGGCGAAGCCCCTAGTATTCGGAAGACCGAAGTTCGGGCGCTATCCACGCCTTTGGCCGGACAATTCCGGTTCCTCGCTCTAAGCGGCATAAGTCCTTAGGGACCTGAAAAACCTCTCGAACAGCGACCGGCTCTCGCCCTATCATGACGGTCAGTTTTAGCTTTCTCCACTTAGGTGCTCGACCCAGCTCAACTGGGGCACAATCGCAGTGGTTCTCCCGGTGCTACCTTAGCCGATATAACGGAACGTAAGGTAACAAAACACGGGAGCCGGGCAAACCAAACTATTGACCCAAGACATGATTCGCAGCCGATTCATATAATGCTATAAGTTCGGGGTGCCGTACTTGTGAAAGTGTTCGGACTTATCACACCATAATTTTGGGATACTTAAGCCCCTGGTGTATTGGCCGTACCAAAGTGTACGGTTGCAACATGACGTGAAATGAACATATGTATATATAAAGGAAGTAGAGCAATAATAAGCAAAAGCTATGTATTGTTTATTCAAAAAGGTACTGCAATGGAAGCAGAGCGATACAAATAGTGCGATAAGCAAGGGATGGGACTATCTAACATGTCCCCCTCCAGGGGTAAGCCGTGGGGTGGTATGTAAAACAGGTATAATGCTCGTAATAGAGACCACCTGAACACTTGACGTGGCTTTCTGCTTCCCTGGCTGTTGCATCGTGAGTTCGGCGATTCTAGTGCCGGGCAGGATTGATGAAAGACGGAGTCCTAAAAGTAAGAAAAAGGAAGAAAAAAGGAAAAAAAGAAAAAGAATGACACAATCGGGAGCCCCTGGTGCGGTCGAGCCGCATTCTTGGCGTGCCGTGGTCTTGCCCCTCCCCATATGCCCATGGTATCTCCAGAGAGTAATTATGTACGCGTAATACTAGCTTCACAATTTCGCGGGGGCGGGGGTTGGGGCCGGATTGCTACGCGTGCTTGAATCGTGCCAGGCGGTCTTGTTGTAGGTTACTCCGGGCGCGCTTGACAGTGTCCGGGCGCTTAGTGGCCGGACTCAAGAATTGCTGTGAGAGGCTGCTTTGTACCTCCGCCGCGAGGGCCGCCGTGTGCTCCTCCGTTTGGAGAGAGCGTTCGGTGTTTCCATTGACCGTGATTACTCCTCAAGGGCCTGGCATCTTGAGCTTGAGGTATGCATAGTGCGACACCGCATTGAACTTTGCAAATGCGGTTCGTCCGAAAGCAAAGGTATGATAGCCGCTGCGGAATGGGACGATGTCGAAGATTAACTCTTCGCTGCGGAAGTTATCCGGGATCCGTAGACCACTTCGAGTGTAATCGAGCCCGTGCATAACCGGCCTCTACACCCGGTATGACGCCTTTAAAGGTCGCTTTTTGTAGGTTTAATCCTTGAGGGGTCTATGCCGATTTTGCGACCGTATCCTGATAAAGCAGGTTCTGTCCGCCGCCGTCCATCGTGACTCTAGTGAGGTGAAATCCGTCGATAATTGGGTCAAGAACCAATGCGCGGCCGCCGTGACGGATGCTAGTGGGGTGGTCCCTTCGATCGAAGGTGATCGGGCAGGAAGACCATGGGTTGAACTTCGGGGCGACTGGCTCCATCGCATATACGTCCCTTAGTGCATGCTTCCGCTCCCTTTTGGGTATGTGGGTTGCGTATATCATGTTCACCGTCCGCACTTGTGCAGGAAAACCCTTCTGTCCTCTATTGTTCAGCGGCCGGGGCTCTTCCTCGTCATCGCTATGTAGCCCCTTGTCATTGAGTTCGGCACTTAACTTGCCTGCTTGCTTGAACACCCAACAATCCCTG
The DNA here is from genome assembly GCA_021605145.1 of Aegilops bicornis. Classification (NCBI taxonomy): domain Eukaryota; kingdom Viridiplantae; phylum Streptophyta; class Magnoliopsida; order Poales; family Poaceae; genus Aegilops; species Aegilops bicornis. Next base: position 178,263,533 of record CM038669.1, read on the forward strand.
TTGGTGTGATTGGCTGGTTTTGGGGTGCCATGTATCCGCACAAGCGATCGAGTATTAGGTCCAAGTTGGACGGGCCTGGGTATTTCTTTTGAATGGATTCTTCACGACCGGTTTAGAGCCTCAATCCGGCATTGACGCAACGTATCTTCAGTGTTTTCGCCGTTAATGCGGCGCTTGTTCTTGTTGCGACGCGACCTGCCATTGCTGTCCTTGGTATCCGAACTATCAGGATGTTTGGCCAAGTTGTTGATTCGAGCTAGCCAGCTGTCCTCTCCCGCACAAAAGCGGGTCATGAGTGTTGTGAGGGCTGCCATGGATTTTGGCTTTTCCTTTCCTAGGTGCCGGGCAAGCCACTCGTCATGGATGTTATGTTTGAAGGCTGCAAGGGCCTCTGCATCCGGACAGTCAACAATTTGATTTTTCTTTGTTAGGAACCGTGTCCAGAATTGTCTGGCCGATTCTTCTGGCTGCTGGATTATGTGGCTAAGGTCATCAGCGTCTGGAGGTCGCACATATGTGCCCTGGAAGTTATCAAGGAATGCGGCTTCCAGGTCCTCCCAACAACCAATTGATTCTGCTGGCAAGCTGTTGAGCCAACGTCAAGTTTGTCCTTTAAGCTTGAGTGGGAGGTATTTGATGGCATGTAGATCATCACCGCGGGCCATGTGGATATGGAGGAGATAATCCTCGATTCAGACCGCAGGATCTGTGGTACCATCGTATGATTTGATGTTTACGGGCTTGAAGCCCTCGGGGATTTGATGATCCATTACTTCATCTGTGAAGCATAGTGGGTGTGCGGTGCCTCTGCATTGGGCTATATCACGACGTAGCTCATATGAGCTTTGTCTCATCGTGTTCGCCCGACCGGTTTTGCTGTATCCGCGCCGACAAAGAATCATCCCGCATTGTTGGGTGCCCACGCGATCCGTAGATCGATCTTGTATGTTTTGCCTTATCCTCCAATATATCTCGCAAGTCTGGCACGTTTTCCCGTGCCTTGGTACTTTTTAAGCGGCGTCGGGGTGTGGCTTGAGCGGAGGGCCGAGAGGCTTCTCTGTCGCGGCCACGGGGTGGCTGGTCTGCCATGTCGTGTGCTGGTGACTTGGGTGCTGCCTCCACTGATCGAGGCAACGGCTTGCGTTTGGGGTAGCTTTTGGAGGGGCGTTCGAGTTCATACTCTTCGGCTGCAAGGACTTCGGTCCATCTGTCAGCTAGCAGATCTTGGTCAGCTCTAAGCTGTTGCTGCTTTTTCTTGAGGCTGCTTGCCATGGCTATAAGCCTGCGTTTGAAACGCTCCTGTTCGGCGGGATCCTCAGGCACGACAAATTGCTGTCGTCGAGGCTTGCCTCATCTTCGGAGGGAGGCGCATAATTATCGCCCTCGACCTCTCTTTTCTGCAGACCGTAAATGCGGACTTGCTTCTACCTCCTCCTGCGCCGAGTCCTCATGGAGGGGGTTCTCTTCGGCACCGTCCGGTGTTATTATCTCCGTGCGGAATCACCGCTTTTATTGTGGCCGGGACTTAGAGCGGCGCCACGACGCCGTCGGCGCTTCGGCTGTTTCTTGGAGGGGTCATCCTCCGTTGTTCCATCACCGTTCCCATCTTTTGGGATGTCCACCATGTATATGTCATATGACGAGGTGGCCTTCCAGTGCCCTGTAGGCGCTGGGTCTTGGTCGTCTCCGGCGTCATCGTCGATACCGTCGACGTCTTCGGAGTCGAAGTCGAGCATGTCGGTTAAATCATCGACAGTGGCTACAAAGTGGGTGGTGGGTGGGCGTTGAATTTATTTGTCGTCCACATCCCAACCTTCCTGTCCGTAGTCCGGCCAGGGCTCTCCGGATAAAGAGAGAGACTTTAGTGAATTCAGGATGTCGCCAAAGGGCGAGTGCTGAAAGATGTCCGCGATGAACTCCATGACCGCGCCCAATCGGATTCGATTAAGGTGGGCGCGGAGGGTTCGAGTCCGGAGAGGAGTCCGCACCGGAGTCGAGGTCTTCGCAAAGGACAGGGATGGAGTTCGCCCAATCGCCGTGAGATTGTAGCCCCCGAGGCGGTGTCCAACCACTGCGTCTCGATCGGGGAATCCGGCCCGGATTAAGGGTCGGAGCGGATGCTAGTGCGGCCTGTGGCAATCGCTCGTCAGAGAGCTAGATCATGCCCATCGAGACAAGACGGCGCTTGCTGCGGCTCGAATCAAACGATCAAGTCTCCGCGGATATCGGCCGTATAGTTCAAACTCCCAAATCTGACCTGATGGCCAGGGGCGTAGCTTTCGATCTGCTCCAGATGGCCAAGCAAATTGGCCCACAGTGCAAAGCCGCCGAACACAAAGATCTGTCCGGGGAGAGACGTCTCACCCTGGACCGCGTCATTGTTGATGATCGAAGGAGCCATCGGGCCTATCGGTGACGCATACGTAGGAACTCTCAATGAAAGCACCAATGTCGGTGTCAAAACCGCGGATCTCGGTAGGGGGTCCCGAATCGTGCGTCTAGGCGGATGGTAACAGGAGACAAGGGACACGATGTTTTTACCTGTGTTCGTGCCCTCTCGATGGAGGTAATACCCTACTCCTGCTTGATTAATATTGATGATATGGGTAGTACAAGAGTAGATCTACCAAGAGATCAAGGAGGCTAAACCCTAGAAGCTAGCCTATGGTATGATTGTTGTTCGTCCTATGGACTAAAACCCTCCGGTTTATATAGACACCGGATAGGTTAGGGTTACACAGAGTCGGTTACAATGGTAGGAGATCTACATATCCATATCACCAAGCTTGCCTTCCACGCCAAGGAAAGTCCCATCCGGACACGGGACGAAGTCTTCAATCTTGTATCTTCATAGTCTTGGAGTCCGGCCGTGACGATAGTCCGGCTATCCGGACACCCCCTAGTCCGGGACTCCCTCACCCACTGTCAAACTCCTATGGCTAAGTGAAAGTGTTAAAGCAATATAGTCCAATTGCCTTGTTCGTCGCGCTATCACCTCCTTAATGGACCAACACGTTGGATCAAGTGTGAATATGCGCCTTTCCGAACACCCCCGCACTATATGCGTGGGGGCTGAAGCCGACGACTGCAAACTTTCAGGTTATATACATACATAAACGGCCGCACAGGTGGCATCATAATACTTTCAGGCAAAAGTATGAACATAGCCTTTATAATCCAAATAGCATTGTTTTTACAATTGGGATACATGTCACTCGAACAAGATACTCTTCAAGCACTAAGCCTCTATTAAACGAGCACCTTCTAGGACTTCTTCAAAATAGTGCTCGGCCGAGATCTGGCCTATGGCCGGATCCCGGGTTGCAATAGCGGTGGCCTCCATCTCTGCCCAGTATGTCTTAACACGGGCGAGAGCCATCCGTGGACCTTCTATGCATGCCGACCTCTTTACAACATCGATATGCGGCACAACACCAAGGAATTGTTGCACTAGACCAAAATAACTATTCGGCCTTGGTCCTTCCGGCCAAAGATGATCCACGACAGACCTCATGGCAAGTCCGGACAACCTATGGAGTTCATCCCACTCGGCCATTTGTTCATTTAACAGCAGCGGACGCGTTGGAGCAATCGAATCGCAACTGTAACAACTTTTCCACTTCGTGATCTTTTGATCTTTGAAAACTCAGTCTCATCGCCAGACTCGTTGCCAAGTCCAAGTACGCGTCTGCAGCACTCCATAATTTGTCCAGAGGGGCATACTTCGGATCTCCAAACTTCGTCTGCAACAAAAAGGGCTTTCCAGCCGTGATATTTCCGGCTTGATGAAGCTCCTCCTTCGCCGCTCTGATTTTCGAGCGGGTTTCTTTGTCTGCTACCATGGCTTTCTTCAGATCCGCCGCTTGCGCTTTGCTTTCCTTTTCAAGAAGCCCATATCGGTCGGCAACATCCTTCAGCTCAACAGCCATCTTGGCTATTTTATCTTTGCTCTGGCAATGAGCAGCTTTTTCGGCTCTTAACTCTAAGGCCTCCTTCAGGGCGGCTGCATCACTTCTCCTGGCTTGTTCCTTGGCTCGGGCAAGTTCCGACCGAAGGGTCTCCACGGTGGCATCTCCATCTGCAGTCACAACTTATTACAAATATTAGCATCATGCCTCTCTTAACATCTGTTGACCACCGGAGAATATATACCCTGTGCCTCGCCAAGCCGCTTGTTTACAAGCACGATGTTGGCATCTGCCGCATCAAGTTGCCACCTCAGTTCAGCAAACTCACCAGTCTGGCCAGCCACTAGACCTGAGGGAGTCCTGGATTGGGGGGTGTCCGGATGGCCGGACTATAAACTTTGGCCGGACTCCTGGACTATGAAGATACAAGATTGAAGACTTCGTCCCGTGTCCGGATGGGACTTTCCTTGCTGTGAAAGGCAAGCTTGGCGATACGAATATGTAGATCTCCTCCCATTGTAACCGACTCTGTGTAACCCTAGCCCTCTCTGGTGTCTATATAAACCGGAGGGTTTTAGTCCGTAGGACGAACAACAATCATACCATAGGCTAGCTTCTAGGGTTTAGCCTCTCTGATCTCGTGGTAGATCTACTCTTGTACTACCCATATCATCAATATTAATCAAGGAGGAGTAGTGTTTTACCTCCATCGAGAGGGCCCGAACCTAGGTAAAACATCGTGTCCCTTGTCTCCTGTTACCATTCGCCTAGACGCACGCTCGGGACCCCTACCCGAGATCCGCCGGTTTTGACACCGACATTGGTGCTTTCATTGAGAGTTCCTATGTGTCGTCATCTTTAGGCCCGATGGCTCCTCCGATCATCAACAACGACGCGGTTCAGGGTGAGACTTTTCTCCCCGGACAGATCTTCGTATTCGCCGGCTTTGCACTGCGGGCCAATTCGCATGGCCATCTGGAGCAGATCGAAAGCTACGCCCACAGCCATCGTGTCAGATTTGAAGTTTGAACTACACGGCCGACGTCGCGGAGACTTGCTCTTCGACGGGTTCGAGCCGCAGCCAAGCTGCCAGACCGCCACGACGGGCATGATCTAGCTCTCTTGCCGAACAAAGGCCTCGCAGTCGCCAAAGTGTCCGCTCCGACCCTTAGCTTGGAGCCGACTGCGCCAACCGAGGACAGGTGGCTGGACACCGCCTCGGGGGCTGCATTCTCTACGGCGATCGAGACGAACACCAGCCTTGTCCTTTGCAAAGCTCATGACTCCAAGGTGCCGGACTCCTCTGCGGACTCCGAACCTTCCGCGCCCCTGCCAATCGAATCCGATTGGGCGCCGGTCATGGAGTTCGCCGCCGCGGACATCTTTTCAAAGACTTCGCCCTTGGCGACATCCTGAATTCACTAAAGTCTCTCTCTTTATCAGAGAGCCCTGGCGGACTATGGTCAGCAAGGTTGGGATGCGGACGACGAAGAAATTCAAAGCCCACCCACCACCCACTTTGTAGCCACTGTCGATGATTTAACCAACATGCTCGACTTCGACTCCGAAGACATCGACGGTATGGACAACGATGTAGGAGACGAACAGGAACCAGCGGCTATAGGGCACTGGACAACCACCTCATCTCACGATGTATACATGGTGGACACACCTAAAAGAAACGACGACGAGGAACAAAGGGACGCAACAAGGGATTGTTCCCTCGAAAAACAGTCAAAGCGGCGGTGTAAGCGCCGCTCCAAACCCCACCTCGACAGAGATAGCAGCCATACAGACCTAGCCACAGAGCAGGGCGAACCGGCGGACGACGAACATGCCATTGAGAAACCGTCTGAACAGGGCAACTTGGATGAACAAACCTAACAACCCGTCCCCTCAAGAAAATAACGGTCCTGGACGACCTCACACCGGACAAGCATCGGAGCAGAAGAACCTCCACAAAAGGCTCATCACCATCACAGAGTAGCCTGAAAAAGCGTAAGCGGAAGCTCAAAACATCGGAAGATGCACTCAGAATTAGATGTATCAAAGTACTCAACACCGCAGACAAATACGGCGACAGTCGCCACACAAGGAGCTATCCGAAGCGAAAATTACTGCCGGAATTTGATGAGGAGGCCTTAGAGCCCCCGTAATCAAAAAATAAGGAAGCCACCCGGTCAGGAAAACAACCCCATGGCCAACATAGAGCGGCAAAGGGCGCCGCACACAAGCCGGCACGCGATCCGTACAAGGATTCGCATCAAAAAGATGGCCTAGCCAGATCTATCTATGGGCCAAGAAAGCAAGCTCTAGTAAGAAATTCAACGTATCAAGTATCCGAACATCACGGTACACCCAAATATAGGGGTGCCGCACACCCCCTATGTTTCACCGATGAGGTGCTGGATCATGAACTTCCAGCGGGATTCAAGCCCGTAAACATAGAGGCATACGACGAAACAACAGACCTTGGAGTCTGGATTGAGGATTACATCCTCCACATACACATGGCTAGAGGAGATGACCTCCACGCCATAAAGTACTTACCCCTCAAGCTCAAAGGGCCAGCCCGGCATTGGCTTAAAAGCCTTCCCGAAAACACCATCGGAAGTTGGGAAGAGCTCAAGATGCTTTTCGCAAATTTTCGAGGGACCTATGTCCGACCTCCGGATGCACGATTTAAGTCACATAACTCAACAACCCGGAGAGTCAGCCCGAAATTCGAACAGATTCCTTACTAAAAGAACCAGATAGTCGACTGTCCGGACGCCAAGCCTTAGCAGCTTTCAAACACAACGTTTCGAGACAATGGCTCGCCAGACACCTCGCCAAGAAAAGCCAAGAACAATGGCCGCATTAACAAGCCTCATGACCCGCTTTTGTGCAGGAGAGGATAGCTGGTTGGCAAGATGCAGTACTAGCAACCCAAGTACATCCGAAGTTAGGGATGGAAATGGGAAACCGCGACGTAGTAAGGACCAGCGCTGGACCAAGGGAAACAGCTTGAAGAGCACGGTAGTTAACGCCGGATTCAAAAGCTCTCGGCAGAATCAGAAAAAGCTGCCCCTCAAGGATAACAGGGACGAGCTATCTAACTTAAACAAAACCTTGGACAAGATATGCCAAATCTACAGTATTCCTGGGAAGCCTGCGAACCATGCCCACAGAGATTGTTTGGTCTTCAAGCAATCCGGCAAACTCAACGCCGAACACAAGGGGCTCGACACACCAAGCGAGGACGATGACGAACCCCACAAGCAGAGCATCGGAAAACAAAAGAATTTCCCACACGAAGTCAAAACAGTAAATTCACTTCACGTGACAAAAGGGAAGAACAGAGTGGCGCACATAGAGATACGCGCCATACGTCCTATCCCAGAGGAGTCCCGCCACTGGTTGTTAAAACCAATCACCTTCGACCATCAGGATTACTCTAGAAGTATCCGGAATGTAGGCTGGACTGCCTTGACATTAGATCCGATAATTGACTGACTCCACTTTACACAAGTCCTAATGGACGTCGGCAGTGATCTAAACCTGCTATATCAGGACACAATCCGCAAAATGGGGATAGACCCAACAAAAATTCGCCATAGCAATACTTCCTTTCAAGGGGTAACGCCAGCCCGGATGCCCATTGTATCGGCTCTCTCCTCGCTAGAAGTTATGTTCGGCTCCCCGACAACTTCCGCCACGAAAAGCTAACCTTCCAGATCGCCCCATTTACAAGTAGCCATCAAGCACCACTTTGGGACACGAAGCTTTACCGCTTTAACGCAATACCGCATTATGCATCTCTTACACTTAAAATGCCCGGTCCACGAGGCATCATCTCATTAAAGGGAAATATCGAGTGTTCCTTGAGCGCGGAAGATTGTGCGGCTGCCTTGACAGCCACACACTAAACCGGCTTCACTACTAAAAGCACCTAAACAGGTCGTTTAGGCCCCGGACATGGCTAGACGAGTCCGGCGTAAACATACAAGGGCTTACTAGCCGCATACCCCCGTACAAGGGGCTCCGCACATGTACAATAAGAGACAATAAAGCTCAATCTTATTCATTTTTTGAATTATACTTTGTTTATTTAATATAACATACATTTTCGCACGATCTTTTTCAAATAAGTTCCTCTCTTTCACAGATGAACACCATGCTACACCCGTCCAGGATACGGCACAACAGAGACACAGGCGCAGACGTGCAGTAGGGACCCATTCCAAGACCCTGCGTAAACCTTTCTCACTGTCTCTTGTTGATACACATCCCCCGGTTTCTTGGTATAACCGAGGAGGAGGCTGGCGTCTTGGCATGTGGCCACGTCAGAATTTTTGCGTGCACTGGACACGTGGGCTTATTACCAAGGGCGTTGTTCAGCCCGCTTTTCATAAAGACCGAATACCTTAGGGAGTGTTCGGCGTCATGAAGTTCGGCCTTATATGCATCAGCTCCGAATCATGTCTTTGGTCAAATGTTGGGTTTGCCCGGCTCTCGTGTTTTGCTGCCTTACGCCCGCTCTATCGGCTAAGGCGGCACCAGGAGAACTCTGCGATTGTGCCCCGGTTCGCCAAAGTAGCACCTCAAAGAGAGAAAGCCGAAAACTGATCGTCATGATATAGCGTGAGACTGGTCAACCACTCGATGACCCGCCGGAATCTTTAGAATTCCTCCAAGATAACGAAGGGTCGTTTCCGGCCAGCACACACACGCCTCAATTCGGGTGAGCGCTGGTGCCCCTAGGGGCTATATAGTAGCCCCACTATCAAACTCCTATGGCTAAGTGAAAGTGATAAAGCATTATAGTCCGGTTGCCTAGTTCGCTGCGCTATCACCTCCTTAATAGGACCAAGACGTTGGATCAAGTGTAAAAATGCGCCTTTTGCGAACACCCCCGCATTATATGCGTGGGGGCTGAGGCCGAAGACTGCCATCTTTAGGTTATATATATATACATATACATTAACGGCCGCACAGGAGGTATTTTAATTCTTGAAGGCACAAGTATAAAAAGCTTTTCTATTCCCCCGAAATATTGTTTTACAATAATACATGTTATTCGAACATAATATCCTTCGAGCATCAAGGTCTCTATTAAACGAGCACACCGCAGAACTTCACGAAAATAGTGCTCGGCAGTGTACTGCTCCCGTCCGAATCTTGGGATGCAACAATGACGGCCTTCATCTCCGCCCGGTATGTCTTGACATCGGCAAGAACCATCCGCACCCTCTATGCACGCTGACCTTTTCATTGCATTGATATGCGGCACCGCACCAAGGAACTGCTGCACCAAGTTAAAATAACTCTTCGGCTCGGGCCTTTCCGGCCACAGATGACTCACGACATCCTTCACGGCGAGTCCGGATAACCTATTCAGCTCCGCCCATGCGGCCAAACGATCGGTTAATGGAAGTGGGTGCTCTAGATTGTGGAACTGCGACCAAAAAAGCTTTTCCACTTCGTGATCCTTTTGATCTCGGAAGTGTTCGGCCGCGTCCGCGGCACTTGCCGCCATGTCCAGATAAGTATCCGCCGCATTACACAGGCGGTCCAATTGAGCATATTTAGGATCCCCGAACTTCATCCGCAGCATAAAGGGCTTTCTAGCCGCGATATCTCATTGTAGAGCGAGCATCCTTGGCCTGGGTAGTGGCCTTCTCCAGGTCCTTCTGCTCCGCTCGATCTTGTTTTTCAAGAAGCTTGCAGTGGTCGGCAACATTCTTCAGCTTCATAGCCATCTCGGCCATTTCCTTCTTGCTTTGGAAGTGAGCAGCCTGTTCGGCTTTCAGCTCTTCGGCCGCCTTTAAGGCAGCCGCATCACTCTTCCTGGCCTGCTCCTTGGCTCGGGCGAGTTCCGCCCGAAGGTTCTCCATGGCAGCGGCACCATCTGCATCAAGCATACATGTTGTAAGGCATGGGCATCAAGCCCCCTTACCAGCTGTCCGCGGAGAAATTGCATACCTTGGGACTCGTCAAGCCGCTTGTTGACAAGCGCGATGTCGGCATCTGCCACGTCAAGTTGCCGCTTTAGCTTGGCAAATTCATCAGTCCGGCTAGCCACCGGACACTTCGCCACCTACACGGGAAGGGCGACATATTATATTCGATTATGATCCTCAGCGCACCGTCATTTTTGACAACGCACCGAGTCTCAGGGGCTACTATCTACACAGGGAGCATCTTATATATGCGGAAGTGTCAAAAGGTACATCATTTCGCGTACCTCAGAACCTGTCAGTAAACTCCTGGCGGCCTCATACAACCCTCTCTCCGCGGATGAAATCCTTTCAATCACCGTACCCATCAACGCACGGTGTTCTTCTGAGATAGACGCTCGCTCGAGCAGATCCTTCAGCTCCTCGGACCGCTCACCAGACGGTGCCGGACTCACCCGATGGCCTTTTCGAAGGCCGGACACGGAGGGCTTTGGGGGGCCACACGACTGCTTTCCGGCCCTGCGGGATTCGGAGAAACCCTCCGTGACGACACCTCAGGGTCGCCCGCCTCGCATGGCGGTACGGCAGGGGGAGGCATTTCGCTCTCCATCATCTCCGGACGAAGATCCCCTGAAGATGAGCTTTGCTGAGAAGGGCTGAGATCCGAACTACAAGGTAAAATTTTGGTTATCTTCCTCAGAAATAGAACAGGGATGTCTCTTATTTTAAAACTCCCCTCTCTACTTATGGCTCGGTGGAGGGCTGGTCCCCTTGGGGGCACAGGGCGGCCGAGGCATCTCTCGGCGCAGGACCCTCTGACGAAGATTTCTTCCCCCGCTTTGAGACCATGGTCTCCGGGTCTTCAGAGGCGGTCCTCTTCTTCCCCTGGATGGAGGGATTCTCGATTCCTCCTTTCCTGTCAGCCCCCTTTGGGGAGGCGGTAGCTTCCTTGTTCTCGCCTTCGCCTTCTTCCAAAGGCGCAACCTCCAGCATCCTGGTTAACACGAGATACGTCGTGGTCTCAGGGAGGGGGGCCGGACACCTGATTAACTTTGCTTTCGCTATCCACTCCTGTTTAAGGGACATCTCTTTTAAGGGCAATTTTATGATAAATATACGGATAGCGTGTCCAGGTACAGGGCTACTTACTTGAGTATTCGGGCGATTGCAGCTCAGACCTGCGTCCTCGGTCGAGTCCGGATACATTGCTTGTGATCCAAAGAACAATTTGTACATCTCCATGGGCGTCGCACCCGCAAAGTGTTGGAGAGATCGTGGTCCCTCCAGATTAAACTCCCACAGGCGGAGGGGGCGGCGTTTGCAGGGCAAGGTGTGGCGAATCAACATGACCTGCGTCACTACGACCAGGTTGATGTCTCTTTCTAGGAGATCTCGAATGCGGCCCTGCAACAAGGGCACGTCCTTGGACGACCCCCAGTCAAACCCTTTATTGACCCATGACGCCAGCCGCGGTGGAGGACCCGAGCGAAAGGCAGGTGGCGCCACCCACTTGGTGCCCCTGGGAGCTGTGATATAAAACCACTCTCGTTGCCATAAGCTGAACTCCTCTTGAAAAGAGCCCTCGGGCCATGGAGCGTCAGCATTCTTGCTTATAACAGCACCTCCACACTCCGTGTGCTGGCCCTCGATCATCTTCGGCTCTACTTTGAAGGTCTTAAGCCACAATCCGAAGTGAGGAGTAATACGGAGGAAGGCTTCGCACACGACAATGAACGATGAGATGTGGAGGATGGACTCCGGAGCCAAGTCGTGAAATTCCAACCCATAATAAAACATGAGCCCCCTCACGAAGGGGTCCGCCGGGAAGCCTAGCCCCCGAAGGAAGTGAGACGCGAATGCTCTCACTAGGCTTGGGAGTGGGAATAACCTGCCCTTGAGCAGGCAGCCTATGCGATATTTCGCCGGTTAGATACCTGGCATCTCTTAGCTTTAGTACGTCTTCTTCCGTAACGGAGGAAGGCATCCACCGGCCTTGAAGGTCGGAGCCGGACATCATCGAAGGTCTGAAGCGCCTGAATCTAGAGCTTTGGGTGTTGGAACTCGAGGCGAGGGGCGGATTCGATTGAGATTGAAAGAAAGGAGTAGAGCCTTAGTCTCTTTATAAAGAGGTTGAATACCAAGAGCCCTCCCCGTGACCGTTTGGGACTCGCCTTCGATAGAGGAGACATGCCAACGGGCACGATTGGGTTACCCATGCCCGTATTAATGAGAATCCCGGAATAAGGGGACACGATCTCTGCTTCGACAAGACGTGCCAAGGAAACCGCCTCGCTAAACGCGCTGAGGCGGGACAGTAAAAACAATTCGAATAAAGGCTTGGCCGTGGTGTGATGTCACGCTGTGGAATACGTCAGCAGATTGGATTTGTGCAAATATTATTCTCTCTACGGTGGTATGTGGAACTTATTTTGCAGAGCCGGACACTATCCTTGTGTTCAAAATCTTCTATGAAGTATTCGGAGGAGGAATCCGCCTTGCAATACCGAAGACAATCTGTGCGCCGGACTCGTCGTCATTGAAGCCTGGTTCAGGGGCTACTGAGGGAGTCCTGGATTAGGGGGTGTCCGGATGGCCGGACTATAAACTTTGGCCGGACTCCTGGACTATGAAGATACAAGATTGAAGACTTCGTCCCGTGTCCGGATGGGACTTTCCTTGGCGTGGAAGGCAAGCTTGGTGATACGAATATGTAGATCTCCTCCCATTGTAACCGACTCTGTGTAACCCTAGCCCTCTCCGGTGTCTATATAAACCGGAGGGTTTTAGTCCGTAGGACGAACAACAATCATACCATAGGCTAGCTTCTAGGGTTTAGCCTCTCTGATCTCGTGGTAGATCTACTCTTGTACTACCCATATCATCAATTTAATCAAGCAGGAGTAGGGTTTTACCTCCATCGAGAGGGCCCAAACCTGGGTAAAAACATCATGTCCCTTGTCTCCTGTTACCATCCGCCTAGACGCACAGTTCGGGACCCCCTACCCGAGATCCGCCGGTTTTCACACCGACAGGACCCTCAGCCGCCTGCACTTGAAAGCAACATGATCATTACCTGGGACTATGATCCTCTGTTTGCCGCCTTTGGACAGCAACCAGAGTCTCAGGGGCTACTATCTGCATAGGGCACACCTAGCGTGTGCGGTACCATCAAACAAGATATATTACTTTATGCACTCAAAGCCTCTCAGCAGGCTCATAAAAGCTTCATGCAACCCACTTTCGGCGGATGAAATCCTCTCAACCACCGTACCCATTAAAGTACAATGCGCCTCTGAGATAGCCGCTTGCTCGAAAAGATTCATCAGTGCGTCTGGTTGTGCACGGACAGTCCCGGACTCTTTCCGTTGCTCTCGAGCCGAATACTCCGGACTTCGGGTGGCCGAAGGGTTACCTTCCGGCCTTGACGGATCAGGAGAAATCATCCGCGACGACACCTCAGGGTTGCCCGTCTCATTAGGCGGGGAGACAGGGGGAGGCGTTTCACTCTCCATCATCTCCGAAGAAGATCCCTCGAAGACGAACTCTGTCGAGAAGGGCTACGATCCAAACTGCGAGACATACGTCTCAGTTATTCTTCTCAGAAATGAAGCAGGATATATTTACTATAAAGTACTCTTGTTCACTTACAGCTCGGTGGAGGGCTGATCCCCTTGCGGGCATTGTGCGGTAAGGATGCCCTCCGGGGTAGGGCCCCCTGGCGAAGGTTTCTTCCGTCATTTGGAAACCATCGTTTCCAAGTCTTCAGAGGCGGTCCTCTTCCTTCCTTGGGGAGAGGGAATTTTAGATTCTTCTCCCCAGTTACCCTCCTTCGCGGAACACTAATTCCCCCGGTTTGGATGAGTAACGCGTGAGGCCCGCTTTCGGCTTCTTTATTGCTCCCTTTATCTTCCCCTGATGGCGCTTGATAAGGTGCATGCTCAAGCATCCTTGCTAGTACAGGATCCGGTGAGCCTTCGGGAAGGGGGACCGGACACCTGATCATCTTCGCCTTTTTTATCCAGTCCTGGTCAAAGAGCGAATTTTCAGAAGGATGTCGTGACAAATGAAAAGACAACATGTTCGGTCGTAGAATTACTTACATGGGTATCTAGACGATTGCAGTTCAGACCCGCATCCTCGGTGGTGTCCGGACACTTTATTCGTGATCCGAAGAACAATCCATACATCCCTTCGAGCGTCACGCCGAAGAATTGCTGAATAGTTCGCGGTCCTTCCGGGTTGAACTCCCACATACGGAGAGGTCGACGTTGACATGGCAGGACCCGACGAACTAGCATGACTTGCATTACCTTGACAAGGCTGACATCTCTCTTGAGGAGATCTCGGATGCGACTCTGCAATGTCGGCACATCATTAACTGGCCCCCAGTCCAGCCCCTTGTTGACCCATGACGCCAATTGTGGCAGAGGGCCCGGACGGAAGGCGGGGGCAGCTGCCCACTTAGTACTTCGGGGAGCTGTGATGTACAACCACTCCCGCTGCCATAAGTCGGACATCTCCGGGAAGGAACCCTTTGGCCATGGAGCACCGGCGCCTTTGCTTATTATGGCACCTCCGCATTCTGTGTGTCGCCCTTTGATCACCTTCGACTTCACATTGAAGGTCTTGAGCCATAATCCAAAGTGTGGGGTGACGCGGAGGAAGGCCTCACACACGACGATGAACGGCGAGATGTGAAGGATGGAGTCCGGAGCCAGATCATGGAAATCAAGCCCGTAATAGAACATAAGCCCTCTAACAAAGGGATCAAGACTAAAGCCTAGCCCTCGGAGGAAGTGGGAAACAAATACGACACTCTCGTTGGGTTCGGGAGTGGGGATGACCTGCCCTTGAGCAGCAGCTCAGGCGAGATTTCGCGGTCGACACTGGCCTCTCTTAGCTTCTTGATGTCCTCCTCTCAGGATGAGGAGGCCATCCACCGGCCTTGAAGGTTGGATCCGGACATGATTGAAGGTCTGAAGCGCTTAGCCTGAGCCTTGGGTGTTGGAATTCGAGGTGGGGGAAGGGAGGATCGAGCGCGAGAAGAAAAGGACAGGCCTTGGCCCCTTTATAAAGAGGGTGAATATGAAGCGTCCTCCACGTGGCCGTTTGGAACTTGCCTAAAATCGAGGAGTCATACCAGTAGGCACGATTGGGTTACCCATACCCTGTTGATGAGAATCCCGTGATAAGGGGAACACGATCTCTGCTTCAACAAGACGTGCCAATAAAACTGCCTCGCAACACGTGCGTTGGCAGGCTAGGAAAAACGCTTCGTAATGACTGGACCACGACGGAGCGTCACGCTATGAAAAGTTGTCAGCAGATTAGATTTGTGGAAATATTATACTCTCTACGGTGGTATGTGGATTTTTTTTTGCAGAGCCAGACACGATCCTTGTGTTCAAAATCTTCTATGGAGTATTCGGAGGAAGAACCCGCCTTGAAATGCCGAAGACAATCTGCGCGTCGGACTCATCGTCATTGAAGCCTGGTTCAGGGGCTACTGAGGGAGTCCTGAATTAGGGGGTCCTCGGACTGCCGGACTATATACTTTGGCCGGACTGTTGGACTATGAAGATACAAGATTGAAGACTTCGCCCCGTGTCCGGGTGGGACTCTCCTTTGCGTGGAAGGCAAGCTTGGCGATTCAGATATGTAGATCTCCTCCCTTGTAACCGACTCTGTGTAACCCTAGCCCCGTCCGGTGTCTATATAAACCGGAGCGTTTAGTCCGTAGGACAACAACAATCATAATCATAGGCTAGCTTCTAGGGTTTAGCCTCTACGATCTCGTGGTAGATCAACTCTTGTAATACTCATATCATCAGGATCAATCAAGCAGGAAGTAGGGTATTACCTCCATCGAGAGGGCCCGAACCTGGGTAAACAT
The DNA here is from genome assembly GCA_021605145.1 of Aegilops bicornis. NCBI lineage: Eukaryota > Viridiplantae > Streptophyta > Magnoliopsida > Poales > Poaceae > Aegilops > Aegilops bicornis. The sequence continues at coordinate 178,279,273 of CM038669.1, forward strand.
TGTGTCCCCCGCCTCCTGTTACCATCCGCCTTAGATGCACAGTTCGGGACCCCCTACCCGAGATCCGCCGGTTTTGACACCGACAACGGGCATTCACATACGGGTTGATCTGCCTTCGAGGGATAAACTCAGAAAGAGGAATCTCGCCATGCCCTTTGCAGGTTCCTTGTACTTGCTGGCGGAGGACTTGACATTGCGCTTGGGGGCGCTGGAGCCCTCTAGAGCTTCATCTTGATTTTGCAGACGCTTCGAGCTAGTGTCATGACTGTGATTGGAACGGCGAGCAGGAGCATCGGAGCCACCACCTAAGACACAAGGAAAAAAGCACAAACGAAAAGCGAGAAGAATCAATGCAAAGACCTCAGCGAAACAAGGGAAACATGTAGAAAGCATACGTGCTAATTGCCAAGAAGAAGATTGGACAACAACGGTAGTACTGCCAGTTCGCGTGGTACTAAAATTTTAGTACCGTTCCTAGTCACGGTATTACCACGTGAAGGCACAGTAGTACCAGGGCTCGGAGCGGTAGTAGAAATTTAGTACCACGGATCATGCGGTAGTACCGCACCTGAGGGGCGGTAGTAATGGCATCAAATGATAGTATCAAGCACTGTAGATGCGGTAGTACCGCATCGGCGTCAGATCCGAACCATTTGAATCTTAAAATAACCACGAAAATGAGGCGGTACTACGGTTGATCAAATCTACCACGGGACAACATATCAATTATAATTTCTACGCAACACTACTCTCCTACAACCTACTCTTGCAAAGATTTGGCCTAAAATCTCAAGAACACATGCATCTTCCCAAAAACCTAGAGGCAAAAGAACGAACAAAAGAGAGAGGGATTTGGGGAGAAACCTTGTTCCATGGCAAGAGGAAGTGGTGGGGAACGATCCCACCCGCCGGAATCCGAGGAGAGCGGCCGGAGGAGGAGATCCGGCGAGGGTCTCCGGCCCCGTTCTTGAGCAGGAGAGAGAGGCGGCGGGCAGAGAGACAGACGAATGGGAACGGGGGAGTTGGAACTCCCACTACCCGGGTCTTAACCCCCACGCGCACTCGTCAGCGCGGTAGTACCACGCCTCATCGCGGTAGTACCGCTCGGCGGAAGTGCCGCACCGAAGCGGTAGTACTGCTCCCCCAGGCGGCAGTAAAAAATTACTGCCACGCTGGGTGCGGTAGTACCATGCTCTCCACATGCGGTAGTACTGTGAGCTCAAGAAGATGCACATTTCAAACACAAGAGAAATGGTCTTCGCAAGGAAACTTCAAGCAAATGAGACACCACAAGAACAGCTCAGCACGAGGAAAGAAAGGCAAGAGACAACAAGGACCAACCATGAGACACAACCTCTCCAAGGAGAGGGCGGTGGCCAGAGCCACCTATGTTTGAGTCAATTGGTATGGCACCATGAAGAATTATCCTTGGGCCCATGACCAAAACTCGTCTTTGAAGCACAAGTACCATAAAAATGGCTAATGTGAAAGAGTTGATCAATTTATGCATAATGGGGGAGGGAGAGTTCATTGAGAGAACAACACTCCCCCTATGTCCATGCCTACATCTAAACAAGACAACAAGTTGAGTATGGTGGGGTGTGCAAGGGTTCATGCAACATTGCTCGAATCAATGATATTTAGCTCATGCCTTAACTCGCGAAATCTTGCTTCATCTAATGGCTTCGTGAAAATATCTGCACTGTTATGATGAGTGTTGACGTAGTTGAGCTCGATCTCCCCTCGCCTGATGTGATCTCGGATGAAGTGATACCGAATCTCAGTATGCTTCGTCTTGAAGTGTTGCACCGGGTTGAGAGAAATCTTGATGGCACTTTCATTGTCACACCAAAGAGGCACTTTGTCACAAATGACACCGTAATCCTTTAAAGTTTGCCTCATCCATAGGAGTTGTGCACAACAACTACCGGCCGCCACATACTCTGCTTCAGTGGACGAGAGAGACACACAAATTTGCTTCTTAGAAGACCAACTTACCAAAGAGCAACCAAGGAATTGGCACCCTTCGGAAGTGGACTTCCTATCCACTTTGTCTCCCACCCAATCCGAATCCGAATAACCTACAAGCTTGAAGTTTTCTCCTCTTGGGTACCATAAGCCAAAGATTGGGGTATGAGCCAAATATCGAAAGATTCGCTTGACCACCACAAAGTGGCTTTCCTTAGGTGCAGCTTGAAACCATGCACAAATTCCCACACTCAACATGATATCCGGTCTATATGCACAAAGGTAAAGCAAGGATCCAATCATGGAACGATATACCTTTTGATCCACCGCTTTACCATTGGGATCAATGTCAAGTTGGCACTTGGTGGGCATTGGAGTGGAAGCCGGCTTGACATCACTTAGCTTGAATCTCTTTAGCATGTCTTGTGTGTATTTGGCTTGGTTTATGAAGGTTCCTTCTCTTCTTTGCTTCACTTCAAAACCGAGAAAGAACTTCAACTCTCCCATGGAAGACATCTTGAAGTTTGAGGTCATGAGTGTGGCAAATTCCTCATTGAAATCTTTGTTAGGGGAACCAAAGATAATATCATCAACATATAGTTGGCACACAAACAACTCCCGTTTGCCCTTCTTAGTAAAAAGAGTGGGGTCGATTAGCCCAATTTCAAATCCACGGTCTTGTAACAACTCGGTAAGGTGGTCATACCATGCACGTGGGGCTTGTTCAAGGCCATAGAGTGCCTTATCGAGTTGATACACATGATCGGGAAAGTAGGGATCCTCGAACCCGGGGGGTTGCTTGACATATACCAACTCATTAATAGGACCATTAAGAAAAGCACTCTTCACATCCATTTGTTGCAACTTAAAGTTGTGATGAGAAGCATAAGCAATCAACAAACGAATGGATTCAAGGCGAGCAACGGGAGCAAAGGTTTCACCGTAGTCGATACCCTCGACTTGGGAGTAGCCTTGTGCCACCAATCTTGCCTTGTTGCGAACGATGGTCCCATGAGCATCTTGCTTGTTCTTGAATATCCACTTGGTTCCAATGACATTGTGGTTCCCCGTTGGCCTTGGCACCAGTCTCCACACCTTGTTTTACTCGAAGTTGTTGAGTTCTTCATGCATGGCATTAAGCCAACCCGGATCTTCGAGTGCTTCATATACCTTTTGGGGTTCAACACAAGAGACAAATGCGTGATGTTCACAATAGTTTGCCACTTGTCTACGGGTGCTTACCCCCTTTTGAATGCTTCCAAGCACATTTTTCATGAGATGACCCTAGGTGGAGAGCTTGGATGCAATCTTGGCGGCACGACGCTCCAATTCCTCCTCGGTGGTGAGTTGAGGAGAGGTCACTTGATCATCTTGAGCGTCGTATTGAGCTTGTTCTTGATCTTGAACTTGCTCGGAAGAGAGAACTTGACCTTGGGAATCACTCGGTGTTTCAACACCGTCTTGAGCATGATCTTGCCCTTGGTCTTGTTCATGAGGTTGAGGGCCTTCACTTTGTTCTTCGGAAGCTGTGGGCCTTGGGTTGGTGATGGCTCCACTTGAGTGGAGCATTGTCCTTCTCCTTCGACCACAAGGGGTTCCTCAATGGGTAGGATAAAACCAACACCCATTCTTCTTATGGCTTCAGGAGGAATTTCATCACCTTCATCACAAGTGCCACTTTGCTCCACTTGGGAGCCGTTATTCTCATCAAACTCCATGTTACACGTCTCCTCAATAAGCCCCGTGGACTTATTGAGGACACGGTAAGCATGAGAGTTTGTAGCATAACCAACAAATATGCCCTCATAAGCTCTTGCCTCAAATTTAGACAACCGAACACCCTTTTTGAGAATGAAACACTTACAACCGAACACCCGGAAGTACTTGAGGTTGGGCTTGTTACCGGTGAGTATCTCATACGGAGTCTTGTTCAAGCCTTTGCAGAGATAGAGACGATTTGAAGCATGACACGCGGTGTTGATGGCTTTGGCCCAAAAGTTGTATGCAGACTTGAACTCCGCCATCATGGTCCTTGCCGCATCCAGCAACGTCCGGTTTTTCCTGTCCGCAACACCGTTTTGTTGAGGGGTGTAAGGTGCGGAATATTGATGCTTGATCCCCTCATCACTATGAAACTCATCCAAGGTGTAGTTCTTGAACTCGGTGTCGTTGTCACTTCTTATTGTCAAGATCTTTGCATTGTGTTGACGTTGGGCTTCATTTGCAAAGTCAATGATGGTTTGTTGGGTCTCACTCTTCCTCTTGAAGAAATACACCCAAGTGTATCTTGAATAGTCATCCACAATCACCAAGCAATACTTCCTACCCCAAGACTATCAAAGGATGGAGGCCGAAAGAGATCCAAATGAAGGAGCTCCAAAGGCCTCTTTGAGTAAATGATAATCGTGGGAGGGTGAGCCTTCTCATGTAGCTTTCCTTCGATACAAGCACTTCAAGCACGATATTTAGCAAAACTAAAATTCGTTAGTCCAAGAACATGGTCCCCCTTGAGAATACTTTGCAAAGATCTCATATTGACATGGGCTAAACGGCGATGCCAAAGCCATCCCACGTCAACTTCAGCCATTAGGCATGTCGCGGTCTTACTGGGTTGCTCCGAAAAGTTAATCACAAATAGACCGTTCTCGACATGCCCAACAAAGGCTACTTTAAGAGTCTTGCTCCACAAGAGGGCCACGGTATCAATATCAAAGAAAGTGGCAAAGCCCATGATTGCAAGTTGACGAACAAAAAGTAAATTGTATGCAAGGGACTCAACAAGCATGACCTTCTCGATCGTGAGATCATGAGACATGACAACCTTGCCGAGTCCCAATACCTTAGAAGATGAGGCATCACCCCACTCGACATTGGTGGGCATAGATGGAATCTTGTGCGCGTCCACCACCAAGTCCTTGCTTCCGGTCATATGATTTGTAGCTCCACTATCGAGCAACCATGATCCCCCACCGGAAGCAAACACCTACAAGAGATCAATGCTTGGTTTTAGGTACCCATTTTGTAATGGGTCCTTTAATGTTAGTGACACGGGTCTTCAGAACCCAAATAGACCATTCAATATACTCACGAGGAGAACCAACAAATTTGACATAAACATGCCCATCACTAGCACGGCACAAAACATAAGAAGGGTTAAAGTCGTCGGCTTTGTTGGAAGGGGTGGCATTGCCGTTCTTGACACCACCACCCTTCACATTGTTCTTCTTCTCCTTGGAAGCACCCTCTCCCTCCTTCACAAAGGTTTGCTTGAGAGGGGGAGGTTGTTTGGTTTTGTCATTCTTCTTCTTCTTCTTGGGCATGGGTGCGAACCCAATCCCTTCCTTGCCCACAACTTCCTTTTGATTGCTCAAAAGGTCGTTGAGGTCTTTCTCATGGCCTTTCTCATGTTCCTCCTTCAACTTAGCATTCTCCTCAACAAGATGCACATGCTCACAAAAAGGGTTAGTAGCATTTGCATTATCAATTAACACCATATGAGGAAAGGTGGCTTTGTCCTTGGTTAGCTTCACTTGGAGTTGATCATGAGACTCCTTGAGGCTAGCATGAATACCTTTCAAGGCCTTGTGAGCCTTGTCAAGTATATCAAACTCCTCCTTGAGTCTAGCAAGATCAACCCCAAGTTTGGCTTTCTCGGAATTGAGCACACGAGAAACAACAAGAGCATGATCAAGATCTTTCTTTAACTTAGCATGATCATTGTTGTGTGACTCCTCAAGAGCCAAATGAAGACCACGTTCTTCCTCAAGAGCATTGGAAAGATCCAAAATCTCGTCGGCATAGTCACGACTATGCCCCTCCATCTTAGAGATGGTATCTTCGTGAGCCTCGATCATGTCATTGGCTTCACCAAGTTGTTCCAAGAGGGCAACGACGTGCTTCTTGGATTTACCCTTGAGTTTACCCATAAAGATCTTGTCACATCCCTAGTTCTGGTATGACCTAGACTAGCTAGTCATTTGTGCATCATGTTTAAATTTCATTTAAATTTGAAATGGGGACTTGTGAAACCCTCAGAATCATTTCTGGAAATGACCCAAATAAAAATTGCTTCAATTTGGGCCAAGAAAATGTTCCTGTTTTCTCTAAAAATATTGGTCAGAGGTAAAATACCAACCAATATTTTTGGGAGCTCAGAAGTATTTATGTTTGGCTATTTGAATTAATGCAGTAAACATTTGCCTTGGATATATATATGTTATATATATTATATATGTCCAATAATTATGCTAGTTTGCTGAGGAGCTGGAATAATATAGTGAGCTCCTGCAAAATTGGCATAAGGAAATAAAATGGTTTAGTATTTTATTAAATCAAAACAAATGTCGAGAAAAATAGAAAAGAAACAAAAGGGAGCTTACCTGGCTTACCTCCCTTTGCAGCCCAGAGGCCGGCAGGCTGCCGACCGGCAACGCGCCGATCGTCCCTTTCCTCGCGCCCAGAGGACAGGGGCACGCAGCGCCCGGCAGCCACGCGTCCGCCATGCCACCGCCTGGCCTCCTCTCGTCGCCTGGATGCTCCGGACGACGCCACGCGCCCGCCACCGACCGCCTCTCTTTCCCGTGCCTCTCCCTCCTCCGCTCCCTCTCCTCCTCTTTCCCGAACGCCTTGCCGTCGCCGCCCGCCGCCATTGCCGCTGCCACCACCTCCCTCTCGCCCTCTCTTCAAGTCCGAAGCTTCGCCACATCGCCCTCTTCCTCTCGCCAAGCCGCGAGACGCAGAAGCCTGGGCGCCTCCATCGACGCCGTCTTCATCTCCGGTCGCCGGAGATCGTCCTCGCCGCCACGCCGCCCGCCTCCCCGAGCCCGCTGAAGGTGCCACCGGATCCGCGATGAGCTCCGCCACCGAACCCCTCTTCTTCCCCTTGTTGTTGCGCCCCGTAGCTCCATCCCCCTTCATGGCCGTAGTTCCTCGCCGCCGTCCATGTCATCGCCGCCGCCCTGGCCACCGCAGCCCGCAACCGAGTGCGCCAATGTGCTCCTGGTGCCGCGAGGGTGCCGCAGAGCCCCTCGGGTGGCCTCCCCGTGCCCTCCAACCCCTCTGCCGCTCGAGCCCGAAGCTCGGCCGCCGCCAGCTCTGCTCCGAACTCCGGCCTCCCGGCTCCTCCCCCCTGTCCCCTTTGGATGCGCGAGCACCCGGCTCCTCGGAGATGGTCTCCACCGTCCGGATGGTCGCCGAGCGACAATCCCGATCCCTCCGCCGCGTTCGGCCTCATGAGCGGCTCAACGCCAGCCGGGGCCCGGCCGGTCAACCCCGCTAATTAAGTCCCCTTTGTGACGCCGACATGTGGGCCCCAGTGCCCCTAATCTTTAATTAAACTAAACTAACCCCCGTTAACTAATCGAGACACCGACGTGTGGCCCCACATGTCGTTTGACCTCAGCCAGTCAGTTGACTTGTTGACGTCATGCTTACAGGTCTTATGAGATTTGATTTTTGGTATTAAATTAAATCAGGAAATTCCGTAAAATGTTTCAAACTTCAAAAATCATAGAAATTCAACCGTAACTCGGATTGAAATAATTTATATATGAAAAATTATCAGAAAAATGCAATCTATCCATCTGTACCAGTTTCACACATGAAAACCAAGTTATACCTGCTGTATTAGTGAAACACTAAAATGGCTTATATAAAGAGCTTATTTTGGAGATGCATTTGAATCTTTGGTTCAAATGGACTTCATTCAATTTGAATACTAGTTGCATTAGCTCAAACAGCATCACATCTTCTTGCCATGTTCATGCATCATATTGTTGCATATGCTTGATTGTTGGCACCGTTCCTTCTCGATAGGTCCTGCTCCGGAGATCGTTCCAGTACTGTCCGTGAAGCAAAGGCTCTCCTTGTTTATTTACCGTGCAAGCAAACCCCTTGTTCATTCCGATACAATCCTACTCTCTCGCCTCCTGCTCTCGCTATTGCATTAGGACAACAACGATTCATCTGCTACTTTGTGTCGCGGTAGTTGAACCCATTCCTATGTATGACCCACATCGCCACAAAGAATAGTTGAAACCCACTAGCATGTGTAGGAGTTGATTGAGCCATGTTGTGTTCCTACCATGCTATGCCTGCTATTGCTTAGAGTTGTGTCAGTGTCTGATTCAATGGGAATGAATTGGAGTGTTACGATATGTTACGATCTTTGAGAGTGAAGTGTGTGAACACGATTTGGTAAAGGTAGCGGTGGGAGGCCATGTAGGAGTACATGGTGGGTTGTCTCACCGAACCGTCCTTAAGCACTGAAGTTCTATGTATGTCGTCAATGACTCGATACTACCACACATTGGGTTCCGTAACTCGACCCTCTCGACTTATTAACCAACTTGATCTCTGTCCCAGAGTCGCAACTAGTTTCGGTGTTTGTAGGTAGTGCTATTTTTCTACCAAGTGGCACCCGACAGGTGGGCTTAGGGATGACTAGGCACCACGTGGCCTGGTGTACCGAGTGGCACCCGTTGGTGGGCTCGGGAACCCTGCACACATCGTTTGGGGCCGTGGCGACACCCGCCGGATCTCCTTGCGGATGGAACCCGAATAGGCGATAAACCCAGGCTAGGGTCTTGTGTGGTTAGTCGTGTCGTGGCCGACACCCTCGCCAAAGCTTCCGCTTGAAGGTTGCCGAGGTACATGACGTGTACATGGTGATAAGTGGTGAGAGCGTGTGTGAAGAAGTACACCCCTGCAGGGTTAACATGATCTATTCGAATAGCCGGGTCCACGGTTATGGACTTCTTGGATGCTTACGTGGTACATAGACAACTTGAAGTGGATACTCTAAAATGCTCAAGACAAGTGTGAGTGCTATGGATGGCCTTCTCGTATGGAGACGAGGATGAATCCATAGTAGTGTATTGTGTGGTGACTAGTGGACTCGTGTGCGTCATATCACCTCGTAGAAGTTACGGTAGTCGAGAACAGGATAGCCACAGTAGTCAAAGCTGGCTTGTCGCAACTAAACTCCACATTACCTTTTGATACTAATGCATGTATAATAGGTTCTGATGTAAGTCTTGCTGAGTACCTTTGTACTCACGTTGCTTTATTTATGTTTTTGCAGCGGAGACTTCGGTCTTTCTAGTAGTTCCGCTTGGACTTCGACGAGTAGCTTGTTACCTCAGCTACGATCTTGTACCCTTAGGAGGGTCTTGTAGATAGTCAGGCTTCTCAGCCTTTTTCTTTGTAGTTGTCAGTACTCAGACATGTAATGCTTCCGTTTGTTGCTTGTATGCTCTGAATGATGGGTCATGTGACCCCTGTGTGTATTTGAAGCTATGTGGCTCTTTCCGAGCCTTTATCTATCTGAGTTTATGCGTTATGTTGTGATGCCATGTTGTACAGCACATACTTGCATGTTATGCGTACGTGTAACTTGTATTGCTATGTGTGGGATCCGACAACCTAGTTGTTTATCCTTGGTAGCCTCTCTTATGGGGAAATGTAGTTTCGTGCTTCGGCGATAGTAGTCCGCTACAGCCCGGTTCTGGAGTCCGCTAGCCCAAAGACTACTGCTTGGACACTTGATCGGCGACATGTGTTTCACTTCGTTCCTATGTCTGTCCCTTCGGGGAAATGTCGCGCGGGATATTCGGAGTCCTGCCTAGCCTGCTACAGCCCGGGATACCGGAGTCCTGTTAGCCCAGTGCTACAGCCCGAATTCATACGTTGATGACCGACATGCTCGATGTGATTCATGTATGCCTGTCCCCATAGGTTAGTGCCACTTTGGGTTCACGACTAGACATGTCGGCCCGGGTTCTCTGTCATATGGATGCTAGCGACACTATCATATACGTGAGCCAAAAGGCGCAAACGGTCCCGGGCCATGGTAAGGCGACATCCGTGGGAATACCGTGCGTGAGGCCGCAAAGTGATATGATATGTTACATGCTAGATCGGTATGACTTAGGATCGGGGTCCCGACAGGTCTCAAACTCATTATCCTCCAGATTTGTTCCCTCATGTTCATCAATGCCATCTGTGTCCTTACTTCCATGATCTCGGAGTGAGACCGCGAGTTTGGTTACCCTCCGATAAAGCTCACGAGGTTCTTCATCTTCTTTCATTGCAATCTCATCGGCTTCATCATGCACCACTTCATAGTTGGAGCGTTGAATGCTTGCGCTTCCCCGGTAGAGGGAAACAACTTGGTGCCAAGCATCTTTGGCCATGGAGTAGGGCCGGAGATGAGGAAGCTCTTAGGGTGGGATTGCTTCTTGGATGATGAAGAGAGCATTCTCATTGAATTGATTATCCACGGCTTCTCTACGAGTGAAGTTGCTTCGGTCATGCGGATAGAAACCTTCTTCAATGATTCTCCAAAGGTTAGTGCTCACATGATTAAATGACGCTTAAAGCGATAGACCCAAGAATCAAATTCCACATTCTTCTCAATCTTAGGGGCCGGGCCGGCATGATTCAAATGAGTGGAAGGAAGCGGTCCACCATACACAAGTGGAGGTTCCACATGGGCAAAGATGCCGGTGCCATTTTTACCACTAGAAGAAGGAGCTTTCTCGCTAGTAGCTTCCCCCTTGTCGGAGGTAGCATCCGTCACCTTGTTAGTGGGATCACCCACTTTCAACGGTGCGGTGGAAAGTTTAAGCCCTTCTATGAATTTATTAAACATGCTTTCGACCTCGGTCGTCATGGAGGTTTTCAATGTGTCCAATGCCACATTGAATTCCTCACGAGAGACCGCGGTTCCCCCATCTCCCGTAGACGAGACCGGATTCGCACCGGAGTGCTCCTCCACACCGTCTACGACGTCAACCATACTCTTTGGATGGCAAAGTCCTTAATAAAGAGACGAGGCTCTAATACCAATTGAAAGGATCGATATATTTGACTAGAGGGGGGGGGGTGAAAAGGCAACTAACAATTTTTAGCTTTTCTTTACCAATTTAAACTTTGCATCAAAGTAGGTTATCTAGATATGCAACTAGGTGAGCAACCTATATGATGCAACAACAACAAGCACACAAGCAAGCATGAGATATAAAACAAATAAGCTTGCACAAGTAAAGGCACGAGATAACCAAGAGTGGAGCCGGTGAAGACGAGGATGTGTTACCGGAGTTCCTTCCCTTTGATGGGAAGTACGTCTCCGTTGGAGCGGTGTGGAGGCACAATGCTCCCCAAGAAGCCACTAGGGCCACTGTATTCTCCTCACGCCCTCACACAATGCGAGATGTTGTGATTCCACTATTGGTGCCCTTGGAGGCGGCGATCGAACCTTTACAAACAAGGTTGGGGCAATCTCCACAACTTAATTGGAGGCTCCCAACGACACCACGAAGCTTCACCACAAAGGACTATGGCTCAGTGGAGACCTCAACCTTCTAGGGTGCTCAAACACCAAAGAGTAACAAGATCCGCAAGGGATTAGTGGGGGGAATCAAATTTCTCTTGGTGGAAGGGTAGATCGGGGCCTTCTCAAACAACCCCGAGCAAATCAACAAGTTTGATTGGCTAGGGAGAGAGAGATCGGGCGAAAATGGAGCTTGGAGCAGCAATGGAGCTTAGGGTTAAAAGAGGTGGTCAACTAGAGGAAGAAGACACCCCATATATAGTGGAGAACCAAATCCAACCGTTATCCACTTAACCAGCCTGCGACCTGCGGTACTACCGCCCCTGACAAGTGGTACTACCGCAAGGCCACACGGTACTACCGCGAGTGACCGCAGTACTACCGCTGCTTCGGTAGGAACTATGTCATGCCTGAAGCACAGAGGCTGAGGGCGGTACTGCTGCAGGCGCGGTACTACCGTTCCCCCTTGTGGTACTACCGCAAGGCAGGAATGGCCTAGCCTGGGAAGGGCGTAGATGAATAAAAATACATCCGTGCCTACTTCCGCTAAAAATCAATCGATGCAAAAATCCTACACGGTACTACCGCACATGACATGCAGTACTACCGCGCAGGGAGCGGATGTAAAAAATTGCATCCGCCCCTACTTCCGCTCATGTAACTGTGCCAGACCAGGACTCACGGTACTACCGTGCGCATGGGGCGGTACTAGCAAGTAGGGCGCGGACGTAAAAAATTACGTCCGCCCCTACAGCCGCCTGAGCAGCGAGTGCAGTGCGAGGCCACGCAGTACGGCTCCGTAGGAGCGGTACTACCGCGGGCGCCTATGATACTACCGCAAAGGCTTGCGGTACTACCGCTCCGTTGAGCAGTACTACCGCATGCCCCAGAATAGTACTACCGCGTAGGGCACGGACGTAAAAAATTACGTCCGCCCCTACAGCCGCACGAGCAGCAGAGTCTGGTCTGAGGCCACGGTAGTATGGCTCCGTAGGAGAGGTACTACCGCGGGCACCTACGGTACTACCGCAAAGGCTTGCGATACTACCGCAGGGGCCTGCGGTACTACCGCTCTGTTGAGCAGTACTACCGCATGCCCCAGAACAACAACACTTAGGAATCCTTCTTTTTGCATAGAAATGAGGAAAAAGGAGGATGCTCCAAAGCGAAAGGGTAAAGGGGGGGGGGCTGAGGAAGAAAACGTGTACGTGATGATTCCACCCGAACCTTTCCGAAGTGGACCCCCTCTTAATAGTACGGCTTTCCTACGACTCAGATCCACCGAAAAGAAATGTAGAAAAACACCATCTTCAATAGTCTTCGAGGGGCACCAAACTGTCTTGTGCCTAGCGATGAAACGTCTAAGAAACTCAAGGCACACGATTAGTCTGCAAAAGCATTGTCATCAATCGCCAAAACACCTTAGGGATAAATATGCCCTTACAATAAGTGCATATGATCCAAGAAGAGAAAGTATGTTAGCTTATGCCTCTCCCTCATATGAAATTGCAATGACGACTATCGGTCTTGTTAACAATTGCCTAGGATAATTCTGCACACCGACCCATCATTATTCCACACTCGCTATTTATAATATTTAGTAATATATTCTAACTTTATGATAACAGCACCTACTTTTATGTTTTAGCTCTCCGATATCATGCAAAGTTATCCTCTTCACACCCACAACATAGTTTTATTTCTCATTTCTAGTTGGAAGCAAACGTTCGGTGTCGTGAAATTAAATGTCGATTGGCAGATAGGACTTGAGAGAATATTGATCTTACCTTTAGCTCCTTGTGGGTTCGACACTCCATACTTATCACTTCCACCATTGGGAATTTCTACGATGATTCCCTGCACTTGGGGATTATCAAGCTCTTTTCTGGCGCCGTTGCCGGGGAGCAATAGCGTGGGGTTGATATTTTCGTGTATGCTTGTTTGTTTTCTTCACTAAGTAGATTTTTTCCTTTTTTTGTGTAGTTTTGAGTGAAACATAAAAAAATAAAGAATGAAAATACAAAAATTTACTTGCCTCTCATGCCTAAAAAGTTTTTCAATAAGACAAGTGATTGGAAGGTTATGCATTGGAGAAGTGAGGGTCGACCATGAACACTTGTGTTCATGCTCATGGAAACAATGTAAAAAATTTCATGGAAGCTTCTCTGAAAATAATTATCCCCTTGTATATATCCATTGTATTATAAAAATAATATGCCAAGCTTTGGTTTTAGGATGATTAGATTGCTTGTTTACTTTGTGCAGTACAAAAACAGAAACTTTGGCTGTAGCGCGTGAATTTACATTTTTACCGGAAAGTCAAATGGGTCTGAAACTTTTTGCACACTACTTCCATACAATTTGTTTAAATTGTCATATTTTTTAGAATTTTTGGATTTACAGAAGTACACTAAACTTCCAGATTACTACAGACTGTCCTGTTTTTGACAGATTCTGTTTTCTATGTGTTGTTCGCTTATTTTGATGAATCTATGGGTAGTATCGGGGGGTATGAACCATGGTGAATTTGGAATACAGTAGATATAGTTCTAATATGAAATTGGAATAAGTTTGCAACAGTACCTAAAGGTAGTGATTTAGTTTATTATACTAACGGATCTCACAAAGTTTTTGTTGAAGTTTTGTGTGGATGAAGTGTTCGAAGAGCAAGGAGCTATCAATATGAGAAGAATAAAGAGAGACAAGAGTTCAAGCTTGGGGATGCCCAAGGCACCACAAGTAAATATTTCAAGGATACTCAAGCATCCAAGCTTGGGGATGCCCCGGTTGGCATCCCATCTTTCTTCTTCAACAATTATCGGTATACCTCGGTTTTTTGTTTTGTTCACATGATTTGTGTCCTTTGTGTTTTTGTTTTTCCTTTAAGAACCATGCTAGTATGAGATAGCCCTTCATTGATTTATAGAATACTTAAGGTGCTTCGCTTATATCTTTTAAGTATGATCTTATAGAATTGCTCTTTGTGCTTCACTTAAATCTTTTGAGTATGGTTTTATAGAATGCTGCTTCACTTATATATTTTGAGCTTGGATATTGGTTAGTCTATATTAATTGTAGAATGCTCCATGAACTTCACTTATATCTTTTGGAGTATGAATAATAATATCATCTAAAACGGGTTTGGAAGAGTGTCAACTTTAGGAATTAGTGATCCCACTATTTTGGAGGGTGTTGAATCTTTGTGTGATATTTATGAAAGTGGATTTGGAAGAGTTTGCTCCCACTATTCTGAATGAGAAGAATTTTGCTTATGTGGGGAGTACTAAAATTTCTATGCTTGTAGATCATGAAAAGAATGCTTTATGTGATGGTTATATTGTTGAACTCATTCATGTTGCTACTGAAAACTATTATGAGAGAGGAATACATGCTTGTAGGAGTTGCAATAATATCAAGTTTCCTCTCTATGTGCTTAAAGTTTGGAAGTTATACTTGTTTTGCCTTCCTATGCTAGTTGATTCTTGTTCCTATAAATTATATGCTCACAAAATCCCTAGGCGTAGGAAGTGGGTTAGATTTAAATGTGCTAGTCATATTCTTCATGATGCTCTCTTTATGTTTCAATTCTTATCTTGTATGTGAGCATCATTGAAATCATCATGCCTAGCTAAAAGGCATTAAAGAAAAGCGCTTGTTGGGAGACAACCCAATATTTACCCTTACTATTTTTGTGTGTTTACATGATTAAGCTACTTTAGTAATCATGTTTTATAGCTTTCGTTTCAGTAAAGTGCCAAGTAAGACCTTTGGGAAGACTTGGGTGCAAGTTAATGTAATCTTGCTGTAAAAAACAGAATACTTTGCGCTCATGAGATTAACTGTCATTTTTTTTACAGAAGAGTGATTTTGAGTTGATTATTTTTGCAGAAGATTAATATAAAAATTACTCACGTCCACCAATTTATTTCATAATTTTTGGAGTAGCAGAAGTATGGTTGCTGTTCGTGATCATTACAGCATCGCTACATTCTCGATGATTCTGTTTTCATTGCATAGTTTGCTTGTTTTCTAGTTTCTATGGCTTATATTTCTCAATATAAATTGTAGAAATGATATGGTACAGTAGGCATTGTGTGAGAACAGTTATGAACCTTGTCTTTGACAGTACCAGAGTGAATGGTTTACTCTTTATCATACTAACCTATCTCATGAAGTTCCGTTAAGTTTTGTGTGATTGAAGTTTTCAAGCTTTGGGTGAGATATCGACATGAGGAGAATAAGGAGTGGAAAGACCCTAAGCTTGGGGATGCCCAAGGCACCCCAAGGTAATATTCATGGAATACTAAAGCGCCTAAGGTTGGGGATGCCCCGGAAGGCATCCCCTCTTTCGTCTTCAAAACTATCGGTATACCTTACCCGGAGCTATATTTTTATTCGTCACATGATATGTGTTTTGCTTGGAGCGTATTTTCAATTTTACTTGCTGTTTGAATAAAATCATTGGATCTGAAATCTTGAATGAAAAAGAATCCTCCCATGGCTAGTTAATTATTTGGCTACTCAGTGTTCTTCACTTATATCTTTTTGGAGCAGTTTGTCATTTACTCATGTTCTTCACATATATCCTATGAGTAAATGGTTGAATGAATTGAATATCATAAATCTGAATTTATATATGTTTCATATGCTTATACCATGGGGAGTAATGACTTCACACATAATAAGTATAGGTGGTAAATTTATTGTAAGTTAGCAAACACAGAATTGGTCACTTGAACAATTCATGAAAGAATATTAAAGGAAGAGAGATTTCGCATATAAATACACTATCTTGGACATCTTTTGTAATTGTGATCACTCATTAAATTTTGATATGCTAAAAGGTTGATGTTGGACAAGGAAGAAAACTTAATGGGTTATGTTTTCCTATATCCGAAATGTTATATTGTCTTGGATCATCCAACATGTTGAGCTTGCCTTTCCCTCTCATGCTAGCCAAATTCCTTGCACCAAGTAGAGATACTACTTGTGCTTCCAAATGTTCCTTAACCCAGTTTTGCCATGAGATTCCACCATACCTACCTATGGATTGAGTAAGATCCTTCAAGTAAGTTGTCATCGGTGTATGCAATAAAAATTGCTCTCTAAATATGTATGATCTATTAGTGCGAAGAAAATAAGCTTTATACGAACTTGTGATAGGGAAGAAATAAAAGCGACAGACTGCATAATAAAGGTCTTTATCACAAGCGGCAATATAAAGTGATGTTCTTTTGCATTAAGATTTTGTGAATTCAACCATAAAATCGCATGACAACCTATGCTACCCTCTGCGAAGGGCCTATCTTTTACTTTTATCTTCTACCCTTATACAAGAGTCATGGTGATCATCACCTTTCATTTTTACACTTTTTCCTTTGGCAAGCACTTTGTGTCGGAGCGATTCAATATATATATCCACTTGGATGTAGGTTTTTATGAAGTATTATTGTTGACATTACCCTTGAGGTAAAAGGTTGGGAGGCGAAACTACAAACCCCTATCTTTCTATGTGTCCAATTAAAACTTTGAACCCATAAATATCACGTGAGTGTTAGCAATTGTGAAAGATTAAATGATAGTTGAGTATGTGGAATTTGCTGAATCAAAGCTCTTACGTAGGCCCTTCCCGAAATAAGATGAATTGCAATTGTTTGATGACTAAGAGCATGGTTTTTTAGTTTCAAGAAAGTTTATGATCTATACTTTAACATGTGAATAGCTTGTTACTTGATCATGAGAAGTTTTATGAGTTGAGCTACGGTTATGATATATAATGATGCTAGAAAAAGTGATTGAAACTATCATTGATGAAGCTTAAGCACTTGCTAGCATTCACACTTCATAAATTATTTCTTTTATCATTTACCTACTCGAGGACGAGCATGAATTAAGCTTGGGGATGCTGATACGTCTCCAAAGTATATATAATTTATGAAGTATTCACGCCATGTTTACTATTGTTTTATATGATTTTGGTATAATTTGATTAGAACTTACCCGGACTGATATTGTTTTCAACAGAACTACTGTGGTTCTATTTTTGTGCGGAAATAAAAGTTCTCAGAATGCGCTGAAAATCAACGAAGAATTTTTAGGGAAAATGTAAAAAATAATGGAACGAAGAGTTACTGGAGGGGAGTCCCGTGGGCCCCACGAGGGTGGAGGGCGCGCCCCTGTGGCCTGTGGAATTCCCGTAGGGCCCCCTGACTTGTTCATGACGCCAACCTCTCCTATAAATGCTCAAACCTCCAGAAAATAACCTAGATCGGAAGTTCCGCCGCCGCAAGCCTCTGTAGCCACGAGAAATGAATCTATGCCTTCTCTGGCACCCTGCCAGAGGGGGCCATCATCACCGGAGGCCGTGGAGGAGGATCCCGGAGGGGCTATCGTCGGCATGAAGGCCAAGGACCAGAGGGAGAACCTCTCCCCATCTAGGGGGGAGTCCATGGAGGAGGAAGCACAAGGGGGAGAACCTCTCCTCCTCTCTCGGTGTGGCGCTGAGTGCCATCGGGAGGGGAATCATCGCCGCGGTGATCGTCTTCATCAACATCACCATCATCATCACCATCCT
This sequence comes from Aegilops bicornis, assembly GCA_021605145.1. Lineage (NCBI taxonomy): Eukaryota > Viridiplantae > Streptophyta > Magnoliopsida > Poales > Poaceae > Aegilops > Aegilops bicornis. The sequence continues at coordinate 178,297,146 of CM038669.1, forward strand.
CATCTCTTTTACGCGGTCCACTCTCCCGCACTCCGCTGTAATCCCTACTTGAACATGGTGCTTTATGCCACATATTATGATCCAATGATGTGTTGCCATCCTATGATGTTTTGAGCAGACATCCTTTGTCTTTGGGTTGATTGATGATCCAGATTGGTATGAGTTGTATGTTTTATTTTGGTGCTGTCCTATTGTGCCCTTCGTGTCGTGCAAGCGTGAGAGATTCCCGCTGTAGGGTGTTGGAATACGTTCATGATTCGCTTATAGTGGGTTGCTTGAGTGACAGAAGCATAAACCCGAGTAAGGGGGTTGTTGCGTATGGGATAAAGGGGACTTAATATGTTAATGCTATGGTTGGGTTTTACCTTAATGATCTTTAGTAGTTGCGGATGCTTGCTAGAGTTCCAATCATAAGTGCATATGATCCAAGAAGAGAAAGTATGTTAGCTTATGCCTCTCCCTCATATGAAATTGTAATGACGACCACCGGTCTTGTTAACATTTGCCTAGGATAATTCTGCACACTGACCCATCATTATTCCACACTCGCTTTTTATAATATTTAGTAATATATTCTAACTTTATGATAACAACACCTACTTTTATGTTTTAGCTCTCTGATATCATGCAAAGTTATCCTCTTCATACCCACAACATAGTTTTATTTCTCGTTTCGAGTTGGAAGCAAACGTTCGGTGTACGTAGAGTCGTATCAGTGGCATATAGGTCTTGAGAGCATATTGATATTACCTTTAGCTCCTTGTGGGTTCAACACTCCATACTTATCACTTCCACCATTGGGAATTGCTACAATGATTCCCTGCACTTGGGGATTATCACACATCCTTCGAAGCCCCTTAAAGCCAAGCTGCAACTCCTGCTTCTGCCTCGACCACTCTTCATTCTTCTGACTCCGATTCTACAAGTGGTTTCAACTCTGACACAGAAGATCCCCCCTCTGAGTAATTCCTCATGCTCCCTCTCTTTCCTTTTTGACAATTGTTCAAAAAAGGGGGAGAATAACATCGAGTGATATTTTATCGGGGTATGCAGGGTGTTTTGCTTCGAACTTTCATTTGGTTTCTCTTCGAACAATTTGCTTCAAAACATTATCGCACCGCTTGTGGTGCTGAAAATCATGATCGTCATGTAATGTTAATAACCCCCGGCTGCAATACCTTTTGCTTCGCACTATTTTGTCTGCAGGTACCTTTGAATGTTTATTCACAACTATTGGTTGGATATGATCTTATTGCTATTTACAATTATCTAACCTTGCAGGAAATTAAATGTCATCTATATGATTTATGTAACATCCCAAATTTTCAATTTGGAATGTTATACATAGGTCATCCATGCATATCATATTTTATTGCATCTTCGTTCCGCAATCCTCGAAATCCTAAGCAACTCAAGGACCCTCGGAGAGAGTTGGGGATTTCCCGGTTTTCATATTTGATTTTATCAAATACTGAGAACGAGGATTTTCGATTTTAATTATTTTTCTCTCCGAAAAAATATTTCATATTAAAAATAAATGAGGGGAGATAATATGACTTCTCCAAAACAGTTGAAATATTGGAGGAAAATTGTTAAAATCATTATTTAGTTTTTTTATTTGATTTTATTTGTGTTAGAAAAATTGCACGTTTTAAAAATTGCATTTTTAGGGCCAAGAAAATGTTCATCTCGTTCTAAATATTTCATTTAGACGGTGAAAATTTGTTTTAGAATTTTTAGATTTTTATTTTATTTTATAGGAGTTTTTCTATCACCGGAACATTTAAAAAAAACTCCTCGCTTACCGGGCCTAGGGCGAGGCCGAGCAGGCAGCCGGCTCAGCCGGCCGCCGCTTTCTCAGCTGGCGCGTGCATGGCCGCTGCCGCCACTCGGACCGGAGTCCCAGTTGGACTCCGCCTCTGCCGCCTTTGCCCTCCTCCAAGCCGAGCCCCCTCTTAAATACCCCCCGCCGCCACCACCACCCACCACCACCACCACCACCGCCGAGCGCTGAGCCGAGCCGAGCGAGCCCGAGCCTCATTGCCGCCGCCGAGTCACCGCCGCCGCCTTCCGTCGCCGGAGCCCGAGCCCCGCGCCACCCCGCGCCCCGCCGGAGCCCCGCCTCGCCGGACCTCTCGCCGGAGGTATCCGCCGGATCCAAAACCGCCGGTTTTTTTAAAACCGTTCGGGTTTTTTTCGAAACACTAGTTCTCCTTTTTTTTAAATAGATCGGTTTTTCTCCGGTTTATTTATTTAGCGAGCGTTCCTCGTTCGTTCGTTTTAACGAACGCGCTCTTCGTTTAGGTTCAGATAATGAACGTCCGTTCGTTAAGCTGTTCGTCGCTTTTCTTTTCTCGGATTTATTCCGCGATTTTTGTGATCGCGATTTCTGATCCGATGTTCGATCTAGTATAACTTTTCGCTCGTTTATCGGAATCAGGCGATTCAAGCGCCTAGAGTTTCGTCTCGAAACCCTCTTTCCGAATAACCAACTCAAACAAGTTTTTGCCTCCGTAAAATTTGACCCTAGTTCACATTAGTAAATGAATCTTATTTCTTTCGCCGTTTGAGTTTTGTTGCTTCGTTTGGTTTGATTCTTTTTGCGAACCGGAGTTCTTAAGTTGAACTTTCTAGTCAACCTCTTTTATTTGAGTTTTGCTTGTTGCTTATGTATGTTATTGTTTGCTTGCGATAGAATTCCCGGAGTGCGAAGCGTGTTACTACGAGTCTCTAGGATTCACGGATCGTCAGCAAGGCAAGTAACACATTGATCATACTCTTTCCATACCCAGTTTTATGCATTAGTTTCAATCCTCAAACATTGCATGATTAGGATGTCATTAATTTTGTGGGTTGGGAAGTAGTAGTTGAGGTAGAACCTATTGCCCTGTTACTATCAAACCCTTGGGAGTTACTTCTACATGTTCCTATTATTGCTATGCTATGCTCGTAGACGTGTTTGGGTTTGAGTGTATCCATGACAGATGTGAGATTGATAATTAATGGTTTACTTTAAGGTGGCAACTTTAATACACATCTGGGTGGATTGAGGCACTTGGGGAACCCAGTGTTGTCTGTTGTATTTTTGGAAATCCCGGGGTACCCGTGTTATCTTCCTATGGACCGCCACCCAGGCTCAAAGGGAATTGAGATTATTAATGCTAGAAACTTCCATGTGCAGCCACAAGCTACTATGGGCTCTAGCATAGTTGAGTAAGTTACGTGAAGCTCTCGAAGAGGTAGATCAGCAGGTAGTGGGTTTTGTAGGTTTGGTATGGTCTACCCGGAGTAGAGAGTTAATGTTTCTGAAAGACTATGTCTCGGTCATCCGTTTCTCAAACACCATGTAGTGCGAGAAATCAATGGAGGCGATCGAGTCTTGTGGGGAAAAGTGCACAAATCTCTGCAGAGTGTATAATCTAATCATGGTTAGCCGTGTCCCCGGTTATGGACAATTTTGAGTATCTAGTACTTGAGTATTCACATGTATCTCATCACTCTTAATTAATATTGTTGGGTTGTTAACTACTTTAATTGGGATTGAGTTGGGGTTATACCTTCTCACTGATGTTTCAACCACCATGATAGTTAAATAAAATTTATTCCTTTGTTGTAGGGAAAAATTGGCTTTTCAAGAAAACTATAACCATAGAGCTTGTCCACCAGCCAAATATGCATGTAGTGATAGCATTATTCTGTTCTTGCTCTACTGTGTTATATTGCCAGCATATTCCATGTGCTGATCCGTTCTCGGGCTGCAACGTATTATGTTGCAGACTTTTCAGCCGAGGAGTAAGGATCGTTAGGTCGTTGCCGTGCAGCTCAGCTATGCCATTGGAGTTGATGGACTCACTTTATCTTCCAAGCCTTCCGCTGTTATCGCATTAGATGGCCTTAAGCCATATTATGTAATAAGTTCTCTTTTGAGACTTTCGATGTAATAAGTGTGTGATTGCTACTCTGTTATAAATCCTTCGAGTACTGTGTGTGTCAAAGATTCTTGATCCGAGGATGACACTGAACCACAGAGACTTGACCATCTGAGGTCGGTTCGCTACAAGATGGTATCAGAGCACACGCTGAGTGTAGGACACGACCATTAAGATAAACCATAGGTCACTCTTCTCTACTCATTTCTGACTCCTCTCCATTTTTCTACTATTTAGGATGACGAAGATGAAGAACAGGTTTGCACAACCTGATGAAGACACACCTTTTGGACGCCACTTGAAGGAAGTCACTAGGTACTTGAACATTGGTATACCAAGCTTCACCGGGACGTACAACACCACCTTACCAGAAGAGCAGCGCTGGATGATTCAAGTACAAGTTCCAGGAAGGACGTTCTCTCCAACTTTTAAGCCCATAGAGTTTTCTTTCGAAGCACCCACCTGGAGCCTAGGCAAGAGCATGGCAGCTCACATTACCATGGGACGTATTGGAGAAGTCTACAACAGGGAGCTTAAAGACACTATCTATCAAATATGTGGGCGCCGAGATGAGCAATGGGAAGTAATCAGCACCAAGAAGGATAGATCCATTGCAGCTTTTATCCAGGAGCTAAACCAGCACATTCGACGCCAGGAGAACCAGATGTGTGTAGACATGATGGAATTGAAGAAGGCGAAGACCAAGATCATCGAACTGGAGGAAGAAATCAAGTTATACGCGACGGATATGAGGAGGAAATAAAGACACTACTAGAGAAGAACGACGACCTAGTCAAGAAGATCGGAGTATTCATGGGAGGATCAGCACCAGAAGAAGAGGAGGAAGATCCCGCTTACCCGGACAACTACATCATCATCGACGACACCGATTCTGATCCAAGTGATGATGATTACGAAGACGAAGCTGGAGCAGACATCATGGAGTCTTCCACAGATCAAAATTTTTAGATGACCACCATATAATAGTATTTCCCCCATTCATCTAATAGTAGTTGAGCACTTTTGCGATAGTTCTAGACCGTTTGTATGCCCTTGCTTGATTGATTGAGTGAAATGTTTGTGTTTGCCTCATATGCATATGGGTAGTGTTTTCTCATTAGACCTCTTTCTATTCTAATCTCTTCCATCTAAACCCTCAGATGCCTCCAAGACGTGACACCGGTTTTGTTTTCCCACCGGAGCTCACTCAGTTAATCCAGCAGCAGAATGCTTTGATGCAATTGCTAGTTCAGAACCAAGGCAACAACAACAACAACAACCCGCCGCCAGTGGACAACCTTGCCCGTTTTCTAAGGTTACAACCGTCGTTGTTTTCCAGTAGCACCGAGCCAATAGTTGCTGATGATTGGCTACGCCGTATTGGAAGGGAGTTAACCACCGCAGGATGCACGGATGCTGAGAGGGTGCGCTTTGCCGCACATCAATTGGATGGACCAATAGCCGCATGGTGGGAGAATTACACGGTTACTTTTCCTATAGCCAATGTCACTTGGGACCAGTTTCAGCTAGCTTTTCGCACAACACATGTCTCAACTAGATCCATGTAGATGAAGAAGCGCGAGTTTCGCAACTTACGCCAGGGGAACCGTACTGTAGCTCAGTACGTGGATGATTTTAGCAAGTTATCACACTATGCCCCTGATGATGTGGCCACAGATGCCGCGAAGCAGGAGAAGTTCATGGAAGGGCTGAAAGATGAGATGAGCATGCAGTTGATGGTGGCAACATTCAACAACTACCAAGAGTTGGTAGACAAGGCCCTCATGATTGAAGGAAAGCAGCAGCAAATTGAGAGCCGTAAGAGGAAGTATGGACAATTCAGGAGCTCAGCAGAAGCCCCGCTTAACCCCAAACTCGGGAGGACTTGTTCATAACCATGGAGGTCACAACCACACTAGAGGAGGTTGAAGAACAGCCCGACGCTGTAATAGGTAAGTTTTTGGTTAAGTCATTTACCGCTCTTGTTCTTTTCGATACTGGTGGATCGCATTCATACATATCAAGGGGATTTGTGGATAAGTTTAAGCTACCAACCCAAACCCTTAGGACCCATCTGTTAGTGAGCTCGCCTGGAGCAGAGTACATGGCTAGCCGATGGTGCACCCAGATACCCCTAACCATTGGCACACATGTTTTTCTGTCCGACCTAATTATCTTGGAGTTACAAGGATTGGATGTGATATTAGGTATGGACTGGATGTCGAAGTATGGAGGAAGCATTGATCACATGAGTAAGTCAATTTATCTCACCACCCCGAGGGAAAAAAGGATTAAGTATGTATCTAGGCATGTGCCTAGGAGGAGCTAAGTGAATGCCCTCACGGGAGTTGTACAGAGGAGGAAGTGCACAGAGTAAAGGATTTTCCGGATGTTTTCCCAGAGGAGTTACCAGGCATGCCACCGGATCGAGACATCAAGTTCCTGATTGAGCTATTGCCAGGTACAGGGCCAATATCCAAGAGACCCTATCGGATGCCCGCAACTGATCTAGAGGAAATTAAGAAACAGATCAAGGAGTTATTGGAGAAAGGTTATATTCGCAGGAGTTCATCACCTTGGGGAGCACCAGTACTTTTGGTCGAGAAGAAGGATAAATCCTTGAGGATGGTCGTTGACTACCGAGCCTTGAATGAAGTAACGGTAAAGAACAAGTATCCATTACCGATGATCAATGATCTGTTTGATCGCTTGCAAGGAGCTAAGGTGTTTTCAAGATTGATCTACGGTCGATACCATCGATTGAAGATTTGAGAGAAGGATATACCAAAGACAGCGTTCACCACGCGGTATGGATTATCTGAGTATACGGTCATGTCGTTTGGACTGACTAACGCCCCTGCCTATTTCATGAGTATGATGAACAAGGTGTTCATGGAGTATTTGGACAAGTTTGTTGTGGTGTTTATTGATGATATTATGGTATACTCGAAGAACGAAGAGGAGCACAAGGAGCATTTGCGTTTAGTTCTCGAGAAACTCAGGGAACACCAGTTATACGCCAGCAAGTGCGAGTTTTGGTTGAAGGAAGTTGGATTTCTTGGGCATGTTATATTAGGGGAAGGTATAGCAGTGGACCCCAGCAAGGTTCAGTCAGTCACTGAATGGTTGGCACCCACTTCAGTTGGCGAGATCTGCAGTTTCCTTGGACTCGCAGGATATTATCGGAGATTCATTGAGAATTTTTCCAAGATTGCTAAGCCAATGACTGAATTGTCAAGAAGGATAATAAGTTTAAATGGATGTAAGATTGCGAGGCAAGTTTCCAGAGTTGAAGAAACGATTGACTACAGCCCCAGCTAACACACCGCCAGCATACATAAGGAGTTCCAAGTTTATTGCGACGCCTCTCGCTTGGGACTTGGATGTGTGCTTATGCAGGACGGAAGAGTTGTTTCGTATGCCTCACGAGAACTGAAGCCCCATGAGTTGAACTATGCCACGCATGATTTGGAGCTAGCAACCGTAGTGCATGCATTGAAGACTTGGAGACAGTATCTTATTGGAAACCGTTGTGATGTGTACACAGATCATAAGAGTTTGAAGTACATTTTCACACAGAAGGAGTTGAACCTTAGACAGAGGAGATGGCTGGAGCTTATAAAGGATTACGAGATGAAGCTGCACTATCATCCAGGAAAGGCCAATGTCGTAGCAGACACTTTGAGCCGGAAGAGTTACGCTAATATCCTTGAAAGTAAGGGATTGCCAAAGGAGTTAGCAGAGGTTATCATGGAACTTCGGTTGGAGATTGTTCCAAGAGGTTTCATTGCAACAATGGAGGTCCAGTCTACATTGTTGGACAAGATTCGAGAAGCTTAGAAGGAAGACAAAGAGATTGCTGAGATAAAGGAGAAGATGAGAAAAGGAAAGGCCAAAGGGTTTCGCGAGGATGAGCATGATACCTTATGGTTTGAGGACCGATTTTATGTGCCCAATAACACTGAGATCAGGAAGTTAATACTTCAGGAGGCCCATGACTCACTGTACTCGATACACCCCGGAAACACCAAGATGTATTTGGATTTGAAAGAGCGTTTTTGGTGGACTGGTATGAAGAAGGATATTGCCGAGTATGTAGTTGTATGTGATGTATGTCAGAGAGTGAAAGTAGAGCATCAGAAGCCAGCAGGACTTTTACAGCCTATGTCGATACCCGAATGGAAGTGGGATAAACTTGGCATGGATTTTATCACCGGATTGCCCAGAACCAAAGCAGGATATGACTCAATATGGGTAGTAGTGGATCGCTTGACCAAAGTGGCTCACTTCATCCCAGTTAAAACAACCTATACATGTGCGAAGTTGGCCAAGATATATATGTCCAGGATCGTATATTTGCATGGAGTTCCGAGGACCATCGTATCTGATAGAGGAACACAGTTTACTTCAAAGTTTTGGCATCAGCTACACCAGACTTTGGGAACAAAATTGGAGTTCACTACAACATTTCACCCACAGACAGATGGACAGACAGAGAGAGTCAACCAGATTTTGGAGGACATGTTGAGAGCCTGTGCGCTAGACTATGGATCTAGTTGGGATGACAATTTGCCTTACGCAGAGTTCTCATACAACAATAGCTACCAGGCCAGTTTGAAGATGGCAGCGTTCGAAGCTCTGTATGGACGCAGATGTAGAACACCTCTGATGTGGGATGAGGTAGGAGACCGCTAGTTGTTTGGACCAGATTTGATCAAAGAGTCGGAGGAGAAGGTTAAACTAATCCGTGATGATTGAAGATTGCTCGACCCAGTGTAAGAGTTATGCAGACTCAAAACGCAAGGAAGTAACCTATGAAATTGGAGACAGAGCCTATCTGCGAGTATCAACCTTGCGAGGAGTGAAACGTTTTGGAGTTAAAGGAAAATTAGCTCCGAGATTTGTAGGACCGTATCATGTATTGGAACGGATGGGAGAAGTTGCCTACAAGCTGGAGTTACCTGAAGGATTCTCAGGAGTTCACGATGTGTTCCACGTATCACAGTTGAAGAAATGTCATGCTGAGATGGCAGATATACCGTTAAGAGATATAGTGCCCCTGGAGGCGATTCAGTTGGACAGTAATTTGACCTATCAAGATAAGCCAGTAAAGATTCTTGACTTTGACAGCCGAGCCACGCGCAGCAAGCTTATCAAGTTTTGCAAGGTTCAGTGGAGCCACCATACCGAGGAGGAAGCCACCTGGGCACGAGAAGAGGATATTCGCAAGGAACACCCGCACCTATTTTCTAGCCAACCCGAATCTCGAGGACGAGATTCATCTTAAGGGGGGTAGGTTTGTAACAGCCCAAATTTTCAATTTGGAATGTTATACATAGGTCATCAACGCATATCATATTTTATTGCATCTTCGTTCCACAATCCTCGAAATCCTAAGCAACTCAAGGACCCTCGGAGAGAGTTGGGGATTTTCCGGTTTTCATATTTGATTTTTATCAAATACTGAGAACGAGGAGTTTTGATTTTTATTATTTTTCTCTCCGGAAAAATATTTCATATTAAAAATAAATGAGGGGAGATAATATGACTTCTCCAAAACAGTTGAAATATTGGAGGAAAAATGTTGAAATCATTATTTAGTTTTTATTTGATTTTATTTGGATTTTATTTGCGTTAGAAAATTGCACATTTTAAAAATTGCATTTTTACGGCCAAGAAAATGTTCATCTCGTTCTAAATATTTCATTTAGACGGTGAAAATTTGTTTTGGCATTTTTAGATTTTTATTTTATTTTATAGGAGTTTTTACATCGATTGGAACATTTAAAAGTCCTCGCGCCCGGGCCTAGGGCCCTCCAGCCGAGCCCGGCCCGAGCCGCCGCCGCCCGCCGCCTCTGTCTTGTGTGCCTTGCCCGCCGCCACTCGGACCGAGTCCGAGTTGGACTCCGCCTCCACCGCCGCCTGGCCCCCCCCCCCCTGCCGAGCCCCCTCTCTTACATACCCCCCCCCCCCCCCGCCGCCGCCACCACCACCACCACCACCACCACCACCACTGGAGCGTGAGCCGAGCCGAGCCCGAGCCCGAGCCTCCAAGGCCGCCGAGTCGCCGCCACCGCCTTCCGTCGCCGGAGCCCGAGCCCCTTGCCACCCCACGCCCCGCCGGAGCCCCGCCTCACCGGACCTCTCGCCGAAGGTATCCGCTGGATCCGAGACCGCCGATTTTTTTTAAACCGTTTGGTTTTTTTTCGAAACACTAGTTCTCGTTTTTTTAAATAGATCGGTTTTTCTCCGGTTTATTTATTTAGCGAGAGTTCGCTCGTTCGTTCGATTTAACGAACGCGTTCTTTTTTTAGGTTCAGATAACGAACGTCTGTTCGTTAAGCTGTTCGTCACTTTTCTTTTCTCGGATTTATTCCGCGATTTTTCTGATCGCGATTTCTGATCCGACGTTCGATCTAGTATAACTTTTCGCTCGTTTATCGGAATGAGGCGATTCAAGCGCCTAGAGTTTCGTCTCGAAACCCGCTTTTCGAATAACCAACTCAAACAAGTTTTTTCCTCTGTAAAATTTGACCCTAGTTCAGATTAGTAAATGAATCTTATTTCTTTCGCCGTTTGAGTTTTGTTGCTTCATTTGGTTTGATTCTCTTTGCGAACCGGAGTTCTTAAGTTGAACTTTCTGGTCAACCTCTTTTATTTGAGTTTTTCTTGTGCATCTTTGCTTGTTGCTTATGTATGTTATTGTTTGCTTGCGATAGAATTCCCGAAGTGCGAAGCGTGTTACTACGAGTCTCTAGGATTCACGGATCGTCAGCAAGGCAAGTAACACGTTGATCATACTCTTTCCATACCCAGTTTTATGCATTAGTTTCAATCCTCAAACATTGCATGATTAGGATGTCATTAATTTTGTGGGTTGGGAAGTAGTAGTTGAGGTAGAACCTATTGCCCTGCTATTATCAAACCCTTGGGAGTTACTTCTACGTGTTCCTATTATTGCTATGCTATGCTCGTAGGCGTGGTTTGGGTTTGAGTGTATCCATGACAGATGTGAGATTGATAATTAATGGTTTACTTTAAGGTGGAAAATTTAATACACATCTGGGTGGATTGAGGCACCTGGGGAACCCAAAGGTTGTCTCAGATATTATTTTGGAAATCCTGTGGTACCCGTGTTATCTTCCTATGGACCGCCACCCAGGCTCAAAGGGAACTGAGATTATTAATGCTAGAAACTTCCGTGTGCAGCCACAAGCTACTATGGGCTCCAGCATAGTTGAGTAAGTTACGTGAAGCTCTCGAAGAGGTAGATCAGCAGGTAGTGGGTTTTGTAGGTTTGGTATGGTCTACCCGGAGTAGAGAGTTAATGTTTCTGAAAGACTATGTCTCGGTCATCCGTTTCTCAAACACCATGTAGTGCGAGAAATCAACGGAGGCGATCGAGTCTTGTGGGGAGAAGTGCACAAACCTCTGCAGAGTGTACAATCTAATCATGGTTAGCCGTGTCCCCGGTTATGGACAATTTTGAGTATCTAGTACTTGAGTATTCACATGTATCTCATCACTCTTAATTAATATTGTTGGGTTGTTAACTACTTTAATTGGGATTGAGTTGGGGTTATACCTTCTCAATGATGTTTCAACCACCATGATAGTTAAATAAAATTTATTCCTTTGTTGTAGGAAAAAATTGGCTTTTTCGCAAAACTATAACCATAGAGCTTGTCCACCAGCCAAATATGCATGTAGTGATAGCATTATTCTGTTCTTGCTCTACTGTGTTATATTGCCAGCATATTCCATGTGCTGACCCGTTCTCGGGCTGCAACGTATTATGTTGCAGACTTTTGAGACGAGGAGTAAGGATCGTTAGGTCGTTGCCGTGCAGCTCAGCTATGTCGTTGGAGTTGATGGACTCACTTTATCTTCCAAGCCTTCCGCTGCTATCGCATTATATGGCCTTAAGCCATATTATTGTAATAAGTTCTCTTTTGATACTTTCGATGTAATAAGTGTGTGATTGCTACTCTGTTATAAATCCTTCGAGTAATCGTGTGTCAAGACATTCTTGATCCAGGGATGACACTGGAACACAGAGACTTGACCATCTGAGGTCGGGTTGCTACAAGATGGTATCAGAGCACACGCTGAGTGTAGGACACGACCATTAAGATAAACCATAGGTCACTCTTCTCTACTCATTTCTGACTCCTCTCCATTTTTCTACTCTTTAGGACGACGGAGATGAAGACACACCTTTTGGACGCCACTTGAAGGAAGTCACTAGGTACTTGAACATTGGTATACCAAGCTTCACCGGGACGTACAACGCCACCTTACCAGAAGAGGAGCGCTGGATGATTCAAGTACAAGTTCCAGGAAGGATGTTCTCGCCAACTTCTAAGCCCATAGAGTTTTCTTTCGAAGCACCCACCTGGAGCCTAGGCAAGAGCATGGCAGCTCACATTACCATGGGACGTATTGGAGAAGTCTACAACAGGGAGCTTAAAGACACTATCTATCAAATATGTGGGAGCCGAGATGAGCAATGGGAAGTAATCAGCACCAAGAAGGATAGATCCATTGCGGCTTTTATCCAGGAGCTAAACCAGCACATTCGACGCTAGGAGAACCAGATGTGTGTAGACATGATGGAATTGAAGAAGGCGAAGACCAAGATCATCGAACTGGAGGAAGAAATCAAGTTATACGCGACGGATATGAGGAGGAAATCAAGACACTACTAGAGAAGAACGACGACCTAGTCAAGAAGATTGGAGTATTCATGGGAGGATCAGCACCAGTAGAAGAGGAGGAAGATCCCACTTACCCGGACAACTACATCATCATCAATGACACCGATTCTGATCCAAGTGATGATGATTACGAAGACGAAGCTGGAGCAGACATCATGGAGTCTTCCACCAATCAAATTTTTTAGATGACCACCATATAGTAGTATTTCCCCCATGCATCTAATAGTAGTTGAGCACTTTTGCAATAGTTCTAGACCGTTTGTATGCCCTTGCTTGATTGATTGAGTGAAATGTTTGTGTTTGCCTCATATGCATATGGGTAGTGTTTTCTCATTAGACCTCTTTCTATTCTAATCTCTTCCATCTAAACCCTCAGATGCCTCCAAGACGTGACACCGGTTTTGTTTTCCCACCAGAGCTCACTCAGTTAATCCAGCAGCAGAATGCTTTGATGCAATTGCTAGTTCAGAACCAAGGCAACAACAACAACAACAACCCGCCGCCAGTGGACAACCTAGCCCGTTTTCTAAGGTTACAACCGCCGGTGTTTTCCAGTAGCACCGAGCCAATAGTTGATGATGATTGGCTACGCCGTATTGGAAGGGAGTTAACCACCGCAGGATGCACGGATGCTGAGAGGGTGCGCTTTGCCGCACATCAATTGGATGGACCAGCAGCCGCATGGTGGGAGAACTACATGGCTACTTTTCCTATAGCCAATGTCACTTGGGACCAGTTTCGGCAAGCTTTTCGCACAACACATGTCTCGACTGGATCCATGCAGATGAAGAAGCGCGAGTTTCGCAACTTACGCCAGGGGAACCGTACTGTAGCTCAATACGTGGATGATTTTAGCAAGTTATCATGCTATGCCCCTGATGATGTGGCCACAGATGCCGCGAAGTAGGAGAAGTTTATGGAAGGGCTGAACAATGAGATGAGCATGCAGTTGATGGTGGCAACATTCAACAACTACCAGGAGTTGGTAGACAAGGCCCTCATGATTGAAGGAAAGAAACAGCAAATTGAGAGCCGTAAGAGGAAGTATGGACAATTCAGGAGCTCAGCAGAAGCCCCGCTTAACCCCAAACTCAGGAGGACTTGTTCATAACCATGGAGGTCACAACCACATTGGAGGAGGTTGAAGAATAGCCCGACGCTGTAATAGGTTAGTTTTTGGTTAAGTCATTTACCGCTCTTGTTCTTTTCGATACTGGTGCATCGCATTCATACATATCAAGGGGATTTGTGGATAAGTTGAAGTTACCAACCCAAACCCTTAGGACCCCTCTTTTAGTGAGCTCGCCTGGAGCAGAGTACATGGCTAGCCAATGGTGCACCCAGATACCCCTAACCATTGGCACACATGTTTTTCCGTCCGACCTAATTATCTTGGAGTTACAAGGATTGGATGTGATATTAGGTATGGACTGGATGTCGAAGTATGGAGGAAGCATTGACTGCGCGAGTAAGTCAATTTATCTCACCACCCCGGAGGGAAAAAGGATTAAGTATGTATCTAGGCATGTGCCTAGGAGGAGCCAAGTGAATGCCCTCACGGGAGTTGTACAGGAGGAAGTGCCTGTAGTAAAGGATTTTCTGGATGTTTTCCCAGAGGATTTACCAGGCATGCCACCGGATCGAGACATCGAGTTCCTGATTGAGCTACTGCCAGGTACAGGGCCAATATCCAAGAGACCCTATCGGATGCCCGCAAATGATCGAGAGGAAATTAAGAAACAGATCAAGGAGTTATTGGAGAAAGGTTATATTCGCAGGAGTTCATCACCTTGGGGAGCACCAGTACTTTTGGTCGAGAAGAAGGATAAATCCCTGAGGATGGTTGTTGACTACCGAGCCTTGAATGAAGTAACGATAAAGAACAAGTATCCATTACCGATGATCAATCATCTGTTTGATCAGTTGCAAGGAGCTAAGGTGTTTTCGAAGATTGATCTACGGTCAGGATACCATCAGTTAAAGATTCGAGAGAAGGATATACCAAAGACAGCGTTCACCACGCGGTATGGATTATACGAGTATACGGTCATGTCGTTTGGACTGACTAACGCCCCTGCCTATTTCATGAGTATGTTGAACAAGGTGTTCATGGAGTATTTGGACAAGTTTGTTGTGGTGTTTATTGATGATATTATGGTATACTCGAAGAACGAAGAGGAGCACAAGGAGCATTTGCGTTTAGTTCTCGAGAAACCTGTGGAACACCAGTTATACGCCAAATTCAGAAGTGCGAAGTTTTGGTTGATTGAAGTTGGATTTCTTGGGCATGTTATATTAGGGGAAGGTATAGCGGTGGACCCCAAAGAAGGTTCGATCGATCCGAATGGTTGGCACCCACTTCAGTCAGCGAGATCCGCAGTTTTCTTGGACTCGCAGGATATTATCGGAGATTCATTGAGAATTTTTCCAAGATTGCTAAGCCAATGACTGCTTAAGAAGGATACTAAGTTTAAATGGACAGAAGATTGCGAGGCAAGTTTCCAGGAGTTGAAGAAACGATTGACTACAGCCCCAGTGCTAACACTGCCAGGTATACATAAAGAGTTCCAAGTTTATTGCGACGCCTCTCGCTTGGGACTTGGATGTGTGCTTATGCAGGACGGAAGAGTTGTTTCGTATGCCTCACGAGAACTGAAGCCCCATGAGTTGAACTATGCCACGCATGATTTGGAGCTAGTAACCGTAGTGCATGCATTGAAGACTTGGAGACATTATCTTATTGGAAACCATTGTGATGTGTACACAGATCATAAGAGTTTGAAGTGCATTTTCACACAGAAGGAGTTGAACCTTAGATAGAGGAGATGGCTGGAGCTTATAAAGGATTACGAGATGAAGCTGCACTATCATCCAGGAAAGGCCAATGTCGTAGCAGACGCTTTGAGCCGGAAGAGTTACGCTAATATCCTTGAAAGTAAGGGATTGCCAAAGGAGTTAGCAGAGGATATCATGGAACTTCGGTTGGAGATTGTTCCAAGAGGTTTCATTGCAACAATGGAGGTTCAGTCTACATTGTTGGACAAGATTCGAGAAGCTCAGAAGCAAGACAAAGAGATTGCTGAGATAAAGGAGAAGATGAGAAAAGGAAAGGCCAAAGGTTTTCGCGAGGATGAGCATGATACCTTATGGTTTGAGGACCGATTTTATGTGCCCAATAACACTGAGATCGGGAAGTTAATACTTCAGGAGGCCCATGACTCACCGTACTCGATACACCCCGGAAACACCAAGATGTATTTGGATTTGAAAGAGCGTTTTTGGTGGACTGGTATGAAGAAGGATATTGCCGAGTATGTAGTTGTATGTGATGTATGTCAGAGAGTGAAAGCAGAGCATCAGAAGCAAGCAGGACTGTTACAGCCTATGCCGATACCCGAATGGAAGTGGGATAAACTTGGCATGGATTTTATCACCGGATTGCCCAGAACCAAAGCAGGATATGACTCAATATGGGTAGTAGTGGATCGCTTGACCAAAGTGGCTCACTTCATCCCAGTTAAAACAACCTATACAAGTGCGAAGTTGGCCAAGATATATATGTCCAGGATCGTATGTTTGCATGGAGTTCCGAGGACCATCGTATCTGATAGAGGAACACAGTTTACTTCAAAGTTTTGGCATCAGCTACATCAGACTTTGGAACAAGATTGGAGTTCAGTACAACATTTCACCCGCAGACAGATGGACAGACAGAGAGAGTCAACCAGATTTTGGAGGACATGTTGAGAGCCTGTGCGCTAGACTATGGATCTAGTTGGGATGACAATTTGCCTTACGCAGAGTTCTCATACAACAATAGCTACCAGGCCAGTTTGAAGATGGCAGCGTTCGAAGCTCTGTATGTACGCAGATGTAGAACACCTCTGATGTGGGATGACGTAGGAGACCGTTAGTTGTTTGGACCAGATTTGATCAAAGAGTCGGAGGAGAAGGTTAAACTAATCCGTGACAGATTGAAGATTGCTCACCCAGTGTAAGAGTTATGCAGACTCAAAACGCAAGGAAGTAACCTATGAAATTGGAGATGAGCCTATCTGCATGGTATCAACCTTGCGAGGAGTGAAACGTTTTGGAGTTAAAGGAAAATTAGCTCCGAGATTTGTAGGACCGTATCATGTATTGGAACGGATGGGAGAAGTTGCCTACAAGCTGGAGTTACCTGAAGGATTCTCAGGAGTTCACGATGTGTTCCACGTATCACAGTTGAAGAAATGTCATGCTGAGATGGCAGATATACCGTTAAGAGATACAAAGGTTCTCGGAGGCGATTCAGTTGGACAAGAATTTGACCTATGAAGAGAAGCCAAGAAAGATTCTTGACTTTGACAAATGAAGTCAATGCAGCAAGCTTATCAAGTTTTGCAAGGTTCAGTGGAGCCACCATACCGAGGAGGAAGCCACCTGGGAACGAGAAGAGGATATTCGCAAGGAACACCCGCACCTATTTTCTAGCCAACCCCAATCTCGAGGAAGAGATTCATCTTAAGGGGGGTTGGTTTGTAACATCCCAAATTTTCAATTTGGAATGTTATACATAGGTCATCCATGCATATCATATTTTATTGCATCTTCGTTCCGCAATCCTCGAAATCCTAAGCAACTCAAGGACCCTCGAAGAGAGTTGGGGATTTTCCGGTTTTCATATTTGATTTTTATCAAATATTGAGAACGAGGATTTTTTATTTTAATTATTTTTCTCTCCGGAAAAATATTTCATATTAAAAATAAATGAGGGGAGATAATATGACTTCTCCAAAACAGTTGAAATATTGGAGGAAAAATGTTAAAATCATTATCTAGTTTTTATTTGGATTTTATTTGCGTTAGAAAATTGCACGTTTTAAAAATTGCATTTTTGGGGCCAGGAAAATGTTCATCTCGTTCTAAATATTTCATTTAGACGGTGAAAATTTGTTTTGGCATTTTTAGATTTTTATTTTATTTTATAGTTGTTTTTCTGTCAGTGGAACATTAAAAAAACTCCTCGCGCCCGACCGGGCCTAGGGCCCAGCCGAGCAGGCCGGCCAGTACGCCGCCTCCGCCTCCTCTGTCAGCCTTGCACACACCGCCGCCACTCGGACCGAGTCCGAGTTGGACTCCGCCTCACGCCGCCTTGCCCCCTCCTCCATGCCAAGCCCCTCTCTTAATTACCGCCCCACGCCACCACCACCCACCACCACCACCACCACCACTGAGCGCGAGCCGAGCCGAGCCCGAGCCCGAGCCGCCGCCCTGAGTCGCCTGCCGCCTTCCGTCGCCGGAGCCCGAGCCCCTTGCCACCCCACGCCCCGCCGGAGCCCCGCCTCGCCGGACCTCTCGCCGGAGGTATCCGCCGGATCCGAGACCGCTGTTTTTTTAAAACCGTTCGGGTTTTTTTTCGAAACCCTAGTTCTCGTTTTTTTAAAATAGATCGGTTTTTCTCCGGTTTATTTATTTAGCGAGCGTTCGCTCGTTCGGTCGTTTTAACGAACGCGTTCTTCGTTTAGGTTCAGATAACGAACGTCCGTTCGTTAAGCTGTTCGTCGCTTTTCTTTTCTCGGATTTATTCCATGATTTTTCTGATCGAGATTTCTGATCCGATGTTCGATCTAGTATAACTTTTCATTGCTTATCTAATCAAAGGCGATTCAAGCGCCTAGAGTTTCATCTCGAAACCCTCTTTCCAAATAACCAACTCAAACAAGTTTTTGCCTCTGTAAAACTTGACCCTAGTTCAGATTAGTAAATGAATCTTATTTCTTTCGCCGTTTGAGTTTTGTTGCTTCGTTTGGTTTGATCCTTTTTGCGAACCGGAGTTCTTAAGTTGAACTTTCTAGTCAACCTCTTTTATTTGAGTTCTGCTTGTGCATCTTTGCTTGTTGCTTATGTATGTTATTGTTTGCTTGCGATAGAATTCCCGGACTGCGAAGCGTGTTACTACAAGTCTCTAGGATTCACGGATCGTCAGCAAGGCAAGTAACACATTGATCATACTCTTTCCATACCCAGTTTTATGCATTAGTTTCAATCCTCAAACATTGCATGATTAGGATGTCATTAATTTTGTGGGTTGGGAAGTAGTAGTTGAGGTAGAACCTATTGCCCTATTACTATCAAACCCTTGGGAGTTACTTCGACGTGTTCCTATTATTGCTATGCTATGCTCGTAGACGTGGTTTGGGTTTGAGTATATCCATGACAGATGTGAGATTGATAATTAATGGTTTACTTTAAGGTGGCAACTTTAATACACATCTGGGTGCATTGAGGCACCTGGGGAACCCAGTGTTGTCTGTTTTATTGTTGAAATCCCGGGGTACCCGTGTGATCTTCCTATGGACCGCCACCCAGGCTCAAAGGGAACTGAGATTATTCATGCTAGAAACTTCTGTGTGCAGCCACAAGCTACTATGGGCTCTAGCATAGTTGAGTAAGTTACGTGAAGCTCTCAAAGAGGTAGATCAGCAGGTAGTGGGTTTTGTAGGTTTGGTATGGTCTACCCTGAGTAGAGAGTTAATGTTTCTGAAAGACTATGTCTCGGTCATCCGTTTCTCAAACACCATGTAGTGCGAGAAATCAACGGTGGCGATCGAGTCTTGTGGGGAAAAGTGCACAAACCTCTGCAGAGTGTACAATCTAATCATGGTTAGCCGTGTCCCCGGTTATGGACAATTTTGAGTATCTAGTACTTGAGTATTCACATGTATCTCATCACTCTTAATTAATATTGTTGGGTTGTTAACTACTTTAATTGGGATTGAGTTAGGGTTATACCTTCTCAATGATGTTTCAACCACCATGATAGTTAAATAAAATTTATTCCTTTGTTGTAGGAAAAAATTGGCTTTTCGCAAAACTATAACCATAGAGCTTGTCCACCAGCCAAATATGCATGTAGTGATAGCATTATTCTGTTCTTGCTCTCATCGTGTTATATTGCCAAAGATATTCCATGTGCTGACCCCTTCTCGGGCTACAACATATTATGTTGCAGACTTTTCAGACGAGGAGTAAGGATCGTTAGGTCATTGCCGTGCAGCTCAGCTATGCCGTTGGAGTTGATGGACTCACTTTATCTTCCAAGCCCTCCGCTGTTATCGCATTAGATGGCCTTAAGCCATATTATTGTAATAAGTTCTCTTTTGAGACTTTCGATGTAATAAGTGTGTGATTGCTACTCTGTTATAAATCCTTCGAGTAATGTGTGTGTCAGCATTACTGATCCAGGGATGGCACTGAAGCACAGAGACTTGACCATCTGAGGTCGGGTCGCTACAATTGACGAAGTGTTTTTCCTGAGCTATGAATTATTATTCGATCCTGCTTTGAACTTATTGAATATCTAACATGCAAGAAAACTATATCTCATGTGGATTCAAATTGTGTTCTGAGAAAACCTTCATGACTTATCCATGTCACAAAACTCACATTGTTGTTTCACATCTAACCCTTGTCTAAGTCAATTGAACGAAATCTAGTATGAAATCTATTGTCAATGACACTCATATGAAGAGAAATATATTTTGCCGCATCGAAGTATATCTTAAGGGGGAGAATATCTTATCTTCATAATCTTCTCTCATCTTTCATTATTCTTCGCATTACATTCCATTCATTATCTATCATTCGATGTGATTTGTTTTGTCAACAATCGTCCAAAAAGGGGGAGATTGTTGATGCAATATCTGCCTACCTTGTGTTTTGGAGATTGTTGACAGAAACAGGTACGGACTAATTTGTTTGCTAGTGCTCACAGAGAGAAAAGTCCATACACAACCGAAGAGAATGCTGTCTCCAGTGCTGAGTTCGGGGAACTTCACCGAAGCATATCTGTGCTGCAGATAAGAACAAGTTATATCTATTCAAGTGATAGAGTTGAGAAGATTAATGTGAAGAAATCGACCCCTCGAAAGTTTATTGCTGAAGCGAAGCTCTTGTTTCGATACTGTCGTCCGAAAAAATTGACCATTGTGATTGAAGTCAAAGACAAAGTGAAGATGTAGCATTCATTTCGTTTTTCTTCTTTAAGACTATCGAGTCATAGGACCTCCGTACTATTAAGAGGGGTATAGGTTCTCATGCTTAGATCAGCTGTGATGCTTATCCCACTTTCATAAATATAATCATCATAAGTAGAACGCATGCTATCATCATAACAACTTTTCATATCAAAACTTGAGAGTCTAAAAATATCATCTTCATTAAACATAGCATCCCCAAGCTTGGGACAAAACATTAATTGCAGCAAATATATTCTCAAATATGTCATCCTCATCAAACATATCTTCCCCAAGCTTGGGCCTTTTCATATCATAAGCATAATCACTCTCATCATTAATAGTATGGATAGCACCAATAGTATAGCAATTATTATATTCTTCGAAGCAAGTGCCAAAAAGATTTTCAAGATCATAAGAAGTATCATTATCTTCCCAATCATAATCATCACAACAAGCAATAGGCATAACGAGACCATCATCAAGTGCATCATCTTCCATAATTATTTTTGATTCATTTTCATGAGGCACAACAATAATAGGAGCAACATTATTTGGGAGGGATACCTTTTTACCTCTCTTCCTTTTTCTTTTCTTCTTCTTCACCTCATGTGTGGGTTCAATCCTGTTTTTTGAGCTCCTTATTAATGAGATTGGTTGAATAGAAGGCTCCTCCTCGTTACATGATTCATCATAAGAAATAATAGGAGGATATTGGGAAGTCTCTTCCCTTTCGTTAGTATTCTCTTCACCTTCTATTTGTTTTCTTTTCTTTATGTAATTGGCAATATAAGGATTTTCAATAGAATTCACTGCACAATACATATAAATTTTCTCTAGATCAAAATGAAGAACTTTATCAAGGACAAAATTTGGAATATCCTTAATTATACGTTTAATTTCTTCATAACCCAAGAGCAAACTAAGTTCATTATGATGTGCAATGGAAATCAAGTCATCACAATTTTTGGACACGATACAATCATGAAACAATTTGCATTGGGTACTAAAATGATCACGTTCATTGCAAAGTTCACAAGTAGGGCTAAGAAAAGATAAATTTTCAGCACATTCATCTAGCTCTTCTTGCAACAATTTGTCTTCTAAGTACTTCTGCCTCTTGCAATATCTATCTTCCCTATTTGGTGTGTACTTACAAACCCAATGCACTCCACAAAAATTGACATGTTTATAGGAGGCATTTTCATCATAACTTCTGCAATCATCATTAGTACTATGGATATTCAAGGAGTTCATACTAACAACATTGCAATCATGCTCATCATTCAAAGATTTAGTGCCAAACAATTTAATGCATTCTTCTTCTAATACTTTGGCACAATTTTCCTTTCCATCATACTCACGAAAGATATTAAAAAGATGAAGTGTATGAGACAAAATCAATTCCATTTTTTTGTAGTTTTCTTTTATAAACTAAACTAGTGATAGAACAAGAAACTAAAAGATTGGATTGCAAGATCTAAAGATATACCTTCAAGCACTCACCTCCCCGGCAACGGCGCCAGAAAAGAGCTTGATGTCTACTACACAGCCTCCTTCTTGTAGATGTTGTTGGGCCTCCAAGTGCAAAGGTTTGTAGGACAGTAGCAAATTTCCCTCAAGTGGATGACCTAAGGTTTATCAATCCGTGGGAGGCGTAGGAAGAAGATAGTCTCTCTCAAGCAACCCTGCAACCAAATAACAAAGAGTCTCTTGTGTCCCCAACACACCCAATACAATGGTAAATTGTATAGGTGCACTAGTTCGCCAAGAGATGGTGATACAAGTGCAATATGGATGGTAGATATAGGTTTTTGTAATCTGAAATTATAAAAACAGCAAGGTAACAAGTGGTAAAAGTGAGCGCAAACGGTATTGCAATGCTAGGAAACAAGGCCTAGGGTTCATACTTTCACTAGTGCAAGTTCTCTCAACAATAATAACATAGTTGGATCATATAACTATCCCTCAACATGCAACAAAGAGTCACTCCAAAGTCACTACTAGTGGAGAACAAACGAAGAGATTATGGTAGGGTACGAAACCACCTCAAAGTTATCCTTTCCAATCATTCCGTTGGGCTATTCCTATAAGTGTCACAAACAGCCCTAGAGTTCGTACTAGAATAACACCTTAAGACACAAATCAACCAAAACCCTAATGTCACCTAGATACTCCAATGTCACCTCAAGTATCTGTGGGTATGATTATACGATATGCATCACACAATCTCAGATTCATCTATTCAACCAACACATAGAACCTCAAAGAGTGCCCCAAAGTTTCTCCGGAGAATCACGACGAAAATGTGTGCCAACCCCTCTGCATAGGTTCAAGGGCGGAACCAGCAAGTTGATCACCAAAACATACATCAAGTGAATCATGTGATATCCCATTGTCATCACAGATACGCACGGCAAGACATACATCAAGTGTTCTCAAATCTTTAAAGACTCAATCCGATAAGATTACTTCAAGGGGAAAACTCAATTCATTACAAGAGAGTAGAGGGGGGAGAAGAAACATAAGATCCAACTATAATAGCAAAGCTCGCGATACATCAAGATCGTGCCAAATCAAGAACACGAGAGAGAGAGAGAGAGAGATCAAGCACATAGCTATTGGTACATACCCTCAGCCCCGAGGGTGAACTACTCCCTCCTCGTCATGGAGATCGCCGGGATGATGAAGATGGCCACAAGTGAGGGTTCCCCCCTCCGGCAAGGTGCCGGAACGGGTCTAGATTGGTTTTTGGTAGCTCTGGAGGTTTGCGGCGGCGGACCTCCCGATCTAATCTTTGTTCTGGAAGTTTTAGGGTACGTGGAGTTATATAGGCGGAAGAAGCACGTCAGGGGAGCCACGAGGGCCCCACGATGCAGGGGGCGCGCCCTAGGTGGGTGGGCGCGCCCCCCAGCCTCGTGGCTTCCTCGTTCCTTCCTTTACGTGGGGTCCACGTCCATCCGGTAGCTTTCCTTCCAAAAATAACTTCTCCAGTTGATTTCGTTCCGTTTTGACTCCGTTTGATATTCCTTTTCTTCGAAATCTTTGAAATAGGCAAAACAAGAATCTGGGCTGGGCCTCCGGTTAATAGGTTAGTCCCAAAAGTAATATAAAAGTGGAAAATAAAGCCCAATATTGCCCAAAATAGTAGATAATATAGCATGGAGCAATCAAAAATTATAGATACGTTGGAGACGTATCGGATGCCCAGTCACGAATTAAAAAATTGCAAATAATTAAAAAAAACTCCCCCATGACTGATGTTGGTATGGACGATACCCGTGGATTCGGCTAGCCGTGGAGTGTGTTTGTTGCTGGAGGGGAGTAAACCTTTACTTTTACCGCTTGGGAACCGCCACTAATGTGTTTAGCATGGAAGATATTGATAACTTTCGGTCGTGACGTAAATAGGAAGGGTGCATTTCTCAAAATTTCATTTACCTCTGTTTTAAAAAGATGAGCTCTGGCACCGCTGCAAATCCCTGCTTCCCTCTGTGAAGGGAGTATCTATTTACTTTTATGTTGAGTCATCACCTTCTCAAATAAGCACCAGAGCTGAGAGCACTATTGTCATCCTCATGCATTGTGTATAGTTAATGTTGGATGCATCATGACTGGATCTTTTCTACCATGAATTGCAATGTTTAGTCGCTGCTTGAACTTTGGAGGTGCTCTGCATTTATGTTTTGCGGTCTCACAAAGGGCTAGCGAGATACCACTGTTGTCATATTGTATCATGATTGTTTTGACAAAGTGTTGGCATTTGAGATATCTTATTATTGCTTGCTAGTTGATTATGCCATTGATATGAGTTAATATATTTTTTACGAGTTATTGCTGCTATGGTTAATCATGATCTTTGCTAAAAACATGGGTGCTACTTAAGCTTATTTATGTAAACAAGAGCAAAATAGTTCATAAAAGTTTCTCTTTTTTACTTTGAGTTTATCAACTGAATTGCTTGAGGACAAGCAAAGGATTAAGCTTGGGGGAGTTGATACGTTTCCATCGTATCTACTTTTCCTAATGCTTTTCATCTTGTTTTGGACTCTAATTTGCATGATTTGAATGAAACTAACCCGGATGCCATGATTTCAGATCTAAACCGTTTATGTTATCACCATTATATCTATGTTCTAGATCCGATCTTGCAAGTCATATTCACCTACTACGTGTTATGATCCGTAAACCCTAGAGTGACAGTATTCAGGATACTTTCCGGTGATGACCGTAGTTTGAGGAGTTCATGTATTCACTATGTGTTAATGCTTTGTTCCAGTTCTCTATTAAAAGGAGGCCTTAATATCCCTTAGTTTCCATATGGACCCCGCTGCCATGGGAGGGTAGGACAAAAGATGTCATGTAAGTCCTTTCCATAAGCATGTATGACTATTTATGGAATACATCCTATGTTATATTTATGAACTGGAGCTAGATTTGTATCGCCCTAGGTTATGACTGTTATATGATGAATATCATCCAACAAATCCACCGATCCAATACCTA
Organism: Aegilops bicornis; assembly: GCA_021605145.1. Taxonomy (NCBI): domain Eukaryota; kingdom Viridiplantae; phylum Streptophyta; class Magnoliopsida; order Poales; family Poaceae; genus Aegilops; species Aegilops bicornis. The sequence continues at coordinate 178,322,295 of CM038669.1, forward strand.
CGATTTTCCTACATATTGATCTTGCTAAGTTACTACTGCTACTGTTACTGTTACACTTGCTACAAAATCATTGCTATAACTGTTACCGTTACTATTGCTACTACTATCAAAACTAGCATATTACTATGCTACTGATTGCTTTGCTGCAGATAATTAATCTCCAAGCATGGTTGAATTGACAACTCAGCTGCTAATACTTGCAAATATTCTTTGGCTCCCCTCGTATCGAATCAATAAGTTTGGGTTGAATACTCTACGCTCGAAAACTGTTGTGATCCTCTATACTTGTGGGTCATCAGATACCTTGTTTTACACAGGGTAAGCACTTTGGAAATGTAGTAGACTAGTCTTTGAACTTGGAACTTATGGTCCTCCATGTCGCGCTCGACCACCAGGATTGCGATGACTACTTGGTTGGTGCCGAAATGTATATCAACATTGACCCACTTGCCCCAGGAGCTGCCAATATATGATTGGCATCAAGGAGGGTTCTAATTTCCTCTAGGGCGGCGCCAACCTTGCTAGTCCATTTGAAGTTTTCTGTTTGCTTTAGCAATTTGTAGAGGGGCAACGCCTTTCCAAGGAGCCATGAAACGAGTTGGCTCAGAGCGGCCACGCATCCTGCCAGTTTTTGGACATGCTTTAGTTCAATGGGCACTTCAAGCCGAGCTAGTGCTCGGATTTTAGCAGGATTAGCCTCTTTTCCATGATGGGAGACGATAAATCCGAGGAGTTTGCCCCTGGTACTTCCAAAATGCACTTCTCCAGATTGAGCTTAATGTTATATGCTCGGAGATTGGAAAATGTTTCACGGAGGTCGTTGTCGGTGTCAAAACCGGCGGATCTCGGGTAGGGGGTCCCGAACTCTGCGTCTAGGCGGATGGTAAGAGGAGACAAGGGACACGATGTTTTTACCCAGGTTCGGGCCCTCTCGATGGAGGTAAAACCCTACTCCTGCTTGATTAATATTGATGATATGGGTAGTACAAGAGTAGATCTACCACGAGATCAGAGAGGCTAAACCCTAGAAGCTAGCCTATGGTATGATTGTTGTTCGTCCTACGGACTAAAACCCTCCGGTTTATATAGGCACCGGAGAGGGCTAGGGTTACACAGAGTCGGTTACAATGGGAGGTGATCTACATATCCGTATCGCCAAGCTTGCCCTCCATGCCAAGGGAAGTCCCATCCGGACACGGGACGAAGTCTTCAATCTTGTATCTTCATAGTCCAGGAGTCCGGCCAAAGGTTATAGTCCGGCCATCCGGACACCCCTAATCCAGACTCCCTCAGAGCCCTCGAACCAGGCTTCAATGACGACGAGTCCGCACGCCGGATTGTCTTCGCATTGCAAGGCAGGTTCCTCCTCTGAATACTTCATAGAAGATTTTGAACACAAGGATAGTGTCCGCTCGCAAAATAAGTTCCACATACCACCGTAGAGAGAATAATATTTACACAAATCCAATTTGTCGACATATTCGCAGCATGACATCACACCACGCCAAGCCTTTATTCAATCGTTTTTACTGTCCCACCTCGGCGCACTTAGCGAGGCGGTTTCCTTGGCACGCCTTGTCGGGCGTAGATCGTGTCCCCTTATTCCGGGATTCTCATGATACGGGCGTGGGTAACCCAACCGTGCCATTAATTATGGCGCTTGGGAGATAAGCGAGTTTTACCAGGCGGGTGGGGACGTGCAGTCTCGTCCGCCCATATAAGGGGATAAGGATCCACCTTTTTCATCTACGCCTTCTTCCTCCTTTGCTTATCCATTTTCGCGCACTCGAGCTCCAGCGCCCAAGTCCGTACATCCCACCTCAACCTTCTCCAGCCATGTTCGGAGCGGGAGGCAAGTGGAAGCTCTCCTCCGTCACGGAGGGACACATCAAGAAGCTGTGGAAAGCCGGATACTTGTCCAATGACATCGCGCACCGGCTCCCCGACAAGGGGCAGCTCATCCCCACCCCCATGCCCACTGAGAGTGTGGTGTTCCTCACCCATTTCCTCCGCGGACTAGGTTTCCCACTTCACCCATTTGTCCGGGGGCTCATGTTCTACTACGGCCTGGATTTCCATGATCTGGCCCCGAACTTCATCCTCAACATCTCGGCGTTCATCGTCGTGTGCGAGGCCTTCCTCTGCATCCAGCCCCACTTCGGCTTATGGCTGAAGACCTTCAATGTCAAGCCGAAGGTAGTGGGCGGCCGCCAAGCGGAGTGCGGAGGTGCCATGGTGGGCAAGATGCCCAACGTCCTATGGCTCGAGGGCTCCTTCTTAGAGACCATAAAGGGGTGGCAATCGGGGTGGTTCTACATCACCGGGCCGCGTGACCCTGAATGGGCAGCGGCCCCCGAATTCCGATCTGGCATCCCCATGCGGCTCACCTCCTGGAAAGAGAAGGGCCTGTCGTGGGGCAATTCGGAAGAGCTGACCGGACTCCAAACATGCATCCAAAACCTGCTGAGCAAGAAGCTCAAACTCGTCAACGTAGTCCAGGTCATGCTCATCCGCCGGATCCTCCCATGCCAACAACGGGCTTTCAGCTTGTGGGAGTTTAATCCGGCACAACACCGAACTCTGAGGAGGCTCTTCGACACTACGCACGAAGATGCCTGGAAGGTGCTGTTCAAGGGCGCCGAGGCTCCCGCATCCGCTACCGAGGATCGCGGATTCAGCGCGCAGCATCAAGCCAACGCAGTAAGCTGTTTTACCCTTTACGGGATACTTGTTTCTCATAGTTTGACCCTATGCGGGATCTAAACTCCCTTACCTTTGACAGGATTGGCGTAAGACGTCCCGGAAGATTGACCGTCCGGCTCCCTTGCACAAGACCCAGCCGGACGCCCGCTGACGGAGGGCTGGTTCCGGCACCTTACGTGGTGCCGGAGAAGAAGGCCACGGGAACTCGAACGAGTTCCCGGCGCCTGGTGGTGTCGGACTCATCGTCTGATGACTCCGAGGCGGACTCCTCCCACGAAAGCGAGGAGGAGGAAAGAGAGGTCTCTCCCAGTGGGAGAGAAGAAAGGAAGGCCGCCCCAACCGGGGAGGGGGGGCGGAGGGTCCAAGAAGGGGAGGACCCTTCCTCTGGACTACTCCACCAACGCCGCCGACGGCGAAGAGGAGTGGCCATCCAGGGCCAAGCCCCTAGCAAAATCGTAAGTATCCGGATACTAGAATAACTCATGGCGTTCCTTTGTTGCATAGTATCTTCTTATGCCAAATATAATCATGCAGTCCGCCCCGAGCCTAGGTCGGCGTGTCGTGGAGCGGCTCCTTAAGCTTGTCGGATGTGAATAGCACTTCACTTCCGGCCGCCTCCTCCCCTCGCGCTGCAGATGATGCCAAGGTGGAGTCCCAAAAGGGTCCAAGCCAGGAGGAGGTGGTCCTGGAGGCGCCGCAAGGCGACCTCCCGGACTCCAGGCGCAAAGGGGACAAAATCCCCAAGGGCTCCAAGTCCGGCCCTGGGCCGGACACCGCACCGGAACCTTCAGTGGTTCCGGAGTCCAGCAGGCGCCCCTCTAGTAAGAAGGGCAAGCCTACGACGCCGGTGACCTCCGTCCAACTGGAGGCATCGGATAATCTGCTGGAGGTGCTTAACGGCGCCTCCATCAACGAGGAGCACCGCACTATTATGAGTACGGTGATCCAGAAGGTTCAATCTGCCAAGAGCGGGCTGACTGAAGCCTATGCCAGCCTTCTAACAGGCTTTGAGGTATGTATTTAAGATATGTAAAAATATTACCGCATAGACAGTAGCCCCTGATGCTCAGTTTGGTTTTCGGAAAGAAAAGCCGAACCGAGGATCAAAAAGATATACGCAGGAGTCTAACATAAGTATGTCAATATGGGAATGCAGGCTGCGCTGCTGACCTCTACCGCACTGACTGCAGAGGTCGATGCATTGAAGTAGAGCCTCGAGCGGTTCGAGAGCGAGCTCGGCCTTGCCAAGAAGCAGCTCGAGGACAAAGAAGGTAAGTAATACCTTATGTAAGTATGTAAAAAAGATGTGGTTGCAAAAAATGACAGGACCAATGTGAGTATTAAAGGGGCCACAACCCAGGTGGCAACCCTGAAGGAAGCGCTGTCCAAGGCCGAAGAAAATGCGGCCGTGGAGCTTATCGAGCAAGAAAAGCAGGAGGCGCGGGTGGCGGAGGTGCAGCAAGAGCTCCAGGCTCTCGTGAAAAAACACGAGAGTTTGGAGCTTGACTCAAAGACTCGAGAGTCCGAGCTTGCCTCTACCCTTGAGAGCGCCAAATCTGCCAAGGCTGAAGCCCAAAAGCCCTCCAGGAAATTGAGGCGATGAAGAAGATAGCGGCGGGTAAGACATTCTTTATGCAAAGCAAGCACGTGAAAGTGAATTACTTGTTACTTAACCGAGTCCGGAGCTCTCCAGGAGCATTCACAGATCTACCCCGCAGTGTGTCCGACGCTGCCACCTGCTACCGGGCCGAGGAGGGGAGTTCGACGGAGAAGGTGTTCTGGTCTCAGTATGCTGAGGCTGGACACCCGATGCCCTTGAGCGACCAGCTGAAGCAGCTGGTCGAGCTACATAAGGTGGCCGAACAGGCCATGAAGGGCCTCATAGTCCGGCTGTGGCCTGGGGAGGCCATGCCTGGGAGCTAGTTCGAGCTGGTGAGGCGGCCGTGGACGATGTCCATGGCTTGAAGTCATCAATCGCTCAGATGCATCGAAGGTGCCCGTGGGGCCTTGCCCGTGCTAAAGTGCACTGGGGCAAGATGGACGCTGAGAAGCTTGTGACGGATGGACCACCACCGGGCAAGGAGCATCGCAAGCCCGAGATGTATTATGAGGGCGCCCTGAAGGGTGTCCGCCTTATAGAGGATGAATGCTCCAAAGATGTAATTTTTGAGTAAACTCGCATTTGTGATCCTGTACGCTGAAAACTTGTTCATATGCGCTAAGCAACGCTTTTGAATTTAAAATATTACCTTCTGTGTGGCCGTTTATTAAATTTGAGAGATGGCGAGTCGTCGGCTTCTGCCCCCATGCCACGAGTGCTGGGGTGTTCGGGATAAACTTGAGCGCTCTTTTTCCCATTCTTGGGTCCTTCGAGGGAGGCGCTCAACACAACGAACAAGGCAATCAGAGTATAATACTTGAACACTCTCACTTGGCCATAGAATTCTATAATTAAATTTCGGCGAAGCCCCTAGTATTCGGAAGACCGATTTCGGGGCGCTATCCACGCCTAGGCCGGACAAAGCCGACTCCTCGCTCTAAGCGGCATAAGTCTTTAGGGACTCGAAAACCTCTTGAACAGCGACAAACTCTTGCCCTATCATGACGGTCAGTTTTAGCTTTCTCCACTGAGGTGCTTAGCCCAGCTCAACTGGGGCACAATCGCAGTGGTTCTCCCAGCGCTACCTTAGCCGATATAATGGAACGTAAGGTACGAAAACATGGGAGCCAGGCAAACCCAACTATTGACCCAAGACATGATTCGGAGCCGATGCATATAATGCTATAAGTTTGGGGTGCCGCACTTTTCGTCGAGTGTTGGACTTCTCACACCATATTCGGGGTACGTAAGCCCTCGGTGTATTGGCCGTACCAAAGTGTACGGTTGCATCATGTCATAACTGAACATATTTACATAAAAAAGGAATGCAATAATAGACAAAAGCTATGTATTGTTTATTCAAAAAGTCTGCGGTAAAAGCAGAACGATACAAATAGTGTGATAAGCAAGAGATGGGACTATTTGACGTGTCCCCCTCCAGGGGCGAGCTGCGGGGTGATATGTGAAACAAGTATACTACTCGTTATAGAGACCACCCGGACACTCGACGTAGCTTTCTGCCTCCCTGGCTGTTGCATCGTGTGTTCGGCAATTGTACTGCCGGACAGGCCTTCCGGAGAGTGGAATCTTGAAAGTAAGAAACACAAAGGAATGACAAAATCGGGAGCCCCTAGTGCAGTTGAGCCGCATTTTGGGCATGCCGTGGTCGTGCCCCTCCCCCTATGCCCATGGTATTTCCAGAGCGTAATTATGTACGCGTAGTACTGGTTTTGGAATTTCACGAGGGCTGGGGTTGGGGCCGCATTGCTACGCATGATCAGAACGTGCCAGGCGGTCTTGTTGTAGGTTACTCTAGGCACGCTTGACGGTGTCCGGACGTTTAATAGTCGGACTCGAGAATTGCCTTGAGAGGCTACTTTGTACTTCCGCCGCGAGGGCCGCCGTATGCTCCTCCGTTCGGAGAGAGCGTTCGGTGTTTCCATTGAACGTAATGACTCTCGAGGGCCTGGCATCTTGAGGTTGAGGTATGCGTAGTGCGGCACCGCATTGAACTTTGCAAATGCGGTTCGTCCGAGCAGTGCGTGATAGCCATCATGAACGGGACTATGTCGAAGATTAACTCCTCGCTTCAGAAATTATCCGGGGATCCGAAGAACACCTCAAGTGTAACTGAGCCTGTACAATTGGCCTCTACACCTGGTATGACGCCTTTAAAGGTCGTCTTTGTGGGTTTAATCCTTGAGGGATCTATGCCCATTTTTCGCATCGTATCCCGATAAAGCGAGTTCAGGTTCTTGCCGCCGTCCATAAGGACTCTAGTGAGGTGAAATCCGTCAATGGTTGGGTCTAGAACCAATGCGGCGAATCCGCCATGGCGGATGCCAGTGGGGTGGTCCCTTCGATCAAAGGTGATCGGGCAGGCGGACCATGGATTGAACTTTTGGGCGACTGGCTCCAACGCATATACGTCCCTGAGTGCATGCTTCCGCTCCCTTTTGGGTATGTGGGTTCCGTATATCATGTTCACCGTCCGCACTTGTGGGGGGAAGCCCTTCTGTCCCCTATTGTTCGGCGGCCGGGGCTCCTCCTCGTCATCTCTATGCAGCCCCTTGTCACTGTTTTCGGCATTTAACTTGCCTGCCTGCTTTGAACACCCAACAGTCCATGTTGGTGTGATTGGCTGGTTTTTCGGGGGTGCCGTGTATCTGGCATGAGCGATCGAGTATTCGGTCCAAACTGGACGGGCCCGGAGTATTTATTTTAAATTGCTTTTTCCGCTGACCGGGTTTAGAGCCTCTGAATCCGGCATTGACTGCCGTATCCTCAGCATTGTCGCCGTTAATGCGGCGCTTGTGCTTGTTGCAACGCGACCTGCCATTGTTGTTCTTGGTATCCGAATTACCAGGGCTCTTGGTCATGTTATTACTACGAGCTAGCCAGCTGTCTTCTCCCACACAAAAGCGGGTCATGAGTGTTGTGAGGGCTGCCATGGATTTCGGCTTTTCCTGTCCTAGGTGTCGGGCAAGCCACTCGTCACGGATGTTATGTTTGAAGGCTGCGAGGGCCTCTACGTCCGGACAGTCGACTATTTGATTTTTCTTGGTTAGGAACCATGTCCAGAATTGTCTGGCCAATTCCTCTGGTTGCTGAATTATGTGGCTTAGGTCATCGGCGTCTGGTGGTCGCACATAGGTGCCCTGGAAATTGTCGAGGAATGCGGCTTCCAGGTCCTCCCAACAACCAATTGACTCTGCTAGCAAGCTGTTAAGCCAATGTCGAGCTGGTCCTTTAAGCTTGAGTGGGAGGTATTTGATGGCGTGTAGATCATCACCGCGGGCCATGTGGATATGAAGGAGATAATCCTCAATCCATACCGCAGGATCTGTTGTGCCATCGTATGATTCGATGTTTACGGGTTTGAAACCCTCGGGGATTTGATGATCCATTACTTCATCTGTGAAGCATAGTGGGTGTGCGGCGCCTACATCTTTGGGCTATATCACGACGTAGCTCAAATGAGCTTTGTCTACTGTGTTCAGCCCGGCCGGAATTGCCATATCCGGCATGACGGTTATCGTCATGCGTCGTGGGGCGCCCACGCGATCCGTAGATCAATCTTTTTTGCCTTGCCTTGTCCTCCAATATATCTCGCAGGTCTGGCGCATTTCCCCGTGCCTTGGTATTCTTTGAGCGACACCGGGGTGCGGCTTGAGTGGAGGGTCGAGAGGCCTCTCTATCGCGGCCACGAGGTGACCTGTCGGCCGCGTCGTGCGCTGGTGATCAGGGTAGCAGCCTGCGCTTTGGGTAGCTCTTGGAGGGGCGTTCGAGTTCGTACTCTTCGGCCGCAAGGACTTCAGTCCATCTGTCGGCTAGCAAGTCTTGGTCAGCTCTAAGTTGTTGCTGTTTTTTCTTGAGACTTTCGCCGTGGCCATAAGCCCTGCGTTTGAAACGCTCTTGTTCGACGGGATCCTCTGGCACGACAAATTAAGTCGTCGAGGCTTGCCTCGTCTTCGGAGGGAGGCATGTAATTATCATCCTCTACCTCTCTGTCTGCCGCTTTCTCATGAGGGCTGGCTTCTCCATCCCCCTGTGCTGAATCCTGCTGGAGGGGGTTGTCTTTGGCACTGTCCGCGATGTTATTATCTCCCGTGCCGGAATCGCCGTTTTTGCTTTGGCGGGATTTAGAGCGGCGCCACTGACGCCGGCGCTTAGGCTGCTTCTTGGAGGGGTCATTCTCCGTTGTTCCATCGCCCTTCCCTTCTTTTGAGGTGTCCATCATGTATATGTCATACGACGAGGTGGCCCTCCAATGCCCTATAGGCGCTGGTTCTTGGTCGTCTCCTGCATCGGCGTCCATACCGTCGATGTCTTCGGAGTCGAAGTCGAGCATGTCGGTTAAATCATCGACAGTGGCTACGAAGTGGGTGGTGGGTGGGCTTTGAATTTCTTCATCGTCCGCATCCCAACCTTGGTGACCATAGTCCAGCCAGGGCTCTCCTGATAAAGAGAGAGACTTTAGTGAATTCAGTATGTCGCCGAAGCGCGAGTGCTGAAAGATCTCGGCGGCGGCGAACTCCATGATTGGCGCCCAATCGGATTCGATTGGCAGGGGCGCGGAAGGTTCGGAGTCCGGAGAGGAGTCCGGCACCTTGGAGTCACGAGCTTCGCAATGGACAAGGCTGGTGTTCGGCTCGATCGCCGTAGAGATTGCAGCCCCGAGGCGGTGTCCAGCCACCCTTCCTCGATTGTCGCAGTCGGCTCCGAGCTAAGGTTCGGAGCAGAACTGGTGCGGCCTTCAGGGCACTGTTCGGCGGCAGAGCTAGAGCATGCCCATCGTGACAGTGCGGCGCGCTTGGCTGTGGCTCGAACCCGTCGAAGATCAAGTCTCCGCGGACGTCGGCCGTGTAGTTCAAACTTCCAAATCTGACTTGATGGCCAGGGGCGTAGCTTTCGATCTGCTCCAGATGGCTGCTTAATTGGCCCGCAGCAAAGCCGCCGAATACGAAGATCTGTCCGGGAGAAAAGTCTCACCTGGACCACGCCGTTGTTGATGATCGGAGGAGCCATCGGGCCTAAAGATGACGACATACGTAGGAACTCTCAATGAAAGCACCAATGTCGGTGCCAAAACCGCGGATCTCGGGTAGGGGGTCCCGAACTATGCGTCTAGGCGGATGGTAACAGGAGACAAGGGACACGACGTTTTACCCAGGTTCGGGCCCTCTCGATGGAGGTAAAACCCTACTCCTGCTTGATTAATATTGATGATATGGGTAGTACAAGAGTAGATCTACCATGAGATCAGAGAGGCTAAACCCTAGAAGCTAGCCTATGGTATGATTGTTGTTCGCCCTACGTACTAAAACCCTCCGGTTTATATAGACATCGGAGAAGGCTAGGGTTACACAGAGTCGGTTACAATGGGAGGAGATCTACATATCCGTATCGCCAAGCTTGCCTTCCATGCCAAGGAAAGTCCCATCCGGACACGGGACAAAGTCTTCAATCTTGTATCTTCATAGTCCAGGAGTCCGGCCATCCGGACACCCCCTAATCCAGGACTCCCTCAATCATCCACTAGTTGGCTGACATTTTTTTTACAACCACGTCATCGATGTAAGCCTCTATTGTTTTTCTGATTTGCTTCTCCAAGCATGTTTGAATCATGCGCTGGTATGTTGCACCTGCATTTTTTAAACCAAAGGGCTTTGTATTGAAACAGAATGTCCCATAAGGAGTGATGAAGGCCGTAGCTGCCTGATGGGAATCCTTCACTTTGATCTGATGATATCTTGAATAGGCGTATAGAAAACACAAGGAATCTTACCCTATTGTGGCATCCACAATCTGGTCAATATGTGGCAGAGGAAAGGGATCCTTGGGGCAGGCCTTGTTGAGGTCTTTAAAATCGACACACAGTCCCCAAGACTTATCCTTTTTGGGTACCATGACCAGGTTAGCTAGCCAATTGGGGTGTTCAATGTCCCTGATAAATTTAGCCTCAAGTAACTTGGCCAATTCTTCGCCCATAGCTTGACAGTTAGGCTTTGAAACCCGTCGGAGCGCCTATTTAACAGGTTTCGAGCCTTTTAGTATATTCTGGTTGTGCTCGGCTAGGTTGCGTGGGATTCCTAGCATGTTAGAGGGACACCAGGAAAAAATACCTCAATTTTACTTTAGGAAATTAGGCATGGCTTTGTCGACCGCTAGCGGCAGCTGTGCACCTATGGATCCCATCTTGTTTGGGTCTGTTGGGTGCAACTGAAATTTGACGATTTCGTTAGCTGGTTTGAACGAAGTTGATTTTGATCTTTTGTCGAGGATGATGTCATCCCTGTCTACCGTGGCCCAAAGTGCAGTCAACTCCTCTCCTGCAAAGCTCTCGGCTAGTGACTCGAGGGCAAGTGACATCGTTTTATTTTCGGTCGAAGTGCTCTCTCAGGGTTACTTGATATAGTGATCACCCTGTTCGGGCCTGACATCTTGAGCTTCATGTACCCGTAATGTGGGATAGCGTGAAATTTTGAGAAGGCGTCACGTCCTAATAGGGTGTGGTAGCCACTTTGGGAGGGTACGATGTGGAAGGTCGACTCCTCGCATCAGTAGATCTCGGGAGTTCCGAAGACCACATCAAGGGTGATCTTTCCACATCATCGCGCCTCCCTTACAGGATTACTCCCTTAAATGTAATGTAACTTTGTTCGATGCAGGATTTATCGGTTTCAATCTTGTCCAAAGTGTCCTCATAGATGAGGTTTAGGCTGTTGTTGCCATCCATTAGGACCTTTTGGAGTCGACGTCCGCTCACGATAGGGTAGGCAGTCGGGCAGTGACTCGGGGTGCGCTTTGGCTGGTCCCATTTGTTCTAAGGTGATTGGCGTGTCTAACCATGATGTAGACGTGACGTGCTGGATGTGACTTAGCTTTGAAGGTCTCTTTTCCTTTTGCTCTTTGATGTATTAGTTTCATAGATCATCAGGATCTCGTCTTCGTCCGAAGATGTTGTCGGATGCTAGTGATTTTGCTTATTCCGGAGGAGGGCTTCGCCTCTCCTAGCCACCTGTTGCACTATGTACCCAGTAGGCTCAAAGGTTGTGGGTTGAGTGCATTGGGCATGGTTTGTCCAGCAGATCATCGAGGGCCGTCTTCAATCCAGCGCATGGCTTAATTCTTTTCGGTGAGGGCTCGACTAACGCGGGCGAAGAGAGTACTCCCTCCGAGATGTCTACCTATCATGTTTGAATTTTTCATTGCAGATCGAGTCTACTTGCTCTTTTTGATCCAACTAAAACGTCTTTTATGGTGCAAAATTTTGACACTAGATCTGATAACTCAGAGAAAGTTTGAACGAGGCGGTGGGAGAGGGCGTTTAGAACACCTTATTCTTTGCAGCTATGCTGGAAGGTTACTAATACATCTCCAATGTATCTATAATTTTTTATTGTTCCATGCTATTATAGTATCAATCTTGGATGTTTTATATGCAATTATATATCAATTTTTTGGGACTAACCTATTAACCTAGTGCCCAGTGCCAGTTGTTGTTTTTTACTTGTTTTTGGCTTTTCAGAAAATCAATATCAAACAGAGTTCGAACGGAGAAAAAACTTTGGATTGTTTTTTCCTGGACCAGAAGGGACCCTAGAAGGTTAGGAGAAGACATGAAGGGCCACGAGGGAGCGACAAGCTCAGGAGGCGCGCCCCTGATACGTCTCCAATGTATCTACTTTTTGAAACAGTTTTGCCCTTGTTTTGGACTCTAACTTGCATGATTTGAATGGAACTAATCCGGACTAACGCTGTTTTCAGCAGAACTGCCAATGTGTTATTTTTGTGCAGAAATACAAATTCTCGGAATGACCTGAAACTTCACAGAGAATATTTTCGGAATTAATAAAAAATATTGGCGAAAGAATCAGCACCAGGAGGCCCACACCCTGTCCATGAGGGTGCAGGGCGCGCCCACCCCCTGGGGCATGCCCCCTGCCTCGTGGGCCCCCTGAGACTCCACCGACCTCAACTCCAACTCCATATATTCACGTTCGGGGAGAAAAAAATCAAAGAGAAGGATTCATCGCGTTTTACGATACGGAGCCGCCGCCATGCCCTAATCTTCCTCGGGAGGGCTGATCTAGAGTCCGTTTGGGGCTCCGGAGAGGGGAATCCGTCGCCATCGTCATCATCAACCTTCCCCCATCACCAATTTCATGATGCTCACCGCCGTGCGTGAGCAATTCCATCGTAGGCTTGGTGGACGGTGATGGGTTGGATGATATTTACCATGTAATCGAGTTAGTTTTGTTAGGGTTTGATCCCTAGTATCCATTATGTTCTAAGATTGATGTTGCTATGACTTTGCTATGCTTAATGCTTGTCACTAGGGCCCGAGTGCCATGATTTCAGATCTGAACCTATTATGTTTTCATGAATATATGTGAGTTCTTGATCCTATCTTGCAAGTCAATAGTCACCTACTATGAGTTATGATCCGCAACCAAGTGACAATAATCGGGACCACTCTGGTGATGACCGTAGTTTGAGGAGTTCGTGTATTCACTAAGTGTTAATGCTTTGGTCCGGTACTCTATTAAAAGGAGGCCTTAATATCCCTTGGTTTCCAATAGGACCCCGCTACCACGGGAGGGTAGGACAAAAAGATGTCATGCAAGTTCTTTTCCAGAAGCATGTATGACTATATTCGGAATACATGCCTACATTACATTGATGAACTGGAGCTAATTCTGTGTCACCCTATGTTATAGCTGTTGCATGAGGAATCGCATCCGACATAATTATCCATCATTGATCCATTGCCTACAAGCTTTTGCCACTGTTACGATTACTACAGAACTTCTACTATTACTTTTGCCACCGTTACCGTTACTTCCATACTACCTTGCTACTAAATATTTTGCTGCAGATATTAAGTCTCTCAGGTGTGGTTGAGTTGACAACTCGACTGCTAATACTTGAGAATATTGTTTGGCTCCCCATGTGTCGAATCAATAAATTTGGGTTGAATACTCTACCCTCGAAAACTGTTGCGATCCCCTATACTTGTGGGTTATCAAGACTATTTTTTGGCGCCGTCTCCGGGGAGCATAGCTCTACTCTTTGAGTCACTTGGGATATATATCTTTCGATCACTATGACGAACATGAAAGATGAAAGAACCAAGATTTTTCCCGCAACTACGAGGGGAGGTAAGGAACTGCCATCTAGCTCTGCACTTGATTCACCTACTGTTTTGAGTAAACTTGCGACACCTACACCTGTTATTGATTCTGATATGTCACATGTTATTGATGATGCCACTTTCTCTATGCATGATGCTTATGATGAAACTACTTCTATGCTTGATTATACCGTGCCACTAGGTGAATTTCTTGATGAACTACTCGCTAGGGTTAGAGAGAATGAAATTATTGAAACTGATAATATTGATGAAAGTGATGATGAAGATTCTCCCCCTAGATATGAATTGTCTGATGTGCCTGAGGGTTATGTTATGGATGAAGAAACTTCTAGAGACTTTTTTGCTTGCAAAGATAGATATGATCTTAAGAAACTGTTAGTTAAGCTGAAGGAAAAGTCTTTGAATGCTAGAATGAAATATGACCCTGCTTTTGCTACTTCACATATCTGTATTTCTGATAAGGATTATGATTTCTCTGTCGATCCTGAGTTAATTACTTTGGTTGAATCTGATCCTTTTTATGGCTATGAATCTAAAACTGTTGTGGCACATCTTACTAAATTAAATGATATAGCCACCCTATTCACTCATGAGGAAAATATTCGTTACTACTATATCCTTAAGCTATTTCCGTTCTCATTAAAGGGTGATGCTAAAACATGGTTTAACTCTCTTGCTCTTGGTTGTGTGCGTAGTCCCCAGGATATGATTTATTACTTCTCTGCTACATATTTCCCCGCTCATAAGAAACAAGTTGCCTTAACGGAAATATATAATTTCATGCAAATTGAAGAAGAGAGTCTCCCACAAGCTTGGGGGATGCTTCTCCAATTACTTAATGCTTTGCCTGATCATCCTCTTAAGAAAAATGAAATACTCGATATCTTTTATAATGGACTAACCGATGCTTCCAGAGACCACCTGGATAGTTGTGCTGGTTGTGTTTTCAAGGAAAGAATTGTTGAGCAAGCTGAATTGCTATTGAATAATATATAGAGTAATGATAATGATTGGACACTTCCTGAACCAACTCCTAAGCCAATTCTGAAGAAAAGGGGTATTCTATTTCTCAGTCCTGAAGATATGCAAGAGGCAAAGAAATCTATGAAAGAAAAGGGTATTAAAGCTAAATATGTTAAGAATTTACCACCAATTGAAGAAATACATGGTCCTAATAACCCGACAGAGGTAGTAAAGGTAAATTCTCTCTATAGATTTGATGAAGGTGATATTCCTCATAATAAGTCTGCTAGCCAATGTTTGGATGAGTTTGATAATTTTATAGTTAAATAAGGAAACTTCAATGCTTATGTTGGTAGACAATTGAAACAAAATGCTTATATGATTGAACACTTGAGTGATTATATGTCTGGAGTTAAAGGTGAACTTAAACTTATTACTAAACATGCTTCTATGGTTACCACTCAAGTAGAACAAGTGCTTAAAGCACAAGATGATTTGCTCAAGGAATTAAATAATAAGAAAAATGATAATGTTGTTAGAGTTGTGACTAGAGGGGGTAGAATGACTCAGGAACCTTTGTATCCTGAGGGCCACCCTAAGAGAATTGAGCAAGATTCTTAGAGAACTAATGTTGATGCACCTAGTCCTTCTAAGAAGAAGAAAAAGAAAAATGATAGGACTTTGGATGCTCCTAGTGAACCTGTTGTTGACACACCTGAGAATCCCAATGATATTTCTATTTACGATCTTTGAAACACAATCTGGTAATGAACATGAACCCAGTGATAATGTTAATGATGATGTTCATGTTGATGCTCAACCAAGCAATAACAATGATGTAGAGATTGAACCTGCTGCTGATCTTGATAACCCACAATCAAAGAATCAACGTTATGATAAAAGAGACTTCGTTGCTAGGAAGCACGGTAAATAAAGAGAGCCATGCACTACAAGAAAAGACACATCCGTGACATTTTGGGCCGAACGAAAAAAATTTCTGTCATACTTATGACACTTCTATGACGATAATTGTGACAAAACCCGGTATCATCGTAGATGTGGTGGGGTCCTACTTCTATGAAAAAAAATCATGACAGAAAATGGGCTTTTCATCCTGGGTGGGCCGGAGACGCTGCTGCATGACATTCTTTGGGCCGTCCATGACGGATAAAACCATGGTAGAAGCGAGGGTGAGGAAAATATCTGGGTGTTCCCGGTTAGGGTGGGTGGTCGGGGCCGAGCGATGCACGTTTCTCTCTTACACGCACGTGTGTGGGGTTTGAGGCGTTGGGCTCTAACTGAACCCGAGCGAGGCGTTGGGCTCTAACTGAACCCGAGCGAGGCGTTGGGCTCTAATCGAACCCGGCGGCCTGCCGCGAGCTACGCGTTCATCGACCCGGCGATCGATCGATGGTCGATAATCGAACCCGATCGAGCGATTCCTTCACTACTGCTGCTAACTGAAGACGATCGATGCTGCCTCTGGATGAACAGTGAGCGTTGCTAGGGGGGTTTGGATGAACAGTTCCCGGTGGGGGTGGATGAATAGGACCCCATGGTGTTGCCTCCGGATGAACAGGACCCGATCGATCGAGCCGGTTGGGGCTGGATGAACAGGACCCCGTGGAGGGCTGGACGAACAGGACCACCCCGTGGAGGGCAGGATGAACAGTAGACGGTGGAGGGCTAGATGAACAGTAGCCCGTGGAGGGGTTGTTGAACAGGAGCCCGTGGAGAGGGGTGGTTGAATAGTAACCGGTGGAGCAGCGTGCGATGGAGGCTGGATGAACAGGAGCCCGTGGATGAACAGTCACAAGTGGAGGCTGGAGGAGGTCAACGGTGGATGAAAAGTAGCCCGTGGAGGAAGCCGGGGGGGGGGGGTCGATGGTGGAGATGAACAGTATCCCGTGGAGTCCTGTTTTGCGGTACGCCACACCCCTCCCGAACAGGGCCCCCGTTTCGACCGTAGTGCTCCAACACAAGTCCGTTTCCTCCGTTTTGCGGTACGCCACACCCCTCCCAATCAACAGGACCCCCGTTCCAACCGTAGGAGGCCCGTTTCCTCTGTTTTGTGGTACGCCAGACCCCTCCCGATGAACAGGATCCCGTTTTGACCGTGGTCGGTCGAACTCAAGGCCGTTTCCTTCGTTCTGCGGTACACCAGGCCTCGTTTCCATCGGCTATTCCGTCCAAGCCGGTTGGCTCCCACGCGTTCCGTTGCCTCCCGATGAACACGACGCATTCCGTTGCCTCCCCATGAACACGACGACGACACAATTTCTCCGTTCTGACCCAGCCATGTACATGATCCCTGGCCGTACGTATGCGCGAGTAGGCGTTCGAGGCCCTGCCCGTATGTACGTACGTGGCCATATTTTCTTTCTTGCACACTGGCCGCTCTACGTACGTGTACATGCGCGCCTCTACTACGACACGTGCGCGCCTCTACATTGACCAGTATGTACGTACGCTTTCGCGACTAGAATGACAATGCTATGTACGCTTCGACCAGGTGGGTCCCGACTGTCAGGCACTTCCTTGCGTGCGAAGATGTAGCTGGTGGGTCCCAGCTGTCCGGGGGGCGAATCGTTTTTTTTTTGCCCGGACGCACTTTATTGCGTGCGAAGATGTAGCTGGTGGGTCTCACAGTCAGGGGGAAATGTTTTTTCGCGAAACACGGTTGCCCGTCCGGTGGATCCCCGCTGTCAGGTGGAGGAATAATTATTTTGCGCGTAATAAGGAGGCACTTCCTTGCTGCGGTCGTGGACCCAGCTGTCAACCTCTCCACGTATAGTCCATGTCCGATGGAAGTTGTTCCTTGACCACATTGACCACCCCACGCCGAGAACACCAGGGCGGTGGACGACGGCGAGGCCTAGGAAGGGGACGACGCGGAGCCGGTGAAGACGCAGCAGTGAAAGACCACGCAGTGAGGAGTACGAGGGTTCGCTGGTTCGGCTGCGGTGTGAGGCTGCCGTCGCCACAGGGCCTGGCCAACGGTGGGAATAGTAGGGGACGGTGAGGCCTCCGTGGCAGCACAGCCGGCCACGGGAGGCAGGAGCATGCGGCACGACCGGCGTTGCTTTGGGCGGCGGGAGCAAGAAGACCAGAGGTTGAAGAAGCACTACAGCCATTGGATGGACATCGTACGGTCACTGGAGCTAGAATCGTTCATATTGACTAAGTTGACAAAGCCCTCCATCCCCATCAACTTAGTAGGCCCACAAGCCAGCCAGCCACCTGTTGGGGAATGTAGTAATTTCAAAAAAAATCCTACGCACACGCAAGATCATGGTGATGCATAGCAACAAGAGGGGAGAGTGTTGTCCACGTACCCTCGTAGACCGAAAGCGGAAGCGTTAGCACAACGCGGTTGATGTAGTCGTACGTCTTCATGATCCGACCGATCAAGTACCGAACGTACGGCACCTCCGAGTTCAGCACACGTTCAGCTCGATGACGTCCCTCGAACTCCGATCCAGCCGAGTGTTGAGGAGAGTTTAAATCGACCTGACGGCGTGGTGACGATGTTGATGTTCTACCGACGCAGGGCTTCGCCTAAGCACCGCTACAGCATTATCGAGGTGGACTATGGTGGAGGGGGGCACCGCACATGGCTAAAAGATCAAACGATCAATTGTTGTGTCTCTGGGGTGCCCCTCTGCCCCCGTATATAAAGGAGCAAGGGGGGTGCGGCCGGCCAAGGGAGAGGGCGCGCCAGGAGGAGTCCTACTCCCACCTGGAGTAGGACTCCCCCCTTTCCTAGTTGGATTAGTACTTGGGAGGGGAAAGAGGTGGATGATAAGAAGGAAGGGGGGGGGCGCCGCCCCCTTCTCCTTGTCCTATTCGGACTAGGGGGGAGGGGGCGCGGCCCTTGCCCTGGCCGCCTCCTCTCTCTTCAACCACGGCCCACTAAGGCCCATTAAGTCCCCGAAGGGGTTCCAGTAACCTCCCGGTACTCCGGTAAAATCCCGATTTCAACCGGAACAATTCCGATATCCAAACATAGGCTTCCAATAAATCAACCTTCATGTCTCGGCCATTTCAAGACTCCTCGTCATGTCCGTGATCACATCCGGGACTCCAAACAACCTTCGATACATCAAAACATATAAAATCATAATATAACTGTCATTGAAACGTTAAGCGTGCGGACCCTACGGGTTCGAGAACTATATAGACATGACCGAGACACGTCTCCAGCCAATAACCAATAGCGGAACCTGGATGCTCATATTGGCTCCCACATATTCTACGAAGATCTTTATCGGTCAGACCGCATAACAACATACGTTGTTCCCTTTGTCATCGGTATGTTATTTGCCCGAGATTCGATCGTCGGTATCTCAATACCTAGTTCAATCTCGTTACCGGCAAGTCTCTTTACTCGTTTCGTAATACATCATCCCGCAACTAACTCATTAGGTGCTATGCTTGCAAGGCTTAAGTGATGTGCATTACTGAGAGGTCCCAGAGATACCTCTCCGACAATCGGAGTGACAAATCCTATTCTCAAAATATGCCAACCCAACAAGTACCTTTGGAGACACCTGTAGAGCACCTTTATAATCACCCGATTCGTTGTGACGTTTGGTAGCACACAAAGTGTTCCTCCGTAAGCAGGAGTTGCATAATCTCATAGTCATAGGAACATGTATAAGTCATGAAGAAAGCAATAGCAACATACTAAACGATCGTGTGCTAAGCTAACGGAATGGGTCATGTCAATCACATCATTCTCCTAATGATGTGATCTCGTTAATCAAATGACAACTCATGTCTATGGTTAGGAAACATAAACATCTTTGATCAACGAGCTAGTCAAGTAGAAGCATACTAGTGACGCTCTGTTTGTCTATGTATTCACACATGTATTATGTTTCCGGTTAATACAATTCTAGCATGAATAATAAACATTTATCATGATATAAGGAAATAAATAATTATTGCCTCTAGGGAATATTTCCTTCAGTCTCCCACTTGCACTAGAGTCAATAATCTATTACACAGTAATGATTCTAACACACATGGAGCCTTGGTGCTGATCATGTTTTTCTCGTGGAAGAGGCTTAGTCAACGGGTCTGCAACATTCAGATCCGTATGTATCTTGCAAATTTATATGTCTCCCACCTGGACTACATCCCGGATGGAATTGAAGCGTCTTTTGATGTGCTTGGTTCTCTTGTGAAATCTGGATTCCTTCGCCAAGGCAATTGCTCCAGTATTGTCACAAAAGATTTTCTTTGGACCCGATGCACTAGGTATGACACCTAGATCGGATATGAACTCCTTCATCCAGACTCCTTCATTTGCTGCTTTTGGAGCAACTATGTATTCCGCTTCACACGTAGATCCCGCCACGACGCTTTGTTTAGAACTGCACCAACTGACAACTCCACCGTTCAATGTAAACACGTATCCGGTTTGCGATTTATAATCGTCCGGATCAGTGTCAAAGCTTGCATCAACGTAACCTTTTACGATGAGCTCTTTGTCACCTCCATAAAAGAGAAATATATCCTTAGTCATTTTCAGGTACTTCAGGATGTTCTTGACTGCCGTCCAGTGATCCTCTCCTGGATTACTTTGGTACCTCCCTGCTAGACTTATAGCAAGGCACACATCAGGTCTGGTACACAACATTGCATACATGATAGAGCCTATGACTGAAGCATAGGGAACATCTTTCATTTTCTCTCTATCTTCTGAAGTGGTCGGGCCTTGAGTCTTACTCAACTTCACACCTTGTAACACAGGCAAGAACCCTTTCTTTGCTTGATCCATTTTGAACTTCTTGAAAACTTTGTCAAGGTATGTGCTTTGTGAAAGTCCAATTAAGCGTTTTGATCTATCTCTATAGATCTTATTGCCCAATATGCCAGCAGCTTCACCGAGGTCTTAGATTGAAAAACTCTTATTCAAGTATCCCTTTATGCTATCCATAAATTCTATATCATTTCCAGTTAGTAATATGTCATCCACATATAATATCAGAAATGCTACAGAGCTCCCACTCACTTTCTTGTAAATACAGGTTTCTCCAAAAGTCTGTACAAAATCAAATGCTTTGATCACACTATCAAAATGTTTATTCCAACTACGAGAGGCTTGCACCAGTCCATAAATGGATCGCTGGAGCTTGCACACTTTGTTAGCTCCCTTTGGATCGACAAAACCTTCCGGTTGCATCATATACAACTCTTCTTCCAGAAATCCATTCAGGAATGCAGTTTTGACATCCATCTGCCAAATTTCATAATCATAAAATGCGGCAATTGCTAACATTATTCGGACAGACTTAAACATTGCTACGGGTGAGAAGGTCTCATCGTAGTCAATCCCTTGAACTTGTCGAAAACCTTTCGCAACAAGTCGAGCTTTGTAGACAGTAACATTACCGTCAGCGTCAGTCTTCTTCTTGAAGATCCATTTATTCTCAATTGCTTACCGATCATCAGGCAAGTCAACCAAAGTTCACACTTTGTTCTCATACATGGATCCCATCTCAGATTTCATGGCCTCAAGCCATTTCACGGAATCTGGGCTCACCATCGCTTCTTCATAGTTTGTAGGTTCATCATGGTCTAGTAACATGACTTCCAGAACAGGATTACCGTACTACTCTGGTGCAGATCTTACTCTAGTTGATCTACGAGGTTCAATAACAACTTTATCTGAAGTTCCATGACCATCATCATTAACTTCCTCACTAAATGGTGTAGGCGTCACAGAAACCGGTTTCTGTGATGAACTACTTTCCAATAAGGGAGCAGGTATAGTTACCTCATCAAGTTCTACTTTCCTCCCACTCACTTCTTTCGAGAGAAACTCCTTCCCTAGAAAGGATCCATTCTTAGCAACAAATGTCTTTCCTTTGGATCTGTGATAGAAGGTGTACCCAACAGTCTCCTTTGGGTATCCTATGAAGACACATTTCTCCGATTTGGGTTCGAGCTTATCAGGTTTTTTTTCACATAAGCATCGCAGCCCCAAACTTTCAGAAACGACAACTTTAGTTTCTTACCAAACCATAGTTCATAAGGCGTCGTCTCAACGGATTTTGATGGTGCCCTATTTAACGTGAATGCGGCCGTCTCTAAAGCATAAACCCAAAATGATAGTGGTAAATCAGTAAGAGACATCATAGATCGCACCATATCTAGTTAAGTACGATTATGATGTTCGGACAAACCATTACGCTGTGGTGTTCCGGGTGGCGTGAGTTGCGAAACTATTCCGCATTGTTTAAAATGTAGACCAAACTCGTAACTCAAATATTCTCCACGATCAGATCATAGAAACTTTATTTTCTTGTTACGATGATTTTCAACTTCACTCTGAAATTCTTTGAACTTTCAAATGTTTTAGACTTATGCTTCATTAAGTAGATATACCCATATCTGCTTAAATCATCTGTGAAGGTGAGAAAATAACGATATCCGCCACGAGCCTCAATATTCATCGGACCACATACATCTGTATGTATGATTTCCAACAAATCTGTTGCTCTCTCCATAGTACCGGAGAACGGTGTTTTAGTCATCTTGCCCATAAGGCACGGTTCGCAAGTACCAAGTGATTCATAATCAAGTGGTTCCAAAAGTCCAAAAGTATGGAGTTTCTTCATGCGCTTTATACCGATATGACCTAAACGACAGTGCCACAAATAAGTTGCACTATCATTATCAACTCTGCATCTTTTGGCTTCAACATTATGAATATGTGTATCACTACTATCGAGATTCATCAAAAATAGACCACTCTTCAAGGGTGCATGACCATAAAAGATATTACTCATATAAATAGAACAACCATTATTCTCTGATTTAAATGAATAACCGTCTCGCATCAAACAAGATCCAGATATAATGTTCATGCTCAACGCTGGCACCAAATAACAATTATTTAGGTCTAATACTAATCCCGAAGGTAGATGTTGAGGTAGCGTGCCGACCGCGAACACATCGACTTTGGAACCATTTCCCACGCGCATCGTCACCTCGTCCTTTGCCGGTGTTAAGCTAATCTGTAGTCCCTATTTCGAGTTGCAAATATTAGCAACAGAACCGATTATCAAATACCCGGTGCTCTGCGAGCTCTAGTAAGGTACACATCAATAACATGTATATCACATATACCTTTGTTCACCTTGCCATCCTTCTTATCCGCCAAATACTTGGGGCAGTTCCGCTTCCGGTGACGATCTGCTTGCGATAGAAGCACTCGATTTCAGGCTTAGGTCCGGACTTGGGTTTCTTCTCCTGAGCAAAGCAACTTGCTTCTTGCTGTTCTTCTTGAAGTTCCCCTTCTTCTTCCCTTTGCCCTTTTTCTTGAAACTAGTGGTCTTGTTGACCATCAACACTTGATGCTCCTTCTTGATTTCTACCTCCGCAGCTTTTAGCATTGCGAAGAGCTCGGGAACCGTCTTATCCATCCCTTGCATGTTATAGTTCATCACGAAGCTCTTGTAGCTTGGTGGCAGTGATTGTAGAATTCTGTCAATGACGCTAGCATCCAGAAGATTAACTCCCACTTGAATCAAGTGATTGCAGTACCCAAACATCTTGAGTATATGCTCACTGACAGAACTATTCTCCTCCATCTTGCAGCTATAGAACTTATTGGAGACTTCATATCTCTCAATCCGGGCATTCTTCTGGAATATTAACTTCAACTCCTGGAACATCTCATATGCTCCATGACGTTCAAAACATCGTTGAAGTCCCGGTTCTAAGCCGTAAAGCATGGCACATTGAACTATCGAGTAGTCATCGACTTTGCTCGCGGACGTTCTTAACATTGTCGGTTGCATCGGTAAACCGCACCGATACGTCTCCATCGTATCTACTTTTCCAAACACTTTTGCCCTTTTTTTGGACTCTAACTTGTATGATTTGAATGGAACTAACCCGGACTGACGCTATTTTCAGCTGAATTGCCATGATGTTGTTTTATGTGCAGAAAACAAAAGTTCTCAGAATGACCTGAAACTCCACAAAATATCTTAGAATAAATAATAAAAAATCCTCGCCAAAGATGAAGACCAGGGGGGCCACACCCTGTCCACGAGGGTGGGGGGGCGCCCCCCCTCCTGGGTGCGCCCCCTACCTCGTGGGCCCCCTGGACACCTTCCGACGCCAACTCCAACTCTATTTACTGGCTTTCGGGGAGAAAAAAATCAGAGAGAAGAAATCATCGCGTTTTACGATATGGAGCCGCCGCCAAGCCCTAATCTCTCTCGGGAGGGCTGATCTGGAGTCCGTTCGGGGCTCCGGAGAGGGGGATTCGTCGCCGTCGTCATCATCAACCATCCTCCATCACCAATTTCATGATGCTCACCGCCGTGCGTGAGTAATTCCATCGTAGGCTTGCCGGACGATGATGGGTTGGATGAGATTTATCATGTTATCGAGTTAGTTTTGTTAGGGTTTGATCCCTAGTATCCACTATGTTCTCGAGATTGATGTTGCTATGACTTTGCTATGCTTAATGCTTGTCACTAGGGCCCGAAAGTGCCATGATTTCAGATCTGAACCTATTATGTTTTCATGAATATATGTGAGTTCTTGATCCTATCTTGCAAGTCTGTAGTCACCTACTATGTGTTATGATCCGGCAACCCCGAAGTGACAATAATCGGGACCACTCCCGGTGATGACCATAGTTTGAGGAGCTCATGTATTCACTATGTGCTAATGCTTTGTTCCAGTTCTCTATTAAAAGGAGGCCTTAATATCCCTTAGTTTCCATTAGGACCCGCTGCCACGGGAGGGTAGGACAAAAGATGTCATGCAAGTTCTTTTCCATAACCACGTATGACTATATTCGGAATACATGCCTACATTATATTGATGAATTGGAGCTAGTTCTGTGTCACCCTATGTTATAACTGTTACATGACGAACCGCATCCAGCATAATTATCCATCACTGATCCGGTGCCTACGAGTTTTCCATATACTGGTTCTCGCTTATTTACTTTTCCACTGCTACTGTTACAATCACTACAAAAATACCAAAAACATTGTTTTTGCTGTCTTTACTTTTGTTACCGTTACCACCACTATCATATTACTTTGCTACTAAACACTTTTGTTGCAGATACTAAGTTTCTAGGTGTGGTTGAATTGAAAACTCAGCTGCTAATACTTGAGAATATTCTTTGGCTCCCCTTGTGTCGAATCAATAAATTTGGGTTGAATACTCTACCCTCGAAAACTGTTGCGATCCCCTATACTTGTGGGTTATCAAGACCCTTTTAAGGCGCCGTTGCCGGGGAGCATAGCTCTATTCTTTGAGTCACTTGGGATTTATATCAGCTGGACACTATGAAGAACTTGAAAGACGCTAAGACAAAAATTTATCCCTCAACTACGAGGGGAGGTAAGGAACTGCCATCTAGCTCTGCACTTGATTCACCTTCTGTTATGAGTAAGCTAGCGACACCTAAACCTGCTTCTGGTATTTGTGCCAATATGTCGCATGTTATTGATGATGCCACTTCTGCTATGCATGATACTTATGATGAAACCACTTCTATGCTTGATACTACTGTGCCCCTTGGTGAATTTCTAGATGAACAAATTTCTAGGTCTAGAGAAAGAGAAATTATTGAAACTGTTAATATTGATGAAAGTGATGATGAAGATATGCCTGCTATTCCTGAGGGTTATCTTTTTGATGCAGAATCTTCTGCAGCTATTTTTGCTTGCCAGGATAGATACGAACTTAAGAGGCTGCTAGTTAAATGGAGTAAAGAATCTCTTAGAGACAGAATGAAACCTGATCCTGCTTTTGCTACTTCACCTATTTGTGTTCCCGATAAGGATTATGAATTTTCTGTTGATCCAGATATAATTACTTTGGTTGAATCTGATCCTTTTTATGGCTATAAATCTGAAACCGTTGTGGCACATCTTACTAAGTTAAATGATATAGCTACCCTGTTTACTAATGATGAGAGATTGTGCTACTTTTATATACTCAAAATATTTCCGTTCTCATTAAAGGGTGATGCTAAGATATGGTTTAATTCTCTTGATACTGGTTGTGTGCGTAGTCCCTGTGATATGATTTATTACTTCTCTGCTAAATATTTCCCTGCTCATAAGAAACAAGCTGCTTTGAGGGAAATATACAACTTCATGCAATTTAAAGAAGAGAGTCTCCCACAAGCTTGGAGGAGGCTTCTCAAGTTACTTAATGCTTTGCCTGATCATCCTCTTAAGAAACCTGAAATACTTGATATCTTTTATAATGGACTTACCGATGCTTCCCGATATTACCTGGATAGTTGTGCTGGTTCTCTTTTCAGGGAAAGAACACCGGATGAAGCTGAAATTCTATTGAATAATATGTTGACAAATGAAAATAATTGGGCACCTCCCGAGCCAGCTCCTGAGCCAATTAATGAGCCTATTCCTAAACCAACTCCGAAGAAGAGAGGTCTTCTATTTCTCAGTCCCGAAGATATGCAAGAGGCAAAGAAGTCTATGAAAGAAAAAGGTATTAAAGCTGAAGATGTTAAGAATTTACCTCCTATTGAAGAAATACATGGTCTTAATTTACACTTTGTTGAAGAAGTATATGATCTCAATTCTCTATTCATCAAGAACCTCCTGATCCCGATATCCCGACCACGGTAGTAAAGGTAAATTCTCTCTATAGATATGATAAAGTGAAGTCCCTCCTACTAAAATTGCTAGTCGATTGCTTGGATGAGTTTGATAACTTTATGTTTAAGCAAGATGACTTTAATGCTTATTTTGGTAGACAATTAAAACAAAATACCTTTATGATTAAACGCTTGGGTGATTATATGGCTAATATTAGAGGTGAACTTAAACTTGTTAGCAAACATGCTTCTATGGTTACCACTCAAGTAGAACAAGTACTTAAAGCTCGTAAAGAAGTGCTTGATGAAATGAATAGTAAGAAAAATGATTATGCTGTTAGAGTGGCTACTAGAACTGGTAGAATGACTCAGGAACCTTTGTATTCTGAAGGCCACCCTAAGAGAATCGAGCAAGATTCTCAGATAAATAATATTGATGCACCTAGTTCTTCTAAAAGGAAGAAAAAGAAAAATGATAGGACTTTGCAAACTTCTAGTGAACCTATTGCTGAACCACCTGAGAATCCAAATGATATATCTATGTCTCATGCTGAAACACAATCTGGTAATGAACATGAACCTAGTGAAAATGTTAATGATGATGTTCATGATGATGCTCAACCTAGTAATGATAATGATGTATAGGTTGAACCTGCTGTTGATCTTGATAACCCACAATTAAAGAATCAACGTTATGATAAAAGAGACTTTGTTGCTAGGAAACATGGTAAAGAAAGGGAACCATGGGTTCAGAAACCCATGCCTTTTCCTCCGAAACTATCCAAGAAAAAGGATGATGAGGATTTTGAGAGCTTTGCTGAAATGATTAGACCCATCTTTTTGCGTGTCACGATTGGTGATATGCTCAAAATGAATCCTTATGCTAAGTATATGAAAGATGTTGTTACAAATAAAAGAAAGATACCGGAAGCTGAAATTTCCACCATGCTTGCTAATTATACTTTTAAGGGTGGGATACCAAAGAAACTTGGAGATCCAGGAGTACCTACTATACCGTGCTCCATTAAGAGAAACTATGTTAAAACTATTTTATGTGATCTCGGATCCGGTGTTAGTGTTATGCCTCTCTCTTTATATTGTAGACTTGATTTGAATAAGTTGACACCTACTGAAATATCTTTGCAAATGGCTGATAAATCAACTGCTATACCTGTCGGTATTTGTGAAGATGTGCCTGTTGTGGTTGCAAACGTTACTATTTTAACGGACTTTGTTATTCTTGATATTCCCGAGGATGATAGTATGTCTATTATTCTTGGAAGACCTTTCCTTAATACTGCAGGGGCTGTTATTGATTGCAACAAAGGCAATGTCAATTTTCATGTTAATGGTAATGAGCATACGGTACACTTTCCGAGGAAACAACCTCAAGTTCATAGTATCAACTCTATTGGAAAAATTCCATCGATTATATTTGGAGGTTTTGAATTTCCTCTCCCTACTGTCAAGAAGAAATATGATATACTTATCATTGGGGATGTCCATATCCCCGTTGAGGTAACCTAGTGTCATTCTAAATTTCTCCGATTCCAAGTTAATCGGAATGAGTTTGTTAACAAGACTTGATCAACTTGTTAGTGGATTCCTTTTTTATGAGCATGAGATGGATGAAACTAGAAGCACAACCTTCTGTACCCTCTATATATTTTCTGTTATTTAGCAGAAATAAAGTAAAATAATATTTTCTGTCTGTTTCCCGAGTTATCCGTGCAATATAAAAATATCCCGAAAATAAAAGTCCTCAGAATGCCATGCCAATGTAATAAGATTTTTTTCGGGAATATTTGAGGATTTTTAGTGCAAAATTTACCGCGGGGAGCTGCCACACACAGCCACGAGGGTGGAGGGCGCGCCCTACCCCCCTGGGCGTGCCCCCCTGTCGCGTGGGCCCACGGTGGCCCTCCTCCACTTATCCCTGCACCCATCTTCTTCCTCTGCCTCACACAACCCCGAAAAACCAACTCAAGCTCGAGTTCCAGCCACTTTTGCTGTGATTTTCGATCTCCTTGCTCAAAGCACCTCTCATAAAACTGCTTGGGGAGATTGTTCCTTGGTATGTGACTCCTCCATTGGTCCAATTAGTTTTTGTTCTAGTGCTTTATTCATTGCAAATTTGTGCTGCATAGGTGACCATGTTCTTGAGCTTGCATGTCAAATTTATATGGTTCCAAGTAGTTCTAATGCTTGATATAGGCTCTAGGCACTTGTAGGAGTAGTTGCTATCAATCTTATTGAAGTTGGTTCACTTTTGTTTGAAGTTACTAAAAATTTCAGATTATTTCGGAAATAATGAAGAGACTTTTGAGGGGCTCGTCGAGCCGAAGCTCGAAGGAAAAACAAAAGGAAGAAGAACGAAATCCCAAATTTAATTTGCCTCGTACCGCGGAGGTCCGGCCGTGTGAATGGCCTTCCGATGACTTCTTGAGGAGAGCCGGGATTTATGAGGATTTCTATTTATTGATTGAGAATGCTGGCCTCCTTGACTTCCTCCATGACCAACGCGTCACGGTATCTCCTACTCACAAATACTTTTGTGCATAACTTCTACTTTTTCCCTAAGAAATCACCTCCAACAGTAGAGTTTCATTTATATGACGTTGTTAAAGAGATTACATTAGCTGAATTTTGCGAGGTTTGCAAAGTACCCTTTGAGGGCACCTTAGATGAACCACACCGTAATGAAGTGGAAGCTTCTATTAACACTATCACTATGGGAGAAACCAGGAAGGTTTCTGATGCAAGAATTACTAGCATACATTTTCCTGTCTTATGCTACTTTGCCTTATTTGCTAGTCGTTGCTTGATAGGTCGCGGGAACTGTGGAAACCTTAGTGTTCCTAATATTATTATTTTGTTCCATGGTTTATACCGCAATAACTCTGTTAGTATGGGTGGAATTGTTGCTAGACTGTTAAGTCTGAACCGTACTAAGGGCCCCATCTTTGGAGGCATTTATGCTTCACGCCTAGCTGAATATTTTGAAATACCTATTAGGCATGAAGAGGAAGAAGAAACAGTGTTGCCCCGTGCTTATTTAGATTATAAGAGTATGCTAGCGCATGACTTTCTTGTTAAGAGTCGTGAAGGGGAGCTCAAATATAAATTGTATTTTGATAAACATCACCCTGAGACTATTACTTTGCCTACTCCCTCTTTGTTTAACTTGTCTGCAGGTACTCACATTGTTCCGTGGGCGGCCGTTCAAGCCTACCAAAAACCTGCACCAGCCCCGGAACCGGAGCCACAAGATGAGCCTCCACGACAGTCTGTTTATTCTTGGGATCCAGAGGTGGTTGCTAGCCAGTGGCAGTCAGAGTCCTCTTCATCACAGTATGATCCCAACTATTCTTCATCGCATGATGCGACCCAGCTACACCTACGGGTATCGGCCAGGCTATCCTCGGCAATAGACCAACTTAGGCCAAAAGCCTAAGCTTGGGGAGAATCGTATTTCTCACCGACATTACATTTATGTTCACACACACTCATTGCTAGATGTCGGTGCTCATACTCTTTCACTGTAATATCCATGCTAGTTTATTTTCCATTTTCCTGCTTTCTTCTTGTGTGTTTAATAAACCTTAAGAAAAACCAAAAAAAAATAGTAGTAGTTTACTTTTCCTGCTGTAGTAATAATTAAAAAGAAAACCTAAAAATATTTCCCGTTCTTCTTTTGCTTGTTGGGAGCTTTCCCGTGTAAATAGTTTTTATTTCTTTTATTTTCTTTGGGGGTCAATAGGAGAAGACCATGATTAAATTGTTGAAGTGTCTCTTATATGCATTATTGTTGATTTAACCAAGAGCCCATATTGCCTTGTCTTCTCCTGTTTATTGAATGCTCGCAGATTCCAGCTTAGTCCAATGCATGTGCACTCTTATTATTATTCACACCGTTCGGTCGTGCAAGTGAAAGGCAATTATGATGATATATGATGGACTGACTGAGATGGGAAAAGCTGGTATGAACTCAACCTCTTTTGTTTTTGTAAATATGATGAGTTCATCGTTCTTGATTCAGCTTATTATGAATAAACATGTTTGCAATGACAATTAGAGATCATAGTTGCTTGTGCCATGCTTGATTAGCTATGAGTTATAATGCTTTACCTTGCGTGCCAACATGCTATTAAAATGATTGTGATGTGGTATGATGGGGTGGTATCCTCCTTTGAATGATTTAAGTGACTTGACTTGGCACATGTTCACGCATGTAGTTGAAACAAATCAACATAGCCTTCACGATATTTATGTTCATGGTGGATTATATCCTACTCATGCTTGTATTCAATGTTTATTAATTTTAATGCATGTTCATGACTGTTGTCGCTCTCTAGTTGGTCGCTTCCCGGTCTTTTGCTAGCCTTCACTTGTACTAAGCGGGAATACTGCTTGTGCATCCAATCCCTTAAACCCCAAATTTATTCCATATGAGTCCACCATACCTTCCTATATGCGGTATCTACCTGCCGTTCCAAGTAAATTTGTATGTGCCAAACTCTAAACCTTCAGATAAACATTCTGATTTGCATGCTCGAATAGCTCATATATCAACTAGGGCTGCCCTTATCTTTCGTGTTAGGTGGGTTATTCTCAAGAGGAGTGGACTCCGCTCCTCACTCACGAGAAAATGGCTGGTCACCGGGATGCCCAGTCCCATGCTTTATGCAAAATAAATCAAATTAATTGCAAACAAAACTCCCCCTGGGACCCGTTGAATGTTGGAGGCACTCGTTGTTTCGAGCAAGCCATGGATTGATGCTTGTGGAGGAGGGGGAGTATAAACTTTACCATTCTGTTTGGGAACCGCCTATAATTTGTTTAGCATGGAAGATATCGTCATCTCTTAGTTGTTATGTTGACAATGAAAGTGTGCGGCTCAAAATATAATTTATCTCTATTTCAAAACTGAGCTATGGTACCTCTACAAAGCCCTACTTCCCTCTGCGAAGGGCCTATCTATTTACTTTTATGTTGAGTCATCACCCTCTTATTAAAAAGCACTACTGGAGAGCAGAGCTGTCATTTGCATTCATTACTATTAATTTATATCGGGTATGACTATGATTGGATCTCTTTTACCATGAATTACAATGTCTAGTCAGTCCTTGATCTTTCAAGGTGCTCTGCATTTATGTTTTGCAGTCTCAGAAAGGGCTAGCGAGATACCATCTTGTTATATCATATTATGATTATTTTTAGGAAGTGTTGTCATCCGAGATTCATTGTTATGGCTTGCTAGCTGATTATGTTATTGATATGAGTAAACATGAGACCTAGAAGTTATTGCAAATGTGGTTAGTTATGATATTTGCTGAAAACCTGAATGCTGGCTTGACATAGGTACAACAACAAGAGCAAACAGAGTTTGTAAAAGGTTTTCTTTTTCTCTTTCAATTTGTCAACTGAATTGCTTGAGGACAAGCAAGGGTTTAAGCTTGGGGGAGTTGATACGTCTCCGTTGTATCTACTTTTCCAAACACTTTTGCCCTTGTTTCGGACTCTAACTTGTATGATTTGAATGGAACTAACCCGGACTGACGCTATTTTCAGCAGAATTGCCATGATGTTGTTTTATGTGCAGAAAACAAAAGTTCTCGGAATGACCTGAAACTCCACGGAATATCTTAGAATAAATAATAAAAAATCCTCGCCAAAGATGAAGACCAGGGGGCCCACACCCTGTCCACGAGGGTGGGGGTGCACCCCCCCTCCTGGGCGCGCCCCCTACCTCATGGGCCCCCTGGACACCTTCCGACGCCAACTCCAACTCTATTTACTGGCTTTCGGGAGAAAAAAATCAGAGAGAAGAAATCATCGCGTTTTACGATACGGAGGCGCCACCAAGCCCTAATCTCTCTCGGGAGGGCTGATCTGGAGTCCGTTCGGGGCTCCGGAGAGGGGGATTCGTCGCCGTCGTCATCATCAACCATCCTCCATCACCAATTTCATGATGCTCACCGCCGTGCGTGAGTAATTCCATCGTAGGCTTGCTGGATGGTGATGGGTTGGATGAAATTTATCATGTAATCGAGTTAGTTTTGTTAGGGTTTGATCCCTAGTATCCACTATGTTCTGAGATTGATGTTGCTATGACTTTGCTATGCTTAATGCTTGTCACTAGGGCCCGAGCGCCATGATTTCTGATCTGAACCTATTATGTTTTCATGAATATATGTGAGTTCTTGATCCTATCTTGCAAGTCTATAGTCACCTACTATGTGTTATGATCCGGCAACCCCGAAGTGACAATAATCAGGACCACTCCCGGTGATGACCATAGTTTGAGGAGCTCATGTATTCACTATGTGCTAATGCTTTGTTCCGGTTCTCTATTAAAAGGAGCTCTTAATATCCCTTAGTTTCCAATAGGACCCCGCTGCCACAGGAGGGTAGGACAAAAGATGTCATGCAAGTTCTTTTCCATAAGCACGTATGACTATATTCGAAATGCATGCCTACATTATATTGATGAATTGGAGCTAGTTACATGTCACCCTATGTTATAATCGTTACATGACGAAACCGCATCCAAAGATAATTATCCATCAACGATCCGGTGCCTCTGAGTTTTCCATATCTTTGGTTCTTGCTTATTTACTTTTCCGCCGCTACTGTTACAATCACTACAAAAATACCAAAAACATTGCTTTTGTTGTCTTTACTTTTGTTACCATTACCACCACTATCATATTACTTTGCTACTAAACACTTTGCTGCAGATACTAAGTTTCCAGTTGTTGTTGAATTGACAACTCAGCTGCTAATACTTGAGAATATTCTTTGGCTCCCCTTGTGTCGTATCAATAAATTTGGGTTGAATACTCTACCCTTGAAAACTGTTGCGATCCCCTATACATGTGGGTTATCAGGCACCCAGCGGTGCTTCCAGGATGTAATTCTTCTGTGCAGCAATGAGGATAATCCTCAAGTTACGGACCCAGTCCGTGTAATTGCTACCATCATCTTTCAACTTTGCTTTCTCAAGGAACGCATTAAAATTGAACGGAACAACGACGGGCCATCTATCTACAATCAACATAGACAAGCAAGATACTATTAGGTACTAAGTTCATGATAAATTTAAGTTCAATTAATCATATTACTTAAGAACTCCCACTTAGAAAGACATCTCTCTAATCCTCTAAGTGATCACGTGATCCAAATCAACTAAACCATAACTGATCATCACGTGAAATGGAGTAGTTTTCAATGGTGAACATCACTTTGTTGATCATATCTACTATATGATTCACGCTCGACCTTTCGGTCTCAGTGTTCCGAGGCCATATCTGCATATGCTAGGCTCGTCAAGTTTAACCCGAGTATTCTGCGTGTGCAAAAACTGGCTTGCACCCGTTGTAGATGGACGTAGAGCTTATCACACCCGATCATCACGTGGTGTCTGGGCACGACGAACTTTGGCAACGGTGCATACTGAGGAGAACACTTTTATCTTGAAATTTAGTGAGAGATCATCTTATAATGCTACCGTCAATCAAAGCAAGATAAGATGCATAAAAGATAAACATCACATGCAATCAATATAAGTGATATGATATGGCCATCATCATCTTGTGCTTGTGATCTCCATCTCCGAAGCACCGTCATGATCACCATCCTCACCGGCGCGACACCTTGATCTCCATCGTAGGATCTCCGGTGGCTTAGCAAGAACCGTTCTTACCTACGCATCAAAACCACAACGATAGTTTGTCAAATTGGTGCTGTTTTAACCTTCGCAAGGACCGGGCGTAGCCACACTCGGTTCAACTAAAGTTGGAGAAACTGACACCCGCCAGCCACCTGTGTGCAAAGCACGTCGGTAGAACCAGTCTCGCGTAAGCGTCTGGCGTAATGTCGGTCCGGGCCGCTTCATCCAACAATACCGCTGAACCAAAGTATGACATGCTGGTAAGCAGTATGACTTATATAGCCCACAACTCACTTGTGTTCTACTCGTGCATATGACATCTACGCATAAAACCTGGCTCGGATGCCACGGTTGGGGAACGTAGTAATTTCAAAAAAATTCCTACGCACACGCAAGATCATGGTGATGCATAGCAACAAGAGGGAAGAGTGTTGTCCATGTACCCTCGTAGACCGAAAGCGGAAGCGTTAGCACAACGCGGTTGATGTAGTCGTACGTCTTCATGATCCGACAGATCAAGTACCGAACGCACGACACCTCCGAGTTCAGCACATGTTCAACCCGATGACATCCCTCAAACTCCGATCCAGCCGAGTGTTGAGGGAGAGTTTCGTCAGCACGACGGTGTGGTGACGATTTTGATGTTCTACCGACGCAGGGCTTCGCCTAAGCACTGCTACAGCATTATCGAGGTGGACTATGGTGGAGGGGGGCACCGCACACGGCTAGAAGATCAAACGATCAATTGTTGTGTCTCTGGGGTGCCCCCTGCCCCCGTATATAAAGGAGCAAGGGGGTGCGGCCGGGTAAGGGAGAGGGCGCGCTAGGAGGAGTCCGACTCCCACCGGGAGTAGGACTCCCCCCCTTTCCTAGTTGGATTAGGACTTGGGAAGGGAAAGAGGTGGAGGAGAAGAAGGAAGGGGGGCGCCGCCCCCTCTCCTTGTCCTATTTGGACTAGGGGGGAGGGGCGCAACCCTTGCCCTGGCCGCCTCCTCTCTCTTCCACCAAGACCCACTAAGGCCCATTAAGTCCCCGGGGGGTTCCAGTAACCTCCCGGTACTCCGGTAAAATCCCGATTTCACCCGGAACACTTCCGATATCCAAACATAGGCTTCCAATATATCAATCCTCATGTCTCGACCATTTTGAGACTCCTCGTCATGTCCACGTATTCTACAAAGATCTTTATCGTTCAGACCGCATAACAACATACGTCGTTCCCTTTGTCATCAGTATGTTACTTGCCTGAGATTCGATCGTCGGTATCTCAATACCTAGTTCAATCTCGTTACCGGCAAGTCTCTTTACTCGTTCCGTAATACATCATCCCGCAACTAACTCATTAGTTGCAATGCTATAAGGCTTAAGTGATGTGCATTACCGAGAGGGCCTAGAGATACCTCTCCGACAATCGGAGTGACAAATCCTAATCTTGAAATACGCCAACCCAACAAGTACCTTTGGAGACACCTGTAGAGCACCTTTATAATCACCCAGTTACGTTGTGACGTTTGGTAGCACACAAAGTGTTCCTCCGATAAATTGGAATTGCATAATCTCATAGTCATAGGAACATGTATAAGTCATGAAGAAAGCAATAGCAACATACTAAACGGTCGTGTGCTAAGCTAACGGAATGGGTCATGTCAATCACATCATTCTCCTAATGATGTTTTACCGTTAATCAAATGACAACTCATGTCTATGGTTAGGAAACATAACCATCTTTGATCAACGAGCTAGTCAAGTAGAGGCATACTAGTGACGCTCTTTTTGTCTATGTATTCACACATGTATTATGTTTCCGGTTAATACAATTCTAGCATGAATAATAAACATTTATCATGATATAAGGAAATAAATAATTATTGCCTCTAGGGCATATTTCCTTCAGTCTCCCACTTGCACTAGAGTCAATAATCTAGATTACACAGTAATGATTCTAACACCCATGGAGCCTTGGTGCTGATCATGTTTTGCTCGTGGAAGAGGCTTAGTCGACGGGTCTGCAACATTCAGATCCGTACGTATCTTGCAAATTTCTATGTCTCCCACCTGGACTAGATCCCGGATGGAATTGAAGTGTCTTTTGATGTGCTATGTTCTCTTGTGAAATCTGGATTCCTTCGCCAAGGCAATTGCTCCAGTATTGTCACAAAAGATTTTCATTGGACCCGATGCACTAGGTATGACACCTAGATCGGATATGAACTCCTTCATCCAGACTTCTTCATTTGCTGCTTCCGAAGCAGCTATGTATTCCGCTTCACACGTAGATCCTGCCAGGACGCTTTGTTTAGAACTGCACCAACTGACAGCTCCACCGTTCAATGTAAACATGTATCCGGTTTGCGATTTAGAATCGTCTGGATCAGTGTCAAAGCTTGCATCAACGTAGACTTTTACGATGAGCTCTTTGTCACCTCAATAAACGAGAAACATATCCTTAGTCCTTTTTAGGTACTTCAGGATGTTATTGACCGCCGTCCAGTGATCCACTCCTGGATACTTTGGTACCTCCCTGCTAGACTTATAGCAAGGCACACATTAGGTCTGGTACACATCATTGCATACATGATAGAGCCTATGGCTGAAGCATAGGGAACATCTTTCATTTTCTCTCTATCTTCTGCAGTGGTCGGGCATTGAGTCTTACTCAACTTCACACCTTGTAACACAGGCAAGAACCCTTTCTTTGCTTGATCCATTTTGAACTTCTTGAAAACATTGTCAAGGTATGTGCTTGTGAAAGTCCAATTAGGCGTTTTGATCTATCTCTATAGATCTTAATGCCCAATATGCCAGCAGCTTCACCGAGGTCTTTCATTGAAAAACTCTTATTCAAGTATCCCTTTATGCTATCCATAAATTCTATATCATTTCCAATTAGTAATATGTCATCCACATATAATATCAGAAATGCTACAGAGCTCCCAATCACTTTCTTGTAAATACAGACTTCTCCAAAAGTCTGTACAAAACCAAATGCTTTGATCACACTATCAACGCGTTTATTCCAACTCCGAGAGGCTTGCACCAGTCCATAAATGGATCGCTAGAGCTTGCACACTTTGTTAGCTCCCTTTGGATCGACAAAACCTTCCGGTTGCATCATATACAACTCTTCTTCCAGAAATCCATTCAAGAATGCAGTTTTGACATCCATCTGCCAAATTTCATAATCATAAAATGCGGCAATTGCTAACATGATTCGGATAGACTTAAGCATCGCTACGGGTGAGAAGGTCTCATCGTAGATAATCCCTTGAACTTGTCAAAAACCTTTCGCAACAAGTCGAGCTTTGTAGACAGTAACATTACCGTCATCGGGCAAGTCAACCAAAGTCCACACTTTGTTCTCATACATGGATCCCATCTCAGATTTCATGGCCTCAAGCCATTTCGCGGAATCTGGGCTCACCATCGCTTCTTCATAGTTCGTAGGTTCATCATGGTCTAGTAACATGACTTCCGAACAGGATTACCATACCACTACAGTGCGGATCTTACTCTGGTTGATCTACGAGGTTCAGTAACAACTTGATCTGAAGTTCCATGACCATCATCATTAACTTCCTCACTAATTGGTGTAGGCGTCACAGAAACCGGTTTCTGTGATAGACTACTTTTCAATAAGGGAGCAGGTATAGTTACCTCATCAAGTTCTACTTTCCTCCCACTCACTTCTTTCGAGAGAAACTCCTTCTCTAGAAAGGATCCATTCTTAGCAACGAATGTCTTGCCTTCGGATCTATGATAGAAGGTGTACCCAACAGTCTCCTTTGGGTATCCTATGAAGACACATTTCTCTGATTTGGGTTCGATCTTATCAGGTTGAAGCTTTTTCACATAAGCATCACACAGTCGGTGGAGAATAACAGGAGGTGTGGAGGGGTGGAGGGATAGCCTGGCCGGCGGTGGGGTAGCGCTTCGCAGCGATGCGTGCTAAGCAGAGCCGCTAGCCGCCAGAGGCCAGACCAGGCGGTCCCGGCGACGCTGGAGGAAGAAGACGAAAGATTGAAGGTGCATGCCGACCAAGTTGACAACACCCTGCGTAGGCTTTGACCTATTGGCCCACATGTTAGCCTGCAAAAATGTGGCATATATTTAACCCATGTTTTCTAGAATGTACAGTCCATTTGCTGGGCTGGGTGAACAAATAATTTCGCGTCAATGCGGCCCATTTATATTATCTAACAAATCCCAGCCCATTTGCACTTCCTTCAAATACACGAATTAGCTGGGCTCGTTATATATATAATGTTATGTTAGAAGGAGCAATTAATATCAAAAATAAACTGGAGAGGCACATTTTTTATATACATAATTAACAAATTAGTGAGTTATTGCTCAAAATAAAAATGAGCGCGTTATTATTACATTGGTCCTTAAAATCTTCGCAAGCTTTTGTACGCAATTACTAGGATTTTCCTTGCCTGTGAGTCAAAAACAACCAGGATTTTCCTTGCCAACTTCTGTTAAACATTTAATTTTATAAGTTAATAACACGTGGGATGTTTTTATAATGTATATATAAGTCTCTATAAAATATACGATAATAGTAATAATATAAATATATATAATGTGGTTAAAAAATACATTGGGCTGCCGATCTTTAAGAAAAAGCCCATAGGCCGGTATGGACCTCAAAAAATAAGTTGAAACCACTGTCACCGTCTGTCGTGGGCTACTTTAAAATACAAAACCTAGGCCTAGCTGATACTTGTTCTCCCTCTGGAAAAAATGATACCAGATCCCCGAGCGAACTGGATTATAGAGGGGGCCGGCGACACGACTAAAGAAGCACATCAGGAGCGATTTTTTTCTTCAGTGGATGGCTCTCGATGGAGGTTTTTACTTGCCTCTGCACCATACAACTTGTATTTTTAGCCTCCCAGTCCATGGTGGACCAGCAGCCCATTTGCTGGGCGGGCCAACCTACAGAAACCAGCACTTGATTTTTCATCAAGCCCCAAAAACAACGCAGTACTATGTTTGTTTTGAGGCCGAAAACATTACGGCAGGGGTTGAGCGGGGGAGGGGGCAAGACAGAGCAAAAAGATTAAAAAGAGCTGATGCGCCGTTGCTAC
This sequence comes from Aegilops bicornis, assembly GCA_021605145.1. Taxonomy (NCBI): domain Eukaryota; kingdom Viridiplantae; phylum Streptophyta; class Magnoliopsida; order Poales; family Poaceae; genus Aegilops; species Aegilops bicornis. The sequence continues at coordinate 178,361,094 of CM038669.1, forward strand.
CCTAACAAAGCAGGTGCAATTCTTCTCGGGAAGAAGGTGTGCCGTTGACACCCACACGTCACATACCCCTCCATTAAATGAACAACCACCTCCTCGTAAAAATTGTGAACAAGCCCACAGCTAAAATTATCGGAAATGTGGGTTGCCCCAACATGCATTATTATTTATATTTTCTACTCCCTCCGTTCCTAAATATAAGTCTTTTTTATTAGCCACACCTAAGACAAGTTTTTTTATTAGCAGTGAACCCCACATGTCACAGACACAAAAGGTGTGGCAAGATTCCCTTAGGCAAGCCAAAGTGTGTCTAACAATTTGAGCAACTCAAGTTAGGCAAGTGTGGCAAGTGTGGGCAAAATAATGTGGCAACATAAGACAAACATAGTCACAATCCAAACAGCCCCGTAATTTTTTGTGACATGCATGAAAATTTGGCTAGTTAAATTTATAGTCAAAATTTGGCAAGGTGCATCAAATCAACACATGCAAGTATCAAAAGGGAAGTCATGGCATGCATGCATGTGTTGTACTCCCTCCGTTTCCAAATATAAGTATTTTTAGAGATTGCAACAAGTGACTAAATACGAAGCAAAATATGTCTACATACATCCGTATGTAGTAAAAAGACTTATATCGAGTGCAGTGCTTTCATGTGTCGCGTCAACTCGTACAAGACCGAGAAGTTTGATTACTACAACGCCCTCTCCCTCACGGACTAAGCTCCGGTGCCTTAACTGCACCTGCCTTTGGCTGCATGACAGGTGGGCCAACCACCTGTTGGGCCCACCTATCATAGACGCAAAGGCAGGAGCAGTAAGTCAATGAAGCTGCGTCCCTCCCTCGCGCATGAGCGTGGTGGCCGGCAGGACTAGTAGGATCTTTTGCTACATGCTTCTTGATGGCGGTGAACTTGCGGATGGCCTTGACCATCATGTCGTCCATGCGAGAGGCGAAGCCGGTGTTGGTGAGGGCTACGACACCGGCGGTCGCCAGCAACGTCTGAAACATCACTGGTGCAGCAGGCCGCCTTGGATGATTTGGCACAGCCGATCGCCTCTCGCGACCATCGCCTCCATAGGTGCTTCCGCTTCGGTCACTTGGTCTTGGATTGGAGTGAGCAGTGTTGCGCAGTGATTGAGAAAGAACATTTATTGTCAATCTAACCCTGCCATCCATACATCTCTTTGGTTTAGAGTTAGTTCAGGGTTAGAATCTAACTCTAACCTCTAACTAAGTTAGTAGAGTTCTCCTCGTCTCGGTTCATCGCCATCATACTTTCCCTGTTTCTGTGTTTTCAGTATCCTGCGAATCAAAGAGGCCCTTAGACTGGTTTAGGTCCGGTAGTTTTTTATAAACGTGTTATGTCCAAAATTTAATGAACATGCTCCGGTTTCTATGAAAATAATCCGGTTTCACGTAGTAATTTATTTATTTATTTATTCTTCTGTGGTAGGTTTGCATGTAATTCGTGAGGTCTGAAATGTAAAGTACCCCGGCATATGCTCCGAGTCGTGCATGCACCATGACCCAGATGCTCTATGTCCCACATGTCAGGGAAAGAGAGCACGTGGAAATAGCCTAGGAGTACATATAGGAGGATAAATGCATGAAAAAATATGTACGGTGAAGCGTAGCTGCGGTTCGAAAAGGAGACCTAAAGTGATGACAGGTATAGGTCGCACGCACCCAACTAGTGGTAGTACTAGACATACGACTGCTTTTTCCCTAAAAAAGAGGTACGAGTGCTCAGTACTCCTATTCTATCAACGCGAGTCCCATCTGACAACAGCGTCTGTGCTACAGCAAGCTCTTCTCCCTCGTTTCTCTCCTCTAATACTAAACTCAGTCGACGCCCGGTGGGCGGGGTGGGGATTTGCCGATGGTCGGTTTGCTCAACTGCGGCCCCACCTCACAGTGAAAACGTTACTACTGGAATAAAAATGCCATATACTCCTATACTAATAAAACATTAAGGCCACAAGGCGATGCAGTGTGTTATAGGAGGCAAGAAGAAGAGATGCATCCATCGACGACGTCCACCTCCTCGACTCAGGGCGCTGGTCCACCGAACGACGGCTAAGTAGCAGCGGCTTTCATGGCCAGGTCGACGTGATTCTGAAATGGCGTCCAAAGATTCCAGCCGCTGGAAGAAGGCCAACGTCTTTTTGTCCTCGCTGGCGTTGTAGTGGCCTATGTAGACGATTTCCTCGTAGACGTGGATGTGCAGGTCGACAGTTTCTTGCATGGCGAGGCGCTGCGTGATACGTCTCCAACGTATCTATAATTTTTGATTGCTCCATGCTACTTTATCTATTGTTTTGGACTATCAGAGGCTTTATTTTCCACTTTTATATTACTTTTGGGACTAAACCTATTAACAGGAGGCCCAGCCCAGAATTGCTGTTTTTTGCCTATTTCAGTGTTTCGAAGAAACGAATATCAAACGGAGTCCAAACGGAATGAAACCTTCGGGAACGTGATCTTCTCACCGAACGTGATCCAGGAGACTTGGACCCTACTCCAAGGAGTGCCAGAGGCGGTCACGAGGGTGGGGGGCGCCCTCCCAGCGCGCCCCTTTCTCGTGGGCCCCCGACGCTCCACCGACGTACTCCTTCCTCCTATATATACCTCACGCACCCCAAACGATCGTAACAGGAGCCAAAAACCTAATTCCACCGCCGCAACTTCTTGTATCCACGAGATCCCATCTTGGGGCCTGTTCCGGAGCTCCGCCAGAGGGGGCATCCACCACGGAGGGCTTCTACATCAACACCATAGCCCCTCCGATGAAGTGTGAGTAGTTTATTTCAGACCTTCGGGTCCATAGTTAGTAGCTAGATGGCTTGTTCTCTCTTTTTGGATCTCAATACAATGTTCTCCCCCTCTCTCGTGGAGATCTATTCGATGTAATCTTCTTTTTGCGGTGTGTTTGTTGAGACCTATGAATTGTGGGTTTAAGATCTAGCTTATCTATGGATAATATTTGATTCTTCTCTGAATTCTTTTATGTATGATCGAGTTATCTTTGCAAGTCTCTTCGAATTATCCATTTTGTTAGGCCAACTAGATTGGTAGTTCTTGCAATGGGAGAAGTGCTTAGCTTTGGGTTCAATCTTGCGGTGTCCTTACCCAAAGGATGTAAAGGGTTGCAAGGCACGTATTGTATTGTTGCCATCGAGGATAACAAGATGGGGTTTTTTTGTCATATTGCATGAATTTATCTCTCTACATCATGTCATCTTGCTTAAGGCGTTACTCTATTTTTAACTTAATACTCTAGATGCATGCTGGATAGCGGTCGGTGAGTGGAGTAATAGTAGTAGATGCAGAATCGTTTCGGTCTACTTGTCTCGGACGTGATGCCTATATACATGATCATTGCCTGGATAACCTCATAACTATGCTCAATTCTGTCAATTACTCAACAGTAATTTGTTCTCCCACCGTAGATAACTTATGCTCTTGAGAGAAGCCACTAGTGAAACCTATGGCCCCCGGGTCTATTCTCATCATATCAATCTCCATCACTTTATTTACTTGCTTTGCTTTTACTTTTCACTTTGCATCTTTATACAAAAAATACGAAAAAAAATATTATCTCTATCAGACCTCACTCTCGTAAGTGACCGTGAAGGGATTGACAACCCCTAATCGCGTTGGTTGTGAGTAGCTATCATTTTGTGCAGGTACGAGGGACTTGCGCGTGGCCTCCTACTGGATTGATACCTTGGTTCTCAAAACCGAGGGAAATACTTACGCCATCAGGTTGCATCATCCCCTCCTCTTCGGGAAAGCCAACGCAAGCTCGAGACGTAGCATCGCTGCTGACAGCGGCCTCGAGGTGCACATTCTTCATCGCGACCTCCGGCAAGAACTGCAGGCCACCAGGCTTGAAAGAGTTTGTCACCATGGAGGCCGATGAGGGTGGCGAGCAATGAGGAGCTCGGGCGCTGGGCTGGGAGCAATCACGACAAGGTCGTCCGCGCGCTTCTTGACGGCAGCGAACTTGCGGATGGAGTTGACCATCATGCCGTCCATGCAAGAGGCGAAGCTGGCATCGGCGAGGGCTACAACACCGGCGGTCGCCAAAGACCGTCTCAAGCAACGCTGCATGGTGCGAAGCAGCGCAGCGCGCTTTGATGATTTGGCACAGCCGACTGCCGCTTGCATCCATCGCCTGCATAGGTGCTTCTGGCTTCTGGTCACTTGGTCTTGGATTGGAGTGAGCAGTGTTGCGCAGAGACTAAGGAGTAGATGGATTGGAGTGGTGGGGCGCCTTTATATGACAATCCAAACTCTGTTGCATTCACATCGTGCTGGCTCTATTCTGCTTCTCCCATTAATTCCCTCTGCATGTAGAGTAATTTGAGGATGCATCATTGACCGTTCAACGTCTCGGGAACTGCTACCCTCTCCCTCCTTGGCATTCAAGCACCTATGGAGGCGACTGCCGCTCGCGTCTATTGCGTGTCAGGAGACGTTCCCGTCGACGACGAGGTGCCTATGGTGAATTCGTAAATTTCAAGATGATAGTACTAGTATACTCAATATTGTGCACCGCGACCAAGGCCGAGAGGAAAACGAGAGAACTACGTATTTATTTATGGTATAGATTCACTCATTTTGCTCCATATGTACTCTGTCTCGGTGTAGTCTAGTCACTTGTTGAAATCTCTAGAAAGGCAAATACTCCTTTCTGGTTTACAGGGCTATACTAGCAAGTACTCCCTCCGTCCGAAAATACTTGTCATCAAAATGGATAAAAAAGATGTATCTAGAACTAATATACATCTAGATACATCCCCTTTTATTCATTTTGATGACAAGTATTTCAGACGGAGGGAGTAATACAATAGTGGGCTCACATAGCAATTTTGTCTCATGCAAGAGCCTGGCTATATGCGTGCTCCAAGGTTCGTGAATCGCCACGTTCGGGTTGCACTTGGCTCTTCGCCTCTTCGAGAAGACGAACAATGATGTTACTACTACTACTTCTACAGTATCGAATACACTGCTGCATGTCTGTCCACCACGAGCGGGAGGAATAGCTTGTTGTAGTACTATAAGCAAAAGCATGTCCTCGTCTGCGAGCCACCGTGCGCTTGGGCGAGGGAGAAGGCGTGTAGTAGTAAAATCAAGCTTCTCCTCGTTGTATGAGTTGACGCGACACATCATAGCACTGACCCCACATGGTCGCCTCTAAACTTGGCTGAAAGACCCATGATGTACAATACTCCATTTGCTGCAACCTCTAACATTTACCCCACCACAAATTAAAATATATATTCCTGTCTTGACCAGATGAGCGTGCAAACTAGAATCACCAGGATGACAGGTAGGGCCAGAAGATTATTTTAATCAAGAAAATATAGCATGGAGCCGACCCCAACAATTTTAAGCTTACAGGCACGGTACAAGCTATCCTAGACTACTCTACACATGAAACTGCCACATGAGCGTCCGGGCTGCGCTTGGCTCTTCGCCTCTTCGGGAAGCCGAACAAAATGATGGAGTACTACTGCAGTGGAGGAGTACTACAGTATGCTTCTGGCCATCTGACACCGATAGAACAGCTGCATGTCCACCGCGTATGGCAGGGAGAGCGTGTAGCAAACGAAAGCTTCTCCTAGTCCTGCCAGCCACCACGCTCATGGGTGAGGGAGGGACGCAGCTTCATTGACCAGGTGGGCCCAACAGGTCGGTGGCCCACCTGTCATGCAACCAAAGGCAGGTGCGGTTAAGGCGAGAGGGTGTTGTAGTAATCAAACTTCTCGGTCTTGTACGAGTTGATGCGACACATCATAACACTTCACTCGATATATTTCAATAATTTGCGTTTACCGATGCATTAATTACAATGCATGCATGCATGCCGTGACTCTCCTTTTGATACTTGCATGTGTTGATTTAATGCACCTTGAAGTAGTATGAATATGTGACGGTAAAGCTTTGTAATGCCCCGGCGCTAATAAAGCGAGAGATGGTTGTGCATGAGGATGGTGAGATCATGCAGACCTCACCTTGCTCCACTGCCCCTTGTGCCTCCACCCCTTGAAGCCTCCAGTGTATGAGGTTTGAATACACCTCGTCCGTTCGGCTGATCAAGCAAGGTGCAGGTTTCTTGATTGATGTGTTGTTCGATTGATTTGTGCAATGCAAGGGAGGACACCTGGCTTGCGCGGATCGCCGCTGTCGAGCACCCCCGGGAACCAGCGGCGGCGCGAAGTTCGAGCACGGCGGTGGCTTCGACGTGCGGAACACGGCGGTGGACGCCGTCCTCTCCTCGGTGAGGGTGGAGTGCCCGCACGAAGGCTGTTGGCTCTACGTCACTTACCACAAGCTCGCCGATCACCAGAGCGGGTGTCCACTCGCGCCCTACAAATGCCTCGTGCCCGTCTGCGGCTATGAAGGCCCACCGATGGTGCTCTTTCACCACATCAGCACATTGCATCCCATGCCCGTGCACAGGATCCAGTACGGCAAGGCGCTCCAGCTGCAAGTGCCACAGTCGGAGCCACAGCTCTTGCTGTTCGCGGAGGAGGACGGCCGTGCATTTTTCTTGGTCGGCGGCGTGCTCGACATCGGCGTGCCTCTCACCGTGTCGGTCGTCTGCATTAGAGCGGGGGCGTCCCCACTGCTGCACTACGTGGCCAAGCTGTGGGCGAACGGCCCACCCGGGGAGCCCAAAGGCAGGGCCGACGCCGTCAAGGTGGAAATGGAGGTGAGAAGCAGCAGGGATCCCGGCGACGTCGCCGTGCAGGAGCTAACCTTCTTCACAGTTACGCCCAAGCTGCTGGCCGGGGCTAAGCTGGTGTCCCTCCACATTCAGATTGACAAGCTCATGTCCTAAATGATTCTACAGTGCCTTCTATTTATCTTAGTAATATGCTAATATAGGGGTTAGCTCGGTCTACTTTAGCTTAAGAGATGGTGGGTTTTGGTGGCGATGCAGCAATTACCTCGACATCAGATCGGCGGTGAAAGTAAGTTCGAACAGTCGAATGGATATTTTGTGTCTGTTGGATATAAAGATCCTTTGTGTAAGAAGTAACAACTTATATGCTTTTTTCGAAATGGAACAGTGATACTAGTATGATTTTTGTTGGCATGCACTAATATTTTCGAAATGGACGTCGGGCTGTAGCTAGAAGGGCGGTTGGGACACGGCATCGGCCCATACCGCGGTGACCACCGATTGGGACGCACCGACTGTGGATTTTCTCCCTCGCCGATGTCGACCGCGTCTACGCAGAACATTGTTCCCTTCCCACAGCTGCCGGATCAGGCCGGATATGTGACCGGCGGTGTGGCCACCATCGTTCTATGCTTGTGAAGAGAGCAACCCAAGCAAGGAGGCTTGTAGCTTAGGCTCCTGCTAGTGTATATATAGTGGTTTTCTTTTTCTCTCCATATCAACCATTTTATATTGCATACGTGGCATTGAAGAGTGAAATGATGATTGCTTCTTCCGACTAACTTATCGTGTGATTTGATCGCTCCTTTAGTGGCCCCTACATCGTACTCCCCTACGTGTATGCAATAGTCACACGCATACACAAGGACGCAAAAAGCAGCGCTGACGCCTCTAATGCATGCATGTCCGAGCACACGACGGAACACATTGCGGTCACGCTCAAGTGCTCAACCTACACGTGCATGCACACACATACTCAGCCGTGGTGAGCTAGTGAGCGTATAAACACCGGAAAATGTATATATTGAGCGCAATGAGCGTATTATGAAGTCCATCGACCATATTTTTACAAATATACGGTGATGCATGTTGTATTTATCTCGTTTGAAATTAAGCCATATTAACCGGAGAGGAGGCGGTATGGACTAGCATTACTTTGTTGTGTCCCGTCAACTTGCCGAACGAGGAGAAGCTTGCAGACGGGAGAAGCTTGATACAAGCGGCTCACAGGACAAGGAGAAACTTTTGACTAATGCAAGCTGTCCTTCGCTCAGGCGGTGGACGTGCAACAGTTAGTTCGGTGTCAGATTGCCAGAAGCATACAATATACTAGTACTATTATTGTTGCACTTCCCGAAGAGGCGAACAGCCAAGCGCAAAGTTTACTAGTATTGGTACTACTACTATAGTCTATAGAGGTATGTACTACTCCCTCATCCGAAAATACTTGTCATCAAAATGGATAAAAAAGATGTATCTAGAACTAATATACATCTAGATACATCCCATTTTATTCATTTTGATGACAAGTATTTCCGGATGGAGGGAGTACTATACTAGTACTAGGAACTAGATGGAGGAGCGTCTGCACTCTTATTATATTTTTAAAATGTGATAAAGCAATCTTCAACACATTTGGTTCTCTTCGAGGGTTCTCGCATGTGATAATGGAAGTTGATTGCATGGAACACTCGCCACAATTCTCGCTTAATTCTGGCTCATATCATGTTACAAATAGGAGCGCTTGGTAATATTTCCTCTTTTTTGTGTTATTCGGCATGTAAACAACTCAGCAAACCTTGTGGCGCATCTTTGTATGAACCGTGCTTGCTGCACTTTGAATGTGGCCGAGAGCTGGCTTGATGAAACACCTCGCTTCCTACTTTTTTTTTGGGGTACCTCACTTCCTAGTGACTAGTGTCTTGGCTGATTGTCCTAAGAATGCTTATATATGAATAAAGCTCTCTCATTTACCCGCAAAAAAGATTAAGCCATATTAACCGGAAAGGAGGGAGTATGGACTAGCACTACTTATTGGTGTGTCCTATCAACTCGCAGAACGAGGAGAAGCTTGCAGGACAAGGTGAAGCTCGCTTACGCCTTTTGACTAATGCAACGTACCCTCGCCCAGGAGGTGGACATGCATCAGTTCATTCGATGTCAGATTGCCAGAGGCATACACTGTAGTACCGAACATGTGGAGTACCATCATTGTTTGACTTCATGAAGAGGCGAAGAGCCAAGCGCAAGGTTTAGTAGTACGAGTAGTACTACTACTAGAACCGCATGGTGGAGCATCTGTACTATTATTTTTCTTAATCTCTGATAAAGTACACATTTATTCCGGAGAAGGGCGGAAAACGGCAGCCCAACATGTAATGATGATATCGATCAACGATGCTCGAATATATCTTGGCCTCCGTGCGAGCCCATCTGTGTGTTCTCGCTCCTCTTCTCTCTCAAGGAACGGCGGGTTGGCCATTTTTCCGTCAATTGAGATCGGTTTGCTCACACTCCGGTCCCACATGTCAGTGATATGCCAAGAGGAGGTGCGTTGACCGACTGGCCATACGCTGCATTTCTTGGTTTTGCACCTTCATACTACTCCTCCCTCTGTCACAGTTTATGTGGCGCTTCATTATGATGCATTTATCTCAATTCATTTCCACCACCGCATGCACTTTAGACGCGTTTGGTTTAATGCTCAATTAATTAGGGTGTGGTAACCGCAATTTTCTCTCGATGTAGTACTACGGAGTGGAGTAAGTGCATGCATGTGGGTACCCGGGGTGGAAGCACTGCATGCATGTGTGTACGCATTATTTCCTCTAGTAATAGACGTCGTGCTATAACTACCAATGCTATTTTTCAGGCCGATCGCTAGTCGCATTGGTCCCAGAGATTTTCTCTTTTTCTGAAGCACGCTCTATAAATAGTGACGGATGGAGTAGTATGAGCGGATTCAAAGAAGGCCGTATTGATGGTTGCTTCTTCCGAGAAACTTACAGTGGGAAAGGTGGGGCTTATGATTTGACTGCTCATTACTCACTATTAATGTGGCGCAACGACCGGTCTGAGTCTCCCATGCGGCTGTGCACTACCCCCTTGGTTCTTAAATATACTCCGGAGTATTTCTCTTTCTAGAGATTTCAACGAGTGACTACTCAAATATTTGTCTTTTTAGAGATTAAAATGGACTACTACATACAGATGTATATAGACATATTTTAGAGTGTAGATTCACTCATTTTGCTCCGTATGTAGTCACTTGTTGAAATCTCTAGAAAGACAACTATTTAGGAACGGAGGGAGTACACATACGAAGCAAAATGAGTGAATCTACACTCTAAAATATGCCCATTTGAAATTAGTAAAAAAGACAAATATTGTTGATGACAGTTGTGACGACAAAAAAGAAGCATATTCCTTGTCCTAAGGGAAGATAACAGCACGGTTGTGTTTGTCTAAAACGGAGTGAGGACGAGATTGCAATATGGAAAGTACGCATGACGAGCTACGTTTTGTGCAAAGAAATATGGAAGATCCACATGCAGCGACGTGGGAAGACGGGCAGTGGAGCAAGGCCGGAGGGGATACCTGGAGGTCGTCGGAATGTAACTAGGTGAGCGGCGGCGGGCGGAATCTGCCCATACTGCGGCAGTGAGCAGGTGGCGTAGGCCCTACCGTGTTGGAGCTTGGTCAGAGAGAATGGCGTGTACCGCAGATCGGGACGTGTTGCCTCAGCACCGTCGAACGGAGAAACGATGCACGTCCTCCCTTTCCGCCGGCGGACGGGATGCAGCCAGATCAGTGACCAATGGTGAGAGAGAGAGACAGAGGCCACCGCAGCCTTGTGTGAGATACTCTGAAGAGAGGCACACCAGGAAGGGAGCCTCCATTGTATATAGTGGAGCGGACTACCTTTTCCTCCATAAAAATCGTTTTATATTCGGTGTACATGCCATTGAGCGATATAAATTTATTTAAAAATAATGCGCCAACGCATCAAGTCGAACTTTGTTTCGTGCACGCGTGGTAGATGATCTCCGTGGGTAAACAACCTCTACACGCGTTCAAATTAGCACATGGGCTGCCATTTCATACAGAAATGAGCTCCATTGTGTACCCGCGCGGGTGTGGCTGGGCACGAAGCGTGAGTACGTGCACGGTGCACCTATTCTCTTCTTGTATACGTACACCACCTACGTGGGGTTGTGTGAGAGAGATACAAACATAGAGAGATATAGTGTGTGGGTTCGTGAGAGTTTTTTTTGGGGGGGGGGGCAATCGAAAAATGTAACATATGCAATGTGTGTGAAATAGAGTCCTAGATATATCATATATATAGAGGGGGCGATCCACGAGAAGAGAGTGGAGGTATCATCGACTTGAGGTGTCCATAGAATCGAAGAGAGGGATGATGTGTGTGTGTGCGCGCGCGGTCGATAAAGAGTGCCATCGAATTTGTGTGTGCCCATGTCAAGGATATAGAGTGGCTAGCCTACTAGAACGAGAGAGGGGACAGGTGCATTTTGTCTCTGTGGCATGGATACCTACCTACAACGCTCGACTATCGGTGTGTGGTGGGGGGAGGGAGGCCTAATTAACTATAGAGGTACAATGGCTGGTATATGTGTGGAGGAGGAGAGAGGCCTACCTTGTGTATTAAGGGAGATTGATCTACCTCATGTCTTAAGGGAGATCGATCGGCATCCATGCATATGTGTAGGAGAGGAATAAGGTTGGGAGAGAGACAGAGCTAGAGTGTTGGAGGGGGTGGTAGTGGAGTTGCTTTTAACAAATGGTGGGATAGGCTTGCTAGACAACCGGAGGGCACGCCTACAATATCAATAAGAGAGGGGATGACTGCCTGTTTGTGCACGTGCGTGTGAGAGAAGGGTCAGGAGGCATGCATGAATGATGAGGGGGGGCGATATGGCTGTGGTAAGCAGACATAACTACATAGGAAGATCAATCGTCCTTTGTCAGAGAAAGGAGAAACATAACTTGTGAGGTACGTCGATCGATGTGGGGGGGGGGGGAATAGTTAAAGTCGATCTAGGTATATGTTGGGAGATCGATCGGTATACATGCATGTGTGTGTTAGAAGCAAATGAGGCACGAAAAGAAGGATAGAGAGAGAGGGATGCATCTAGGAGGTGGTGCGAGAGTCATACTATATCGAGGGGGAAGGAGTGCGAGTACGAGATCGATGAAAAGAGTGGTGGGAGTGAGGCATGGACAGTGATAAGAGAAGAGGGGAAGCTTGTGTTTGTGCTAGGCACACCAGGCTAGAGAGGCATATCGATCGATGTGTGCCATAAAGAAGGAGCTGCGGGGGGCCTACACACACCGTGGGTGAACGACCTAAAGTGAAAAGACGAATTTTGCGCGATGGAGCTAGAGAATGCTGAGGAAGGGTGAGAGGGATGCGGGCGTCTACATGAACGAGAGAAAGTTAGCGCTAGCTAGCTACAAAGATAAGAGGATTGTGTGGGTGTAAAAGACGAATAGAGATCATACTTCATTATAAAAAGCGAATTCGGATATTTGAAGAATTTATCATAGTGTTTTAAACCGACGCATGTGTGAATATATATAACGGTGATACACATGGTGTGGTTATGAACATGTTATACTACATATAATATATATTATCTCTACTCTTATAAAAAAACGTTGTTGTTGATGGTGGTGCCATCCTGCAATATAGGCCGTCCGATTTATATCTGACAGATAGGAAGGAAACTATGGCAATTTTGAAAAAAGATACCCACACCCCTCTCCATATTTGCCCCTTGATCATGTTGATGTTCTGTGGAACGCATGGGCATCTTGATAGTACTACGTATAACATATATAACATTGATCATAATTTGGGCTAATGTGTGGCTTTTGCAGCTCAAGTCTAAATACTTGTCATGATGTAGGGGGCGGGCCACTATGCTATGTGTGATAAACACGGTGTACATGTATCGAACATGGTTTAGATTATGAATATATAGTTAGTACATCATATGCACTATTATTTGGAATCAACATCAAGTGTATTCAAAAAATAGAATTCGAGTTCATGTAGTACACATAGTTCATATCTATCTCTATAGTAATCATGTGGTGTGTTATTAAGGTAATACACGAATTATGGTTGAAGTTGGCAACAATCATGATTCTAGATTGTTATTGAAATAGAGAAACGAATTCAAATTCAGTTCGAATTGCAGCGGTAGTATAGACATTTGGAATGCACTAAAATGTTGGTATGTGTAGGTTACATGCATTATACAGCAAGCGAAAATTTTTAATTGGACATAACATGGATTCATACTACCGAATAGCATTTAATTGCACTAAATTGTTGGTATGAGTAGCTTTAAATAGCATTTTTATAGTAAAATGGGGCAAGACTCTCTCTTTGTGTGGTGTGAATAGTTTTTTTTGTTTTCTTTTTGGTTGAGGGAAGTGCGAATTGATTTGGTACGTACAAGTACAATATTACACGTTAGGCTTGTCCCTAAAATTTAAACCGCGCCTTGTTATATCCCGAAAATTCAGATATCGTGCTCCCAAAACTGGCGCCTTCATAACCGCGCCTTGCTATCCCGAAATTACAACGCGCGCGAAAACTCCCTCCAGCTGCCAAATCATGACACGTGAAATCCCCCTTCTAACCCTGAGCCGAAAGGGCCGCTAGTTCAAACCGGTGGGGGGTACTTTTGTAACACACCCTACATTTTGGACAAGCGCGTCCCTAAGTCATGGTTCACCCCCTCCAATCGCCTCCTTTTTTCCATTCGAAATCCCAGGCCGCCATAACCTCTCCGCTCCAGCCGCGAAACCCCACCCTCCTCCATCCGCCACCTCACCGCTGCCCAGCCGGAGCCTCTTCCCCGACGACGTCGTCCACCGCAACAGCTCGACGTCCCTCGTCCACCTCCCCGGATGAGGATCCCTCGTACATCTCGTCGTCCCGCTGGTTCAGCCGCCCCGTCCTCCACCTCCAAGGAGCTGCTCCGACGATCGCCTCGTCTATCGCGGCTGCTCCATCCCCACAGCGCCGCCTTAACCTGCTCCACCGAAATCGCAACATCCTCACCGACTCCTCGGATAAAGCCAAGGCCTACTCGGCGCCACCAAAGAGGTTGTACACTCATGGCATCGCACCTTCTCCTTAGCTCGACCTCCCGGCACCGACGGTGCTCCATTCGGCACCCCCATGGAGCGGCTACCTTGAAGCCGGCGCCGCGGGCGACATCTCCACGGCGGCTCTCCCCCAGTGCGAGGCTCCTTCGGAGGCGGCGTCCATACATTTCGGATCTGTTGCTGCTGCTCTGGCTCTCGCTCGATCGGTCGCACTGCTGCTGCTCCGGCTCTCGCTCGATCGCTCGGTCACCCAGCTGCTGCTGCTCCGGCTCTCGCTCACTCGCTCACTCGCGCTGCTGCTGCTGCTCTCCCCCTCGCTCGTGCTACTGCTCTGCTCTGATTTAGCTACACTTCAGTCGACTAAATCGACTTTTGGGTCAGTCGATTTTCAGGGGGTGGGGGGCTCGCCGGAGTTAAGGAAGAACCACTCGCAGCGGGGACGGGGGCTCACCGGAGAGGTACCCCACTATCTATCTTAGGGTTCAGGGTGGGGGCGGGGGGTCTATAGGGCTGGCCGGGGCGGCGGCGGACCGGCGGTGGGGAGTTGTTTCGGGGCGGCGAGGCAGCGCTGGGGCCGGTGGTTCGGACGGTGGTGGCTGGCGGATCAGGGGGGTGCAGGTTGAAGATGAACTGCAGGCCCTCCCTAAACTACATGTCAAGTGCCTCTCTGCTACCATTGCATTCAGTTTCGACAGTAACATTCAGATTCCACAGTAAATTTCAGTTTCAACAGTTAAGTTCAGAGTCAACAATTTTTACCTCATCTGTTGTAGTTAGGTGGTTTTTGGTGATGTAAATTTTACATCTATTTTACATCATCTATTGGAGATGCTATTAGAATCCCACTTGAGATTGATGATGTCTGTCTTGTGCTGCTTCAGCCTTGACATCTTACGGCTCACCGGGGCTGCTCCAACGACGGAACGATCCATCACAGCAGAGCAGTGCCCTGGATGTCGTCTACAGATTCCTCAAATCTTCCTCCACACGTCCGACAGCCACCTCTGCCTCAACTGCTTCAGCGACCAACCCAATGATGCTGAGGTCGACACGGCTACGGCAAAGAGTTTGTACACTTGTTGCATCACTTATTACTATACATTCATGTCGATGCATTAGGGCTATTTTGGTTCGACAGAAAAACATAGCAATAGGGAATTTTCCAATGGCACTCTACTATTCAATTATGCATTTTGTTGAAAGGAATGAAGCAAAACATCCACCTGGACCTACTTTTCAAAATCCTATGCATGAAAACAAGACCAAGTGCATTAGTGGCAGAATAACATTCTAACTATACACGCTTTCATATGGTTTCACTTTATTTTGGCCATGTTTCTTTGCATTCCTCTGCTCTTCCAATTCCTGTAAACCAAACACCGAAGTTGACAAAAATCCTGTGTTTGCAAATGCTCTGTTTACCATGTGCATTCCTATCCTATTCCGATGTTTTTCCTATCCCTGCGTTTTTAGAATCATGCAAGCCAAATGAGCCCTTACAATTACTTGATTCTGTGTAGGTGTCGAAGGGAACTTTGTGTGGTTTGTCCTGCTCCTGCCGCGATGTCGTCCACCTCACCTGAGGTGCTCCATCGACAGAAACATCCACCAAACCAGACATCACAACTCTTGACCGTCTTTCGCCGCCTCAGTTCTTCTTCCCTGCCGTTGGCACCCACCGCAATGGCATCACCATCATCGACTCAGCAGATGAACCTGAGGAGTACACGGCTCCACAAGAGAGGTCGCACTCTTTTAATTCTGCTTATGTTATGCATTGCTTAAAATTACCTGCTACTTTATTGTCCTGTTCACCTCTTGGACTCCAAGTCAGGTCCAAATTAATGTTCAAACTTGAGTTCTAAATTAGTTGTGGGGCACATATCGAGGAAGCATGAATAGTATCTCTGTCTAATATCTGGTTCACCTAGGGTATGCCTATGTTGTTCATCTTGGGTGGGAAACAAATAGTAAAGCAATCATCATCCGTCTTTTTATTAAATTAAAGCAATCATCAGCCTGCTATCATTATTTTTGGATCCATCCACTGGTTGTTACCATCACTCTAAATTTCTGCATGCTCTCCTTACATAATCCCACCATATTTTTTTCGTATGCATGTCAGATATTGTACATAGCCAAGCTGAACATGTAGAGAAAAAGAGAAGAGTTTTGCGCGGCAATACAATTTCATGCAGACATCGCTCCATGGTGGGTTCGATGGCAAACCCTCCCCACACCTCTCCAGA
Organism: Aegilops bicornis; assembly: GCA_021605145.1. Taxonomy (NCBI): domain Eukaryota; kingdom Viridiplantae; phylum Streptophyta; class Magnoliopsida; order Poales; family Poaceae; genus Aegilops; species Aegilops bicornis. The sequence continues at coordinate 178,377,180 of CM038669.1, forward strand.
TTGTAAACCAGAGGAAGATATCTGTTCTAAGGCGGATTCAGATGCCGCTGACCACTCCTATTTACCCCCCAAGGTGTTTGCTCTACCTTGGCATGATGATGTTAGTCATATCATGCATATGTTGCCTTGCAATGCCTACTTTTGACATCATATATGTCATCTGCTTAGTTTAGACATGTTACCGCCGCCAATTGCTTAGTTTCTATATCATATATGGGAATTATGCAGTCTCATGTCTTTTAGCCAGCCATAATATATGTGAAATGTTCAATGCCATCCTGTTTAACCAGACATCATATATTTGGATGATATCTTGCCCATCCTTTTCTTCATTACATCTCCATTTGTCGACAATGTTTGTACATTAAACTACTCTTCCCGTGAATCAGCCATTTGGGTGGGAGATTGAAAAATCTGGAGGAAAACAAGGCCTTCAGAGCGCATGCTGCTACCCGTCAAGGCATCTCTTGTTGGGTCCCGATAGCTCCTCAGAGATGGATTCGGAGATAGATGACCAGTCCTATTCCCCCACCGAGGTGTATTCTCTCACTTGGCACATTGTTTAGTTATTCATCATATCTTTGAATTATGTTATGCTATGCTATCCAGTTTAGATAGACATCATATATGTGAAATTATGTCATGCTATCCGTTTTAGTTAAACAATATACATGTCAACTATTTCATGTCCTCTTCTTTCCACACTATCTATTGCATCTGTCTCTCATACAATTCTATACATTCAACTATGTTTCTTGTTTATCAGCCATTTGAATTGGAGCGGGTGGTGCCAGCATCTAGCGGACTAAAAACACGGTCTTCAAATAAAATAGTGCTACCTCTTGGTGGAGATAGCACCCCGGTTGTACATGCACGAGAACCAACACTACCACACATAACCCAAACTCTCGCAGGTTGTACCCCTACTACGATGGACAGAGAACCAGCTTCACCCAATCTAACCCCAACCCCAGCAGATAGTAACCTAGTTCCTGTTGACACAGCACCATCTCCACCACAGAGCTCCCAAAATCATAATTTAGCATATATCACATTTGATGTTGTTAAATCGTATGTGCGTATCTTCCCATCTTGGAAATATTATACTGAAGATGAAGGAAAATGTCAGTTGCAGGTGTTTGTCCAGGAGTTATGTGTAAGTTATGTTATTCATGGCAATTACTTTGATTTGTCCCGTACATCCTACCTCCATGATGGTGATGATACAACAAATTTTCCCATTTTTCTCTATAGAGAAGGACCGATTTGGAAACTCAGGATGAGGTAACCTGTGCTAATACCTCTACTATCTTGAAGAATGCTTGACGACAGTATCGGAAGTACCTGAAGAAAACGTACTTCACCGGCAAAGAAACTCATCAAATTCCCTTACGTTCTCCTGAGACACATTTACTGGGCGATGACTGGGAACACCTTGTTCTGTACTGGTCCCGAAGCAAGAATGTGGTAAGGTCTATGAGCTCATTTTCTGTTTTTAAGTACTATATTCTTGCGTCTTACTATAATCTGTTCATGTAGAACAAGTGCCTAAACCTGAAGAACAACTGTTCTAATTTAAGATTCCATTGCTATCATAGTTCCAAAAAGCACTAGGCGTTAATTGCGTGTTTTGGCACCACCTTGCGCTTTACTGACCAAAGTGCATGCTTATGCGCAGTTATGCACAGATTAAGCGTAGTTATGCGGAATGCGTTTCGCCAATGCCTAGAGCCTAGGCGCGCTTAAGCGCTCGCTTAGGCACGCCTTTTTTAACTATGATTGCTATCGTGCATACTTCTTTGCTCTTGTATCACTGTATTTACTCATACGAACTTATTTTTAAATTGAAGGATCCAATCAAAACTCCAATGGCACAACAGGTATGTTCACGCATGTTTCTATAACAGGCTTGCTCTTATCAATAGCTCTGTTGATTTCAATTTCAATTGTGTATATAGTTGACTTATCATATCATGCACATTACTAGCATCGCAACAAAGCAAATAGTGTTGTTGTACATGTAGACCCATGGTACCCATCTGAAATCTTGTTGTGCCATGTAGTTTCCCACGCTTTGTATTCTTTCACTGCTGCTTTGTCTTGAACTGATATGATTTGAACCGTGTCTCTATTTTGATTTGGCAAGACAATGCAGTGACCATATGGCATAGATATATGTTTGTTTGATGCTTTTATTATGTACTAGTACTTGGCAATAGAAGACTTGGTAGTTTAATCCTGTCCACCTTACTAATGAACTGGTTCATCAAAATGAGTTTCATATACTAGTACATGCTAAACTGTTATGTGTCTGCTTGTTTCTTCTTTTAGAATGCTGACAGAATATTGGGGAAGAGTGCCTTATTAAGCAATGGTAAAGGAAGTAATGTAGATAAGGTTCAGGATAGTGACACATCCTTGTTGGTCTCCAACAAAGCTGATAAAACAGCTAAGGAAGACTATCTCGAAGACAGTGAGACAACCCCAAAGTCCTGTCTTGGTTTAGTGTTGGAGTTATTGGCCACTACCGCTTGCACAAGCTATTAAAACTCACTGTCTGAATCAGTTCGGTTTCTTGAGTCTCAACTACAAGCTGAAAAACATCGACCAGCTGTGCTGCGACAAGAAGCGGAAGGACTGCAGAAGTCCTTGGAGCATTCAGATGCATACTTTCCGTGTAATGTTAAAGCGTTGGAGGATTTTAGCGCCAAACAGGACAAAGCTAATAAGCTTGCTAAGCTTATTGCCGGCATGGTGGATACCATGTTTCTTGAGCTCTTCTGAAGTTGTTTCGCTTATGCTCTTGTTTTTCTGCGTTTATTTGGTAATCGTGGCCAATTTTGACGGCCGGTATGTAATATGTCGCTTTGTTCCCTATATTTGCACCGTGGCGAACTTTGATGCCCAAAGTGGATGTAATATGTGTAATAGCGGTAATAGGCTAGCGTTAATTGCTTGCTTATTTATTTCCTTATTGTCTGGTTTAGTTGTTTGCTTGTAGTCACTGCAGTTCTTTTTCTGTGTTTTTCTAGTGGCCACAATAAACTATCTTTGGAAACTAGGCCAGAATAATCATGGCAACACATGGACTGTTGTAACCATGGGCCTCCTGTGGGCCGTATGATCCAGGGGCCTTCTATGGGCCGTAGGACCCATTGGCCTTCTATACGGGTCGTAGGATCCATGGTCCTTCTACGGGCCGTACGATTATGGGCCTTTTACGGGTCGTAGGATCCATGGGCCTTCTACGGGGCGTATCATCATTTCGCCAATTATGGGTCGTACTATTCGTGGACAATAACGGGCCGTTAATAGGCCGTATTTGATAACTCTATGAAAACAGCCCAACGGGTTTTTTTTACATCAAAACGGCCCAACGTATTATCAGGCCACAAATGGGCCGATCAGAACCATAGCTAAATTTGGCCCACAATCATAAAATGACAGTAACGGGCCGTAAGTAAACGAATGTGGAAATGAGCCCAAGAATAAATGGGCCCCGAGAAGGCCGAAAGATAACATGGGCTGGAAACGGCCCAACGGAATAATGGGCCGTTAATGGGTATAAAGTGATACACTATTCATTACGGCCCAGTTTCACCACGTGCCGTTAATGGGTATAAAGTGATACACTGTTCATTACGGGCCAGTTTTACTCCGGGCCGTTAATGGGCCAGGAGTAATAAGGGCCTCATATGGGCCGAAAGACGTCATGGGCCATACATGGGCCGGAAGTTAAAACGGGCTGGAATTATATTGGACGGCCCAGATGACGCTACTGGGCCTAATTCGGATAGGACGTAAACGGGACCTGGGTTAGCGGGCTGTAAATGGGCTATATGCGAACATGCTGTTCACAGGCTTGCCATGGGCCGGCCCGCCACCTTTTGACCAAGTCAAACGGGCCGGCCTTTTCACATGAGTGGGCCTCTGTTGGGCCGTGCCACGTGTCGACGTATCATAGGCGCTTTGGGTCCAATGAGTGGATGACATCTGTCCCAACGTGTGAGCCGACACGTGTTTCCTCCAGCCAATGATGACTTTACATGTGGAAAATCCCCATTGGTCAGGGTTGTTAACGGGTTATTTGATCCAAAACCGGACCCGATAGCTTAACGGCGTTCCGTTACGGTGGATGCCACGTGTCGGTCACCCTTGATGAAAGCACTTCTGTGACGCGCGATTTATCGTCATGGAAGTGGACACTTCCGTGATGATAATTTTGATAATGTCATGGAACACTTCTACGACAAAGACATGTATGACTATCTTGATTACATCATAAATTAGTCATGGATGTACATGCATGATGTAAAACGTGACCCTCTTTGTAACAAACACGTATCATCACGGAAGTGTATTTTTTGTAGTGGTGGGTTCGAAACCCATGCCCTTTCCTCCTAAACCATCCAAGAAAAAGGATGATGAGGATTTTGAGCGCTTTGCGAAATGATTAGACCCATCTTTTATGCGTGTATGCGTTTGGTGATATGCTTAAAATGAATCCTTATGCTAACTATATGAAAGGTATTGTTACAAATAAAAGAAAGATACCGTGGCTGAAATTTCCACCATGCTTGCCAATTATACTTTTAAAGGTGGAATACCAAAGAAACTAGGAGATCCCGGAGTACCAACTATACCATGCTCCATTAAGAGAAACTATGTTAAAACTGCTTTATGTGATCTTGGAGCCGGTGTTAGTGTTATGCCTCCCTCTTTGTATCATAGACTTGATTTGAATAAGTTGACACCTAATGGAATATCTTTGCAAATGGCCGATAAATCGACTGCTATACCTGTCGGTATTTGTGAGGATGTGCCTGTTGTGGTTGCTAACGTTACTATTTTAACGGACTTTGTTATTCTTGATAATCCCGAGGACGATAGTATGTCGATTATCCTCGGTAGACCCTTTTTGAATACTGCAGGGGCTGTTATTGATTGCAACAAAGGCAATGTCACTTTTCATGTTAATGGTAATGAGCATACGGTACACTCTCCGAGGAAACAACCTCAAGTCCATAGTATCAATTCTATTGGAAAAATTCCATCGATTATTATTGGAGGTTTTGAATTTCCTCTTCCTACTGTCAAGAAGAAATATGACATTCTTATTGTTGGGGACGTGCATATCCCCGTTGAGGTAACCTAGTGTTATTAAAAAATTCTCCGGTTTCATGTTATTCGGAAAGAGTATGTTAACAAGACTTGATCAACCTTTTTAGTGGATTCCTTTTGATCAGCGTGAGATGGATGAAGTTAGAAAGCACAACTCTCTGTACCCTACTTTTAATTTCTGTTATTTAGATTAAAGAAAGCAAAAATAGTATTTTCTGTCTCTTTTCTGAATTATCCTTGCAATAAAAAAATACCCCGAAAATAGAAGTTCTGCAAATGTCCTGAAACTGAAATATGATTTTTGTAGAATATTTAAGAATATCTGGCACTGAGAACACACCAGGGGGACCCACCATTTGGCCACGAGGGTGCAAGGCACGCCCACCCCCTAGGGCGTGCCCCTGCCTCATGGACCCCACGTGGACCCCCTCCACTTATTCCAGCACCCACTCACTTCGTCTTCCTCCAGAAAAAAAATCCTCCCATAGCTCAAACCCATGTTCTAGCTCATCTTGCTGCCATTTTCGATCTCCTTGCTCAAAGATCCATTCACAAAACTGTTTGGGGAGATTGTTCTTCGGTATGTGACTCCTCCAATGGTCCAATTAGTTTTTGTTCTAGTTCTTTATTTATTGCAAATTTTTGCTGCTTAGGTGACCCTGTTCTTGAGCTTGCATGTCAAATTTAGATGGTCAAAAGTAGTTTTAATGCATGATATAGTCTCTAGGCATTTGCGGGAGTAGTTGCTATCAATCTTGTTGAGTTTGTTTCACTTTTATTTTGAGTCACTAAAATTTAAAAAAAAATCAGAGAAACAAAAATGTTTAGAAAAATGTACCAAGGTGGTTCCTCTAGGAAGCAAGGGCCAAGGCTCGCGATACGTGAGCCAGACGATGAACCACCGAGGGAAGCTCAAGTGTGGCCTTGTGAATGGCCGTCAGAGGAGTTTATGGTCCAAGCAGGTATCAAGGATGAATTTGACGCGTATGTGCGTAATGCTGATATTGAGAACTTCGTGTCAGATAAGTGCTTACAATACCACTACCTAACTGATTCATTTGCGAGGAGGTTTAAATTTACATCTTCACGCAATTCCCACACTGTCTTATTTGATCTCTATGATAAATCATATACCATGGACCTAGAAGATTTTAATATTGCCTGTAAACTCTCGCAGTGGGGTAATGTTAGTGAACCTCGCAAATCTGAATATAAAGATTTTCTTGCTAGTATCACTATGGGGGAATCTAGAGAAATCAAACAAGCTACCATAGGGAGCATTCATTTCCCTTCCATACATTATTTTGCTCTCTTCATAGGTAGATGCATTAACGGTAAAGATGAGGCTTGCCACATGTGCGTTCTAGATCTTTGTGTCATCAAGAGTGCGGTATTAGGTGATAAACAATATAACTTGGGGGCCATTGTTGCACGAAGGTTGCATCTTAACGATACAAGTGGAGATTTGTTTGGTGGAATTTATGCAACTCGTGTAGCTAATTATCTTGATGTACCTGATATGTCTCCAACGTATCTATAATTTTTGATTGTTCCATGCTATTATATTATCCGTTTTGGATGTTTAATGGGCTTTACTATACACTTTTATATTATTTTTGGGACTAACCTATTAACCCAAGGCTCAGTGCAAGTTGCTGTTTTTTTGCCTATTTCAGTATTTCGCAGAAAAGGAATATCAAACGGAGTCCAAACAGAATGAAACCTTCGGGAGCGTGATTTTTGGAACAAACGTGATCCAAAGGACTTGGAGTGGACGTCAAGAAATCAACGAGGAGGCCACGAGGCAGGAGGCGCGCCTGCACCCCTGGGCGCGCCCCCACCCTCATGGGCCCCTCGTGGCTCCACCGACCTACTTCTTCCTCCTATATATACCCATGTACCCTGAAACCAACCAGGAGCACCACGAAAACCTATTTCCACCGCCGCAACCTTCTGTGCCCGTGAGATCCCATCTCGGGGCCTTTTCCGGCGCTCCGCCGGAGGGGGAATCGATCACGGAGGGCTTCTACATCAACACCATAGCCTCTCCGATGATGTGTGAGTAGTTTACCACAAACCTTCAGGTCCATAGCTATTAGCTAGATGGCTTCTTCTCTCTCATTGGATCTCAATCAAAATTCTCCTCAATCTTCTTGGAGATCTATTCGATGTAACTCTTTTTGTGGTGTGTTTGTCGAGATTCGAAGAATTGTGGGTTTATGATCAAGATTATATATGAACAATATTTGAATCTTCTATGAATTCTTTTATGTATGATTGGTTATCTTTGCAAGTCTCTTCGAATTATCAGTTTGGTTTGGCCTACTAGATTGATATTTCTTGCCATGGGAGAAGTGCTTAGCTTTGGGTTCAATCTTATGTTGCTCGATCCCAGTGACAAAAAGGGAAACGACACGTATTGTATTGTTGCCATCGAGGATAAAAAGATGGGGTTTATATCATATTGCTTGAGTTCATCCCTCTACATCATGTCATCTTACCTAATGCGTTACTCTGTTCTTATGAACATAATACTCTAGATGCATGCTGGATAGCGATTGATGTGTGGAGTAATAGTAGTAGATGTAGGCAGGAGTCAGTCTACTTGTCATGGGCGTGATGCCTATATACATGATCATGCCTAGAAATTCTCATAATTATGCACTTTTCTATCAATTGGTCGACAGTAATTTGTTCACCCACCGTAATACTTATGTTATCTTGAGAGAAGCCACTAGTGAAACCTATGGCCCCCGGGTCTATTTTCCATCATATTAATCTCCCGTCAACTAGCTATTTCTGTCGCTGTTTACTTTGCAATCTTTACTTTTAATCTTTATCATAGAAATACCAAAAAATTATCTTATCATCTCTATCAGATCTCACTTTTGCAAGTGGCCGTGAAGGGATTGACAACCCCTTTATTGCGTTGGTTGCAAGGTTCTTATTTGTTTGTGTAGGTACGAGGGACTTGCGTGTGGCCTCCTACTGGATTGATACCTTGGTTCTCAAAAACTGAGGGAAATACTTACGCTACTTTGCTGCATCACCCTTTCCTCTTCAAGGGAAAAACCAACGCATGCTCAAGAGGTAGCAGTACCCATACGTGAAAATGATATGAGGTTGCCTCCTGCTTATCTAGATTATAATGCTATGGTTCGCCATCAGTTTCTTGAGAGGAATGAACAGTTCTTTCAGTACCGACTAATCTTTGACAAGCGACGCACTGTCCATGTTGCTCTCCTTGCTCCTACTTTCTTTGAATTTCAGGCAAAAAGAAGATATGCTATAACCAGGGAGGAGGCGAACATGTACGAGAGAGGATGGAGGTAGCTCGCCTCCAAGCTGCAGCTCGTCACGCAGTAGCTGCTGCATCTCAGTACGACCCCAGCTACGACTTTGGATATCCGCCAGGCCAGCCGTGGGCATAGACCAACTTAGGCCAAAAGCCTAAGCTTGGGGGAGTACGTATTTCTCACCGATATTACATTCATGTTCACAAACCCATGCCAGCTTGTCGATTGCTCATACTTTTCATTGTACTATCCATGCTAGTTTATTTTCTTTTCTAAGCCTTTTTCTTGTGTGTTTGAAAAAACCTTAAGAAAAAACAAAAAAATAGTTGTAGCTTTTAGCTAGTTTACTTTCCATGCCTGTAGTAGTAGTAATTAAAAAGAAAACCCAAAAAGATTTCTCGTTCTGCTTTTGCTTGTTGGGAGCTTTCCCGTGTAAATAGTTTTATTTCTTTTCTTATTTTTGGGGGTCGAGAGGAGAAGACCATGATGAAAATGTTGAGTGGCCCTCATATGCATTATTGTTGATTTAACCAAGAGCCCATATTACCTTGTCTTCTCCCTTGTATTGAATGGTTCCAGATTCCAGCTTAGTCCAATGCACGTGCACTATTATTATTATCCACACTGTTCGGTCGTTCGAGTGAAAGGCAATAATGACGATATAAGATGGACTGATTGAGATGAGAGAAGTTGGTATGAACTCGACCTACCATGTTTTTGTAAATATGATTAGTTCATCGTTCCTGATTCAGCTTATTATAAATGAAACATTTTTGTAATGACAATTAGAGATTATAGTTGCTCATGCCATGCTTAATTTGCTAGGAGTTTATAATGGTTTACCTTGCGTGTCAACATGCTATTAAGATGGTTGTGATGTGGTATGATAGGGTGGTATCCTCCTTTCAATGATTCGAGTGGCTTGACTTGGCACATGTTCACGCATTTAGTTGAAGCAAAATCAACATAGCCTCCACGATATTTATGTTCATGCTGATTTATATCCTACTCATGCTTGCACTCAGTGTTGATTAATTTTAATGCATGTTCATGATTGTTGTTGCTCTCTAGTTGGTCGTTTCCCAGTCTCTTTCTAGCCTTCACTTGTACTAAGCAGGAATACTGCTTGTGCATCCACTTCCATAAACCCCAAAGTTATTCCATACGAGTCCACCATACCTATATGCGGTATTTACCTGCCGTTCCAAGTAAATTTGTATGTGCCAAACTCTAAACCTTCAAATGAAATTCTGTTTTGTATGCTCGAATAGCTCATGTATCAACTAGGGTTGTCTATATCTTCCATGCTAGGTGGGTTATTCTCATGAGGAGTGGACTCCGCTCCTCATTCACGAGAAAATGGCTGGTAACCGGGATGCCTAGTCCCATGCTTAAATCAAAATAATTGCAAACAAAACTCCCCCCAGGATTGTCGTTAGTTGGAGGCACCCGTTGTTTCGAACAAGCCATGGATTGATGTTTGTTGGAGGTGGGGGAGTATAAACTTTAGCATTCTGCTTGGGAACCGCCTATAATGTGTGTAGCATGGAAGATATCGAGACCTCTTGGTTGTTATGTTGACAATGAAAGTATGCCACTCAAAATATTATTTATCTATTTTTCAAAACTCGAGCACCTCTACAAATCCCTGCTTCCCTCTATGAAGGGCCTATCTATTTACTTTTATGTTGAGTCATCACCCTCTTATTAAAAAGCACCAGTTGGAGAGCACCGCTGTCATTTGCATGCATTGCTATTAATTTACATTGAGTATATATGACTGTGACTGGATCTTTTTTACCATGAATTACAATGTCCAGTCAGTCCTTAATTTTTAGGGGTGCTCTGCATTTATGTTTTGCAGTCTCAGAAAGGGCTAGCGAGATACCATCTTGTTATATCATGTTATGATTGTTTTGAGAAAGTGTTGTCATCCGAGATTTATTATTATTGCTCGCTAGTTGATTATGCCATTGATATGAGTAAATATGAAACCTAAATGTTATTGTGAATATGGTTAGTTCATAATCTTTGCTGAAAACTTGAATGCTGGCTTTACATATTTCCCACAACAAGATCAAACAGAGTTTGTAAAAGTTTTTCTTTATCTCTTTCAGTTTGTAAACTGAAGTGCTCGAGGACAAGCAAAGGTTTAAGCTCGGGGGAGTTGATACTTCTCCAACGTATCTACTTTTCCAAACACTTTTGCCCTTGTTTTGGACTCTAACTTTCATGATTTGAATGGAACTAACCCGGACTGACGCTGTTTTCAGCAAAACTGCCATGGTGTTATGTTTGTGCAGAAATAAAAGTTCTCGGAATGACCTGAAACTTCACGGAGAATATTTTTGGAATTAATAAAAAATAGTGGCGAAAGAATCAGCACCAGGGGGCCCACACCCTGTCCACGAGGGTGCAGGGCGCGCCCACCTCCTGGGGCGCACCCCTACCTTGTGGGCCCCCTGAGACTCCACCGACCTCAACTCCAACTCCATATATTCACGTTCGGGGAGAAAAAAAATCAAAGAGAAGGATTCATCACGTTTTACGATACGGAGCCGCCGCCAAGCCCTAATCTTCCTCGGGAGGGCTGATCTGGAGTCCATTCGGGGCTCCGGAGAGGGGAATATGTCGCCATCGTCATCATCAACCTTCCTCCATCACCAATTTCATGATGCTCACCGCCGTGCATGAGTAATTCCATCGTAGGCTTGCTGGACGGTGATGGGTTGGAGGAGATTTACCATCTAATCGAGTTAGTTTTGTCACTAGGACCGAGTGCCATGATTTCAGATCTGAAACTATTATATTTTCATGAATATATGTGAGTTCTTGATCCTATCTTGTAAGTCAATAGTCACCTACTATGAGTTATGATCCGGCAACCCCGAAGTGACAATAATCGGGACCACTCCCGGTGATGACCGTAGTTTGAGGAGTTCGTGTATTCACTAAGTGTTAATGCTTTGGTCCGGTACTCTATTAAAAGGAGGCCTTAATATCCCTTAGTTTCCAATAGGACCCGCTGCCATGGGAGGGTAGGACAAAAGATGTCAAGCAAGTTCTTTTCCATAAGCACGTATGACTATATTCTAATACATGCCTACATTACATTGATGAACTGGAGCTAGTTCTGTGTCACCCTATGTTATAACTGTTGCATGAGGAATCACATCCGACATAATTATCCATCTTTGACCCATTTCCTACGAGCTTTTCACATATTGATCTTTGCTTAGTTACTTTTCCGTTGCCACTGTTACGATTACTACAAAACTGCTACTGTTACTTTTGCCACCGTTACCATTACTTCCATACTACCTTGCTACTAAATATTTTGCTGCAGATCTTAAGTATTTCAAGTGTGGTTGAATTGACAACTCAACTGCTAATACTTGAGAATATTATTTGGCTCCCCTTGTGTCGAATCAATAAATTTTGGTTGAATACTCTACCCTCGAAAACTGTTGCGATCCCCTATACTTGTGGGTTATCAGCACCTGGGGTTGTGGGCCCCTCATCGCACCTCTTGACCTAATTCAACCTCTGTAAATTCCCAAATATTTAGAATACATTTGGGAGCCACCCAAAATACTTTTTTCCACTGTCACAAGTTTTTGTTCTTCCGCGATCCCATCTTGAGGCCTTTTTTGATACTCTACCGGAGTGGGAATCGATCACGAAGGGCTTCTACATCAACCTTGCCTCCCTTCCGATGATGTGTGAGTAGTTAACCATAGACCTACGGGTCCATAGCTAGTGGCTAGATGGCTTCTTCTCTCTCTTTGATCTTCAATACAATGTTCTCCTCGATGTTATTGGAGATCCATTCGATGTAATCTTCTTTTCCGGTGTGTTTGTTGGGATCCGATGAATTGTGGGTTTATGATCAGATTATTCATGAGAAATATTTGAGACTTTTCTGAATTCTCATAAGCATGATTGTTATAGCTTTGTATTTCTCTCTAATCTATCCATTTTGTTTGGCTAACTAGATTGATTTATCTTGCAATGGGAGTGGTGCTTTGTAATGGGTTCAGTCTTGCGGTGATCTGTATCCGAGTGACAGAAAGGAACAAGACACGTATTTGTATTTTTTTCATTAAGGGGGAAACGACAGTGTTTATTCATATTGGTTGGATTTACTGTGTCTACATTATGTCATCTTGCTTAAGGCGTTACTCCATTTTTCATAAACTTAATACTCTTGATGCATGCTGGATAGCGATCGATGGGTGGAGTAATAGTAGTAGATGCAGGTAGAGTCGGTCTGTGGCACCCCGGCTCAGAGCGACCGGTTTTCCTTGCATTGCCAACCCACAAATCATGTCTTCTGGCAACACACAACTGATTGGTATAGAAATACAACCGCTTTATTGGTACTAGCGGAACATAGAGTTTGATAATACATCAAGTAGCGAGGCCAAGCGGCACACACGGTGCTGCTGAACATATGTACATTACTTAGTAGACATGAGAAGGGGCCTCAACATCACGATAAGACTACGCGGCAGAGGAACAACGACGTAGAAGGACTCCATCTCACAGGGACACTGATGTGGACACGGTCTAGACTGCGATGCGATATGCAACTCCAACTCCGATACGATTTCTCCTGAAACTAACATGACACACTAGGTCAGCACATTGAATGTACTTGCAAGCTCACACAAACAAAGCAACAGTGGCAAACAACAACAATGATATTTAAGCAGGTTTAATGCAAGAATTTAACATGCTTCTCATCAAGTGATTGTGCTCACACTACAAAAAAATACACTTCCGTGATGATCCGTGTTTGTCACAGTAGGTCACATTTTCTGTCATGCATGTACATCGATGATGATTTTATGACAAAATCAAGATAGTCATACCTGTGTTGTCGTAGACATGTTCCAAGACATTATATCATCACAAAAGTGTCCACATCCATGACGATAAATCGCGCGTCATAGAATTGCTTTTGTCAAGGGTAACCGACACGTGGCATCCACCATAACAGGTCGCCGTTAAGCTATCGGGTTCCGGTTTGGATTCGATAACCCGTTAACATCCCAGACCAATGGGGATTTTCCACCTGTAAAATTTTCATTCGCCGGAGGGTCCACGTGTCGGCTCAGTGTTGGGACAAATGGCATCCACTCATAGTACGTGAGGCGCATATGATACGTCGGCACGTGGCCATTCCGGTGAAAAAGGTCGGCCCAGTAAAAATTAGCAGGCCGGCCCAAATAAGGCCTACTTGTGTCAGGCCCAGTTAAGCCCATGGCCCATACGAGATGTGCCAATTCGACCCGTCAATGGCCCATTAACGATTTTACACCATTGCATCCCATCGTCAGTTCGAGCCCGTTAACAACCCGCTATATATTTGGGCTCAATATTGGCCCGATGTGGTTTTGGCCTGTTAACGGCCCATTCAAGGGATGGGCCAATTTTCAGGATGTATGTCTTTCGGCCTTTTAGCGACCCATTTAAGTGTTGGGCCAATTTCTGGCCCAGTGTGTCTTTCAGCCTGTTGACGACCCATAAATTAGTTGGGTCATTTGCAGTCGGACCTGAATTTTGGCCTTTTAACGATCCATGCTCTTCATGGTCCAATACTAGCCCGGTTTCTCTTTCGGCATGCTAAAGGCACACAACATAGTTGGGCCATATACAGTACGACCTGACATTCAGCCTCTTAGCGGCCCATGCTCTTCATGGTCCAGTACGAGCCCGATGTCTCTTTCGGCATGTTAAAGGCCCACGGTATAGTTGGGTCATATGTAGCCCGACCTTAGTATTGGCCTGTTAACGGCCCGTGAAATCAAATGGCACACCTGTTCCCCGCTTTGATGCCGGTCTGTTAACGACCCGGGAGGTAACAGGGACGAGCATTAACTTTCGGCCTGGTAACGGCCCATTAACTTAATGGGCCCACTGAAGTTTGAACATGTCTGTAGGCCCAATTAGATAATTTGAGCCCATTACGACGAGCAATTATGCACAGGACCAAAACCGATCGATCAAAGGCCTATGAGACTTTTGGCCCCTACGATCCCATTAGGGAAGCCCATTAAGGGCAGTGGGCTACTTCCTTCATATGGGGCCCATGATTGTTCGTGGTAACTAATAATTTCACTGCTTTTTTTAGCTTCCTAGCAACCATTTAGCTGGAATGTGAGGTGCGCTAAGCAAAGGAACGACATACAGGGAAAAACGTTGCACATCCAGCATATATTACAGGAAATTATATCCACTGGGTAATCAAAGATTGATGCGAGTGCAAATAAATGAACAGAACCTAACGATCTACAATGTCACAATCTGCAACCTCAGCGCGGATAACGCCCATAAGCATGTGGGCAAGTTCTTCCTACTTTGCTACACTATCTCTGAAAACATTGATCAATTCTTGTTGCGCAAGAATGTGCACCTCTGATTCCTCCACCATTTCCGTCATTGCTTCAGCCAGTAATTAGTTCGCAAACATATATTTTTTTCCGTTGCATTCAAGATGAGGCGAAACCATGTATTCGATGGCGATTTTGGCGGTGCTTGTATTATTGATAGTGGAGAGTGTCTCAATTAACGTGCATCATAATATAAATTAGGAGGGGAACCGAACAGATTAATCAAGAGTTATTGCCATATTACATGGCCTAGATTTATTGGAAAGAAACAATGGGGTTGCCTTGTTGTTTTCAGAGTTGGTCTTCTTATCTTCAGCAACCTACACCAAATTAACATACTAGCAT
This sequence comes from Aegilops bicornis, assembly GCA_021605145.1. Classification (NCBI taxonomy): domain Eukaryota; kingdom Viridiplantae; phylum Streptophyta; class Magnoliopsida; order Poales; family Poaceae; genus Aegilops; species Aegilops bicornis. The sequence goes on from CM038669.1 coordinate 178,392,337, forward strand.
TGCTATCATTGGCCAGGTCAGATAATAGGAAGGCAACATTGACACAATGAATGTTTGGGAAACCGGACCACACCAGCCTACACCAAATTAACACAATATGGCACAGCTATCATCAGCTAGGTAAGGTAATACGAAAGCAACATTGACACAATGAATGAATGGGCAACCAGAGCAGCACTACAATTCAGTAATGTGCATGATATGAGATAGTACACTCATGCAGCTCAGTATGCAAAACTACCAGGCAATTTTCCTTACAAAAATCAGCATTTTCACCTCTAATTATATATTTTGCTACAACTAAATTTAGATCAGATAAAGGTTAGATTCACGCCGATTAACAAAATACATGTTGATGTAAAAACATAGTGATATACAACAGCTACTTACATCAGCATTGGAACACAGAGAATTCCCGCAAGATACTTTCCTCGAATACGATCCCAGTCTTCTATCCTTTAAGCTTATTTTATAAAAGAGAGATGGGTAAGAAACATGTAGAAAATATGATCAGAATGCTATAAAATTTCATGATGCGAGGATACGCACACGCTTCTTAGAATGGAGTTGACATATTTTTGCTGGACTGGAGCGGACTAGTTCTTTGGCCACTGGAATCTGCGTATTATCAGTAGGAGTTGGGTTTCTCTGTGCTGGAGCAGTATCCATGAAAACTGGAGTTGGTTTACTATCTCCTGGCATTTGGATCTTTTGCAAAGACCTTGTTTGTAACCCTTCAGATTCTAACATAGTCGTCTTCCCCTTGCATGCCTTATATAGAAGAATGGTGCTTCAATTATAAAACATGCTACAGAAGAGAGATGGAATAGGTACTGAAGAATAGAAAGGCATGACATATTGACATGTATTCCCTCCATCTAGAAATAAATTGATGGGTCTAGTCGTATTTTAGTTCTAGATACATCCATTTTTACCCATTTCTGTGACCTGTAATCCGGACGGAGGGAGTATGATGTAAGAGCTAGGGATACGACAGGACAACAGTGTAAAAAACACAGTTGAATGTAAAACTGTATGCCAGTGGAATACATACAGAAAAACACTAAGGCAAAATATGCGTGTATGATTGGGAAACTAAGATGGCATTGCAACAGACCACTAGAACATCACTTTAATGTAAAAAAACACATGGTATGGTAGACAGGTGAAGTACATACTGATGAATAACAATGCATAAGATATTCATAAGCATGATGTCCAAACTAAGCAGATGGTATTGCTATAGAGTAGAATGACAGTACTTGAATTTGAAAACATGTTATCATGAATGGAATAGGTACTGAAAAACAGGAAGGCATGACATATTTACATGCATGATCAGTAGGCTAAGCACATGGCATTGCAACAGGGTAGATGCACTCCAGGACATTATATGCAAGTTGTACCCATATAATGGGCCAAGTTAGAGCAAGGAGCTTGTGGGGTGAATATGATTCATCATCTTTGTGCAAGTCTTTTGAAGAACTGCTGTCGGATTTCGGGTTCCCGCAAACCCTCTAGGTTCGAACTCTGGGGTGCGCGCAGAGATCTCACCTCCTACCTACCTACACCTCGTCGCCTCGCAAGGATCTAAAACTACAGAAAGAGCAACACAAGGGACACAAGGTTTATACTGGTCCGGGCCACCATTGTGGTGTAATACCCTACTCCAGTATGTGGTGTGGTGGATTGCCTCATGGGCTGATGATGAACAGTACAAGGAAGAACAGCCTCGCGAGGGTCTGTTCTTGGCTGGTGCGATGAACTGCTAGGGGGAATTCAGTCGCTTCTCTCTCTCTCTCTCTCTCTCTCTCTCTCGATCCAAGATGCCGGATTCAAGATGCCTCTACCCTGTGGGTGGCTAGTCATATTTATAGGCAGAGGCCCTGGGCCTCTTCCCAAATATTGAGCGGGAAGGGCGCCATAAATTGGCAATTTTGAAGGGGAACATCTAGTACACTTATCCTGACTAAAGTTGGTCCTCGCCTGCCAAAGGCTCTGACGATGATGCCATCTTGGGCTCCACGATGACCTCCTTCTTGCCGGTTTGTTGGTCTTGGTCTTGTTGCACTGAAATGGTTGCCTTTGCTTTATACTCTCGCCTGCGCTTGCCTCCCTTGCACCAAAGAGGAAATGAGGACACTGCGCGGGCTGGCGCCCGCCTGGCGCCCTTGGTCGTCATGGCTTGTGTCATGGGCACCTCGTGAGGTACCCCGCCTTGATCTCTCCGCCTCCTCATGAGCCAGCAGATGAGGCCATGCCTGAGGAAGCTCCCTGTCGTCCGCCTCATGAGGCTTGGCCCTCGCGAGGGTCTTGAGCTTGTGTTGATGAAGTCGGGCTGTCTTTGGGCCACCCCTTGAGCCACGCCCGCAGGCCGCAGTGCAAGTCTAGGTACCCCGTTCCCGGCACGCCGACAAGAGCCGGGCCCAAGGCGCGCCTGGACTTGGCTTAGCAGAGAAGCAAAGGGGCAAGTGCGAAGCGCCGCAGGCCCTAACAGCCTGCAGCCTTGGGCGCCGCGTGGCGGTTGATTGGACGTGGGCGCCGCTATTCCCCCACGCCTCCTTATTTTGCGCCCAGCTAGGCGGACCCGCGGTTGCACACAGTCATCCCTATTCTCACCGCTCGAGCCTTTTTCCTCTCCTGCTCTTCCTCCTCTCGAGCTCCAGTCTCTGCTTCCAATCCAATCTCGAATCCTCCCCCTTCCTGTCGCCATGGCTCCGACGAAGAAGGGGAAAGGGAAAAAGCCTGTGCCTCCGCCCCGCTCGCCGTCGCCGACGGCTCCTGCTGTCGATCGGTCGATCATACTCAACCGGGAAGGCTTGTACAAGGTCAGTTCTGCCCTCACCACCATCTTCAATGAGTGCGGGAGGACGACGGTCTGCCCCGCGTCTCACTTCTCCGTTGACAGAATAGTCACCGAGGTCCGGTACTTTGTCGATGCCCTGTGGGCAGGACTGGTTCTCCCCTTTTCCAATTTCTTCAACACTGTGCTTTCCCATTATCAGATCCACATGATGCATTTGGGTCCCGAATCCATTACTCTTCTTGCCGTTTTCGCTTTTGTCTGTGAGGCGATGATGGGCATTCCTCCTTCAGTTGCCTTGTTGCGCCACTTCTTCTCTTTGCGCCTCAGCGACCCCACCCAATGCTCGGGGTGCGTGAGCTTCATTGCCGCACCAGAAACAGCGGCTTCAGGGATTGATTTCAGCCTTCCTGCGCCCGCGCCTGGGTTCCGCGAGCGGTGGCTGTATGTGGATGTCGGGGTGCCCAGCCCCCTGCTTCCGGAGCCAACATTACCCGCTATCCCTAATTCGGGCTGGGGTCAGGAGACGCTCATGAGCCCCCGGCTCGTCTTCGTCTGGCATCGCTTCGCGTACTTGAGGGCGCTCGGCGTGACGGCGCCCAAGGTGGTGAATGAGTTCCTCCTATGCCGCATTGCCCCTCTCCAGCGCCATTCCCGCCAGATGTGGGCCTTCGGCGGGCGTGAAGACCGCATGAGGCTCCAGGAGGAGGACCTGACGCCTGAAGTGCTCAGGAAGGTTCTCATGATCATGACTGGGGACTCTTCCCCTGGCAGCATCCGTCAAGGGGGTGCCCTGTTGTACCTTTGCTTGAATAGGGGCGATTTCGTGAAGCAGATGCCCAGCTTCGACAAATGGGGGCTGCGCCCTGCAGGCCTCATGGGACCCCGCGAGAACCCAGTTGTGGTGGTTGCCCTTCCAGTTGCCCACGACGGTTCTTCCTCGAGTGGCGGAGCAGGGAGGCAAGGGCCGCCGGGGGCTGAGGGGGCCTCCGCCGGGATGACGATGCCAGGCGGCACCTCTGGGGCGGCAGCCCCCGTGGCCCGCCTACGGCCGGAAGCGTTGAGCCATGACCGCCTGCTCCCGTGGCAGAGGCCCCTGAGGCCCCGACCACCCTTCTTGGTGAGGCGACTGGCGGCGTGCGCCAGGACGACGCCCCTGACGCTGGTCACTTTGGTGCTCCTTCCTCGTCACATGTCTTGACCCTACTGAAGCTTGGGCGCTTCCGCGTGGACTTCGAGGCTCTCCGAAAGAGAAAGGAGGCCTTGGGTGATGATTATCCTTGCCGCCTACTGAAGCGCAGGAAGTATTTCGCCATTGATGAGTAAGCCTTCCCCCTTCTTAGTTCCTTATTTTCCCGTTGCTTCGGCTGATCGTTGCTCTGCAGGGCCCTTCCTGCCAAGCTCACGGAGATGGCTGAGGAGCCATCCCCCTAGGCCTCGCCCTCTCCACTGTCCCCAAGCGCTCCGAGCTCAAGCACTGCCCTTGTGGTGAGGCCGGTCAGAGAGGTGAGCCATCCTGTGATGCATCATGGTTCTGCGCACCTCGCGACGATCCTTCGCGAGCCTTCCCGGGGTATAGCCAGCCTGCCTTGGACTCTTCGACTGGTCGTGGACGGTGATTGGCTGAGGTCGGCCCTGCGTTCTTCCTTTGAGGATGAGCCGGCTCCGGGCCGGGCTTCTAGCGAGGCGTGCCCGGCCACCGCGAGGGTGCCAGCCCCCTGCCCAGAGGGGGAGTGCTGATTCGTGTCCCCCCGCGTACACCTGGGGCGGAGGACGACACGGAAGACGTGCTCGAGCATGCCTGGGAGCGCCGTGCCCTTCGCCAAGGTTTTCTCCGGAGGGCGGCTGACGCAGTGAGCCAGCTTGGTGTAGAGCTCGCTGACGAAGACGCACGCCTTGAAGCTGAGGGCCTGCGCCTAGCTGAAGAGAGGCGCAAGCTGAAGGTGGTCGTTGCCCTTGCGCGCCACCAGCGTGACCTCGACAATGAGAAAGCCGAGGTGTCGCTGGTGGCTTCACAGGAGGCCCGTTCCCGGGCCGCCGAGGAGGCCCGGGAGGCTGACCGGCGGCATGAGGCGGCGGAGGAGCGGGCGCGGGAGCTCCAGGCCTGGAGCAATTCCCTGGAGCAGCAGGTGGAGCTGTGCGAGATGTCCCTTGCGTCGATGAAGGGGGCTTCGGTCGACCAGGCGGAGCTCCAGAGATGTGAGGAGGCACTGACGCTGCCGAGCGCGCCCGTGACCTTGAGCAGCTGGAGACGAGAGAGCGCTTGGTGGTGCAGGCGGAGGACGATGTCGCTGCGCAGGAGGCCCGAGTCCTGGAATAGGTTGATCGCCGGGTGGCGGCGGCCCGCTTGAACCTCGAGCACGAGTTCGAGGAGAGGCTGGGGTTGATCAGGGCCGAAGCGGAAGGCAGGACCGCCGCCCTGAGGGCCAAGCTGGATGAAGTGACGCGGCGGGCTGATGCTTCCCGGGCCGCCCTTGGCGTGGCACAGGAGGAGTTGACTTCCTCCCGTGCCGAGGTGCTTCTTCTACGTCTGCGGGTGGACGCGGCCGAGGCCGTTGCGCGGCGGAACGAGGATGAGATACGCCAGCGGCAGATCCTGGAGCACGAGCATGGCCCTATGCTCCGCACGCTCCAGGAAAGAGCTAACACAACCTTGGGCAACATCTGCGAGGCGGGCGTTGGTGAGCCTCATGCAGTTAACTATGCTGGTAACCTCCAGTTCTTCACTGATGTGGTGACACAGCTGGAGGTGCGGTCGGGCAGAGCCAACAGGCTGGTGGAGGAGAGGCCGGCGCCGCCGGGCGTGCCTTTCTCGCGTCTTCACCATCTTCGACATGGATCCCCGCCCGACTTTTGATGCCGCCATCGCCCCGGTACCCCAGGCCATCGGGGACGACCTGGCGCATTGGGTGGAAGACAACGTGGATGCCCTCGTCAGGGCCTTCGCTACTGACAACGACGACGTGGTCGTGGCTGCTGATGAAGGCGGCGTGGTGAACGGCCCTGACGCCGCTGACGGCGACGCGAAGGGCGATGGCGAGGCCAGCGACGCCAGCGACGATTCAGGAGGTGCCCTTGAGGATGCATTGGGGGATTTGTCCGACTGACCGCGCGTTGTTCCTACTTTCTTACCCTGCGTAGATAGAGTTCGGGCTTTGCCCTGAAGGTTGTAAGAGCATTTTGGGAGGGGGAGCCCCTCGTGTAAAAACTTGCAGTTAGCGTATTAGTAGATGCGATATCACCCATACGCCTGCGCCAAGTGGCTGGCCTTGCGACGAGCTAGCTGGCTTGTTTAACTTCGACCCGCGTGGGCCCCGAGATAGCCTGCGGAGGGCTGTGGTGTTCCGAGTGCTTCCTAAACGAGCCCATTGAACCTGTGATGAGAACCTCCTGAGAGGGCGCGGTGACGGCAGTCCAGGCTGCACGCATGCTAGGCCTGGCCCGGCTCGCGAGGGGCTCACGAGGGGAGGCATCTGTGGCAAAGTGGTAACCAGAACGCGAGAGATTGCTCGAATGAGACTAAACACCCCTTCCCCGAACACACGCAAATCTCAAGCTCAAATCCAACTTTAATCCAAACGGGGAAAAAGCGACAGCCAAGGGGAAAAGCAAGAAAAGCAGAAAAAGCCACGTCCGACACCTAGTCTAGTCTTGGACGTCTTCTCACCAGCGCGGAGCTAAGTGCTGCCATCTGGCGTGGAGAGAGCCCAGGCTGAGGCCGGCGCTCCTGAGACTCCGGGGCGTGTACAACCCCACCCATTATTACGTGAGAGTGTCACGGGGCGGCGAGCTTCACAGGCACTGGGCCTTCTTCATAGGTACCGGCCATGCTTCATATCGCCAGACGAGGGCCCCGCCTTGCGCCACACTCTAGATCCATCGATGACGGCCGGAGACCGAGGACGCCGCCGATGGGGTAGAGCGGTCGCTAGCGGTTCCCCTGACGACCATGGGTCCTCTGCCAGGGGTAGGCCCTGAGGCACCTCCCTGGCAGAGGGCCTACCTCCTGAGGACGCCTTGCTCCGAACGCCGCAGTGGTGATGCCGGATCTCGACCCCTCTCCTGCAGCCCCGGCGCCCTCCTCCTGAGGGGGTAGGAAACTGTGGGATTGGGGCAGTCGTCCGCTGCGACGACCTGCACCTCCTGCGATCCATGGTTAGCGTATGCCTGCTCCTGAGTAATTAGCGGTACCCGATAATCGCTGCCTCCAGCGCGGTCGACGGGGCTTTCCCGGGGCTCCTGGAAGAGCTCAGCTTCGGGAGTCTCGTCCCCCCAGCTTGGGCCAAGGAGCGAGCCATGTTCATCCTCCTGCGCGTGCCCTTGATCCATCATGTGGGGCACATACTCTTCCGGGGCCACCACCCTGAATGCTTCACCGTAGTGACCCATGTTCCACGCAGCCCTGCTTGAGGCACCCACCTAGGGATGATAGCGCGGCGGCCCACTGGGGCCGTGGGCTGTGGCGAGTCCTCCTTCGCTGGCCGGGGGCGGAGGCAGCGCCACTGTTAGCCCGGTGCTGACGGCCTGGTTGGCGTTGGAGTGGCCTTGGAGCCGCTTGGAGCTGTGCGGGCGTGCGTGGGGCCTCCGCGTGGCCTGCCCTGGACCTGAGGTGGCAATTGGGGGCAGAAGGGGTGACCCTCGATGCAGCGAAGCCCAGGAGCTCTGCCACCCGCTCCAGCAGCACGTCGTGACCGCCCTCCAGCAGCCTGCATTGCAGTAGCTCTCGGGCCACCGTGAGCGTGGCCCTTGAGTTCGCCTGCTCCCGTCGGGTGTACGGCACCGTGGTCGCGGCGTGGTTTGAGGCCCTCGCCGTAGACCGCGCCTGCCGCGGCATGAGAGCTGTCGTTGCCTGGCCGTCGCCGCTGCTGCCCGCAGCGCCCTGAGGCGGGCTGCCCCGGCGATGGGGTTGAGGTCGCCCGGGGCAAGCGGCTCTGCGTGGGCGGGCCAGGCCACCCAGGGGTCAGGGTTGCCCGTTGGGTCGTCGGACATGATGATGACGATGCGACGGGGAGCGAGGCGGCAGAAGGCGGATTCCGGCGCACCCCTACCCAGCACGTCAAATGTTGGATTTCGGGTTCCGACAAACCCTCTATGTTCGAACTCTGGGGTGCGCGCGGAGATCTCACCTCCTACCTACCTACACCTCGTCGCCTCGCAAGGATCTAAAACTACAGAAAAAGAAACACAAGGGACACAAGGTTTATACTGGTTCGGGCCACCATTGTGGTGTAGTACCCTACTGCAGTGTGTGGTGTGGTGGATTGCCTCAGGGGCTGATGATACACAGTACAAGGAAGAACAGCCTCATGAGGGTCTGTTCTTGGCTGGTGCGATGAACTGCTAGGGGGAGTTCAGTCGCATCTCTCTCTCTCTCTCTCTCTCTCTCTCTCTCTCTCTCTCTCTCCAAGATGCCGGATTCAAGATGCCTCTACACTGTGGGTGGCTAGTCCTATTTATAGGCAGAGGCCCTGGGCCTCTTCCCAAATATTGAGCGGGAAGGGCGCCAACAATTGGCCATTTTGAAGGGGAACATCTAGTACACTTATCCTGACTAAAGTTGGTCCTCGCCTGCCAAAGGCTCTGACGATGACGCCGGCTTGGGCTCCACAATGACCTCCTTCTTGCCGTTGTGTTGGTCTTGGTCTTGTTGCACCGAAATGGTTACCTTTGCTTGATACTCTCGCCTGCGCTTGACTCCCTTGAACCAAAGAGGAAATGAGGACACTGCGCGGGCTGGCGCCCGCCTGGCGCCCTTGGTCGTCATGGGCACCTCGTGAGGTACCCTGCCTTGATCTCTCCGCCTCCTCGCGAGCTGGCGCCCGCCTGTTGTCCGCCCCGCGAGTCTTGGCCCCTTGCGAGGGTCTTGAGCTTGTGTTGATGAAGACGGGCCGTACTGGGCCACCCCTTGAGCCACGCCGCAGGCCGCAGGCAGGCAAGTCTGGGTACCCCCGTTCCCAGAACGCTGACAACTGCCTTTAAATGTTCCATCATATCTGGTATCATTGACGTCATGTTTGTTGGACGTTACATTGCTCCGTGAGGTTCTTGTGGATAAATCAGTGTGTGCAATTATATCTGACATGCATGGAAGACAACAAATAGTTAGATTTATGTAATGAGTGCATGTACGAGACGACATAAATAGAAGGACTGGGGTTAAATCATAACAACAAGTCTCAAAAACTAAAGGGAGAACACATATGAAAGCTGCAAAATATGTATCGTTTGTACTTGAGATTAACTAGATGGCACACAAAAGTATTAAAGAACAATATAGGTAATACTAGAAGTGGTATAATACTATAATCACCAGCCTGTGAGATAGCATTGGCTGATGGATGATAATTATGGAACAATGTTACCTAAAGAACAAGTCTCTTAGCTGAACTATGGAACAACGTTAACTCCTGAACAAGACCCATAAGCGATCAATATGAAAATATAGTGAGATGTGATAATCTATTTTCCATGCTTAGATGAATAACAAAGCCATAAATGTTGCACACAGCTAAGATGAGGGTACAACCTATCTGGCCGACATCCATAGGAGTGAGCATCATGTGCTGACTTGTCGATGGCCCTGCAGTTGTTGTGGATGTCCATGTCGGGCACGCACATTCGATGCAGGGAACTGTTGAGTGGGGACTATAGCTCCCTTCTTCTGTATGCTTCCCTTGTTGGAGCAGCTGCGGTGAGGAAGACGGCATGGCTGAAGATGCAGAAAACGCATAATGTTAAGAACGACACATATATCTGATCTGAAGAAATACCATCAGAGATCAACAGTAAGGTACGAGAGTGGTCACACGTCTGTTGACTGAAGACTAAATTGGGGTCACACGATTTTATTTTATTTTGGTATTGTCCGACCTATTTTGGATGGCTTAATGACCATCTTGTGCCTCCCGGCTGACACTGTTTAGAATCTTCCCCGAAGAGCCAACAAACACCGATAGAGCAGCCTGCCTCTGCCGTCTGTGGCCGGGAGAGCTCCGACCAAAACCCCGCTCCCCGCCCCACCGCGCTGCCGTGGTTGTGCCACCCCCGGCAAATCCACAAAGACTCGCTGTCATCGAGATTCAGTGGCGACAGTACCTTCAACCCACGCAACTCTAAGATAGCCGTCCAAGCGCTGCTTCCGCGGCGAACTTGCACCCCCGCACCCTTATGTTAGACACCAGCCAACCGACAGCCTAGGAGCTCCGCCGCCTCGAGGGGTGCTGCTTCCCATTGGGAGTCGATTGGCCTAGAATAAAAGTTCAGACAACTGAAGCCTAAATAAAGTGATTTGAGATGAGGGTACGACCTATCTTGCGGCCGGGTGAAGTAGGCAGCTCCAGCTGCCGAGTCGGTGAGGGCCGGGCGATTCTTGATGGCTACCGTGCGGCGAAAGCGAAGATGTCACGACGGTCGAAGGCTACAGGGAAGCAGCGTCGGGGCCCTTGACGCATCCGAAGTAGGAGCCACTCCGGCACCGTGCACAACAGCGGGGGTGAATCGGCTCCGGTATGGTTCACGCGGCCGTCGTCGAGGCAGCTCCGACAGCACGGAGTAAGAGGCACACGACCCAGTGCATGACGGCAAACAGACAACATGTTTGGCATTGGGTAGGAGGGCGGTGGTGAATTTGGTGCGGTGGGGGCGCCATGGAGGAGGGGCTGAGGTTTCGCGGCTGGGGAGAAGGGTGCTTCCGGGGAGAAGGTGATTTGGTGCCCACGAGGTATGAATGGGGAATTGGGAGGGGGAACCATGTCTTATGGATGCATTTGCCTGAAATGTGGGGTGGAGTTACAATTCTACCCCTGCCTTTAGGCTTCTCGGCTTGGGTCTGTGTACTGAGGGTCGGGGATAGTAGAGTAACTTTGCTTCTCCCAAATAGTGGGCGCGAGCGATTTCGGGCTAGGAGGGCGTATTTTGAAATAGTGGGCGCGAGTGATTTCGGGCGAGGAGGGTGTGTTTTGAAATAGTGGGGGCGAGCTATTTCGGGCGAGGAGGGCGTGTTTTGAAATAGTCGGCGCGAGCGATTTCGGGCGAGGAGGGCGTGTATTGAAATAGTCGGCGCGAGCAATTTCAGGCGAGGAGAGAGTATTTTGCCGCCAATGGTTTATGAATTATTCGGCACATGTCATTTTGGCTGAGGAGAAGGCGCGCTTGGATGAAGTTATGAACCTACCCTCGATGTACAACGGGCCAATTGATGTGTGTCCCACATAGGCCGGTAATTTCGTGTCTCCCTTTTATTTGCTCGGGCGAATCCCACCTAGCAGAGGGTGTTTAGCAGTCCGTTCAAATTTTGGGAGAACGAGCATCCACATCTACCTTACCAAGTCGATTCGAATCAAATTTTAAAGTATTAGCTTGCCACTTCTTTTTTAGATGGAGAGATGATGCTCGGGACTAATGTGTTTTTACATGCTCGTTGCTAATGATTTACTTTATGAAAAATAGTTGACCCACTCAAAAACGGGAATCAAACCCAAAATGAAATATCTTGATTAAATGAAATAGCTCGTTCACCAGGTCAAAATAGTGAACTAAATCCAAAATTGAACACCTCAATCGAGTAGCATGTTGTACAGTATTATAGTACTCCATGAACATGTTGAAAGTCAAATTAATGAACTTGTTTGATACACATATCTCCGTTCTTGTGTGGATTGCAGACAACATGTTCTCCAATTTAAATATTTGAATGCAAGTTTATATCGAAACATGGTTTGGATCAGTCTTTGATGCATAAAACGCGACCCCCCTCTCCCGGACTCCTGCTCTCTCTCTCTCTCTCTCTCTCTCTCTCTCTCACTGACAATCTTCAATTTTATCGCACGCATCCAAACACAGACCTTGTTGGTCCCTCTCTCTCTCTCTCTCTCTCTCTCTCTCTCTCTTCGTGTGTGTGTGGGGGGGGGGGGTCTTTCTAGTTCGCATGCACACTCCATATATAGGTCTCTCTCGCACACTATGTATGATTCTCTAGTCCAAACTAAATATCTTGGGTGCACTCATTGTACGCACACAAATTCCCTAGCTCGTTGCCCGTAACTCTCTCACGCACCACTCTGCCGTCCCGGAGCTCTTCCCTCTCTCTCTCTCTCTCTCAAACTCTCCATCTCCCTAGGTCACACATACACATGCATATCTCACTCGCACTCGATAGACCCATCTAAAACTCTATCTCTCTCCCTTGTTCTCTCTCCATCTCACAAGCACACACACACACACAATATCACGCCTAGCCAAGTATGATGGTCTCTCACTCAATTGTAGGCACACGCGGTCCCCCTATATGTATATGATGACTAGCTAATTCTTAGTCTCCATCACAAACATGTGCATGGTCTATCTCGATTTTTCTCGGGGCATCTTTCTATCACACACGCACCTCGTCCCTTGATCTCCCACCCATATAGTCCCCTCACGATCTCGAGGGGATCTCTCTATCACAAACACACCCTCTCTCCCTCCCCATGCGTCCATTTTCTCCATGCGTCCCTCTCGACCTTTGTTCCTTGTTGGCCCGACCTCTATTGGACATGTGCTATATGGGTGTCTCTCTCCGTTGTAAACAATCACACACTAGCTATCTTCGTGTATCTCCTCACCTCGCTTTTCTATTTCGAGATGCATGCGTGATATGTTTGCATAAGAAACGAACACACACACTCTCTCTAATTTATTGATTGTTGTCCCTTTCTCTTTCACACACATACTCTTTTTGCACACTCACTCATTCTCCTTCACACGCACTTGATCTCTCTCGACTTAGGCACTCTCTTCGTTCCATAGCATATAGATTTATTGAAAAGTCAAACATCACAAAGTTTGACCATGTACGTGGAGACAAACATTTACATCTAGAATGGAAAACATATATCATTAGATTCATCATGAGATATAGCTTCGTATGATGTATCTTTGGTATTGTAGATATAAATAATATTTGCGTAAACTTGGTCAAAGTTTCCAAAGTTCGACTTCTAAAAAAAATTATATGCACTGCATCATGAAGCAGATGGAATATCTCTTTACCCCTCTCAGCTATCTGACGCACCACTCAGCCGTATCGGGGCTCCTCTATCAATCTCAAACTTTATATTTCCCTGGTTCACACATACACATATCTTGCTCTTGCTACATAGACCCATATAACACTCTCCGCCCTTGTTCTCTCTCTATGTGACACACACACCCCTAAGTACCATAATCCCTCACTCCATCATAGGCGCACGCACTCCCCCCCTAAGTATGACTATCTCTCACTAGCCATCAGGAACACACGTATTGTCTCCTTCCATCCATACGTATATCTCGATATCTCTCGGGGTATCTTCTATCGCACACACACCTTGTCACTCGATCCACGTAGTCCCATCACGATCTCCAGGGGATCTCTCTATCACAAACATACACTCTCTCCTCCCCATGTCTGCATTTTGTCCATACGTCTCTCTCGACCTCTCTCCCTTATTTGTCAGACCTCTCTTGGCCACGTGCTAGGGGTCTTTCTCTCTCAATTGCAAACAACCACACACTATCTCCTCACCTCGCTTCCGCTGTCGAAGATGCATGTGTGATAGGTTTGCATAAGATACACACGCTTCTTCTCTACTTTTATCATGTGTTGTCCATGTCTCTTTCACACACGCACACACACTTTTTCAGTCACTCTTTCTATTTTACACACACTCTCTCTCTCTCTCTCTCTCTCTAGTTAGGTACTCTCACGTCCATACGCATATGGATGTTTTGAAAAGTCAAACCTCAAAAAAGTTTGACCAGGTATATGTGGAGAAAAATATTTACATCTGGAACGATCATTAGATTCGTCACAACATGTACTTACTTCATACTATCATTTATCTTTGGTATTGTAGATATAATTAATTTCTTTATAAACTTGGTCAAAGTTTCAAAAGTTTGACTTCTAAAAAATGTAGGCACTACATTATTGAACAGAGGGAGTAGCTCTTTCTCTCTCTCTACTATCTCTCAGGGGCCTCCCCTCTCACTCGAACTCTCTATACCGAGGGATTATTTGTTCACTGTGTCAACGTATAGCTCCGTATATTGTTTAGTTGACCAGTCAACCAGTCCACATGCTGCCTTGTCAGCTCATGTTCTCTATCTTTGTGTGCTGGCCCATGTGCCAGTGGGTGAAAATAAGTAAACTAGAGGCCCATCTGACACACGGTGAAGTAACACAAAGTTGAAACCACTCGGGTTAGCACCCCGCATGCTAGTAAATTGAGGGCACACTTCTTCCGCATGAAGGACGCACTCGCGCACACTTCACCACTACACGGAGGCATGCACAGAAGGATGCACTCGCGCACACCCAGCACACAAGACACACCAGCACACGTGTACACCGGCATCGCCGTCGGCTGAGATGGACAGCGAGGCAGCCAACAAGCGGAGGCGACTCGAGCCAAAACCGCATCCGGCGAGCCTGGACTTCATCAGCAGCCTCCCCAACGACATGCTGCTCATCATCATCGGCCTCCTCCCCACCAAATCTGCCATGCGGACCACCCTGCTCTCCCAGTGGTGGCGCCCCCTCTGGCGTCGCGTCCCCCTCAACCTCACCGTCGACAGCTGCCTCTGCGACAGGGATTGCAAATGCATGGCCGCAGTCTCCAAGTTCCTTTCATCGCACCCTGGGCCAGCCAGACGCCTTGACATCCGCATGTCAAGTACCAACTGCAAGGTCCAAGCCAAGTTCGACAAGTGGTTCTTATCCCCCGCCCTAGATCAGCTCGAGGAGCTAAGGTTTGAAGCTGGACGATGTCGCTCTCTACCGCAGTCCGTGCTCCGCCTCACGCCAACGCTGCAGCGTGCCAGCTTCAACTCCTGCTATTTTCCCCAGATTAATGTTGCGCCCTCCCTTCTTCTCCCTCAACTCAAGCAGCTCGATCTCTTCGACATTGCCATCTTCAAGAAGGCTATGGAGCACCTGCTCCGCTGCTATACTGCACTCGAGTACCTTCGTCTTTGGCAGATCCACGGGTTCATTAGCATCCACATCGCCTCGACGAATATCCAATGGATTTATGTGTCTTGCTGGCCCCGCAACAAGGCATCGATTGGGAAGAGATCACTCCAGCCGTTCCACGTTATGGTCATTGAGAATGCGCCTTTCCTTGAGAGATTGCTTGAATCTGATCAAGAAGGTCCAACAAAAATCAGGGTCATTGACGCGCCAAAATTGTCAGCTTTGGTGTATTCGTCTGCCAAATTCTCTGAACTCTTTATTGGACCCGTAATCGTTCACGTACAACACTCATCTTCTTCTCCGTCTTCTCGAAATTCACATTTTTAAATTTCTTCTTGATGTATTTACGACTGTCATCCAGAAAATGATTCCCACAAGCTTGACCCAGTCTATGCTCACAATGAAGATCTTGGCAATAAAATCTATCGGCCCCAATCTGGATCAAGTTGTTGGATTCCTTACATGCTTTCTATGCATAGAGAAGCTACTCATCGAGGTGAAACTTCTTTCCTATTAGTAAACCGTAATCACAACGTAGCTCAATTTTTTCGTAATTTTCCCAAATTACGATGACAAGTGTAGTGTTCAAAACTGCATCTACACACTGCACCCAAAGAAATGTTTTTAGTATTTTTCTCACGTGATCAGCTGCATCATTTTTTTGTTGTACTACTAGTATCCCAGGCTAGTCATAGTGGCAAGTAACTTAGACTAGTAACTCCATGGTTACCCTAAGAGCAAGTACTACCTCTGTCCTGGTTTACTCTTCCTATTTTGTAGTATCAAAAGTTGACCATAGGTTTAACTCACAAAATGTTAATGCATGTCACTAAAAATTATATCATTGGATTCATATTTGAAGATAATTTCAAATGGTATAATTTCTGGTGACATGCATTGGCATTTTCTTAGGTAAATCTATGGTCAAAATTTTATACTACATATGAGGTAGTACAAAAGTGGGCTATAACGGCCCTCCACTATGTAGGCCAAAACACGTGCCAAATTCACTTGTGATGCATTTGGCATCGATGCCCCTCCATTTCTCACCTGGTGCCCCAATCTAGATCACCTACTTTGCTCTGGTGCCAAATTAACTCACGCAATGAAAAACCACTTGCGTGGGAGAGGGAGAGGACTGAGGCAATAAAAAACACTTGTTTGCAAGAGTGAGAGGATGGTGTAGTTGGTTTGATCGATTTTGTTTATACATGTGGGTCTGTGTGCACAGCGGTGCCAACTCTCTCACATCGCTAGAGCGGTGCCAAAATCTTTTGATTTGACATTGATGCGTATTATGTGGCATACTTCTGAGAAATATGGCATCGTCCACATAGTGGAAGGCAACAAATGCCCAAGCTCTTCACGTGCTCCTAGGTAAATGAGAGGAAAGAGAAAGAGAGAGAGTGAAAAAATATCACTGGCCAGCCAACCCTACCGTATGAGCGAATGATATTGGTACCTCTTGATGACACACTACTAGAGAAAAGCTTACTAGTGGTGCTGGTTTTTTATACCAAGAGCTGGCACCAAGCATCGCTAGGGCGCCATGCCTATTATTTAACAAAGAGCGCTGCTCCTAAACAAGTTACTGCAGCTAAAATACTTATTAGTAGCGCCGATTTCTCCACCAATGCTACTACTATCATCACGTAGTAGTAGCGCCTTATTTTTCTCCCCATGCTACAACTAGGCAAATAGAAATAAAAAATAAAAAAAGCAGTCAGGTGCAATATTCATGGAAATCAAGACAAGTCCAAAGGTAAATAAACTAAGTTCACGTAACCATCTCACAAACATTAACGACAATACCACATTTAATATAACCACACAATCTCACAAACTCATATAGTAGTCAACAATGCATGGATAGATCATAGTTGATAAGTCTACTAGGTAGTCATACTAGCATATATATGGTTCAATAGCCACACACATGCATATGTAGTTCTAGATGATGTCGATGACGACCATCATCCTCAAGCCTGGGCGGTGGGTGTTCCTGATAGTAATTAGGATTGCCTGTCCAACATGAAGATTCTTGCTGACGAGGAAGCTCTTCCACCCAACCGAGTTGAAGTGTGTGCGGCCGTCCGTGTCCACGCCGTACGCACAAGTGGTGACGGAGTTCTTGCGGTAAGGCATATTCCAGCAGAGCCTTCTTCATCGTGCTTGATACCACAACTCTCGATTGGCTCTTTGGCAATTTCTGAATAAGAAAACATATCAATTAATAAGTAGCCTCACACATTCTACACGGCATATATATCATCGGACTCTACACTAAGTATATATATCATCGGACTCTACACTAAGTATAACAATAAAGCATATAAGATTCACTAAGCATATATATCATCGGACTCTACACTAAGTATAACAATAAAGCATATAAGATTCACTAAGCATATAAGATTATCTAAGCATATAAGATTGACTAAGCATATATATCATCAGACTCTACACTAAGTATAACAATAAAGCATATAAGATTCACTAAGCATATATATCATCGGACTCTAAACTAAGTATAACAATAAAGCATATCATCAAATTACTCTAAAACTATAGTAAATGCAACATACCATGATATGCCGATCAACCATGGTACTTGTCAGGCGGGTCACGAATGGCACCCCGACGAAGTCAGCACGTGGCGGAATGATGTCCCATAGGTTGCACAGCTCCTCCTCGCTCAACTTCATTCTTTGAGCTACGATGGCATCACTGAGTGGGTCGTCATCATCCTCATCATCCTCATCGTCCTCATAATCTTCTGCTTTGTTGACATAAATCACGGCCAGCTTGGGTCTTTCAACTCTGAAGGAGAAGCTGATCAACTCACCACCGGTGATACACATGTTGTCGATGAAACGGACCCATCCATCTCCTCCCACCCGCGTCATCTTTCGTCCTTTCTCGATCTCCATAGTGTAGGGCCCCCCAGGAGCCTCAAAGGTCACAGAGTCTCCAGTCAGATTGTCGAATTCTGACCTCACATTGCATGGGATGATCTGTGTACAAAAAGCAAAATGATATATATACGATGCATTAATGACAATAACACTAAAAACAAAATAGTAGTTACTAGTTTCATATAATTTATTACCGCCGCATGAAGAAAACTAGACTCGAAGTAGAAGCCAAATAGCATGCCAGTTGCAAGGCTGCTGGCACACCTTGACTTGCACCGTTGACATGGTGGTGGTGGTGGTGGTGGCGCCATTTCCCTAAAGAAATATGATTAAAGGATTAATGATCCAAAAAGTAAACATAAAGTTTTCATAGATAGAGTTCACATGGCAAGCAAAATAACAACTAAAAAGTAAACATAAAGTTCAGTCCAGGGGAACACTTTATCTATTCCCACATCCAAAAGTTGAACCAACTTAGAATCTTCCAGAACACAATAAGTAAACATCCATTTGGCCTTTGGCATCAGATGCACAATAATTAAAACTATAAAAGGAAAACACCCCCTTTTCGATCAGATACAACTCTCTGTCTATCTGTGTTTTCTTTTTCTGAAATTTACCAAAAATGGGCTCACTAACAACATCATAACAACTTAGCAATTTGAGCATCACCACATACATATACTCTCTTCAACCTGAAAGAGTATCGAATCAAGCATTGATTTTTCCGTGAAGCCACATAACAGTGAGGGCTTCTTGGTCATATCTTTATGTGCATCAACAAAGAAGCTAGTGGCAGTAGCCAAGAATTGAAACCCTCAACCATTGCTATCATATCAGAGCTAAAAAAATGCTCACGATTCTACTACGAAAGCACTATGGTTGTTCCAGCGAAGGAATGACAAGTAGTTACAAGTACTACATCAATGATCCTAAATGTCAAAAACAATAGTTACGTATCGCGACGACGTGATATGATGGGACGCTCTCGTCCTCGGCCGATCACGTTAGCTAGCTTAGCTGCTAGCTCCTGCCAGCACACCATCTTTAGGACGAGCGCGCCAGCCCTGGAAGATGCGGTTTGCCCACCCAATTGTGGACTGCGAAATCACGCCCTAGACGACACCAGTGCTCTAGGAGTGTATCTAGAAAGCTCCCATGGCACCATTTCAGAAGGGGAGCCGATCCTATGACCACCATCGACAAACTTGAGCTTGTGGAGGCATTCACGCAACCACAGATGATGGATAATCATTCCCATTGCAGAAGCCTACCATCTACACGAAATGGCACACGCCAACCGACGCCGCCCGTGGCTCCTCTCTGGAAAAGACACGACAATCTTATATAGGCAGCTGCCCTAATATGTTCTCTTCTTTTGCAGATAAAAAAGACCCGAAAGTGAAAAATGTGCTGCACTATAACAATCTCATCGGATGCCTTGATCTCCATCTTACAGAAATTGATTTGATCGACTATCGAGGTAGCACATCTGAGATTAAATTGGCCAGGTTCTTTGTTCTGGAGGCAAGTGTGCTCAAGGTAATGAGGTTCGGCGTTCTCTGGCGCAACAATGAATGGCGTGCTGATCACCGCAAGTGTCTAAGCCTAAATGACAAAGTCTCCGCAGAAGTTGAATTTGTTTTTGAAACATCAAGTTGCCACAGACTAAAAAATTTATTTGCCCATTAGTGACTTTTCAGGGCGGTGGATTTTAGTTTGTACGATAATGTTGTATCCACCTAAAGTAACAAAAGTTCTTACGTAAACTTCCTAGTAATTCCCTCTTCGTAGGTGCAGCATTACTCCTAACATTTGTATTATCAGTTTGAAACTTGTAATATTGCAGTGTCCTATTGCTGTGTTTTCAAAATCCTGCGAATCAAAGAGGTCCTAAGTTGGTCATGATGGAGTGCCTGCCATCTTTCACCAATAGCCGTCGGATCTAGATCTGACGTACTAAGCAAACTTCTGCAGTTTTGCAACAAGATGTCCGCACTTGTTCCCTATTTAAAAACAACTCCTTGTCTCTCACAATCAGCCTTATCTCCTCCCCACCACATCTAGAAGGCCATGGAAAAATCTAGCATGATGGCCGCTGCCGGCGCAGCTCACCCCCAATCTTGGTGTTCCGTGCAATGCACGGGCATCTTAATCGTACTCCGTATAAGAAAAGAGTAGACATACTTGTGGCAAAGCACGGAAAATTATGTCAACCACGGCTAGTTGTAAGTAGGCTAACTCTACAACCATGATGATTGTGACTGCACATGGTGAGGCTGACTTTGGTAAGCCGAACACGGCGCCCACACTCAGGTGTCATCTCAGGCGTAGGGTCTTGTCACCTCACTGTGAGGAGTAATTTGACCAACGGGTAGTACATTACTATTACTACATTGGTAGTACTACTACTAGTCTAGCACCACCGTCTAGATTTAGTAGTACTAGCACGTCCATCTGGATTTAGTATTTGACTAGCAATATCTAGTAATGCATGTCACAAAAAATATACTACTCCCTCTGTAAATAAATACATGGAGTATTGTTTTATTCATTTTTCCGATGATATTATACACTCTCCCTTCCGATAGATGGCTCAAATCTGAAGTCTCATCAATCAGACTACTATTGTACTCACCGAGCGCTCAACTTGGTAAGCTATCAACAAAAATTGCAATCAAATACTACTATTGTACTCCCTCCGTACTGGTGCATTAGTCACATTACGAAAACCAAATAATCCCAAAACTTTTAGGCGCAGTGCATTAACTACCCACCTCATTCCCTGTTTTTTGCTATGAAAAAAAATCACCCAATAGGAGACGTGGGGTGTGTATACATTCAATGACTTGAGACTACTTAGCACAACATTTTTAGTTACATGCATTAACATTTTATTAGTTAAATCAAAGGTCAAAACTTGGCGCAAAATGCAAAGGGGGCCAATAAACCAGTAAACATCAAAGTTCTCTCATTTTGCCCCAACTAGAGGTCCGGTGAGATGCCTATACTGCACCGGTGCGGAGGGGGACGCAGCTTCATTGACTTACTGCACCTGCCTTTGGGTGTATGACAGGTGGGCCCAATAGGTGGCTGGCCTACCTGTCATACAGCCAAAGGTAGGTGCAGTTAAGGCACCGGAGCTCAGTCCCACAGAGGGAGGGCCGAGGACTAGATGGCCAACACATACGTGAATGCAACGCAGTATGCACTTATCATATAAAGGCTCCCCACCAGTCGAATCAACGAAATCCTACGCACCTACGCACCCTAACCAAGGGCAAGAGTGATCACTCCAATGGCAAGATCAGTTGACTAGAAGCTAGACCCATGGAGGTGATAAGCGCGAGCATCAAATTGGTATGCCGGATGGTCCTGACGACGCCGCCTGCGTCTGACATCGAGGAACGTCTCCAGGTCATGCTTGAGGCCGCCAGGGCGAGAGGCCGCTTGGACGAAAACTTTGTCTCCTTGTGTCGGTGTACTAGAGTAGGGGTACCCTAGTATCCCGAACTTGAGCACGGCAGTCGCAGCCCTCCGCGGCAAGGCTTGCCGGGTGACCGCCAAGGTCCTCCGTGTTTCCTTTGGAGCCATTCAAGAACAAATTATTCAAGCCAAGGAGACAAGGCCCCTAAGAAGAGGAGCTTGCCGGAAGGCCACCCAAGGCACCTAGGAGACAAGGCCCGGCAAGAGGAGCTTGCCGGGAAGGCCAGCCAAGGCGCCTAGAAGACAAGGCCCCAAGAAGAGGAGCTTGTCTTTGGGAAGGCCCGGTGAGCGACAAGCTTCCTGGACGCGACAAGACAACAACCGCGGCAAGGCGCTTGTCATGCATCACCACTCAGACTGCGTTCCAAAGACATCCACTAACGTGTCGCCTCGAGACCTTTCCAGCGCCAAGCGTGGCGAGAGGTTGTGCAGCCAGCGTGCGCGGTGGCAAGCGGCGCCGACAAGATTGCCATCCGCAAGCGGTGGCATCCTCGACGGTCCCTGTTTGCACGCTTAGGGCGACGAGACGGGCATTTAATGCCTTTGTCCCCGCCGCCGTCAGGGTTAGGTATGATACACTGTACAAGTAGTTGTACCAACCACTCCTTTTCCATTTTTACCCTTGTCTACGTTGCCACCTGTCGGAGACCCCTTTAGCATATAAAAGGAGGCCCATGCGCAACGTAGAGAGGGGCTAGAGACAGAGGTTCGAGGCCCGAGAACCCTCACGCTCGGTCTCGTTAGCAGAAACTTTGTGTACTTGTAGCACCGCGCTCTCCCGAGCAAGAACTCAATACACTCGGACATGCAGCAGAGGGAGTGTTATCTCTCCGGAGAGCTCCGAAGCTGGGTAAACCGCTTCGTGTGCTTCGCCTCGATCCGCTTCTTCAGGCGACCTCCGCCCCAACCGAAGGGGCTCGGTCCGCCGGGTCCCATAGGAGTTCGTGGGCCGATCAGCCTCCCGACATCTTTGGCGCGCCCAGGTAGGCGCCGAGCTTGTGTGAACCTGATCCGCCGCCCACACGAAGCTAGATCTTCATCATCTTCATCGACATGCCACCTAAGAAGAAGGCTTCGGCGCAGATGTTCCGTTCACAGCCGAACCCACCACCACCGGAGCAAACGGGTGGTGGGGTAGACGCCGCGGAAGAATGGACGTCGACGGGGAGCCCACGGTGCTGCCAAGTCCAAGGACAAGGCTGCGCAGACCTCGGCGTCAGACATGCACCGCGCCCGTCTCAGAGGCGCGGGACCGGACAGCGTCATGGTATTCACAACGCCATACGCTCGTTGGACCAAGATCGAGCTGGTGGATCTCGGGATGCTCAAGACCAGCATGCACGGCAACATGCTGGCGCGAGCGAGGCACGGTCTCCTGGACGGGATATTGCTCCTTCTAACATAGTTAGAAGTCCGAGCATATCCTGCTCCTTGCACCGTTCGCCACTGCCACCCACCACTCCAGCAGAAGCTTTGGCGAGAGCTCAACTGCTCCTGGATTACCCTCCAACAGCCGACAAGGTCGGCGAATGGAGGGCCACCATTCGTAGTCTCATCGGCTTTGCCAACGGCGACGCTCTGCGGCAGCCGAAAGTGCATCGCTGCCGTGGTGACTGCCAAGCACGAGCCGGTGGCGACGAAACCGTGGGGGTGCAACCACCATGCACTCTCCGCCTCAAGGCCAAGATCGCCGACTTCGCCAGATCCACCTTGACAATGACTCCACCGCATCATCGGATCCACGAGCTCGTCGCGATCAGCGCCAAGTTCTTCACGAACGACAAGAAGAAGACGCCGAACTCGCGACGAAGCGCCAAGAGAAGCGTGGCGTCAATCCGACCAGCGCTGCTGGGCCCTTCTGTCGACATGCATGCGCCAGGGAACCAGGCGACTTGTGCAGACGCTGTAGGTTGCCCTGCGTTCACTCGTGAGCTGCGGAAAGTCCAGCGGCCCAGCAAGAAGAATTTCTGCCGACGTATCAGAGAAGTAACGACGGCGAGACGCATCCGTCGGAGTTCCTCAAGCATCTACACCATCGCGGTGCAAGCTGCCGGGGCGAGACGACAAGATCCTCGCCAACTACTTCCCTGGTGCTCAAGCCCAATGTCGATCCTGGCTCATGCACTTGCCGGACAACTCCATATCCTCTTGGCAGATCTATGCCATCAGTTTGTCGGCGCTTTACAGCGCCACAAGCCCCATGGCCAAGAAAGTGACCTTCATCTGCCGCCTGTAAGGAAGGAGAGCCCTGCCAAGTACATTCGGAGATTCAGCCACAGACAAAGACAACATCTCAGATGTCCACCTCGCCATGTAATCAGCGCTGCTCCATCGAGCGTCGCGAAACCGCAGGATGCGGGTGGAGATGGCGATGTGCAAGATCGTGAGACGCTGCTGAGCTATATGCCCTGGCCGACAAGTGTGCACGTCCGAGGAAGGGAGGAGACTCCCGAGAGAATACTGAAGTAGGAGGATCTCGAGCAGTGAGGAGACCGCCCTGCAAAGAAAAACCGGGCGGAACAACAGAAGAAGAAAGGCAAAGATGTGCTAGTTGTTGAGCGGTCCGCAACGGAGGTAGCGCCAAGAAAGCTAAAGCTGGTAGCTCCGCAAGGAGGTTGCCGGCACCAACTGCCAGCTGTGGCGGTCGCCGACAAGCAGGACGGCTCCAACAAACAAGATCAAGAAGATCCACCGCACTAAGGGCCATGACCCCAGAGCGGCAAAAGGTCGAGCAGCTTGTCGAAAGCAGCGTAAGGCTGAATACAAACGACGCGACAAGGCGAAGGCACAGGAAGGTGCTGGAGTAGCTAGCAAGAAACGTCCCGGCCGAGGAGGACGCCGAGGCAAGGCCAAGCATCGGCAAGGAGACAGACCTCCCCGCGACCGCGACACGGATGAAAACGACGACGATGATGAAGACATGGATGATGACGAGACCGATGGCGAGCAGGAGTTCCGTAAAGCCACGGAGGTCCTGCGGCGTTGACGGCGGTGCTTCTTCGCATACTTCACACCGCCAGCTCAAGCAAAGGATGCGGGAAGTCAATGCGGCGTAACCATCCGCCGAGTCACGCAAGCCTCGAAATGGTCCAAGACGCCTATCATCTTTGATATTGAGGACCACCACGATCGTAATCATGGGTCGGGTGCTTGCTGATGTTGGTTTCACCAACTATCCGCAACCTCAAGGTCACTAAGATGCTAGTTGACGGCGGGCCGGCTTGAACCTGATCTCCTCCAGGTGCTCCGTAAACTCCAGATCCTCGATGGCGAGCTCGAAGAGACCGGCACATTCCAAGGAATCAATCCGGGAAGGAGCAAGCCGAAGGGAAAGATCACGTTGCCGGTGACATTTGGTAGTGAGTTGAACTTCAGGACTGAGAGGGTCACTTTTGACGTTGCTGACTTTCCATTGCCTTACAATGGGATACTTGGCCGTCCAGCACTCGCCAGATTCATGGCGGCCTCTCACTATGCATACAACATCTTTGAAGATGCCAGTCCCGATAAGTGTCATCTCTGTCTCCGGCGACAAGAAGGATGCTCTTATCTGCGCCGACAAGATCTACCGAAGCAGCAGCTGCAGCAGATTGCAAGCCACTTGCATTGAAGCTCCGGGCCAAGAAGAAGACCAAGTCCGGCAAGAGCTCTGATGCCCACTCCGGCAAGCGCACCTCTTCGGAGTGCTGCGCTACCGTCGAGGACGCACCATCGAGCTCCACTGGCAAGTGTAAGAAGACAATGGCAGCTCCACCAGGCACCAAGATGGTGTCCGCCAAGGAGGACGGCACTGGTGGTACCTTCACCATCAGTGCCACTCTTGACCCTAAATAGGAAGGCGCGCTCGTTGCTTTCCTGCGGGCGAACGTCGACGTGTTTGCATGGCAACCGTCTGACATCCCGGTGTTCCCGGAAAGTAATTGAGCACCATCTTGCCGCTTGTCCTCATCTTGCGCCGCCCGTCAGCGTAAAGTCGTGAAGCAGCGTTGGAGCGCCAAGAATTCATCGCAGAAGAAATCAAGAAATTGGAAGCAGCATGCCTTGTCAGAGGAGTGCTCCATCCTACGTGGTTGGCCAATCCTGTAGTTGTACGCAAGGCAAACGGGAAATGGAGGCTTTGTATCGACTTTACCGATGTCAATAAAGCTTGTCCCAAAGACCCATTTCCCTTGCCACGCATCGACCAGATTGTTGACTCCACGGCCGGATGTGATTTGCTTTCATTTCTGGATGCATACTCAGGATATCATCAGATCTTCATGGCAAAAGAGGATGAGGACAAGACCGCATTCATCACCCCATGTGGCGCATACTGTTTCGTACGGATGCCTTTCGGATTAAAGAATGATGGTTCAACATTTGCAAGAGTAGTCCATGACGCTTTTGAGCCGCAAATGCACAGAAATGTGGAAGCCTACATGGATGACATAGTGGTCAAGAGCAAGGACAAGGCGACTCTGGTTCCAGATTTAGACGAAACCTTTGCAAATCTGCGCAAGATCAACCTCAAGCTCAACCCTGAGAAGTGTGTGTTTGGAGTCCCTTTCGGCAAGCTTCTCGGGTTCTTCGTGTCTCAGCGGGGAATTGAAGCCAATCCCGACAAGATCAAGGCCATTGAGCAGATTGAAGCACCAAAGCGCGTCAAGGATGTACGAAGGCTTGCCGGTTGCGTAGCTGCCCTCAGCAGGTTTATCTCTAGGTCTGCTGAGCGCGCCCTACCATTTTTCAAAATTTTGAAAAAGGCAGGTCCAATGAAATGGACTCCGGAAGCGGAGGCTGCGCTGCAGGACTTGAAGAGATACCTGTCCTCCACTCCAACACTTGTCGCACCTAAGCCACAAGAGAAGTTGCTGCTATATATAGCGGCGACCAATCAAGTGGTTAGTGATGCGTTAGTAGCGGAGTGGGAGGCGGATGATGAGCTAGCAACCATGGCAGATGCATCTGGCGACAAGCAGGGGGCTTCACCGGCAAGCTCTGGTCCCGACAAGGATGGACCTACGCAGACGCATGAGAAGATGCAGAAAAGAATGGTGCAGCGCCCAGTTTACTTTGTCGGGTTCCCTTCTGCAGGGGGCTAGGTCAAGGTTCTCTTGTGTGCAGAAATTGCTTTTCGGCCTCCTCATGGCCTCGAGAAAGCTGCGCCATTACTTCCAGGCACATGAGATCACAGGCGTCACTCGTTTTCCGCTGAAGAGGATACAAGAAAATCCAGAGGCAACAGGCAGGATTGTCGAGTGGGCACTGGAACTGTCAAGCTTTGGCCTCAAGTTTGAGAGCACTTCAACTATCCAAAGCAGAGCATTGGCGGAGTTCATAGCAGAATGGACGGCAACACAAGATGAAGAAATTCCAGAAATGGGCATCCCCGTCAAGGAAGCAAGCAAAGAGTGGCTGATGTACTTTGATGGTGCCTTCTCGCTGCAAGGCGCCGGAGCGGGCGTGCTACTTGTTGCACCCACCGGAGAGCACCTCAAGTACGTAGTCCAGATGCACTTTCCCAAGGAGCAATCAACAAACAATACTGCAGAGTATGAAGGTTTGCTTGCCGGTCTCGAGGATCGCAGAGACCTTGGGATCAAGAAGCTCATTGTCGGGTGACTCACAGCTTGTCATCCGCCAAGTGAACAAGAGTTATCGAGTCCGTTGATGGAAGCTTATGTTGATGAAGTGAGAAAGCTAGAAGAGCACTTTGACGGCCTACAAATGGAACATGTTCCAAGAGCTCGGAACGACATTGCCGATGGCTCGTCAAGTGCGCTGCACTTAAGTTACCTCGTGGAACGAGGGATTTTGTGCTCAAGCTGACTCAACCGTCTGTAACGCCATCAACCGGACAGAGCAAGAAGAGGAAGTTGATCTCTGGTGACTATTTTCCGCAGAGCTTCCGAAGCCGCTGCCAAGAAGGTCCCCAAGATCAACACCAGCGATCTTGAGACCAGTCTGCTCCGACAAGCCCTAGGGTTTGTTTCATTGAAGCGAGACGCTCCCGACAAGTTTTGCTCCGGCAAGCTTGCCGAGGAACGTCAAGCTCCGGCCGAGCCACGAGTTCTCGCCAGAGAAGTGGATGTTCCGCAGCAGCAGATGTGCCTTTAATCCTTGTTGTCGAGCCGCAAGCTCCAAAGATGGGCACAGCAGATTGTCCATTTCCTTCAGACAGAGAACTTCCCAAGAGCAAGAAGAAGCGGAAAGAGTAGCCCGGCGGTCAAGTATGTACCAGTTTGTCGACAAAGACACTGCATGTAAGAAGACTCAACGGTGTGAAATTGAAGTGTATTCACCGGGAAGACGGACAAAAGCTGTTGGCAGAGATACATGGAGGCATATGTGGTCACCACATTGGCGCAGAGCACTTGCCAAAGCGTTCGGCAAGGTTTCTTTTGGCCGACAGCCCTCCGTGATGCAATCGCACAAGTAACCAAGTGTGAAGCGTGCGATTCCATTCCAAGCAGATACATCAGCCACTCAAGCTCTCCAGACGATCCCTTTATCCTGGCCATTTTGATGCAGGGGCTCGACATCCTCGGCCCCTTTCCCGAAGCTGTCGGGGCTTTGAGTACTTATGCGTTGCAATCGACAAGTTCACAAAGTGGCCGGAAGTGGAAGCGATGAGGAAGGTGACAAAGACAACAAGATCAAGTTCTTCAGTCGATTGTTTGCCGTTTCGAATCCCTAACAGGATCATCACCGACAACGGCACGCAATTCACGAGCCGCACCTTCATGCAAGACGTCCAAGATCTTGGCGCCAAGGTCCGCCTCGCTTCGCTGCTCATCCGAGAAGTAACGGTCAAGCGGAGAGGGAGAATGCTGAAGTCGCGCGGGCTCAAGACCGTAACTTTCGGCAAAGGCTGCACAAGTGCGGAAAGAAACTGGATTGAGGAGCTGCCGGTGGTTCTTGGGTCGATCAGACGACGCCAAATCGAGCCACCGCCGCACACCTTCGCTCTAGTCTATGGAGCAGAGGCAGTTCTCCCCACGGAACTCAGATACGGATCACCTCGAGTGCTCGCTTATGATGAGCTTGAGCAAGAGCGATTGCGACAAGATGACGCTACTGCTCCTTGAGGAGGATCGTCTTCGTGTTGTCACGAGCTGCTCGATACCGGCAAGCTTTGCGCCGCTACCATAGCCGCAGCTAAAGCCGAAGTCTCGAGGAAGGCGACCTTGTTCTTCGCCGCGTTCAGTCCGCCAAGAATTCCAACAAGTTGACGCCTTGAAGTGGGAAGGCCTTACCAGGTGAAGCAAGTCACTAGGCCTGGCGCTGTCCGCCTTGAGACCGAAGATGGCGTTCCGGTGAGCAACTCCTGGAACATAGAGCATCTTCGCAAGTTTTACCCGTAAGGCGCGGTTGCCGGAACCTGTTCCGGCAACCACCTTTTGTACAAGTCTTGCCGATGTTGCATGTAATCCTTTGTACAAAGCCGGGCGCAGACCCCGTGCATAAGTAAACCTAATGTGCTCCGCACATCTTGTCAATTTCATGCTTTCTACTTCTATTTTGCATGCATTATCTGACACTTTGTGCAGCACCTACCCCCGGTAAGCAATAACGAGCCATATGGCTCCATATCTTTATTTTCTCTTCTTTCTCTTCCTCAAAGAAAGGAAGGTTCCCTCGCCCACAAGTTTGCCGGGGGGGAAGGAGGAGATAATGGTGTGGACCAAGCGTCGCTCAAGGAAGTCTAGCCTTACCGGGTAGCAAACGATGTAAAAGCTAAGTTAAGTTGCTAAAGTTTGAGCAATCAGTTTTAAAATTTTTAAGTTATTTTCCTCGAACGACCGTGCTTTGTATGGAAAACCTGTGCGTGGAGGAACCAACTCGTAGCTAGTTGCGCCCTTACTTTGTTTCGAGTCTGCTCAACAACTTAAGTGAGTTGCGACTAGTTGCGACAAGGTTTCTTGTCGGTAGCAGACCGCCAGAGGCTCTTGACGTCCCTTTTCGGCGCTTATGCCCAGTGCTGTCTTGACAAGTTCCCTAAAAGCGTAGGGCAAAAACATACAAAGGAAGGAACCAAGTAAAGGAAATAACATAGCAATTGCTACCAAATTGAGTTATATTACAAGATAGCTTGTCGTAGCTCTAATAGATTGTTCTCATAACATGACCAGCAGCGGCAAGAAAAGAGAAAGCGGGCGGCCTAATCTCGCTGATCGCCTCAACCCTCTTGATCCCGCTCACCTGTCCACGATGGGTGCGACAAGGGTCTTGAGCGCATCCACATCAAGATCCGGCGGCAAGGACTTGAGGACGTTGGTGAGGTTGAGGCCTGGATTGCGGAAGGCCACCTTCATCAGCACCTTTTGAAGAGCCCCCGCGAAGATCTGGCGCGACTCCTCGGCCAGCTGCTTTGGGACTTCTTCCCGGAGTCGCTGGAGGGCCGTCGCCACCCCCTTGAAGAACAAGCTGAGCTTGGCGCTGGGTCGGAGGTGCTCATCGGAGGAATATCCAAGATCCTCCATCCCCAGCTGCGCTAGCTCACGGTCGATGGCTGCAGCAACATCCACGAGACCCTCGGTCTAGTGCTCCACATTCTCCCTAAAGGTATTCTGGCGGCAAGAAGATTTCGCCAAAGCGCCTCGTCGGCCTTGATCTTCTCCTTCAAGGCCACCTCCTGCTCGGCGCCTGGCCCAAATACCGAGTCAAGGTGGTCAGCTTCAACTCAAGATCTGCGTTGGAGTCCTTGGCGGCGCTTGAGCTCCTTGCTCCTCTCGGCGAGACGGCCCTGCAGCTCGCCAAGAGTGTAGGCGTCCTTCTCGCGCTCATGCTTGAGTGCAGCAAGCTCCTCGCCGCTCTCCTTGAGATTGGCCTCCAACTGCATCACCTTCGTCTCCAGCTCCTTCTTGGCGGCCTCGGCAGCTGCGGCAACATCCTTTGCTTCCTTGAGAGCCCCGCTAAATGTTTACTCGCGCATGGCTAGATCCTCCTCATGGCTGTCAAGATTAACCTTCCTCTGCGCCAACTCGCCTTCCTGCGCAGATAGCTTCTCGACAGCAAGCCGCTGTTGCTCCTCAGCTTAGCCTTCTCGAAGAGGAAGGCTTTGCGCTCCTCGGTGAGTCACTCCCGCTCCTCTGCCAAGGCCCGAAGAGCTTCCTAGTTGAGGCCCCGGAGCTCCTCCGCGCGCTTCTCGATGTCTGCTCCCGCCTTCGCGACAATCGCTTCCGGGATTCGGCTTGGCTTGTCGAGCGCGGTAGAAGCGGCAACTTCGCGGCATTGCTCCTCCTCGGAACTTCGCCGCTGCTTGCTGTTTGGTCGCGTCGACCAGCGTCGATCCAGTGAGGCGAAGCAGCTCTTCATCAAAGTTTCTCCTTCGCCGCACTGGAGCTCGACGCCCATGGGAGCTTGATGAAGACGCCATCGCCGGCCTTCAAATAGGCGCTGGCTGGGGCTCTTGAGCCCGACAATGGCGCAGCGGCGGAGGATCGGCGGTCGCGTAGCGCTGGCGCTCTGCGAACTCAGGGCCGTCGGTCACGATCACCGGACCTCGCCCGGCTTCTGCGGCGGCAGCTTTGGCGGCCTCTTCGCGGCCCAGGCTCGTCGGCCGGCTTCTTCTCCGATGGCGTGGCGTCGTCGGTATTGCAGCAGCGTCCTCCTCGCCGGCGGCTCGGTCTCCATTGGCTCTGTGGCGGATGGATCTGACGACCGAAAAATGAAGAAAAATCAAGCAAATATTCAAAAAGAAAATCAGAAGAAGAAGAACACAAGGAAAGTTTTCAAGCAAGAGGATTACCTTCTGCAGTCATGGTCTCCGCCACCAGGGGATCGCTGGTGCTGTCCCTTGCCAGAGAGTTGTCCCTTGCCGGAGAACCGCCCCTTGCCGGAGAAGTCTCCCTTGCCGGAGAACGCTCCCTTGCCGGGGAATCCTCCCTTGGCGGTGTAGTCGAAGCAGAAGGCATGTCAGGAGCGGCTTCAGGGCACTCCTGGTAAGGCTGCTCTGCTCCTACACAAATCAGCAGTCAGATATCAGCAAAGAAAGGGCACCCATGCACGCCTAACAGCAGGAAGTAAGCCATATACTTACGCTGGGGGCTGCTGTGAGGAAGAGTTGCCGCGTCCGGCAAGGTGGTCTCGGACGCGCCTCCACCACTTCATGATGGGTTCGTCCTCGATGACAATCACCGGGGCCTTGGCTCTCTTCGACGCTCTCTGGGCCAGCGTCCCGAAAAGGAATGGGTTCAGAGTGAAGCAAATCAGATACAAGACAAAGCAACAAGCCGAAGAACTACAAATGCTGCAAAGAATCTTACTCTTCTTCTTCCTCGTCGGAGCTAAGCGCGGAGAGATCAAATTCTGGCTCGCCTCCAGTACGACGAGGCGGAAGAGTAGGTTCCCTTGACCGCTTGGCGGGAGCAGAAGCGGTGGTCGGCGAGGGCCCCGCTCCAGTTGCCGCAGCGGCGTGAGGTGCTCCCTGCAAGTTGCTTGCCGCGGTGGAGCTGGGCCGCAGCTGGGCGGTTGCTGACCCGTCTGCCGCTTCGCCACGCCTCCGCCTTGCGGAGACGCCTTCTTGGTGGAGCTGGGGCTCCGCCGCGGCAAGCTGCGAAGGAGGAGGAGACGCCCTCGGCGGGCTCGCTCGACTCAGCCCGGTTCGACAAGCTCTTCCTCGCCGGCAAACTCCCTCGCTCGACAAGGCTTGCCGCCTCTGCATCTGCCTCCTTCACGGTGAATCCGAACTGCGCCCGCGGCAGCGCCGCCGCCTCTTCCAGCTTGGTGGCGTCGCGCATCTCATCATCGGTGGTGTCGCGGGTGAGGCTCTTCTGCTCATCGAGTATGGACCGCACTTCTACCAGCTGTCAAAGAACACTCGCACGACGTCATCTGCAGTTTCTTGCCAAAGTTGGAACGATTCCATGCGAAGTCGCATTAACGGCATCATTGCACGGATGCGGTCGAGCGAGGAATTGTTGCACAGTGGGACGACATTCTTCGGCAACCTGAACGCTCCGGGATGCTCAGGATCGTGCTTGAACAGCTCCAAGAGCATCGCATCCAGTTCTAGGATAGTGAAATGGAAGTTGAGGCCCGGGCGCAGCCTCATGATATCCGCCGCGTTCTGGAACTCCCAGGAGGGTCTCCTCCTCTCCTGCAGGGGGGCAATGCCGCGACGAAGGAAATCTGCGCCAACGGCTCCTACAGTGAGTCTGGCAAGCCTCAGGCGTAGGATCCGGATGACGGCAATCTTCAGCCTAGCGTCTTCCGGGGCCAGACTGCTCCAATCGTTGCCGCGCACTACTGAACAGCATTGGGAGTGAAGTCAAGGAGGCGGAACCCGTAGGTGTTCATGATATCGCAGAAAAATTCAGAGAAAGGCGGGCAGAGCCCGCATTAGAAGAACAACGCGAAGAAAGGATACCCATTCAGAGCCAGTTCCGAAGCAGCAGCTGGGAGTACCTTCGTGCGCGGATGCGCTCGCGTCTCCGTCGACCAGAAGAGGTAGTAGTACTCCCTCAGCTCCCTCGCGGCGAGCTGCGGGGAAAGATTGCCCACTCCTTTCGTAGCGCCGCAAGCCGCTGCGCCTCAGCCGACTTCACGGCCTTCCCCTTGTCGGCTTTCGGAGCCATGCCGGAGGTGGTGAGGGAGGTCGACGGCGTTGGTGATGCTTGTGGCGATGGGGGGCGGAGCGCTGCTCTCCTTTCAGCCTTGGGAGGAAGGGGGGAGCAGCGGAGGTTTTTCGAGATTGGACAGCAACTGGCGAGATGGGCGAACTGCCCTGCTTTCCGCTTATAAAGAGGGAGGGTGGACGTTCCGTCTTCCGAATAAAGAAACCACCCACGATCTCTCACACGACGCCGCATCCGACGCTGCGTGCTGCTCATGGAGGGCGTGGTGGAGTCCTGGGTGAGTTACGGCGTAACCCAGCCGCAGCGTCTGCGTGCCTGCTTTGGGCTGGCCCAACAGCGCTTGCACTGTATGGCTGGCCCAGTTCGGCTCCTGCCGGTGTACTAGAGTAGGGGTACCCTAGTATCCCGAACTTGTGCACGGCGCCGCAGCCCTCCGCGGCAAGGCTTGCCGGGTGACCGCCAAGGTCCTCCGTGTTTCCTTTGGAGCCATTCAAGAACAAAGTATTCAAGCCAAGGAGACAAGGCCCCGGCAAGAGGAGCTTGCCGGGAAGGCCACCCAAGGCACCTAGGAGACAAGGCCCCGGCAAGACGAGCTTGCCGGGAAGGCCAGCCAAGGCGCCTAGAAGACAAGGCCCCGGCAAGAGGAGCTTGCCGGGAAGGCCCTGTGAGCGACAAGCTTCCGGACGCGACAAGACAACAACCGCGGCAAGGCGCTTGCTACGGCAGACCACCACTCAGACTGCGCCCAAAGACATCCACTAACGTGTCGCCTCGAGACCTTTGCAGGTAGCGTGGCGAGAGGGGTGCAGCCGGCCGGTGCGCGTGGCAAGCGGCGCCGACAAGATTGCCATCCGGCAGCGGTGGCGTCCCCGACGGTCCTCGCTTTGCCTTTATTAGGGCGGCGTGAGACGGGCATTTAATGCCTTTGTCCCCTGTCGCCGTGGTTAGGTATGATACACCGTACAAGTAGCTGTACCAACCACTCCTTTTCCATTTTACCCTTGTCTACGCTGCCACCGCCGGATACCCCTTTAGCATATAAAAGGAGGCCCATGCTAACGTAGAGAGGGCTAGAGACAGAGGTTCGAGGCCGTAGAACCCTCACGCCGGGTCTCGTTAGTAGCTTGTGTGTACTGTAGCACTCAGCGCTCCTGAGCAAGAACTCAATACACTCGGACATGCAGCAAGAGGAGTGTTATCTCTCGGAGAGCTCCGAAGCTGGGTAAACCGCTCGTGTGCTTCGCGTCGATCTGCTCTTCGTGCGACCTCCGCCTCCCGCCGAACCGAAAGGGGCTCGGTCCGCCGGTCCCATAGGTGTTCGTGGGCCAGATCAGCCTCCCCGACACCTTGTTTGGCGAGGTCCTCGTTGGCTTCCTCGACAAGTTCATCGTTGTCAAGAAGCTCGCGAACGAGCTTGACGTACGCCTCCAGCCCATGCGCCTAGGCTCTACGATGCCCGCCAATCTCAACGGCCTCTATGGTGACAACCTCTTCGACGCACTAGTGGCCGTGCAACTGCCCGCCGTCGCGCCGGAGAATGTCCACCTCGAGGTCGCGCTCACTGCGCAGCGCCTGGTGCAGCAAGACACACCATCTACATAATCACCCACGTCTACACGCAAATCGTCCACAAGGACTACTACATGCAAGAGGAGGACGATAGGACACTGGGCTTCTTGGACCGCAGGGCATCCTTGGACAGCATTGTTCAGAAGCACATTGAGCTCGTCGCCAATGCCGCTGCTTCTCACACATTGGTTGGTGACACGATGCACTAGGGCGCAAGGATGTCGTTGATGGATCGGTATGTATCTTTATCTTTCAGTCAAATCCATGTAGTAGTATATGGTACAGCTAGTAATTATCTTACCTTTCGCATCAACTTCATAATTTTTGTACGTACTCCATGCATGAACTGCGCCAGAACCAAACTTCTCATTACTCTAGGGAAAATCATTATTTCTATCTATCAGTTGCACCATGGAGCAGAACCAAATTTTACAAGTTACAATTTCAAAAGGAAAAGCTCGCTGCGGTTTTGCGCCGCACTTCCCACAGTTGGTCCGGCACGCCGCTCAAGGGGGGATGCAGGCTATGTTGCATTTTCACTTACAAGTGGGACCGCAGTTGAGCAAACCGACTATCGGAAAACCCCCACCCCGCCCACCGCACGATGGCTGAGAAAACAGGAGGCAGAAGAGATGGCTTTAGCATGGACTCCAAGAAAATTGGTGTCAGATGGGACTCGTCTGGGTGGCGTATGCCGTACTGCTAGACGTGAATCATAGTTATGTCCCATGCCACCCCACTATATCGAGGTGCTGGTTACGTAGAGCGAACACATTATCTCTCCAGGAGTATGGTACACCACTAGTACTACTCACATTGTCACGGAATTTCCTGGAGTCCGTGCTCAGCCCTCCTCTCTCTCTTCTCAGCCAGCCAGCAGACGCGCGGAGCCCATTGTCTGTTTTCTCACATGCGGTCCCACATGTCAGTGAAAACGCAAGAGGACCCACTGAACCTGCACATCTTTTACCTCGACATGCTGGCGATGAAAAACAAATCAAATAAAGATCTTCAGTGGCCGCTTTTGGAGTTACTCAAGAGTAAGATTCTATTTACAGCTTAACCTAAGATGCACATCATGTGTTTTCAACTAGCACTCCATTCTCTTACATGACACGACCTGGATGCTGGATGTCCCACATGTCGGCAAAAGGAGGAAGAACTCGACCAAATCTTCTCCACATTTAGACCGGAGGAGTAGGAAACACGGCAAGCCCTGTGCCTACATCATACTACGTACAAGCCCACCTCACGCTGTCACGCTATCACCATATTTCTCGGCCTCCGTGCGACATCTAGCTCTAGTTGATCTAACTAGAACTAACTATTGTGCTAGCATACTCCAATATTAGGTTGGCTCTATGTGATGTGGTAACTTCATATAACCGGATGCTGGCTATACTACTACGGTACTCACACTCCAAGAAGTGAGTCAAAACCATTCATAAATTGAGTTTATGACAAGCATATGCAAATGTACCATTCATTACATACAACAAGTCATCAACACACAATGACAACGAGGATACATGTTGGATTATAGATTAGTTCCAACAAAACATTCTAGTAAATACTAATGTTTTCATCACACAACAAGTAACAAGCAATGAAAAGAACTTCAGCTCAACGAATCCTCAGCGTTGGAAATGCTTGCTTTGAACCATAGGTAAGCCTTTGGGAAGGGTCTGCTATTGTCAATCTCGAGACCAACGCTAGACTGATCATCCAGGCTGAAGCGGCCTATATTAGGACGCATATTGTGATAGCCACGGTAGGGAACCATAGCAATGTTCGAGGTATAGATACAATTGCTTCTCATAAATGGTAGTAACATTGTGCCAACAACAGCTAGATCACCTTTCACCATGAGTTGATAGTTTAGTCCAAGGAAGAGCGAGTTTTCTCCAAGACTATCAATATTGAACCAGGGAGAAGGTGTTGGCGCTAGCACACTAGTATCCATCCCGAATACCCTGCAACGGATGTTGGAATAGGTCCGGAGAGTGCGACCATGGGAGGCAACACCTGCTTCCTTTGTAACATCAGCAATGCCTCAGATATGCACAAGAAGAGGTGATCCATCAGAATAAGTTGCCAGGCGCCACTGAGTATATAGGTCCTGCTCGTCCTCATGCTCGTGATCATCACCATCGTCATCTCCCCCTTGGTTATAAAATTTTTCAAGTATAGGTGGTGGAATGTTCACAGGACCTTGGAAACTTAAGAAGGTTAATTAGTACAGGGAAACTAGCGCATGTGGATGAAACAATTATAATTAGGGTGAAAGACAAATGTACCGAAAGCATAAGGATTCCATGCAAAAACAGTGCCACAAGTGGTGGCAGCAAACACAAGACCCTCATATTGAATTGCATCACAGTACACATCCGTAACAGAAACTGATTTTTGAGCAATATCCATGGAGGCGTGGAAGTAAGGACGACAACAAGCTTGTCGAAGATAGCAACAACTTGATAGTTCGTGTAATCCCAAGAGCGGTTGGGAACTCGACAAATTGCTATATTCTATAGATGACAGTCACCATGATCGTACTTGAACGTACGTAGACCATCTGTGTGCTCAACCTCTGGGCACTCTGAGATTTTTGGAAGTGGAACCTGATACGTCTCCAATGTATCTATAATTTTTTATTGCTCCATGCTACTTTATCTACTGTTTTGGACTATATTGGGCTTTATTTTCCACTTTTATATTATCTTTGGGACTAACCTATTAACCGGAGGCCCAACCCAGAATTGTTGTTTTTTGCCTATTTCAGTTTCGAAGAAACGGAATATCAAACGGAGTCCAAACGGAATGAAACCTTCGGAAACGTGATTTCCTCACGGAACGTGATCCAAGAGACTTGGACCCTACTCCAAGAAGTAACAGAGGCGATCATGAGGGTGGGGGGCGCCCCCCCCCCCCCCAGGGCGCGCCCCCTGCCTTGTGGGCCCCCTGTTGCTCCATCGACGTACTCCTTCCTCCTATATATACCTATGTACCCCCAAATGATCAGATACGGAGCCAAAAACCTAATTCCAACGCCGCAACTTCCTGTATCCACGAGATCCCATCTTGGGGCCTGTTTCGGAGCTCCACCGGAGGGGGCATCCACCACGGAGGGCTTCTACATCATCACCATAGCCCCTCCGATGAAGTGTGAGTAGTTTACTTTAGACCTTCGGGTCCATAGCTAGTAGCTAGATGGCTTCTTCTCTCTTTTTGGATCTCAATACAATGTTCTCCCCCTCTCTCGTGGAGATCTATTCGATGTAATCTTCTTTTGCGGTATGTTTGTTGAGACCGATGAATTGTGGGTTTATGATCCAGCTTATCTATGAATAATATTTGAATCTTCTCTGAATTCTTTTATGTATGATTGGTTATCTTTGCAAGTCTCTTCGAATTATCCGTTTGGTTTGGCTAACTAGATTGGTAGTTCTTGCAATGGGAGAAGTGCTCAGCTTTGGGTTCAATCTTATGTGTCCTTTCCCAGGATGTATAGGGGCAGCAAGGCACGTATTGTATTGTTGCCATCGAGGATAACAAGATGGGGTTTTTATCATATTGCATGAATTTATCCCTCTACATCATGTCATCTTGCTTAAGGCGTTACTCTGTTTTTAACTTAATACTCTACATGCATGCTGGATAGCGGTCGATGAGTGGAGTAATAGTAGTAGATGCAGAATCGTTTCGGTCTACCTGTCTCGGACGTGATGCCTATATACATGATCATACCTAGATATACTCATAACTATTCTCAATTCTGTCAATTGCTCAACAGTAATTTGTTCACCCACCGTAGAATACTTATGCTCTTGAGAGAAGCCACTTGTGAAAACTATGGCCCCCGGGTCTATTCTCATCTTATCAATCTCCATCACTTTAATACTTGCTTTGTTTTAATTTGCCTTTTACTTTTTACTTTGCATCCCAATACTAAAAATACCAAAAATATTATTTATCATCTCTATCAGATCTCACTCTCGTAAGTGACCGTGAAGGGATTGACAACCCCTAATCATGTTGGTTGCGAGGAGCTATCATTTTGTGCAGGTACGAGGGACTTGTGCGTGGCCTCCTACTGGATTGATACCTTGGTTCTCAAAAACTGAGGGAAATACTTACGCTACTTTGCTGCATCATCCTCTCCTCTTCGGGGAAATCCAACGCAGTGCTCAAGAGGTAGCAAGAAGAATTTCTAGCGCCGTTGCCGGGGAGGCTCATGCAAGAGCAAGTCAACCATACCAAGTACCCATCACAATCCCTATCTCTCGCATTACATTATTTGCCATTTGCCTCTCGTTTTCCTCTCCCCCACTTCACCCTTGCCGTCTTATTCGCCCTCTCTTTTCCAACCTCCTCCTCTTTTTCCCGTTGCCTTTTCCTCGTCCGCTTGTTTGCTCGTGTGTTGGATTGCTTGTTTGTCGCGATGGCTCAAGATGCTACAAAATTGTGTGACTTCACCAATACCAATAATAATGATTTCCTTAGCACTCCGATTGCTCCTCTTGCCAATACTGAATCTTGTGAAATCAAAACTGCTTTGTTGAATCTTGTTATGAAAGACCAATTCGCCGGCCTTCCTAGTGAAGATGCCGCTACTCATCTGAATTGCTTCGTTGATTTATGTGATATGCAAAAGAAAAAAGATGTCGATAATGATGTCGTTAAATTGAAGCTATTTCCTTTTTCGCTTAGAGATCGTGCTAAAGCATGGTTTTCATCTTTGCCTAAAAATAGTATTGATTCTTGGAACAAGTGCAAAGATGCTTTTATCTCTAAGTATTTTCCTCCCGCTAAGATTATCTCTCTTAGGAACGATATTATGAATTTTAAGCAACTTGATCATGAACATGTTGCACAAGCTTGGGAGAGAATGAAATTAATGATAACGTGAATTGTCCTACTCATGGTTTGAACTTGTGGATGATTATACAAAAATTATGCCGGATTAAATTTTTGCTTCTACAAATCTTTTTAGATTCGGCCATGAGGAGGCACTTTTATGGAAATTACTCTAGGAGATGCTACTAAACTTCTAGATAATATTATGGTTAATTATTCTCAATGGCATACCGAAAGATCTACTAATAAAAAAGTGCATGCAATAGAAGAAATCAATGTTTTGAGTGGAAAGATGGATGAACTTATGAAATTATTTGCTACTAAGAGTGTTTCTTCTGATCCTAATGATATGCCTTTGTCTACTTTGATTGAGAATAATAATGAATCTATGGATGTGAATTTTGTTGGTAGGAATAATTTTGGTAACAAGGAGTATAGAGGGAATTTTAATCCTAGGACTTATCCTAGTAATCCTTCTAATAATTATGGAAATTCCTACAACAACTCTTATGGAAATTTTAATAAGATGCCCTCTGAATTTGAGAGTAGTGTTAAAGAGTTTATGAATTCACAAAAGAATTTTAATGCTTTGCTTGAAGAGAAATTACTTAAAATTGATGAATTGGCTAGGAACGTTGATAGAATTTCTCTTGATGTTGATTCTTTAAAGCTTAGATCTATTCCTCCTAAGCATGATATCAATGAGTCTCTCAAAGCCATGAGAACTTCCATTGATGAGTGCAAGGAAAGAACCGCTAGGATGCGTGCTATGAAAGATGCCTTTATTAAAGCGTGTTCTTCCAATTCCTATGAAAATCAAGATGAAGATCTAAAATTTATTGATGTGTCCCCCATTAAATCTTTTTTTTGCAATATGAATCTTGATGAAACTGAATATGATCTTCCTTTACCTAGAAGGTGTTCTAAGAATTCAGAGTTTTTAGATCTTGATGATCAAATTGATAAATGTGGGATTGAAAGAAATAAAAGCCTAGATGTTGCTAAACCCACTATATTGTATCTCAAGGAATTTAATTATGAAAATTGCTCTTTAATTGATTGTATTTCCTTGTTGCAATCCGTGCTAAATTCTCCTCATGCTTATAGTCAAAATAAGGCCTTTACCGAACACATTGTTGATGCCTTGATGCAATCTTATGAAGAAAAACTTGAGTTGAAAGTTTCTATCCCTAGAAAACTCTATGATGAGTGGGAACCTACTATTAAAATTAAAATTAAATGTTATGAGTTTCATGCCTTGTGTGATTTGGGTGCTAGTGTCTCCACTATTCCCAAAACTTTGTGTGATTTGCTAGATTTCCGTGACTTTGATGATTGCTTTCTAAACTTGCATCTTGCGGATTCCACTATTAAAAATCCTATGGGAAGAATTAATGATGTTCTTATTGTTGCAAATAGGAATTTTGTGCTCGTAGATTTTATCGTTCTTGATATAGATTGCAATCCTTCATGCCCTATTATTCTTGGTAGACCTTTCCTTAGAACGATTGGTGCAATTATTGATATGAAGGAAGGGAATATTAGATTTCAATTTCCATTAAAGAAAGGCATGGAACACTTTCCTAGAAAGAAAATAAATTACCATATGAATCTATCATGAGAGCCACTTATGGATTGCCTACCAAATATGGCAATACCTAGATCTATCCTTGCTTTTATGCCTAGCTAGGGGCGTTAAACGATAGCGCTTGTTGGGAGGCAACCCAATTTTATTTTGAGTTTTTGCTTTTTGTTTCTGTTTAGGAATAAATAATCCATCTAGCCTCTGTTTAGATGTGGTTTTATGTTTTAATTGGTGTTTGTGCCAAGCTAGACCTATTGGATCTTCTTGGATGATAGTTATTTGATCTTCCTGTAATTTCCAGAAACTTTGCATTCAGTGCCCGAATTATTAAAAATCACCAGAACGTGATAAAATACTGATTCCAATTGCTGATGATCAATAAACAAATTTTCTAGGTCGTCTAATTTTGGTAGATGTTTTGGAGTTCCATAAGTTTGCGTTAGTTACAGATTACTACAGACTGTTCTGTTTTTGACAGATTCTGTTTTTCGTGTGTTGTTTGCTTATTTTGATGAATCTATGGCTAGTAAAATAGTTTATAATCCATAGAGAAGTTGTAATACAGTAGGTTTAACACCAATATAAATAAAGAATGAGTTAATTACAGTACCTTAAAGTAGTCTTTTGTTTTCTTTCTCTAACGGAGCTCACGAGATTTCTATTGAGTTTTGTGTTGTGAAGTTTTCAAGTTTTGGGTAAATTCTTTTGATGGATTATGGAACAAGGAGTGGCAAGAGACTAAGCTTGGGGATGCCCATGGCACCCCAATATAATCCAAGGACACCAAAAAGTCAAATCTTGGGGACGCCCCGGAAGGCATCCCCTCTTTCGTCTACTTCCATCGGTAATTTACTTGGAGCTATATTTTTATTCACCACATGACATGTGTTTTGCTTGAAGCGTCTTGTATTATTTGCGTCTTTGCTTGTTAGTTTACCACAATCATCCTTTCTGTACACACCTTTTGAGAGAGCCATACATGAATTGGAATTTGATAGAATACTCTATGTGCTTCACTTATATCTTTTGAGCTTGATAGTTTTGCTCATAGTGCTTCACTTATATCTTTTGAGCGTGATAATTTTTGCTCTAGTGCTTCACTTAGATCTTTTAGAGCACGGTGGTGGATTTGTTTTAAAGAAACTATTGATCTCTCATGCTTCACTTAGATTATTTTGAGAGTCGTTAATAGCATGGTAATTTTCTTAATGTTAATATACTTGATATTCAAGATATGTGAAACTTTCTTTTGAGTGCGTTGAATACTAAGAAAAATTTGATGCTTGATAATTGTTTTGAGATATGAATATGGTGATATTAGAGTGATGCTAGTTGAGTAGTTGTGAATTTAAAGAATATTTGTGTTGAAGTTTGTGATTCCCATAGCATGCACGTATGGTGAACCGTCATGTGATGAACTCGGAGCATGATTTATTTATTGATTGTCTTCCTTATGAGTGGCGGTCGAGGACGAGCGATGGTCTTTTCCTACCAATCTGTCCCCCTAGGAGCATGCACATAATACTTTGCTTTGATAACTTCTAGATTTTTGGAATAAGTATATGAGTTCTTTATGACTAATGTTGAGTCCATGGATTATACGCACTTTTTCCCATCCTTCCACCATTGCTAGCCTCTCTAATACCACGCACTTTTCGCCGGTATCATACACCCACCATAAACCTTCCTCAAAACAGCCACCATACCTACCTATTATGGCATTTCCATATCCATTCCGAGATATATTTCCATGCAACTTTCCACCATTCCGTTTATTATGACACGCTCCATCATTGTCATATTGCTAGCATGATCATGTAGTTGACATCGTATTTGTAGCAAAGCCACCTTTCATAATTCTTTCATACGTGTCACTCATGAATCATTGCATATCCCGGTACACCGCCGGAGGCATTCATATAGAGTCATACTTAGTTCTAAGAATCGAGTTGTAATTGTTGAGTTGTAAGAAAAATAAAAGTGTAATGATCATCATTTTTTAGAGCATTGTCCCAGTGAGGAAAGGATGATGGAGACTATGATTCCCCCACAAGTCGGGATGAGACTCCGGACGAAAAATAAAAAATGAAAAAAAGAGGCCATAAAAAAAAGAATAGAAAAGGCCCAAATAAAAAAATGAGAGAAAAAGAGAGAAGGGACAATGCTACTATCCTTTTACCACACTTGTGCTTCAAAGTAGCACCAAGATCTTCATGATAGAGAGTCTCTCATTTTGTCACTTTCATATACTAGTGGGAATTTTTCATTATAGAACTTGGCTTGTATATTCCAATGATGGGCTTCCTCAAATGCCCTAGGTCTTCGTGAGCAAGCGAGTTGGATGCACACCCACTTAGTTTCTTTTGTTGAGCTTTCATATACTTATAGCTCTAGTGCATCCGTTGCATGCCAATCCCTACTCACTCACATTGATATCTATTGATGGGCATCTCCATAGCCCGTTGATACGCCTAGTTGATGTGAGACTATCTTCCCTCTTTTTTCTTCTCCACAACCACCATTCTATTCCACATATAGTGCTATATCCATGGCTCACGCTCATGTATTGCA
Organism: Aegilops bicornis; assembly: GCA_021605145.1. NCBI lineage: Eukaryota > Viridiplantae > Streptophyta > Magnoliopsida > Poales > Poaceae > Aegilops > Aegilops bicornis. The sequence continues at coordinate 178,435,670 of CM038669.1, forward strand.
TGAAGATTGAAAAAGTTTTGAAAAAGTTAAAGTATGAAACAATTGCTTGGCTTGTCATCGGGGTTGTGCATGCTTTAAATATTTTGTGTGGGGAAGATGGAGCATAGCCAGACTATATGATTTTGTAGTGATAACTTTCTTTGGCCATGTTATTTTGAGAAGACATAATTGCTTAGTTAGTATGCTTGAACTATTATTATTTTTATGTCAATATGAACTTTTGTCTTGAATCTTTCGGTTCTGAATATTCATACCACAATTAAGAAGATTTACATTGAAATTATGCCAAAGTATCACTCCGCATCAAAAATTCTCTTTTATCATTTACCTACTCGAGGACGAGCAGGAATTAAGCTTGGGATGCCTGATACGTCTCCAACGTATTTATAATTTTTGATTGCTCCATGCTACTTTATCTACTGTTTTGGACTATATTGGGCTTTATTTTCCACTTTTATATTGTTTTTGGGACTAACCTATTAACCGGAGGCCCAGTCCAGAAATGCTGTTTTTTGCCTATTTCAGTGTTTCGAAGAAACGGAATATCAAACGGAGTCCAAACGGAATGACACCTTCGGAAACGTGATTTTCTCAACGAACGTGATCCAGGAGACTTGGACCCTACTCCAAGAAGTAACAGAGGCGGTCATGAGGGTGGGGGGCGCCCCTCCTAGGGCGCACCCCCTGCCTCGTGGGCCTCTTGTTGCTCCATCGACGTACTCCTTCCTCCTATAAATACCTACGTACCCCCAAACGATCAGATACGGAGCCAAAAACCTAATTCCACCGCCGCAACTTCCTGTTTCACGAGATCCCATCTTGGGGCTTGTTTCGTAGCTCCGCCTGAGGGGGCATCCACCACGGAGGGCTTCTACATCATCACCATAGCCCCTCCGATGAAGTGTGAGTAGTTTACTTCAGACCTTTGGGTCCATAGCTAGTAGCTAGATGGCTTCGTCTCTCTTTTTGGATCTCAAAGACAATGTTCTCCCCTCTCTCGTGGAGATCTATTCGATGTAATCTTCTTTTTGCGGTGTGTTTGTTGAGACCGATGAATTGTGGGTTTATGATCCAGCTTACCTATGAATAATATTTGAATCTTCTCTGAATTCTTTTATGTATGATTGGTTATCTTTGCAAGTCTCTTCGAATTATCCGTTTGGTTTGGCCAACTAGATTGGTAGTTCTTGCAATGGGAGAAGTGCTCAGCTTTGGGTTCAATCTTGCGGTGTCCTTTCCCAGTGACAGAAGGGGCAGCAAGGCACGTATTGTATTGGTGCCATCGAGGATAACAAGATGGGGTTTTTATCATATTGCATGAATTTATCCCTCTACATCATGTCATCTTGCTTACATGCGTTACTCTTTTTAACTTAATACTCGTGATGCATGCCGGATAGCGGTGGATGAGTGGAGTAATAGTAGTAGATGCGTAATCGTTTCGGTCTACTTGTCTTGGACGTGATGCCTATATACATGATCATACCTAGATATACTCATAACTATGCTCAATTTTGTCAATTGCTCAACAGTAATTTGTTCACCCACTGTAGAATAATTATGCTCTTGAGAGAAGCCACTTGTGAAACCTATGTCCCCTAGGTCTATTCTCATCATATCAATCTCCATCACTTTAATACTTGCTTTGTTTTACTTTTTACTTTGCATCATTTTATTTATCATCTCTATCAGATCTCACTCTCGTAAGTGACCGTGAAGGGATTGACAACCCCTAATCGCGTTGGTTGCGAGGAGCTATCATTTTGTGCAGGTACGAGGGACTTGTGCGTGGCCTCCAACTGGATTGATACCTTGGTTCTCAAAAACTGAGGGGAATACTTACGCTACTTTTCTGCATCATCCTCTCCTCTTCGGGGAAATCCAACGCAGTGCTCAAGAGGTAGCAGAACCCGGTGACAAGTGTACACATTCACAAGTTCCCACTTGCAGTTGTGCCCAATATAAACAACCCAATCTCCATTTGCGCCTGCACAGGCCTTATCCTTAAGCGGCATCAACTTGCACAAGGCAAGGCTTCCGTTGTCCGCGCGCCAGCGAGCAGGGTCATGGCGAAGAAGATAGGGGAGATCAAACCGCTCCTGGACCCTTGGGTTCTTTGTAATGATGTTACTAGTTGAGTGATACGTCTCCATCGTATCTACTTTTCCAAACACTTTTGCCCTTGTTTTGGACTCTAACTTGCTTGATTTGAAAGGAACTAACCCGGATTGACGCTGTTTTCAGCAGACTTTCCATGGTGTTATTTATGTGCAGAAACAAAAGTTCTTGGAATGACCTGAAACTCCACGGAACGTCTGTTTGGAAATAATAAAAAATCCTTGCAAAAGATGAAGACCAGGGGCCCACACTGTCCACGAGGGTGGGGCGCCTCTAGGGCGCACTCCCTACCTCGTGGGCCCCCGAGCTCCTCCGGCCTCAACTCCAACTCTATATATTTTCTTTCGGGGAGAAAAAAATCAGAGAGAAGAAATCATCGTGTTTTACGATACGGAGCCGCCGCCAAGCCCTAAAACCTCTCGGGAGGGCTGATCTGAAGTCCGTTCGGGGATCCGGAGAGGGGGATTCGTCACCGTCGTCATCATCAACCATCCTCCATCACCAATTTCATGATGCTCACCACCGTGCGTGAGTAATTCCATCATAGGCTTGCTGGACGGTGATAGGTTGGATGATATCTATCATGTAATCGAGTTAGTTTTGTTAGGGTTTGATCCCTAGTATCCACTATGTTCTGATATTGATGTTGCTATGACTTTGCTATGCTTAATGCTTGTCACTAGGGCCCGAGTGCCATGATTTCATATCTGAACCTATTATGTTTTCATGAATATATGTGTGTTCTTGATCCTATCTTGCAAGTCTATAGTCACCTACTATGTGTTATGATCCGGCAACCCCGAAGTGACAATAATCGGGACCACTCCCGGTGATGACCTTAGTTTGAGGAGTTCATGTATTCACTATGTGCTAATGCTTTGTTCTGGTACTCTATTAAAAGGAGGCCTTAATATCCCTTAGTTTCCATTAGGACCCCGCTGCCACGGGAGGGTAGGACAAAAGATGTCATGCAAGTTCTTTTCCATAAGCACGTATGACTATATTCGGAATACATGCCTACATTACATTGATGAATTGGAGCTTGTTCTATGTCACCCTATGTTATGACTGTTACATGATGAACCGCATCCGACATAATTCTCCATCACTGATCCAATGCCTATGAGCTTTTCCCATATTGTTCATCGCTTATTTACTTTTCCGTTGCTACTGTTACAATCACTACAAAACACCAAAAATATTACTTTTGCTACCGTTACTTTTGTTAACATTACCACTACTATCATATTACTTTGCTACTAAACACTTTGCTGCAGATATTAAGTTATCCAGGTGTGGTTGAATTGACAAGTCAACTGATAATACTTGAGAATATTCTTTGGCTCCCCTTGTGTCGAATCAATAAATTTGGGTTGAATACTCTACCCTCGAAAACTGTTGCGATCCCCAATACTTGTGGGTTATCAAGACTATTTTCTGGCGCTGTTTCCGGGGAGCATAGCTCTATTCTTTGAGTCACTTGGGATTTATATCTGCTGGTCACTATGAAGAACTTGAAAGACGCTAAGATAACAATTTATCCCTCAACTACGAGGGGAGGTAAGGAACTGCCATCTAGCTCTGCACTTGATTCACCTTCTGTTTTGAGTAAGCTTGCGACACCTAAACATGCTTCTGCTATTTGTTCTGATATGTCGCATGTTATTGACGATGCCACTTCTGATATGCATGATACTTATGATGAAACTACTTCTATGCTTGATAATACTATTCCCCTTAGTGAATTTCTTGATGAACAAATTGCTAGGGCTAGAGAGAAAGAAATTATTGAAACTGATTATATTGATGAAAGTGATGATGGAGACTTGCCTGTTATTCCTAAGGGTTATGTTTTTGATAAAGAAGCTTCTTTAGCTATTTTATCTTGCAAAGATAGATATGAACTCAAGAGATTATTAGCTAAATGGAAGCAGCAATCTCTTAATGATAGAATGAGACCTGGCCCTGCTTTTGCTACTTCACCTATCTATGTTACCGATAAGGAATATGAATTCTATGTTGATCATGATATAATTACGTTGGTTGAATCTAATCCTTTTCATGGCTATGAATCTGAAACTGTCGTGGCACATCTTAATAAATTAAATGATATAGCCACCCTGTTCACTAATGATGAGAGATCTCGCTACTTTTATATCCTTAAAATATTTCCGTTCTCATTAAAGGGTGATGCTAAGATATGGTTTAATTCTCTTGATCCTGGTTGTGTGTGTAGTCCCCTGTGATATGATTTATTACTTCTCGCTAAATATTTCCCTGCTCATAAGAAACAAGTTGCTTTGAGGGAAATATACAACTTTGTGCAAATTGAAGAAGAGAGTCTCCCACAAGCTTGGGGGAGGCTTCTCAAGTTACTTAATGCTTTGCCTGATCATCCTCTCAAGAAAAATGAAGTACTTGATATGTTTTATAATGGACTAACCGATGCTTCCAGAGATTACCTGGATAGTTGTGCCGGTTCTGCTTTCGTGAAAGAACACCGGATGAAGCTGAAATTCTACTGAATAATATGTTGAGAAATGAAAATAATTGGACACTTCCTGAGCCAATTCCTGAGCCTATTCCTAAACCAACTCCGAAGAAGAGAGGTCTTCTATTTCTCAGTCCTGAAGATATGCAAGAGGCAAAGAAATCTGTGAAAGAAAAAGGTATTAAAGCTGAAGATGTTAAGAATTTACCTCCTATTGAAGAAATACATGGCCTTAATCTACCGCCTATTGAAGAAACATATGATCTTAATCCATTACCTATTGAAGAACCTCATGGTCTTGATAACCCGACACAGGTAGTAAAGGTAAATTCTCTCTATAGATATGATAGAGCTGAAATCCCTCCTACTAAAATTGCTAGCCAATGCTTGGATGAGTTTGACAACGTTATGGTTAAGCAAGAATATTTCAATGCTTATTTTGGTAGACAATTAAAACAAAATGCTTATATGATTGAACACTTGGGTAATTACATGGCTAATTTTAGAGGTGAACTTAAACTTATTACTAAACATGCTTCAATGGTTACCACTCAACTAGTACAAGTACTTAAAGCTCAAAATGATTTGCTCAATGAAATGAATAGTAAGAAAAATGATTATGTTGTTAGGGTGGCTACTAGAACTGGTAAAATGACTCAGGAACCTTTGTATCCTGAAGGCCACCCTAAGAGAATAGAGCAAGATTCTCAGAGAAATAATATTGATGCACCTAGTCCTTCTCAAAGGAAGAAAAAGAAAAATGATAGGACTTTGCATGCTTCTAGTGAACTATTGCTGAACCACCTGAGAATCCAAATAATATCTCTATTTATGATGCTGAAACACAATCTGGTAATGAACATGAACCTAGTGTAAATGTTAATGATGATGTTCATGATGATGCTCAACCAAGTAATGATAATGATGTAGAAACTGAACCTGCTGTTGATCTTGATAACCCACAATCAAAGAATCAACGTTATGACAAGAATGATTTTGTTGCTAGGAAACATGGTAAAGAAAGGGAACCTTGGGTTCAGAAACCCATGCCTTTTCCTCCCAAACCATCCAAGAAAAAGGATGATGAAGATTTTGAGCGCTTTGCTGAAATGATTAGACCTATCTTTTTACATATGTGATTGACGGATATGCTCACAATTAATCCTTATGCTAAGTACATGAAAGAAATTGTTACAAATAAAAGAAAGATACCGGAAGCTGAGATTTCCGCCATGCTTGCTAATTATACTTTTAAGGGTGGAATAACAAAGAAACTTGGAGATCCAGGACTACCCACTATACCATGCTCCATTAAAAGAAACTATGTTAAAACTGCTTTATGTGATCTTGGAGCCGGTGTTAGTGTTATGCCCCTCCCTTTATATCGTAGACTTGACTTGGAATAAGTTGACACCTACTGAAATATCTTTGCAAATGGCTGATAAATCAACTGCTATACCTGTCGGTATTTGTGAGGATGTGCCTGTTGTGGTTGCAAACGTTACTATTTTAACAGACTTTGTTATTCTTGATATTCCCGAGGACGATAGCATGTCTATTATTCTTGGAAGACCTTTTCTGAATACTGCAGGGGCTGTTATTGATTGCAACAAAGGCAATGTCACTTTTCATGTTAATGGTAATGAGCATACGGTACACTTTCCGAGGAAACAACCTCAAGTTCATAGTATCAACTCTATTGGAAAAGTTCCATCGATTATTTTTGGAGGTTTTGAATTTCCTCTTCCTACCGTCAAGAACAAATATGATATTCTTATTATTGGGGATGTGCATATCCCTGTTGAGGTATCATAGTGTTATTCGAAATTTCTCCGGTTCCATGTTACTCGGAATGAGTTTGTTAACAATACTTGATCAACCTTGTTAGTGGATTCCTTTTGATAAGCATGAGATGGATGAAACTAGGAGGCACAACCTTCTGTACCCTCTCTCTACTTTCTGTTATTTAGGTGAAATAAGTAAAAACATTATTTTTCTGTCTGTTTTATGATTTATCTGTGCAATATAAAAATACCCCGAAAATAAAATTTCTCCAAATGCCCTGAAAATGGAATATGATTTTTTCTGGAATATTTGAGAATATCTGGCACCGAGAACACAGCAGGAGGGGCAAGCACCTGGCCACGAGGGTGGAGGGCGCGCCTACCCCTGTATGCGCGCCTACCTTGTGGGCCCATGGTGGCCCTCCTCCACTTATTCCTGCACCCATACACTCCTTCTTCCTCCCACAAACACCAATATCCAGCTCAAGCACGAGTTCTAGCTAATTTTGCTGCGATTTTCAATCTCCTTGCTCAAAGCACCTCTCACAAAACTGCTTGGGGAGATTGTTCCTTGTTATATGACTCCTCCATTGGTCCAATTAGTTTTTGTACTAGTGCTCTATTCATTGCAAATTTGTGCTGCCTACGTGACCATGTTCTTGAGCTTGCATGTCAAATTTATATGGTTCCAAGTAGTTCTAATGCATGATATAGTCTCTAGGCACTTCTAGGAGTAGTTGCTATCAATTTTATTATGGTTGGTTCACTTCTGTTTGAAGTTACTAAAAATTTCAGAAATTTTTCAGAGGAAGAAATATGCTTAGGAAAATGTTCCAAGGTGGTTCTTCAAGGAAGCAAGGACCCAGGCTTGCTATGCATGATGTTGACTAGGAGCCACCGAGGGACGCTCCAGTGCGGCCCTGTGAATGGCCTTCAGAAAATCTTATGGATTGAGCGGGAATCAAGGAAGAATTTAACGCATATTTGCGTAACGCTGATCTTGTGAGCTTCGAGGCAGACAAATGCCGCCAGCATTCACTATCTCACTAGTACATTTGTGAGGAGGTTTGAATTTTCATCTTCACGTAATTCTCCAACTGTCCTATTTGACCTTTATGAAAATTCTTGTACCATGGACTTAGAGGATTTTACTTCTGCTTGCAAACTTCCACAATGGGGTAGTGTTAGTGAACCCCGTATCTGAATTTAGAAACTTTCTTGCTGGTATAACCGTGGGGAAATCTAGAGATATAGCACAAGCTACCATAGGGAGCATTCACTTTCCTGCTATACATTATTTTGCTCTCTTCATAGGTACGTGCATAAATGGTAAAGATGAAGCATGTCATATGTGTGTGCCTGACCTTAGTATTCTTAGGAGTGCTGTGTTAGGAGACAAATCTTATAATTTGGGAGCCATTGTTGCACGTAGGTTTGCATAATAATAGATTTAATGGAGATTTCTTTCGAGGAATTTAGGCAACCCGCTTAGCTGATTTTCTTGGTGTGGACGTTCGTGAGGATGACATTGAGTTGCCTCCTACTTATTTAGACTATAATTCCATGGTCTACCACCAGTTTGTCGAGATGAATGAATCACCTCTCCGATATCGCTTAATCTTTGACAGACGTCATGCTTTTCGTATTACTCTCCCTGCTCCTGCCTTCTTTGATTATGAGCAAAAGGAAGACATTTTATTACCAGAGAGGAGGCAGATGAGTACGAGAGGAGGGCAGAGGCAGCTCGCCGCCACGCTGCAGCTCAGGAAGCGATAACCGCTGCATCTCAGTACAACCCCAGCTACACCTACGTATTTCCCACCGATATTACATTTATGTTCACACACTCATTGCTAGATGTCGATGCTCATACTCTTTCGCTGTAATATCCATGCCAGTTTATTTTGTTTTTCCTACTTTCTTCTTGTGTGTTTGATTCATCTTAAGAAAAGCCAAAAAAATAGGTAATAGCTTCTAGCTAGTTTACTTTTCTTGCCGTAGTAGTAATAATTAAAAAGAAAACCCAAAAATATTTCCCGTTCCTCCGACCTCAACTCCAACTCTATATATTTGCTTTCGGGGAGAAAAAAATCAGAGAGAATAAATCATCGCGTTTTACGATACAGAGCCGCCGCCAAGCCCTAAAACCTCTCGGGAGGGCTGATCTGAAGTCCGTTCGGGGATCCGGAGAGGGGGATTCGTCGCCGTCGTCATCATCAACCATCCTCCATTACCAATTTCATGATGCTCACCACCATGCGTGAGTAATTCCATCGTAGGCTTGCTGGACGGTGATGGGTTGGATGAGATCTATCATGTAATTGAGTTAGTTTTGTTAGGGTTTGATCCCTAGTATCCACTATGTTCGAGATTGATGTTGCTATGACTTTGCTATGCTTAATGCTTGTCACTAGGGCCCGAAAGTGCCATGATTTGAGATCTGAACCTATTATGTTTTCATGAATATATGTGTGTTCTTGATCCTATCTTGCAAGTCTATAGTCACCTACTATGTGTTATGATCCGCAACCTCAAGTGACAATAATCGGGACCACTCCCGGTGATGACCATAGTTTGAGGAGTTCATGTATTCACTATGTGCTAATGCTTTGTTCCGGTACTCTATTAATAGGAGGCCTTAATATCCCTTAGTTTCCATTAGGACCCCGCTGCCACGGGAGGGCAGGACAAAAGATGTCATGCATTGAGCCGTGAATGGTGTTGAACAAACCTACCATGCTAGCCGAGGTGATGACATCGCATCGATCAATGAGTTCCTCCACCACGTCATCTTTTAGATCGGGGCAAGAATAACTGGGTCGTTTCCGGCATGTTCCCTCCATGGAGAAGACGATCGAACAATTGCAGAATGAAGGGTGAAGGCAAATAGAGGAGGGAGGAAGAGCGTGCGACAGCAGTTCCAAATTGAGAGGGAAAAGCGAAGAGATGATGGGCGGTTGCCATGGTACACGAAGAGGCGGCCTGACCTACATAGACGTCCGTTCGGAACTTGTACAAAAGTACTCGGCGTCATCTCACTGACATGTTGGAACCGGACCACATGTCAACGAAACATGGTGTGTCATTTGTCGTGCAAAATGCGATCTGGCCGCGTTGGCCCGAGGTGCCGCATTATTTCTCGACTTTTATTTTTTTAATGGCGTGTCGTTCAGTTTCGAAGCACGACTAACTGGTACTGTATGTATAGAAAATATAAACTACTCTACCACTACTCCACCTCTAGTACTAGTATCAAAAAAGATATATCGGCTGGAGCTTCAGCGCTTGCTTCCTAAAGGCTGCCCACTTGCTTCTCACACTATCACCCTCTCTCTCCCTCCTCACCGACGGTCACAGATCCGCCGGGGAAGAAAAGGAGGTGCAGCCTTGACGCACTCGTCGTCGGCGAGCGAGGTCACACACTGACGACAAGACTGTCCTCTCAGACCTAGCGCCCGCACGGGATGGCCTCCGTCCCCAAGCTCGCTGTCGTAGTGTGTGCGGAGGATAACGACCACGAGCGAAGCCACTTCCCGCCGACCCTCTCTTGACACTCAAAAATGGCATGATCGCAAAGAGTGACTTGATTCTATAATGGGATGAGGTTAAAATTATGAGTTCATGTCACCATTTGATGGCCCTCTTCAAGATGATCGAAATAAATATGAAAATGGACCAAAACGGAGCTCAAGTGCAAAAGATATGTCAATTTCGGAGATACCCATTTTAACATGAGATTAGAAAATAGCATGAAACCTAATTAAGATGACCTCGGATAAAAAGTCTTCAACTGCAAAGTTCTTCGTCTCGTCGAAATGGATGTTGATATAAAAACCATCTTAATCCGAGGTCGTATGCAAAAGTTACATCCAAAACTGTGCGCAGCAGCACTACATGGCCGGATCATCCGGACCAGGGTCCAGATCATCCGGCCGGGGGCCAAAAAATTGAACCAAACAACAAAGCTAAAAGTTGAAGCCGGATGATCTGGGTCAAGTCCCGGATGATCCGGGTAAAGGCCGGACAATCCGGGAAATCGTCCGGATGTCCGGACAAGTTTTTCTGCTACAGACTTTAGAAAATGGCCCGAAACACCCTAAATACGGCCTCAGATCGAAAAGTGTTCAACAAGAAAGTTGTGCGTCTTGTCGAGGCGATTAACTTTGATATAAGAAAGCGTCCAAATCTGAGGTCGTATGTGGATTCTAGAGCCAAAAGACTGAGCTGTTGTCATAAAACTGGGCTAGGCCGGATCATCCGGGCCGGAGGTCGTGAGAAGTCCGAATTTGGCTAGATTTTGATGATTTGAACGACAAGGCAAGTCCTTTTCTTGTACGGGAAGTCCATCCGCCTCTTATATAGATAGGACGTGACGGCCGATTGAACAACACACAATCGAACAATCATCTACCACTTTTTTTATCTTTGATCTTCTCCCTTGTTCTTCTTCTTCCTCGTTCTCCGTTCGTTCTTCTTTTGCAGGGCAGCGAAACTCGAGGCCCTAGGGGCGGTCAGGCTGACCTAGGGCAGCCCATAGCCACCGCGTGCCTTGACGGGGTCCCTCCCGGGCGTGTGGGGGTTTCGGGTCCTCAAAAGCGCCCGCTGGATTGTCTTGCGTACCGCGCTTCCGGCAGGTCTCCTTCGACGTGAGCTGCAGTGCATCACCCCCGGCGTCGAGGGTACACGGTGACGTGTTCGTATGCGAACACACTTTTTGGCGACTCCGCTAGGGACAAAGTTTATAACGGTCTTGGGCCCGTTCTTGCTATGAAGAGATCGTCATCTAGGGTTTGCAATCTACAAAGGTAATATGAATACCCAATTCACATATGTAGATGCAAATAATGCATATGTTGTTGCTAGATCATATAATGAGCATAATGTATCGGCTAGCCCTAGCTTTATCAATCATGCATCTAATTATGTGCAAAGGCTGATGCATCAAAATCTCCATGATTCTACTTCATATAATTTTAGCAACAGGCAACATATGTATCCCAACTCCCATGCATCGGCAACCCCACAAATTTATATGCCGATGAATAACATGATGAGTTCGGTTAATCAAGTTGAGACACCCTATGTAGGAACTTCCAATGGTATGCAACAAAGTGTTTCAAGTTTTTATTCATCGGCAAATAACTTGCAGTACGTTAATCCAAACGTGCCGGTGGATAGGGGAATTGGCCATGTTACTACTAGTTATTTGGCCAATTACCCTCAAACATCATATGCTACACCTAATGCTACTAATTGTTTTGCACCATACGCAACTGTTGATGTCCATAATTCGGCTCCGCACCTTCATGGTCATGGCCGAATAAGTGAAACTTCTGCAGGAGCACAAATGCCTTCACCTAGTACCGTTGCATATCATGTACCCCCTACACAATTACCGAATTTTTGCAACATCTCATTGCCGAAAGAGTCTAAAAGCATCGGGGGCAACCATATCTAGACTGGGTGGTTGAGAACAACATTCTCTTGGGATTTGTGCAACTCCATTCGACAGGAACTAATAGAAGGCGTGGAGCCTCATGATTTTGCTACAGTAAAAGCTAGAGTTGTGCAAATGATGCAGTCGCCCAGTGTTGTACCATCTAGTGTACCACCTAAACAATTGCAAAGTTTCGGCACCTCATTGCCGAAAGACTCTCAAAGTATTGGGGGGCAATCTCATGAGGAGTGGATGGAAATTGATATGAAAAGGTTCAAAGCTCGCCAAGCTGAGATGCGGGCTAAAATTAGACAAGAGCAAGAAGCCTTGCAAATTCAAAAAGATAAAAGGTATTGATTCAGTAACAAAGAAAATCCAGTTATTGAAAAAGCTGAATCAAGTAGTATATATTCCGAGTCCATCAAATCCAAAGAAGCAAGCATTATTGAGAAAGGGCATGGCAAGCATGGGAAAATAGCGGTGCTTGATTTTTCTGAAGTTAATGGAACCTACTTCCTGCCCTATGATTTTCGTGCCGTAGAAATTGACAAGCCTCAAGGACAAGAGCAAGTAGCTGAACAAAGTTTGGCTGACAAGGATCTTCAAAGTAATGATGCATGGAATCAAGAAAAAAGATGATGATAAGGCGTTGGGGAGCCATCCAAAGATTGATCAAGATATTGTTACAAGTCACACCACCATCATGCTCTCCCAAGATATTTGAAGAGGTATGCCTAGCAAGTAATTTTCCTATTTCCAGATTTGGTCGCAACTTCATAGTTGATGCATCTATTAGAAAAATCCTCATAAGTAATGTTGAAAGACCAATGAAGAAGGGTTATTTACTTGTTAGCAATAAAATTGTTACTGAGCATACCGGTCAACCCATTGTGCCATTCAGAAAGACCAATAGTGAAAAATTATTGAAGCCAAGGCTTTCCCGATTGCTTTATCTAAAGCTCATATCTAATTGGGTAGCTTTGCTTATTTCTTACTTGGCTTACACTTGGTCTCAATTGAGACATGTATGTTCTAACTATTTTTGTTTCAGAAATTTAAAGCCACGGTTAAAATCTTCTGAGCAAACCGATGCCAGTATAGTTTCTTATCCAAAGACATCAGAGATAGAGTGCAAAACACAATGCATAGCCGAATGGGGTGATGCAAAATCTAAACCATTTGTTTTCTTAACTCCAAAGCCGTTCTCACAACAAGATCGGCTAGAGAATAAAAAATTTACCTTCAATTCAAGCATGTGTGATCAAATATTTGATTTGTTGTTGAGAAATAATTATATTAGAATTCTTGATCACCATGTTGAGCCATCTGTCAAGGGATGAATGTATTGTAAGTTGAAATAATTCGTCCAAGCATAATTTTGAGGATTGCAACATGTTTCGTCAAATAGTTAAATCGGCCATCGATAAAGGACGATTAAAATTTGTTGAGACACCAACAGATGACGAGTCTATTCTAATTGGTCCTGATAGCAAAAGGTTTTTGCATCGGCTGCTTCAAGCCGGTCCATTTAAAGAGAAGGTAAAAACTACAGGTGATGGGATCAAGATTTCAAGTAATCAAGTTGTTGAAGAGCACAATGAACATAATCTTGAGGGCGAGAATTCCATTGAAGCTACAATGAAGACACCAAGGACTGGGGGCAGCAAGGAAATCCAATGATCGATGAAAGCAAACCAAAAGAAAACAAAGGCCAGAATAAGTGCAAGTGTAAGAGATCAAAAATCACCTTCGCTGAACTCTTGGGTAAATATCAAAAGAAGAGTGAAGAGAAGAATGCTTATCGGCCAAATCATGCAAAGAAACCAAGTACACCCCCAAGGCGCAAATATGAGGATCGGTATTGGCAAAGTGATAATTTTAGTGCAACATATTCATATCCTTATTTTGGTCCGCCAATGCCAATGACATGGACCCTATGCTCATGTAGATTCATATCCATCATGGGACAGGTATGAAACAAGGGCACATTCTCCATCTTATTTTAAACCATCTCACCAATATTATGCAGCTCCGAGAAGATCAACATTTGAACAATCACATGTTAAAGACCGTTTCAATCATAAGGAATTGGTCCAGAGCTCAAGGAAGAAGAAAGAGGTGGTAAAGCAAGTTTACACGTGAAAATAGATGGTCGTAAGTGTGCTACTTCAGATTTGATCTCAAATGAAAAAGAGCCAATTAAAGTGTTGACATTGGCTACAAAAGGCAAAGAAGTGAAGCAATCAATTGATAAAAATCAAAGTGCCAAATCTGAAGAAAAGAGGTTGAGGGTGCACAAGGCCCAAAACGAGTTGCCATTGGTTGAAACAAAATCACAGCCGACATGCCCACTCGGCTTATCGTATTGGCAAAAGAAGGAATTAAAAAATCTTAGTGCACAAGAGCTGAGAAAGAAGAACATGGCATGGGTTCCCAAGAGGGTAATTCCGCACAAAAATGATGTGCATGATTCTATTGCAACAAGTATAAAAGTGAATAAAGAGAAGGATGGAAGCAACAAAAAATTTAGCCGAAGGCGTGCATCACAACATCAAAATCTTCGGTTAGCACATCATACATTTTATTCAACCATGCCATTGATGCCTTTGACATGGAATTCATCCCTAGGTATGATTAATTACCCTCCATGGATTTATTTTGATCCATGGATGCAACATAATTTTCTATATCATGAGAGGGTATTGCCAAATTACTATACATTTGGTTAGTTACATTTTTGTTGCTAAGACAAATGGGCCGAAATATTTTATTGCTATTTCATTTGTTTATTTCGGCTATACATACTTTGGTGGGTGAATTCTACACAGACCTCATGGTAATGGCCGATATTTATCTATCGCCTTAAGAATATGTCAAAGCATGGCCGGTGTAGTATCCTAACATTGTCCCTAATTCAATTGGGGATCAAAACAAGGTGCATGTTCATTGATATTAGCCTTGTCTTTCTAGTACTATGGAGATTATTTCCGATGGTTAAATTCATAACAATGGCCACAGTGTCAGTGTTGTTCATATATCTCCATATGGTGTTATTTTGTGAAGCCTCATGCCACTTAAAATATTTTTGCACAATAATCAAAGCTGAATATGAAATTTTATTCGGTTTGGAGCTTTTGGTTGCTATAGGTGCTATACAGATTGAGGCTTTCAGTGATTCGTTATAAGTAGTGCAACAAATATCCAAGGGTTATCAATGTTTTGACGAATCACTTATAGTATATCTTGAGGTAAAAGTGAGGATTGGAGAAAGTTTATTGTTGATTATCTGCAAAGTCCTAACAAAAGGGTGAACAATATGGTTCGGAGGATGACCTTGAGATACATATCTATGAAACTTTATCATCAAATTGTTAATGAAGTTGAAAAGGTTTCACCCAAATTTGCATCAAGGATTCAAAAAAATAATGGCTGATGTATATTTATCGCCCTAAGCACATGCAAAGTGGACGATGGAGTGTTGACATCGTCCTTAGAACCAACACGGTACAAGTTATTTTTCGGCCCGCTACCTTTGCCGAAAAACAGGGGGGCATGTGTTGACACTCAAAAATGGCATGATCGCAAAGAGTGACATGAGTCTATAATGGTATGAGGTTAAAATTATGAGTTCATGTCACCATTTTATGGCCCTCTTAAAGATGATCGAAATAAATATGAAGATGAACCAAAACGGATCTCAAGTGCAAAAGGTATGCCAATTTCGGAGATACCCGTGTTAACATCAGATTAGAAGATAGCATGAAACCTAATTAAGGTGACCTCGGATAAAAAGTCTTCAACAGCAAAGTTCTTCATCTCGTCGAAATGGACGATTTTGATATAAAACCCGTCTTAATCCGAGGTCCTATAAAAAAGTGACAGCAAAATCAGGCAAGAAGAAGATCGCATGGCCGGATCATCCGCATCGGGTCCAGATCATCCGGCCGGGGGCCAAAAAATTGAACCAAACAACAGAAGGTAAAAGTTGAAGACGGATGATTTGGGTCAAGTCCCGGATGATCCGGGTAAAGGCCGGACAATCCGGAAAATCGTCCAAACGTCCGGACAAGTTTTTCTGCTGCAGACTTTAGAAAACGGCCCGAAACACCCTCAAGATGACCCCAGATCAAAAAGTGTGCATAAGAAAGTTGTGCGTCTCGTCGAGACGATTGATTTTGATATAAAAGTCGTCCAAATCTGAGGTCGTATGTGGATTCTAGAGCCAAAACAGTGAGCTGTTGTCATAAAACTGGGCTAGGCCCGGATCATCCGAGCCTAAAGCCGGACATCCAGGCCGGAGGTCGTGAGAAGTCCAAAATTGGCTAGATTTTGATGATTTGGACGACAAGGCAAGTCCTTATCTTGTACGGGAAGTCCATCCGCCTCTTATATAGATAGGAGGTGATGGCTGATTGAACAACACAAAATCGAACAATTATCTACCACTTCTTTATCTTTTATCTTCTCCCTTGTTCTTCTTCTTCCTCGTTCTTCGTTCATTCTTATTTTGTAGAGCGGCGAACCTCAAGGCCCTAGGGGCGATCAGGCCGACCTAGGGCATCACATAGCCGCCTTGCGCCCTGATGGGGTCCCTCCCGGGCGTGTGGGGTTTTGGGTCCTCAAAAGCGCCCGCCAGATTGTCTTGAGTACCGCGCTTCCGGCGGGTCTCCTTTGACGTGAGCTGCGGTGCATCACCCCTGGCGTCGAGGGTACACGGTGACGTGTTCGTATGCGAACACCCTCATGTATGCTACCTCTTTTTGAACCATACCCTTGTTCTATTGCCCCATCTGCCACGTCGCTGCATGTGGATATTTTTCCACTCCATCATCTTCCCAATTTGCTATTCTCTACTCTGCTGGTCACGCGGATGAAAACCTTAATTTGCACTATTAAAGGAAACCCTACTTCATGCAGACCAATCCATGTCTGGTTTGAATTAGGAAATGAAGGGAGAAAGTATTGTCCAAGAGACTAGGCATCGAACCTGCATCTAGGTTGAAAAGGGGAAAATCAGTAGCTAAGGCACGAGTCTCATGTCTCTTGGTTGAAAAAGGGTGAAAAAGGGTAGAAAGGCATGACAACGCAATAGAGAATGACCAGGTCGATCGGTTTGTTGTCCCTCAAATAGGAAAAAGGTGGCTAAAGAGAACAAAAATGGGACGTAATCCACATATGCTGCCTGGATATTTGTTGCTCTAGGCAACCATACCTCCCTCACCACTCTATGTGTCCTTGGAGGTACATCGTACTGGTGCGCCCACTGTCCGAATAGGCCCCCCATGTTATTTTTTTTGACTGTGAACTGTGGGGCAAAACCCCCACAGCAGATCAAAACTTTATTGAAATAAGAACTAATACAACAAGTTGATTACAAGGAGTAACCAGAGTACAAGGTAAAAAAGGGAGCCTTACAAAACTAGCTTAAGGGGGGAGGAAAGAGATCCATTTAAGCAAGTCATCCTTGTAAGCAAATTTGATTCTGTGTTGCATTAGGCTAATATCATGCCTAAAAGCAAACTTCCATTTATTGAAACTAGCCCTCTCATTTCTGAACACTTTGGCATTTCTGATGATCCAAATATTCCAGCAAGCAATGAATACCACTTCAGAGAAGAAAGGCTTATCAAAACTTCTCCTTGCGTGAGTAACCAGCTGGATCATGGAGGTGCCAGCAGAACAATCAATCTGCAGATAATTCCAGACCCTAACACTAAAATTGCAGTTGAAGAACAAGTGATCCCTGGATTCTCTCGCCTGCAAGGGGAAAAAGCCTACAATGGACTCCATCTTCCATGTGACAGTGCCTTCTCTCAACCATATCCTTGGTGTTCAACCTGTCCATAATAAGCATCCAAGCAAAGACCTTGATCTTGAGGGTACAAGAGGATTTCCAAACCCCACAGAGCAAAGGATTGAATGACTCAGACACAAATGTGTGGGAGTAAAACATCTTGGGCTTGAAAGTCTTGGAGGAGCCCTGCCAGAACCAAAGATCCCTTGAACTGGGGTCTCTTTTGTGGGAATCCATCAAAACCTTTATCAAGTTCAACTCATCAAAGGCCTGAGCGGATAATGGAAGGTGGAAAAGATGATGCATATCTTGGGTATTGAAAATTTCCTTAACTGAAACCCAGGGGTCCTTGGCAAAAGAGAAAAGCCTTGAGAATCTTGTCTGCAGATTAGATACTGCAGTGCCAAGGTTCCAATTATCAGCCCAAAAAAGAGCAGTGTCCCCTTCATTGATCTGCATCCAGGAACAGTCTCTAAAATGCTGCATGACTTTACAAATATCCCTCCACCAGAAGGAGCCACAATCATTTGTTCCCTGGGGCATTCTTTCAAAATAATATGAATCCTGCACTAGAGACACCCAAGGAATATCTCGTTCGTTCAGGAAGTTATTGGCATGCTTGAGAAGGAGAGCCACATTCTGAACCCCCAGATTAAGAATACCCAGACCTCCTTTATTTTTTGGCCTACAAATGAGATCCCAAGCAGCAAGAGATGGTGCGGGCTCATCTCTATGCTTTGTCCACAGACTCTGTCGTTGGATTCTTTCCAACTGCTTGAGAATACCAGCTGGAAGAGCAAGGCTACACAAGAAGAATATTGGCGTTGAAGATAGAGCAGAGTTAAGGAACTGCAACCTTTCACCTTGATTAAGGAAAGAAGAACTGGCAGTCATTCTTCTCTCCATACAGTCAACCAAAGGCATGAAGTCCACCATTTTGGGCCTTGTGGTCCCCACAGGCAATCCAAGATATGTAAATGGCATTTTACCAATTTTGCAACCAAAAGCAGCAGCCAAATCTTCCTTTACAGCAGAGTCAACATTGATTGGAATAATAAATGACTTATGGTAGTTGACATCCAGACCAGTGGATTGAGAAAACACCTTTAACATATCCTTCAAAGCCAGAAGTTGAACATCATCTGCAGGAGGATGATCAATGTATCATCAGCATACTGGATCACAGGGTAATCTGTATCATGGCAAGGTATAGGTAGGTGAAGAATTCCTTTCCTGAACATATCATTAATCACTGTTTGGAGCAGATCAACAACTATGACAAAGAGCAGAGGAGATACAGGGTCACCCTGTCTAACTTCTTTTTTACAAACAAACTTCCTCCCAGGGACCCCATTGAGCAGAACAGAAGATGTACCAGTGGCAAGGAGCTGCTTCATCCACAAAATCCACTTATCATTAAAGCCCTTATACCTGAGAATTTGGAAGATAGCTTCATGCTCAACAGAGTCAAAAGCCTTCTCAAAGTCCAATTTGAGAATTACTATGGGCCTCCTTGACTGATGACATTGGTGCAAATATTCAAAAGTCCAACCCAGACAATCCTGGATTGTTCTGGTCTTAATGAAACCATATTAGTTTTTGTGGATGCACTGCATAATCATTTCTTGGAATCTATTTGCAGCCATTTTG
The DNA here is from genome assembly GCA_021605145.1 of Aegilops bicornis. Taxonomy (NCBI): domain Eukaryota; kingdom Viridiplantae; phylum Streptophyta; class Magnoliopsida; order Poales; family Poaceae; genus Aegilops; species Aegilops bicornis. The sequence continues at coordinate 178,454,944 of CM038669.1, forward strand.
GACAGAAATTTAAGCCCATACTAGTGAGAGAGATAGGCCTGTAGTCTCCCACTTCCTCAGGTGATAGCTTTTTGGGCACAAGGGTAATAAAAGAACTGTTAATGTTCTCCAAGACAACAGTTCCATCATAAAAAGCCTGTGCCAGCTCATAAAAATCTTGAGAAATTAGATGCCAACATTTTTAAAAAAATAGGCCATTAAACCCGTCAGGACCAGGTGCCTTATCCACAGGCATATGCATAACCACATTGTCCATTTCCTCCTTTTCAAAAGGCTTAGTAAGCACCTCAAGGCCAGCCACAGGTGAAATAAGTGAGGACAAATCAAAACCCATCACAATCCCTCTAGAGGTGCCCATTCTATTCTTAAAGCAACTCCAAATAATTCCAGCCATTTGGGAGTGATCAGAGACTACAGATCCATCAGGTAGCTTCAAACTAGCAATAGAGTTCCTCCTATGCCTCTCAGTGGCCATAGCATGGAAGAATTTGGTGTTCTCTCCCCCACCTTAAAGTACCGGATAGTGCATCTCTTTTTGCAGTACAGAAATTGCAAGTGCAGAAGCTTTTCCAAATGGGTTTTGACAATTCTTCTGAAGTTATTCTCTTGAATAAAAAGAGGCCTCCATTCCTCCAATTCATCAAGAAGGAAAATAACATGATTGCATTTGCTGATCAATAACCTCAATTTGGAAACATTCATTTGCCACCTCTTCAGGCACATTCTCAAACTTTTAAATTTGTCTACGATTAGCAGTTATATATGTTTTTCGAGAGGGTTGTTTCCAAGAAGATTCAACACAGTCCATGAAACCCTCAAGCTCTAGCCAATAATTTTCAAACCTAAAGAGATTTGATTTTGGAATGAAAGTCTTAATGGAGACTAAGCAAGGCACATGATCCAATGCAATCCTGGCCAAGGGCAGAACTTCGGTCATAGGATAGTCAGAAATCCAGTCCACAGATGTAAAGAACCAGTCTAGCTACTCAAGAAGTGGGGTATCTTGCATATTGGACCAAGTGTAGGATCTGCCTTTGATTGGAAGTTCAAGAAGGCCCAGGTGACCAATAATCTCATTGAAAATGAAGGCCCCCCATGTTCTTATTGCCCCTTTTTGCTATTAGTATAATGCCAGTGGTAAATTCAAGCAATGCTACTACTAAAGTGATGCCACATTTAACTAATATCACTCAGTCTAATGCCACCGATAACTTTAAGCAATGCCATTTAATGTCACTGGATTATTTCAGGGTTAGCTGTTGATTGTGGATGTATTAAAGATTTTTAAGCTAAGGCATTCTAATGTTGTTGCACAACCAGTATACGAACGATGAAACTTGTTACTACCTTCATATTTTTGTACTGTTAATGCTTATAGATTACATACCTCACTTTCATGAGATAAGTCATTTTTTGTACAGTGTCACCAAAATGCCAAGGCGCTCATGTCATTTTATTTTGGTTAAACTGCACAAAAAATTATGAAGACAAGAGGAAAGGTCAAGAGTGGGCACCTCCTCCTCCGGTGTAACGACAAAACATCGAAGGATTTGAGTCTCTATGCTTACCGTGCTAGTCCCTGGATCGAACTCGCTAGCAATGTATGATCCAGTATGTATAAAATAAAACAATCTGCATAGCACTTGGCTAGCTTTATTCAATTAAATAGCGGAAAAGTAGAAGAAAATAATGATGAGTCCCATCATAGCCCACTGGAGATGCTGAGTGCAGACTCGCGACCCTAACGGTACCTTACTCTTCGTCTGAATATCCTGCAACATGAGACGTTGCAGCCATATAGGTCAATACTTTGAATGTATTGGCAAGTTACACATGAGTAACAATAAAGCAGACCTACATGTATATGCATAGTATAACAAAAGGAAGGCTTGAGGGTTTATTTTGCAGAAAGCTGATTTTGGCCTCATAACTACCTAATAGTCATATTTTAATTTAGTTCTTTTATTACTACAATTAAATACACATGGTTGAGTTGGCAAAATCAACTCCAACCTACCCTTACTTATTAAGTTTTCCCACAAATATTATTAAGTGTCACATCTGTCAAGATCATCCAACAACTGTAATGGCACAGTCGCTCAAATTTATCCATAACCGGGGACACGACTAATCATGATTAGTTCTTTAATACTCTGCAGAGTTTTGTATGCTTTACCCACTGGACCCAATCCGAAGATTGAGACGAAGTCTTTCAGAAGAGGTTCCCTTAACCACCTGACGGCCACATCCCACCTACATATGCTACATCTGTCGACACTGTCTGGGCAAGGGTTCCAACAACTGATCAACTAAGCTAGAGCCCATATAGCCCGTGGCCACACGTGGAAGCCCCTAGTCACTAAGTCTATATGATCTTTTTGAACCTAGGCAGCTTTCCAGTTAGGGTGCACTCTCATGGGCGCATGGCCTAAGAAAAGGTGCAAGACCCCATGATGCCTTCCCTCAACACCAAACAATACCACTTCCGCCCGGTGGTGAATTAAATCCTTAACTACTGCTCATTTAGTTATATATATAATCCTCACATAAGCTCAATCTATACACAAACCACCCCCGTCTACAAAGCATAGCAAAACTACAACTACCACGATCTGCAATGACGGGAGATAGCTTAACAATATAGCAAAATGATATAATAATCATATACATGCATATATTCATAGTGTGATATAACTACATGCATTGAAAACAATAGGTAAAGGATGATCAACATGTAACTTGCCTTGGTTCTGGTTCAGAAAGTCACACTCCTGACAATAGCTCGCGTCGCACTCCAGACAATCTACACGATTCACACAATTCAACAAATCAATCACCGGAACACGAAAAGAACCAAAACAAAACCAACAACAAGAAAACCATTTTAAAACTCAACAACAGAAGCTTAACAGCACCTAAATGCACTATGGTCACAACGCAAAAAGAACCAATCGATTCCGATGAACGGTTTTGAAATTCTGACCTCCGGAAGGTTTAATTCAAATTCAAACGAATTCAAATTTGAAAAGTGCAATGATTTGACATTTTGGTACTGTGATAAAGTGCTTGTCTTTGTGAGTGCATAGAAAAAAGAATTACCTAAATTGGACTTATATATTAAAAGATATAGCTAGTTGAAGTTTTAGCTGAAATCTGAAAAAGAAAACAGAAAAAAAACAGAAACTCCCTGGTCCTGTAGCGATTCCTGTGCGTGCCCTATAGCGACTTGCCATGTGGAAGTGCGTGATTGGCTCTAGTCGTTTGTGCACGCGTGTGCTCACCTGATCAGGGGACGGTGGCGGCGGTCCGGGCATCGACGGCGGTGACTCTCCGGTGGTGCTCCAGCGAGGGGGAAGTGACGGGCGGGTGCAGTGTCGAGCGGCGGAGGTGGTGGTGGTGTTCAACGGCAGCAGGGCGTCATCTGTAGGCAGTGGTGAAGATGTGAACAGCCGCTGCTCCGGCAGCGTCGGGTCGCTCGAGCCGCTCGCTTCGCTGCGATTCCGGCGACAAAAGTATCTCAGCAAGGTGCGGAGTTGAGCGGAGGGTCGAGGGGTGCAAGCGGATAAGCTCTGGTCGAGGGGTGCAAGCGGCTAAACCAAGGTCGTTCGTTGGTTGTTCCCGTCGCCACAAGAACTCGTAGAGCTCAGCCGCTTGCACCCCTCGACCCTCCGCTCAACTCCACACCTTGCTGACATACTTTTGTCGATGGAATCGCAGCGGAGCGAGCCGCCCGAGCGAACCCGACGCCGTTGGAGCAGCGGCTGTTCACGTCGTCACCACCGCCCGTAGAGGACGCCTCGCTGCCGTTGAACACCACCACCACCTCCGCCGCTCAACATCGCACCCGCCCGTCACTTGCCCCTCGCCGGAGAGCCACCGCCGTCGATGCCCGAACTGCCACCGCCGTCCCGTGTTCGAGTGAGCGCACGCACGCACAGCATGACCGGAGCCAATCACGCGCTGCCACATGGCAAGTCACTACAGGGCACGCACAGGAGTCACTACAGGACCAGGGGGTCTCTATTGTTTTCTGTTTTCTTTTACAGATTTCAGCTAAAACTTCAACTAGCTATATCTTTTATTATATGAGTCCAATTTAGGTAATTCTTTTTCCTGTGCACTCACAAAGGCCATCACTTTATCATAGTAACAAAATGTCACATCTTTGAACTTTTCAAATTTGAATTCGTTTGAATTTGAATTAAACCTTCCGGAGGCCGTAACTTTCAAACCGTTCATCGGGATCGATTGTTTCTTTTCGCATTGTGACCGTAGTGCATTTAGGTGTTGTTAAGCTTCTGTTGTTGAGTTTTAAAAATGGTTTTATTGCTGTCGGTTTTGTTCTGGTTCTTTTCATGTTCCGGTGATTGATTTGTTGAATTGTGTGAATCATGTAGATTGTCCTGAAAGGCGACGCGAGCTATTGTCGAGTGTGACTTTCTCAACCGTAACCAAGGCAAGTTACATGTTGATCATCCTTTACCTATTGTTTTCTATGCATGTAGTTATATCACACTATGAATATATGTATGTATAGGATTATTATATTATTTTGCTATATTGTTGAGCTATCTCCCATCATTGCAGAGCGTGGTAGTTGTAGTTTTGCTATGCTTTGTAGACGGGGGTGGTTCATGTGTACATTGAGCTTATATGAGGATTATATATAACTAAATGAGTAGTAATTAAGGATTTAATTTACCTCTGGGTAGAAGTGGTATCGTTTGGTGTTGAGGGAAGGCATCATGGGGTCTTGCACCTTCTCTTAGGCCATGCGCCCATGAGAGTGCACCCTAAGTGGAAAGCCGCCCAGGTTCAAAAAGATCAGACAAACTTAGTGACTAGGAGCTTCCCTGAGCGGCCACTAGCTATATGGGCTCTAGCTTAGTTGATCAGTTGTTGGAACCCTTGCCCAGACAGTGTTGACAGATGTAGCATATGTAGGTGGGATGTGGCCGTCAGGTGGTTAAGGGAACCTCTTCTGAAAGACTTCGTCTCAATCTTCGGATTGGGTCCAGTGGATAAAGCGTACAAAACTCTGCAGAGTATTAAAAGCTAATCATGATTAGTCGTGTCCCCGGTTATGGATAAATTTGAGCGACTATGCCATTACAATTGTTGGATGATCTTGATAGATGTGACACTTAATAATATTTGTTGTAAAACTTAATAAGTAAGGGTAGGTTGGAGTTGATTTTTCCAACTCAACCATGTGTATTTAATTGTAGTAATAAAAGAACTAAATCAAAATATGACTATTAGGTAGTTATGACGACAAAATCAGCTTTCTGCAAAATAAACACTCAAGCCTTCCTTTTGTTATACTATGCATATACATGTAGGTCTACTTTATTATTACTCCTGTGTAACTTGCCAATACATTCAAAGAATTGACCTATATTGCTGCAACGTCTCATGTTGTAGGATAGTTAGACGAAGAGTAAGGTACCGTTAGGGTCGCGAGTCTGCACTGAACATCGCCAGTGGGCTATGATGGGACTCATCGTTATTTTCTGCTACTTTTACGCAATTTGATTGAATAAAGCTAGCCAAGTGCTATGCAGATTGTTTTATTTTATACATTCTGGATCATACGTTGTAACAAATGATGCACTTGCTATTCTGGTATTCATCTATACTGTGTGTGCTAGCGAGTTCGATCCAGGGACTAGCATGGTAAGCACACAGACTCAAATCCTTCGAGGTTTGGTCGTTACATCCGGCTGTTCTCTTGATCCGTTCGATCAAGCTTTTATGTTTGATCGATTGTCAAGATTGGGACAGCAATTTTGAGGTCCCCTCGAGTTCTAAATGATATTTACCTTGAAGGTACATGGTTTGTAATTTTTTCATACTGTCAATTGTTTATAATGCTAGTTACCTTCAGACTTTTGTATTTGGTTTAATGCTGTTGCATAGCTAGTATAGCAATGCTGAAACTTGTTACCTTTACATATTGTATTGTTAATGCTTGTAGAAATCTTCCAATGCTAGCTTATGGAAATCTGTTCAGTAGAACCATTGTATTATACCCCATAATAAAAAAAACTACTCTACTGTTGCACTAGCCACTGGATTAATGTATATTTGTACTATTCGAATGGTGTTGCATTAGCGTATGGACATATATAAAGTGTGGCAAGCTTTCCGAGATATGTGCTCAAGAAAACTACTACCTATTTTTCTAAATACCAGACGTTTGGGTACTTTAAATTGAACTGCAAAAATGTCTTATATTAAGGAACAGAGGGTGTAGAGTTCCCGCAAATTATCCCGGGAAAGCTAGTCACACCTTTGTTAAAATTAATGTTCATTATGTTATCGGAGGAGGTCTATATGTTTGTCTCTAATGCCTGTCGATTACATACCTGACATCATGATGTAATGTTAAGTCATTTCTTTTTGTACAGTGTCACTGAATTGTCAAGGCGGTGATGGCATTTTATTTTAGTTGAATTGCACAAAATATGCTTAAAAGAAGAGGAAAGGTCAGGAATGGTTCGGTTTTTAAGAAAATACTATGTATGCCTTCCTGACATCAGCTGTTGTTGCCTTATTTATTCCTTCAAACAGGTGGTTAGAAACAGTCTTGCCACAGTTTCCCATTAAGAAATTGGAATCCTTATATTTGTGAGTCTATGCTTCAACTAGTGCCACTTTTATAGTAATCACAAATTCAATATCTATGCAAATAGGGATGCCCGATTTTAGTGAACTGCACAAAAAGTCCAAATGGTTCAACATTAGGAGCATGTTTTCTTCCAAACCTTTATGTCCAATTGGTGGCACTATGAGCTGTTCATTACGAAGGTACATGGTTTGCTACTATCTTGATACTCTTTTTGTATTGTCATTAGATAGTAATATTAGTAGTTTGCATGTGAATTTATTGGCATTGTGGACCTATATTGGAGGTGCAGGACATGATTCAATGATTGGATGCTCAATTTCGGTTGTATCAATTTCACCTCTTCCATCACTGCGGACATGGATAACCTTGGTCTGACGAAGAATAGACGCTATATTTCTGCTCTGTAGCAACAAATCAATTCAGTATGAAATTGTCTAGGGAAAAACATGACAATATCAAATTGTCCAATGCAAAACATGACAGATGCTAAGCGGAAGAGATGTGTTTAAACCGAATATACAAGGTGGGGTATATGTTTACTAGCTGCTTGATATTTGTGCAGACAGTTGTTTGCCCGTTGCTATTTGGCAAACAAACAAAGTGACCGGATTTTTGGAGGAACTGCACAAGAGAATAGTATAGTCACTGCATGCAGTGCCATTTGAAAATAGACACACAAACATTGGATACTCACTTCACGGATTGCACAAAAGTAGTATTGTACTATTTATTGGCCAACACTAGGTGCTTCATTGCTTTGGTCTGATTATACAATGGGCATCATTTTGCCTAAGTTAAAGTTTGTATTTCTAAAATAGTCCCGCCATGTGATCAAGAGAAGACCAAATCATATTGAAGTGGATGTTCCTCCAAAATGTGTGGTTCATTCTCATGCTTCCAGCTGTTGGTGAAACCACTTACGTTTGCAAGAGGAATTGTAGACTTCACAAACAAATTTGTCTTTCACTCTGCACTAAATGTTGGCCAAGAGAAGCATCCATGTTAGTAGGAACAACATATGTTTTTCTAGATCTTTGCTTTTGGAGCTCCATATTTGTATATGATCTGTGAATCATTGATATGCATTAACATATGACAATTCCAGGCATGTGAGTCTCGTGTGAACATTTCGGATGGATCGACTCTTACTACTGTGCACACCATGATTCTTATTTTTGTGTTCTCAGTGTTTACAAGTTACTAACAGTTCCTTATTTCTGTTCGCTCACTGTTTACAAGTTACTGATCGATCACTAGCTAGCCTACTAATGCGCTCCTGGAAATTTTAGTTGCGACACAAGATCCGTAGTGCCTGTTTTTTGAATAAAAATGCCTACCTCTAAAGAAACTGACATGTTGTTCTGAAGAAAATGCCATGCGAATCTGTAGAAACTGCCAACAAAATCGTTCGCAAATTCTTTATCTCCCAGCGAACGTTCATCCGCTATTGCGATCCTACAAATACACTATCCGACGGACTTGATCTATGCGAATAACCAGCGGATCACGCACATATCTCATCTGGATCGATCGAGCGCACTCGTTTGACTGTCATGCCCGACGTGCGAACCGGCACGGTCGGGAAACACCACTGACGGGACGGGACGTCACATTCATAATTTCAGTTTTTCTAGTTTTCCACAGCAAGCTAGCGTGCTAAGCCATGCTTTCTTATGCATTCAATTCCGATGACTGCGATGACTATCGCGTTTCCCGTGACACGCTGGTTCGCCTACCTTTCGCCTATAATTACTGGTTCCCGGCGTTCTCCGGTGGCACCATCACCCAATTCGCCGTATCCTCATAAGCCCCCACCAGCCTAACGTCGCTCGCCACTTATTCTCGCTCTCGCCACATCCGTCTTGCCCCTGCCCGTTTGCAATAGGCAACGCTGGAGGCGGTCACCGCCGGAACTAGTGTTCGGTTTTCACCGGAAGGTAGACGGAGGGAGGAGGCATTCTATCGGTTTTTCACCGAAAGGCAGACTTGTTGGAGCGCGACCGCCTGGCAGAGGAGCAGCTTATCGCTGATTTGCGCTGCCAGCGGGGCATGGAGCAGCAGTGCACCGATGTTCTGAGTCATGAGCAGAGCACCAGCAACTGGGCCGACTACATGGAGGCCGGGGCTCGGCAAATATCCCTAGAGGCTGTCGGGCACGCACGCATTCGCGACGCCGAATTTTACTACAAGCTCGTCAAGTGGGTTTCCCACTTAGAAGCCAAAGCTTCGATGGACCATGCCGGCATGGAAAGGGCCAACACACATGAGCAACGCGCCCTATCGCACCTCTGGCAAGTCCGAGGCGAGGCGGAGGATGTCGGTGCCGGCGTTAAGCGTGTACCGTAGATGGTGGTCGGCATCGTCTAGTTAGCTAAGAGTAAGTTAGTACTTGTACACTACTAGAGCATTCGTGGGAGTAGATAGTTAACTTGGCCATGATGGTTGTCAACATGGAAGTTCAGTACTCTATATCGGGATCAGACCTGTTACTTTGCTCTGAAGGTTGAACTTTCCGTTTGAACGTATGGAATGGGCTGTTATTTTTTTAAATGGGTTGTATTTGTCCGCCACGGGTTTAGAGGCTGACTTGTGGGCCTACTAGGTTGACGCGTACACAATCAGGAGATGATTGTACGTGAGAGGATGACAACAGGGGCCCACCAAGGTCATGTCAGTACGCAGGCAAGTGCCTCCTTATTTCAAGCCAAAAAAATGGTTCCTCCTAATGGATTTCTGACATCTGGGTCCCATGCCATTGTCAATTTAGTCGATACACGAGAGAATTGCACAACGAGCGGCTGACACCAGGGACCCAGCAGCTCGCCTAGTTATTTTTGTTTTCGAGACGAAAGCAGGGTGTCAACTGGGCTGTGCGGGGCACTCTGTCCTGTCTAGCCAACCTTTTTCTTTTATGCTTACCACAAGACCAGCACAGTAGTTTTTTTTCTTTCTGAAAATGGCTAGCTCAGTTTTTTGTGCTTTTGCAGAATACCCAACTGAGGCTGCCGGATTTCGGGTTCCGGCAGACCCTCTAGGTTCGAACTCTGGGGTGCACGCGGAGATCTCGCCCTCTACCTTCCTGCACCTCGCCGCCTCGCTAGGATCTAGACTATGAAAGGAACAACACAAGAGACACCGGGTTTATACTAGTTCGGGCCACCATTGTGGTGTAATACCCTACTCTAGTTTGTGGTGTGGTGGATTGCCTCTTGGGCTGATGATGAACAATACAAGGAAGAAACGACCTCATGAGGGTCATTCTCGGTGGTGCGATGAACTGCTAGGGGGAGTTCAGTCGCTTCTCTCTCTCTCTCTCTCTCTCTCTGTGCAATCTCCAAGATTTCTAGATGCCTCTACCCTGTGGGTGGCTAGTCCTATTTATAGGCAAGGGCCCTGGGCCTCTTTCCAAATATCGAGCGGGAAGGGCGCCAACAATTGGCCATTTTGAAGGGGAACATCTAGTACACTTATCCTGACTAAAGTTGGTCCTCGCTTTGTCAAAGGCTCGTGGTGACGCCTTGACTTGGGCTCCACGATGACTTCCTTCCGGCTATGCGGCGGTCTTGGTCTTGTTGCACCAAAACGGATGCCTTTGCTTGATACCCTTGCTCGTGCTTGCTCCCTTTGCACCAAAGAGGAAAGGAGGACATCATGCTGGTGGCGCCCGCCTGGCGCCCTTGGTCGTCATGGCTTGCGTCATGGGCACCTCATGAGGTACCCTGCCTTGATCTCCCTGCCTCCTCGCGAGCCGGCCTGACGAGGCCGTGCCTGAGGAAGCTTCCTATCGTCCTCATGAGGCTTGGCCCCTCGCGAGGGTCTTGAGCTTGTCTTGATCAAGATGGGCCGTCTTTGGGCCACACAGGCCATGCCGCGAGCCGCAGTGAGCAAGTCTAGGGACCCCGTTCCTGAACGCCGACAAGAGCCCGGGCCCAAGGCGGCGTGTGGACTTGGCTGGCGAGGAGAAGCGAAGGGCAAGTCTGGCGCCACGCGTGCCCTAACAGCCTGCGGCCTTGGGTGCCGCGTGGCAGTTGATTGGACGTGGGCGGCCCTGCTACTCCACGACGCCTCGGCGACTGCACGAATTGACAAGTCCCTGCATGCAAAGCGGGTCATGATTACCTGCGATCATGGAGGCCGGTGGTTGGCCTTCCCCGGCTATAAGTACGGGACGACGCCTGCACTTCTAGTCCATCCCCTCTTGCTTCTTCCTCTTCTCCATGGCTCCGCCAAAGAGGTTCTCGGCCGCGGAGAAGGGAAAGGCTTGCCAGGTGGAGCCTGACACTCCCCCGCCCAAGCGTGGTCGAGGCCGTCCTGGCAAACACCATGTGGCTCCCATGGTGGCTCCTCGCGGTAGTGGGGGTGATCTCCCGCGCGGTGACGGGCGGCAGGCCGCTGCTGGGGGGTGCACTACAGCCGCACAACCCCCTAGGCCACGCTTCCACTCGGCAGAGGTGCTGCCGGAGTTCGTTGTGTGGTTGGCGGAGCCGACCAGCACCCGGCTCCAGCTTCCTCGCTTCCTCCTAGGTGAGCTTCCGGCCGGTGCCCCGGGCGGCCTCGCTTCAGCGCATGGTTGCTGCAGCCGGGCCTCCTGGGCTTCACCTTGGAGGTCTCTGCGGTCGGAGTGTCGCTCACGACCGCGGTGCAAACGTTTGCCAGCAGCGTGGTCTGAGCCGGTACACCCTCGCACTTCAAGTTTGTGGCGATGCCACCCTCTACGTGAGGGTGTTCGGGAAGATGGTCGCCGCTGGGTGCTGCCACGAGAACGACGCATCGGCCGTGGGTGCAACCTCAAAGAACGATGAAGACGACAGCAGCGTGGTCGGCGGCGCCAGGTTCATCGAGCTTGATGGCTCTTCTTGAACAGCGGCTCCTCCAGGTGATGGCGCGATCAGCCTCCAGCGCCCGCCCGCGCACGGAGGGAGGTAGCGGGTCTGCCCGCCGTCGCTCCTCGGTGAAGCGCGAGATGGATTCCGCCTGAGCTCCGGAGGCAGTTCGAGTCTCCCCCGCGAGTTGGTGTCGGGCGAGTCACGCTTGTTTTGTTCTTTTTTCCTTTTCTTGCGCAAAGAGACAGTAGTGTAGGGCCCCGCGGGGGCGTGCTTGGACTATTGCTGTTAATTATCGTACTGTTTCCGCTATTTCGGTATTGTGCCTTTGTGCCACACGCCTGCGCGTAGAAATTACTTTGCTCGGGGGCGCCTGTCCTGGCCTTTGTTTCCCGAGGCCGAGGCCTCGTCGAACGCTTCATGTCCTGCGAAGGTTAGTCCGGAGAGGTAGCTCCGGCCTCACTGTGGAGGCGACCGACCCAGTCCTGTGTTCAGGTCGTGGTGCCCGTGGGGCACGGACTGGAGGGGTGCTCTGTAGTGGACCCGGGTAAGGAAGCCTCAAGCGATAAGGGCAGAAAAACACTTTCATGAGGGTGCCGCGTTGCTCCCTCGCGAGACTTGCGTGAGAGAAATTGAGGCGGAAGAGCGAAAAGGCAAAGAGTCACAAGCCAAAGACGGCAACAACTTCAATAAAACCTTGAATGGGAATGAAGAAGCCAACTGCAGAAAGCAAATGAGAAAAAGCCGCGTCCGGCACCTAATCTAGTCTTCGACGTCTTCTCACCAGCGCGGAGCTAAGTGCTGCCACTGGGCGTGGGAGAGCCCAGTGGCACGAGGCCGGCACTCCTGAGACTCAGGCGTGTACAACCCCAACTCATTATTACGTGAGAGTGTCACGGGCGGCGAGCTTCACAGGATCCGGGCCTTTCTCAGAAAGATACACTTCACAGGCGTTTGCCTTCTTCACAGGCATCGGGCCTTTTCCAAAACGCGGCAGCTTCACAGGCGTTCGCCTTCTTCACAGGCTGGGCCTTTTCCAAAGCAGCGGCTTCACAGCGTTAAGCCCTCTTCACAGGCTCTGGGCCTTTTCCAAAACGCAACGCTTCACATGCGTTCGCCTTCTTCATAGGCGCTGGGCCTTTTTAGGGGTAAAACCTCCTTAGGTGCTGGATGTTCCACGCGTTCTGGACGGGCACCCCCTCCTGAGTCTCCAAGCGCGCGGAGCCGGGCCTGGAAACATGAACAACCTTGAACGGGCCCTCCCACATGGGATAGAACTTATGCAATCCCTCCCTGGAGAGAACCCGCCTGAGCACGAGGTCTCCTACCTCGAGAGTCCTAGGGCGGATGTTGCGGCAGTGGTATCGCCGCAGCGCTTGTTAGTACCCTCGCCCGTCAGAACGCTGGTTCCGACGATGCTCCTCCCCAAAGACGAGGTCATCCCCGCATGGCGTCTGCTACGCCTCGTCGAACGCCAGACCCGTGCGGAATGATGTCGACCTCGTGAGGGAGGACCGCTTCAACTCCATAGACCGGGAAGAACGGGTCTCGCCCGGTTGGCTTGGTCGCGGTTGTCGCGGATGGACCACAACACCGACCGCAGCTCGTCAGACCAAGCTCTGCTGTAGGCCTCCGGCTTTTTCTTGAATGTTACGGTCTTGAGGCCTCTCAAGACCTCCGCGTTAACCGCTTCGGCTTGACCGTTGCTCCGTGGGTGCGCTACCGAGGCGTAGCATATCTTCGTCCCAAGGTTAGCACAATATGTTTTGAAAAGGTTACTGGTGAACTGCGAACCGTTGTCGGTGATGATGCGGTTCAGCACCCTGAACCGGCTCACGATGCCCTTGATGAACTTGACCGCAGAACCTGCGGGGATGGTGCGGACGGCTTCCACTTCAGCCCACTTGGTGAACTTGTCCACGGCGGCGTAAGTAGCGATAGCCCCCTGGCGCCCGAGGGAACGGGCCTAGGATATCCAGCCCCCAGACTGCGAATGGCCACGAGAGGGTATAGTTTGCAGACCTCCCGCCGGCTGATGGATCTGCTTGGCATGGAATTGGCAGGCCTCGCAAGCCTTCACGAGTTCGACGGCATATTGAGTGCAGTGGGCCAATAGAAACCGCTGCGGAACGCCTTGCCAACGAGGGTCCGCGATGATGAATTATGCCCACAGTCCCCACCGTGTATATCTGCGATGGTTCCTTCCCTTGCTCCACGGAGATGCGGTGAGGACACATCATTTGGTCGCTTCCGGTAGAGCTCTCCATCCCTGATGCAGTATGCCGTGGCTTGCCGCGCCACACGCTCCGCTTCCTCCTCCTTCTCCGGCAAGGTCCCTTGCGTCAAGTAGCTCCGGAGCTCTGTGATCCAGCACCCCTCCTGAGGCTCCAGCGTCAAGAGCAGGCGCGCTCCTGAGGCCGGGCCGCAGGGGGCTCCCGAGGCTGGTGGCTCGGGGAGCTCCTCCCAGGCTGCGCCAGCAGCTGATGATGATGGCGTGGCCGAGGGCTTGAAGAGCCGCTCCTCGAAGACGCCCGGGCTCTTGAGGTAGCTGCACGGATGCTCGTTTGACGATGTCGTCGGCCTCTGATTGGTGCCACGGGCACATGCCGCAACTCCGGCCCCAGGCTGCTTCTCCATCCTGCGGACCTCCGCAAGGTAGGCTTACATGTGCTCATCCCTCGGCTCGTACCTTGTTGGAGAAGTTGACGAGGAGTTGTGAATCACCCTTGATGGTAAGGCGCTTCACTCCTAGGGGAACTGCGGCCTTCAGGCCTGCTATTAGGCCTTCATATTCTGCTATGTTGTTGGAGACCTTTTCTCCGTGCTGGAAACAGAGGTGCACGGCGTAGTAGAGCTTGTCCTGAGTAGGAGATATGAGCACTGCTCCAGCCCCCGCGCCGTGCCTGGAGAATGCCCCGTTGAAATACATGACCCAACCTTCCGGCACCTCGCTTCCCGGGGAGAGGGATCAATCCTCATCAGCCTTGAGGCCCGGCGCCTCCGTCCATTCTGCCACGAAATCCGCTAACGCGGCCCCCTTGATGACTCTGATTGTGCTGAATTCGAGCTGAAACGCTTGCAGTTCAATGTTCCATTCAGCAACTCTTCCAGCTGAGTTAGGGCTCCGGAGCACCCTTTCCAAAGTGCGCTGAGACAACCTTGATGGGGTGGCCACGAAAATAATGCCGCAGCCTTGCGCGCGAGGCCACCAATAAGCGAGGAGGAGTTTACGAGGCATGGGGTGCAGCCCTCGCGTCCGCAACACCGTCTTGACGAAGTACACAGGGTGTTCAATGAGGTTTGGAGTCTTTGGTGTTGATGGCGCCCTCCGGGAGACCGTGGCGCCTCTGAGGCGATGAAGCCTCCAGGCTGGTCGCCGAGGAGGGATCTCTTCATCCCGAGTGCGCTTCCTGCTGGTGATCCTTCTCGGCTGTGGTAGTGGTCTCTGTGGGTCTTCCTTGATCCTGCTTCGCCTTGACCCGGGCAGCTGCCGCGGCTTTGGTCCGACGCTCCTCCCTAACCGCCAGCAGGGCTGCGCTGGCAGAGTAGGGAGTGACTACAAGGTAGAGCACCAGGGGCTCTTGAGGGCGCGGGGCCACCATTACCGGAGGGCTAGTTAGGTACCTCTTGAGATCTTGGAACGCATACATCGGCCTCTTGATCCATTCAAAGGGCCCCTTTTTCTTCATCAGCTGGAAGAAAGGCAGCGCTCGCTCCCCCAACTTGGAGATGAAGCGTCCTAGTGCGGTCACGCGCCCAGTGAGCTTCTGCATTTCTCTGAGGGTCTTTGGCGGGCAGGCTTTGTTGAGGTTGGTGAAGTCGACACACATGCGTTCCTTCCCCCCTTTCTTTGGCACGACGACCGGGTTGGCCAACCAATCTGGGTATCGGACCTCGCGAATGACCCCTGCAGCTTCCAACTTGCGGGTCTCTTGGACAATGAAAGCCTGCTTTTCGGTGGACTGCAGCCTTGCCTTCTGCTTCACGGGGCGGACATTGGGGCACACATTGAGGTGGTGCTCGATCACGCCTCTAGGGATCCCCGCAAGCTGATCGGGCTCCCACGTGAATACCTTCTTGTTTGCACGCAGGAACTTGACCAGGGCCTCCTCCTGCTCGGGCTCGAGGTTGGCGCCTATGGTGTAGGTGGCGTTAGTTGACCGTCCTCGTCGACAAGTATCTGCTTGGTTTCCGCCTTGTCCTGGGTGAACAACTGCTTCTTCTTGGCCGGCGCAGCCCCCTTGGGCTCGGCGTCTGAACCGGCCGTGGTGGGCGCCGTCGTAGTCTTGAAGGCGAGCTTGAGTACTTGCAACGCATCCCCGGTGTCTCCAGACACGGTGAGGACGTCGTTGCTCCCGGGCATCTTCATGAGGTTGTACGCTGGGTGATTCACGTTCATGAACTTGGCCAGGGCTGGGTACCCGAGGATGGCATTGTATGGGAGGCCGATGGGGGCGATGTCGAAGTCGATTAGCTCCGTGCGGAAGTTATCGTAGGTGCCAAAGGTCACCGGTAGGCGGATCTTCCCCAGGGAGCCGGCCGAACCGCCTCCGACGCCCAAGAAGGGCCCGCTAGGCCGAAGCCTCTCCGGCGGTATGTGGAGGAGGCTGAAGGCTTCAACCAAGAGCACACTGAGGCCCGCGCCGCCGTCGATGTGGGTCCTGGTGACAGCCACCTGGCAAATGGTGGGAGTGCACATCATTGGGGCCTTGCCCGAGCAGGCTGAGTTGGAGGGTGGTCCTCCATTGAAGGCCGATCGGCCTTGGACGCCGGCCGACACTGGGAGCCTCGCTGGAGGCAGCACCGGCTTGGCGGACGAATGGCTTGACGTGGCGGCCCGAAGGTGGCGCCTCCGAGCCGCCCAGGAGAGCCGCGACGACTGGGGGTGCCGGCGCAGCGTGCTGGGTGAGGAAGAGGTTGCGCAGCTCTTCCCAAGAGGCCACGGAAGCCGCCGGTAGGTGGACCAGCCACATGTGCGGGGCGGCGGTGAGGGCCATGGGAAGCCAGTTACCCATGACCCTGTCGTCGCCTCCTGCTTCGAGGATGGCCTCCTCGTACGCCAACAGGAAGGCCAGCGGATCAGTTGTGCCGTTGTAGCGCGGCGGCGTCTCCGGCTTGAACTTGTCCGGCCACACTGAAATATGCAAAATTTTGTACAACTTTTTAACCGTGGCCACAATATGGGCTGTAACGCTAAAAAAGAATATGGGCTCCAAAAAAACCTTAAGAATTAGCAAATGGGCTGTAAATTATTAGATATAATGGTAGATGGGTTGTATACTGTTTTCCATAAATTTGAGGCTGACTTGTGCCCCTATAGGTCAATGCATACCTAAAAAAGGTTGACGCACACGCAATGCCATGTCAACTTAGTCAACACACGAGAGCGATCGTTGGATGTCCATCCAACAGCCGTCGTCTTCTTCAATCTCTGCTCTTCCTACTCCGACCACTCAAACAAGCACCGTGGGACTGCTGCTCCCTCCTCCTGCGTGGTCGGCTTGTCTTGCCGCTAGTCTCACCACCCCACCCTACTCCCATCGCTGGCCTAGCCATCCCTCCACTCACCCACACCTCTTTGTTATTCTCCAAATGACGGCAGACGAACCAAACCTCGTGATTCCCTCCGCGTGGGAAACAACTGCCGAGTCTTCCCAGGCTCCGTGCCGTTCCCTTCCTCGACCTCGCCGTCGTCCACCGCCCAGGTGCTCTCGGCGCAGCATGGTCAACGTGGTCAACGAACGACATACATTGGAAGAGGACTGTACGTGGAGATGCTAACAACTAGGTCCACGGCTGCACGTAAGGAAATGCCTCCTTATTATGCACAAATAACGATTCCTCCTCCTGACGGCTGCAACCACTGGAAGGGCCTCTGTATTTCGCAAAAAAACGCCCCCACCCCCCCGCCGACAGCTCGGACCCACCAGCTATATCTTCGCACGCAAGGAAGTGCCTCCTTATTACGCACAAAAAATTGAATACTCCCCCTGCTAGCCAGGACCCACCGTAGTGGGAGGCTGACTTGTGGGCCTACTAAGTTGATGCGGATGGAGGGCTTTGTCAACTTAGTCAATATGAACGACTCTAGCTCCAGTGACCGTACGGTGTCCATCCACCGGCCGTAGTGCTTCTTCAACCTCTGGTCTTCTTGCTCCAGCCGCCCAAAGCAGCGCCGGTCGTGCCGCCTGCTCCTGCCTCCCGTGGCGGCCAGAGCCGAGGCCTCACCGCCCCTACTACTCCCACCATGGCCAGGCCATCCCTCTACTCACCCACACCCCTGTTATTCTGGCGGCAGCGGCCTCACACCACAGCAGAATCAGTCAACCCTCGTACTCCTCTCCGCGTGGGCATCCACTGCCGCGTCTTCCTCGGCTCTGTGTCGTCCCCTTCCTAGGCCTCGTCGTCGTCCACCGCCTTGGTGCTCTCGGCGCGGCATGGTCAATGTGGTCAAGGAACGACTTCCATCGGAAGAGTACTGTACGTGGAGAGGCTGACAGCTGGGTCCACGGCCACAGCAAGGAAGTGCAACCCTATTACGTGTAAAATAATGATTCCTCCACCTGACAGCAGGGACCCACCGGACGGTCCACCTTATTTCACAAAAAAAACGTTTCCCCCTGACTGTTGGGACACCCAACTACATATTCACACGCAAGGAAGTGCGTCCATATTACGGGCAAAAAAATGATTCTCCCCCTGGCGGGCTGGGTTGGAATGGAGAAACTGCGTCGTTGTGTTCATCAGGAGGCAACGGAATGCGTCGTGTTCATCGAAAGCTAACCGGCTTGGATGGAACAACTGAAACGAGGCCTGGCGTACCGCATAATGGAGGAAACGGCCTTGTGTTTGACCGCCTATGGTCGAAATGGGATCCTGTTCACCGGGAGGGGTGTGGGTACCACAAAACGGAGGAAACGAACTTCTCTTCGACCTCCTACGGTCGAAACGGGGTCCCGTTGATCGGGATGGGTGTGGCATACCGCAAAACGGAGGAAACAGACTTCTCTTCGACCTCCTACGGTCGAAACGGGGGTCCTATTCATCAGGAGGGGTGTGGCATACCGCAAAATGGGACTCCATAGGCTACTGTACATCCTCCATCTACTGCCTCGCTCCAGCCTCCACGGGCTACTATTCATCCACCGTCGACCTCCTCCAGCCTCCTCCTGCGACTGTTCATCCAGGGCGTCTCCCTCCTGCCTCCACCAACTACTGTTCATCCAGGGGATCCTGTTCATCCAGCATCCACCGCTCCTCCACCGGCTACTGTTCAACCAGCCCTCTCCACGGGGTCCTGTTCAACCACCCTTCCACGGGCTACTGTTCATCCAGCCCTCCACCAGCAACTATTCAACCAGCCCTCCACTGGCTGTTGTTCATCTAGCCCTCCACGGGGTCCTATTTATCCACCCCAACCGGCTCGATCGGGGTCCTGTTCATCGAACCCCCAACAACGATCACGTTCATTAAGAGGCAACATGTTCGATCGGCTTTAGTTAGCAGCAGTCGAAGGAATCGCTCGATCGGGTTCAGTTACCAGCCAGATCGATCGATCCTCCGGTTCAGCAATGCGTAGCCCTAGTGCAATCGCTCGGGTTCAGTAGGCGAACGCCTCCCTCAGGTTCAGTTAGATCCCAACGCCTCACACCCACGCGCGTACGTGTACAAGAGAAACGCGCATCACTCGGCCCCGACCACCCACCGCAATTGGAAACTCCTCGATATTTTCCTCGCCCTCGATTCTACCATGGTTTTTTTCCATCATGGACGGCCCAAGAATGTCATGCAGCTGCGTCTCCGGCCCGCCCAGGATGAAAATCCAATTTTCTGTCATGATTTTTTGTCATAGAAGTAGGAGCCCACCACATCTATTATGATGCCGGGTTTTGTCACAATTATCGTCATAGAAGTGTCATAAGCATGACAGAAAAATTTCGTTCGGCCCAAAATATCACGGATGTGTCTTTTTTTGTAGTGTCATAACATGGCCTTTCAGAACCACTTACCATCTCGGTTACCTCGTAACCACGAATATCATCATATCAAGGTAATCACTGATATGTCTCCAATGTATCTATAATTTTTTTATTGTTCCATGCTGTTATATTATCATTCTTTGATGTTTTATAATCATTTTGTAGTCATTTTATATCATTTTTTGGTACTAACCTATTGACATAGTGCCAAGTGCCAGTTGTTGTTTTCTGCATGTTTTTTACATCACAGGAAATCAATACCAAAAGGAGTCCAAACACAATGAAACTTTTTGTGGATTTTTTTGGACCAGAAGACATCCAGTGGGCCGGAGAAGCGCCTGGGGGGGGGGTGCTCCGAGGGGAGCACAACCCACCAGGGCGCGCCTGGAGGCCCAAGCACGCCCTGGTGGGTTGTGCCCACCTCGGGTGCATCCCGATCTGACTCTTTGCTCTATAAATACCCCTATATTACAGAAACCCTAGGAGAGTCGACGAAAATCAATTCAAGCCACCGCAGAGTCCAGAACCACCAGATCCAATCTAGACACCATCACGGAGGGGTTCATCATGCCCATTGGTGCCTCTTCGATGATGCGTGAGTAGTCTTTTGTAGACCTTTGGGTCCGTAGTTAGTAGGTAGATGGCTTCCTCTCTCTCGTTTGATTCTCAATACAATGGTCTCTTGGAGATCCATATGATGTAACTCTTTTTGCGGTGTGTTTGTTGGGATCAGATGAACTTTGAGTTTATGATCAGATCTATCCTTTTATACATGAAAGTTATTTGAGTCTTCTTTGATCTCTTATATGCATGATTTCTTATAGCCTCGTATTTCTTCTCCGATATTTGGGTTTTGGTTGGCCAACTTGATCTATTTATCTTGCAATGGGAAGAGGTGCTTTGTGATGGGTTCGATCTTACGGTGCTTGATCCCAAAGTGATGTAAGGGGAACCGACATGTATGTATCGTTGCTATTAAGGATAACAAGATGGGGTCTATTTCTACATCAATTGATCTTGTCTACATCATGTCATCGTTCTTATTGCATTACTCCATTTCCCCATGAACTTAATACACTAGATGCATGCTGGATAGAGGTCGATGTGTGGAGTAATAGTAGTAGATGCAGGCAGGAGTCGGTCTACTAATCTTGGACGTGATGCCTATATAATGATCACTGCCTGGATGTCGTCATGATTATTTGAAGTTATATCAATTTCCCAACAGTAATTTGTTTACCCACAATTTGCTATTTTTCTCAAGAGAAGCCACTAGTGAAATCTACGGCCCCCCAAGTCTCTTCTTTAATATATTTGCCTTTGCGATCTATTTTCCTTTGCTTTTATTTTCAGATCTATTAAATCAAAAATACAAAAATACCTTCCTGCACTTTATTTTATTTGGTGTTCGATCTATCAAATTATTACAACTCTCTCACGTCCGTTTGCCAATTTCTGGTGCAGTTATCTGAAAGGGATTGAAAACCCCTCTAACACGCCGGGTTGCGAGTATTTGTTATTTGTATGCAGGTGCTGTTTACGTAGTGTGATACGTCCATTTTGCATCATGTTATCCTATTGTTATTTATGATGTTTTTATCCATAATAATGCTTTTTGGAGAAATTCTAATGCCTTTCCTCTCATAATATGCAAGGTACACACAAAGAGGGAGAATTCCGGCAGCTGGAAATCTGGACCTGAAAAAGCAACGTCAGGCTACCTATTCTGCACAACGGAGAATTTTTATCAAATATATGATGAATATTGGAGAAAATAACTACCAGAGGTGGCCCACCAGGCGCGCACCGGTGGGTTGTGCTCACCCAGGCCCACCTCCGGTGCCCATCTTCTGGTATGTAGTTCATTTTTACCTAGAAAAAATATGGAGAGGACTTTCGGGACGGAGCGCCATCATCTCGAGGTGGAACTTGGGCAGGAAACACTTTTGCCCTCCTACGGAGCGATTCCGCCAGGGGAACTTCCCTCCCGAAGGGGGAAATCATCATCATCATCACCAACAACTCTCCCATCTTGGGGAGGGGAATCTCCATCAACATCTTCAACAACACCATCTCATCTCAAACCCTAGTTCATCTCTTGTGTTCAATCTTGTTACCGGAACTATAGATTGGTGCTTGTGGGTGACTAGTAGTGTTGACTACATCTTGTAGTTGATTACTATATGGTTTATTTGGTGGAAAAATATATGTTTAGATCCAATATGCTATTTAATAGCCCTCTGATCTTGAGCATGGTTATCATTTGTGAGTAGTTACTTTTGTTCTTGAGGTCACGGGAGAAATCCTATTGCAAGTAATCATGTGAACTTGATATGTATTCGATATTTTCATAGTATGTATGTTGTGATTCCCTTAGTGGTGTCATGTGAACGTCAACTACATAACACTTCACCATATTTGGGCCTAAGGGAATGCATTGTGGAGTAGCAATTAGATGATGGGTTGCGAGAGTGATAGAAACTTAAACCCATGTTTATGCGCTATTCCGTAAGGGACCGATTGGATCCAAAAGTTTAATGCTATGGTTAGAATTTATTTTTAGTACTTTTCTCGTAGTTGCGGATGCTTGCGAGAGTGACAGCACCTAAGCACCGGCCCACCCACATATCAAATTATCAAAGTAGCGAACACAAATCGAACCAACATGGTGAAAGTGACTAGATGAAATTCCCGTGTACCCTCAAGAACGCTTTGCTTATTATGAGAGAATGTTTTGGCCTGTACTTTGCCTTAAAAGGATTGGGCTACTTTGCTGCACTTTTTTACTACCATCGTTACTTGCTCGTTACAAAGTATCTTGCTATCAAACTACTATGCTACTTACAATTTCAGCACTTGCAGACATTACCTTGCTGAAAACTACTTGTCATTTCCTTCTGCTCCTCGTTGGGTTCGACTCTCTTACATATCGAAAAGAGCTACAATTGATCCCCTATACTTGTGGGTAATCAAGGCTATTTTCTGGCGCCGTTGCTGGGTAGTGAAGTGCCTTTGGCAAGTAGAATTTGGTAAGGAAACATTTATATAGTGCGCTGAAATTTATAGTCACTTGTTACTATGGAAAACAATCCTTTGAGGGGTTTGTTCGGGGTATCTTCACCTCGACTGGAACCACAATTAGCTACCCCTCAACCCACTGAACCTACTGAAAATATTGAATATGAAATTCCTTCGGGTATGATAGAACAACTGCTAGCTAATCCTTATGCAGGAGATGGAACCGAACATCCTGATATGCACTTGATATATGTGGAACAAATTTGTGGATTGTTTAAGCTTGCAGGTTTACCCAGAGATGATGTTATGAAAAAGGTTTTCCCTTTATCTTTGAAGGGAAAAATCATTGTCATGGTATAGGCTATGCAATGATATTGGATCTTGGAACTAGAATCTATTGAAATTGGAGCTCCAACAAAAAACTTATCCTATGCATCTAGTTCATCGTGATCGGAATTACATATATAGTTTTTGGCCTCGTGAAGGATAAAGTATCGCTCTAGCTTGGGGGAGGATTAATTAAATGTTATATACATGCCCCAATCATGAGCTCTAAAGAGAAATTATTATCCAGAACTTTTATGCTCGACTTTCTCATGATGATCAATCCATGCTTGATACTTCTTGTACTGGTTTTTTTATGGATTAGAATATTGAATTCCGGTGGGATCTTTTGGAAATAATTAAATGCAACTTTGAAGATTGGGAACTCGATGAAGGTAAATCTTTTATTTACTTCGGGTAAATCTTTTATGAATACCGATGCTTTTAAAAAGTTTAGCACTAAATATGGACTTGTCTCTGAGATAGTAGACGCCTTTTGTGGATCATTTGCTACTCATGTTGATCTCCCCAAAGAGAAGTGGTTTAAATATCACGCACCTATTAAAGAAGATAAAGAATCGGTACCAATTAAAGAAGAAACCATAATTTGTAATGTTGATCCAGTTGTTCCTTCTGCTTATATTGAGAAACCACCTGTTCCTGTTAGGACAAAGAAACATGCTAAAGTCTCGACTATGGTTAGCAAAAGCTATATTAGAACACATAAACCTGATGAACAAATCAAAGTAGAACCTAGTGCTGCTATGATTAAGGATCTCCTGGAAGAAAACGTAGATGGGCATGTTATTTACTTCTGTGAAGAAGCTGCTAGAATTGCCAAACCTGATAAAAAGGATAATCATAGACCTGTTGTTGGCATGCCTGTTGTCTCAGTTAAAATAGGAGATTATTGTTATCATGGTTTATGTGACATAGGTGCTAGCATAAGTGATATTCCTTACACCTTATATCAAGAAATTATGAATGACATAGCACCCGCAGAGATAGAACACATAGATGTTACTATTAAACTTGCTAATAGAGACACTATTTCACCAATTGGGATTGTTAGAGATGTTGAAGTCTTGTGTGGGAAAATAAAATACCCTACTGATTTTCTTGTTCTTGGTTCCCCACAATATAACTTTTGTCCCATTATCTTTGGTAGACCTTTCTTGAACATCGTTAGTGCTAGAATAGATTGTGGAAACAAATTGTCGGTGTTAGCTTTGGTGATGAGTCTCATGAGTTTAAGTTTTCCAAGTTTAGTAGAAAGCTTCATGAAAAAGAATTTCCTTGTAAGGATGAAATAATTGATCTTGCTTCTATTGTTGTGCCACCTACTGATCCTTCAGAACAATATTTGCTAGGCCATGAAAATTATTTACAGATGCATGAAAGAAATGAAATAGATAACATTTTCTATGAACAACGTCCTCTGCTTAAACACAATTTGCCTATTGAAACTCTAGGAGGTCCTCCTCCACCTAAGGGTGATCCTGTGTTTGAATTAAAACAACTGCCAGACACTTTGAAATATGCTTATCTTGATGAAAAGAAGATATATCATGTTATTATTAGTGCTAACCTTTCAGAACATGAAGAAGAAAGATTATTGAAAGTTCTAAGGAAGCACCGAGCTGCTATTGGATATACTCTTGATGATTTAAAGAGCATTAGTCCCACTCTATGTCAGCAAAAGATTAATATGGAACCTGATACTAAACCCATTGTTGATCACCAACGTTGGTTAAATCAAAAAATGAAGGGAGTGGTAAGAACGGAAATCTTAAAACTTCTGGAAGTAGGTATAGTCTATCCTATAGCTGATAGTAGATGGGTAAGTCATGTTCATTGTGTCCCTAAAAAAGGAGATATTATTGTTCCTAATGATAAAAATTAACTCATTCCACAAAGAATTGTTACATGCTATAGAATGGTAACTGATTTCAGAAAGTTACACAAAGCAACTAGAAAAGATCATTACCCTCTGCCTTTTATTGATCAAATGCTAGAAAGATTATCTAAGCACACACACTTTTGCTTCCTTGATGGATATTCTGGTTTTTCACAAATACCTGTTTGTCAACCGATCAAGAAAAGACCACTTTTACATTCCCTTTTGGAACTTATGCTTATAGACGTATGGCTTTTGGTTTATGCAATGCACCTGCTACCTCTCAAAGATGTATGACTGCTATATTATCTGACTTTTTTGAAAAGATTGTCGAGGTTTTCATGGATGACTTCTCTGTTTATCGGAAGCCTTTTGATGATTGTTTAAGCAATCTTGATCGAGTTTTGCGGAGATGCGAGCAAAAAAATCTTGTCTTGAATTTGGAGAAGTGCCACTTTATGGTTAATGAAGGCATTGTCTTGGGTCACACAATTTCTAAAAGAGGTATTGAAGTGGACAAAGCCAAGGTTGATGCAATTGAATAAATGCCATGTCCTAAAGATCTCAAAGGTATTCTTAGTTTCCTAGGTCATGCCGGTTTCTATAGGAGATTTTTCAAAGACTTCTCTAAAATTCTAGGCCTCTTACGAATGTTTTGCAAAAGGATGTTCCTTTTGTTTTTGATGATGACTGTTTAGAAGCCTTCGAAACACTCAAGAAAGCCTTAATTTCTACACCTATTGTTCAACCACCTGATTGGAAGTTGCCTTTTGAAATTATGCGTGATGCTAGTGATTATGCTATTGGTGCTGTTCTAGGACAAAGGGTTGATAAGAAACTGAATGTTATTCATTATGCTAGTAAAACTCTAGACAGTGCTCAAAGAAATTATGCAACTACTGAAAAAGAATTCTTACCAGTGGTGTTTGGTTGTGATAAATTTAGATCTTATATTTTTGATTCAAAAGTGACAGTTCACACCGATCAAGCTGCTATTAAATATCTTATTTGAAAGAAAGATGCTAAACCTAGACTTATTCGACGGGTTCTCTTGCTACAAGAATTTTATTTACATATCACTGATAGAAAAGGAGCTGAGAACCCTGTAGCTGATAACTTGTCTAGGCTTGAAAATGTGATTGATGACCCACTACCTTTGATGATAGTTTTCCTGATGAGCAGTTAGCTACAATAAATGTTGCTCATAACACTCCTTGGTATGCTGACTATGCTAATTACATTGTTGCTAAATATGTACCACCTAGCTTTACATATCAACAAAATAGAACATTCTTCCATGATTTAAGACACTACTTCTGGGATGAAACACATCTTTATAAAGAAGGAGTAGATGGTATTATTAGACATTGTGTACCTGAGCATGAACAGAGACAAATCCTAAGGAAATGTCACTCTGAAGCTTATGGAGGGCGTCATGTTGCAGATAGAACTGCTCACATGTATTGTAATCTTGATTTTATTGGCCTACTCTCTTCAAGGATGCCCGTAAGTTCGTCTTATCTTGTGATGAATGTCAAAGAATAGATGTCGGTGTCAAAACCGGCGGATCTCGGGTAGGGGGTCCCGAACTGTGCGTCTAGGCGGATGGTAACAGGAGACAAGGGACACGATGTTTTTACCCAGGTTCTGGCCCTCTCGATGGAGGTAATACCCTACTCCTGCTTGATTAATATTGATGATATGGGTAGTACAAGAGTAGATCTACCACGAGATCAAGGAGGCTAAACCCTAGAAGCTAGCCTATGGTATGATTGTTGTTCGTCCTACGTACTAAAACCCTCTGGTTTATATAGACACCGGATAGGTTAGGGTTACACAGTCGGTTACAATGGTAGGAGATCTACATATCCAGACGCCAAGCTTGCCTTCCACGCCAAGGAAAGTCCCATCCGACACGGGACGAAGTCTTCAATCTTGTATCTTCATAGTCTTGGAGTCCGCCGTGATGATAGTTCGCTATCCGGACACCCCTAGTCCAGACTCCTCAAGAGCCCCCTAACCAGGCTTCAATGACGATGAGTCCGGCGCGCATATTGTCTTCGGCATTGCAAGGCGGGTTCCTCCTCTGAATACTTCATAGAAGGTTTTGAACACAAGGATAGTGTCCGACTCTGCAAAACAAGTTCCACATACCACCGTATAGAGAATAACTTTTGCACAGATCTGCTGACGTATTCCGCGGCGTGACATCACACCACGGCCAGGCCTTTATATGACTCGTTTTTTACCGTTCCACTTTAGCGCGTTTAGCGAGGCGGTTTCCTTGGCACGTCTTATCAAAGCATAGATCGTGCCCCCTTATTCCGGGATTCTCATCAATACGGACGTGGGTAACCCATCCACGCCATTGATTACGGCGCTTGGGAGATAAGCGAGTTTTACCAGGCTGGTGGGGGACGCATAGCTTCTTCCGTCCATATAAGGGGATAAGGATCCACCTTTTCACCTACGCCTTCCTCCTCCTTTGCTCATCCATTTCCGCGCACTCGAGCTCCAGCACCCAAGTCCGCACATCCCACCTCAACCTTCTCCAACCATGTCAGGCGGGAGGTGTGGATGGCCTCCTCCATCACGGAGGGGCACATCACAAGACTGCGGGAGGCCGGATATTTGTCCGGCGACATCGCACACAGGCTGCCCGACGCGGGGCAGCTCATTCCAACCCCCATGCCCCATGAGAGGGTGGCGTATCTCCCCCACTTCCTCCGCGGACTAGGTTTTCCACTTCACCCATTTGTCCGGGGGCTCATGTTCTACTATGGCCTGTACTTCCACGACCTGGCCCCGAATTTTATCCTCAACATCTAGGCGTTTATCATCGTGTGCGAGGCCTTCCTCTGCATCCAGCCCCACTTCGGCCTATGGCTGAAGATCTTCAATGTCAGGCCGAAGGTAGTGGGCGGCCGTCAAGCGGAGTGCGGAGGCGCCATGGTTGGAAAGATGGCCAAGGTCCTATGGCTCGAGGACGCCTTTGTGGAGACAATAAAGGGGTGGCAATCGGGGTGGTTCTACATCACCGAGCCACGCGACCCCGAATGGGTGGTGGCCCCCGAATTTAGATCTGGCTTCCCCACACGGCTCTCGTCATGGAAAGAGACGGGCATGACATGGGGGAATTCAGATGAGCTATCCGGACTCCAAACATGCGCCCGAAACCTAGTGGACAAGAATCTCAGGCTTGTCGACGTAATCCAGGTGATGCTCATCCGCCGGATTCTCCCATGCCAACAACGGGCCTTTAATTTGTGGGAGTTCGATCCGCACTGACACGAACCTTGAGCCGGCTCTTCGACACTACGAACGAAGACGCCTGGAAGGTGCTGTTCAAGGGCGCCGAAGCCCCAGCATCCGCTAACAAAGATCGCGGATACAGCTCGCGGCGTCAAGCAGGTGAGGTAAGTTATTTTACCCTTTACGGACTCTTTTTCATAGATTGACTCTATGTGGGATCTAAAACTCCCTAATCTTTGACAGACTGGTTGAAGACGTCCAGACAGATTAACTCTCCGGCTCCTTTGCGGAAGACCCAATGGACGCCCGATTGATGTGGCTGCTGGCTCCGGTACCCCATGTGGTGCTGGAGAAGAAGGCCAAGAAGGAGGCCACGGGAACTCGAAGGAGCTCCCGACGCCAGGTGTTGTCAGATTCTGAAGTAGAATCTTCTCCTGAGGATGAGGAGGAGGAAAATTAAGCTTCTCCCCCAGCGGGGAGGAGAGGAAAAGGAAGGCCGCCCAACTGGGGAGGCCGGAGGGTCCAAGAAGGGAAGAACCCTTCCTCCGGACTTCTCCACCAACATCGACAACGACGAGGAGGATTGGCCAACAAGGGCCAAGCCCCTGGCGAGATCGTAAGTGTCCGGATACCCATGGCTTTTTTATCATTGCATAGTGTTCTCTAATGCCGAACAATCATGCAGCCCGCCCAAGGGCGAGTTCGCCACTTCATCGAAGCGGGTCCCCGAGTTCGCCGGAAATGGAGAGTACTTCACTTCCGACCGCCTCCTCACCTCACGCCGGACGATGCCGAGGTGGTGCCCCAAGGGGAGCCTGGTCAAGAGGAGGTGGCGCAGGAGGCGCCACAAGGCAACCTCCCGGACTCCAGGCGCGTGGGGGGCAAGACCCCCAGGGGCTCTAAGCCCGACCCTCGTCCGGACTCCATGCCGGAACCTTCAGCGGTTCCGTAGTCCGGCAAGCGGTCCCTTTGCAAGAAGGGTAAGACACCGGTGTCCTCCGTCCAACCGGAGGCACCGGATAGCTTACTGGAGGCGCTTAACAGCGCCTCCATCGAGGAGGAGCACCGCACTATTATGAGTGCGGTGATCCGGACAGTTCAGTCCGCCAAGAGCGGGCTGACCGAAGCTTAATACCAGCCTTCTAACAGGCTTTGAGGTAAGTTTAGAATATGTAAAAATATTACCGCATAGACAGTAGCCCCTGATGCTTAGTTCGGTGTTCGGAAAGAAAAGCAGGACTAAGGATCTAAAAAGATATACGCAGGAGTCTAACATAAGTATGTCAATATGGGAATGCAGATCGCATCGCCGACCTCTGCCCGCACTTATCGCGGAGGTCAATGCATTGAAGCAGAGCCTCGGCGGTCTCGAGAACGAAGCTCGGCCAAGCCAAGAAGCAGCTCGAGGACAAGGAAGGTAAGTAGTACCTTATTAAAGAAATACCTTATAGAAAGGTTTGGTTGCAAAGAATAACAGGAATAATATGGGTACTGCAGGGCCACGAACGAGGTGGCGACCACAGAAGGAAGCGGTGTCCGTGGGTCGAAAACAAAGCGGTCATGGAACGCACCGAGCGAGAGAAGGGGAGGTGCAGCTGGCCAAGAGCGGCAAGAGCTCCAAGCTCTCGTGGAAAAACATGAGAGTTTGGAGCGTGACTCGAAGAATCGAAAGTCCGAGCTCGCCTCGGCTCTTGAGAGTGCCAAAGCTGCTAAGGCCGAGGCCCAAAAAGCCCTTCAAGAAATTGAATCATTAAAGAAGATAGTGGCGGGTAAGGCATTCTTTATGCAAAGCAAGCATGTGAAAGTGAATTACCTATAGCTCTCCAGGAGCATTCGCAGATTTGCCTAGTAGTGTGTCTGATGCTGCCGCATTCTACCGCGCCAAGGAGGGGAGCTCGACGGAAAAGGTGTTCTGGTCTCAGTATGCTGAGGCCGGACATCCGGCAGTTCTGAGAGACCAAGCTGAAGCAGCTGGTCGAGCTCCACAAGGTCGCCGAACAGGCCATGAAGGGCCTTATAAGCGGTGTGGCCATTGGAAGCCATGCACAGGAGCTACTTGACTTAGTCACGGTGGTGGTGGGCCTTTGTCCACGGATTGAAGTCATCAAGCGCTCCGTCTGCATTGAAGGTGTCCGTCGGGCCCTTGCCCGTGCTAAAGTGTCTTGGGGCAAGCTGAATGCGGAGAAGCTTGTGGACAGACGAGCCATCAAGGGCAAGGAGCATCGCACACCCGAAATGTACTATGAGGGCCTTCTGAAGGGTGCTCGCCGAATAGCGGATGAGTGCTCCAAAGATGTAATTTTTGAATAGACTCGCATTTGTTATCCTGTATGCTGAAAACTTGTTCATATGCGCTAAGCAACGCTTGTTAATTTAAAATATTACCTTATGTGCGGCCGTTTATCAAATTTGAGAGATGGCAAGTCGTTGGCTTCAGCCCCCATGCCACGAGTGGTGGGGTGTTCAGGATAAACTTGAGCACTCTTGTTCCCATTCTTGGGTCCATCTACGGAGGCACTCAACACAACGAACAAGGAAACCGGACTTATAATGCTTGAACACTCTCACTTAGCCATAGAATTCTATAATTTTAAATTTCGGCGAAGCCCCTAGTATCCGGAAGACCGAGTTCGGGGCGCTATCCACGCCTTGGCCGGACAATTCCGGTTCCTCGCTCTAAGCGGCATAAGTCTTTAGGGACCCGAAAAACCTCTCGAACAGCGACCGGCTCTCGCCCTATCATGACGGTCAGTTTTAGCTTTCTCCACTAAGGTGCTCGACCCAGCTCAACTGGGGCACAATCGCAGTGGTTCTCCCGGTGCTACCTTAGCCGATATAACGGAACGTAAGGTACCAAAACACGGGAGCCGGGCAAACCCAACTATTGACCCAAGACATGATTCGGAGCCGATTCATATAATGCTATAAGTTCGGGGTGCCGCACTTGTGAAAGTGTTCGGACTTATCACACCATAATTTTGGGGTACTTAAGCCCCTGGTGTATTGGCCGTACCAAAGTGTACGGGTGCGTAATGTCATGAAATGAACATATATATAGATAAAGAAAAGAGTGCAATAATAGGCGAAAGCTATGTATTGTTTATATCAAAAAGGTACTGCAATGAAAGCAGAACGATACAAATAGTGCGATAAGCAAGGGATGGGACTATCTAACATGTCCCCCTCCGAGGGTAAGCTCATGGATTGTATGTAAAACAGGTATAATGCTCGTAATAGAGACCACATGAACACTCAACGTGGCTTTCTGCTTCCCTGGCTGTTGCATCGTGAGTTCGGCGATTCTAGTGCCGGACAGGACTTCTGGAAAACGGAGTACTGAAAGTGAGAAAAACGAAAAAAATAAAAAGAATGACACAATCGGGAGCCCCTGGTGCGGTCGAGCCCCATTCTTAGCGTGCCGTGGTCGTACCCCTCCCCATATGCCCATGGTATCTCCAGAGCGTAATTATGTACGCGTAATACTAGCTTTGCAATTTCGCGAGGGCTGGGGTTGGGGCCGGATTGCTACGCGTGCTTGAATCGTGCCAGGCGTCTTGTTGTAGGTTACTCTGGGCGCGCTTGACAGTGTCCGGACGCTTAGTGGCCGGACTCGAGAATTGCTCTCAGAGGCTGCTTTGTACCTCTGCCGCGAGGGCCGTCGTGTGCTCCTCCGTTCGGAGAGAGCGTTCAGTGTTTCCATTGACCGTTATTACTCCTCGAGGGCCTGGCATTTTGAGCTTGAGGTATGCGTGAGTCTTGGCACCGCATTGAACTTTGCAATGCGATTCGTCCGAGCGATTGCATGATAGCCGCTGCGGAACGGGATGATGTCGAAGATTAACTCTTCGCCGGAAGTTATCCGGGATCCGAAGACCACTTCGAGTGTAACCGAGCTCGCATAACTGGCCTCTACACCCGGTATGACGCCTTTAAAGGTCGTCTTTGTAGGTTTAATCCTTGAGGGATTTATGCCCATTTTGCTTACTGTATCCTGATAAAGCAGGTTCAGGCTGCTACCGCCGTCCATCAGGACTCTGGTGAGGTGAAATCCGTCAATAATTGGGTCCAGGACCAATGCGGCAAAACCGCCGTGACGAATGCTAGTGGGGTGGTCCCTTTGATCGAAGGTGATCGGGCAGGAAGACCATGGGTTGAACTTCGGGGCGACTGGCTCCATCGCATATACGTCCCTTAGCGCACGCTTCCGCTCCCTTTTGGGTATATGGGTTGCGTATATCATGTTCACCGTCCGCACTTGTGTGGGAAAACCCTTCATCCTCTATTGTTCGTGGCGGTCGGGCTCTTCCTCATCATCGCTATGCAGCCCCTTATCGTTGAGTTCGGCACTTAACTTGCCTGCTTGCTTGAACACCCAACAATACCTGTTGGTGTGATTGGCTGGTTTTTCGGGGGTGCCATGTATCTGGCACAAGCGATCGAGTATTCGGTCCAAGTTGGACGGGCCACCGGTATTTCTTTTGAATGGCTTCTTCCACGACCGGTTTAGAGCCTCTGAATCCGGCATTGACGGCCGTATCTTCAGCATTATCGCCCGTTAATGCGGCGCTTGTTCTTGTTGCGACGCGACCTGCCATTGCTGTCCTTGGTATCCGAACTATCAGGGTGTTTGGCCAAGTTGTTGCTTCGAGCTAGCCAGTTGTCCTCTCCCCCACAAAAGCGGGTCATGAGTGTTGTCAGGGCTGCCATGGATTTCGGATTTTCCTGTCCTAGGTGCCGGGCAAGCCATTCGTCGCGGATGTTATGTTTGAAGGCTGCAAGGGCCTCTGCATCCGGACAGTCAACGATTTTATTTTTCTTTGTTAGGAACCGTGTCCAGAATTGTCTGGCCGATTCTTCTGGCTGCTGAATTATGTGGCTAAGGTCATCGGCGTCTGGTGGTCGCACATATGTGCCCTGGAAGTTATCAAGAAATGCGGCTTCCGTGTCCTCCCAACAACCAATTGATTCTCACGGCAAGCTGTTGAGCCAATGCCGAGCTGGTCCTTTAAGCTTGAGTGGGAGGTATTTGATGGCATGTAGATCATCACCATGGGCCATGTGGATATGGAGGAGGTAGTCCTCGATCCGCATCACAGGATCTGTGGTACCATCGTATGATTCGATGTTTACGGGTTTGAAGCCCTCAGGGATTTGATGATCCATTACTTCATCTGTGAAGCATAGTGGTTGTGCGGCGCCTCTGTATTGGGCTATATCACGACGTAGCTCATATGAGCTTTGTCTACTGTGTTCGGCCGGGCCGGGTTTGCTGTATCCGGCGCGACGGTAATCATCCCGCTTAGTTGGGCGCCCACGCGATCCGTAGATCGATCTTGTATGTTTTGCCTTATCCTCCAATATATCTCGCAAGTCCGGCGTGTTTTCCCATGCCTTGGTACTTTTTGAGCGGCGTCAGGGTGTGGCTTGAACGGAGGGCCGAGAGGCTTATCTGTCGCGGCCACGCAGGTGGCTTCTGCCGTGTCGTCTTGTTGGTGACTTGGGTGCTTCCTCCTCTGATCGAGGCAACGGCCTTCGTTTGGGGTAGCTTTTGGAGGGGCGTTCGAGTTCATACTCTTCGGCTGCAAGGACTTCAGTCCATCTGTCAGCTAGTAGGTCTTGGTCAGCTCTAAGCTGTTGCTGCTTTTTCTTGAGGCTGCTTGCCGTGGCCATAAGCCTGCGTTTGAAACGCAACTGTTCGGCGGGATCCTCAGCACGACAAATTAAATGCGTCGTCGAGGCTTGCCTCATCTTGAAGGGAGGCGCATAATTATCGCCCTCGACCTCTCTTTCTGCCGCACTGTCGTGCGGACTTGCTTCTACCTCCTCCTGCGCTGAGTCCGGCTGGAGGGTTGTCTTCAACCTTTGTCCGGGGTGTTATTATCTCCGTGCGGAATCACCGTTTTTGCTGTGGCGGGATTTAGAGCGGCGCCGCTGACGTCGGGGCTTCGATTGCTTTTTGGAGGGGTCATCCTCCGTTGTTCCATCGCCGTTCCCATCTTTTGGGATATCCACCATGTATATGTCGTATGACGAGGTGGCCTTCCAGTGCCCTATAGGCACTGGGTCTTGGTCATCTCCGGCGTCGTCATCCATACCGTCGATGTCTTCGGAGTCGAAGTCGAGCATGTCGGTTAAATCATCGACAGTGGCTACAAAGTGGGTGGTGGGTGGGCGTTGAATTTCGTCGTCCGTATCCCAACCTTCCTGTCCGTAGTCCGGCCAGAGCTCTCCGGATAAAGAGAGAGACTTTAGTGAATTCAGGATGTCGCCAAAGGGCAAGTCTTTGAAAGATGTCCGCGGCGATGAACTCCATAACCGCGCCCAGTCGGATTCGATTAGCGGCGCGGAGGGTTCGTAGTCCGGAGAGGAGTCCGGCACCACAGAGTCAAGGTCCTCGCAGCGACAGGGATGGAGTTCGCTCAATCGCCGTAGAGATCATAGCCCCGAGGCGGTGTCCAACCACTCGTCCTCGATCGGGGAATCCGGCTCGGATTAAGGGTCGGAGCGGATCTTTGGTGCGGCCTCGTGGCCTTTGCTCGGCTGCAGAGCTAGATCATGCCCATCGAGACAAGGCGGCACGCTTATTGCGGCTCGAATCCGTCGAAGATCAAGTCTCCGCGGATATCGGCCGTATAGTTCAAACTTCCAAATCTGACACGATGGCTGTGGGCGTAGCTTTCGATCTGCTCCAGATGGCCAAGCGAATTGGCCCGCAGTGCAAAGCCGCCGAATACGAAGATCTGTCCGGGGAGAAAAGTCTCACCCTCGACCGCGTCGTTATTGATGATCGAAGGAGCCATCGGGCCTATCGGTGATGACACAGAGGAACTCTCAATGAAGCACCAATGTCGGTGTCAAAACCGGCGGATCTCGGGTAGGGGGTCCCGAACTGTGCGTCTAGGCGGATGGTAACAGGAGACAAGGGACACGATGTTTTTACCCAGGTTCGGGCCCTCTCGATGGAGGTAATACCCTACTCCTGCTTGATTAATATTGATGATATGGGTAGTACAAGAGTAGGTCTACCACGAGATCAAGGAGGCTAAACCCTAGATGCTAGCCTATGGTATGATTGTTGTTCGTCCTACGGACTAAAACCCTCCGGTTTATATAGACACGGGATAGGTTAGAGTTACACAGAGTCGGTTACAATGGTTGGAGATCTACATATCCGTATCGCCAAGCTTGCCTTCCATGCCAAGGAAAGTCCCATCCGGACACGGGACGAAGTCTTCAATCTTGTATCTTCATAGTCTTGGAGTCCGGCCATGATGATAGTTCGGCTATCCGGACGCCCCCTAGTCCAGGACTCCCTCAATAGATAATATCGATAAGCGTCAAGAAATACCTATGAATTATTCACTTGCTGTTGAACCATTTGAAATTTGGGGATTTGATTACATGGGATCTTTTCCTTCCTCTAATGGGCATACACATATTTTGGTTGATGTTGATTATGTTACTAAATGGGTAGAGGCTATTCCAACCAGTAGTGATGATCACAACACCTCTATTAAAATGCTTAAGGAAGTTATTTTCCCAAGGTTTGGAGTCCCTAGATACTTAATAACTAATGGTGGTTCATACTTTATTCATGGTGCTTTCCGTAAAATGCTTGCCAAGTATGATGTTAACCATAGAATTGCATCACCCTATCATCCTCAGTCTAGTGGTCAAGTTGAACTTAGCAATAGAGAAATAAAATTAATTTTGCAAAAGACTGTCAATAGGTCCCGGAAGAATTGGTCTAAGAAATTAGATGATGCACTTTGGGCTTATAGAACAGCATATAAAAATCCTATGGGTATGTCTCCTTATAAAATGGTTTATGGAAAAGCTTGTCATTTTCCTCTTGAGTTAGAACATAAAGCATATTGGGCAATCAAAGAACTCAATTATGATTTCAAACTTGCCGGTGAAAATAAGTTATTTGATATTAGCCTATTAGATGAATGGAGAACCCAAGCTTATGAAAATGCAAAATTATTTAAAGAAAAAGTTAAAAGACGGCATCATAAAAGAATCCAAAACGCGAGTTCAAAGTCGGAGAATATGTTCATTTGTACAATTCTCATTTCAGACTCTTTGCAGGGAAAGTACTCTCAAAATGGGAAGCCCCCTATGTCATTGAGGAGTTTTATTGGTGTGGAGCTATCAAAATAAATAACGCCGAAGGTACTAACCCGAAGGTTGTGAATGGGCAACGAATAAAACACTATATCTCAGGTATGCCCATTAATGTTGAAAGTAATATTATCCAAACTTTGACACCGAAAGAACACATAAAAAAGTCCTTTCGGAACACTCCAGAATCGTGAAAATAAGGAGGTACTTGATACGGTAAGTAAACGGACTCCGAAAAATCCGCAAAAATATTTTTTGTCAGTTTTGGAATATTTAGAAAATTTGGAAAATAAGAAACTTCCAGGAAGCGTACCCTGGTGGGCACAAGACACCAGGGCACGCCTGCCAGGCACGCCCAGGTGGGTTGTGCCCACATGGGACACCTCCTGGACTCCGTGTTTCTTCCGTTTGCTTGTCTCCCAAGATAAAAAATCTTTATATACCCCTTGAACCTAGTGACCATCGTATCATGGAGAAATCCTCTGTTCTCTTTTCTTGCTGTTTTCGGTCAGATCTGTTGAGCCAGGCATCATTTCTTCTTCTTCCTCCAACAACGTGGAAGAGGATGCTTGGTTCATGAAGATCGAGCTGAAGAGAGAACAGCCCATAGATGTTGTCAAGGGATATACAAGCAAGGAGGTTTCCGTAGATCAAGTCCCAGTGGTCGAGCAAGCGCTGCCGGCAGACGAAGAAGAAGAGAATATCCTTAAACCCTACTATGCTTACCTTACCCCTACTAAGATTGAAGCCTTTCGGATCATCAAAACGGTTCGTGTTCAGAATAAGTATCTCACTCGTGAAAATATTCTGCATCAAGAGCACATCACCCACCTCCGGAGCGCCATCCGTCGATTGGAGAATCTTTTGATCCTTAAGGACAAGATCGCTTCATCACCATCACCTTCCTATTCACCACCAAAGGAAAATTGAGTTTCGGGTATGGGCACTCCCCTTGGCTTCCGCTAAGCTTGGGGGAGGTGCCCCGGTATCGTATCATCCCCACTATATTTTTGCCTTTACATATCTTAGTTCGATCTTTTTCTTTAGATGAATAAAAGTTTACTTTCATCCTTTC
Source organism: Aegilops bicornis (assembly GCA_021605145.1). NCBI lineage: Eukaryota > Viridiplantae > Streptophyta > Magnoliopsida > Poales > Poaceae > Aegilops > Aegilops bicornis. The sequence continues at coordinate 178,492,067 of CM038669.1, forward strand.
TTTTCGATAGTTTGCTTAGTGATCCATCCTTGTAATCGTGTGCAAGATATATAATAAAGTTTATTTTGAGTTTTTGCTTTCTTTACTTTCTTGTTCCAATAAAAGGAAAAAATATAAATCAAGTAGATCATATACTAATCTTATGGTAGGTGATGGAAACACATAAGGAAAAGTATAAGTAGAAAATTTTATTAGAGATTGAGAAACATAGCATTAGTCAATGATGCAACTCATGAAAGAATTAATAAGGGAAGAGAAGATTCACATATAAATGTACTATCCTAGAAATCTTTTGTTATTGTGAGTCCCCATCAAAATATTATATGCCAAAATTGTTGACGTTGGACAAGGAAGACAACTTAATGATTTATGTTTGTTCATATTCACATAGAAGTCATATTGTCATAGATCCTTTAACATGTGGTGCTTTCCCCCTATCTTTGCTAGCCAAAAATTCCGCACTAAATATAGATACTACTTGTGCATCCAAAAACCCTTAAACCCAAATCTTATTTTCAACTGTCCACCATACCTACCTAGGTATTGAGCAAGATCCCTCAAGTAGGTTGTCATCGGTGCAAAAAGGCAATAAAAATTGCTTCTAAATGTGTGAGATCATTTAGTGTAAGAGAAAATTGAGCATTGCACAAACTTGTGATGGTGAAGAATAAAAGCGACATACTGCATATTAAAGGTCGCTATCACAAGGGGCAATGCAGCGTGACGTTATTTTGCACTAAGGGGTTGAGCATACAAAGAAATAAGTGCATGGCAACCTTTGCTTCCCTCTGCGAAGGGAATATCTTTTACTTTTATGTATTTACTTTTATGCAAAGAGCCAAAGTTTTCTTTCTATTCCTTTTTATTTTCTCCTTTGGCAAGCATCATGTGGTGAGGAAAGATCTAGGCACATATGTCCAGTTGAATATGGGTAGCATGAGTTATTATTGTTGACATCACCCTTGAGGTGAATACGTTGGGAGACGAAACTATAAGCCCCTATCTTTCTATGTGTATGGTTGAAACGTTGTGCTCATGTGTATGCGGTGAGTGTTAGCAATCATAGAAGACTATATGATGGTTGAGTATGTGGACTTTCCTAGAGGCTCCGATACGTGACCCTTCCTGAAAAGATGATGAATCATAGTTGCATAGTTGACTGAGAATATAGTTTGTTGGTTTTTAATAGAGTTTTGCTTTATACTTCGATTGTGTGACGAACTGTTACTTATTCATGAGAAGTCTATGATAAAAGCTCTATGATAAGAGTCTTATGTTTAAGTTTGTTGTTGTTATAATAATGAACATGATGCTTCTATGTCTGTATTTTGTTTTTATCGACACCTCTCTCTCTAAGCATGTGGACATGTTTTTTCGGTTTTCGCTTGAGGCAAGCGAGGTCTATGCTTGGGGGAGTTGATACCCCATTTTGCATCATGTTTTCCTACTGTTATTTATGATGTTTTTTTCCATAATAATTCTTTTTTTGAGTAATTCTAATGCCTTTTCTCTCATAATATGCAAGGTACACACAAAGAGGGAGAATTCTGGCTGCTGCAAAACTGGACCCGAAAAAGCTATGTCAGGGTACCTATTATGCACAACTCCACACAAGCTAAAACTTCACGGAGAATTTTTTATCAAATATATGATGAATATTGGAGCAAATAACTACCAGAGGTGGCCTACCAGGTGGGCACAACCCACCTGGGCGGACCAGGGAGCCCACGTGCGCCAGGGAGCCCACGCGCGCCCTGGTGGGTTGTGCTCACCCAGGCCCACCTCCGGTGCCCATCTTCTGGTATATAGGTCATTTTGACCTAGAAAAAATATGGAGAGGACTTTCGGGACGGAGCGCCGCCGCCTAGAGGCGGAACTTGGGTAGGAGCACTTTTGCCCTCCGGCGGAGCGATTCCGCCGGGGGAACTTCCCTCCCGGAGGGGGAAATCATCGTCATCATCATCACCAACAACTCTCCCATCTTGGGGAGGGCAATCTCCATCAACATATTCAACATCACCATCTCATCTCAAACCCTAGTTCATCTCCTGTGTTCAATCTTGTTACCGGAACTATAGATTGGTGCTTGTGGGTGACTAGTAGTGTTGATTACATCTTGTAGTCGATTACTATATGGTTTATTTGGTGGAAGATTATATGTTCAGATCCAATATGCTATTTAATACCCCTCTGATCTGGAGCATGATTATCATTTGTGAATAGTTACTTTTGTTCTTGAGGTCACGGGAGAAATCATGTTGCAAGTAATCATGTGAACTTGGTATGTGTTCGATATTTTGATAGTATGTATGTTGTGATTCCCTTAGTGGTTTCATGTGAACGTCGACTACATGACACTTCACCATATGTGGGCCTAAGGGAATGCATTGTGGAGTAGCAATTAGATGATGGGTTGTGAGAGTGACAGAAGCCAAAACCCCAGTTTATGCGCTAGTCCGTAAGGGACCGATTGGATCCAAAAGTTTAATGCTATGGTTAGAATTTATTCTTAATACTTTTCTCGTAGTTGCGGATGCTTGAGGGAGGGTTAAGCATAAGTAGGAGGTTTGTTCAAGTAAGAACAACACCTAAGCACCGGTCCATCCACATATCAAAGTAGTGAACACAAGTCGAATCAACATGGTCAAAGTGACTAGATTAAATTCCCGTGTACCCTCAAGAACGCTTTGCTTATTATAAGAGACCATTTTGGCCTGTCCTTTGCCTCAAAAGGATTAGGATACTTTGCTGCAATTGTGTTGTTACTATCGTTACTTGCTCGTTCCAAATTATCTTGCTATCAAACTACTCTGCTACTTACAATTTCAGCACTTGCAGACATTACCTTGCTGAAAACCACTTGTCATTTGCTTCTGCTCCTCGTTGGGTTCGACACTCTTACTTATCAAAAAGAGCTACAATTGATCCCCTATTCTTGTGGGTCATCGTAGTGTTGCTTGGTTCTCCTACTAGTTCGATAACCTTGGTCTTATCACTGAGGGATATACCTACCGTCGATGTGCTGCATCATCCCTTCCTCTTTCGGGAAATACCGACGTAGTCTAGCAGACATCAAAAGAAATTTTTGGCGCCGTTACGGGGGAGGATCATCAACATCTACCAAGTTCCTAATCACAAATCTCATCTCCTCGCAATTTACTTTATTTGCCATTTGCCTCTCGTTTTCCTCTCCCCCACTTCACAAAAAGTTGTTATTTTATTCGCCCTCTTTTTCGTTCGCCATTTTCTTGCTTTCTAGTCCTGATGCCTAGCGTGTCTACTCCTCCTTTGTCACCAGATTTTGAAGTTCTTTACTTCAAGCAAAGACAAGGAGAAAATTTGAAAGACGCCTGGTATAGGCTTATGGAATCCTATCGTATTTGCAATTTAAAGGGGACGCTAAGATCTTGCTTCGTAACTTTTATATAGGATTGGCTTTGCATCATAGACAACTCCTAGATTTTGCCGCTAAAGGGAATTTTATCGAGCTTGATGCTAATGCTGCCTATGAAATTTCAGAAGGAATTCTGGGGGTTCCACCTCAAAATAAGGGGTTTTCTTTCACCCCGGAAGTAGTTCAAAGGTTGGACAAACATGGTGATTTGCATAAACATATGGTTGAATTACAAAAATACAACGAACCCCTCAAACATCTCAATGGTAGTATCAATCGCACGAACACCTTAATTTCTCCCTGCAACAAGCAATTGGAAATTTTGGATCTAAAGATGGTTTCTTTTCCTGAGAATTTAGGGGAGTTCAAAGAAAACAGAATCCGTCAAAAATAGAACAGCCTATACCAGGCAAACATTATATCTATTGTTTTCTTTGCGTTGTGTTCTTGTTTTGATGATTCTACGGTTTTCATTGAGGAGTTTTTACCATAGGAAAGTTGGAATACAATAGATATAATGCAAGAATAAAATATGAATGGGTTGCAACAGTACTTATAGTAGTGATTTGCTTTCTTATGCTAACAGATCTCATGTAGGTTTTGTTGAGTTTTGTGTGATTAAAGTTTTCAAGTTTTGGGTGATGTTACGATGGATGAAGGAATAAGGAGTAAGAAGAGCCTAAGCTTGGGGATGCCCATGGCCTCCCAAGCTATTATCCAAATAGAAGCAAACAACTAAGCTTGGGGATGCCCCGATTGGTATACCCTCTTTCTTCTAACGACCATCAGTATTTTACTCGAAGCTATATTTTTATTCATCACATACTATGAGTTTTGCTTGGAGCTTCTTGTATGATATGAGTCTTTGCTTGTTTTGCTTTTTGCTTTAAGTCTTGATTCCTTCCTTGACACACCTATTTGAGAGAGCCAAAATTATGCCATGACTTGTTAGAATTGCTCTCTATACTTCACTTGAATTTTTATGAGCTACAGAATTGCTCTATTGCTTCGCTTGTATCTTTTTGAGCATGATGTGCTTTAGTATTTTTGAAGAAATGCTCTCTTGCTTCACTTAGATTTATTTGAGAGTTAGTAAAATTTTCAAGAAATTCTCTCTTGCTTCACTTAAATTAATTTGAGAGAAAGAAAAATTATGCTCATGATCTTCACTTATATTTGTTTGAGCTTATCAAAAGCGACACATGAAAATTAGTTCCAAAGTGATAGATATCCAAGAAGGATATAATAAAGACTTTCATGAAGATCATTGGACAAAATAAAATTGATTCTTAGTAATAGTTTTGAGATATGATGATGTGATATATGAGTCATGTTGATGAGTAATTATGCTTTAGTAAGAATATTGGTGTTAAGGTTTGTGATTCCCTATGCAAGCACAAAAGTCAATAGTTGTGCAATAAAATTACATCCTACTTGTGCAATAAAAACATGCGAGTTTCGAAGGCAAATGATAGAAATGAACCTATTAACATGCAGCGGAAGGTAGACTACACTAGGCAGGCCATCACTACAAAAAAAATACACTTCCGTGATGATACGTGTTTGTCATAGTAGGTCGCGTTTTTTGTCATGCATGTACATCCATGACAAATTTATGACAGAATCAAGATAGTCATACACTGTCTTTGTCGTATAAGTGTTCCATGACATTACCAAAATTATCATCACGGAAGTGTCCACTTCCATCACGATAAATCGCACATCACGAAGTGCTTTTCGTCAAGGGTGACCGACACGTGGCATCCACCGTAGAACGGAACGCCGCTAAGCTATCGGGTCGGGTTTTGGATCCGATAACCCGTTAACAGCCCCGACCAAAGGGGATTTTCCACGTGTAAAGTCATCATTGGCTAGAGGAAACACGTGTCGGCTCATCGTCGGGACAGATGTCATCCACTCATTGGACAGAAGGCGCCTATGATACGTCGACACGTGGCACGACCATCAAGTTTAAATGGGCCGGCCCAACTAAAGGCCCACAAGATTTTGCGGACCATAATGTTCCGGCCCAGCTAAAGGCCCACGAGATTTTGCGAACCATAATGGGCTGGCCCAGCTAAAGGCCCACAATATTTCGCGGGCCATAATGGGCAACACAGTAAAGGCCCACAAGATTTTGTGTGCCATAATGGGCGGCCGGTAAAGGCCCACAAAATTCTTGCGGATCATAATGGGCCGGCCCAGCTAAAGGCCCACGAGATTTCGCGACATTAATGGGCCGGCCCAGCTGTAGGCCCACAAGATTTTGAGGACCCTAGTAGGCCGGCCCGTTAACTGGCTGCCATGTTTTGGGCCAAATGCCAGCCCATATTTGATCCGGTCCATTAATGGCCTGCCACGCTCCGGGCCTAATAGTGGCCCATATGAGATCCGGCCCGTTAAAAGCCTACCATGTTCTGGGCCAAATTACGGCCTAGATCAGGTCCGCCCCTTTAAGAGGTTTTGGGCTCAATTATGGCCCATATCAGATTCGGCCCGTCAACTAGACACTATACTTTTGGGCCCACTCGCTAAAGACCCACTTAGTAATTCGGCCTGATATTAGTTTTGGCCTGTTAAGGGCCCGTTTAACATTTCGGCCCTATATTAATTTCAGCCTGTTAAAAGCCCGTCATATAGTTGGGCCTAACTACGGCCCGGTTTGCATCCGCCTGCTTGTACCGATATCTGATTGGGCCAAACAAGGATCGAGACAATTTTTGGCTGTTAAAAGCCTGTGATTTGATTCGCACAATCATGGGCCAGGTTCATTTCGACTGCTGCCGCCCATGAAGCTATTAACACGTTTGGGCCCAACCTACATCGTGATTGCATGACGGCCTGATTATGTACAGTAATTTTACGGTTTGGCCGGTTTACTGCGAAGATAGGATATATATATATATAGTAAAATAACTGCAGTATCGTGAATAAGAAAAAACCTAGACTATACAATAAAGAAATTACGGCATATTACATCCACTGGGCATCAAAGATCGCCACTATGATAATAAAGCACAAGCAGACAGCAGATTACATACACTGGGCATCAAAGATCGCCACCTGTGCAAATAAACACGCCGAAAAAATAATATAAAAAACCGACGGCACTTCAATAGAGTTCAAGAAAGGTTGGCCCTATTTGGGAGCTGCAACGCATAAGCGGTGAAAGCAAGATGATGAGATCGCACCTTGTTCAACACTTATATCTTCCTCACTCTGAAAGATAAACAAGCGAAGACGGATGACGGGTTTTGCACATAAAAGTATCAGTCTTGACAATTCATCACATTTCTTCTTGTGAATAAAGTGACACAATTTAAATTTGCATTAACACAATATGGTATTGTTCAGGTCAAGACATGGCAGGAAATGACATTGTGAAGGAGTTGGTAGCTTCACGACACCACTGGATTACAGATCAAGAACTCATAAGTATCAATGGTTAGTGTCTTTGTCAATTTATCCCATTTCAGATTGGCAAATAAAGAGACGATTTAAATAATAGTAGAATGATATGACATTGTTCATAGTTAAGACATTGCAGAATATGACATTGTGATGTAGTGGGTAGGTTCACCACACCACTGGATTACGGATGAAGAACAAAATCATACATGCAATGCAAAAGAAGATCACTTGCTCTGTATAGTTTAATTTACATGGTATGAAGAAGGAACTTGGTTGTACAACTGAAAACTTAAATTGAGAAAGGACAAACTTTTGTTTATGAACTACATATAATAAACTTTAAACAAGCAATTTGATGCAAACACCAAAACAGCTGTTGCATTCATGTCTAACCAAATATATACAACAAAGTTTGAAGGCTTGAGATGGACAAACTTACATTATTGGTGAAGACAGGCTCTATAAAGGCCTTGTCCATGCTGATGGGGGGGGGCAATTCAAGAAGTTTACCACAAAATCTTCTTCAAAAGCATTGCCTTTATTCTACATTTTGTTAAGAGTAAATATAGATGTGATAATATATGAAAAAATGGAGAATATTTAAGATAAGATGAAGAGTGATGCTACATAACCAAGTAGCTATAAATGTAAGTGCAGCGATAAAGGCAAAAGGTACAACCAAGAGCAATGCACAACTAAACTTCTTCAGTACCAACCTTATGGTAAGAGTAAATATAGATCTGATGTGTAGAAAATGGAGGGAAAAGTAAAATAAGCTGCAGAGTGATGGTACATGAACAACTACCTGTCATTATAAGTACACTGATAAAGGACAGCATGTACTTACAAGAACAATGCAGAGCTAAAAAAACATTGGTATTGGATATATCTACACTAATGTAACCACTCATACAGATCAAATAAATTGGAGCTAACAATTGATAAGCAAGCTATCATGCATACTGCTGTCACATAATGAACCAGGTATGTATGCAAGTACAGTGATATAGGACAACAGGTACTAACAAGAGCAAAGCAATGGCAGCATATTTGCGATATCCTGTCGTTCTTGTCAAACCGGAATTCTTCTTCGAGCAGATTTCCTGCAAAAAAGATCCGTAAGGCACATGCGAAAAAGTAGAAGTTCAAATTGTCATGTGATTTCATAGATAGTACCTCATCCTGGGAACGAGACCAGTGCATAACAAGGTTTTTCCATTCAATGTCTTCTATATTTAGCACAGGAGACTTCACTAGAAATTCGTTTATAGACTTGCCATCAAAGTGTGATTTCCTCAGGTAACACCGATACTGCTGCAATGCTTCCTTGAAAAGCACAAGCAAGCTTTGCTCGTCATGACTATCCAGATTGACCCTCGCCTAGTTACAACAATGTAATGTAAATCATTGATGTGTTCAATCAGCGTAAACAGGAAAATAATAACCATGAATAATAGCACTTACACGTAAGTTGGACAGAAGATGTGAAAATGGTGTTTGTCTTCACAATAATCTTACCATGATGGGAATATATGCACGTAGTCCCTAACAACATTGAAAGCATTGTCTTTTAAACTGGGAATAAATGGAATGGGGTTCCAATCTGCAGGAATTGGCCGTCTCTCGTAGTTGGGATAGGTCTTCGCCGGTGGACTTCTGTACTTTTCTTTGGAGTGGGATTTTTCTCGTGGTACAACCGGTGCTATGGCAAATGAAATCGGTATACCTTTTCTTTGGAGTGCAGGTCCTGTGTGGTGGGGCTAGTGATGTGGCGATTGAAGTATGCGTCTGATCTGCCGGAGTCGGTCCCTCGTTTTGTGTCACCGGGTTGTACAGCCAATATAAGTGGGTGTCTTTGTCTGATTTCTCGGCACCACCACATTTTTCAAGGACTTTCTTTGGTGCTCCTTCGTGTTTGGCAATCACCCTCTTCTTTTTTGATGTCTGATGCACAAGAACATCATTTGAGTGGAAAAACATGGTATGATGACAGATGGAATATGTATTGATAATGGATGGGCATGGCATCTCGACATATATGATGAGTAAATTAAGTAGATGGCGGTGCAACAAAGTAGAAGAAATGCAAGACAATATATGCAAGATACGCGCAATCAATAAAACCTTGCCAAATTAGATCAGGCACCTTGATGGGTAAACAGGACAGGCCATCTACCTTTGACTCCTCGAGGTTAGAATAGTCATTAGGATGATATTCTGAACAAGAATCAACCGGTGGGGAGCGTACGAGTTTCATTGCTTCCAGAAAGGCACTCAATGCCTTGGTGCCAATTTTGTAAGTCATTGCAGTGTTCCACAATATTCTTCTGATGCGCGGATTCTGATATTCACTGTAATTGCGTATAATATCTGAGAACCATGAAAACATAAATAGTTGTGAGATTATCTTTGTAATGCAGATGATATTCTAATATAGGGGCGCCCCTGTAAACACTTGTGTTCTATCATTGGATTATGATGAGAGAGCTCATGTGTGCTGTAATATGGTGCGTGCATTTATATAATCTGGCACAAGTACACAAAAAATAGGCTCCAGAAGTAAGGATAGCTGGCAGATGATAGGTTCATAATATAATGTATAGAGTTTATTGCCAAACCATGATAACAAGAGCACACAGCAACTAGGCAGATCATAGTGTACATAACAGGGGTACACCATAACCATGATATATAAATGGGGAAAGTGGAACTGGCTTGAAAATACGGTGTTGTATTGCCGTTAGTAATTGAAAGCCTATCGATCACGTATAGGCCAGCTCTATCAGCTGTTGACTGCAGATGTCCCTGCTCCCTTCCTGACAAGGAACATCCTGTGCTTCCCATATGAGAACACATGCGGGCTGCCGGCCGAACTACCGTCCCCACCGCTTGTGTTCCTCCGCCACCCCCACCCCCGTCCCCACCCACGTCGAGTTTTCTTCGTTCGACGAGGCCCCACCACCGCCCCCCACAACCACCATTCCCACCCGAGCCCCTTCGATCGCCTTTGGCGAACTCCGTGAAAGCTCTGGCATCGACCGACCCAATTTTGCAATTTAGTCTACTATGATTTAACTAGTGTGGAATATAAAGGGAAAACCATAAGCATTGTGAGTATGGTGTTGAGCGTGCCATGGCAGATCTGAAGGTGCAAACCGGACAAAGGCAACCGCAACCAAGACAAGAAATCGAGTAAAGCGGTGGCGATCTATTTTCTTGCTGCGATAAATAAGTTGAGCAGAATCTGAAAAGTACCGCCTACAGTGCGGCGCCGTGTATGCATCTGCTGAGAATTTGATGGTGCCGTGGTAGCGATGGCTGTCGGCGGCGTGGAAGCGAATCTAGGAGGGTAGACGGTGGCGGCGGCGCGGTGGGCCAGACGGTCATCGGGCGGCGCCCGGCAAAGGTGGACGACGGCGAGATGAAGCGAGAGGACGGGATGCAAGGATCCCGGTCCGAAGCCGTGGATGAGAGAGGTCGATCTCTTGTAATGGACGGTGGCATTGGGGTATCAGCTCCGGCATGGTGGAGGAGGACGGCGGTGGATGGGGTGGCGGACGGCGGCGGACGGAGGAGGGTGTGGTGGAGAGGGTGTTTTGGCGCCCACGGAGTACGAATGGGGAAAAGGGAGGTAGAGAGGAAGGGGGGAACCATGTATTCAGGGCGCACTTGTCTCAAATGCGAGGAAATTTACAAACTTAGCCCCCATTTCAAATTTCTACTACATCACAGCAACACTAGTCGGTTGGGGATAGGATGGTAATCTCGCATACACTGAATATTTGCCGACGAGAGTTTGTTTTTTGCGCCCACCGTGTATGAATATGAATCAGGGAGGGAGTCGATTTCGACCGAGCACACACTATGTTTTGGCGCCCACCGTGTATGAATCCGGGTGAGAGGCGGTTACGTCACGTTTGGTTGAAATTACAAACCTACCCCTATCGAAACCTATAGAAATCCAGCAGATAGGCTTTGCGTGGCAGGGATAGGCAGTAGTGATTTCCATCTCGCAGATTTTGGTTTCGGGCGATTCGCAACTTTCCCCGCTTCGTTCAAATTTTGCAGAGTGCACGTTTACCGTGCCAACTCAATTTGAATCCCGTTTGTATTCTTATTTTTCGGGCGGGATCCATTTTCAATTGGAATTACATTCTATATACATCATTTTTTTACATATACTTTCAAAAGCACAACACCATTTATACATAAATATGGTTTACAAATGGCATGATCTCAGATTCATAAGGTTGTATCCATCAATTTGGATTTTCAAATATTTGAAAGCAGTTTATGTTGAAATCCAATGTATGCATTCCTCGCTAAGCATCTCCAATTAATGTGTGTTTCATGCGGTTTTTTACTTCTCAAACAGGTATAATGTGTTTCACACACGCAACATATAGTGTAATCCCGTTTAGACATTAATTGCATATAAACCATGCATTGTTTGTAATTGAAGAATCTATGGATCACCAATATTGATAAACTATATAACATTACACGTGTGCCCAAATTCAAATGAATATGCATGTTTGATACACCAATTTGCGTTATGATATTATCGATGTCGTGATCTCCAGTTTAAATATTTGAATCCCCTTTAATCCAGATATTCGTCTCATATAGCTATCACTCATGCTTATATAGGACTATCTCTCTGGACCTATATGCGTTCATCGTCTCTCAGGTATCTCTCGTGCTACCTGTATGTCGACAATGATCTTTTATCTTAAGTAACACTGCTTGTGGTACTCTCTCCCTCGACCTTCATCACTCTATCTCTCTCTAAGTATATCTCGCTCCCTACTATGTGTCTCTAACTATGATTCTCCATGTGGAATCTCTTTCTCTCACACAAACACAAAACTTTGTCTCCCGGGGTCTCATTTCTCTCTACTATTCCCATGTGTGCCACTCACACACCCCTCATACAGAGATTTCTTTCGCTCCTTAGATATGAGAACCTACGACTCTTCCTCTTCAATATATCTTTCTCACACAAACACAAACTCTGTCTCCCAGGGTCTCATATTTCTCCATTGTTCTCTTGTATGTCGCTCACACACACCCTCTCTCCCTAGAGATATCTTGCGTTCCCTCGTATGTTTCTCTAGCTATCACTCTCGTTGTGAAATATATTTCTCTCCCGCAGACACAAAACTCCGTCTCTCTAGATCTCATTTCTCTCTGATATCTGTTTTGTATGTGACTCACACGCACCCTCTCTCTATCTCTCTCACACCCACACACATAACCCAGCCTTCTGATCCACTCGACTCCTATATCTAACACACACTAGCTAGCATCTTCATCTTTCTATTTATCTGTTTCTCCATCAACCTTCTTTCTCGCCCTCACTCTTGATTCCTATCACGCACACTACATATGTTTCTCTCTATATGCAGTCAAGTGCCCTCTCACACACATATATAACTTCACCCTTTGAACCACCCGACGGTCATCTCCAACACCCAAACTAGCGGATGTCCCTCTAGCTAGCATCTCCATCTCTGTATTTATCTGTAGTTTCTCCGTCAACATTTCTTTCTCGCACGGAGTCTTCCTTCCTATCACCCACACTATATATGTCTCTCCATACATATGCATTTATAGGTTGGTATCTTTTGCACAATCGTTGCGCCTCACTCACTCTGCTCGCCATAGATGCATGCTCCAGCCCACGCCACTATCTCTTAAAGACAAAAATGCATGCTCAATTGTCGGGCCTTCTTCCCTGCATCCTCACATGCATGCATATTGTCATACCGATCCGTCTCTCCCATGTCGTTGATCTTATGACTTATGTCTTCTTTCTTTTATCTCGATCATGTGCGCGCGCACACACACATCCCATGTATACATGTATACCTCTCACACATGCACGTTCAAGGTCTCTATGTCTCCATACGTAGTTAATTACCCTTAATCCTAACGCCACATCGAATCGTTCTCCTCTTTTGTGCACATAACTTCCGCCTGGATGGGTAAAACACACACTCACACTTAACAATCTCCTTCTAGCTACCCCCCGCCTCTCACTCTTCCCCTATATCCCCGAAACCAATAAGACCACCCCTTTGTTTAATTCTTGCCTACATGCACCATCGATATATAGTAGTCTTCCTCGGTGTCTCTCGAACAAACACGTTCTCTCGAAGTCGACTCCTCTCACGCGCACACACCTTCTCTTCCCTCTCTACGGGCATTTTCTCTCTCGCACCCCATTGTTGGTGGCCTCTGCCATACACTTCACCTCTCTATGATGAAAGCCATGCAAACTTAAATTACATCCGCCACAGAGGACCCCACGACACACACACACACACACGCACCCCCCCACACACACAAACACAAACACACACACACACGCACGCACGCATGCACGCCCCCCCACACACACTAAGACTCCATCTCTCTCTCTCACACACACACAAACTAAGAATCCATCTCTCTCTCCTCTCTCTCTCACTCTCTCTCTCTCTCTCTCACACACACACACACACCCCACACACACTAAGACTCCATCTCACACACACATGCTCTAGGTGGAGCATTTGTTCCTACCACCCTTATCCAAGCTTACCCGTATGATAAACAATCACCTTTATTTACTTGCATAACATGGACAAATTCCACTTTACTTTAGTAGTCAGCAAACTTATCATCTGTACCCTTATAAAAAAATGAGTTGGTGGTGATGGTGTGCCTTCCATCTTGTAATGTCTGAGACCATATGATCTATATCTGAGGATAGAAAGCAAACTATGATAATTTTACAAAAGGTACCCGCACCTCTCTCCAAATCATTATCTCCCGCAACCTCATTGCTCAGCAATTAAAAAAGGAATAAGTCTCTGGAACAATCTAGCATGCATGGTGGCCGCTGCCACCTGCCGGCGCCGTCCATCCCCATGCCTCCGCCCATTCCGACCACCAGTCACCACCACGCTCCACTCCTCCTCGCCTTATCTCTCATCTTTCATTTTTTGATGACATTCTCGAGATACCAGTTTTCCGATAAAATTCTCGAGATATCATTAGTTTCTACACATGGGATTACTCCTGCATGGGTCAATCACAACAGGTTTTCTGTAAAAAAAATGCATATTGATGTTCCGTGCAACACGAGAATCTTGCTTGTAATTATATAACGCAAATCACGAGCAGGAAGTGACATTTTTTTGACACAACCACGTTAACATGGCCACATAAATCACTAGCTAAAGTAAATACCATTATACTTATATCCCGATGCAAAAGGTTGAGTACGTGTCTGAAGAGTAGAGTCGCACAAATGCACTCTGTCTCTCAGAATCTCTCACACACACACACACCAGTTACGTGACGCCCACTTAAGCAGACACGTATGTTACAATTTGTGCACCCGCGGTTACACGTGATGCTGCGCATTTATTTAAGCCGGAAGGCGAACCAAAATAGTAGCTGCATTCATTCCCCTCCCGCCGCCTCTTCTCTGGTCGCCGTCGCCCGGTAGCCATGGGCCAGCCGAAGGTAACGACATACACCATACTCCCGCCGGAGCGGCGCTTTAATATGGAAATTTTAGTGGTCATGCATGCATATTTTTGTGCTAGCACTCCTATATAAGGGTTGACCGGTCGCTTCCCGCGGACGTGCGCAGGCGGTGGAAGAGGAAGGAGAAGCGAAGCGGGCTGTGGAGTAACGTTTTTTACCACAATTTCTTAGGAAGCTGAGTGCAATAGTTGAGTAGTTTTGCAAACTACCAAGATTACTACACAAACGGTTCAAAACCTATACTCCCTTGCGGTCTGGCGCTTCCGCGTGAAACGGTCGATGTCGCCTGGGCGTCGATGCATTAATGCCCGGCCAGAGCGGAGGTGACCTCTCACTCGCGTCGGCTTTGAAGTGGCGCGACGGCCGAGAGAGCCGCTTCCCGATGCACGCGACTGCTCCACGTCGAGACTGGCCATAGGCCCTGTTTGGATCCATGGGTGAGAGTTAGTTTGAGCTAGTTGGGGCTCAAATAGCCCTAAAGTATCAAAGCATGAGGGTTTAAATTGGAGCAAGTTGCACCGAACCCACCAAAAAAACTATCCCACCCAAGAGGTGCTAACTGGAGATAGTTCTCATTGGGACCATTGAAAATCACTTTTCTCTCTCCATGAAGTGCATTTATTGTCAATCTAACCCTGTCACCCAAACACCTCTTTGGCTACTGACTAGTTCAGGGTTAGTCATGAGTTAGTCTAACCTCTAGCTAAGTTAGAGTATCAAACAGGAGCAGTATAGGACATGCAAGTTGCTCAAAGCATACGAGCAAATTAAATGCGTGAAAGGAATTTTTTCTTTTTGAAAGCGGAACGTGAAAGAATTTTTTATAATGCTCTTGGCATGTCGCTAACATGTGATAGTTAACCGACCTCAATAGGCGGCGAGAACGCCACCGCCGCACTTTGATAGAGACGAGGAGGGAGAAGCGTCTGAGTCTTTGGATTACTAGAGATAGGTGTCGCACAGAAGCCAAGAAATATGGTGATAGCGTGGGTTAGCCATGTACTAGTATGATGTAACTACACTAGACTGCCGTGTTTTGTACTCTTCCAGTCCACTTTGGAGATGATTGGTTAATTTTATATCGCTGAATAATATTAAATATTGTGAGTGGAGACGCTCCACCACGAGGTTCCTTGCTCCTTCTCGGTCGTCCGGAATCTATGTTCTTCCACTCTATTTTTTTACGTGAGCTTTTTTCATCCTTTTGCCAACACGCGAGACATCTAGCATCAAGGTGCATGTGTTATGCAAGGATCTTTCCATCTATATGAAGAACACGTGGGACTGGAACTACGAGACCAACATGTACCCAGGAGTGGACGTACGAACCTGAGTAATGTAGCGCGGTAAGTGAAGTAGAAAGGTACAAATGGTATGAACATGCGTGGCATATAGGGTGTGTTTGGTTGCGTTCTCGTCTCAGCATAGTTGTTTCCTCTTCATGCATGCTCAACTCAACACCCCTCTTCATGCATGCTCTCTTCATGCATGCTTCTAGTGTATTTGTGCTAAACTAGTGTGGACTCATGCACCCTCCATACACTCTACCAAACACCCAAAACTAGGTCGAGAAGGGAACTCTTGGGCGGCATTTGTCTCTTACTACGTACTACCACTAAATGTTGTACGTGCAATGCACGGTGATGTTATGGAGTACGTGCCTAAGTACTCTACTACTACTATATTAGTTGGAGGCACATTACTTTTATATTTGTTTACGTGTGTGCCCTGAGACCTTCCAACTAGACGTGTCTTTGTCTCCAGGTCGCACTTTGTATCGTTCGTACACTTAAGTACTACTACGTGTGGTCTCCGACCCAGAAGTGGAAGAAGTGGAGACGCTCTACCACGCTGTTTTTTCTGCGAGGCTCTACCACGCTGTTCATGTCCCACTCCTTTCGCTGACGTGTGGGACATCCAGCATGTGCCGTGTTTGGCACCCTTCGTTGTAAGAGTTGAAGCGCTAGCATTCATTGGAAATAAAAAATAATTATAAATCGGCAGTGATACTATTTTTTTTGCGAACCAATCAGCAGTGATACTATACCACACGGTTTCCTTGCTCCTCGATATCAGAAAGAATACTTCCTTTCGCCAACATGTGGGACATCGACCATCTTGGTCCACTTGCCATGCACGCAGAACTCCAAGGGAGTCACCCAGGTCGTCGCGCCGCAATAACAATTAATAATGAGCCGTCAAATCACAGGCCCACTTCCCACTTTGAAGTTTCTCGGACGAAGGAACCATCATGACTTCGTTGAATTCCGCTTCTTGAAGAAAACTACTGCATCAAATAGCATCGCTAGCTACAGTAGTTACTCCAACAGAGGACTCCTTTCGTTCATAGGATAGAAATATGAAAATCATAGGAAGTGAGATGACATGCATCTCAATTCCTATAGAGAAAGAGATGCCATTTGATGCTTAGGATAGGAATTTTTCCTTTTAGTCTAGGCTAATGTACTGGTAATTTGCTCTAAAAACTACAGTAGTAACTAGTACTACTATTGGTACATGCTCGTACTCAGACATAGACACACACACTAACTACTAGTACTACTACTTCTCACATGCTGGCCAGACCCCGTCGTTTTCCTTCCCGGCTTTGTCGGCGACACCCCACCGTGCTTGGATCCATCGTGCTTGGATCTCCGCCGACCTCTCCGTACACGAGAGCTCGGCGACATCCCGGCTTTGTCGGCCTCACTTTGATCATTGTATACGAGATATGGTGATTGTACGGTCACTGGCTCAGCGTATAGCTCCGTATTTGTCTGGTTGACCAGTCAAACAGTCTGCATGCGCCTCATCAGCTCGTGTTCTTTATCTATCTAGCTATGCGGTCCTACCTGTCAGTGAAAAAAGAAATAAAAACTAAAATTATGCGTATGTGACATTACTGTTTAGACGTTTGCTGGAGACCTCCGCGAACACCGAGCATGTATTCACCTGGCTCAACACCAACGGTCATACTCGTGACTCGGCGCCTTGCTCATGTTTATCGTCCATCACAACGAAAATCTATAAAACAGCCTAGCTAGAGAGGGTACTATGGTGCGGAGTATGTACTATCGTGAGCAACCGATCATAGTGCCACTGCACACGAGTGTGTGTCTGATCGATTCGTCGATTACTCATAAGTTATGTATGGTTGTGTGGTGTCTAATGGTGGTCATCGAATGCTAGCTAGCGACAAGAGCGATTGCATGGACGCCTGGTTGTCAATACGTGCCGCATACGCTTCAAAGGCTCGTCATCCATGAGTCCACATGTTAGTGAGACAACGCCAGCGTCTAACTGCCCTGGCCTACCGAAACCCTTTCCATCGCTAGTGAGCGCTTCCCGCCTGAAATGATCGCCGTCTCTCCAGAACGTCAATGCCGCATTCACCATCCTTAACTGCAGGTGCAGTTGGTGTGTCACTGACATGCGGGCCTGATGCCCGTTGGACCCACATGTTAGTGAGACAACGCACCTGCGGTTAAGTCACTGAAGCAGCGTCCACATTCACGCCCGACGCGACCTCTCACTGGCGCCGACATTGCAGCAGCGCGCCGGCCGAGAGAGCGCCACCCGCGCGGCATCCCGGTGCAAGCGACTGCTCCGCGTTAATGACACCACGGCTGCCGACGAACCTACTCCGCTGCCAGCCATCCATCCGTCTGCCGCGGCTCATTGCCATTCGCCCGCTATATTAACTTGAGCCCCAGCTCCTAGCCATAGCCAAAGACCCACACTCATTCTCCTCCGGTCCCTTCCTTTTGTTGGCCCCACTCCAACCATGGCCTCCGGGCACTCCAAAGATCTCCTGGACATACTGTCGCAGGAGCGGACGACGGACATCGGTGGCTCCGCTCCGGGCGCGCTCCAAAGCTCTCTTGGACGTACTCTCGCAGGAGCAGACGAAGGAGATCGCCGGCTCCCCCCGGCCGCCCTCCGCCGCCACGACCACGAAGCCGGCGCGCGTGCGCGGGCGCAGCCGGCAACGAGGAAGAGTAGTACACGGTAGGTCGCCACCGCTCTGGTCCTAGGAAGGCCACCGCTCCTCCACTCAGTCGACGCCAAGCTTGGTGGGATAAAAATCGTGTCGGTGTACAGAAAGAAGGGTACACCTTTTAACTGTGCACGGGCAGTCTGAGCCGCGGGCGCCGCCACACACAGCAAAGCGAGGGAGATGAGCCAAGGTAAGGTCAGCGCTCAAGAGAAACAGGACGACGCCAAGACCAAGACCACAAAGAGCAAAGGGGACGAAGCAGACTCCCCCGGCAAAATCCTTGCCGGGGGGGGGGCAGTTTTAGCAAACCCGGCAAGGCCCTTGCTGGGGCGGCTCGCCCCACGCCCATGGAGCGGATCACCTTTGAGTCCACTGCCCCCCCCCCATGGGGCAAAGGATTCGGGAGACATCCCTGTGGTGGCACGCAGATATTTGTGAAGACATCCAAAGATCAGATACATACTATCAAAGATGACGACCCTTGGCGGGATCTTGGCCAAGGAAGACCATGAGGCCCCCGGCAAGAGCCTTGCCGGGGATGACAGCAGGAGCCGCGGCAAGGCCCTTGCGGAGGCTGCGGCAAGGCCCCTGCCAAGGACACCCGTAGGGCCACCATCGGGCCCGCACCAATCAAGCCTCCATCATGCAGCTGCCGACCCAACCAGTTGCGCAGGCGCCTGCGTGGCGACAAGCGAACCTTCATGGAGACCCACCACGACGCCACCTCACCTGCCTGCCTGCCTACATGGCACCACAAGCACCGCTGGCCAGGGCGCGTGTCAACGCGAAGGGAAGCGGCGGCGGACGAGACTGGGCTCTCCCCCGTCCCCGGTCAAGCAAGGACACCTAAGCAAGATGCATTGATGGCGCCTTGTCATGTAATGCGAGGGATAAACTCGTATAGTCAGTACCACTCGTCCACCTCACATGCGCCACTGTGGCAACCCCTTTCCCTATAAAAAGGAGGCCCAAAGGCGACTGTGAGGGGATTCGCTTTGGAGCTCTTCACGCCCCATAGCTAGCTGAAGAACACAAATAAGCTAACCACCAAAGCAGGAGTAGGGTTTTACGCACTTCGCGACCCGAACCTGGATAAAAGAACCCGTGTGCTATCTATTCGATCCGCTCTTCTCATGACCCCGCGCCCTGCAACCGTAGTAGGGATTCTTGTGATCCCATAGGTGTCGTCTCCGCACCGACATCTTTGGCGCGCCAGGTAGGGGGCGCAGTTGTGAGAATCGTCTCTAGCAATTAGCCCGACACTCCTTCATCTTCGTGATCTTGTCAGAAGAAAGGAGGCCAGTAGGTCGACGCTCAAGCGATCGCCAACAGAAGTTAAGTTATACTGACCCCTTATTTGTGCTACCCTTCTTATTTAAGGTTACCCCCCCCCCCCCCCGGAGATGTCACGCCTTTGTATGAGGAACCCGCACGCCAGGGGGCTCTCCCACGATCGGCAACGCCCTTGCCCTGTTTCGAGTCCGCTCAACAGCTCAAGCGGCTGCGTCGAAAATGGCAGAGTAACCTTCCGCGATCGGCAACACCCTCGATTCTGACTCGAGTTAAGCTCGACAGTTCGGGCGGCCACGTTTGGAACGGAAAGGTGGCTCGTCCGGCAGCACGCGTACCTAGCAGGCCTTGGGGATCCGTCCCCAAAATGCCGCTAGGGGCTTTCGCACCGGCAAGCCTACCCGATCGAGGAGGGGCACACATACAAATGGGAATTGAACGGGGAAATAACGTGCAAGAAAATTAAAAATACTTCAAAGTTATATTACATCACATCATAGCTACGGTTCTAACTAAACATAAAATTTGTCTTGGCCGGGAACCCGTCGCGGCGAAGAAGAACGGGATGCTCAATCCCGGCGCTGGCTTTCCACCCTCTTGATTTCGTCGATGCCGTTGGTGATGGGCTTGATGAGCTCCTTGAGCACCGTGAGGTCAACACCATCCGACAAGCTCTTCATCGAGGCCGCGAAGTCAAGGTTGGGATTCCAGTGTGCCACCTTGGTGAGGACCTTGGTCACAACCCTCCGGCAAAGTCGCCGGGCCTCATCGGCTGGCGTGGCCGTCCTGTTGGAATGGAGATAGGCCAAGGCTCCGAGGACGCCTTCGAAGAACTGGGTCAGCTTGGCGTTGATGGTCCTGCTGCGCTCGGGGGCATACCTCACATTTGGCAGCCCCATGGCGGCCAATTGCGAGGTGACCCTACCAGCGATGACCTCCAGATGGCTGATCCACTTGTTCTCGCCCACCACATATTCCTGGTGGGAGGCGGCCTCGTTTGCCCGCAGCTGCTTCTCCTCCTCGAGGCTCCTGGTCAAGGTCTCCTCCCGAGCCCTGCTCTCCGACAGCATCTTCTCGAGATCCTCCAGGTTCAACTTGAGGTCTCTGATGGAGCTTTGCGCGTCGGAGAGCTCCCCAGTCCCGCTGATGACTGCTCCTTGCGCCTCTGTCAACGCGCGATTGAGCGTGTTCTTCTCGCCGGACAGCCTGAAGACCTGCTCCTTCAGCTCGTCCCGCTCCATTTCCAGCTCCCTCTCCTTGCCGGCATGGGCCAGAGCCTGGGCATCGAGTGCCTCCTTGTGCCTCTGCTCCAGCTCGCGGGTCCGTTGCGCGACAAGGGCCTCGAGCTCCTCATCCTTGCCGCGGAGTGTTGCGTTGAGCTTTGCTTCACGCGCGGAGAGGTCCTCTTCTTGGGAATCCAAGGCGGCTTGATGCTGGTTCCGAGCGGCTTCGGCCACGGCGGCCAAGTTCACCGCCTCTTCCTGAGCCTTCTCGATGTCGGCCATTCTCATGGTGAGCTCCACGTCGCGCTTGGCCAGCTCCTCCTGAAAGGCCTCTGCTCCTTGCGAGTCTGGTGGAACCAGGTCTGCGCCTCCGCGACGCGCGCCTTGAAATCCACCTCCGCGTTGTCTACCGCTGCCATCCTGGCCTTGACCTTGTCCAGGCGGGCGCGGTAGAGTACTTGGAGCTTCCGAAAGTCGGCCCCCATGGCGCGGAAAAGCTGCTCCTCTGGAGAACCATCACCGCCAACGCCCGGCTCATCAACCACCTCAAGCCCGGTGGCGGCAAGCACTTCGCCATCCATGGCTTCCTCTTCGGCAGGCGCTCGGCTTGACGTCCCCGGGAGGTGGACGAAAAGATCGTCGCCCACCTTCAGATATCTGCCAGGGGCCCGAGGTTGAGGAAGAGGGAGGCTGGTCACCCGCCGCCTCTTCCTCGGCGGAGGCCTCGCCGGCCCCGCCGGCAGGCCCACTGCTGGCGCCCTCGGCAGAAGCTTTGCCGGACGCCTTGGCGGCCTCCGCAGCGGCGTCCTCGGCAGCACTCTTGGCGGCTTTGTCAGCGGCAGCCTCGTCAGCATCCTTGGCGGCCTCCTCGGCAGCTATCCTGCTGGCCTCCGCCGCGGCCTCCTCGACAATGCTTCCCACAACAGTGTCCACGTCCTCCATGTCTGTTGAAGGAGGACCTGGGCAGCAATGGGGGCGATGAAGCCAGGAAGGGAATAAGGGGAAAATAGAGACGAGGGATAGGCGACTCACCAGTACCAGGCCGTGAAGCAGAAGTCCCCTCTCCACCAGCATCTGGCGCCGCGGCGGAGTCACAAGCGCCCAAGTTCCCCTCTTCCTCCATGGGTGTAGGCTCCGTGCCTGGTGCCCTTGCCGGGGACGCCCCCCGCGGCGGCGTAGTCGATGGGGGAGGTGTGTTGGGAGCAGCCCTCTGTGGCTCCTCCTGCTGCCGCTCCCCTCCTGCAAAACCCGGCAAGGTCAGCATCGTGGCATCGAGCGCCTACCACATGTCGAGTAGGAAGAGGGTGATGAACTTACGCTGGGGGCTGCGCCGGGGGCTGCTGTCCGGGCTGCTCAGCACCACCAGTGGTGTCTCTGAAGCCCCGGCCGGGGGTTGATCGCCCGCCAAGGTCCTCGCCCTCTTTGCCCTCTGGGCCAACGTCTCCGGCTCCCTGCAAAAGCAAAGATGGATCAAGACAAGCGACCCGATTCAGGGAAGATGACAGTGAGGAATGGAGTACTTACTCATCGTCCGTCTCCTCCTCCTCCACCAGCTTCCTCTTCCTCTCTGGGCTGAGGGACCCAAGATCAAAAGGGAGCTCCACCTCATCATCCGAATCGACGCTTGCCGGAGGAGGCGAAGAGGGCGGCGGGGTTTGTGCGCGCCTGGATGAGGAAGGGGCCGTCGCCTTCTTCTTCTCAGCGGCCCTCGTCAGCCCCTTCGCCGCCGTGGCCCTCGTGTGGCGCCCAGACCCCCCCAGGGTCAATTGAGGCCGCGTAGCCCTGCCAGGCCGGACCGGCTCGCCGGAGCCAGCCTGCCGCAGGACTCGCCCTCTTCCCCTGGTTGGCATCGAGCCCGCCGCCACATCCTCCCCCTCCGACGACGACTCGTCGGCCGCGTCCTTGACAAGCGGAGCTCTAGCATCAACGCTGCTGACCTCCCCGGTGGCCGCCGCCCACACAGTGAACTGCTCCTCCTCTGCAGCCGTCGCGGCCTTGTCCTCCACACCCCCGGTGCTGCCGGCCTCCATGGCGAGTTGTGCCTCCCTCGCCCTAGTGGCGATGTAGTCCAGCTCCGCCTGGGTGGTGTCCATGACAAGCCACCGCTCTACGTCAGCATTGACGTACACCTCGACCAAGGAGTCGAAGAACTGCTGCACATCTGCTTCCGTCGGCTCCCGCCAGCTCGGGACAGGGCCGTGCGTGTTGCATTCCGGCATCATAGCAATGATCTCGAACCGGCGTGAGTTGTTGCACAACGGGACTACCCCCGCTGGCAACTTGAAGAAAGACCCCTTGAGGGCCTTGCCGACCTTCGAGGCAGCCCTCGCGGCCTTGCCGGTCCGCTCAATCTTGCCGTCACGATCCACGTCAAGCTGGAAAAGCCGCTGGCAGAAGTGGGCATGCCCCATCACGGTGAAGTTGTGGTCAAGGCCAGGGCGGAGCCGCATGATGTCGACTGGGTTTGTGAAAAGCCAGGCTGGCCTCCCCTTGTTGTGCAATGGGGCAATCCGGCGGCGAATGAAGTCCGCCCCGATCTTCTCCAGGGTGAGCCCCGCCTGGGTCAGCCGAAGGATCCTGGTGGTGGCGACGGTGAGCCTCCCGTCGGCAGCATCGACATCACCCCAGTCGCTGCCGCGGACCGGCGGCGTCCGACGGACCTTGCAGAATTCCGGCGGGTCTTCATCCTCGATCCAGCACCACCGGCCACGCCATTCGTCCCACTTCTCCTTCATGGCACCTTCCGGGTATGCCCCCTTGGATCTTGAGATCCAGGCGATACATCCGGAGACGGCGCCTCCGGGCTGGATTCGGGGAGAGAAATAGTGGCGAAAGAGTGCCATGTTGGGCTGCACTCCGGCGAAGCCCTCGCAAAGATGTGCGAAGAGAGCCAAACATGCCACCGCATTCGGAGTAAAATCCAAAAGGCGAAAGCCGAAGGTGTGCATGATGTTGCAGAAGAAATCGGAAAAAGGGGGGCATAACCCGCAAGAAAGGTAATCAATGAAAAAGGGATACCGGTTTGAGGCAGGATCGGCGCAGGCGGCGGGAATAATGCGCGTCGCCGGATGCCCCGAATTCTCTCCCCCCGTCTTCACTCCCCATAAGGGCTTGAAGGAGGCCAGGAGATCATGAACACCAATCGACGAGGGGATGAAGAAGGCAGACTTCGTCCGGTCCCCCGACAGCGCGCTCTCCGGCGGCTCCACGGTCCCAGAGCTCTTAGCCACCCCCTTGCCTTTGGCGGATTTGGGCGCCATGGCGGCCAAGAAGTCTAGAGGAGCAAGGAAGGAGGGTGGCAAAACAGCAGTGGCGGGCGACGGCGAAAGCTTAGAAGGGAAGGAAGAGAGAAAACGGCAGCTCTGAGATTGGAAAAGGTACGAGGTAAAAGGTGAAAGTGAGCAGTGCGCCCACGGTTATTCCTTCTTATGGGGGAAAGCACGGGCCGCCTCCTTTCACATTTACTGCGAGGTGACGCATGCGCGCAGGGCTCAACCTCACGCATGCCACCCATGTCACGCACACCTCCCCACGCCAAGCCACGCGCGGGAGGCGTGGGAAGCGCAGCACGCGAAAAGACTTACCGCGGTAAAAACCACCCTGCCTGCCCGCGCACCGTTCTTGGGCCTAGCCCAACGACACGATTGCGCTTACGTGTGGCCCAGGCCCGGGGGCTCCTGTCGGTGTACAGAAAGAAGGGTACACCTTTTAACTGTGCACGGGTAGTCTGAGCCGCGGGCGCCGCCACACACAACAAAGCGAGGGAGGTCAGCCAAGGTAAGGTCAGCGCTCAAGAGAAACAGGACGACGCCAAGACCAAGACCACAAAGAGCAAAGGGGACGAAGCAGACGCCCCGGCAAAATCCTTGCCAGGGGGCAGTTTTAGCAAACCCGGCAAGGCCCTTGCTAGGGCGGCTCGCCTCACGCCCACGGAGCGGATCACCTTTGAGTCCACTGCCCCCCCCCCATGGGGCAAAGGATTCGGGAGACATCCCCGTGGTGGCATGCAGATCTTTGTGAAGACATCCAAAGATCAGATACATACTATCCAAGATGACGACCCTTGGCGGGATCTTGGCCAAGGAAGACCACGAGGCCCCCGGCAAGAGCCTTGCCGGGGATGACAGCATGAGCCACGGCAAGACCCTTGCCGGGGCCCCGGCAAGGCCCTTGCCAAGGCTACGGCAAGGCCCCTGCCAAGGACACCCGTAGGGCCACCATCGGGCCCGCACCAATCAAGCCTCCATCATGCAGCTGCCGACCCAACCAGTTGGGCAGGCACCTGCGTCATGGCTGCTTAACCTTCGTGGAGACCCACCACGGCGTCACCTCACCGTCACGCCTACATGGCACCACATGCACCGCTGGCCAGGGCGCGTGTCAACGCGAAGGGAAGCGGCGGCGGACGAGACTGGGCTCTCCCACGTCCCCGGTAAAGCAAGGACACCTAAGCAAGATGCATTGATGGCGCCTTGTCATGTAATGCAAGGGATAAACTCGTATAGATGTACCCTGTCCACCTTCTGTACGCCACTGTGGCAACTCCTTTCCCTATAAAAGGAGGCCCAAGGCGACCAGGAGGGGGATTCGGCTTTTTGGAGCTCTTCACGCCCCATAGCTAGCCGAAGAACACAAATAAGCTAACCACCAAAGCAGGAGTAGGGTTTTACGCACTTCGCGGCCCGAACCTGGATAAAAGAACCCGTTTGCTATCTGTTCGATCTGCTCTTCTCACGACCCCGCGCCCCGCAACCGTAGTAGGGATTCTTGTGATCCCATAGGTGTCGTCTCCGCACCGACAAATCGGCGGCCGATTAGCCGCTTGATGGTGACGTGGAGGCGGAAATCTTCATAACCTTGTGCTCCGGAGGAGGAGGTTATCGAGGCGGATAAGGAGGCAAAGGCAATGGCCGGCTTTCTCGGGTTCATGGCCGGACTTGGTGGTCGGGGCCCGACGATCATTTACATTAGGTTTACAGTAGGTTTTAGTACAGTTTGTGCGAAATATGTAATGAATTCAATCCAGTTTATAGGAAAAGTTCTCGAAATGTAATGAATTTTGTCCGGTCAGTTTGAAATTTGCTTTGTTTGCACGAATTTCGTCCGGTTAGTTCATATAGTTATCGAAAGGTATGCGGGCAACATCGGATGGCATCCATCAGTGTCCTCGGACAGATGTCGGTGTAAATTTGTGGGCGATCTTTGGAGATGCCCTAACTATCATGCTATAATCGCTAACAATCCTCCATTATTTGGCAGGAAACAGTTATCCCTCGATCAAAATCAGATCCGCGGTGTTTCGGACTCCTCCCGCGTAAGAGTGTAAACTCTTGCTTAAATAAAAATGGAGCAAGTGGACGACACTGTAGCACGTCATATCACTCGAACTAGCCCGCCTAACGAGCAGTAAAGCACCACCCTCGTCATTTTGTTCTAGATTTCTATTGATTGATCGCGTGAAAATGTTACGCTTCGCAAGTTCTAAAGGAAAAGGCGGCACACTTACGACTCGTACGCGTCGCAATCCCGACAGTCCGGCTCGCACGCCGCTCACAGAGGGGACACGCGTTGTCTTGCAATTTCACTGACATGTGGGACCGTAATTGAATAAACCGTTGATAGCCGAAATCTAATCGCTCGTGCAAGGCGTCGGTGACAAGAGAGAAAGCGAGGGAGAAGAGATCGCCCGCCCGCCACGGACTCCAAGAAATATATGGTGATAATGTGAGGTGGGCCATGCTGGAGTCCGGACCGCTTCCGGAGCCCGCTCTCACCGCCCTGGCCCCTCAAGACGCCACCTGCCCGCCGCATGCATGCATAGCAATTAGTACTCCTTATGTGGAGGAGAGAGAGGCATTGACAAAGTCAAGGAGTGGGCTCTACAAGAGCCCGTCTCTACACGTGCTCCTAGGTATAAAAAAATAATTCTAAAAAAGGCATAAAAACAATTGTGTCTTAAAAAAAGAAAGGTAAAAACATTTGAGAGGAAATAGATATAGAGAAAGTGAGAAAAAGTCAGAACTGGGCATTACATGAGGAAGGAGGAGTGGTGCACATGCCAAGTTCACTTTGGGCTGCCGTGTTTCACAATCCTCCGTCCCTAACAAAGGAGGCAATAGCTTTCATCAAAATAAACAATGAATACTCGTTGCTCGTCCTCTATATCGGAAAGAATACTTTCATTCGCCGACATGTGGGACGTCGACCATCCTGGTCCACCCGCCATGCACAAAATTATCCTGGTCTACCCGGTCGTATCGCAGGCCCAACCTTTCCCCTTGTAAGTTTTGACGAAGGAACCATCATGATTTCGCTGAATTCCGCTTCTTCAAGAAAACTTACTGTACCCATAATCTGCTACCACACGCCAAGACCGGGCTGACCTTTGTACCACGCCATATCAATGAAACCCACTAGGCCAAACTAGCCCGCCTAGGTCATCTATTTTGGAACGGAGGGAGTACGTCTCTGCCTTTGCTATGATTTTGTGTTGCACGCTCTCCAGATTTTTTGCTACGATTTTCCTACCCTATGAACCAAATGAGGCCTGAATGTAAGTTGACTATTGGCCCTGTTTGGATCCATGGGTTAGAGTTAGTTTGAGTTAGTTTGTACTCAACTAACTCAAAAGTATCCAAACAGGACGGTTAGTTTGGGTTAGATGCATATAACCCATCCAAAAAATCTAACCCATCCAAGAGATGTTTATTTGGGTTAGTTCTTCTTGGGATCATTAAAAACACATTTTTTTCTCTCGCTCTCCCCGTAGCAGATCCCTCTCCACTTCCTCGAAGCTTCTCGTCCTTTCCCTCCCTCCCTCTCGCATCGCCCGTGAAGGCGCCTCGCCGTATCCGCGCTCCATCTAACCCTGCCATCCAAACACCTCTTTGGCTAGAGTTAGTTTAGGGTTAGTTCAGGGTTAGAATCTAACTCTAACCTCTAACTGAGTTAGAGTATCCAAACAGGGCCACTGTCTGATCGATCGCTAAGCCTACAATTTTAGGAGCTAGGGCTATTGGTCGATCGACGAGGGATAAGTATAAGCGTACCACGAGCTCATCAGCCCCAACGTTTCTCTTCGGTGAGTGTTTTGCAAGTACTATAGCTCGCACAGTAGCTAGCCTACTAACACCAAGAACCATCAAAGAAGCCCTGCTGATATGATAAACAGTTCAAACTTACATCTAATCATGCCATATATTACATCAAAAGCTGGTGAGGATACATCTGTTTCCATAACTCGGAGAGGGTTCGCATGATTCATCGCATGATTCACTATCAAACAAAAGTAGCAAGATCCGCTCACACAAGACAGTGCACTAGCCCTAAGATGGTTTGATAACACGCATCATTTTGGTAATTAAACACAATGCAAACTACCCTGAAGGATTAGCGCGACCAACTATTTCTTGTCATCAATCTCTCGGGCAATGACCACAGCACAGACAGCGGCATGGGAATCGATTTTTGGGGCGATGTCCGCAGGACTGACTGCGACATCTGAATCGATCTCTGGGGCGATATCCACAGGATGTACAGCAGCATCGAAATCGATCTCCGGGGCGATGCGAACAGGACGGGCCACGACATCGGAATCATCAAGGACGTCCACCGGCACCTGCACAACCCTAACATATTAGCAAGCACGTTGAAAATAATCAAAAACCACAACTATGGTAATAAGCCATTATCTTTTACCTTGTGCAACTCACCGGGGGATCTCATCCCACCGGGGGCCATCTCCTCGTCCTCGATGGGGGCCATCACCTTGCCGGGAATCGCTTCTCAACGGCGACTATCTCCTCAAACTCGGTCTTGAGCCTCACATAGGTGGCAATCGAGTTCACTGGGGAATTACGGCACGGTGGGGCCCTTGTTGTTCTTCCAACTTTCTTTGAGGAGTTCGTCTGCCAACGTCCTCAACTCTTGGGCCAGTGCTTGTTTCTTGGAGTTCTTCGTCTCCATGGGTTGGCCCGCCAACATGGTCAACTCATTGATCGGTGCTCGCTTCCTGGAGATCGCTGTCTCTAGTGGGTTGTCCGCCGGCAACTCTTTGCCTAGTGCTCCAGGATCCATCAATGAACTGACAAACAAAAAGAAACGAAAGGTAACCACAATTGCAATGAAAACGGGAAAAGTATAGGATGTGAGAATCGGTCGGTGCTTCGCAAAAAGAAGATTCTTGGAATGAAAATATAGCAGCATAACTAATTTGCCCACCTTTCCTTCGCTTGCATGTAAGAAAAATGGCAGAAGTGAGTAGCCTGGAGTGAGGTTTTCTTCAAGAAAGGAAAGAAAGGGCTTGAACGAGCGTTCCAGTGAAATGATGGTTGCTTCGTCCAGTCCAACTTGGAGGCCACCTTACCACTGCTGGTAAAGGTGTGGGTTTTGTGATATGACAGGTCATGACGGCCACACCGGGGTGACATGTGAGTCTCGACTGTAGTACCTCGGTGTGATTTGGTGGATGGCACGCGGGCCCGGATGCTTTGAAATGTCCCGCATGTACATAGAGCGGCTAGTCATATAGGAGTGCTCAATATTGTGCACCGCGACCAAGGCGGAGAGGAAAACGAGAGAACTACGTAATTAATGCATGAGTTTAATTAGGGTAGTTTTGTAAACTACGAGATACATTCCTCCAATCGCAAAATGCCTCGGTTCACGAGATTTCAGATTTGAGCCCTATAAACCGGAAGGGAGAATACCTGCACGGTGTAGTCTAGTCACTTGTTGAAATCTCTAGAAAGGCAAATACCCCTTTCCGGTTTATAGGGCTATACTACTCCCTCCATCTAGGTGTGTAAGTCATCTTACGAAAACCAAATAGTCCCAAAACGCTTAGGCGCGGTGCATTAACTTATACCTTGTTTCTTGTTTCTTGACATATCAACCAATAAGAGATGAGAGGTGTGCATGCTTTTAATGACTTGCAATGGCTAGTTCATTGCATGCAATGCTATTAATTAGCAAATGAACATTGGTGACCCCAGGAGGAAACGGTGCTAAGCGCGTGGACCTATGCAGAATGAGTATCAACCAATGGATAATGGAGTTTAATTGTTAAACAATAGCAATTTTTGTCTCATGCAAGAGCCTGGCTAGTACTCCAAGGAACCACACCACGCGAGCGTTCGCAACTGCCACATTCGGGTTGCGCTTGGCTCTTCGCCTCTTCGAGAAGACGAACAATGATGTTACTCCTACTTCTACAGTATCAAATCCACTGCGGCATGTCCGTCCATCTCGTGCGGGAGGGATAGCGTGTAGCGAAAGCTCCTACTTACTGCCTTTGCGTCTATGACAGGTGGGCCCAACAGGTGGTTGGCCCTCCTGTCATGCAGCCAAAGGCAGGTGCAGTTAAGGCACCAGAGCTCAGTCCGCGAGGGAGAGGGCGTTGTATTAATCAAATTTCTCGGTCTTGTACGAGTTGACGAAGATAGGGTTTGCTTGCTTGCTAGGGTTGCTTGCTAGGGTTTCTCACTACATATATATAGGCCGGAGCCTCCGCGCTTGCTTGCTAGGGTTGCTCTATTCACACACTCTCATCCTCTCTAGATGTAAACAAGATAGGGGTAGTAACACTGTCCTTCTCCCTTCAAAAAACACTGGCTTTCTATCCTCACCGCTGGTTACAGACCTGGACATATCCCCCTCCGTCGGTGAAGGGGAGGAGGGGCAGCATTTAGGCCGTCGTCGACAGCGAGGGAGGAGACCCACTGCCGGCCGCACCGTTATCTCTGGCCGAGCGCCGGCGCGGGAGGTCCTCCGATCCCTTCGTCATTGCCTGTGGGCGGATCCCGCCTCCCGCCTCGCACCTATCCACATCCCAACGACCTTCAAGTATATCTTTGTTCGAAACCGCCTTAGCTCTACTTCCCCAGCTCGCTACGTCGCTGCATGTGCATCATTTTCTACCTCTCAGCCCCTCTCGATCGGATGGTCCAACGTCACATATTTTTTTCTTCTATTGTTAGAGGTAAAGCTAATTCATGGAGTCGAATCTTGTAATCCCTCCGTCCGAAAATACTTGTCATTGAAATGGATGTCTCTAGATGTATTTTAGTTCTAGACACATCCATTTTGATGACAAGTAATTCCGGACGGAGGGAGTACTTGGTTCAAACAAGAAATAAAGTGGGGGTGGGGGAATTTAGTATGTACATCGGACTTGGTACAAACAGGAAGGAAAGGGGTGAAAGTAGTACAGACTGCTCATCCAACCGGTCTCTTGGTTGAAAAGGGAAATATAGGGGTAACACTGTACACAGTGGTATGACCAGGACTAGATTTGCTATCCACACATAGGAGTAGGTGGCTAGAGTGAACAAAAATGGGACCAACCCAGATATGTTTCTTGGATGTTTGTTTCTCGGGGCAACAAACTATGAATCACCACTTTATGCCCCTGTTTACGTACATGGTGCTGGAATGTTGGTGCACCCACTGTCCCATGCCCTTATACCAAATATTTAGGCTCCGTTCGGAATAAAGGGGCAGAAATGATAGGTCTTGATGAAAATAGAGGAATAGGAAAGGAATGTAGGTATAAAACTATGGAACAGCGAACCAGAGGAAACTCTCAAGAGAATGTGTTCGGATGGACTACGACATGTACAGATTTGTTTTTTTAGAGTAGCATGCTTGGCAGTATGAGATGCTATTTGTTTATTCAGATGCACAGTGACTACTCTTGTCCTCACCTCACGTACCACACATAGGTTGATTTTTTTATTCCGGCAACACAACACAACAACCTGTCTAATGCATGGCAGCGAGCGCCTGCCTCGGGCTTCCGCCCAAAAAATGAGCAGCGCGTGGATGTCTCTAATCCTATGGAATAAGTACTACCAGACCAGCTTTCCTATGAAACACTATTCACCTTTCCCGTGTTCCGAACGGTTGGAAGGGAAAGAATACCGTAGGAATTGTGTTCCTACGAAAATCCTGCACCAAACTCATGGAACCGAATGCAGCATTAGCTGTTCTTAATCTAATGTCCCTGGTAAAATGAAGCCATGCCTTTGTTATAAGCCATGACAAGTTTAGCCAAATGTTTTTGCCTGTAATTGTTTGAGACTCACTGTTTCCTCTGTGCCTTTTTATGCAAACAGGGATATCCAATTCACACAGTTCTTTGTTGTGACCTTTTGGTGCACTGCACAAAACTCTTCTTAAAAGAAGTGACTTTTGTAATGTTTAACTGGAATGTCAGAATGGAATAGTTGGTTCATTTTGGTGGAACTGCACAAAGGGAGATCTGTGTTCCAATCCTCATCATCCATATTGGCGACATAACCTTCCTTTAGGTAAGAATGATATTTAATGCATGTGTTCATCTCTATTTTCCGACTGCCATGAGAAAATAATGCTGTTTTTTACTAGTACACTTGTACTCCCTCATTGACAAAACCAATTCTGAATTAGAAGGCCAATCATGTACTTGGTTTCACCAACTGGCGAGGAGAAAGAGAAACAGAGCATGAAGAGGAAGAGGAAGAAGAATAAATAGTGCCAAGGCGATCTTCTTTGAAGCTGTGAGGCCTCGATCGAGGCCATTCAAGGGCTCCGCAATGACTACCTTACATGTGAGACGCATCCTCCGTGGAGCCCTTCCACTTCATTGTCTCACTTAATTAATTAGGAGTACTTAAGTACCACTAATTTATTACCGCCTAGTTTTCCTGTTGGAGTTAAACAAATCTTTAGTCGGACCCTATGCGTCGAATCATGTACGTGTGTATGTTTGTCTATGGAGGTGAATCATGTGGTGGAGCAGGGGGGAATATTATTAGTGTCATGACATAATAGTGCTATTGTTTTGCATGTCAATTTATTGCCATTGGTTCAATGAGGCAATGTTTTGCGTATTGTCCATCATGAATTTGATGCTACTGTTTGAGTAATATGCTAATGTCTTCCTATCCTTTCTCACTAACCTAATGAAGGTTTCACCTTGTTCCTACTTGTCCAAACAGGGATCATGTTGTGCCAATCATACATTTTAGTGGAACTACACAAGACAATACAATGAACTGTATCCCAGCCGATTGCTTTAACTCTGCTGGAAGTTCTTGATAATCTTCGATATAATCTCAAAGACCTTTGGTAAACAAGAGTGATTTCAACCATACATTTGAAGTGCAAAAAAAATACTATTGTGTGATTCCAGTGAGTGCTTTATCATCTCTTATGGGACTACATGAATATGCTTTTTTTCTCAGGTTGGTAAGGGCCTAAGGCCTTCATCCATATTAGTTTGCTGTCATCTCTATTTGTATCATGCTACTATCATGAGAAACTCCTTTATCTTTGCACGTTAAAGTTTTGCAACCTATGATAAATGGCAATGCTTTGAGTGTTGAGTTGAGTTAATTGGCACTGATTAAATAAACTAATACCTCTCTTTAAGCAAGACTACTATGTTGCTAACTTTAGCCATTAAGATAATGAGGGTGCTTCTATTTGTTAGTGTATGTTTCATCAACTAGTCCCACTATTACAGTAATCTCACTCTCTCAATATATGTGCCAACAGGATGCTCGATTTTGGTGGAACTGCACAAAAACTTTGGGTGCTTCATTGCCTCGACAACACATCCTTTCTGTCGATCGCTAAACTCAGATGCTTTCTTCCTTTCTTTGTCATCGCTATGGCTTATCTCGGCTTCGGTCAAAGGAAATAGTAATTGATATGCTACCTCACACAGGTTGGTACTGGTCTTTATCCACGATTATTGTGCCTGTCATATGTATTGGTAATTTGGTATTGTGCTACTGTTTGCCGATTTTATAAAGGAGTAATTTGGAGCCTGAACTTCATGAGCAAATCATTACATCGGGTGATTTTAGTAGAACTGCACAAAATGATCAGATGGATGGTACTTATGCTGCTGCTATGTACTCCAAAGTTCACTCAGACATAAGCATCGATGTTGAAAAGAAGTGCCTATATTCATTCCAAGATCAACCAAGGCGTCAACCAATTGTCAAACTCCAAGTATTAGGAGAGTGAATGCCAAAAATATTGCTTGGTGCATAGCCCAAAAAAACGCAGTCCAGTCTTTGGTCCCAACTTGTGCCTTTTGGTTATCGGCACATATGGTAGCGAACTATATGGCATGGAGTCTAAAGATTCTGCACAAGTTGGTTGACACGTATATTCATCTGGCACTTAATCAGTCTACACGCCAAGGATGCTCCATTTCAGTTGAACTGCACAAAAAATTTGGGTGGTTCATTTTCTCAACCGCCTCCTTTCTCGTCTGCAATGTAGAATTTTGGCGAGATACAGGACCAAGATGAGCCAAGAACTGGTTGCATGAAAGTAGTGGCCAAGTTGCTCAAACCTCCCTCGACACGAGGCCACTATTTGAGGATAAACCTACAAGCAAAGTTCAGATTATGCATCTGCTGCCTCTTATGTACTCGAAAGTTTACTCGTACAAGAACTAATTTTAGCAAGAAGTACCTCTGATTGAACACCATTTACAAGTCTATACCCTAGGTAATTAAAGTTCTTCCATGGATCATATTGGCTGTGATCTCAATCATTTGGATGCATAAACATACTGAACATGTGTATATCTGAATCTTTTTGTAAATTATGTATGAAAATTCGTGTGATCTATCAATCATTTGGATGCATAGATATGTTGAGCTTGTGTATATATGAATCTTTTGAGTTGTTGATAGTGAATGTTGGCTATGGATATGAACGTGTCCTGTGAACCTGAGTTTGATATGAATGTTTACCTTTTCTATTGTATTTGTGTGTGAACTTGTTAGTATGCCTCATGGGGTATAAAACGCAGGTCTCTTATAAAAGTAATGTCATGTCCAATTTATGTTTTCCCTTCTAACCACATTATATATATTTATATTATTACTATTATCGTATATTTTATAGAGACTTATATATACATTATAAAAACATCCCACGTGTTATTAACTTATAAAAGTAAATGTTTAACGGAAGTTGGCAAGGAAGATCCTGGTTGTTTTTGACTCACAGGCAAGGAAAATCCTGGTGATTGCGTACAAAAGCTTGCGAAGATTTTAAGGACCAATTTAATAATAACGCGCTTATTTTTATTTTGAGCAATAACTCACTAATTTATTAATTATATATATATATAATGTGCCTCTCCGGTTTATTCTTTGATATTAATTGCTCCTTCTAACATAACATTATATATATAACGAGCCCACCTAATACGTGTATTTCAAGGAAGTGCAAATGGGCTGGGATTTCTTAGAAAATATAAATGGGCCTGATTGACGCGAAATTATTTGTTCACCCAGCCCAGCAAATGGACTGTACATTCTAGAAAACATGGGTTAAATGCTTTCTCAAAAAAAACATGGGTTAAATATATGCCACATTTTTTGCAGGCTGACATGTGGGCCAATAGGTCGAAGCCTACGCAGGGCGTTGTCAACTTGGTCAACAAATGATTGTGTCATCCACAGCCATTGGATTTATATCCAACGGCCGGCATGCACCTTCAATCTCTCGTCTTCTTCCTCCAGCGTCGCCGGGACCGCCCGGTCCGGCCTCCGACGGCTAGCGGCTCTGCTTAGCACGCATCGCAGCGAAGCGCTACCCCACCGCCGGCCAGGCTATCCCTCCACCCCTCGACACCTCCTATTATTCTCCACAGACTACAGCCCCACGCCGCAACAGAACCAGTTATAACCCTTCTCCTCCTCTCAATCTGCGGTTCCACCGCCGCGTTTCCCCATCTCTGAGTCGTTCCCGTCCGGGGCCTCGCCGTCGTCCACCGCCTCGCTGCGTTTGGTGCGGCGTGGTCAACAAACTAGAGTCATCGGAAGAGGACTGCACGTGGAGAGCCTGACGGCTGGGACCCACGAGGTCCATGGTCGCACGCAAGAAACATTCCTCCTTATTAAGCTGAAAAAAATGTTTCCTCCACCTAACAGCTGGGACCCACCGGTTGTATCTTCGCACGGAAGGAAGTGCCTCCTTGTTTTGCAAAAAAAATATTCGTCCCGTTGACAGCTGGGACCCGTCAGATTTGGTGACTGACTTGTGGGCCTACTAAGCGGACGGCTTTGTCAACTTAATCAACAAATGATTCTAGCAGCTGGACCGTTGGATGTTAAATCCAACAGCCGTGCTCCTTCTTCAACCTATATTCTTGCTCCTGTCTCCCGTGGTAAGCGGCTGCCTTGGCCGCCGCACACCAACCAGTGAAGTTTCCACTCCTCTCCATCTGCGACTCCACCGCCCGTCTTCCCCATCTCCGGTCGTTCCAACATGCGCGCTCGGCACGGTGTGGTCAACATGGTCAACAACCGAGAGTCATCGGAAGATGACTGTACGTGAGAGGCCGACAGTGGGGACGCACCACGCCCATGGACGCATGCATGCAACGGAACGCGGCGAGGTTAACGTGGTCAAGGAACAACTTCCATCGGAAGTATACTGTACGTGGAGAGTCTTAGCTGGGTCCATGGCCGCAGCAAGTAAGTGCCTCCTTATTACGCGGAAAATAATGATTCCTCCAACTGACAGCAGGGACCTACCCGACGGGCCACCGTATTTTGCAAAAAAAACGTTTGCCCCTCGACTGCTGGGACCCACCTGACGGGCCACCGTATTTCGCGAAAAAAAGGTTCCCCCCGCTGTTAGCTCGGACCCACCGGAAGTGCCTCTCCTTATTACGCACAAAAAAATGAATACTCCCCATGTTAGCTGGGACCCAGTATAGTGGCAGGCTGACTTGTGGGCCTACTAAGTTGACGGGGACGAAGGGCTTTGTCAACTTAATCAATATGAATGATTCTAGCTCCAGTGACCGTACGATGTCCATCCAACAGCCGTAGTGCTTCTTCAACCTCTGGTCTTCTTGCTCCAGCTGCCCAAAGCAGCGCCGGTCGTGCCGCATGCTCCTGCCTCCTGTGGCCGGGTCAGGCTGCCGCCAAGGCCTCACCAGCCCTACTATTCCCCACGGGCCAGGCCTGCGGCGACGGCAACCTCCCACCGCAGCCGAACCAAAGGAACCCTCAGACTCCTCCGCTGGCTTCCACTACTGCGTCTTCCTCGGCTCATAGTCGTCCACTTCCTAGGCCTCGCTGCCGTCATTCGCCGTGGTGCTCTCCAAGCGTGGTCACGTGGTCAAGGAATGACTTCAATCGGAAGAGTACTGTACGTGGAGAGGCTGACAGCTGGGTTCACGGCCACAACCCAGTTTTTTTTGTGTTTCGCCAAGTAAGTCGCTTTGTCAGGCCTGTTGGGCTGCAAATCTTTCAAGACGAGGAGAGCTTTCATTCGGCTGGCCGAGAAAATGGCACCATCAGTAATGAGAAATGGGCTGTACAAAACACATCAAACCGGCAATTAGTTTCAAGTATCTTTTTTTTCAAGATTTTAAATTACATTAATTTTTATGCGTGGAGAATTTGTTGGATTTTATATTGATATACATTTATTTTTCAAATCAGTTTGAATGTGAGTCGAAATTTCGGGATTAAAAACAGTTCGGACCGCACCGAAATATGCAAAATTTCGTATAATTTTTTAACCGTGGCCACAATATGGGCTGTAATGCTAAAAAAAGAATATGGGCTCCAAAAAAACCTTAATAATTAGCAAATGGGCTGTAAATTATTAGAAATAATGGCAGATGGGTTGTATAATGTTTTCCACAGATTTGAGGCTTTCCTAAAAGAAAGGTTGATGCACAAGCAGTGACTGTTGGATGGCCATCCAACGGCCGTCGTGCTTCTTCAATCTCTGCTCTTCCTGCTCCAACGCTCAAGCAGCGCCAAGTGGACTGCTCGCTTCCCTCCTCCCCGTGGCCGGCTCTGCTGCCAGGCAGGGCTCACCGCCCCACCGTACTCCCATTGTTGGCCTAGCCATCCCTCTACTCACCCACACCTGCTGTTATTCTCCGGCGACGGCAGACGAACTAGTAAACCCTCGTACAGTCGTACTCCCCACCGCATGGGAAACAACTGCCGATTCTTCCCTGCCTCCGTGTCGCTCCCTCCATAGGCCTCGCTATCGTCCACCGCCCTGGTGCTCTCGGTGCGGCCTGGTCAACATGGTCAATGACCGACATGCATCTGAAGTGGACTGTATGTGGAGAGGCCGATAGATGGGTCCACTGCCGCACGCAAGGAAATGCCTCCTTATTACGTGCAAAATATTGATTCCTCCACCTGACATCAGGGACCCATCGAAAGGGCCTCTGTATTTCACGAAAAAAATGTTACCGCTGCTGACAGCTCGGACCAACCAGCTATATCTTCGCACGCAAGGAAGTGCCTCCTTATTACGCACAAAAAAATGAATACTCCCCCTGTTAGCTGGGACCCATTATAGTGGCAGGCTGACTTGTGGGCCTACTAAGTTGACGGGGACGGAGGGCTCTAGTGACCGTATGATGTCCATCCAACGGCCGTCGTGCTTCTTCAACCTCTGGTCTTCTTGCTCCAGCCGCCCAAAGCAGCGCCGGTCGTGCCGGCTGCTCCACCGCCTCCCATGGCGAGTGTCTTGCCATGGAGGCCTCACCGCCCCCTACTACTCCCACTGCTGGCCAGGCCATCCCTCCACTCACCCACACCCCATATTATTGTGCGGCGACGGCAGCGCAGCCGAACCAGTGAACCCTCGTACTCCTCTACACATGGGCATCCACTGCCGCGTCTTCCCCGGCTCTGCATTTCGTCCCCTTCCTAGGTCTCGCCGTCGTCCTCCGCCCTGGTGCTCTCGGCGCGGTGTGGTCAACGAGGTCAAGGAACGGCTTCCATCGTGACGTGGATCATGCGTGGAGAGGCCGATACCGGGTCCATGGCCGCAGCAAGGAAGTGCCTCCTTATTACGTGCAAAATAATTATTCCTCCACCTGACAGCGGGGACCCACCGGACGGGCCACCGTATTTCACGAAAAAATAGTTTGCCCCTGACTGCTAGGACCCACCAGCTACATCTTCGCACGCAAGGAAGTGCGTCTGAAAAAAAAACGATTCGCCCCCCTGACTGCTGGGACCCACCAGCTACATCTTTGCAGGCAAGGAAGTGCTCGATACCGGGACCCACCTGGTCGAAG
This sequence comes from Aegilops bicornis, assembly GCA_021605145.1. Taxonomy (NCBI): domain Eukaryota; kingdom Viridiplantae; phylum Streptophyta; class Magnoliopsida; order Poales; family Poaceae; genus Aegilops; species Aegilops bicornis. The sequence continues at coordinate 178,530,997 of CM038669.1, forward strand.
CGTACGTAGCGTTGTCATTCTGGTCGCGAACGTATACGTACATATATACTGGTGGATGTAGAGGCGCGCACGTAGCATGTACACATACGTACAGCGGCCAGGGTGCAAGAAAGAAAATACGGCCACGTATGTGTACATACGGGCGGGGTCTCGAACGCCTACTCGTGCATACGTACGGCGAGGGCTCGTTGACATGGCTGGGTCGGAACAGAGAAACAACGTCATCGTCGTGTTCATGGGGAGGTAACAGAATGCGTCGTGTTCACGGGGAGGCAACGGAATGCGTCGTGTTCATGGGGAGGCAACGGAATGCATCGTGTTCATCGGGAGGCAACGGAACGCATGGGAGCCTACTGGCAGGGTTAGAACGGAATGCGTGGTCATGTTCATCGAGAGCGCTTGGACGGAACAGGCGATGGAAACGAGGCCTGGCGTACCGCACAACGGAGGAAACGGCCTTGTGTTCGACCGGCCACGTTCGAAACGGGATCCTGTTCATCGCGAGGGTCCGCGTCGCAAAACGGAGGAAACGGACCTCCTGCGGTCGAAACAGGGTCCCGTTGATCGTAGGGTGTGGCGTACCGCAAAAGCGGGATTTAAACGGACTTGTGTTGGAGCGCTACGATCGAAACGGGGGTCCTGTTCATCGGGAGGGATGTAGCGTACCGCAAAACGGGACTCCACGGGATACTGTTCATCTCCGCCGTCGACCTCCTCCAGCCTCCACGGGCTCCTGTTCATCCAGCCTCCACCACGCACTACTCCACCAGCTACTGTTCAACCACCCCTCCACCATCTACTGTTCATCCAGCCCTCCACACCACGGGGTCCAGTTCAACCACCCCTCTACGGGCACCCCTCTACCGTCTACTGTTTATCCAGCCCTCCACACCACGTGGTCCTGTTCAACCACCCCTCCACGGGCACCTACTGTTCATCCAGCCCTCCACACCACGGGGTCCTTTTCCTCCACCCCTCCACGGGCATCCCTCCACCATCTACTGTTCATCCAGCCCTCCACCACACCACGGGGTCCTGTTCATCCAGAGGCAAAGCCACCGCCACCGCTCATCCAACCCCCCGCAACACTCACCGCTCATCCCATTGATCGGCTTCAGTTAGCAGCAGATGGCGAATCGCCGATCGGGTTCGATTAACAGCCATCGATCGATTACTCGGGTTCGATGAACGTAGCCTGCAGTGCAATCGCCGGGTTCGATTAGAGCCCAATGCCTCGCCGGGTTGATTAGAGCCGCCTCGCACACATGCGTGTACGTGTCTGAGAAAGCAGCGCATCGCTTCGGCCCCGACCTCCCACCGTAACCGGGAACTCCCCAAAATTTTCCTCCCCCTCGCTTCTACCATGGTTTTTTCCATCATGGACGGCCCAAAGAATGTCATGCAGTTGCGTCTCCGGCCCGCCCAAGAAGAAATGCCCATTTTCTGTCATGATTTTTTGTCATAGAAGTAGGAGCCCACCACATCTATGATGATATCGGGTTTTGTCACAATTATCGTCATAGAAGTGTCATATGTATGACAGAAAAAAATTCGTTCGGCACAAAATGTCATGAATGTGTCTTTTTTTTGTAGTGCATAGTCAAGCATTCAATGAAGTGAAAGCACGAAGACTAATAGCAGCTAGGTAGTAATGATCAGGATGGAAGATAATGTGAAGCCAAACAACAATGGAAGTCACACAGTGAAGTCAAACAGGTAACACAGGCATGCAATGACTTCACGAAGACAAACTGTAAATAAAGAGAGGGAGAAGATAGAACCAGTCGCTTGGTGAGGACAAGGATTTGGTGGACCAGTTCCAGTTGCTGTGACAACTGCACGTATGGTTAGGGAGGCTGAGATTTAACTCAGAAGACCGTGTCTTCACCTTATTCCCCTTGAGCTAAGGAAATCCAGTCCTCGCCCAATCACTCTGGTAAGTCTTCAAGGTAGACTTCCAAACCTTCACAGACTTCGTTCACTGGCGATCCACAATGGCTCTTGGATGCTCAGAACGCGACGCCTAACCGGCTGGAGGATTCACAGTCCTCAAGTGTAACAAGTCTTCAGGTCACGCGGACAGAAAGACTTCAGTGATGCCTAACACTCTTTGGCTCTGGGTGTTTGGGCTTTGTCCTCGCAAGGATTTCTCTCTCTCAAAAGCTTCGGAGGTGGGTTGCTCTCAAACGACAAAAGCCGTGCACTAACTCTGAGAAGCCACCAATTTATGGTGTAGGGGGTGGGCTATTTATAGCCACTAGGCAACCCGACCTGATTTGTCCGGAATGATCCTGGGTCACTAAGGAACTAACACATGTTCCAATGGTCAGATTTCAAACACATGCGGCAGCTTGACTTGGGCTACTAGTAAAGCTGACTCATCCAGCTCTGGATAAGATTTGCTCTCATTGTCTTCGCTCGAAGACATAGGATTTGGTTAAGCATCACTTCAGTCACTCTGACTTTGTTCACTTGGACCCCACTTAACAGTACGGTGGTTCCTATGACTCAACAAAGAAGAAAATGAAACTACGAAACAACTATGTCTTCGCGCTCCAAAGTCTTCATGCGATGTCTTCCCATGTCATAGTCTTCAATGTGAATATCTTCACATACCACCATTGTCTTCAATGTATTTCACACATTTTTAGGGGTCATCTCCGGTAGGTAAACCGAATCAATGAGGGACTACTACCTTTGTTATCCTGCAATTCTCACAAACACATTAGTCCCTCAACCAGGTTTGTCGTTAATACTCCAAAACCAACTAGGGGTGGCACTAGATGCACTTACAATCTCCCCCTTTTCGGTGATTGATGACAAACTGGTTGAAGTTTTCAACGGGGATAAAATTATGTGAAATTGTAAAGGATTAAGATATTGTCTTCATAAGTAGCAAAAGGCTCCCCCTGAAGATGTGCATATAAGTATTTTGCTTTTGGAATGCAAATGCACATGGCAGGTTGTACTTGTGGAGATCCTCTTCAACTTATGAAGGCAACCCATCATGCATGAAAAGATATAACAAAGATAATGACATGCATAATGGGAAATGGACGTCTGCAATATGAGTTCGTGCGGGATTTATCATCGCATATGCGGAATCTATCATCGCATCACAGAATAGCCGAAAAAGTAGCAGACGACCATCAAGTTTAAGTGTTACAACTCAAAGAACCAAATGTATCGAAAGCGAGAGTTGTAAACACTTGGCAAAAGCATAGCAACCACCCATATGGACCCGCTTGAAGACTATCAACTCATATGCGTCTCCCCCTTTTGTCAGTAAGGACCAAAAAGGTTTGAAGACATAGAGCCTCTACTCGTTCCCATGAGGAGTAGGTGAAGCAGCATGGTCGACGTTGAGGTTTGGTGGTGTAGAAAACATTGGTGCAGTGTCGATACGCGCCGAATTTGGAGGTGGTGAAGTAGAATCATCTTGGTCATCAATGACTCTGGCATTAACAGTTGCACCTGAGGAGGAATAGTCAGAGTCTTCAAGTGAGGGAGTCCGACGTAAGACAACATTCCTTGGAGGAGTGAAGTCAAACTTGAATCTCTCTGTGAATCCATCATCTTGAAGATTAGATTCAGCACTCAGCAATGTCAAACTCTTCCATGACCTCCTACAGGTCTCATGTGTGACAAATGCATTCTTGGTGGCAAGATTGTGAATGCAGTTGACATCCACCAAGAGGCTTTGCATCTGACGCTTCAGCCAGTAGTGATGCTTATCCTATTTTTGATGCAGGGCGACGAGAAGCTCTCGGTCATTGAGAACACGAGATCGCTTCCGAGGCCTTTGAGCAATAGTTCTTTCAGTGGCTTCAGTATGGGCACAGTGAGGTGCACGTGTATTGCCAGCCAAAGGATAAACACAAGTGGCAGCCAGAACTCCTTCAATGGGCTGTGTGATGCTTTGGTGATAAGCATTGTGAAGATAAACAGGCTCCTTGGCAGTATCTGGGTAGATGGCTTCGACAGACATATCAACCTCTGGCAAGAATATCAAATGGTTGCGAGCGGATGGCTGATAGTTGACAGCAGAATGAAGCTTGATAAGGCGCATAACCCATGGAGCGTAGAATTTCAGACCAAAGAGGTCAGAGCTAGATGCAGCCAATTGCCTGATGAAGAAGTCTTGAGCATTGAAGCTGATGCCATTGAAGATATAAAAGACCAATGTCTTCATTGCTCCTTCAAGCTTCACTGCAGAAGAATGTCCCTTGATGGCCATAGAGTTCGCCTTATGATATGATAGATCGTGCAGGGCAGATACTCTAGGTCTTCAACAAAGAATTCCCTTGGATATTCAGCGTCGCGAGGCAGAGGCTTCATTGTGCTCAGCATTTGGCTCATGTTGGGCTCCGGCTTCTGGAAGATGCTTTCCAAAGCATTGCGATGAAGCTGACAACCAGGCTCGAAGAGTTCACCTGGAGTGGGCAGGCCAGTGAACTCAGTGATAAGTGATATCAAGAGCTTTAGCTTCATGGTGTACATTGTCTGTCATCCACTCAAGGATCCATGTCTTCGGATCCCTGTTGTAGCCGCGAATGTGGAGGGTGGCATAGAATTGCAGCAGAAGCTCTTCGTTCCAGTGCTCTTTCCCAGTCACAAAGTTCAACAGACCAGCATCCCGGAAACAGTCAAGGGCTTCTTCTAAGCAAGGCAGTCCAGCAATAGCTTCACAATATAGGCTCATATGGGGAAAGATGCGCCCTTGATCATAGAGAACACATGAATAGTAACTGCGCTGCTAATAGCTCCAGAATCGATCAGATGAAATTCTTGGCTTGGAGTAGGGGTTCTTGGCACTATCGAAGAAAGTGTTGTGCGCAATGAAGCCATTTGTATTTAAAGATCCCGGTGAAGTTGCAGTACCTGGAAACCTTGGCAACCTTGGTTTAGGCTTCTGGACCTAAGGCCTATGCTCTACATGATAGTCAAATTGGGACCGGCAGCAGGTGGAGGAACCGGAATGGGCCATCTGACAGTAACCAGCTGACCTCGATCGAATGCTTGCTCAATGGTGTGTGGCCTTGGAGGCGGTACAGGAGCAGTGGCATTGGCATTAACGTCAGGCTGCAGATTTGCTTCAGGTGCAGCATTGGCTTCAGGTGCAACTACTTCTCGCACCACATGAACTTCTGGCGCCACATCAGCTTCAGCCATGACAACATCATCGGCTTCAGTAGTGTTGTTTGTGGCCGCTTCAGTATTGTTAACCTCCACTTGAGTAGCTGGAGGGTCGGACACGTTCTCCTCGAGAACAACTTCAGGGTTGGATGGGGGTGTAGCTACACGTTCTTCTTCCTGTTCATCGGCTGATGCAGCCGGAATGTCTTCTGCAGCTTTGGCTTCAGACTCAGAGATGTTCACAGTTGGAGAGGCTTCATAAATACTTGGCGAGATACTGATTGGTGCTCTTCTCCTTCTGGAACACTCGAAAGAGTGACTTGTGGCCTTGGTCCTTTGCGAAGCCTGCGAAATGCTGGCGACGCTTGTGGAGATGGAGTTGTCTGGGCCACAAAGTCTTTATCTTCAAGTACCGGAGTGGTGACTTGAGTTGGGGGAGTGGTTGGTGTTTCTTCTTCACGGGGGGAGTCTTGAGGGTGATCAGCCCATGAATCATCCTGAGAAATTGGCGCCAAAGGACGACCAATGCGGATGAGTTCGCTGTTCGTGAGAACAGACGATGATACCACGTTGTGCTTGATCTGAGGAAGGACTTCATCATCTTCTACATTGTCTTAGTGACCCATGTCTTCAGCTGCGGTGGGGTCAACAGCTGGAATCTCTTCAGTTTCAGGAGCCTCTGTGGTAGCAGGCTCATGAACTATCAACCGACGCTCTTGGCGTGCAGACGCAGGACAAGCAACTGAGATTGGCTCGACGACGAGGGGCTCTGTGGGATCAGCCCGATCTTTCTTCTTGGTTTTTCTCTTCTTGGTTGGTGGAGCTTCATCAGTGGTGTTCTTGGACTTGCGCTTTCTGGCTTCGGCTTCGGCTGTCCTTGTTTTCTTGAGATCTGAAGCCACTGTGGGGACCTTTCGCTTCACGCCTTTCATACTGGCGGGGAAGACAATGCGAGGTTCTTCCCGCCTGGATGCTTCAGCTTGGTCCACAGCAGGCTTCTTCTTCTTCTTGGCGGCCATCTTGGGGTCGATGCCAGGATGCCCAAGTGCCTTGCGCTTCTCAGCTTCATTGTAAGCTTGAACACATTTGGCAGCAAGGAGTTTCAGACGCTCGCGTGAACCTTTAGCTTCATCACGTTTCTTGTGAAACGCCTCCTTGAGCTCATGCATCATTTGCTTGAAGTTTTGGACATCAGTCACACTGAGCTTGGCCATATGCTTCTTGAACTGAGCCTTTTCATAGTCAATTTTTTTCTTTAGCTCAACAATCCTTTCAGCTAGAGCCAGCTTAGGAGCAATGGCTACATGGAATGAAACGCTGAGGCCAACAGGAAGCTGAAGATCATCAAAGCTGAGGTTTGGGCTATCAAACCATTCATCAATGAACTTGTTCAGGATGTCCACATCGAAAAGGGGAAGATCATTGAAGATTTCCGCCTCTTGCTTGCTCTTTATCAGCAGCTCAAGAGCATCATCGCCAAGATAGTCGTCACTAGACAGATCAATGGCTTTGTCCTCATTCCTCAGAACGGCAGCTGGGGTCAGTGCTTGACCAGTAGTTTGCATGGGCTTCTTCTTCTTCTCTGTCTTGGAGATGCGAGAGAGATCTTCAGAACGCACACTTGGTGCAGGAGGAGCAGTGGCCAGAGGCTTTGCACGCGAAGCTCTTGGTGCATAGGAGGGCTTTGAAGCCTTGGGTTTCTTCTGCTTCAGTGGTTTTGGCGGAGCAGGCGCTTCATCAGAGTCAGCGTCATCAGCAGAGTGCTCCACTTCTGCCCCTTGAACCATAATGTGAGTGCTGAGACCTTCAAGGTTGTAGAAGGGCCTGACGATATTGGGTTCAGCATCGCGTATGCCATCGGCATGAGAAGCAGAGGGACCGGGGTTGAAGTCTAATCCCAACGACTTCTTGTTCTTCGCAGTAGAGTCCTTGGCAAACTTGTAGTTGCGCTTGAACAGATTGTCTTCACGGCACCATAGCAGAGAAGATGGATCGGCATCTGCAGGCTGTGGTCCATGAACCATGCAAGGGTAGAAACCCTGAGCAATAGCTTCAGACTTGGTCTTGGGTTGAAGATTTTTATAGAGAATATCTCCCCAAGGACGCATGATGGCATTCTTTTCAGAATATTCCTTGGTGACAAACCTGTACTTGAACCATTGCTCGGCCCAATATCTTCGAATCCATTGGATTCGTGTTGTGCGTTGGCCATAGCTCTCTTCAGGATCAGTTTTGTATAACTCATACAGATCTTCAGGCAAATCAATTGACGTGCCTCCGCGGCGTTGTCTGCCTCCCTTCCTTGGTGATTTTTTAGTTTCCATGAAGTTCAGACTGAATGGCTTCAAATCTGGCAAGAGCTTCCTTCTGCTGGTCAGACAGGAACTAGCTTCTGGAGAATTGATGTGATGCTGTAAGAATTCTACAAGTGAATGTAGACTATGAGAACCAAGGGATTCTCCCACAGCCATGTACCTGTGATAGCATTAGAGATGCGAGGGAAGGGGAAGAGGTCATATGCATTCTTAGAAGATTTCGAAGATAAATCAGTTTAGAAGACATTGACCTCATAGTGCGAAGACATTCACTTATATGTTGAGAGTTGGTTCCAGATTTGTACGAATCCAAGAATAGGTACAAGTGAGGAAACTAACTACGTGTGAAGCATAAGTGAATATACTAGGCATAATATGAGATGCAGAACAGGATAGATCCAGATATGTGGAGGCAAAAACCACTTTTGGGAAGGAAAGATGAATCCATCAGATCAAAAAGAGAGTTATAATTACCACACGATGAACTGCTAGACAGAGTAGAAGAGGAGGCCCCAGCAGTTCAATCTTCCGTGCCCTAACTTGGCAACGGAGGACACCTACGGCAGCGGCGGAGAAGACGAGGTCCGCAGCCGGCGTGAGGACGGCGTCGGTGAGGTTGCGGCAGCTAAGCGCTTCATCGCCAGCACCGTCGAGAGCTAGCGGTGGCGCTAGGGTTTGTCGAGGTGGAGAGGTGGAAGAAAGATTTTGACTACGATGTGATGTGCATTTATAGGGAGAGGGACAACACAGCGCAATTACGCAGGTGCCCCTGGCGGTTCACATCTGAGGGACACGTGGCGAACATGCAACACATTGGAAGTTGTTCCATGTTCCCACGTACGCCTGGACTGTCGGGTGGTCGTTCCGATTCTCCGGGTTTCAGGAAATTAGGACTGAGCATTTGAAATAGATTTAATGTTTGTCTCTGTATCTTCTGCTGACAAGGACGCAGAGAAGACATTCGATGGTTTCAACAGAATGCATATGATTTGGATATATAGAGTTTGAGGTAGAAGCATAGAGAGGTTAGGGTCCGATCACATTCACTTAGACCAAAAGATTCGAACGAGAAGACATAGCTATAAGTGAATGTTGTAGAGGACAGAACACAAGTATATGAATATATTTGCATAAAACTAAATCAACAAGGTGAAAATCATCAGAAGACAACTCAATGTTGAAGATAAATCAAACACGAAGACTTAGCAAATGTAACGCCAGGAAAAAAACACTTCAAACAAGATTTTGGTGGTGGTGTTACCCACCGTATAGGAAGTATTAGACCCAGACACGGTGCACAATTATCGTGGCACTCCGAAGTCAAATTCCGCATTAGTGTATTCACACTCAGAGTGGAAGTCTTCATTGATTGAAGATATACATTACTTCGTGTGTTGCCAAATATCGAAGAATTCGCTTCACAGCTAAGTGATGCGATTCCTTTGGTGTCGCTTGGAATCGAGCACACATGCAAACACTAAGCATTATATCTATGCTATATGCACATAAATAAAGTAAAGAACCAATCATGGAGCGGTATACCTTTTGATCAAACTCTTTACCATTGGCGTCAGGACCCAGGATGACTTTTAGTTGGCATTGGCATCGTGTAACCTTTGCAGTCTTGCATTCCAAACTTCTTCAGGCAGTCTTTGAGGTATTTTTCTTGAGATATGAAGATGTCGTTGCTTTGTTGACGAATTTGAAGACCAAGGAAGAATTTCAGCTCACCCATCATGGACATTTGATATTGCTCTTGCATCATGTGTCCAAACTCATCACTGTATTTCTGGTTAGTGCAGCCGAAGATAATGTCATCCACATATATTTGGCACACAAACAGTTCACCATCATATGTCTTCGTGAAGAGTGTGGGATCCAGGGAACCGGGTTTGAAGCCTTTGCTCTTCAGGAAGTCTTTGAGTGTGTCATACCATGCGCGAGGGGCTTGTTTGAGGCCATACAATGCCTTGTTGAGCTTGTACACCATATCAGGACGTTTTGGATCTTCAAAGCCAGGAGGTTGTGCAAGATACACTTCTTCTTCAATCTTGCCATTGAGAAACGCACTCTTCATATCCATTTGATATAGAAGGATGTTGTGATGATTTGCATAGGCTAGCAGTATGCGAATGGCTTCAAGCCTAGCCACAGGAGCAAATGTTTCATCGAAGTCAATCCCTTCAACTTGAGTGTATCCTTGGGCAACGAGACGAGATTTGTTTTTGACAACTTGACCATGCTCATCTTGCTTGTTGCGACATATCCATTTGATGCCCAATGTATCCAGGTAAAGGTCGAGGCCAGTGTTCTTGAACTCTGTGCTGTTGTCACTTCTGATATGCTTGATCTTGACGCCATAGTTATTCATGGCACGGTTGGTGAAGCGTTTGAAGACATCCTGCACTTCAGTCTTGTAGAGAATTATATGCACCCATGTATATCTTGAATAATCATCAACAATGACGAAGCCATAGAGACAAGCAGTAGTAGTGAGAGTAAAGTAGTGAGTAGGGCCAAATAGGTCCATGTGTAGCAGCTCGAAGGGTTGAGATGTCGTCATGATTGTCTTTGAGGGATGCTTGGCCCTTGTCATCTTTCCAGTTTCGCAGGCACCGCACAAGTGATCCTTCTTGAACTTGACTCCCTCGATGCCTATGCCGTGTTTCTTCTTCGCGAGAGTGTGCAAGTTCCTCATGCCAGCATGCCCTAGCCTTCGATGCCAGAGCCATCACTCTGAAGCTTTTTCTAGAAGACATACGGCAAGCTGTGGTCCTGCTGAGAAATCTACCATGTACAAATCATCTTTCCGATACCCTTCAAAGACTAGTGACTTGTCAGATTCCATTTGTCAGGACCCCGATTCCAAGTCACATCGATCTAGCCGTTAACACCTCATATCACTTTGCGGCCTCACGCACGGTATTCCCACGGGTGTCGCCTTACCATGGCCCGGGACCGTTTGAGCCTTTTGGCTCACGTATATGATAGTGTCGCTACCATCCATATGACATAGAACCCGGGCCGACATGGCTAGCCGTGAACCCAAAGCGGCACTAACCCATGGGACCAGGCATACATGAATCATATCGAGCGTGTCGGTCAGCAGCGTGTGAATCTGGGCTGTAGCACTGGGCTAACAGGACTCCGGGAACCCGGGCTGTAGCAGGCTAGGCAGGACTCCGGATGTCACCGCGTGACATTTCCCCGAAGGGATGTATACAGGAACGGTGAAACACATGTCGGCTACCAAGTGTCCCGAGCGTAGTCTTTGGGCTAGCAGGACTCCGTGAACTGGGCTGAAGCGGACTACTATGGCTCAAGGAAGCACTAGACTACATTTCCCCATAAGATAGGCTGCCAAGGATAAACAACAAGATTGTCGGATCCCACACATACCAAGCATTTCAAACATACACACAATATGCTCGATATGTGTAAATACAACATGGCATCACAACATAACTCTACGACTCAAAGTATTTATTCATTAGGCTTCGAGGAGCGAGATATTACAAACATGGGTCTCTCGACCCAGCAATCAGAGCGCACAAGACAAACACATGCGAAAGCTAAACATGTCTGAGTACAGACATCTATAAATGAAAAAGGCTGAGAAGCCTGACTATCTACCAGATCCTACCGAGGGCACAAGATCGTAGCTGAGGTAACAAGCTAAATGTCGAAGTCCACGCGGAACTACTAGCGAGACTGACGTCTCTCTGCAAAACATAAAATAAGCAAACGTGAGTACAAATGTACTCAGCAAGACTTACATCGTAACTAACTACATATGCATCAGTATCAACAAAGGGGGTGGTGGAGTTTGACTGCAGCAAGCCAGCTTTAACTCAGTGGCTATCCTAAACTATGACCGCAAGTAACTCTTTTGAGGTGGCACACACGAGTCCACATATTCACCATATCAATACACCACTATGGATCCGCTCCCGTCTCCCTACGAGAAGGCCATCCATAACACTCACGCTATCTTGCGCATTTTAGAGTATCCACTTTCACTTGTCTATGAACTGTTATAGGCAACCCGTAAGTCCTTTACCACGGACACGGCTATTCAATAGATGATGTTAACCCTGCAGGGGTGTACTTCTTCACACACGCTCTCACCACTTACCGCCGTTTACATGACATGTACTCGGCAACCTTCAAGCGGAAGCCCAACGTGGGTGTCGGCCACAGCCTACCTAAACACTCAAGACTCTAGTCCGTGTTTATCGCCTATTCAGGTTCCATCCGCAGGAGTCCGCCGAGGTTTCCACATACGGCCCCGAACGATGTGTGCGTGGTTCCCAGATACCAAACGGGCATTGATTTACATCGGGCCACGGTGTATCTACCGCATCATAGCCCACCCTAGGGTCAGCGCTACGCACGGCCTCCAACACATATCCTACAAACACCAGAAACTAGTTGCAACTCCTGGACAGAGAACAAGGGTGGTTAAGAAGCCGAGAGGGTCCATTGGTTTCGGGCCCAATTCGTGGTAGTAACTGTTTCATGGATCACAAACACAGAACTCAGTTCCTGAGAACGGCTTCAATGAGACAACCCACCATGTACTCCTACATGGCCTCTCACCGCTACCTTTACCAAATCGTGTTCACACACTTAGCTCTCAACAAGAGGGACATGTTCACACACCATTCCAATTCATCCCCGATGAATCAGACCTGACTCAACTCTAAGCAGTAGCAGGCATGACAAACAAGCATGAATGAGTAGGCACATCAGGGCTCAAACGACTCCTACTCATGCTAGTGGGTTTCATCTATTCTTGTGGCAATGACAGTCATGCAGAGGATAAGGGTTCAGCTACCGCAACAAGTAACAGCTTGAATCGTTGTTGTCCTAATGCAAGAAAAGAGAGCAGGAGCGAGAGAGTGGGATTGTATCGGAATGAACAAGGAGGTTTTGCTTGCCCGGCACTTCGAAGATAATATAGTTCTTCATCGGTGTCATCGAACTCATCGCTTGCAGACGTCACTCATCGAGAGGGACAAATACCGGCAAACAAAGAGGGGCACAATCAATGCAATGCAACAAGTATGATGCATGATCATGTCATGGCAATATGCTGTGATTTGAGCTAATGCAACAGAAAGTCATTTTGATTGAAATGGAATTCAAAACTAGATCAAATTCCAACTCCAAATCTATTATCAAATTTGTCCTAATCATGTTTCATCCCAAACAGTGAGGTTAACTTTCTCAAACATGCATGAAAATGATACAGATGGATAGGTGGCATTTTTCTGATAATTTTTCATATATAATTTGTTTGATTTGGAGCTACAGATTAATTTCTATGATTTTTAGAAGTTTAGAGCATTTTCTGTAATTTATAAACTCTGATTTATTTTAATTCCAGAAAATACTTACTCATCGCCAAGATGACGTAAGGCTGAGGTCAGCAGGTCAACTGGGTCGGTCCAGTCAAACCGACCAAAGGTCCCGTCTATCAGTAGTTAGTTAAACTAACTAAATTTAGTTAGCGCTAATCCTGGGTTAGTTAGCAGGGTGGGCCCCACTTGTCATAGATCCAAGGGTCAAACTGGGCCCACCTGGTCAACTTAGTCAACAGGTCAACTCGCCGGCGTTTAGCCGCCGGCGAGGCCTGACGCGGCGGAGGAAGTGCAAATTCACGCTCCGGCGACCAAATGGGCGGCGGAGGCCATCTACGGGGAGCTGGAGGTGCGCCGCTTCTATTGGTGGTGGTGATTGGTCCGGAGGTGGCCGAAAACGTCAACGGCGACGAGTGAGGCGGCGGCCGGAGCTCGGCTTCATGCGGGCGTGGCGCTAGAGCAAGCAGGCGAGCGCGTAGAGGGGCTAGGCGGCCTCCTGGAGGCACCAGGAGCGCGATGCGGTGCAAGGGCGCGGGTGGTTCAAGCTCAGGCCACGGCGGCGACAAAGCCGGACGGCGTTGGGTTTCGGTCATCAGCGAAGCGGCAGTTACGGCGTGCAAACGAGAAAACGGAGAGGGGAAGGAGGAGCAGAAGCTCATAGCGGTTGCAGCAGGCGTCGAAGCGAGCTCGGGGAAGCTCGGGAGGCGGCGAATCGACAGCGAGGATCTCCGGTGGCCGATGAGGGAAACGACAGCGGTGGTGGCGCTGCAGCGCGTCTGGGACCTCGTGGCTTGGTGGAGAGGAAGACGGGGTCGAGGCGGAGCCTCTGAGCGCAACGACGAGGCGAGGGAGTGGTTGTGGCCACGGCGGTGCTCGTCGGCAGCGACGGCTGCGCTCAGCGCGGGTGAGAGAGAGAGCAGAGAAGGGGGAGGAAGCCGAGGGCGAGCGGGAAAGGTCCAGGGGAGGGTCGGGCAATGCATGTGGTGCTCGGGGCCGACTCCAGCAGCGGCAAGCAAGCAGGAGGTGGCTGACGCTGCACAAGATGGCGGCCACGCTGTCTGTCCTCCTGGCGGGAGGTCGGTGATGACTGGCAGAGGCCAGTGGGTTGGGCCTCTGCTGGGCTGTGGTGGGGCGCCAGGTAAGGTTAGGTGAGCCTCTGTTCTTTCCTATTTTTTATTTTTTGTTATTTTGTTTTGATTTAGTTTGAGAACTAAATCATTTTAAAACTTTCTGTAAATTTTTGTGTGAGCTCAGAGAGATATTCCAAGGCCACATGCAAATTTACAGAAATATTTGAACATTATTTCTTATATAGCAAAAATAATTCCAACCCAAATACGTTATTGATTTAAATCAAAGGCCCAAAATAAATTATTTCTGTGACTCCAAAAATATTGGTTTGAATTTTATCTCATGTCAATATTTTCACAGAATAACAGGAACATTTTCTTGGACTCATTTGATGAGATTTGAATGTTGGTTATTTTTAGAGGTTTTTCTGAGGCTTTTGAAAATTCCTCAATTCAAGTTTCAAAATAATTTAAACATGATTCAACAGACAAGTGCTAGCCTAGTGCAAGGTAAGGCTAGGGATGTGACACCATTAGTACAAGGGAATGATATTTTCCAAATATCACAATCATGTTCAAGTCACAAAGCATTGAGACAGACATTAAGTTGAAACCAAGGGATTCAACAAGCATCACTTTATCCATGTGCTGATCCTTTGAGATTGCAACTTTACCTAGACCCAATACCTTGCTTTTACCAGTGTCAGAAAATGTGATGTGACTCTTGTCAGATGGACATAAGGTTGAGTCCATGAGAAGACTTTGATCACGAGTCATATGATTAGTGCATGCGCTGTCCATAATCCATTCTGAAGACTTTGGTTTCATACCCTACAATATTGTTAGGGGGATAGGCTTCACCAAGAGTATTGTGAAACATAAACATTTGACGGACAAGAGGACTATCAAAGCTCAGATCAAGGTTAGGACTTATAGGATGTTTGGCAAGTGATTCAGGAACAAAATACATAGTGAGACCATTTGGGCATTTTATCTTGCGCCCTACAAGATGTTTTAGGTAACCAGCAATAGCATCAGACGCCTTTGATTTCCGGCTGGAGACCTTTCCCTGCAAAAGAAAGTTAATTCTTCTTAACCACCCACATCTTCAGGGGTGGCTTAGAAGAAATGAGTCTAAGTGCAGCATCTGAGAACTTCGGCTTTGGAGCCCTAGCAAATAGCCTTGCAGGAGATGAATGATACTCATATGAATAAGCATAAAAGTTCTTAGTTTTATGAACATAGCGGTTTGAAGAAACATACTCATATTCGTAAGTTTGAGTATGATTTCCCTGCAAAATATTGGTGTTAGGGTGACTCAGGTGAGTCATGAGTCTGTATGAAGCCTTTGGACCATATGAAGCCTTTTCTCTAGGGTTTATCTTCTTCCCTTGTGGTGTCATGATGACATTCACAGGAAGATTCTCAAGACAACTTTTGGGTACCCATATCTTCTTCAATGGTGGCACATTCCTGCGGTTAGTACCAATATACCTGGCAAACACTTCACCATTCTGATTCTTAAACAGTTTATAGTTTGCATCCAAGGAATCATCAATGATAATTGGGTTAGCACAAGTGAAGCCAGATAAGGTGGATGGATCCACTGAAGGTCCCTTTGTAGCAACCCATGTGGTTTTGGGGTACTGCTTAGGCTTCTAGTAGGAACCATCAACGTTCATTTTCCTCTCGAACCCAACACCCTCTTTCCTAGGGTTTCGGTTCAGAATGTGCTTTTTGAGGACATCGCACAGTGTATGATGCCCTTTGAGACTTTTGTACATCCCTGTTTCAAGTAATGCATTCAACCTAGCATTTTCATCAGCAATAGTGGTGGCATCCTCAGCAGAGGGGTTAGTTACCACATCAACAGTTGAAGATATTGCAACAGTAGCAGCAGTACATCATTCACCAACAGAAGTAGCGTTATCACGCTCAAGGCATTTTAGACAAGGTGGTTCAAATCCTTCCTGAGCGGGACTGGTCTGTTGAGCGTGAAGTGACTCATTCTCCTTTTGAAGATCTTCACGAGCCGCTCTCAATTTCTCAAGTTCTTACTTCCTTTGAAGATAATTGTAGGAAAGCTTTTCATGAGTTGTCGAGAGCGTTTCATGACGACTTTCAAGTTCCTCGTACTTAACATGAATATTTTTATGTCTTCAATTAAGGACTGAGATCGGGTCATTTTCACGTCCAATAGGTCATCGCTTTTGTCTAACAGTTTTTGAATATGTTTCATAACTTTCTGTTGTTCAGTTGCAATTTTGGCAAGTGTGCTGGGTTTGGATTCACAATCAGAGTCATCTTCACTTGATGTTTGAAAGTAAGCATCGCGTGAGTTTACCTTGGCACCGCGTGCCATGAAGCAGTAGGTGGGAGCAGAGTCGTCCTTGTCATTAGCATCAGCGTTGGTGACAGAGCCATTGTCTTCGGTGTTGAAGATGGACTTGGCAACGTAGGTCAGAAGCTAGAGCCGCACTTGCAACGCCGAGTCGGACTCCTCCTCGGACTCCACCTCCACCTCCTCGAGCAGACTCCTCCTCTGAATCCATTTCCTTGCCAACAAAAGCACAAGCCTTGCCAGATGAGCTCTTCTTATGTGATGAAGACTTGGACGAAGACTTGGAAGAAGACTTTGAGGATTTCTTCTTCTTCTTGTCATCAGAATCATATTCCTTGCTCTTCTTCTTGTTGTTGTTCTCATTGTCCCACTAGGGACACTCAGAGATGTAGTGTCTAGGTTTCTTGCACTTGTGACATGTTCTCTTCTTGTGGTCTTGAGTGGAAGCTTCATCATTTCTTGAGCTGGATCGTGAAGACTTTCTGAAGCCTTTCTTCTTAGTGAACTTCTGGAACTTCTTCACAAGCATAGCAAGCTCCTTTCCAATGTCTTCAGGATCACCAGAACTGCAGTCAGATTCTTCTTCAGATGAGGAAACAGCCTTTGCCTTCAAAGCGCGAGTTCGGCCATAGTTGGGACCATAGATATCTCTTTTCTCAGATAGCTGAAACTCATGTGTGTTGAGCTCTCAAGTATGTCAGACGGATCAAGTGTCTTGAAGTCAGGGCATTCTTGTATCATCAGGGCAAGGGTGCTGAACGAGCTGTCAAGTGATCTTAGGAGTGTCTTGACGATTTCATGCTTGGTGATTTCAGTGGCGCCGAGAGCACGAAGCTCATTTGTGATGTCAGTGAGGCGATCAAACGTGAGCTGGACATTCTCATTGTCTTTTCTCTTGAAGCGGTTGAAGAGGTTGCGAAGAACACTGATCCTTTGATCTCTCTAGGGTGTGACGCCTTCGTTGACCTTGGAGAGCCAGTCCTAGACTAGCTTCGATGTTTCCAGAGCACTCACACGGCCATATTGTCCTTTGGTCAGATGACCACAGATGATGTACTTGGCAGTAGAATCTAGTTGAATGAACTTCTTGACATCAACAGGGGTGATACCTTCACCAGTCTTGGGAACGCCATTCTTGATGACATACCAGAGGTCGACATCAATGGCTTCAAGATGCATGCGCATCTTATTCTTCCAGTAGGGATATTCAGTTCCATTGAAGACAGGGCACGCAACGGAGACTTTGATTATCCCTGCAGTCGACATAGCTAAAACTCAGGTGGTTAAACCGAATCACACAGAACAAGGGAGTACCTTGCTCTGATACCAATTGAAAGTGCTCGTTAACGACTAGAGGGGGGGGTGAATAGGCGATTTTTATGAAAGTCTTCAAAACATGGGATTTCTTAAGACAAACGATAGAAATGAACCTATTAACATGCAGCGGAAGGTAGACTACACTAGGTAGGCCATAGTCAAGTATTCAATAAAGTGAAAGCACGAAGACTAATAGCAGCTAGGTAGTAATGATCAGGATGGAAGATAGTGTGAAGCCAAACAACAATAGAAGTCACACAGTGAAGTCAAACAGGTAACACAGGCAGGCAATGACTTCACAAAGACAAACTATAAATAAAGAGAGGGAGAAGATAGAACCAGTCGCTTGGTGAGGACAAGGATTTGGTGGACCAGTTCCAGTTGTTGTGACAACTGTACGTCTAGTTAGGGAGGCTGAGATTTAAGTCGGAAGACCGTGTCTTCACCTTATTCCCCTTGAGCTAAGGACACCAAGTCCTCGCCCAATGACTCTGGTAAGTCTTCAAGGTAGACTTCCAAACCTTCACAGACTTCTGCTCATCGGGCGATCCACAATGACTCTTGGATGCTCGTAATGCGACGCCTAACCGGCCGGAGGATTCACAGTCCTCAAGTGTAACAAGTCTTCGTGTCACGCAGACGTAAAGACTTCAGTGATGCCTAACACTCTTTGGCTCTGGGTGTTTGGGCTTTGTCCTCGCAAGGATTTCTCTCTCTCTCAAAAGCTTCGGAGGTGGGTTGCTCTCAAACGACAAAAGCCATGAACTAACTCTGAGAAGCCACCAATTGATGGTGTAGGGGGTGGACTATTTATAGCCACTAGGCAACCCAACCTGATTTGTCCGAAATGACCCTGGGTCACTAACGAACTGACACGTGTTCCAACGGTCAGATTTCAAACACACGCGGCAGCTTGACTTGGGCTACAAGTAAAGCTGACTCATCCAGCTCTGGATAAGATTTGCTCTCATTGTCTTCGCTCGAAGACATAGGATTTGGTTGAGCATCACTTCAGTCACTCTGAATTTGTTTACTTGGACCCCACTTAACAGTACGGTGGTTCCTATGACTCAATAAAGAACAAAATGAAACTACGAAACAACTATGTCTTCGCGGTGCGCGCGTCTTCATGCGATGTCTGCCCGTGTCATAGTCTTCGATGTGAATATCTTCACATACCACCATTCTCTTCAATGTCTTCACACATTTTTAGGGGTCATCTCCGGTAGGTAAACCGAATCAATGAGGGACTACTACCTGTGTTATCCTGCAATTCTCACAAACACATTAGTCCCTTAACCAGGTTTGTCGTCAATACTCCAAAACCAACTAGGGGTGGCACTAGATGCACTTACACATAAACCATGATAACAATGATCCCCTATCTTAACTAAGACAACATGCATGCCAACAACATGTCTATGTTTATCTTTATCATCAGGTTTGGCAATTCTAGCAGCTTCATCATAGAAGTAAATAACATGCACTATAAAAAGTTACACTTCCGTGATGATACGTGTTTGTCACAGTAGGTCACTTTTTCTGTCATGCATGTACATCCATGACGATTTTATGACAGAATCAAGATAGTCATACTTGTGCTGTCGTAGAAGTGTTCCATGACATTACCAAAATTATCATCATGGAAGATCATCACGGAAGTGTCCACTTCCATGATGATAAATCATGTGTCATAGAAGTGCTTTCGTCAAAATAAGCCATAAAAGATGTAAAGAAGTCATTTTTGAGTTATGGGCTTGGGCTTAACTTATTTCGCTTTGGAGGGGGGTGTTTCGGGTAGAAGCTCACAAAAAATTGAAGGGAAGGGGAATAGTGAAATGACTCTGTTGTCTGTCTATATTACAGTCAAAATGCAACTTCTCACGCCCGTGTCACACCTGATCCTCAGTAAAAACAAACACGCAAGCGTCCATTGCCCTGCCCTCTTGCATCTCCTCTCCCCTTTCCCTGTACCTCGATCCTCTGTCTGCAGCGCTAGGGTTTCTCCAGCGAGCCGTTGCCACTGGTGCCATCTGGCCTGGTCCTTGAGGATGCCCTGTCCAGCTAGGCTACATGGCCGGCGGGTAGGGCCAAATCTCCCCGGCTGCTCCTCCCCCTGGCACCTCCCCTCATTGTCCTGGTCTCCAGCAGCCGCTCCACTGTGGTCCATCCGACGCACTATTTCTTGGCGCCCGCACAACTACCGATGCCACATGCGTATAAGGCACCTTATTCCCTCCCTCCTCCCAGGTTGTGGCCTTGAGGTGTTGTTGAAGGATGAGCTCATCCAACAAGGTGAGGATCTCCTCTGATTTTTTGCCAAATTTTCATTCTGATCCACTATACGATGAATTGCTATGAGCTGCTTCTGCTGCTGCTATATGATGCATTGCTATGAGCCGCTCCTGCTGCTGCTATATGATGAATTGCTATGAGTTGCTGCTGCTATGTGATGAATTTCTATGAGCTGCTGCTATATGATGAGTTGCTATAAGCTGCTCCTGCTACTGCTATATGATGAATTGCTATGAGCTGCTCCTGCTGCTGCTATATGATGAGTTGCTATGAGTTGCTCCTGCTGCTGCTATATGATGAAATGTCTATGAGCTACTGCTGGTATATGATGAATTGCACACTACTGCTGCTGCTGTTGTATGATGAGTTGCTATAAGCTGCTGCTTCTGCTATATGATGCTTTCAGGTGGTGCTGCTATATGATAATAACCAGCCACTTGGACCATCGAATTTTAATAAATAATTGTTCTTCATTTAAATGTGGGTGATGCGTTCTTCGTTTAAATTAGGCAATGTGATCTCTATGGAAGACATTGACCAAACTAGATTGTGCCAAGTAGATGGTATCTTTGTATTTGTATTTTGAACAAATAGTGATGGTCTGTTTTCCTATTATATTAATTACTACACTGGGTTCAATTTGTGATGTTTGCAAGTCAAATTAATTTTCATATGGGCCAATAAATGACAAAATATAATGCAATCTAGACTTTTCACTGATTATACCAAAGATAAGCTGAAAAGGAAGGCAATGAAAAGAACTGATTGGCTTATTACCTGGAGCTTATATTCATAGGTGCTTATTTTCTTAGGATAACTCGTATAACTGTCCCTAAGAAACTTGGCCAATAGAACTGACATACAAATAATATGTCACGATGATTGCAATGAAGGAGTGACCTACCATAGGACATTGTATAGGCTCACCGCTGCCTCTCCTTTTTTTGCAATGTTCCATGAAATTGCCACATACATCTTGTACTTTTTCATTGTGTAACCCTATCTGCAAGTTGACACGGCTAATTTTAGACATCTCTACATGATAATACATTGCATATCCCTTGCGCATATTTAAACCACAAATTAACAATTGTGTGTGTAGCATAAACTAGCCATGACTGTGTGCTGGACTAGCAGGCACTCTAAGGGAGCCTAATGTAGTGCACTGGAATTCCTACATGCCACCTACTATTTTGTGTAATGTACTGCCTATGTTCCTAAATATATGTGTTTGTGGAGATTCCAGTATGGACCACATATAGATGTATATAGATGCATTTTCGAGTGTAGATTCACCTGCTTTTGCTCACATGTAGCCTATAGTGGAATCTCTAGAAAGACTTATATTTAGGAACGGAGGTATCAGGTAGTATCATGTATGACATCTACATATCTAATTTAGCAGCCAGTAGTAGAAATTATTGTCTGCACAAAGGGATTACTGGTTGGAAATCCTAGCAAAGCACGATGGCAGGCACACAACAATACAAGAGAGAGACGCACTTACAAGATCACAGCAATGCCTCAGTCCAGGATCTTTGTTGGCCAAGTTGTTTGATCCAGAAGAAACATCGTCCTTGTAGTTTTCGCCAGCTGCATAACATGTACTAGCGACCTGTTAGTAATTGAAGTACATCGGGCATGTGATGCTGGACGGGTTTAAAGGTGACAAGTGCCTAGGCCGTGGCGGGTGCTTGGCATCTTGCCAGACAGTGGGAATCAGGTTAGAAACGTCAAGGGTGATGAGGCTGCGCTGGCTGCCGGGGTCCGGTAAGGAGATCTAGAACCGTCGAGCAGGGTGTTTGTGGAGCGGCTCTGGTAGGGTGGACTACGGTGTGGGCAAAGCGGATCTGTGATCGTGGACGAGGGCATCAGTGAAGCTGCTCCGGTGGTTGGGTTCAGGATGGTGTCGACGATGCGGATCTGCGGCCATGGAACGGGCGTCATAAGCTGCTCTGGTAGGTTGGATGAGGGTGCGACGAAGAGGATCTGAGGCTGTGGACTTGTGAGTTGGCAAAGCGGCCCCGGTAGGGTTGAGAATGGTATAGGCGAAGCTACTCCAGTAGGGTTGATGATGGTGTCGACGAAGCGGCTCCGGTAGGGTTGGGGAAGGTGTCGGCGAAGAGGATCAGAGGTCGTCGACGGGGGCGTCGGTGGGGCGGCTCCGGGGGGTGTGGACGAAGCTCCGGTGGGGAGTACGAAAGAGCTGCTTCAGATGCGTTGCGATTGACGAGAGTACCGACGAAGAAGATCCAGCGTCGTGGAAAAGGTCGGCACTGAATGGGTTGTGGTACAGTGGTGGATGAGTAGTCTACTTGTTTCTAGGGGAGGTGCGAGGGGTAGATGCGGCCGCGGAAGCAGATCCGGCGAGGTGGACGCTACTGGCAGTGAATGGGCTCTGGTACCCCAGTGGATGAGCAGTCTAGGGTTTCGAGAGGGGAGGGGTAGAAAGGCCGATGAAGTACGGACGATGTGATGTAAGATGCTCTGGTGGTGTGGAGTTAGTCATTTTTGCGGGAGGGGAAGAGGAAATGGGGGTGCCGTGTGGTGGGGGGAACCGGAAGTTACCAAAGCAGCCCCGACCTATTATATAGATGAGGGCGGTATTGTAATTGTTGTTCTCCGTGCACCAATGACAAAAGGGGAATTTCGCATGCTAAAGACTAGGTGGCAGAAATTTTAGATGGAGGGGGAGAGTTTGCCGCCCGCGGGATCGTTCATAACCAGTTTCAACTAATTTTGGACCGTGCTAGCGGGAAGGTCATGCGAGACTGTGTACACGGGGCACGTGTCAGTAGTTAATAACTGGTGTGAAGTCCACCCCAGAAAAAAAGACAATAACTCGGGATGATGCACCGATAACTTGGATGTTCACACGGGCGCGGCCAATCGTTAGGGTGTAGAGGCGTGTTCACAAAAAAAACAAATCAAACGCCCAGCCTTTGTATTTCTCGTGTAAATAGATAATTTAGTGCCATTGGTTATTTACTTTAAACATAATGAATTGACGTGTTATTGTAGAGGTGCACAAAAAGAAATTGATATTGTAGTCCCACAAAAGAAATGGATATTGTAGTCTGCTACTTAAAAGTGTTACCTCATATAATTACATAGCCTCCATTTCATAAATTGCGTACCCGTTTATATGAATATTACATATATTACTTCATAATAGAACCTTAAATCATCCAAGACTAATGAATTTGAATGCAAGACTAACAATGGTGCATGTACATGATAGCTACATTGGTTGTTTGAAGAAACATCACTGTAACTTTGCCATGCACAATTGAAAAGGTTTATTTAGATCGAAAAAAAATGTAATATGTGAGTGTCCAATCTTTATAGCATTGAATCGATATTGTACCTTTGGCCATGATACGAAGTAGATATTGATTTATGTTTAAGCGATGCACGTCCACGATCGCTAGATAGTGATACATGAATGAATTGTGCAATCTCTCTCACATGCATACATATCTCGTTTCCCCGTGGGCATCGGAATCACACTCGCGCACTTCATGTATTTCTCTCCCTCCGTCAAGGTTAGAATTTGTCTTTCTACCCCGTCCTACAAGTCTCTCACACAGAAACGCACACGCTCTCTCGGTCGAACACGCCCACCCCTTTAATTCCGCCCACCCACAGCCACTAATGTCTCAAAGTATAATTATGTCTCTCACACATATTCCTAAGGTTAACTCGAGTTCCAGAACCAAATGAATACATACAATGGGATTCTAGCAGAGCACCTTTTGTTTTGAGATTTCTCTCTCTCTCTCTCTTTCTCTCTCTCTCTCTCTCTCTCTCACACACACACACACAAACACGTGCACATGCGCGCGCGTAGACATTATTTTTTCCGGCACTTGCATGCACACCGTTTGTTTATCTTCGTGATGCTTTAAGTATGCCTCGCACGCATGCTATCTACCTATCCCTTAATATAGATATGTGTCACACAAACTCCTTCTCCCTACTAGCAAGATGCCCATGTGTTGCACGGAACATCAAGATGCATTTGTATGAGTAGTTTATCTTGTGGGAGAAAAGGATGAACGAGGGAAGGCCTTATTTGCAAGTGTGGAGAGGGGTGTGGGTATCTTTTTGCAAAATTGCCATAGTTTCCTTCCTATTCGTCGGATATAAATTGGATGGCCTATATTGCAGGATGGCAGGCACACCATCATCACCAACTCTGTTTTTATAAGAGTAGAGATATGTAAGTGTCACTGCCCCCCCCCCCCCACAAACACACCCACACACACACACACTTCCCGACACCGAAGGAGTAGGGTGACACCTCAATCTTGATACTAATCAATCAACTGGCTTCTCTCTCAAACACACACACATACACACACACTACCCGACACCGAAGGAGTAGGGTGGCACCTCGATCTTGATAGTGATCTATCTACTTCTTCTCTCTCAAACACACATACACACTCGCTAGTTGTGCCTCTATGCCTACCGCGCACACTCTCGGTACGTCTTTCTCTTCCTCTCCTCCCCACCCCCACCCCAACAATGACAGCAGAAAGGTCACAACTCGATATGATCTTAATCTGTCAATTGGTTTCTCTCTCAAACATTGTGTCTTCGTGCCTCGCTCAGACACACTCGATACGTCTTTCTCTCTGCAGCCCCCCTCGATATGTAGACTTCTCACGCGCACAATTGTAGTGACAATGACGCTGAACCTAGTGTGCCTTGTTTTTACCGGCCTCATGTGATAGTTTTCACCCTATTTTCTGTTAATTAACAAGGCAACCTTTTCTTTATTACTACTAGTGAATCTGAAATCATTTGGGGCAGACATAAAATATAACACTTAAACCCAATTATCGCAGTAACTATTTTAAAAGAAACTACCTAAATGTCGTGCGTTGCATGGAACATCAAGATGCATTTGTATGAGTAGTTTATCTTGTGGGAGAAAAGGATGAATGAGGGAAGGCCTTATTTGCAAACGTGGAGAGAGGTGTGGGTATCGTTTTGCAAAATTGCCATAGTTTCCTTCCTATCTGTTAGATATAAATCCGACAGCCTATATTGCAGGATGGCAAGCACACCATCATCATCAACTCTGTTTTCTACTCCCTCCGTTCCTAAATATTTGTCTTTTTAGAGATTTCAACAAGTGACTACATATGGAGCAAAATGAGTGAATCTACACTAAAATATGTCTACATACACATCTGTATGTGGTAGTCCATTTGAAATCTGAAAAAGACAAATATTTAGAAACGGAGGGAGTATAAGAGTAGACATGGAGATATATCTCCAGCATGGTCCACAACAAAAATGTGCTAGACTGATTAGCGCCGGATGCTCGCAACGCGATGGCCTGAATTTGAATTCTGTCTTTAACTTTAGATTTATATATTATATACTACTTATTTAATATATACTCCTTTCGCTACTGTACTGACAGTGGAACCCACAGAGTACTTGGAATACAAGATTAAGGATGGACTTGTTTATTTTTAACTTTCTGTACTAAGTTGTAGCCACCCTGTAAGTCACGTGTACACTGTAAATGCAATTAACTTTTTATAGAGGGAGATTCATAAGCGCAATTAACTCAAATGGATCGAATGGGACTCTATTATTTCCAGAATAAGAACATCTCCAACTGCAGCCGGCAAATTTCCTCCCACTTCCTTCCGCGGAGGACGACATCAAATGCCAGCGGCATACATTTTCACAACTCTAACCAACCAGATGAAATTTGTGCAAACACGGACTGATTTCATATAAGCATGAAGGATTTCGTATAAAAAGCCGGATCTTCATATAAACATGATGGATTTCATTACATTTACATGAACTAAGCGGTGCTAATCCGGCTCTCTTGTGGTATAATTAATACTCCCTTCGTCCAAAAATACTTGTCCTAGAAATGGATGTATCTAGACTTATTTTAGTTATAGATACATCCAATTTATCCATTCTTAGAAACAATATTTCCCGCCAGCCAGAGAGGGAGTACCTACTCTAAATGGGCGCCCGCGGATTCCTTTGTCTTCCTCATGTCTGGCAGACACTTGCGGGGTCGACGAAGGTCCTCGGAAGAGACGAAGCAGCAAAGAAACCACCTAAATGCGCAGTCGTCGCCTCGGCGGTGGCCTTCATGGGATCCAAGTTGTGGCGGCCTCCCGTGTTCTACTTCTCCTCGATGATGCTGGCGAACACGGAGAAGCTGGACACCGACTCGTCCCTCTCTATGCACCCGGCTTCTCTCTGCCTGCATGGTGCTGCCACAGGCACGGGAGGCGTGCCACACACACGAGAGGCGCGACCACCGCAGACACTGGTGGAGCGGCATGATGCGGCAGCGACGATGCCCGTACCGGCATGCTCGCCGCCGTGCCGGCATGGAGCAACTCGCTACTCCTTGTTGAGCTAAACTGGAGCGTTGAGTTGCTGAACCACACACCGGCTTGGGGCGGCAACTGGCTCCGTCAGGCCACGCGAGGTTGGTGAAGCACCGAGCGGCCTCGCCCGTATCCGGACGGCTCAGCGGGCCACCTAGCCGGGTAGTATGCCGGAGAACGGCTCCTCGGAAGCCATCGGAAGAGTGGAGAAAATGGTGAAGGAGGAGATGGGGGAGCGGCGGAGGGGTGCGATTCTTGTCCGCTGTCTGTCTGGCCTCGTTTAAACAGAGGGCGGACGATAGGAGCTTGGCCGGCGTCTGGCCTCGTTTAAACTGAGGGCGGATGGGAGGAGCTCGACCGGCATTGTGTTTAATTCCGGCCCGCTCATGAACGGACGTGTGGCCGGAGTAGGTTTCTTGGTTTGCACGCGGGTTTAACAGAGGGGTTTGATGGAGGTGAGGAGGCGTGTTCAGCCGGGCGTGTAGCAGGCGACGCATGTCAGTGTCAAAACCGGCGGATCTCGGGTAGGGGGTCCCGAACTGTGCGTCTAAGGTCGATGGTAACAGGAGACAGGGGACACGATGTTTACCCAGGTTCGGGCCCTCTCTATGGAGGTAATACCCTACTTCTTGCTTGATTTATCTTGATGAATATGAGTATTACAAGAGTTGATCTACCACAAGATTGTAATAGCTAAAACCCTAGAAGTCTAGCCTCTATGATTATGATTGCCTCTACGGACTAAACCCTACGGTTTATATAGACACCGGAGGGGACTAGGGCTGTACAAAGTCGGTTACACAGAGAGGAATCTTCATATCCGAACGCCAGGCTTTCCATCCACGCCAAGGAGAGTCCCATCCGGACACAGGAAAGAGTCTTATGTCTTGTATCTTCAGGGCCCATCAGTCCGGCCCATGTCCAACAGGTCGGACACCCGAGGACCCCTTAATCCAGGACTCCCTCACCGCAGTACTATTCAATTTCACAGCGGGCGGCGCAGTTCCCGATACGGCTTTAATGCAGACAAGGGAGGGGGTAGCGGTTCCCAAAATGTTGAAAGGCAAATGATGCATCCTCCTTCAATTAGCATCGTGAATGCATGAGGGAAGTAATGGGAGGAGACCGGGAAAAGAGGCTGCACAATGTGAATGCAACACAGTTTGCACTCATATAAAGGCGCCCCTCCATTCCAATGCATCTACCACATCGTACACACCTAAGCATTTGCCTAAGCACCTACACTAAGCACAAAAGTGCTCACTCCAGACCCATGGCGGCGAGGCGCGCGAGCAGCCACCGGCTGTGCTAGATGGTCCCTGACGCCGGTCTGTGGCATGGTGTCGGTGTACTAAAGTAGGGGTACCTTAGTACCCCGAACTTGTGCACGGGCAGTCGCAGCGTCCCCGTGGCAAGCCTCGCCAAGGCCCGCCAAGACCCTCCGCAGCCATTCGAAGACAAGACCCCGACAAGAGGAGCTTGCCGGGAAGGCCTCTCTAGGCACAGACAAGGCCCCGACAAGAGGAGCTTGTCGGGAAGGCCACCTGTGCACGCAGAGACAAGGCCCGGCAAGAGGAGCTTGCCGGAAGGCCCGGAGCGCGACAAGCCTCCGGGCGCGACAGGATTCGCCGCAAAGGCGCTTGCCGCTGCATGCAACTCCTCTCCGTCTCCGCTCCAGCTCACCCAAGGACGTGTCGCCATGGGACCGCTCCATGGGCGTTGTCGAGCGGCCTGTGCAGCCAGCGGAGAGCAGCGATAAGCGGCGTGACAGGCTCGCCATCGTGGCGAAGCGGAGGCGCACTGACGGTCTCTGTTAATCGTTTGGGCGACAACGACGGGCATTTATTGCTTTTGTCCCTTGCCGTGAGTTAGGTATTTTGCACTGCATAATCGTTCAAGTAGGTGTACCAACTCCTGTTTTTACATTCGTACCCCCGCCTATGTTGCCACCTGTCGGAGACCCCTTGAGCATATAAAAGGAGGCCCGAGTGCAACGTAGAGGTGGTTCGGTTCGCGTCTTTCGCGAGGTTCGGTTCATTCGACTGGCCTTAGACTAGATACACTCACGCTAGGTTTTGTAGCTCGCATTGCTCCCTAGCAAGAACACAATAGATCAAACAAGCAGCAGTAGGAGTTTTATCTCTCCGGAGAGCTCCGAAGCTGGGTAAACCGCCCGCGTGCATCGCCTCGATCCGCTCTTCAGGCGACCTCCGCCCCCTCCGAACCACAAAGGTACGATCAGCCTCCCGACATCTCCGGGCGCGCTGTAGGGGGCGTCGAGGCCGTGTGAATCCGATCCGGCGTTCACGCGAGCAACGTCATCAACATCTTCCTCAACATGCCACCGAAGAAGAAGGCTTCGGCGGCAGCAGAGCCGTCCGCGTCGTACCCACCCTCACCGCAGCAAACGGGTGGTGGTGCAGACGCTGGCGGAGGAACGGGCACCGACGAGGTGCTCGCGACGTTGCCAAGTCCAAGGACAAGGCACCGCAAACCTCGGCGTCCGCGCATCCCCCGCGCCCATCTCAGGAGACGCGGGACCAACAACGTCATGGCGTTCACAACGCCATACGTTCGTTGGATCGAGACCCTCAAGACCAGCATGCGCGCCAACATGCCGGGCGCTTAGTGAGATACGGTCGCCGGACGGGCGCTGCTCCTTCTAACATAGTTAGAAGTCCGAGCGTGTCCCGCCTCGCACCGCTTCTCCAATGCCGCCTACTACTCCAGCAGAAGCTTCGCGAGAGCTCAACTGCTCTCGACATTACCCTCCAACGGCCGACAAAGGTCGACGGTGGAGGGCCACTATCGAGCCTCACCGCTTTGCCAACGGCGACGCCCGGCAACCAACCCCATCGTTGCCGCGGCGTGACGACAAGGCACGAGCCGGTGGCGATGACACTGTCGGAGGTGCAACCACCGCGCACTCTCCGCCAAGAAGGCCAAGACCGCCGACTCACCGGATCCACCTCGACAGCGACTCCACTGCGTCATCGGATCTGCGAACCCGCCGCGATCAGCGCCAAGTTCTTCATGAGCGACAACAAGAGGACGCTCGAACTCGCATCAAGCGCCGAAGAGAAGCGCGACGTCAGTCCGACAAGCGCGCTGGGCCTTCTGTTGACATGCACGCGCCGGAGGGACCAGGCGACTTGTCGTACGCGGTAGGTTGCCCTGCGTTGACTCGTGAGCTGCAGCAAGTCCAGTGGCCCAGCCAGAAAAACTTCAAACCAGACGTGCCGGAGAAGTATGATGGCAGGACGCACCCGTCGGAGTTCCTTAGCATCTACACTATCGCGGTGCAGGCTGCGGGGGACAGGACGACAAGATCCTCGCCAACTACTTCCCCGCCGTGCTCAAGCCCAACGCCGATCTTGGCTCATGCACTTGCCGGACAGCTCCATATCCTCTTGGGCAGATCTGTGCCATCAGTTTGTTGGCGCCTTCACAGGTGGCCACAAACCTCATGGCCAAGAGAGCGACCTTCACTTGCTCGCCCAGAAGGAAGGAGAGTCCCTGCGCAAGTTCATCCAGAGATTCAGCCGTGTCCACTACAACATCCCAGATGTCCACCCCGCCGCGGTGATCAGTGCATTTCATCAGAATGTGCGGAACCGCGGGATGAGGGAGGAGATGGCGATGTGCAAAGTCAAGGACGTCAGTGAGCTGTACGCCTTGGCCGACAAGTGTGCGCTACCGAGGAAGGGAGGAGACTCCCAGGAGAGAATGCAGAAGCAGGATCTGACAGTGATGACACCGCCCCGGCAAAGAAGGGTCGGCGGCGAGGCAACAGGAAGAAGAATGCCAGAGAAGTGCTAGCTGCCGAGCAGTCCGGCAACGGAGGCGGCGACAAGAACGCCAAGGCTGGTGTCTCCGGCAAGGAGGTTGCCGCTGATGCCAACCGCCAATCGGTGGCGGCCGCCGACAAGCAGGACGGCTCCGGCAAGCAGTACTGCAAGATCCACCGCACCAAGGGCCATGATCTCCAGAGCTACAAGAAAGTCGAGCAGCTTGTCGAACAGCAGAGAGCTGAGTACGAGCGGCACGACAAGGAGAAGGCCCAGGAAGGTGCTGGGGGAGCAAACAAGAAACGTCCCGGCCGGGGAGGACGCCAGCAAAGTCAAGCAGCGACAAGGAGATCGACCTCCCCGCTGCCGCGACAAGGATGAAGATGATGATGACGACGAAGATATGGAGGACGCATTTACGCCGATGAGCAGGAGTTTCGTAAAGCCACAGAGGTTCTCTGCGTTGACGGAGGTGCTTCCTCGCATACCTCCCACCGCCAACTCAAGCAATGGATACGGAGGTCAATGCAGCGGAACCATCCGTAGAGTCGCGCAAGCCTCACGAAGTGGTCCAAGACGCCTATCATTTTTGATATTGAGGACCACCCTGATCGCATAACTGCGGTCGGGTGCTTGCCGATGTTGCTCTCTCCAACCATCCGCAACCTCAAGGTCACAAAAATGTTAGTTGACGGCGGGGCCGGCTTGAATCTGATCTCCTCCGCGGTGCTCCAGAAGCTTCAAATCCTTGACAGCGAGCTCGAAGAGACCGGAACCTTCCAAGGAATCAATCCGGGAAGGAGCAAGCCGAAGGGGAAGATTACGTTGCCGGTCACATTTGGCAGCGAGCTGAACTTCAGGACTAAGAGGGTTACATTTGACGTTGCCGATTTCCCATTGCCTTACAATGGGATACTTGGCCGTCCAGCACTCGCCAAGTTCATGGCAGCCTCTCACTACGCTTACAACCTTCTCAAGATGCCGGGCCCGATAAGCGTCATCTCTGTCCATGGCGACAAGAAGGATGCCCTTATCTGTGCCGACAAGATCTACCGGGATGCAGCAGCCGCGACAGACTGCCCAACACTTGCCCCAAGCTCCGGGGAAGAAGACCAAGTCCAAGTCCGCAAGGGCTCGATGCTCACTCCGCAAGCGCACCTCTTCGGAGTGCTGCGCTACCGTCGAGGACGCACCATCGAGCTCCACCGCAAGTGCAAGAAGATGGTGGCTCTGCCAAAGACCAAGAAGGTGCCCGCCAAGGAGGACGGCGCTGGTGGTACCTTCACCATCAAGGCTCTCTCGACCCCAAATAGGAAGGCGCTCGTTGCTTTCCTCAAGGGCGAATGTCGGCGTGTTCGCATGGCAACCGTCCCGATATCCCCGTGTTCCTGTGAGTGATTGAGCACCGCCGCCATTTGTCCTCGCGCGCGCCCGTCAAAATAAAAAGTCGGAAAGCAAGCGGTGGGCGCCAAGAATTCATAGTCAAGAGATCAAGAAACCGAAGCAGCAGGCCTTGTCGAGGAGTGCTCCATCCCACGTGGTTGGCCAATCCTGTAGTCGCAAGAAGGCAAATGGGAAATGGAGACTTTGTATTGACTTCATGGATGTTAATAAAGCTTGTCCCAAAGATCCATTTCCCTTGCCGCGCATTGACCAGATTGTTGACTCCACGGCCGATGTGATTTGCTTTCGCTTTCTTGATGCCTACTCAGATACCATCAGATCTTCATGGCTGAAGAAGATGAAGAGAAGACCGCATTCATCACACCATGTGGCACATACCGTTTCATACGGATGCCTTTCGGTTTGAAGAATGCTGGTTCAACATTTGCAAGGGTAGTCCATGACGCTTTTGAGCCGCAAATGCACAGAAATGTAGAAGCCTACATGGATGACATAGTGGTCAAGAGCAAGGACAAAGCAACTTTGGTTCAAGATTTGGACGAGACCTTTTCAAATCTGCACAAGATCAACCTCAAGCTCAACCCCGAGAAGTGTGTGTTTGGAGTCCCTTCCGGCAAGCTTCTCGGGTTCTTCGTGGTCTCGGCTGGGATTGAAGCTAATCCCGACAAGATCAAGGCCATTGAGCAGATTGAAGCACCAAAGCGCCAAGGATGTACGAAGACTTGCGGTTATGCGTGGCTGCTCTCAAAGAAGTTTATTTCTAGGTCTGCTGAGCGCGCCCTGCCATTTTTCAAGATTTTGAAAAAGGTGGGTCCAGTAAAATGGACTCCCGAAGCGGAGGCTGCGCTGCAGGACTTGAAGAGATACATGTCCTCCACTCCAACACTTGTCGCGCCTAGGCCACAAGAGAAGTTGCTGTTGTATATAGCGACAACCAATCAAGTGGTTAGTGCTGTGTTAGTGGCGGAGAGGGAGACGGATGATGAGCCAGCAACCACGGCAAACACATCCAGCGACAAGCAGGGGGCTTCACCGACAAGCTCTGGTCCCGACAAGGACGAGTCCGCGAAGACGCATGAGCAGATGCAGAAAAGGATGGTGCAGCGCCCAGTCTACTTTGTCGGTTCCCTCTGCGAGGCTAGGTCAAGGTACTCTGGTGCAAAAATTGCTTTTCGGCCTCCCCATGGCCTCGAGAAAGCTGCGCCATTACTTCCAAGCACATGAGATCACAGCTTGTCACCGCTTTCCCAAGAGGATACCGCAGAATCCGTGGTTTACGGCAGGATTGTCGAGTGGGCCTTTGGAGCTATCAAGCTTTGGTCTTAAGTTTGAAAGCACATCAACTATCCAAAGCAGAGCATTGGCAGAATTCATAGCAGAATGGACGCCAACGCCAGATGAAGAGATTCCGGAGACGAGCATTCCCGTCAAAGAAGCAAGCAAAGAGTGGCTGATGTACTTTGATGGTGCCTTCGCCGCAAGGCGCCCGGTCTTTGGCGTCTTGCTTATTGCACCCACCGGAGAGCACCTCAAGTACGTCGTCAGATGCACTTTCCCAAGGAGCAAGCGACAAACAATACCGCAGAGTATGAAGGTTTGCTTGCCGGTCTCGTGGATCGCCGTGGACCTTGGGATCAAGAAGCTTATTGTCAGGGGTGACTCGCAACTCGTCGTCCGCCAAGTCAACAAAGATTACCAGAGTCCGTTGATGGAAGCCTACGTTGATGAAGTGAGTAAGCTAGAAGAGCACTTTGACGGCCTGCAAATGGAGCATGTTCCAAGAGCTCAGAATGATATTGCTGATGGTCTGTCAAAGTGCGCCGCACTCAAGCTACCTGTGGAACCAGGGATTTTCGTGCTCAAGCTGACTCAGCCAACCGTAACACCATCGACTGGACAGACCAAGAAGAGGAAGTTGGCCTCTCGTGACTATTTTCCGACAGAGCTTCCCGAAGCCGCTGCAAAGGTCCCCAAGATCAACACCAACAAGTCTTTGAGGAGCAGTCTGCCCGGCCGCACCCCATGGTTTGTTTCGTTGAAGAACGCTCCCGACAAGTCTTGCTCCGGCAAGCTTGTCGGGAGCATCTAGTTCAGCAGAGCCACGTGCTCTTGCCGAGAAGCTGATGTTCCCGCAGCAGCAGATGTGCCTTTAGTCCTTGTTGTCGAGCCACAAGCTCCAACATGGGCGCAAATGATTGTCCATTTCCTTCAGACAGAGAACTTCCCAAGAGCAGGAAGAAGCGGAAAGAGTAGCCCGGCGATCAAGTATGTACCAGTTTGTCGACAAAGATACTGCATGTAAGAAGACTCAACGGTGTGAAATTGAAGTGTATTCCTGTGGAAGATGGATGTGCTGTTGGCGAAGATACATGGAGGCATATGTGGTCACCACATTGGACGCAAGAGCACTTGCCTAAGCAAAGCTTTCCGGCAAGGTTTCTTCCGCCGACAGCCCTCCGTGATGCAATCGCACAAGTAACCAAGTGTGAAGCGTGCGGCCCATTCCAAACAGATACACCACCTGCTCAAGCTCTCCGCACGATCCCTTTATCCCGCCATTTTCGTCCGGGCTCGACATCCTCGGCCCCTTCCCCGAAGTTGTCGGGGCTTTGAGTACTTGTACGTCGCCATCGACAAGTTCACAAAGTGGCCGGAAGTGGAAGCAATGAGGAAGGTGACCGCATCGGCCAGTCAAGTTCTTCAGTTGATTGTTTGCCGCTTCGAATCCCTAACAGGATCATCACCGACAACGGCACACAATTTACTGAGTCGCACCTTCATGCAAGACGTCCAAGACCTTGGCGCCAAGGTTCCGCTTTCGCCTGCTGCTCACCCGAGAAGCAACGGTCAAGCGAGAGGGAAAATGCTGAAGTGCTGCGCGACACAAGACCGTAACTTTCGGCTGTGCTGCACAAGTGCGGAAGAAATCGATCGAGGAGCTGCCGGTGGTTCTTTGGTCGATCGTAACGACGCCAAATCGAGCCATCGCCGTGCACCCTTTGCTCTAGTCTATGGAGCAGAGGCAGTTCTCCCCACGGAACTCAGATAACGGATCGCCTCGAGTACTCGCTTATGATGAGCTTGAGCAAGAGCAGCTGCGACAAGATGACGCTGCTCCTCGAGGAGGATCATCTTCAAAGTCCGCCAGGCGAGCCGCCGCTACAAAGAAGCCCTCGCCGCTACCATAGCCGCAGGGTTAGTGCCGAAGTCTCGAGGAAGGCGACCTTGTTCTTCGACGCGCTCAGTCCGCCAAGAATTCAAACAAGTTGACGCCTTGCAGTGGGAAGGCCCTTATCGGGTGAAACGAGTCACTAGGCTCCGCGCTGTCCGCTTTGAGACCGAAGATGGCATTCCGTGAGCAACTCCTGGAACATTGAGCATCTTCGTAAGTTTTACCCATAGGGCGCGGTTGTCGGAATCCGTTCAAGCAACCACCTTTTGTACAAGTCTTGCCGCTGTTGCATGTAATCGCCAGACAAAGCCGGGCAGACCCCGTGCATCGATAAAGCTCGTGTGTTGCGCGCGACTTGTCAAGTTCATGCTTTCATCAATTTATTGCATGCTTTGGCTAACACTTTGTGCAGCAACCACACCAGTAAGCAGAATCGAGCCGCTAGGCTCCATGACGTTGTTTCCTCTTCTTTTCTTCTCTCAAAGAAAGGAAGGCTCTCGCGCACAAGTTAACCAGGGGGAGGAGGAGATAATACTATGGACCAGGCACCGCCGAGGAAGTTTCACCTCATCAGGAAGCAAGAAACAGAAAAGCTAAGTTGCCAAAGTTTGAGCAATCAATTTTTAAATTTTCGTTATCTTCCTCGAATGATAGTACTTTGTATGGAAAACCTGTGCGCGGAGGAACCAAATTGTGACTGGTCGCGCCCTTACTTTGTTTCGAGTCCGCTCAACAACTTAAGTGAGCTGCGGCTAGCCCGCAACAAGGTTGCTTGTCAAGATGGCGACCCGCCAAAGAAGTTGCTGAAGTTCCGCACTCGGCGCCATGCAGGGGTGCCTGCACCGCAAGTTTCCACCGAATAGCGTAGGGCAATAACGTACAAAGGAAGGAATCAAATAGAGGAAATAACATGGCATCGATCGATTCAGATCAGTAATAAATTTGTAAAGTTATCTTCCTTGAACGACCGCGCTTTGTATGAAAAACCCGTGCGCGGAGGAACCTGGTCGCGCCCTTACTTTGTTTCGAGTCCGCTCAACAACTTAAGTGAGCTGCGGCTAGTCCGCGACAAGGTTGCTTGTCGGTAGCGACTTCGCCAAAGAAGCTGCTGAAGTTCCGCACTCGGCGCTCGCGGCAAGGGTGCCTGCACCGGCAAGTTTCCCTGAAGAGCGTAGGGTAATAACATACAAAGCCAAGGGTCGAGTAAAGGAAGTAACGTAGCAGATGTTGCCCAGAATAAAGTTATGTTACGAAAATAACTTATCGCGGCACTGGCTAAATCGTTCACAGAACTGAAATAACAGCGAAGAGGAGAAGAAAGGGCGCGCTGGTACCCAAGCCCCGGCAAGCCAGAGTTGCCAGGGGCTGCGGCAAGCCAGAGTTGCCGGGGGCTGCGGCAAGCCAGAGTTGCCGGGAGCTGCGGCAAGCCAGGGTTGCCGGGAGCTGAGATATCAGATAAGCCTTTCATCCCTTTTCAAGCATCCCTTTTTCATTAAAAACATTCTACTCGGATACAATCCGTGGGGAATGAAAAACATGAAAGAGAGGATTACAAGCCTTAAATGCGGATAAGGCCCGAAGGCTTACAAATTAAAAAGATAAGATGCCCGTAATCCCTTTCCTGTCCCTCTTTTCAGGAGGTAGGTCAAGGAGGCGAGAAGGGCAAAAGAAACGCCTAGACGAGCTACGGATGCCAGAAGGCACCAAGAGAACATCCCGGGAGCTCCCCAAGGGCTTGACGGAGATGGCAGCGCCGGAAGCAGGGCTCGAAGACGGGGCGGCAGGACGTCAGCACGCTGTCGAGGGCACTACGCCCTCGTACTCCGACTTGACGGCCTTGTCGCCATCCCTCTTCCATTCCGCAGCCTCCCTACGCCAGTCGCCCCAGGAGACGACCCCGGGGAGTTCAAGGAGCCGGCGACGCGGATGATGGGGTCGCCGGTGACGCGCGAAGCGGCGCCCGACAACTAGTCGGGCCCGCCAACCTCGTCGTCACCGTCGCTCTCCTCCTCGTCACTCTCGCTCGAGCGGGAATCTTCGCTGTCGGAGGAGCTATCCACACAGCACTTCGCCCGAGTTCCAAGATCCCCGAAGACCTTGACGGAGAGGAGATCACCCTCCATTAACTTAAAATGGAGGGTAAACCCCGCCTCAGCTGTGGATGCGGTGAACATCTTCCACCCACGATCGAGATACATCACATTAGGGGCTGGGAATACAACACGGACTCGCATACCGCTGATTCCACAGCCCCTCATGTGCAATCTCGCATGTCTCGGCGGATCCGACTCCATCGCGCTCGCAAATGGAGCTGGAAGCCGGAGGCGGCGACGAGCCGCCCGGCGCAGCCTGACGAAGAACTCGCAAGGGTCGTCCCCGGTATGGACCGCCGCAGGGAGGGGAACCGCCGGCGGAAGCGGAGACGGCGCGTCGCCCCGTCCCCCTCTTCCCCGAGCGCCTCGACCTCGTCCACGACCTCGCCCTCTCCCTCTTCCTCTTGGGGCTGGCTCTGCCGCCCCGGGCGTGGGGTTGGGAGGGGAGCGCTGCCTAGCGGCGACCCTCGCCGCCACCGATGAAGAACCAAGGATCCTTTTCTCCATGGCGAATGAGAGAAAGGGAGCGTAAACCGAGGAAAGGAGGAGGTGGGAGAGTGCGGCCTTCTGCGCTCCCCTTCCGCTCTTTTTAAGGAAGCAAGGTGGGGGCCCGCTCGACAAATCAGGGCATAGGAAGAGCAGGGAATCGGGGCCGACCTGCTGCCTCTGCTCATAACGGCCCAGTTTCCCACTTCCACCGTCCGTGACCCCAAGAGCATGGGAACCACGTGGCGGGGATGCAGAACGGAGGCGACGGGTGGAGCGACCCCGCACGCCGCCCACTTCCCCCACGACGCCGCAATCGACGCGTGCCGTTACGGGGGGACGCGGCGGATACGGAGTGAGTTTGGTTTGGACCCAGGCCGCGCGTGCCCGTGCCCTGTTTTGGGCCTGGCCCAACAGCGCTCGGCACCGTGTATGGCCTGCACTGGCTCTCTGTCGGTGTACTAAAATAGGGGTACCTTAGTACCCCGAACTTGTGCACGGGCAGTCACAGCATCCCCCCGGCAAGCCTCGCCGGGCGTCCGCCAAGACCCTCCGCAGCCATTCTGAAGACAAGACCCCGACAAGAGGAGCTTGCCGGGAAGGCCTCTCTAGGCACAGACAAGGCCCCGACAAGAGGAGCTTGTCGGGAAGGCCACTCCAGGCACGCAGGAGACAAGGCCCCGGCAAGAGGAGCTTGCCGAAGGCCCGGAGCGCCGACAAGCCTCCGGGCGCGACAGGATTCGCCGCTGCAAGGCGCTTGCCGCTGCATGCAACTCCTCTTCGTCTCCGCTCCAGCTCACCCAGCGACGTGTCGCCATGGGACCGTTCCATGGGCGCGTGTCGAGCGGCTGTGCAGCCAGCGGAGAGCAGCGATAAGCGGCGCTGACAGAGTTAGGTATTTTGCACTGTACACTGTTCAAGTAGGTGTACCAACTCCTGTTTTTACATTCGTACCCCCGCCTATGTTGCCA
Source organism: Aegilops bicornis (assembly GCA_021605145.1). NCBI lineage: Eukaryota > Viridiplantae > Streptophyta > Magnoliopsida > Poales > Poaceae > Aegilops > Aegilops bicornis. The sequence goes on from CM038669.1 coordinate 178,569,128, forward strand.
CCTGTCGGAGACCCCTTGAGCATATAAAAGGAGGCCCGAGTGCAACGTAGAGGGGGTTCGGTTCGCGTCTTTCACGAGGTTCGGTTCATTCGACTGGCCTTAGACTAGATACACTCACACTAGGTTTTGTAGCTCGCCTTGCTCCCTAGCAAGAACACAATAGATCAAACAAGCAGCAGTAGGAGTTTTATCTCTCCGGAGAGCTCCGAAGCTGGGTAAACCGCCCGCGTGCATCGCCTCGATCTGCTCTTCGTGCGACCTCCGCCCCCCTCCGAACCACAAAGGGGCCCGCTCCGCCGGCCCCATAGGTGTCCGTGGGTACGACCAGCCTCCCCGGCACATGGCGCCGAGGATCGTCTCCAGACGGTGTTGGCGACCGGTTGGTTGATGGCCTCCGTGGATGCCAACTACGACTCTCAGTTGGACGAGATGATCGTTGCCGCCACGAGCAAGTTCATCGTCCTCAAGAAGCTCGGGGACGACATCGCCGTACTCCTCCAGCCCGCGCGCCCGAGCTCCTCATTGCCTGCCACCTTAATCAGCCTCCATGGCCGGAACCTCTTCCAAGCACTGGTGGCCCTGCGACTGCCCGCCGACGCCACGAAGAATGTCCACCTAGAGGTCGCGCTAGCCGCGAGGCGCCTCGCCCTGCAAGAATTCGTCAACCTACACATCCACGTGTAGGAGCAAATCATGTAGATAGGTATCTACAAGGCCAGTGAGGACGCTACGACGTTGTCCTTCCTCAATCAGCTACAAGCCTTGGATGCCTTTGCTGAGAAGCACCTTGACCTCGCCACAAAATTTGCCGCTCCTTAGCCACTGGTCGGTTGCCCGACGCACTAAGTTGAGGAGGAGGAGGTCGTACATTGATGGATGCATCTTTCTTCTTTCCTCCTGTAACCACCACTACGATTGCATCATCGTGGCCTTAATTCTTATTGTTCTATTGCATTCTCGTACCAGTCAATAACGACATGTGCGATCCCTTTGATTAATTATATGCATCATGATGACCCATAAGTATAGGGGATCTATCGTAGTACTTTCGATAAGTAAGAATGTCGAACCCAACGAGGAGCAGAAGGAAATGATAAGCGGTTTTCAACAAGGTATTCTCTGCAAGCACTGAAATTATCGGTAACAGATAGTTTTGTGACAAGGTAATTTGTAATGGGTAACAAGTAACAAGTGTGAATAAAGTGCAGCAAGATGGCCCAATCCTTTTTGTAGTAAAGGACAAGCCTGGACAAACTCTTATATAAAGGAAAACGCTCCCGGGGACACATGGGAATTATTGTCAAGCTAGTTTTCATCACGTTCATATGATTCGCGTTCGGTACTTTGATAATTTGATATGTGGGTGGACCGTTGCTTGGGTGCTGTCCTTACTTGGACAAGCATCCCACTTATGATTAACTCCTATTGCAAGCATCCGCAACTACAAAAGAAGTATTAAGGTAAACCTAACCATAGCATGAAACATATGGATCCAAAGCAGCCCCTTACGAAGCAACAGATAAACTAGGGTTTAAGCTTCTGTCACTCTAGCAACCCATCATCTACTTATTACTTCCCAATGCCTTTATCTAGGCCCAAACAATGGTGAAGTGTCATATAGTCGACATTCACATGACACCACTAGAGGAGAGACAACATACATCTCATCAAAATATCGAACGAATACCAAATTCACATGACTACTAATAGCAAGACTTCTCCCATGTCCTTAGGAACAAAAGTAACTACTCACAAAGCATATTCATGTTCATAATCAGAGGGGTATTAATATGCATAATGGATCTGAACATATGATCTCCCACCAAATAAACCAACTAGCATCAACTACAAGGAGTAATCAACACTACTAGCAACCCACAGGTGCCAATCTGAGGCTTTGGGACAAAGATTGGATACAAGAGATGAACTAGGGTTTGAGAGGAGATGGTGCTGGTGAAGATGTTGATGGAGATTGGCCCCCTCCTGATGAGAGGAGCGTTGGTGATGACGATGGTGATGATTTCCCCCTCCCGGAGGGATGTTTCCCCGGCAGAACAGCTCCGTCGGAGCCCTAGATTGGTTCCGCCAAGGTTCCGCCTCGTGGCGGCGGATTTTCGTCCCGTAAGCTTGCTAATGATTCTTTCTCGGACGAAAGACTTCATATAGCAGAAGATGGGCACCGGAGGGCCACCAGGGGGCCCACGAGGCAGGGGGGCGCGCCAGGGGGTAGGGCGCGCCCCCCACCCTCATGGCCTGGGTGTGGGCCCCCTCTGGTATTTTCTTCGCTCATTATTTTTTATTATTTCCAAAAATAACTTCCGTGGAGTTTCAGGACTTTTGGAGTTGTGCAGAATAGGTCTCTAATATTGCTCCTTTTCCAGCCCAGCATTCCAGCTGCCGGCATTCCCAATAAGAGAGAATAGGAATAAGTATTGTGACATAACGTGTAATAACAGCCCATAATGCTATAAAAATTGATATAAAAGCATGATGCAAAATGGACGTATCAACTCCCCCAAGATTAGACCTTGCTTGTCCTCAAGCGGAAGCCGATAATGATAAATATGTCCACATGTTTAGAGACAGAGGTGTCGATAAAATAAAATATGGACATGAGGGCATCATGATCATTCTTATAATAGCAACATATATGGATATTGTCATATGATTTCTTATGCTCAAGTAATAATCTATTCACAATGTCAAGTATGAATCAGAAACTTCATTGAGAACCAGCAAACTATAATCTCGGTCATTGAAGCAATTGCAATTTATCATAACATCAGAAAGAGTCTATGTAAGAGCTTTTCAGCAAGTCCACATACTCAACTATCATTTAGTCTTTCACAATTGCAAACACTCACGCAATACTTGTGGTTACGGAGTTTTAATTGGACACAGAGAAAGATAGGGGCTTATAGTTTCGCCTCCCAACCTTTTACCTCAAGGGTAACGTCAACAATAATAGTTCATGCTAACTTACATCCAATTGGATATATATATATATATATATATATATATATATATATATATATATATATATATATATATATCAGGATCTTCCCAACACAATGTGCTTGCCAAAGGATAAAATGTAAGAAGGAAAGGTGAAGATCACCATGAATCTTGCATAAGGGTAAGAGATAAAAGTAAAAGATATGCCCTTCGCAGAGGGAAGCAGAGGTTGTCATGCGCTTTCTTGGTTGGATGCACGAAATCTTAATGCAAAAGAACGTCACTTTATATTGCCACTTGTGATATGGACCTTTATTATGCAGTCCGTTGCTTTTATTTCTTCCACATCACATGATCGTGTAAAGCTTATTTCCTCCACACTAATCCATCATACATATTTAGAGACCAATTTTTATTGCTTGCACCGATGACAACTTACTTGAAAGATCTTAGTCAATCCATAGGTAGATATGGTGGACTCTCATGGCAAAACTGGGTTTAAGGGAAGTTGGAAGCACAAGTAGTATCTCTACTTGGTGCAAAGAATTTGTCTAGCATGAGGGAGAAAGGCAAGCTCAACATGTTGGATGATCCATGACAATATACTTTATTTCAGATGTAAGAAAAACATAACCCATTACGTTGTCTTCCTTGTCCAACATCAACTCTTTAGCATGTCATATTTTAATGAGTGCTCACAATCATAAAAGATGTCCAAGATAGTGTATTTATATGTGAAACCTCTATTTCTTTATTGCTTCCTATTAACTGCAACGTTGACCAAAACTATGTTCGTCAACTCTCAACAACTTTTAATCATCTTACTCTTTATATGTGAAGTATGTACTCTCCATAAGATCAATATGATCTCTTTGTTTCTTTTTATTCTTTCTTTTTCTTATATTCCCTCAAGATCATAGCAAGATAATCAAGCCCTTGACTCAACACTAATCTTTATTATATATAGCTCACGGACTCAATTACATAGAAGGGATCATAAGGCAAAACTCAAAATTAGATCATATCAAAAACTTTATTCTACTAGATCAAGATATTACTAAATGGATCGAACTAAAAAAATGGCAGAGATAGGAGTGTGAAGGTGATACGATACCGGGGCACCTCCCCCAAGCTTGGCAGTTGCCAAGGGGAGTGCCCATACCCTTGTGATTATATCTCCTTTGCTGGTGAAGAAGATGGTGGTGATGATGGCTAGTCGCACATCGAACGTAAGAAATCCTCCAACTTGTGGATAATGCACTTGAGTGCGACGATATGCTCCTTCAACAAAATATTGTTACGTGTGAGATACTTGTTTTGTATACGAGCTAACTCAATCATATTGAAAGCTTCGATCTCAGTTGGGGTAAGAAGATTGTCATCAAGTTGAAGGATCTCTTCTGCTGCTGGAACTTGGTCTTCCGTGGCCTTCTTGATCACTTCATCCTTGTTGATCTCCATGGGTTCTTCCCTCTTCAGCTCTATCTTCATTAGCCAAGCATCGTTTTCACCATTATTGGAGGAGGGGGACGACATGATGCCTGGCCTTGACAACCCTGACAGAAAACAGCTCGAAACAAGAACATAGGATAATTGCGTGATACGGTGGTCAAAACCTTCGGGAGATTATATAATGATTTTTTACCGACCAAAAGAAGAATTGTGCAAGAAAACGGAGTCTGGAGAGCACACGAGGTGCCCACGAGGCAGGGGCGCGCCTAGGGGGGTAGGGCGCGCCTCCCACTGATAACCCACAAGTGTAGGGGATCGCAACAGCTTTCGAGGGTAGAGTATTCAACCCAAAATTATTGATTCGACACAAGGGGAGCCAAAGAATATTCTCAAGTATTCAACCACACCTGGATAACTTAATATGTGCAGCAAAGTATTTAGTAGCAAAGTAATATGATAGTAGTGGTAACGGTAACAAAAGAGTAATGAAGGCAAAAGTAATATTTTTGGTGTTTTGTAGTGATTTTAACAATAGCAACGGGAAAGTAAATAAGTGTAAGCCAGTATATGGAAAGCTCGTAGGCATTGGATCGGTGATGGATAATTATGTCGGATGTGGTTCATCATGTAACAATCATAACATAGGGTGACACAGAACTAGCTCCAATTCATCAATGTAATGTAGGCATGTATTCCGAATATAGTCATACATGCTTATGGAAATGAACTTGCATGACATCTTTTGTCCTACCCTCCCGTGGCAGCGGGTCCTAATGTAAACTAAGGGATATTAAGGCCTCCTTTTAATAGAGAACCGGAACAAAGCATTAGCACTTAGTGAATACATGAACTCCTCAAACTATGGTCATCATCGGCAGTGGTCCCGATTATTGTCACTTCGGGGTTGCCGAATCATAACACATAGTAGGTGACTATAGACTTGCAAGATAGGATCAAGAACTCACATATATTCACGAAAACATAATAGGTTCAGATCTGAAATCATGGCACTTGGGCCCTAGTGACAAGCATTAAGCATAGCAAAGTCATAGCAACATCAATCTCAGAACATAGTGGATACTAGGGATCAAACCCTAACAAAACTAACTCGATTAATAGATCTCATCAAACCCATCACCGTCCAGCAAGCCTACGATGGAGTTACTCACGCACGGCGGTGAGCATCATGAAATTGGTGATGGAGGATGGTTGTTGATGATAACGGCGACGAATCCCCCTCTCCGGAGCCCCGAACGGACTCCAGATCAGCCCTCACAAGAGGTTTTAGGGCTTGGCTGCGGCTCCGTATTGTAAAACGCGATGATTTCTTCTCCTTGATTTTTTCTCCCCGAAAGCAAATATATAGAGTTGGAGTTGGCGTCGGAGGAGCTCCAGGGGGCCCACGAGGTAGGGGCGCACCCTAGGGGGGCGCCCCTACCCTCATGGACAGGTGGTGGGCCCCCTGGCCTTCATCTTTTGCAAGGATTTTTTTATTATTTTTAACTAGATGTTTCGTGAAGTTTCATGTCATTCTGAGAACTTCTGTTTTCTGCACATAAACAACACTATGGCAATTATGCTGAAAAGAGCGTCAGTCCGGGTTAGTTCCATTCAAATCATGCAAGTTAGAGTCCAAAACAAGGGCAAAAGTGTTTGGAAAAGTAGACACGACGGAGACATATCAACTCCCCCAAGCTTAAACCTTTGCTTGTCCTCAAGCAATTCAGTTGACAAACTGAAAGTGATAAAGAAAACTTTTACAAACTCTGTTTGCTCTTGTTGTTGTAAATATGTAAAGCCAGCATTCAAGTTTTCAGCAAAGATCATGACTAACCACATTTGCAATAATTTTTAGGTCTCATGTTTGCTCATATAAATAGCATAATCAACTAGCGAGCCATAAAAATAAATCTCGGATGACAACACTTTCTCAAAACAATCATAATATGATATAAAAAGATGGTATCTCGCTAGCCCTTTCTGAGACCGCAAAACATAAATGCGGAGCACCTTTAAAGATCAAGGACTGACTAGAAATTGCAATTCATGGTAAAAGAGATCCAATCATAGTCATACCCAATATAAATTAATAGTAATGAATGCAAATGACAGCGGTGCTCTCAAGCTAGTGCTTTTTAATAAGAGGGTGATGACTCAACATAAAAGTAAATAGATAGGCCCTTCGCAGAGGGAAGCAGGGATTTGTAGAGGTGCCAGAGCTCGGTTTTGAAATAGAGATAAATAATATTTTGCGCGGCATACTTTCATTGTCAACATAACAACTAAGAGATGGCGATACTTCCATGCTACACACATTATAGGCGGTTCCCAAACAGAATGGTAAAGTTTATCCCCTCCACCAACAAGCATCAATCCATGACTTGCTCGAAACAACGAGTGTCTCCAACTAGCAACAATTCTGTGGGGAGTTTTGTTTGCAACTAATTTTGATTTAGTTTGCATAAAGCATGGGACTGGGCATCCCGGAGACCAGCCATTTTCTCGTGAATGAGGAGCGGAGTCCACTCCTCTTGAGAATAACCCACCTAACATGGAAGATATGGGCAGCCCTAGTTGATACATGAGCTATTCGAGCATACAAAACAGAATGTTTATTTGAAGGTTTAGAGTTTGGCACATACAAATTTACTTAGAACGGCAGGTAGATACCGCATATAGGAAGGTATAGTGGACTCATATGGAATAACTTTGGGGTTTAAGGGATTGGATGCACAAGCAGTATTCCCGCTTAGTACAAGTGAAGCCTACCAAAAGATTGGGAAGCGACCAACTAGAGAGCGACAACAGTCATGAACATGCATTAAAATTAATAAACATTGGATGCAAGCATGAGTAGGATATAATCCACCATGAACATAAATATCGTGAAGGCTATGTTGATTTGTTTCAACTACATGTGTGAACATGTGCCAAGTCAAGTCACTTAAATCATTCAAAGGAGGATACCACCCCATCATACCACATCACAACCATTTTAATAGCATGTTGGCACACAAGGTAAACCATTATAACTCATAGCTAATCAAGCATGGCACAAGCAACTATGATCTCTAATTGTCATTGCAAACATGTATATTCATAATAAGCTGAATCAGGAACGATGAGCTCATCATATTTACAAAAACAAGAGAGGTCGAGTTCATACCAGCTTTTCTCATCTCAGTCAGTCCATCATATATCATCATAATTGCCTTTCACTTGCACGACCGAACGATGTGAATAATAATAAGAGTGCACGTGCATTGGACTAAGCTGTATTCTGCGAGCATTCAATAAACAGGAGACGACAAGGCAATATGGGCTCTTGGTTAAATCAACAATAATGCATATAAGAGCCACTTCAACAATTTAATCATGGTCTCCTCCTATCGACCCCCAAAGAAAAGAAAAGAAATAAAACTATTTACACGGGAAAGCTCCCAACAAGCAAAAGAAGAACGGGAAATATTTTTGGGTTTTCTTTTTAATTAATACTACTACAGCAAGAAAAGTAAACTAACTAAAAACTACACTAACTTTTTTGGTTTTTCTTAAGGTTTCAAAAACACACAAGAAGAAAGCAAGAAAAAGAAAATAAACTAGCATCGATATTATAGTGAAGAGTATGAGCACCGACATCTAGCAATGAGTGTGTGTAAACATAAATGTAATGTCGGTGGGAAATACGATTTCCCCAAGCTTAGGCTTTTGGCCTAAGTTGGTTCATTGCCGAGGATGGCCTCATGGATACCCATAGGTGTAGCTTGGGTCGTCTTTAACGATCAGCGGCTATCGCCGCTTTGGGTTCTGGCGTGGCGTCGGGCTGCCTCCGCTCTCCTCTCGTACTCATCTGCCTCCTCTCTGGTAATAATATATCTTCGTTTTGCCTGATAATCAAAGAAGGCAGGAGCAGGGAGAGTAATACGGACAACACGCCGTTTGTCAAAGATTAGTCGATACTGGAGAGGTGATTCATTCCTCTCGACAAACTGGTGAGAGACCATAGAATTAAAATCTAAATAAGTAGGAGGCAACTCCATATCATCCTCACGAACGTCCACCTCAAGAAAATCAGCTAAGCGGGTTGCATAAATTCCTCCAAAGAAATCTCCATTATATCTATTATGATGCCACCTACGTGCAACAATGGCTCCCATAATATAAGACTGATCTCCTAACACAGCACTCCTAAGAATACTGAGGTCTGGCACACACATATGACATGCTTCATCCTTACCAGTTATGCACCTACCTATGAAGAGAGCAAAATAATGTATAGCAGGAAAGTGAATGCTCCCTATGGTAGCTTGTGTTATATCTCTAGATTCCCCTACGGTTATACCAGCAAGAAAGTCTCTAAATTCAGATTTACGGGGATCACTAGCACTACCCCATTGTGGAAGTTAGCAAGCAAAAGTAAAATCCTCTAAGTCCATGGTATAAGATTTGTCATAAAGATCAAACATGACAGTTGGAGAATTACGTGAAGATGAAAATTCAAACCTCCTCACAAATGAACTAGTGAGTTGATAGTACTGGGGGCATTTGTCTGCCTCAAAGCTCACAAGATCGGCGTTACGGAAATATGCGTTAAATTCTTCTTTGATTCCCGCTCGATCCATAAAATTTTCTGAAGGCCACTCGCAAGGCCGCACTGGAGCGTCCCTTGGGGGCTCCTCATCAGCATCACGCATTGCAAGCCTGGGTCCTTGCTTCCTTGAAGAACCTCCTTGGAACATTTTCCTAAGCATATTGCTTCCTCTGAAAAATTTCTGAAATTTTTAGTAACTTCAAACAAAAGTGAAGCAAGCTCAACAAAATTGATAGCAACTACTCCTACAAGTGCCTAGAGCCTATATCAAGCATTAGAACTACTTGGAACCATATAAATTTGACATGCAAGCTCAAGAACATGGTCACCTATGCAGCACAAATTTGCAATGAATAAAGCACTAGAACAAAAACTAATTGGACCAATGGAGGAGTCACATACCAAAGAACAATCTCCCCAAGCAGTTTTCTGAGAGGTGCTTTGAGCAAGGAGATCGAAAATCGCAGTAACGTGAGCTAGAACTCGTGCTTGAGCTAGATATTCGTGTTTGTGGGAGGAAGAAGAAGAAGATGGGTGCAGGAATAAGTGGAGGAGGGCCACCGTGGGTCCACGAGGCAGGGGGCGCGCCCTTGGGGGTATGGCGCGCCCTCCACCCTCGTGGCTGTGTGGCGCCTCCCCAGCAGTGTTTTCAAGACCATAAATCCTCAAATATTCTAGAAAAATCATATTAAATTGGCATGGCGTTCGGAGGACTTTTATTTTCAGTATTTTTATATTGCACGGATAAATCAGAAGCAGACGGAAAAATACTATTTTACTTTATTTCAACTAAATAACAGAAAGTATAAAGAGGGTACGAAGGTTGTGCTTCTAGTTTCATCCATCTCATGCTCATCAAAAGGAATCCACTAACAAGGTTGATCAAGTCTTGTTAACAAACTCATTCCGATTAACATGAAACCGAGAAATTTCGAATAACACTATGTTACCTCAACGGGATATGCACATCCCCTATAATAAGAATATCATATTTCTTCTTGACAAGAGGGAAGAGGAAATTCAAAACCTCCAAAAATAATCGATGGAATTTTTCCAATAGAGTTGATGCTATGAACTTGAGGTTGTTTCCTCGGAAAGTGTACCATATGCTCATTACCATTAACATGAATAGTGGCATTGCCTTTGTTGCAATCAATAACAGCCCCTGCAGTATTCAAAAAGGGTCTTCCAAGAATAATGGACATGCTATCGTCAAGAATAACAAAGTCCGCTAAAATAGTAACATTTGCAACCACAACAGGCACATCCTCACAAATACCGACAAGTATGGCAGTTGATTTATCAGCCATTTGCAAAGATATTTCAAGAGGGCGCCAACTTATTCAAGTCAAGTCTACGATATAAAGAGAGAGGCATAACACTAACACCGGCTCCAAGATCACATAAAGCAGTTTTAACATAGTTTCTTTTAATGGAGCATGGTATAGTAGGTACTCCTGGATCTCCAAGTTTATTTGGTATTCCACCCTTAAAAGTATAATTAGCAAGCATGGTGGAAATCTCAGCTTACGTATCTTTATTTTATTAGTGACAATATCTTTCATATGCTTAGCATAAGGATTCATTCTGAGCATATCAGTTAATCGCATACGCAAAAAGATAGGTCTAATCATTTCAGCAAAGCGCTCAAAATCCTCATCATCCTTTTTCTTGGATGGTTTGGGAGGAAAAGGCATGGGTTTCGGAACCCATGGTTCTCTTTCTTTACCATGTTTCCTAGCAACAAAGTCTCTCTTATCATAACGTTGATTCTTTGATTGTGGGTTATCAAGATCAACAACAGGTTCAATTTCTACATCATTATCATTACTAGGTTGAGCATCATCATGAACATCATCATTAGCATTTTCATTAGGTTCATGTTCATTACCAGTTGTGTTTCAAAGATCGTAAATAGAGATATCATTTGGATTCTCAGGTGGTTTAGCAACAGGTTCACTAGAAACATGCAAAGTCCTATCATTTTTTTCTTCTTTTTAGAAGGACTAGGTGCATCTATATTATTTCTCTGAGAATCTTGTTCAATTCTCTTAGGGTGGCCTTCAGGATACAAAGGTTCCTGAGTCATTCTACCAATTCTAGTAGCCACTCTAACAGCATAATCATTTTCCTTACTATTCATTTCATTGAGCAAATCATTTTGAGCCTTAAGTACTTGTTCTACTTGAGTGGTAGCCATAGAAGCATGTTTGCTAACAAGTTTAAGTTCACATCTAACATCAGCCATATAATCACCCAAGTGTTTAATCATATAAGTATTTTGTTTTAATTGTCTACCAAAATAAGCATTGAAATCTTCTTGCTTAACCATGAAGTTATCAAACTCATCCAAGTACTGGCTAGCAATTTTAGTAGGAGGAACGTCATGTTTATCATATCTATAGAGAGAATTTACCTTTACTACCTGTGTCGGGTTATCAAGACCTGCAGGTTCTTCAATAGGTAATGGATTAAGATCATATGTTAATTCAACAAGCGGTATATTAAGACCATGTATTTCTTCAATAGGAGGTAAATTCTTAACATCTTCAGCTTTAATACCTTTTTCTTTCATAGATTTCTTTGCCTCTTGCATATCTTCGTGGATCGAGAAATAGAATACCTCTCTTCTTCGGGTTGGTTTAGGAATAGGCTCAGGAGCTGGCTCAGGAAGTGTCCAATTATTTTCATTTGTCAACATATTATTCAATAGAATTTCAGCTTCATCCGGTGTTCTTTCCCTGAAAACAGAACGAGCACAACTATCCAGGTAAGCTCTGGAAGCATCGGTTAGTCCATTATAAAAGCTATCAAGTATTTCATTTTTTTTAAGAGGATGATTAGGCAAAGCATTAAGTAACTTGAGAAGCCTCCCCCAAGCTTGTGGGAGACTCTCTTCTTGAATTTGCACAAAGTTGTATATTTCCCTTAAAGCAGCTTGTTTCTTATCAGCAGGGAAATATTTGGCAGAGAAGTAATAAATCATATCCTGGGGACTACGCACACAACCAGGATCAAGAGAATTAAACCATATCTTAGCATCACCCTTTAATGAGAACGGAAATATTTTAAGGATATAAAAGTAGCGAGGTCTCTCATCATTAGTGAATAGGGTGGCTGTATCATTTAATTTAGTAAGATGTGCCACAACAGTTTCAGATTCATAGCCATGAAAAGGATCAGATTCAACCAAAGTAATTATATCAGGATCAACAGAAAATTCATAATCCTTATCGGCAACACAAATAGGTGAAGTAGCAAAAGCAGGGTCAGGTTTCATTCTATCTCTAAGAGATTCCTTACTCCATTTAACTAATAGCCTCTTAAGCTCAGATCTACCCTTGTAGGCTAAAATAGTTGTAGAAGCTTCCATATCAAAAACATAACCCTCAAGAATAACAGGCATATCTTCATCATCACTTTCATCAATATAATCAGTTTCAATAATTTCTTTCTCTTTAGCCCTAGCAATTTGTTCATCAAGAAATTCACTAAGGGCACAGAGTATCAAGCATAGAAGTAGTTTCATCATAAGTATCATGCATAGCAGAAGTGGCATCACCAATAACATGCGACATATCGTAACTAATAGCGTAGCGGGTTTAGGTGTCGCGAGCTTACTCACAACAGAAGGTGAATCAAGTGCGAGCTAGATGGCGCTTCCTTACCTCCCTCGTAGTTGAGGGATAAATTGTTGTCTTAGCGTCTTTCAAGTTCTTCATAGTGACCAGCAGATATAAATCCCAAGTGACTCAAAGAATAGAGCTATGCTCCCCGTCAATGGCGCCAGAAATTAGTCTTGATAACCCACAAGTGTAGGGGATCACTATAGCTTTCGAGGGTAGAGTATTCAACCCAAATTTATTGATTCGACACAAGGGGAGCCAAAGAATATTCTCAAGTATTAGCAGTTGAGTTGTCAATTCAACCACACCTGGATAACTTAATATCTGCAGCAAAGTATTTAGTAGCAAAGTAATATGATAGTAGTGGTAACAGTAACAAAAGAGTAATGAAAGCAAAAGTAATATTGTTGGTGTTTTGTAGTGATTGTAACAATAGCAACGGGAAAGTAAATAAGCGTAAACCAGTATATGGAAAGCTCGTAGGCATTGAATCGGTGATGGATAATTATGCCGGATGCGGTTCATCATGTAACAATCATAACATAGGGTGACATAGAACTAGCTCCAATTCATCAATGTAATGTAGGCATGTATCCCGAATATAGTCATACGTGCTTATGGAAAAGAACTTGCATGACATCTTTTGTCCTACCCTCCCGTGGCAGCGGGGTCCTAACGGAAACTAAGGGATATTAAGGCCTCCTTTTAATAGAGAACCGGAACAAAGCATTAGCACTTAGTGAATACATGAACTCCTCAAACTATGGTCATAACCGGGAGTGGTCCCGATTATTGTCACTTCGGGGTTGCCGGATCATAACACATAGTAGGTCACTATAGACTTGCAAGATAGGATCAAGAACTCACATATATTCAGGAAAACATAATAGGTTCAGATCAGAAATCATGGCACTCAGGCCCTAGTGACAAGCATTAAGCATAGCAAATTCATAGCAACATCAATATCAGAACATAGTGGATACTAGGGATCAAACCCAAACAAAACTAACTCGATTACATGATAGATCTCATCCAACCCATCACCGTCCAGCAAGCCTACGATGGAATTACTCATGCATGGCAGTGAGCATCATGAAATTGGTGATGGAGGATGGTTGATGATGACGACGGCGACGAATACCCCTCTCCGGAGCCCCGAACGGACTCCAGATCAACCCTCTCGAGAGGTTTTAGGGCTTGGCGGCGGCTCCGTATCGTAAAACGCGATGATTTCTTCTCCTTGATTTTTTTTCTCCCCGAAAGAAAATATATAAAGTTGGAGTTGGCGTCGGAGGAGCTCTAGGGGGCCCACGAGGTAGGGGGCGCGCCCTAGGGAGGCGTGCCCCCCACCCTCATGGACAGGTGGTGGGCCCCCTGGCCTTCATCTTTTGCAACGATTTATTATTATTTTTAACTAGATTTTCTGTGAAGTTTCAGGTCATTCCGAGAACTTTTGTTTTCTGCACATAAACAACACAATGGCAATTCTGCTGAAAACAACGTTAGTCCGGGTTAGTTCCATTCAAATCATGCAAGTTAGAGGCCAAAACAAGGGCAAAAGTGTTTGGAAAAGTAGATACAATGGAGACGTATCACCCACCCTCGTGGAAGCCTCGTGTCCTTCCCGGACTGCTTCTTATTTTCCTATTTTCTTAAATATTCCAAAACGGAGAAAATTGGCATTAGAGCTGTTTTGGAGTCGGTTTACTTACCGCACCACATGCCTATTCCTTTTCAGAGTCTGCAACGTTCTGGTAAGTGTCCCTTATGTATTCCTCCGGGGTTACAGTTTCAATAATATTAGATTCAACATTTATAGGATTACCTGAGATATAATGTTTGATTCTTTGACCGTTCACCACCTTCGGAATTGTGCCTTCGAAGTTGTTCATTTTTATAGCACCGGAACGATAGACCTCCTCGATAACGTAAGGACTTTCCCATTTAGAGCGAAGCTTTCCTGCAAAAAATCTTAAACGAGAGTTGTATAGCAACACATAATCACCTACACTAAACTCATGCTTTTGTATCCTTTTGTCATGCCATCTTTTATCTTTTTCCTTAAACAATTTGGCATTCTCATAGGCCTGGGTTCTCCATTCATCAAGTGAGCTAATGTCAAATAACCTCTTCTCACCGGCAAGTTTGAAATCATAATTTAGCTCTTTAATAGCCCAATATGCCTTATGTTCTAGTTCGAGAGGTAATTGACATGCTTTTCCATAAACCATTTTATACGGAGACATAGTCATAAGATTTTTATATGCAGTTCTATAGGTCCATAATGCATCATCAAGTTTCTTGGACCAATTCTTTCTAGATCTATTAACAGTCTTTTGCAAAATTAATTTGAGCTCTCTGTTACTCAATTCTACTTGACCACTAGACTGTGGGTGATAAGGAGATGCAATTCTATGATTAACATCATACTTAGCAAGCATTTTACGAAAAGCACCATGAATAAAATGTGAACCACCATCAGTCATTAAATATCTAGGGACTCCAATCCTCGGAAAAATAACTTCTTTAAGCATCTTAATAGAGGTGTTATGATCAGCACTACTAGTTGGAATAGCTTCTACCCACTTGGTAATGTAATCAAGAGCAACTAAAATATGTGTATACCCATTAGAGGAAGGAAACGGTCACATATTGTAACGCCCCGGATACAATTTTCCATATTCGTAACTCCAACTCTTGCCTTTTCCGGAGATACGATATGATTTTTCCTTCGTGGTTGGGTTTTTGTCTTTGTTTTGCTTTTTGTTCATGTCATGCATTCATCATTGCATCTTTTGCATTGCATCATGTCATCATGCAACCCTTTTTAAAACTCAACTAAATAAATCGAGTGGATCCTCGGTCCATTTAAATTGAGGGATATTCACAATGGTGATTTCTCTTTATAACATATCCTCCCATATTAGGGAGCTATATTAAAATATTCCATTAACTTTGGAATTAACCATAACACACTTGCAAAAATAAATCCCAATGCCTTTGTTATCATAATTCTTGGTCTCTAACTTTGCCATATATCATTTCATCATTTTTCCAAGCTCCACCAAAAATCTGAACATTTTTGGACCTTCCAAACCCCCACTCCCTATTTAAACTCTTTTGAATGTAATTCAAATGAGGTTGTATTCAAACCCTTCGACACGTCTCTTTGCAATTTTTCTGGATCAAGACCATTTTGGTGAGCCCAGGAAAATTATCCGCGTGTCCAACATCTTCCCCTAACCTCCCTTTCTTTTCCTTCTTATCTCTGTTTTCTTTCAATTTTCTTTAGAGTGAGGGAGAGAAGAGAGCCCAGCAGCCAAGCCAAGCCTGCTTCCTCCGCTGCCCAAGGCCCAGCCGGCCCCTGCCTATCTAACCCTAGCCCTGAACCCCCTCCTCTCGATCTCTCCCTCCGCCGCCAGACTCCACGCACCTCTCCTCGATCCGCGTCGCGCCAGTCCCCCCACTCGCTCGCCCCTCCATCCTCGTCCCAATCGGGAGAGGCTCCCGATCCGCCAAACTGTGATTCGGCGCCTCCCAATCTCGGCCAGCCGTGCCTCCTCCTCCCTCCGCTCGGCCTCAACCTCCAGGCCATCTTTGTCGTGACCCGTCCGGCCATCACCCGCTCCGGTGACCCATCGCCACCGCCATTGTCGGCGACCACCGAGGAGGGCCACCTCATGCCCCGCCCGCTTAGCGTCCCTCGTCTGAGCTCCTTCCATGGCCACACCTCGCCGTCCGGGCTGCTGCTCCCGTCGGCCCTGCCATTGCGCCTCCTCGCCGAGGCCACCTGGTTCATCCTCCACGCCATGGCCAACCCGACCCCAAGCTCCTGCTGCAGCCGCTTCTTCCCAGCTCCGCCCCTACTTCTCCGACTTCGTCCTCGATCGGACAGCATCGACCGGCCCCGCCTCCAACGCCCGCAACTCCGGCCTCTCCTGCAGCACTCTTACACGCACCCCTCGTTGGCCTTTGATCCCCTGCCCGACTCCAAGACCGCAGCTCCATGTCCCCGTGGATGCCAAGCTCTCTTTCGGGGACCTCCTCAAGACCAGGAACGCCCTGACCGAGACCGACAAGTTCCACTACGCAGATTCGCCAAGTCCGACTACAAAGCAAAGACCATGCACCACTACTGTTCCTATGGATTTTGGCAAGTACCCCTACGCACGGATTGGCCAAGGTCGACTACGCCCGATGATGCGACAAGTACCTCTACCGATGACTCGGACGTCTACGAACCGTGTACGACTACCGTCGCCAAAATCACGAGTACCTCTACCGTTGTCGTGTACCACTACTTCCTCTACATCGCGAGAACGTCTACTTCCCTCAACGAACTCGAACCGCTCCGAAAATGCACGCTTCAAAGGTATAACCCCGAGACGACGCCCGTGAACGAATGCATGTGTTGTATGAGATGCCCGTGTTTGCACCGTGTCCGAATTGTCACTCGTTTCCATGCCACTAACCCGTGGGAACCCGGTAGTCGGGAGCACCCCACCATCTCTAGCATGTTTCGCACATCCGCACGCTTCCTTTTGCACCGGTATATCCATGAGCTACCGGAACCGATATATGTTGCCGTGGCATCATTTTCGGATTCGCTGCCGTGGCACCCTTTCTTCCACCACGGTGACAAATGCTTCATAACATGCTCATGTCAACATTTTCATAAAATTGCTTAAAACTTGCATATGTCATCCGCATCATAATAACAACATTTAAAATGTTTATATTTGTTGTTTCCATCAATTTGCTAAATGCATATGGGGATTTACCGTATTTGTTGTTTGTTATATCATGACCCATAAAAATTGTTTAGATGGTATAGTTTTGTTATGCTTCACCTATTGCCATGTTAACCAACATTTAATATTGTTGAGTACCTAACCGAGATTAAACTAAATATGTCAATGTGGTGTTTTGTCAATATGCAACCCGTTGCATATTGAGCTCCACTTAACTTGTAGCATTGTTTGTTGCACTTTGCCCTGCCATGCCTCAATAAACCGGACATGCATCATACTTGATTGTGCATCGTGCCATGTTTATGCTTGTGCATTTATCATGTTGTTTGTTACTTTCTGGTGTTGCTTCTTAGTTCCGGTAATGTTGCGATTGTGAGGATTCGTTCGACTACTCCCGTTCGTCTTCTTCATGGACTCGTTCTTCTTCCTAGCGGGATTTCAGGCAAGATGACCGTCACCTTGGATCTCATTACTATCATTGCTATGCTAGTTGCTTCGTTCTATCGCTTTGCTGCGTTACCTACCACTTGCTGCTCAAGCCTCCCAAATTGCCATGAACCTCTAACCTTTGTCACCCTTCCTAGCAAACCGTTGTTTGGCTATGTCACTGCTTTTGCTCAGCCCCTCTTATAGCGCTGCTAGTTGCATGTGAAGATGAAGATTGCTCCATGTTGGATTATGTTTATGTTGGGATATCACAATATCTCTTATATTATTAATGCATCTATATACTTGGTAAAGGGTGGAAGGCTCGGCCTTATGCCTGGTGTTTTGTTCCACTCTTGCTGCCCTAGTTTCCGTCATATCGGTATTATGTTCCCGGATTTTGCGTCCCTAACGCGGTTGGGTGATTTATGGGACCCCCTTGACAGTTCGCTTTGAATAAGACTCCTCCAGCAAGGCCCAACCTTGGTTTTCCATTTGCCTCACCACCACCTACTTTTCCCTTGGGAGTCGCGCTCTCGAGGATCATCATTATTTCAGCCCCCCCCCCCGGGCCAATGCTTGTCTAAGCGTTGGTCCAAACTAGAGCACCATGCGGGACCATCCCTTGGAAACTTGGGTTACGTCGGTACCTGTACGCTTTGCTTATCCGGTGTTGCCCTGAGAACGAGATATGTGCAGCTCCTATCGGGATTGTCGGCGCATCGGGCGGCTTTGCTGGTCTTGTTTTATTGCTGTCGAAATGTCTTGTAGCCGGGATCCCGAGACTGATCGGGTCTTCCCGGGGAGAAGGAATATCCTTCTATGATCGCGAGAGCTTATCATGGGCTAAGTTGGGACACCCCTGCAGGGTTTGAACTTTCGAGAGCCGTGCCCGCGGTTATGTGGCAGATGGGAATTTGTTAATATCCGGTTGTAGTAAACTTGAAGTAAACTCTTCTAAAATGCACCAACCGTAATGCGTAATCGCGTGAGTGTCTCTTTTCGGGGTTGATCGAGAGGAGAACACGGTCTTTGGGTTATGTTTGACGTAAGTAGGAGTTCAGGATTACTTCTTGATCATTGCTAGCTTCACGACCGTTCCGCTTGTTCTCTTCTCGCTCTTATTTGTGTATGTTAGCCACCATATATGCTTAGTTGCTGCTGCAACCTCACCACTTTGCCCCTTCCTTTCCCTTTAAGCTTTGCTAGTCTTGATACCCCTGGTAATGGGATTCTTTGAGTCCTCGTGGCTCACAGATTACTACACCACCAGTTGCAGGTGTACAGGTTATGCGATGATCATGACGCGAGAGCGATGTTTATTTGTGTTGGAGTTCTTCATCCGCTTCTTCGATCGTGGGATAGGTTCCAGGTCGGCAGCTGGGCTAGCAGGTGGATATTGTTTGAGTTTGTTTATGTTTCATCCGTAGTCGGATGTTGATCTTGTATATGATGTGTTGTTGTATTCGTGTGGCATTGTATGCCTTTTGTATGTATCCCCATCTATTATGTAATGTTGATGTAATGATATCCACCTTGCAAAAGCGTCTTCAAGATGCGCTTCTATCCTTGGTGGGACCTTGAGTTCCTTTAGGATAGGGTCGCATCTTGGGCGTGACAAGTTGGTATCAGAGCCTCGACCGACCATAGGAGCCCCCTTGTTTGTTGGCCGTTGTTGAGTCTAGAAGAAAACTATTTTGAGTCTTAGGATTATATATATATCGGAGAGTAGGATCTTTTTACTCCTCAGTCCTTTCGTCGCTCTGGTGAGGTCTCCTGACGTAGAAGTTTTGTCTCTTCTCTCCTCAAATTTCACTAAAAAAAATTTTAGGATCACGCGGGTATCTTGGAATCGTTCCGATGGTTTTGTGACGAGAACATTGTTCTTGGTGCCTCGACATTTAGGGGTTGTGGCGGTGTCCCGGGAGTTGAGCTCCGAGGTGTTGTCGCCACAATTTTATCGTTGCGATTCGAATACCTGAGCTTTGCCGACATTGAAAATCTCTTTTGTACAGTTGTTGGTGAGATAACCCCGATAACCCAGTACTGGGGCGAGCTCGGGAGTATTGCCATAACTCGTATAACGGATGCTTTTCGAAGGTTGAGGTACACGATTTCCGGAGTTTTCTTGGTTATGTGTTGACGGATGGATACAATTTGGATCTAGGTATTGTTAGTTTGGGTGATATATTTTGTGTCCCCTGTATCCCCAACACCAGATTGCATAACCGTAAAGTTTCGGGAGTTTATAGGTGGGAATTCAAGTAGCTCCTAGAATATCTTTCCGACAGATGCATGATATGGGATTAGGGTAAATCTCTATCATATGTATTTGTTCCGGCTTTTCCGCAAGCCAATCCTTTGTTTTGTTTTGAGTTGTGGTATTTGAGTTGCTTCAATTTCAAGTGTTGATTCCATACCTTTCAAGCGGTGTTCTCATATTGCTATGTGAATACTAATCCTTCTTATCATCGAGGTCGTCATGTTAATTCTTTTCCCAACCGGTGTGCTTCTCTTCAAATGGATCCGATCATTTCAACATTTGCGAGATCAATTCTAAGTTTTCTCAACGGTGTCTGTTTCATCCGTCCCAAGTTGTCTTTGTTTTCCCGCCCTCTCACCCTTTTTCTTCAAGGACTCAGATTTCTTAATCAAGTATCCATCTTATAGATGGGAAGTCTCTCCATTCTTTTTCGTCAATGTTCTTATCCGGTGATTCTCAGGAAGATACTAACGGAGCCTTAACTTCATCATTATTTGTTCTCTTTCTTCTCCAGTGGATTAATTTCAAGCTTTGTCAATCTTTTTTTCCCTTGTCTCAAATGTTTTTCTCGTACCGGTGCACCTCTTAATCATCCACTTCTCGCTATTCAATTGTTCCGGAGTGATGAAGATATCTCAGAAGATTCAAGTTTCCATTCTCAATTCACTCAAGTTCTGTTGAGGATGCCATCTCATTCAAGCCATTTAATTCAACCGTGCAACCTCTCTTTAAAATTGTTCAACTGTGTTTTCTTTCGACCGGGCCCTAACCCACGTGTCTTTTCCGGGATCTTAAGCGACTCTTCTAATTTTCCCGGAGTTATTCTCAAATTCTTTTCAAGTGTGACGTAAGAATGGAGCCCATCAGTCACATGCCTTCTCCAAGGTCGCTTTCAAACTCTTTTCATCTTTGGCGCAACCTTTCCTCTTTTAATCCTTCCGGAGTTTTTCAACAATTCATGGTGATGTTTCTCATCCTCATTCTCAACATTTGAAGACCGAAGAAGAGTTTATCTTAAATCTCGCTCCATTCTCTTCAAGATTCATGGTTCAAGTTTGATGCCATCCTCTCATAATTGTTTTCGATTCTGAGAATTCTTTTTAACCATCCGGAGCATTTCATGAGTTGTTTCCATTTCTTTCCTCCGAAGGCCATCATGTCATAATTCCTCATTCCCAGCTTTCAGCTCTCGTTCTCTAAATCTTACCAATTGCATCATTCAAGTATTATCTAATCAGTTCATGATCTCTTCGTTCTCATGTATCTAAATCCTCTCAAGTATCTTCGCTTTTCTTTTCTCCAATTCTTCACGGTGAATTGTGCCTTTGCTACGTTCATTTTCAATCCTTATGGTGGTTCGTTCAAGATTTCACTTCCTTCGTTATCATATTAATTCATTCGTTGTTTCCAAATTCCACCGGTGGTTCCATCAATACCTTCTCAAGTTTGCGCCATATCTATCTTAATCCTTTCCACGAGAATAAGTAGTATGCCAAATCTGTTGCTTGTCATCAATCTAAATTGGTGAAGGATAAGCATAACATAATTCTTGTTCTTGTTTCATCCAAGTGTTTAATCCCTCCCTTCGGAGTTTGTTCATGATGAAGTAATTCTCGGTTCTAGTGTTTCATCTTTTCTTTTCCGGAGTTCCATTTTTTTTCGCATTATCTTGTCGGGAAGCTCCATCTAAATCATCGCAAGGCTTCACCTTGTGTTTTCAACTTCTCTTTCTTTTTATCATCCTTTTATTACCGGAGTTCTTCATGGAGGCTCTACATGGTGGTTCGTCAAGGATTGTTTTCTCTCTTCAATTGTTCTTCAAGATTTCTCTCGAAGTTATGATCCGCCAAGCTATACTCTAAGATAAACATGGTGCTCAACACATGTTTTGTTTTGAGGAGTTCAAGCATTCTTCATCTTGCATTCCAAAGTGCAATTCCTTCTATCTTATCTTTTGAGATGGGGTTATGTCATCCTCGACAATTTCTCTTCATGTTTCATGATTCACAAGTTGCCAAGAAGGAGATATTTTAAAACCATCATTTTCTCTTCGATCATGAGTTATTTCAACCCATCATAATTTCTTCGTTGAGGTATCTTGATATAGATTTCACCTAAAAGCCTTCCATTGGGAATGTTGCTATTTGTGGTGCTTATCAATGATCCAAGTTTATCTCTCTATCCTCTCGGCGAAAGAAGTTTTCATCTCTTCTTTGATCTCAAACAAACAATTGTTTTTCGTTAGTGGCATAATTTCACCTCAAGTGTTGAGATGTTTCCATACGCCCACTGCAAGCTTATTCTTATCATTGTTGGTTTTCCAACAACTCCATTATAACCTTCTTGGAAGGGTGCTTTCGAAGCTCATTTGTGGCAGAAGTTGGCATTTTCTTCTCCATTCTATTATTCCAATGATCTATCTTCTATTATTTCTTCCAGAGGCATTGTGATGTTGCTCTCTTCACCCATCACCTCGTTTTGTCAAGATCATGTTATTTTCTTACTTATCCATTTAACCAGAGTGTTGTGTCATCTCTTCAAGTTCTTTTCATCTTATCAAGTTTCCTTCTTCTTCCAGTCGGAGTGCTGTCAAAATTATATCAATCTTATTCCTGCTCTATCTAGTTTTAACCGGAGTGGTTTCAATATCTATCTTATCACAAAACCTCTTGGTTCTCGTCGTATCCCATGTTCTTCTTATCTAACGGAGTGTTCGCAATATTGTTCATCTCCATTGTATTCTTCTTTAAATTGTTTAACCTTCTCAAGGTTCTTTGGTCTCACTCGTTTGTCAAAGAAGCAACTTTGTTTTACCTCTTCCGTTTCCATTTTTCTCCGGTGCCATTCCTAGATCTCGGGACGAGATCCTCTCGTAGTTGTGGAGTGTTGTAACGCCCCGGATACAATTTTCCATATTCGTAACTCCAACTCTTGCCTTTTCCGGAGATGCGATATGATTTTTCCTTCGTGGTTGGGTTTTTGTCTTCGTTTTGCTTTTTGTTCATGTCATGCATTCATCATTGCATCTTTTGCATTGCATCATGTCATCATGCAACCCTTTTTAAAACTCAACTAAATAAATCGAGTGGATCCTCGGTCCATTTAAATTGAGGGGTATTCACAATGGTGATTTCTCTTTATAACATATCCTCCCATATTAGGGAGCTATATTAAAATATTCCATTAACTTTGGAATTAACCATAACACACTTGCAAAAATAAATCCCAATGCCTTTGTTATCATAATTCTTGGTCTCTAACTTTGCCATATATCATTTCATCATTTTTCCAAGCTCCACCAAAAATCTGAACATTTATGGACCTTCCAAACCCCCACTCCCTATTTAAACTCTTTTGAATGTAATTCAAATGAGGTTGTATTCAAACCCTTCGACACGTCTCTTTGCAATTTTTCTGGATCAAGACCATTTTGGTGAGCCCAGGAAAATTATCCGTGTGTCCAACATCTTCCCCTAACCTCCCTTTCCTTTCCTTCTTATCTCTGTTTTCTTTTAATTTTCTTTAGAGTGAGAGAGAGAAGAGAGCCCAGCAGCCAGGCCAAGCCTGCTTCCTCCGCTGCCCAAGGCCCAGCCGGCCCTCGCCTATCTAACCCTAGCCCGAACCCCTCCTCTCGATCTCTCCCTCACGCCAAAGACCCACGCACCTCTCCTCGATCCCAGCGTCGCCAGTCCCCCACTCGCTCGCGCCCTCCATCCTCGTCCCAATCGGAGAGGCTCCCGATCCTTGAAACCGTGATCCGCGCCCCCAGCCTCGTCGGCGCCCGTGCCTCCTCCTCCTCCTCCGTTCGGCCTCAACCTCCAGGCCATCTCTGCCAGTGACCCGTCCGCCATCGCCCGCTCCGGTGACCCGCCATCACACCATTGTCGGCGACCACCAGAGGGCCACCTCGCCTTGCTGCCCGCCGCTTAGCGTCCCTCGCGTCGAGCTCCTTCCATGGCCACGCCTGGCCGTCTGGCTGCTGCTCCCGTCGGCCCTGCCATTGCGCCTCCTCGCCGAGGCCACCTGGTTCATCCTCCACGCCATGGCCAACCCGACCCCAAGCTCCTGCTGCAGCCGCTTCTTCCCAGCTCTGCCCCTACTTCTCCGGCTTTGTCCTCGACGGACAGCATCGGTAGCCCCGCCTCCAACGCCCGCAACTCCGGCCTCTCCTGCAGCACTCTTACACGCACCTCGTTGGCCTTTGATCCCTGCCCGACTCCAAGACCGCAGCTCCATGTCCCCTGTGGATGCCAAGCTCTCTTCGGGGACCTCCTCAAGACCGAGGAACGCATACGACCGAGACCGACAAGTACCACTATGCGGGTTCGCCAAGTCCGACTACAAAGCAAAGACCATGCACCACTACTGTTCCTGTGGATTTTGGCAAGTACCCCTACGCACGGATAGGCCAAGGTCGACTACGCCCGATGATGCGACAAGTACCACTACCGATGACTCGGACGTGTACGACTACCGTCGCCAAAATCACGAGTACCTCTACCGTTGTCGTGTACCACTACTTCCTCTACATCGCGGGAACGTCTATTTCCCTCAACGAACTCGAACCGCTCGAAAATGCACGCTTCAAAGGTATAACCCGAGACGACGCCCGTGAACGAATGCATGTGTTGTATGAGATGCCCGTGTTTGCACCGTGTCCAAATTGTCACTCGTTTCCATGCCACTAACCCGTGGGAACCCGGTAGTCGGGAGCACCCCACCATCTCTAGCATGTTTCGCACATCCGCACGCTTCCTTTTGCACGGTATATCCATGAGCTACCGGAACCGATATGTTGACGTGGCATCATTTTCGGATTCGCTGCCGTGGCACCCTTTCTTCCACCACGGTGACAAATGCTTCATAACATGCTCATGTCAACATTTTCATAAAATTGCTTAAAACTTGCATATGTCATCCGCATCATAATAACAACATTTAAAATGTTTATATTTGTTGTTTCCATCAATTTGCTAAATGCATATGGGGATTTACCGGATTTGTTGTTTGTTATATCCGGCCCCATTTAAATTGTTTAGATGGTATAGTTTTGTTATGCTTCACCTATTGCCATGTTAACCAACATTTAATATTGTTGAGTACCTAACCGAGATTAAACTAAATATGTCAATGTGGTGTTTTGTCAATATGCAACCCGTTGCATATTGAGCTCCACTTAACTTGTAGCATTGTTTGTTGCACTTTGCCATGCCATGCCTCAATAAACCGGACATGCATCATACTTGATTGTGCATCGTGCCATGTTTATGCTTGTGCATTTATCATGTTGTTGGTTTCTTTCCGGTGTTGCTTCTGAGTTCCGGTAATGTTGCGATTGTGAGGATTCGTTCGACTACTCCCGTTCGTCTTCTTCATGGACTCGTTCTTCTTCCTAGCGGGATTTCAGGCAAGATGACCGTCACCTTGGATCTCATTACTATCATTGCTATGTTAGTTGCTTCGTTCTATCGCTTTGCTGTGTTACCTACCACTTGCTGCTCAAGCCTCCCAAATTGCCATGAACCTCTAACCTTTGTCACCCTTCCTAGCAAACCGTTGTTTGGCTATGTCACTGCTTTTGCTCAGCCCCTCTTATAGCGCTGCTAGTTGCGGTGAAGATGAAGATTGCTCCATGTTGGATTATGTTTATGTTGGGATATCACAATATCTCTTATATTATTAATGCATCTATATACTTGGTAAAGGGTGGAAGGCTCGGCCTTATGCCTGGTGTTTTGTTCCACTCTTGCTGCCCTAGTTTCCGTCATATCGGTATTATGTTCCCGGATTTTACGTCCCTAACGCGGTTGGGTGATTTATGGGACCCCTTGACAGTTCGCTTTGAATAAGACTCCTCCAAAGAAGGCCCAACCTTGGTTTTCCATTTGCCTCACCACCACCTACTTTTCCCTTGGGAGTCGCTCTCGAGGATCATCATTATTTCAGCCCCCGGGCCAATGCTTGTCTAAGCGTTGGTCCAAACTAAACACCATGCGGGACCATCCCTTGAAACTTGGGTTACGTCGGTACCTGTACGCTTTGCTTATCCGGTGTTGCCCTGAGAACGAGATATGTGCAGCTCCTATCGGGATTGTCGGCGCATCGGGCGGCTTTGCTGGTCTTGTTTTATTGCTGTCGAAATGTCTTGTAGCCGGGATCCCGAGACTGATCAGGTCTTCCCGGGGAGAAGGAATATCCTTCGTTGATCGCGAGAGCTTATCATGGGCTAAGTTGGGACACCCCTGCAGGGTTTGAACTTTCGAGAGCCGTGCCCGCGGTTATGTGGCAGATGGGAATTTGTTAATATCCGGTTGTAGTAAACTTGAAGTAAACTCTTCTAAAATGCACCAACCGTGTGCGTAACCGTGAGTGTCTCTTTTCGGGGTTGATCGAGAGGAGAACACGGTCTTTGGGTTATGTTTGATGTAAGTAGGAGTTCAGGATCACTTCTTGATCATTGCTAGCTTCATGACCGTTCCGCTTGTTCTCTTCTCGCTCTTATTTGCGTATGTTAGCCACCATATATGCTTAGTTGCTGCTGCAACCTCACCACTTTACCCCTTCCTTTCCCTTTAAGCTTTGGTAGTCTTGATACCCCTGGTAATGGGATTGCTGAGTCCTCGTGGCTCACAGATTACTACACCACCAGTTGCAGGTACAGGTTATGCGATGATCATGACGCGAGAGCGATGTTTATTTGTGTTGGAGTTCTTCATCTGCTTCTTTGATCGGGGATAGGTTCGGTCGGCATCCTGGGCTAGCGGTGGTGGATATTGTTTGAGTTTCATTTATGTTTCATCCGTAGTCGGATGTTGATCTTGTATATGATGTGTTGTTGTATTCGTGTGGCATTGTATGCCTTTTGTATGTATCCCCATCTATTATGTAATGTTGATGTAATGATATCCACCTTGCAAAAGCGTCTTCAAGATGCGCTTCTATCCTTGGTGGGACCTTCGAGTAGGATAGGGTCGCATCTTGGGCGTGACACATATAATCAAAGCCCCAAACATCGAATGGTTCAATAACAAGTGAATAATTCATAGGCATTTCTTGACGTCTACTAATATTACCAATTCTTTGACATTCATCACAAGACAAGACAAACTTACGAGCATCCTTGAAGAGAGTAGGCCAATAAAAACCGGATTGCAATACCTTATGTGCAGTTCTATCTCCATCTTGGTGTCCCCCATAAGCCTCGGAGTGACCCTTGCGTAGGATTTGTTCATGTTCATGCTCAGGTACACAACGTCTAATAACACCATGTACTCCTTTATAAAGATGTGGGTCATCCCAAAAGTAATGTCTCAAATAATAGAAAAACTTTTTCTTTTGCTGGTATGTGAAACTAGGTGGTATAAATTTAGCAACAATGTAATTAGCATAATCAGCATACCATGGAGCAGTTCGAGAAGCATTTATGATAGCTAATTGTTCATCAGGGAAGCTATCATCAATAGGTAGTGGGTCATCAAGAACATTCTCTAACCTAGACAAGTTGTCTGCAATGGGGTTCTCAGCTCCCTTTATATCAATAATATGCAAATCAAATTCTTGTAGCAAGAGAACCCATCTAATAAGTCTAGGTTTAGCATCTTTCTTTTCCATAAGGTATTTAATAGCAGCATGATCAGTGTGAATAGTTACTTTATAATCAACAATATAAGGTCTGAACTTATCACAAGCAAATACAACTGCTAAGAATTCCTTTTCAGTAGTAGCATAATTTTTCTGGGCGTTGTCTAGAGTTTTACTAGCATATTGAATAACGTTTAATTTATTATCAACTCTTTGCCCTAGAACAGCACCTATAGCATAATCACTAGCATCACACATAATTTCAAAGGGTAAATTCCAGTCAGGTGGCTGAACGATAGGTGCAGAGATTAATGCTTTCTTAAGTATTTCAAATGCTTATACACAATCGTCATTAAAGAGAAAAGGAATATCTTTTTGTAATAGATTATTCAGAGGCCGAGAAATTTTTGGGAAGTCCTTAATGAACCTCCTATAAAAACAGGCATGAACAAGGAAACTTCTTATACCTTTGATGTCCTTGGGACACGACATCTTTTCAATAGCATCAGCTTTAGCTTTATCTACTTCAATACCTGTTTCAGAAATTTTATGCCCCAAGACAATTCCTTCATTAACCATAAAGTGGCACTTCTCCCAATTCAAGACAAGGTTAGTTTCTCCACATCTCTGCAAAACTCGATCAAGGTTGCTCAAGCAATCATCAAAAGATGATTCATAAACGGAGAAATCGTCCATGAAAACCTCACAAATCTTTTCACAAAAATCAAAGAATAGCCATCATGCATCTTTGAAAGGTAGCAGGTGCATTACATAAACCAAAAGGCATACATCTATAAGCAAAAGTACCGAAAGGGCAAGTAAAAGTGGTCTTTGCTTGATCATCAGCTGACACAGGTATTTGAGAAAAACCAGAGTAACCATCTAGAAAGCAAAAAATGTGTATGTTTGGATAATCTTTCTAGCATTTGATCTATGAATGGCAAGGGGTAATGATCCTATTTAGTAGCTTTATTTAATTTACGGAAATCAATTACCATGCTATAACCTGTAATATTTTTTGCGGAATCAATTCATCTTTATCATTAGGAACGACAGTAATACCTCCCTTCTTAGGGACACAATGGATGTGACTTACCCTTGACTATCGACAGCGGGATAAATTATTCCTGCCTCAAGGAGCTTTAATATTTCCTTTCTTACCACTTCTTTCATCTTAGGATTTAGCGTCGTTGGTGATCAATAACTGGTTTGGTGTCTTTCTCCAAATTTATTTTGTGTTGACATAGAGTGGGACTAATGCCCTTAAGATCATCAAGAGTATATCCAATAGCAGCACGGTGCTACTTTAGAGTTTTCAATAATTTTTCTTCCTCCTTCTTTGAAAGGTTAGCACTAATAATAACAGGTTATATCTTATTTTCATCAAGATAAGCATATTTAAGAGTATCAGGCAACGGTTTAAGATCAAACACGGGATCACCCTTGGGTGGAGGAGGATCCCCCCAGGATTTCAACAGGTAAGTTGTGTTTCAGAATAGGTCCCTGTTTAAAGAATACTTCATCTATTTCCCTTCTTTCATTCATAAACATATCATTTTCATGGTCTAACAAATATTTTTCTAAAGGGTTACTAGGGGGCACAGCAATAGAAGCAAGACCAATAATTTTATCTTTACTAGGCAATTCCTCGTCAAGGGATTGTCTACGAAATTTAGAGAAATTAAACTCATGAGACATATCATCCAAACCAATAGTAACAACATCCTTTTCGTAGTCTATCCTAGCATTAACAGTGTCCAAGAAGGGTCTACCAAATATAATGGGACAAAAGTTATCTTGTGGGGAACCAAGAACAAGAAAATCAGCATGATATTTAGCTTTACCACACAACACTTCAACGTCTCTAACAATCCCAATTGGTGAAATAGTATATCTGTTGGCAAGCTTAATGGTGACATCGATTTCTTCTATCTCAACAGGTGCAATATCATGCATAATTTCTTGATATACATAAATAGTTATTGCACTAGCACTAGCACCCATATCACACAAGCCATGTAACAATGATCTCCTATTTTAACAGAAATTACAGGCATGCCTACCACAGGTCTATGTTTATCTTTAGCACCAGGTTTAGCAATTCTAGCAGACTCGTCACAGAAATAAATAACATGCTCAGGAGGTGTATAAGTTCTAATATTACTTTTACGAACCACAGTTGAAGCTTTAGCATGATCCTTTATCCTAACAGGGAAAGGTGGTTTCTCAACATAAGCAGTAGGAACAATAGGATCATTATAAGTGATAGTCTTTTCTTCAACTTTAATAGGTTCAACTACTTTTACTTCTATGGGAGGATGATATTTAAACCACTTCTCCTTAGGGAGATCAACATGAGTAGCAAAGGATTCACAAAAAGAAGCTACTATCTCAAAGTCAAGTCCATATTTAGTGCTAAATTTACGAAAAACATTGGTATCCATAAAAGATTTAACACAATCAAACTTAGGTGTTATACCTGACTCCTTACCTTCGTCGGGATCCCAATCTTCAGAGTTGCATTTAATTCTTTCCAATAAATTCCATTTGAATTCAATAGTCTTCATCATAAAGGAACCAGTACAAGAAGTATCAAGCATGGAGCAATTGTTGTCAGAAAAGCCGAGCATAAATTTTTGAATAATCATTTCTCTTGAGAGCTCATGATTGGGGCATGAATATAACATTGACTTAAGCCTCCCCAATCTTGAGCGATGCTTTCTCCTTCAGCGAGGCCAAAAATTATATATATAATTACGATCACGATGAACAAGATGCATAGGATAAAACTTCTGATGAAATTCCAATTTCAATCGCTTGTAGTCCCATGATCCCATATCATCACATAGCATATACCATGTCAATGCATCTCCATTCAAAGATAAAGGGAAGGCCTTCTTATTGATAACATCATCGGGCATACCTGCAAGCTTAAATAATCCACAAACTTCATCCACATAGATTAAGTGTAAATCTGGATGCACTGTTCCGTCTCCTGCAAAATGATTAGCTAGCAGTTTCTCTATCATACCTGAAGGAGTTTCAATGTAAACATTTTCAGTAGGTTCAGTAGGTTGAGGAGCAACTATTTTCTCTACTGGTCGGGGTGAAGATACCCCGAACAAGCCCCTCAAAGGATTACTTTCCATAGTAACAAGTGACAGTAAATTTCAGCACACTATATAAATTTTTCCTTACCAAATTCCACCTACCAAAGGCGCTTCACTCCCCGGCAAAGGCACCAGAAAAGAGTCTTGATGACCCACAAGTATAGGGGATCTATCATAGTCCTTTCGATAAATGCAGTGTCGAACCCAACGAGGAAGCGAAGGAAATGATAAGCGGTTTTCAGCAAGGTATTCTCTGCAAGCACCGAAATTATCGGTAACAGATAGTTTCGTGATAAGGTAATTTGTAACGGGTAACAAGTAACAAGTGTAAATAAAGTGCAGCAAGATGGCCCAATCCTTTTTGTAGTAAAGGACAAGCCTGGACAAACTCTTATATAAAGGAAAACGCTCCCGAGGACACATGGGAATTATCGTCAAGCTAGTTTTCATCACGTTCATATTCGTGTTCGGTACTTTGATAATTTGATATGTGGGTGGACCGGTGCTTGGGTGCTGTCCTTACTGGGACAAGCATCCCACTTATGCTTAACTCCTATTGCAAGCATCCGCAACTACAAAAGAAGTACTAAGCTAAACCTAACCATAGCATGAAACATATGGATCCAAATCAGCCCCTTACGAAGCAACGCAAAAACTAGGATTTAAGCTTCTGTCACTCTAGCAACCCATCATCTACTTATTACTTCCCAATGCCTTCCTCTATGCCCAAACAATGGTGAAGTGTCATGTAGTCGACGTTCACATGACACCACTAGAGGAGAGACAACATACATCTCATCAAAATATCGAACGAATACCAAATTCACATGACTACTAATAGCAAGACTTCTCCCATGTCCTTAGGAACAAACGTAACTACTCACAAAGCATATTCATGTTCATAATCAGAGGGGTATTAATATGCATAATGGATCTGAACATATGATCTTCCACCAAATAAACCAACTAGCATCAACACTACTAGCAACCCACAGGTACCAATCTGAGGCTTTGGGACAAAGATTGGATACAAGAGATGAACTAGGGTTTGAGAGGAGATGGTGCTGGTGAAGATGTTGATGGAGATTGGCCCCCTCCCTATGAGAGGAGCATTGGTGATGATGATGGTGATGATTTCCCCCTCTCGGAGGGATGTTTCCCCGGAACAGCTCCGCCGGAGCCCTAGATTGGTTCCGCCAAGGTTCCGCCTCGTGACGGCGGAGTTTCGTCCCGTAAGCTTGCTTATGATTTTTTATCGGACGAAAGACTTCATATAGCAGAAGATGGCCACCGGATGGCCACCAGGGGGCCCACGAGGCAGGGGGCGCGCCCCGACCCTCGTGGCCAGGGTGTGGGCCCCCTCTGGTATTTTATTCACTCAGTATTTTTTATTATTTCCAAAAATAACTTTCCTGGAGTTTCAAGATTTTGGAGTTGTGCAGAATAGGTCTCTAATATTTGCTCCTTTTCCAGCCCAGAATTCCAGCTGCCGGCATTCTCCCTCTTAATGTAAACCTTGTAAAATAAGAGAGAGTAGGCATAAGTATTGTGACGTAACATGTAATAACAGCCCATAATGCAATAAATATCGATATAAAAGCATGATGCAAAATGGACGTATCACATCACTGTAACTAGTACTCCATCCGTCAATTTATAAGTTGTGCTTACCTTTTCCATCAACTTACAGCATACGAGCATCTTGCTAGAAACACTAGAACATGTCGGACCGCATGTGACCAAACCACGATGCACCAACCTAGCTACTATGTACCCTGCTTATCTGGAGGAAATAGCCCCGCCCTAGCGTTTCCAATCGTTATTTCTATCTACCGATTGTGCCAAGGAGCAGAACCAAATGTTACAATTTATACATGTTTCTCTACTCCTACTCCTATAAAAGACTCAATTGGTCATGGTGGTGTGTCTACATTCGTCGTTTCTGACCATTAGATCTGCATCTAACGACTGTGAGGTAAGTTGTGGCATTTTTTCAACACTAGCCCACTTCTCTGCTCCAATTATGCAAAAAACCCCTTATTATCTTGAAAGCAACCACATCCCTCCCTCACCTCATCAAAACAGCCTGAGAAATATATTTCGAGTGAAAAGTAATATATTTTTAGTGGTATATATGTATATCAAAACAAGAGTGATTTCTTTCAAGTTTGTGAACAAGTACTACTATTCTACTACTTTGGATCCGTCGCAACGCACGGGCACATTGCTAGTAAAAGGAAAAGGCCTGCCGTGTTCGCGTCGCACCCCCACACGCCCGGGAATCGGGAGTACTCCACGGCCCGTCCGGCACGCCACATAGCTAGGGAAGGCGTGTTGCCTAGCATTTTCACTTTCATGTGGGACCGCCTTTGAGCAAACCGACTATTGGGAAACCGCACCCCGCCCGCCGTCGGGTTGGAAAACAGAAACGAGGGGAAGATCTAGCTGTAGCACGGAAGCCAAGAAATTTGGTGTCAGATGGGGATCGTTGATAGAGTAGGAGAATTCCATACTACTAGTCCTACTAGTACGAAGTTTGTACTACAACTAGTACTACCACTATACAACTAGGTACGTGCACGACATAGCATCGTAGGAACAAAAAACGGGAAGATCTTGTTTTGGGTGATTTATCTTTTTTTCAATCAATGTAGTATGAATAATATGATGTGGGGGGCACTCATGAAGCTTATGTGGCTTGGTTGCATGGCTATGAAAGGTAAGAGAAAAATAAATAGATAATGTGTCTAGAGTGCACTCCACTAAATAGATATACTTTGGATCCATTGCAACGCACGGACCGGCACATTGGTAGTAGTAAGAAACAAATTCCGGGTTTGGCATGAGCTCGTACTGCGGGAGCACCACAAGGCCTACCACATGAGTTACATTTCCCTCTCGGGGCCCACGGGACCGAGCTTTAGTGGCTTAGTGCACCGGCCTATGAGTTAATGACATCTGGACCTTAAATGTGGCTGGCCCACATGTCATTCTCATGGTGGTGCCGTGGTTCGCGATTCGCTCGTTCGTGATGAACCGGCCGGTGGTGGCTTGGCCATGGCAAGGGTGCCACAGCTAGGCGTCGGGGCGTTATAAGGCGTAGATGGTCACACCGACGGTACTACCTGTAGTACAGAAGTACTCCGGCTGAGGATTGATGCCCGGGATGAAATGTGTCACAGCCACTGGATGAAAATTCGATGGTGCGGGACTACGGATCAGAGCACAGGAGCGGAGTAGGCAAACCACGTCCAATCAGGTGTGGCTGTGGTAGAAAGTTGATGGTTGCTGCAGTTCAGCTGGCCCGCATGTCATGCACACAAAGGCAGAGGAGCGGTGGGGCTGAGAGGGCTGAGGCGCACATCGGGGAACATCGTGCGGTGGGTTGGAGCGGCTTCGTGGGAATCGCGTGTGGGTGTGGCAGTGGTAGAAACAAGAAACGTGATGGTCATCGTGGTTCAACTTCCATGGACAAGCTGTCATGTTTGCTGACACATGCATTGCATTCCGCTCACTGCAAGGAGTAGTAGTAGAGAAAACTTGTTCCAAAGATACCATTTTTCCGATAAAATTCTCGAGATATCATTAGGTTTTACACATGGGATTACTCCTGCAAGGGTCAATCACAACAGGTGTTTTGTAAAAAAATGCATCTTGATGTTCCCTGCAATGCATGGGAATCTTGCTAGTCATAGAAGAATCCCACACGGGCATCTTGCCGCAGGGTGTGCCACCGGCCCAAACTCAAAAAAATTCAGACGCTTAGGTGCACCGGATGTCGTGCCATGTTACAAAATGTAAAAAAGCAGCTCCAATTTTTTTTAAATCTGTTATCTTCAAACCAGCCACACCCGTCCCTCACCTCATCAAAAAAGCCCGAGGAATATATTTTGAGTGAAGCATGATTTATTTTTACTGATATATGTATATCAAAACTAGAGTGTTTATATTTCAAGCCAGTGAACAAGTATTATTCTACTAGTTTGGATCCATTGCAACACACGGGCGAGCACATCTGTAGTAGTAGTCTCTATCTCTATCTCTAATCTACTCTTATAAAAAATAGAGTTGTTGATGATGGTGTGCCTGCCATCCTGCAGTATAGGCCGTCCAATTTGTATCTGACGGATGGGAAGGAAACTATGGCAATTTTGAAAAAGATACCCACACCCCTCTTCACATTTGCAAATAAGGCCTTCCCGCATTCATCCTTTTCTCCCACAAGATAAACTACTCATACAAATGCATCTTGATGTTCCGTGCAACGGATGCGCATCTTGCTAGTCTACTACTCTCTTATATCTACTCTTATAAAAAGCAGAGTTGGTGATGATGGTGTGCCTGCCATCCTGCAATATAGGTCGTCCGATGTGTATCTAACGGATAGGAAGGAAACTATGATAATTTACCCACACTCCTCTCCACTTTTGCAGATAAGGCCTTCCCTCGTTCATCCTTTTCTCCCACAAGATCTTGATGTTCTATGCAACACATGGGCATCTTGCTAGTCTTATAAAAAAACAGAGTTGGTGATGATGGTGTGCCTGCCATCCTGCAATATAGGCCGTCCAATTTATATCTGACGGATAGGAAGAAAGCTATGGCAATTTTGCAAAAATGTACCTACACCCCTCTCCACATTTGCAAATAAGGCCTTCCCTTGTTCATCCTTTTCTCTCACAAAATAAACTACTCATACAAATGCATCTTGATGTTCAGTACGAGGATGTTTCCTTGGGGGTCTCTCCAGCGCGACGTGGCCGTAGTTGCAAGTTGACGCCCCTTGAGATGCCGACGTTGAGGGGCACTCGGATTTTGTCCGATGAGAAGGTAAGATGAGTTTGATCACGTAGTAAATGCATCCTAAAGACTACTTCCGTGTCCATTTCCTAATTCTCCCCTTGCCCACTTTTTCACTGGTTAGCCTCGGTGCGAGTGGAGATTGGCTTGCAATGTACGGGAGGGTACCAACATCAATTTGCACAACATTTACAACGGTGACACCGTTCCCGTAGAACCTTTGTCCAACATTGGGATTAGCCATGCAACGGGCCACCACCGGAATTGGTATGATGGAACCACTGTGAGATTGAAGAAGATAGCACGAACCTTGCACATGGCGGCTAAAGGTGGACCATGCTGTCTGCGGCCGATTTGTTAACGTACGAGTACGAAGACATTGTGCTCCTTTTTAACCGCATCTTCGCAGTGATAAACCAGGGGACTTGTTTCGTATGAGGCACATCCTACGGTATACTCCTTCTCTCCCACTTTTTCGTTATATAAGTTTCAAATTCAAATTTAGAGCTCCCCATCACATGTTGAGATTACAATGTCCATTAAATCGTTGTGTGCATGTATAGTAAAAGAAACAAATCTCAAGTTTGGCACGAGTTTGTGCAGCGGTAGCACCAGAAGGCCTGGCGCGGGAGTTACATTTCCCTCCCGGGGCCCTCGGGACTGAGTTTCAGCACCTTACTACACCTGCCTTTGAGTCAATAACATGTGGACCCGATAGGTGGCTGGTCCACACAACAAAAAAATACACTTCCGTGATGATATGTGTTTGTCACAGTAGGTCACGTTTTTGTCATGCATGTACATCCATGACAAATTTATGACAGAATCAAGTTAGTCGTACTGTCTTTGTCGTAGAAGTGTTCCATGACATTACCAAAATTATCATCACGGAAGTGTCCACTTCCATGACGATAAATCGTGCGTCACAGAAGTGCTTTCGTCAAGGGTTACCGACACGTGGCATCCACCGTAACGGAATCAGGTCGGGTTTTCGATCCGATAACCCGTTAACAGCCCCGACCAATGGGGATTTTCCACGTGTAAAATCATCATTGGCTGGAGGAAACACGTGTCGGCTCATCATTGGGACAGATGTCATCCACTCCTTTGGGCGGATGTAAGGCGCCTATGATACGTCGACACGTGGCACGGCCGAATAGTGGCCCATTCCTGTGAAAAGGCCGGCCCGTTTGACTTGGTCAAAAGCTAGCGGGCCAGCCCATGGTAAGCCTGTTAACGGCCCTTTAGCATATAGCCCATTTACAGCCCGCTAACCCAAGGCCCGTTACGCCCTATGCGAATTAGGCCCAGTAGCGTCATCTGGGCCATCCAATATGATTCCAGCCCG
Organism: Aegilops bicornis; assembly: GCA_021605145.1. Classification (NCBI taxonomy): domain Eukaryota; kingdom Viridiplantae; phylum Streptophyta; class Magnoliopsida; order Poales; family Poaceae; genus Aegilops; species Aegilops bicornis. The sequence goes on from CM038669.1 coordinate 178,606,031, forward strand.
TTTTCACTTCTGGCCCATGTATGGCCCATGACGTCTTCGGCCCATATGAGGCCCTTTGTAACTCTTGGCCCATTAGCAGCCCGTCTTTGGCGGCCCGTAATGAACGATGTATTACTTTACACCCATTAACGGCCAGCGGTGGCCAGCCCGTAATGAACAGTGTAACACTTTATACCCATTAGCGAGCCGTTATTCCGTTGGGCCGTTTCCATCCCAAGTTAACTTTCGGCCTTCTGAGGGCCCATTTATTCTTGGGCTCATTTGCAGCATTCGGTTACTTACGGCATCCATGGCTGAATGGTTAAAGCGCCCAACTCATAATTGGTAAATTTGCGGGTTCAATTCCTGCTGGGTTACTGTCATTTTCTGCTTGTGGGCCAAATTCAGCCCGTCGTTACAGTCGGCCCGTTTGTGGTCCGTTAGTCTGTTGGGCCATTTTCATAGCATCACCAAATACGGCCTATTAACGGCATGTTATGGTCAGCCCATAAAACGTCTGATTTCCATTATAGGCGGTCTACGGCCCATTAAAGGCCGATAAGACCCATAAATGAGTCGGCGGCCCATGGATCCTACGTGACGTAGAAGGCCCATGGATCCTGCGTGACGTAGAAGGCCCATGGACACTGCGAGACGTAGAAGGCCCATGGATCCTGCTAGACGTAGAAGGCCCATGGATCCTGCGAGACGTAGAAGGCCCATGGATACTACGAGACGTAGAAGGCCCATGGTCGGGCGAGTTGGCCCCCGTTTGAACGATATAGCATATTGAAAGAATTATCCTACTCAATACTATCACCTCTAAAAAGCAAACACTATACAACAAAGAGATCAAGGCATAGAAAGGTAGAATAATCCTACACTATACAATAAAGAAATTACAGCCGATTATACCCATTGGGCATTATGGTACCGCACAGGTGATAATAAAGCATACACAAACAGCAAATTACATACACTTTGAGCAAATCTGGCTCATACATCATGGACGCGCATCAACTTAACTCCATTTGAAGTATAATCTCTTGAGAAAATAGGATTGGCGGATTCGGATAGCACAAATTTCAGTCCTGCAAAATCTCCAATTTCTTCATGGTTACCTCGGTGTCTTGTTTCATTTTTTGACTCCTGCATCTAATACCTGCATGTCCAGTTTCAACTTGTTGATTATCGTTGACAATCATGTACACGTTGTCTTGCCACCTCTAGTTGATGCTCGAGAACATCAGCACATTCCAATTCAATCCATAATCATTCGATGCTTGACCATGCCGCCTTTTCATGATTTTTGTGTTGGTGTCACTTCATCCTGAAATGTTTACGTAAGTACACATGACTAGGGCAAAAATATAGTTACAACAAAGGAAGCGAACAAGACACTATTTTGTACTACATGGCAAAACAGGACTAACAATAATGTTACACGTCACTTTCACAAAAAAAATGTTACACGTCATGAAGCATAAGCAGGTGATATTTTAAAAATTATAAAGAAGATAGTCTGTGCACCTTCATACAGAAATCCCTCTTAGCTCACCAGAGGAGCATGATGTTGGGGCCCAATCGAAAACACAGACAAGTTACAAATTTAGACAGCACGTTGCGTATAAGTAAGCAAGCAGTTGGCCATTCTGTACCTCAATTAAAGTCTTAGGGAGCATAATGAATAGCAGAGGGTTTCATACAAATATACTACAGCAAGCAAAACTATGCAATCATTAGCATAGTATAAACTAGATTGTGAGCCTCATGCAATAATACTTGGTTAATAGACTTGAAAGCTTCAGGCACACTTCGGCAGAGTAATTAAATGGTAACGCCTTTAATTATGTCAACTAATAGTGATACAAGTACCGAACATCAGGCATAATTATTTGGCCATCTCATTAAGTGAGGACAAATAAAGCAATTGAAAAGAGAAAATTAACTATGCAGAAACAAACAAGGAATTGAACTGTTGAGTTGCATACAGTGACTTACCTTAGCAGGTTGAAGAGGCTCAGTGCACCTCCTACTTCTCTTGCAAGGCTCCTTCCTAACATATTGTACTTGGAAATCCTCAATCCTATCTTCATTGCACCCCCTCTGCAAGGTGACACAAAGTAGTTACTCGTCTCCTTGGAAGATAAATATGCATACTTTCGATGCAGTGAACACAAAAGGATGAGATTATAACAAAACAACACCACATAATGAAACATGCCGCATCTCTTGCACTTGCACACAATGAAATGAGCATTTACTATATGCACTACGTAAAAACTAGGCATACCTTGAACTGGATCTCCGGTACTCTTGGAGAGCCCTCTTGTAGTGTATGACCAAACCTTTATGTCACCTATGAGTTAGACAAGGCCCCACTACAGCAGCCCTTAGTGTTTAAATCGTTGACAAGCTCATTAGAGTGTTAGGTCAAGAACAACAAGTAATCAAAGCAAACAGTCCTAGTATGGCTGGTGATGCAAACAAGCAATTGAGCAGATGTGTGAGAAAATCTTACATATCAAGAAAATAAGCAAAGAAGGAGGCTTAAAGACCATCACTTGGTGACCAGATTTATAAGGGCATTTAAACATCATACGCAACGTATGAACTAACATAAACATTGCATATTCCAGATTCTACAATGGAATGCACATGTATTAGGTTATGCCATGTATGATGATGCCTAAATGTACAGATAGCGAGCATGAGTGATTCATCATTGCACGTCTGATTGAATTGCGTGTTAAGGGCCGATTCGATTCCGCCTTTTCAGGGCATATTGTCAAAATAAGCCATAAAAGATGTAAAGAAGTCATTTTTGAGTTATGGGCTTGGGCTTAACTAATTTCGCTTTGGACGGGGTGTTTGGGTAGAACCTCACTAAAATTGGAGGAAGGGAATAGTGAAATGACTCTGTTGTGCGCCTATATTACACTCAAAATGCAATCACGACGCCCGTGTCACACCTGACCCTCAAGTAAAAACAAACACGCAAGCATTCATTGCCCTGCCAGCTTGCATATCCTCTCCCCTTTCTCTCTACCTCGATCCCCTCCCTGCAGCACTAGGGTTCCTCCAGCGAGCCGTCGTCACTGGTCCCATCTGGCCTGGTCCTCGACGATGTTATGCCCAGCTAGGCTACATGGCCGGCGGGTAGGGGCAAATCTCCCTGGCTGCTCCTCCCTCTGGTGTGCCCCTCATTCTCATGGTCTCCTGCAGATGCTCCACTGTGGTTCGTCCAACGCACTACTCCCGTGGTATTTGCACAACTACTGGCCGATGCCACATCATGCAGAAGGCACCTTGTTCCCCCTCCCCTCCTCCCAGGCCATGGCCTTGAGGTGCTGTTGAAGGATGAGCTCATCCAAAAAGGTGAGGATCTCCTCAGATTTTTTGCCAAATTTTCATTCTGATCCACTATATGATGAATTGCTATGAGCTGCTTCTGCTGCTGCTATATGATGCATTGCTATGAGCTGCTCCTGCTGCTGCTATATGATGAATTGCTATGAGTTGCTGCTACTGTATGATGAGATGTTATGAGCTGCTGCTGCTGCTATATGATGAATTGCTATGAGCTGTTGCTGCTATATGATGAGTTGCTACAAGCTGCTCCTGCTGCTGCTATACGATGAATTGCTATGAGCTGCTCCTGCTGCTGCTATATGATGAGTTACTATGAGTTGCTCCTGCTGCTGCTATATGATGAATTGCTATGAGCTGCTGCTGGTATATGATGAATTTGAAAGCACAAGTGCTCCCTAGGTGGTTTTGGTAATTAATGTCAACATATCTCTTGTTCGACTAACACTTTTATCTAGTATGTTTCAGATAAGTTCAACAATGGAGTGGCATGGACTAAAGGATGTGGGAACCCCTTCAAGATGCTAAGGACAAAGGATTGGCTCAAGCTTAAAGCTCAAGACTCTACATTTTACATTTTAGTGATCCAAGATCACATTGAGTCTATAGGAAAAGCCAATACTATCAAGGAGGGATGAGGTGTTTCTTAATGAGTTTCTTGCTCCACAGTGCTTAGTGATATGCTACAAAACCCTCAACTACTTTCCCACTTCCACACATATGACCTAAACCTAAAGTCAAACTCGGCCCCACCGATTCTTTCTATCCGGCGCCACCGAGTTCAAATGTCATAGCCACTGCCACAAACCCTAGGCAAATCGGTTTCACCGATAGGGATCTCGGTCTCACCGAGATGGGATTATAATCTCTCTAGTATGTCCATTACCAAAATCGGTCTCACCGAGTTTGTGCAATCGGTACTACCGAGATTACAATGCAAACACTCTGGTTAACTTATTACCAAAATCGGTCCCACCGAGGTTGTGTAATCGGTCCCACCGAGTTTGCCTGACCAACTCTCTGGTTAGCTAATTAACAAAATCGGTCTCACCGAGTTTGTGTAATCGGTCTCACCAAGATTACGTTACGCCCTAACCCTAACCATATCGGTCCTACCGAGTTGCATATCGGTCCCACCGAAAACCCTAACGGTCACTAGGTTTACTAAATAGGTCCGACCGAGTTTGTTGATTCGGTCCCACCGAGTTTGGTAAATTGTGTGTAACGGTTAGATTTTGTGTGGAGGCTATATATACTCCTCCACCTCCTCTTCATTCGTGGAGAGAGCCATCAGAACAAGCCTACACTTCCAGCATCCTATTTCTGAGAGAGAACCACCTACTCATGTGTTGAGGCCAAGATATTCCATTCCAACCACACGAATCTTGATCTCTAGCCTTCCCCAAGTTGATTTCCACTCAAATCTTCTTTCCACCAAATCCAAATCCTGTGAGAGAGAGTTGAGTGTTGGGGAGACTATCATTTGAAGCACAAGAGCAAGGAGTTCATCATCAACACAACATTTGTTACTTCTTGGAGAGTGGTGTCTTCTAGATTGGCTAGAGTGTCACTTGGGAGCCTCCGAGCAAAATTGTGGAGTTGAACCAAGGAGTTTGTAAGGGCAAGGAGATCGCCTACTTCGTGAAGATCTACCGCTAGTGAGGCAAGTCCTTCGTGGGCGGCGGCCATGGTGGGATAGACAAGGTTGCTTCTTCGTGGACCCTTCGTGGGTGGATCCCTCCGTGGACTCACAAGAACTGCTACCCTTCGTGGGTTGAAGTCTCCATCAATGTGGATGTACGATAGCACCACCTATCGGAACCACGACAAAAACATCCGTGTCTCCAATTGCGTTTGAATCCTCCAAAACCCTTCCCTTTACATTCTTGCAAGTTGCATGCTTTACTTTTCGCTGCTCATACACTCTTTGCATGCTTGCTTCTTATGTATTGTGAATGTTAAACGTGTGCCTAAACTCCACTTAAACCTAAAGAAGTTAAAAACTACAACTTTGGTACTTAGTGTCTAATCACCCCCCCCCTCTAGACACCTCTTCTCATGATCCTACAGAATTGCAGACTGCTGCTGCTATATGATGAGTTGCTATGAGCTGCTGCTGCTGATATATGATGCTTACAGGTGGTGCTGCTATATGATAATAACCAGCCACTTGACCATCAAATTTCAATAAATAATTGTTCTTCATTTAAATGTGGGTAATGCGTTCTTCGTTTAAATTAGGCAATGGGATCTCTTGTATTTGCATTTTGAGCAAATAGTGATGGTTTGTTTTCCTATCATATTAATTACTGCACTGGGTTCAATTTGTGATGTTTGCAAGTCAAATTAATTTCCATATGGGCAGCAAAATGAAAAATATATATAATGGAATCTAGACTTTGCACTGATCATACCAAAGATAAGCTGAAAACGCAATGAAAAGAACTGGTTGGCGTATTACATGGAGCTTATATTCACAGGTGCTTATTTTCTTAGGATAACTCGTAATAATCCCCTAAGAAACTTGGCTAATAGAACTGGCATACAAATAACATGTCACGATGATTGCAATGGAGGACTGACATACCATAGCACACTGTATAGGCTCACCGCTGCCTCTCCTTTTTTTGTGATGTTCCATGAAATTGCCACATACATATTGTACTTTTTCATTGTGTAACCCTATCTGCAAGTTGACACGGCTAATTTCAGACATCTCTACATGATACTACATTGCATATCCCTTGCGCATATTTAAACCACCAATTAACGATTGTGTGCGTACCATAAAATAGCCATGACTCAGATCTTTGGTGGTAGGCACTCTAAGGGAGCCTAATGTAGTGCCTTTGGAATTCCTACATGCCACCTACGATTTTGTGTAATGTACTGCCCATGTTCCTAAATATATGTCTTTGTAGAGATTCCAGTATGGACCACATACAGATGTATATAGATGCATTTTCGAGTGTAGATTCACTCATTTTGCTCCGTATGTAGCCTATAGTGGAATCTCTAGAAAGACTTATATTTAGGAACGGAGGTATGAGGTAGTATCATGTATGACATCTACATATCTAATTTAGCAGCCAGTAGTAGAAATCATTGCCTGCACAAAGGGATTCTTGGTCGAAAATCCTAGCAAAGCACGGCGAAGCTGAGTAACAATACAAGAGAGAGGCAACTTACAAGATCATAGCAATGCCTCAGTCCGGGATCTTGGTTGGCCAAGCTGTTCGATCCATAAGAAACATCGTCCTTGTAGTTTTCGTTGGGTTGCATAACCGTAACGACCGGTTAGTATATTTGAAGTACATCGGGCAGGTGATGTTGGACGGGTTTAAAGGTGACAAGTACCTAGGCCGTGGCGGGTGCTTGGCATCTCTCCAGACGGTGGGAATCAGGTTAGAAACGTCGAGGGTGATGACGCTGCGCTGGCTGTTGTGGTCCGGTAAGGATATCTAGAACCATCGAGTAGGGTGTTTGTGAAGCTGCTCCGGTAGGGTGGACTACGGTGTGGGCGAAGCGGATCTGTGGCCGTGGACAAGGGCGTAGGTGAAGCTGCTCCGATGGTTGGGTTAGGGCGGGTGTCGACGACGCGGATCTGCGGCCCGTGGGACGGGCGTCGGTTGCTCCGGTGGTTGGGTTAAGGATGGTGTCGACGATGCGGATCTGTGGCCGTGGGACGGGCGCCGGTTGCCCGTGGTAGGGTTAAGGGTGGTGTCGACGATGCGGATCTGCGGCCGTGGACGGGGCGTCTGTCGGTGTACAAAAAGAGGGGTATGCTTTTTGCACCCCTATAACTGTGCACGGGCAGTCCGAGCCACGGGCGCCGCCACACTAAGCAAGGCGAGGGAGGTGAGCCAAGGTAAGGCCAACGCTCAAGAAGAACAAAACAAACGCCAAGACTAAGACCACAAAGAGCAAAGGGGACGGAGCGGACTCCCCCGGCAAGATCCTTGCCGGGGGGAGGAGCTCTAGCAAACCCGGCAAGACCCTTGCCGGGGCAGCTCGCCCCACACCTACGGAGCGAATCACCCTTGAGTCCACTACCCCATGGGGCAAGGATTCGGGAGACATCCCCGTGGTGGCATGCAGATCTTTGTGAAGACATTCAAAGATCAGATACATAGTATCAAGGATGACGACCCTTGGCGGGATCCTGGCCAGGGAGGACCACGAGGCCCCCGGCCAGAGCCTTGCCGGGGATGGCAGTGGGCGCCGCGGCAAGACCCTTGCCGGGGCCCCGACAAGGCCCTTGCCGAGGCTGCGGCAAGACCCTTGCCGGGGCTGCGGCAAAGCCCCTGCCAAGGACACCCGTGGGGCCACCACCAGACCCGCACCAACCAAGCCTCCATCATGCAGCTGCCGACCCAACCAGTTGGGTAGGCACCTATGTGGCGGCGAGCACCCTTCATGGAGGCCCACCACGGCGCCACCTCAGCTGCCTGCCTGCATACATGGCACCACAGGCACCGCTGGCCAGGGTGTGTGTCAACGTGAAAGGAAGCAACGGCGGACGAGACTGGACTCTCCCCCGTCCCCGGTAAAGCAAGGACACCTAAGCAAGACGCATTTATGGCGCCTTGTCATGTAATGCGAGGGATAAACTCGTATGATCGGCCCTGTCCACCTCCTCAGACGCCCATCGTGGCAACCCCATTTCCCAATAAAAGGAGGCCCAAGGCGACCAAGAGGGGGATTCGGCTTTTTGGAGCTCCTCACGCCCCATAGCTAGTTCAGGAACGCAAATAAGCTAACCACCAAAGCAGGAGTAGTGTTTTACACACCTCGCGGCCCGAACCTGGGTAAAAGAACCCGTGTGCTATCTGTTTGGTCCGCTCTTCTCACGACCCCGCGCCCCGCAACCGTAGTAGGGATCCTTGTGATCCCATAGGTGTCGTCTCCGCACCGACATCTTTGGCGCGCCAGGTAGGGGGCGCAGTTGTGAGAATTGGCTCTAGCAGTTAGTTCGACGCCTCTTCATCGTCATGGCGCCCAAGAAGAAGACGACGGTGGCGGTTGGCCCGTCAGAAGCCGGGCGTCCCGTCCCGATGCGGGCGAGCAGCGGACCGGTCGCAGAAGGACCAGAAGCGCCGTTCGCGAACACCAACACCGCCCCGGCAGCGAAGCTTGGGAGGCGGCGATGTTCGTCTTGCTTCGCAACGGGCCGCGCCGCCAAATCCAAAGATGGAGCGAGGCTCTCCAGCGGGTGGCGCGGGCCTTCAAGATCGCTGCCACCCGCTTCGCGACGCGAGGTCTTCCAAGACTCCACGCCCGGCGCCCGGCGGCGCGTTCTTCTCAAGCGACGCGGCGATGAGCAGCGTAATCACGACGAGGACCCGGCGTCGCCCGCGGAAAGAGCCCCGGCGCCACTCCCGGGATTCGTGAAGACCTGCCCGCCGCCGAGGCGCTTAGAGAAGCCGGGCGTGCGACGCGGGATCGTGATAGAGCTCCTTCGACATGGTATGAAGTCGAAGCGGCGTCGCAATCCGTCCGAGTTTCATCGCCACCAACGCCAGCGGTAAGCCACAGCGGCGTGCAGTTGCTCCTCGATTTTCCTCCCACTACGGGGAAACTCGACGAATGGAGACCACTATCCGAAGCCTTGTTGCGATGGCCAACAAAGACGAACCAAGTCCGATGGAGCCCCCGAGACGACGCTCCGACGGAGTCCCACGCACCAGTGGCGGGAGAGCCGGCGGCGCCGCAACCACAGTGCACTCGCCTCCTCCTCGCCTGATACCGCGGACGCCAGCACGTGGTGACGTTACGGGCGACGAGATCTCCGTAGCGTCGTCCGACCCACGGGCCCACCGCGACCAGCGCCAAGTTCTTCAGGAACGAGAACATGAAGACGCTCGAACCACTATCGAGCGCCGGCGCGGAGCGCGCCACCAATCAGACAGGCGAGCGGGGCCTGCTATGAGCCACGCGGCACCGGGGAGCCTTGGGGGCTTAACCTACGAGGTAGGCTGCCCGGCTTTTACCCGTGAGCTACGGCAGTTCCAGTGGCCCACTCACCGCACCTTTAAACCCGATGTGGGCGAAAAGTACAGTGGCAAGACCCACCCGTCCGAGTTCCTCAGCGTCTACACCATCGCGATGCAAGCTGCTGGAGCCCGCGACGATAAGGTGCTTGCGAATTACTTCCCGTTGGCTCTTAAACACAACGCCTTGTCGTGGTTGATGCACTTGCCGGTAGACTCTATTTCCTCCTGGTCGGATTTATGCCATGAGTTCATGGGCGCCTTTACTGGAGGCCACCAAGCCCATGGCCAAGCAAGCGACTTGCACGTCATTCCCCAGAAGGGAGGCGAGAGTCTCCGCAAGTATATTCAGAGGTTCAGCCGGGTACAATACAATATCCCTGATGTTCACCCTGCCGCCATCATCAGTGCGTTCCCCGGTGAAGATGCATAATCGCAAGATGCGCGTAGAGCTGGCGATGAACAAGGTGAGAGATGTGGCGTAATCCCCACGTTTGGCCGGACAAATGTGCCCGGGCTGAGGAGGGAAGGAAGTACCCCGGCGAAGATACCGGTGTGGAAACCGACTCCTCAGATGAGGATATTGCCGCCCGGCGCCGCAACAGGAAGCACAAAGGAAAAGCCGTGCTTGCCGTCGAGGGATCTGATGAAGCCGGCTCCACCAAGAAAACCAAGGCAGACGACCCCGGCAAGGAGGTTGCCGGATGTGTCGCCTTCCGGGCCTTGGTGGCTGCCGAGAAGCCGTGGAACTCGACAAGCGATCTTGCCAAGATCCATCGCACCAAAGGCCATGCTCTCGGGACTGCCGACAGGTTGAGCTCTCGCCGAGAAGCGTATAGGCTGAGTACGAGAGGCGAGACAAGGAGAAGGGCCCAGACGGTGCTGAGGGGTCCGGCAAGAAGCGTGACGGCCAGGCGGACCGTCGCGGCAAGGATAAGCAACAGGAGAGGCCCGCCCGGGGCCGTGACAGAAAGCCGGAAGACGACGATCGCGAAGAGGACGACGAATCCGGTGACCAAGAGTTTCAGAAAGCTACAGAGGCCATAAGGCCGACGGGCAGCGGCCTTCGCTGCATACTTCTCACCGCCGGCTTAAAGCGAGGCGTGAGAGATTACAAGCAGAACTGTCGTTTGATGCCCAAAGGCCGGAAATGGTCCAAAGCACACCTATCATCTTTGACATCGAGACCACCCTAATCGCACCATCGCGGTCGGTGCTTGCCATTGTTGGTTTCACCAACAATACGCAACCTCAAGGTGACGAAGATGCTAGTCGATGGCGGGGCCGGTCTGAACCTGATCTCGCCTGCCGTGATCGAGAAACTGCAGATTCCAGATGGAGACCTCGATCAGACGGGCACGTTTCAGGGGGTAAACCCGGGAAGAAGCCAACCCAAGGGAAAGGTCACGCTGCCCGTGACTTTTGGAAGCAGCTTGAACTTCAGGACGAAAAGGATCGTGTTTGATGTTACCAAGATCCCCTTGCCCTACAACGGGATCCTTGGCCGCCCAGCGCTGGCCAAGTTCATGGCGGCGTCACACTACACCTACAACATCCTGAAGATGCCGAGACCTGTGACGATCATCACCATCCCCTCCGACAAGAAAGACGCATTGATTTGTGTTGACCAACTATACCAGCAAGCGGTTGCAGCAGCTGCCGCCGCTAGGGCACTTGCTCCTGCCGCTGGGACCCCGGGAGCGAAGAAGAAGAAGACCGGTGAGGCCTCGGGTGTCGGATTTCGGGTTCCGGCAGACCCTTAAGGTTCGAACTCTGGGGTGCGCGCGGAGATCCAACCCTCTACCGCCTCGTACCTCGCCGAATCGCGGGGACCTAAACTACTAGCAAGAACAGCACAAGAGACGCAAGATTTATACTAGTTCGGGCCACCGTTGTGGTGTAATACCCTACTCTAGTTTGTGGTGTGGTGGATTGCCTCAGGGGCTGATGAAGAATAAGATAGGGAAGAACAGCCTCGCGAGGGTCTGTTCTTGGTGGGTGTGATGAACTGCTAAGTGGTGTCCCGTCGCTCTAGCTTGAGGATCGTGTCTCTCTCTCTCTCTCTCTCTCTGGATGCTACTCGTCCTTATCCTTGCGATCCTTCGATCTCCCACTCTGAGTGTGGCTACCCCTATTTATAGGCGAAGGCCCTGGGCCTCTTCCCAAATATTGAGCGGGAAGGGCGCCAACAACTGGCCATTTTGAAGGGGAACAGCGGGTACACTTATCCTGACTAAAGTTGGTCCTCGCCTACCAAAGGCTCTGGTGATGACGCCTGCTTGGGATCCACGATGACTCCCTTTCCAGCCGTTGGGGCTGGTCTTGGTCTTGTTGCACCGAAACGGATGCCTTTGCTTGATGCTCTCGCCTGCGCTTGCTCCATTTGCACCAAAGAGGAAAGGAGGATGTTGGCGGTGGCGCCTCGATCGGGCGCCCTTGGTCGTCATGGCTTGCGTCACGGGCACCTCGCGAGGTACCCTGCCTTGAACTCTCCGCCTCCTCATGAGCCCGGCTGGCGAGGCCGCTACCGAGGAAGCTCTCGGTCGCCCGCTTCACGAGGCTTGGCCCCTCGCGAGGGTCTTGAGCTGGCGTTGATGAAGATGGGCCGCCCCGGCCTCCTTTGAGCCACATCGCAGCCGCAGCGGGCAAGTCTGGGACCCCGTTCCTCGAACGCCGACAAGAGCCCCGGGCCCACGGCGCGCCCGAACTTGGCCGAGCAGAGAGGCGAAACGGCAAGTGCGTCAGGGGCCCTAACAGCCTGCGGCTTTGAGCGACGCGTGGCGGTTGATTGGACGTGGGCGGCACTGTTCCCCCACGCCTCCTTATTTCGTGCCTTGCTAGGCGGACACGCCATTGCATACATCCGCTTTTCCTCCCCGCCGCCAGCGCCTCGCCCTTCCCTCTCTCGAACTCCAACTTCCATTTTCAATCCAATCCCGAATCTCCCCCCCCCCTTCGATCGCCATGGCTCCGACGAAGATGGGGAAAGGGAAGAAACTTGCGCCTCCGCCTCGCTCGCTGCCGCCGGCGGCCTCCGCTGTCGACCCGTCGATCATACTCAATCTGGAGGGCTTGGGCAAGGTCAGTTCGGCTCTGGCCACCTCCTTCAACGAATGCGGGAGGACGACGGCCTGGCCCGCGTCCCGCTTCTCCATCGACAGGATAGTCACCAAGGTCCGGTATTTCGCTGACGCCCTGTGAGCGGGACTGGTTCCCCCCCCCCTTCTCTAATTTCTTCAATGTCGTGCTTTCCCACTATCAGATCCACATGATGCATCTGGGTCTTGAGTCCATTACTCTCCTCTCGGTCTTAGCCTGAGTTTGTGATGCAATGATGGGCATCCTTCCTCGGTTGCCTTGCTGCGCCACTTCTTCTCTCTGCGCCTTGTCGACCCCACTCAATGCTCGGCGTGTGTGAGCTTCGTCGCCGCGCCCGAGACAGCGGCCTCAGGGATTGACTTCAGCTTGCCTCCGCCCGCGGCTGAGTTCCGTAAGAGGTGGCTGTATGTGGATGTGGGGGTGCCAAGCCCCCTGCTATCGGAGCCAACCTCGCCTGCTGTCCCCAATTCAGGCTGGGGCCAGGAGATGCTTTCAAGCCCTCGGCTCATCTTTGTCTGGCGCCGCTTCACGTTCCTGAGGTCGCTTGATGTGACAGCGCCCAAGGTGGTGAAGGAGTTCCTGATGCGCCGCATTGCTCCTCTCCAACGCCATTCCCACCGGATGTGGGCCTTCAGCTGAACTGGCGATCGTATGAGGCTCCAGAAGAAGACCCGACGCCTGCTACCGAGGAAAGTGCTCCTGGTCCCCGACCGGGTGATCCTAACCCGTGGCAACCGCATGAAGGGGCCTTGTTGTACCTCCGCCGAACAGGGGTGATTTGGTGAACCACATGCCTATCTTCGATGAATGGGGCTGCGCCCGCTGGTCTCCTGTGGGGCCTCGCGAGAATCCAAGTGGTGGTGACAGCCCTTCCAAATGCCAAGGCGGCTACTCCTCAAGTGGCGTAGCAGGAGGCACGAGCCGCCAGAGGTCAAGGACTCCCCGCCGGGTGACAGCCACGGGCGATGCTCATGAGGGGCAGCTCTGAGGCTCATGCCGCCGCTGGCCGAGGGCGGCAGGCAGCCTCAGCGCCCGCGGATGAAGCCCCGAGGCCCCTGCCGCTTCTCTTGGTGGGGCGATCAGCGCGTCAGTGGACGCCCACGCTGGTCGCCCTCGATGCTTCTCCTCGCCGCAGGCTGATCCCTCAGCTCAAATCTTGGGTCAAGTTTCGCGTGAACTTCGAGGCCCTCCGGAAGAGAAGGGAGGCCCTGGGCGATGACTATCCTTGTCGCCTGTTGAAGCGTAGGAAGTACTTCGCCACTGATGAGTAAGCCTTCTCCTTCTCCAGCTCCCGATTCTTCTGCTGCTCGTACTGATCCTTGCCCTGCAGGCCCCTTCCTGTCGAGCTCACGGAGACGGGCGAGGAGCCGTCCTCCCCGGCTTCGCCCCCTCCCCAGTCCTCGAGTGCCTCGAGCAGTGGAGCCCTTGTGGTGAGGGCGACCGGGGAGGTGAACCGTCCCGTGGCGCGTCATGGCCCTGCGCGCCTCGCGATCCGCCCTCGCGAGCCTTCCTGTGGCATAGCTAGCCTGCCGTGGGCTTCTCGCCTGGTCGTGGACGGCGATTAGCTGAGGCGCTTCGCGCCTCGCCCGGGATGGGCTGGCTCCAGCCGGGCTTCGGGCGCAGCGCCCGGCCCGGGTCAGCGAGGGTGCTAGCCCCAGCCCCTGCCCGGAGGGGGAGTGTTGATTCAGCGGCTCGGCGCCCGCTCGGGCGGTTAATGGTGGAGGACGCGCGAAGGCCTTAGCGCCAGCCGCTTCGCCAAGGATTTCTTCGAAGGGCGGCCGACGCGGTGAGCCTTCTTGGTGAAGAGCTTGCTGACGAAGACGCACGCCTTGAGGCCGAGGGCCTGCGCCTGGCCGCAGAGAGGCGCGAGCTGGAGGGCGCTGCCGCCCTTGCGCGCCGCCAGCGCGATCTTGATGATGAAGAGGCCAAGGCGTCGCTGGCAGCCTCTCGGGAGGCCTGTTCTCGGGCCGTCGAGGAGGCCCGGGCAGCTAACAGGCGGCGAGAGGCGGCGGAGGAGCGGGAACGGGAGCTCCTGGCCCGGTGTCACTCGTTGGAGGAGCAAGTGGAGCTGCGCGAGGCAGCCCTTGCATCGATGAAGGTGGTCTCCGGCGACTCGTCGGAGCTCCAGAAGCGTGAGGAGGCGCTGACGCTTGAAGTCGCCGAACGTGCGCGCGAGTACGAGCGCTTGGAGACGAGGGAGCGCTTGGCGACACGGGCAGAGGATGAGGTCGCTGCGCGGGAAGCCCGCGTCCTGAAGGAGGTCGGACGCCGAGTGGCGGCAGCGCGCTCGAGCCTCGAGCGCGAGTTTGAGGAGCGGCTGGGGTTGATCAAGGCCGAAGCTGAGGGCAGGACTGCCGCCTTGAGGGCGAAGCGGGAGGAGGCGACGCCGGGCCGATGCTCTTCGGGCCGCCCTTGAGGTGGCGCAGAGGGAGTCCACCACCTCTCAGGCCGAGGCGCTCCTTCTTCGCCAACGGGTGGAGGAGGCCGAGGCCGTCGCGCGCCAGAACGCGGACGAGATGCGTCAGCGGCGAATCCTGGAGCATGAGCACGGTCCCATGCTCGCCACGCTCCGGGAAAGAGCTAACGCAGCCTTGGATAATATCTGCGAGGCGGCAGTAGGCGCGCCGCACGCGGTTAACTACGCCGGCAACCTCCAGTTCTTCACTGACGTGGTGGCGCCCGGCCGAGGCGCTGGTCGGTCGTGGCCAACAAGTTGGTGGAGGAGAGGAGCCGTGCGCTGCTCGGGCGAGCCTTCTCTCGTGTTTTCAGCCATCTCCGGGACATGGCCCCCCTCTTAGATTTTGACGCTGTTATCGCTTCAGCTTCCCCAGGCTGTCCCGGGCGACTCGGGCGCATCTTTGGGTGGAAGACAACGTGGATGCCCTCGTCCGGGCCTTCGCTTCGGACGACGACGGCGTGGTCGTGGCCGCCGATGAGGGCGGCGTGGTGAACGGCCCAGACGCCGCCGACGATCACGCAGACAGCGACGGCAAGGCCAGCGACGCCAGCAACGGCTCGGGAGGTGCTCCTGAGGGTGCATTGGGGGATTTATCTGACTGGTCATGTACTGTCTCTGTTCCATTACCCTGCATGAATAGAACTCAAGTTTTGGCCTGATGGAGGTGAGAGCATTTTGGGAGGGGGAGCCCCTCATGTAAAACTTGTATTCTCCATATTAGCAGGTGTTACATTGCCCATACGCCCGCGCCAAGTGGTTGGCTAAGCGACGTGCTAGTTGGATGGTTTATCTTTGTTTCGTATGAGCCCCGAGATAGCCTGTGGGAGGCTGAGGCGATCCGAGTGTCTACTGATCGAATCCGTAGGACCTGCAGTAAAAAAACCCTCCGGAGAGGACGCGACGGCGACAGGCTGGGCTGCGCGCAAGCTTGGCCTGGCCCGGCTCGCGAGGGGCTCGCGAGGGGAGGCAGTTGAGGCGGAGTTGTAACCGAAACGCGAGAGATTTGCTCGAACTAGACTAAGCACCCCTTCCCCGAACACACGCAAATCTCAAATTCGAATCCAATGTAAATCCAGCAGGGGAAAGAGACAACCAAATGGAAGGCAAAGAAAGCAGAAGAAAAGTCGCGTCCGGCACCTAGTCTAGTCTTGGACGTCTTCTCACCAGCACGGAGCTAAGTGCTGCCACTGGGCGTGGGAGGGAACCCCAGGGCCTGAGGCCGGCACCCCTGAGACTCCAGGGCGTGTACAGCCCCACTCATTATTACGTGAGAGTGTCACGGGGCGGCGAGCTTCACAGCACTAGGCCTTCTTCATGTGTCTTGGCCTTGCTTCATATCGCCAGACGAGGCCCCGCTTGCGCCACACTCTAGTGCCACCAACGACGACCGAAACCAAGACGCCGGTGGGGTAGAGCGGTCGCCAGCGGTTCCCCGACGACCACGGGTCCTCCGCCAGGCAGGCCCCGAGGCGCCTCCCAGCAGAGGGCCTACCTCCCGAGAACGCCTTGCTCCGAACGCGCGGTGGTGATATCGATCTCTGCCCCTCTCCGGCAGCCCCTGCGCCCCCTCGGAGGGGTAGGAGAGGCCGGGGCCGGGCAGCCGCTCGTCGTGGCGACCCACCCCCTGCAACCTATGGTTAGCGTATGTTTGCTCTTGAGGAAGTAGCGGTACCCGATAGTCGTCGCCCCCGGCGTGACCGGTGGGGCCGTCTCGAGGCTCCTGGAAGAGCACGGCTTCTGGCGCCTCATCCCCTAGCTTGGGCTGAGGAGCGAGTCTTGTTCCCCCTCATGCGGGTGCCCTTGGTCCATCATGTGGGGCACGCATTCTTCCGGCGCCGTCATCCCGAAGGCCACGCCGTAGTGCTGAGCGTGCCTTGCTGCTCTGCTTGACGCGCCCACAGTGGGGTGGTGGCGCGGCGGTCTGCCAGGACCGTGAGTTACGTCGAGTCCTTCTTCTCTGCGGGCCGAGGGCTGACAGCTTCGTCGGTGTTGGAGTAGCCTTGGAGCCCGCGGGCGCGCGTGGAGCCCCCGTGCGGGCAGCCCTCGGCCTGAGGTGGAAGCTGGGTGCACAAGGGGTGAGCCTCGAGGCGCGGCTTCAGAGCTCCGCCACTGGCTTCCAAGAAGACGCCACGGCCGCTTCTCCAAGAGCTCCGCATCGGCAGCTCTCGGGCCACCGTGAGCGCGCCTCGAAGTTCTCCTGCCCCGGCGGGTGTACGGTGATGTGGTCGCTGGCGTGATTGAGGCCCTTGCTGCCGACCGTGCCTGTCGCAGCGTGAGAGCCGTCGAAGTTTGTCTGCGTCGCTGCCCACAGCTACCAAGCGGACCGCGAGCTGCTGGGCATGGGGTCGCCCGAGGCGAAGCGGCGTGGGCGGGCCACGCCGCCAAGGATCCGGGTTGCCCGCTTGGTCGCCGGACATGGTGGTGGCGATGCGACGGGACACGAGGTGGCGGTGGCGGATTCCGGCGCGCACTTTACCCGGGCGCGCCAAATGTCGGATTTCGTGTTCCGCAGACCCTTAAGGTTTGAACTCTGCGCGGAGATCCAACCCTCCACCGCTGCATACCTCGCCCGAATCGCGGGGACCTAAACTACTAGCAAGAACAACACAAGAGACGCAAGATTTATACTAGTTCGGGCCACCGCTAGGTGTAATACCCTACTCTAGTTTGTGGTGTGGTGGATTGCCTCTGGGCTGATGAAGAAGAGCACGGTCAGGGGAAGAAACGACCTCGCGAGTGCATTCTTGGTGGGTGTGATGAACTGCTAAGTGGTGTCCCATCGCTCTAGCTTGAGGATCGGGTCTCTCTCTCTCTCTCTGGATGCTACTCGGCCTTATCCTTGCGATCCTTCGATCTCTCCACTCCGAGTGTGGCTACCCCTATTTATAGGCGAAGGCCCTGGGCCTCTTCCCAAATATTGAGCGGGAAGGGCGCCAACAACTGGCCATTTTGAAGGGGAACAGCGGGTACACTTATCCTGACCAAAGTTGGTCCTCGCACCTTAAAGGCTCACGGTGATGACGCCTTTGCTTGGGCTCCACGATGACTCCTTCCAGCCGTTGGGGCTGGTCTTGGTCTTGTTGCACCGAAACGGATGCCTTTGCTTGATGCTCTCGCTGCGCTTGCTCCTTTGCACCAAAGAGGAAAGGAGGATGCTGCGGCGCTGGCGCCTGATGGGCGCCCTTGGTCGCCATGGCTATGCGTCACGGGCACCTCGCGAGGTACCCTGCCTTGAACTCTCCGCCTCCTCATGAGCCAGCACCGACGAGGCCCGCGCCTAAGGATGCTCCTCGGTCGTCCCGCCCCAGCAATCTTCAGCCCCCTCGCGAGGGTCTTGAGCTTGCGTTGATGAAGATGGGCCGTCCTGGGCCTCCTTTGAGCCACGTCGCAGGCCGCAGGCAGGCAAGTCTGGGGACCCCCGTTCCCAGAACGCCGACATAGGGCACCCACTCCGGCAAGCGCACCTCTTCGGAGTGTAGCGCTGCCGTCGAGGACGTGCCAGAGAGCTCCACCGGCGGAAACAAGAAGCCAGGGCCATGCCGCCGGGAACCAAGAAGGTTTACATCAATGAGGGCTGACACGGGAGGAGCTTTACCATAAGCTCCACCCTCGACGACAAATAGGAAGACGCCGTCACCTTCCTGCGCGAATGTCGATGTGTTTGCATGGCAAGCTTCCGACATCCCCGGTGTTCCTGTGGAGGTGATTGAGCACCACCTTGCTGTCTGCCCTCATGCGCGTCCCGTCAGCGAAGGTCACAAAGCAAGCTTTGGAAAGACAAGAGTTCATCACGTAAGAGATCCGGAAGTGGAAGCGGCCGGGTTTGGTAAGAGGAGTGCTCCATCCAACGTGGTTGGCCAATCCGATGGAAGTAGTGCGCAAGGCTAATGGGAAGTGGAGACTGTATTGATTACATAGACATCAATAAGGCTTGCCCTAAAGACCCCTTCCCGTTGCACAAGATCGACCAGATTGTTGACTCCACGGCTGGGTGTGATCTGCTGTAATTCCTCGACGCCTACTCCGGCTACCACCAGATCTTCATGACAAGGGAAGACGAAGAGAAGACCGCATTTATCACCCCATGTGGTACGTATTGTTTCATGCGGATGCCTTTCGGGTTGAAGAGTGCTGGTTCGACGTTTGCAAGGGCGGTCCAGATTGGTTTTGAACCCCAGCTCCATAGGAATATGGAAGCTTATATGGATGACATAGTGGTCAAAACCAAGGACAGCGCAACCCTCATACCGGATTTGCAAGAAACATTTGCAAACCTCGCATAAGATCAATCTCAAGCTGAACCCTAAGAAGTGCTTTTTTGGCGTTCGGTCAGTAAGCTTCTCGGGTTCTTGGTGTCGCAGCGTGGGATAGAAGCCAATCCGGACAAAATCAAAGCTATAGAGCAGATTGAAGCACCCAAGCGAATCAAGGATGTGCGTCGGCTTGCTGGCTGTGTCGCCGCCATGGGCAGGTTCATTTCCAAGTCTACCGAGCGTGCCCTTCCCTTTTTCTAGATCCTGAAAAAGGCAGGCCCAATGGAGTGGATGTTAGAAGCAGAAGCAGCATTGCAAGGTTTGAAGAAATACCTCTCTTTTGCGCCGATACTAGTTGCGCCCAGGCCACAAGAACCGTTGCTGCTATACCTGGCGGCAACAAACCAAGTGGTCAGCGCCGCACTGGTGGCGCGGAGAGAGGTTGATGACGAGGAGATGGCAGCGGCGGAGCCCGATACCACCAACGCAGGGACGACACATCCAGTTGAAGTGTCGCCGAGGAAGAAAATGGTGCAGCACCCGGTCTACTTTGTCAGTTCCCTCCTGCAGGGGGCTAGATCAAGGTACTCCGGCGTGCAGAAGCTGCTCTTCGGCCTCCTTATGGCCTCGAGGAAGCTGCGTCACTACTTTTAGGCGCACGAGATCACTGTCGTCACTCGCTTCCCTCTTCAGCGGATATTGCACAATCCGGATGCAACAGGAAGAATCGTGGAATGGGCGCTGGAGCTACCTAGCTTTGGCCTCAAGTTTGAAAGTACTTCGACAATTCAGAGCCGAGTCCTAGCGGAGTTCATTGCAGAATGGACCGCAACACCTGACGAAGAAGCCCAAAAGACTGCTCTCCTCGGAAAAGAGGCAAGTTGCGATTGGATCATGTACTTTGATGGAGCTTTCTCCTTACAAGGCATCAGGGCTGGCGTACTGCTTGTCGCGCCCACCGGAGAGCACCTCAAGTATGTGATCCAGATGCGCTTCCCCAAGTCAACAAACAATACGGCGGAGTACGAACGGCTGTTGGCCGGTCTTAGGGTCGCGGCGGACCTCGGAATCAGGAAACTAATCGTCAGGGGAGACTCACAGCTCGTCGTCAAGCAAGTCAACAAGGATTACCAGAGCCCGTTGATGAAGGCCTATGTCGATGAAGTGAGAAAGCTGGAAGAGCGTTTCGACGGGATAGAGGCTGAACACGTTCCCTGAACGAAGAACGATAGCGCCGACTACCTGTCAAAACGCGCTGCCCTCAAGCTACCTGCGGGAACCGTGTACCTTTTGTGCTTCAAATTAACTCAGCCATCCGCTGATCCATCAATAGAGCAGAATAAGAGGAGGAAATCAGGGCCCGGCAAGTACTTTCCCGCCGAGCTCCCGAGCCACGGGCGAGGATGTTGCCAGGATATCGAAAGCCCGCCACGGACGGCCGGGTTCAAGTGAGCATCAAGCTCTTGCCGTTGAGGCAGCCGCCCCTCATCGGAGGAGATGCCTTTAGTCCTCATTTGCCGAGCCCCAGTGCTCGGCGTGGGCACAGCCTACCGCTCGATTCCTCCAAACAGGGAACTTCCTAAGGAGCAGGAAGAAGCGGAAAAAGTAGCCCGTCAGCTTCCACCATGTACCAGTTCGTCGATGACGCTCTGCATGTAAAGAGGCCGAACGGTGTGAAATTGAAGTGTATCCCTCGGGAGGAAGGACTGGGCTGTTGGCGAAGATACACGAAGGCGTATGTGGATCCCACATTGGGTCAAGGGCCCTTGCCGCAAGGCGTTTCAAGGTTTCATTTGGCCCACCGCCTCCAGACGCGACGACACTAGTCACCGTGTGTGAAGCGGTGAGTTCCATTCAAAAGCTTCATCAGCCAGCTCAAGCCCTCCAAACCATTCATCTCTCTCCCTGCCCTTCTCTTGCCCTGGGGCTCGACATATCGGGCCCTTTCCCCGCCGCCACGGGGCTTTGAGTACTTGTATGTTGCCATCGACAAGTTCACAAAGTGGCTGTGAGGTGGAGGCAAGTGAGGAAGGTCACAGCTCAACCACCGTCAAGTTCTTCAGGACTAGTGTGCCGCCAAGCGCACTCAACAGAGTTATCACCGACAACGGCACACAGTTCACAAGCCGCACCTTCATGCAATATACCCAAGACCTCGGCAGCAGAGTCTGTTTCGCTTTCGTTGCTCACCCGCGAAGCAATGGTCAAGCTAAGAGGGCAAACGCTGAAGTACTGCGAGGATTAAGGACCAAGACCTTTGACAGGCTGCACAAGAATGGAAGGCGCTGGATTGATGAGTTGCCGGCGGTTCTTTGGTTGATCAGGACTACGCCAAATCGAGCCACCGGCCAGACACCTTTTGCCCTGGTATACAGGGCAGAAGCAGTTCTCCCCACTGAACTCATATACGGGTCACCTCGAGTGCTCTCTTACGACGAGGTCGAGCAAGAGCAACTGCGGCAAGATGACGCAAGTGCTCCTTGAGGAAGATCGTCTTCGTGCGGCTATGAGAGCAGCACGCTACCAGCAAGCCTTGCGCCGCTACCACAGCCGCAAGGTTCATGCCCGAAGCCTTGAGGAAGGCGACCTTGTCCTTCGGCGTTCAATCGCCAAGAATTCCAACAAGTTGACGCTTAAAGTGGGAGGGCCCTTATCGGGTAATACGAAGTCACTGTGCCTCGGCGCAATTCCGCCTTTGAGACCGAAGATGTTGTTCAAAGTGAGCAACCTCAGAACATTGAGCATCTTTGCAAGTTTTACCAGAAGGCGCTGCCGCCTGGCCCCGGCAAGCCACCTTTTGTGCAAGCATTGCCGATGATGCATGTAACCCTTTGTACAAAGCCAGCGCAGACCACGAGCATAAATAAATGAAGGCCGGGCGCCTAAGTTATAGCATGCATGCTAGGTCGAGTCTCGCCCTTGGTTAGGGTTGATAGTGCTCAAATGACTAACCCCTAGCTTAGAGGTCGAGTGTGCGTCTCTTTGTCGTCCTTTTATCTTCTTTGGATCGCAGGACTCACAGATATCCTTGCCGGATCACTTGAGGACGAGAAAGAAAAGAAGGGACGGACTAGCATCTAGACCCCGGCAAGCCAGTGTTACCGGGGGCTGCAAGTACAGAGATTCACCCACGGCAAACCAGAGTTGCCGGAGGCTGCAACGTCAGATAAGTCTTTCATCCCTTGTCATGCATTTCCTTATGGACTGAGGTATGTGAAACCTCGTTTTTTCCCAAAGCTACCGTGCTCCCCTCAAACTCTAGGCCCTAGGGCCCGTTCCTGGGGCCAGGTTTGGTCGTAGTCGCGGCAGCAAAGGGATGAATCGAGGAGCCTGAACCCACCTCATCCCTGCCTCTGCCAAAAGCATGAGAAAGGTCGAGCAAAGTGGGAAGACGGCAGGGCCTGTTGCTGGGCAAGGAAATGTTTATCTTATGGATATCAAGGATTACTCCTTGTCGTGTGTTCTACCCGCAAACAAATGACCCGGCAAGCATCCCTTTTTCATTATAAACATTCCACTGTGCAGTCCATAGGGGATGAAAACATGAATGATGGGATTACAAGTTTCAAATTCAGCTAAGGCCAAGGCTTACAAACTAAAAGATAAGGTGCTCAGAATCTCCTCTTGCCCCTCTCTTCAGGGGGCAGGTCAAGGAGGCGAAAAGGGCAAAAGGGGCGCCTAGACGAGCTACGAGTGGCAGAAGACACCAAGAGAACATCTCGGTGGCCGTCCGAAGGCTGGGTGGTGATGGCGGCGCCGGAAGCAGAGCTCGAAGACGAGGCAGCAGAGGCGTCGCCACACGTCGAGGCGCTTGGGTGCCCAGCGTGCTCAGCTTGGCAGCCTCGCCGCGCCTCCCTCTTCCTCTTCCGCAGCCTCCCAACGCCGGCCGCCCAAGGGGACGAACCCGAGAAGTTCAGGAAGCCGGCGACACGGATGATGGGATCGCCCGGTGTCAAGACAGAGCGGTGCCCTACACACCTAGTCGGACCCGTCATCCTGCCGCCTGCTACCCTCGTCGTCGTTGCCGCTGTCCTCCTCGCCACTCCCGCCCGAGGAGGAGCCTTCGCTATCAGAAGAGCTCTCCACGCAGCACCTTGCCAGAGTCCCGAAGCACCCGAAGACCTTGACGGAGAGGAGGCCGCCCTCCATCAGCTTGAAATGGAGAGTGAGCCCCTCCGTCAAGAGGTGGATGTGTGCGAACGTCTTCCACCTCGACCAAGGTACATCGCGTGAGGGGCTGGAAAGTCGACGAACTCGCGTACCACCCGATCCAACAGCCCCTCATGTGCAACCGCAATGACTCCGGCGGATCCAGCTCCATCTCGGCCGCCAAATGGAGTTGGGAGATGGAGGCGACGACGAGGTGGTCGGCGCAGCCTGACGAAGAACTCGCAAGGATCATCACCAACATGGCCCTCCGTGGGAGGAGGAACTACTGGCGAAGGCGGGATTGGCGCGCCACCCCGTTCTCCTCTTCCCTGAGCGCCTCGGCCTCACCCACGGCCTCGCCCGCGGCCTCGCCTGTCCGATTTCGGGTTCAGGCAGACCCTTGAGGTTCGAACACTGGGGAGCGCGCAGAGATCCAACCTTCTACCGTCTCGCACTTCGCCGAATCGCAGGGACCTAAACTACTACCGAACAGCACAAGAGACACAAGATTTATACTAGTCCGGGCCACCGTTGTGGTGTAATACCCTACTCTAGTTTGTGGTGTGGTGGATTGCCTCTTGGGCTGATGAGGAATAGTACAAGGGAGAACAGCCTTGCGAGGGTCTGTTCTTAGCGGGTGTGATGAACTGCTAGGTGGTGTTTGGTCGCTCTAGCTACTGGTTCCTTGATGAGGATTCCGATCTCATACCGGGGGGCCGATCCTTCTACCCTGGGGTGGCTACTCCTATTTATAGGCGAAGGCCCCGGCCTCTTCCCAAATATTGAGCGGAAGGGCGCCAACAACCGCCATTTTGAAGGGGAACAGCGGGTACACTTATCCTGACTAAAGTTGGTCCTTGCCTGCCAAAGGCTCTGGTGATGACGCCTGCTTGGGCTCCACGATGACTCCCTTCCAGCCGTTGGGGCTGGTCTTGGTCTTGTTGCACCGAAACGGATGCCTTTGCTTGATGCTCTCGCCTGCGCTTGCTCCCTTTGCACCAAAGAGGAAAGGAGGACACCGCACGGGCTGGCGCCCTTGGTCATCATGGCTTGCGTCATGGGCACCTCACGAGATACCCTGCCTTGAACTCTCCGCCTCCTCATGAGCCAGCCTGACGAGGCCGTGCCTGAGGAAGCTCCTCGTCCGCCCATGAGGCTTGGCCCCTCACGAGGGTCTTGAGCTTATGCGTTGATGAAGATGGGCTGTCCTGGCCTCCTTTGAGCCACGCCGCAGGCCGCCGGCCGGCAAGTCTGGGGACCCCCCTTCCCAGAACGCCGACAAGAGCCCCCCTGCCCACGGCGCCCGAACTTGGCCGAAAGCAGAGAGGCGAAAGGGCAAGTGCGGCGTCATGGGTCTCTAACAGCTCATGGGTTTTGGGCGCCAAGCGTGGCGGTTGATTGGGCGATGTAGGCTTCAGCAACCGCGTGGGTTGATAATAGAGCGGCATCTTCCTTGCCTCCATTACTTTTTCCAGTTGCTGCCCAGATCCCCTTTCTTGCGCCTCTCCTCTCTGCTCCCAAGATCTTCAGATCCACTCCGCCTGCGTGCCCTAGCCAGTCATGGTTCCTCGCCAAGCCCCGGCCGGAGCTTGGTACTCTCCTGCCTTGGACCCGCCAAATGTGTCAGGGACGAGCCTCGCCCTGGTGCGCCGGATGGCGGAGGTGGAGGGCGTCAATGGAGCGGAGGTGTTCAAGGCCGGCTCTTCCGCCCCGGAGGGTCGGGGGAGTACCTTCTACCCGTTCTTCGTGAGCGCCGTCATTGCTGTTCTGGTGCCTCCCTTTTCTGAGTTCTTCTTCTCCGCCCTCCGCCATTACAACATTCAAGCTCTGCACTCCATCCCAACTCCGTCCTTCTTTCTGCAATCTTCGCCTACTATTGTGAGGCCCATGCTGGGGGTGAAGCCCTCGGTGGCCTTGTTGCACCACTACTTCTCCCTCCGAACCTCCCGTGGTTCCGCCTCAGGTCGCTGAAGCTTCGTTGCATCTTGGGCGGAGCCATCGCCATTTCAAACCCTGGGAAGCGGATTGAGGGCTTCAGGAGCAAGTGGGTCTTGGTGGATGCTGGGCGCATCCACCCACGGTGATCCCGCCCACGGAGTCCGCCGAGAGCTCCGACAGTGGTCCCAGGTGGAGCTTCCCCGGATCCAGTGGTAGTCTTTGGAGAAGATGGACACAGATCTGAAGTCCGCCAACGCGGCGGCAGCAGAGATTGACGGTCGTCGGCTTGAGGGAGTTCCTGAGCATCAATCGGCTCCGCTTCGTTAGTACTCGCTTCCGATGTGGAGGCCTCACTCGAGCCCTCCGTGGCCTCGCTGGCCGAGGATCCGGGCACGGTCCTCCATCCTTGGTTGGGGGTGATGTGGCGAGACTGGAGGGCGCCCGCACTCCTTGTTCTTTTCGTGAGGATTGGGAGCAGGTAGTGGGGCCCATGCTCGTCTTTAATGGGGACGGGCCCGTGCCCGTGGAGGCTCCGGAGGACTGGTGGACGTGTCCTCTTCCCGACTCCAAATAAGAGGTGGAGGAAAGAGAGGCGGGAGAGGGGGTTGATTCGGGAGCGGAGTCAAGGGCTCCTCCCCTGCGGCGCAGGTCCCGCATTCTCCGCCTCCCCCAGAGTGACGACGACGAGGATGAGGATGAGTGTGGAGGCAGGAGCCTGCCCCCGATCCCGAAGAAGGACCGGACTGGGCTGGTCCCTCGCGGGTCTACCCCGGCCCCGGGGCGATCCGCAGACGCGCCTCCTGCTCCTGGTCCCCTTGAAGCTGATCCCTGCAGCCCGGCTCTCGGGCTTCAGAAATGCCGAGGCTGCTCGAGTCCACCAGCGACGACCTGTAAGTGCCTCGCTTCCTGCCTTGATTATTGCTTCCACGACGAGATCTCGATGTCCATGTCCTTCGCCAGCCGGGCGCTCACGCGGGAAGTCAAGGGGTTCCCGAGGCCCCATCCGTGGCGGTGCCTCTGCCGCCTGAAGGAAGGAGATCGTGACGCACGGCCTCTCCTGCCCGGGCATCCTCGCAGGTCGGGCTGAGCCAGCTGGGCGGCGAAGCCCCCCTTGACCCAGGCGTCTCCCGAGGTGTCCTTGCCTGATGCAGCCGCCATAGCTGTTGGGGCGCAGCGGGTCCCACCTCACGATACTGTGGTTACGCCGCCGGCATCTCCTCCTACTCCACCAAATGTTGTCTCTCCGACTCCTCCCACCATCTCCGGATCGTCACACCTTTGAATTGGACCGGCTGCGGCAGGATCTTCTGGGCGCCGACCCTCGCTTGGTGGCCGGGCGCTTGGAGCTGGCCTCTGGCTGGATTCGCTCTGACGCTTCGATTCGGGCGGCGCTGGTCCAGGCCTCGATGGCTTGCGACGAGGGGAAACAGGATGTTCATGAGGCGAAGATTGCCCGCGATGCTGCCTCTGGGAGGCAGCGACATCCAAGGTCGCCGTGAGACGCCGAGGGCGGCCAAGGGCTCGCAGAACCAGCTCGCCGAGGAGGCCCGCCTCCGCCAGGGGCAGGAGGAAAGCATGAAGGCTCATGAGGCGGCCGTCAAGGACCGGGAGGCCAGGCTTAAGAAGCGCCTGTGACCGCCTAGGCGCTACTGGAGCGTGAACTGGAGGCGAGGAAAGTCGAGCTGGACGACAAGGCGCTGGTTCTTGCCGAAGATCGCGTGGCCTTCACAGATATGGAGGTGAAGGCTCGCGCCTCACCAAGGAGCTTTTATGATAGCGGCTGGAGAGCCCACCGGCCGGGCGCAGAGGACGGCCTCCGCCAAGCTGCTTCCCTTCTGGTTCGCTCTTGAAGATGTCTCCTTGGTCTTGGCCCCACGGTGAGGCCGAGGCGCGTGTCTTGTCTTCATGCAGGCCTTGACGCGGATCCTCACCCACATCTATCTTCGCGATCCCAGCGTCGACATGGACAGCCTGCTGGAGCCAGCAAGTGGCGAGCATGCAGCTGCCGCTGCCGAGGCTGTGAAGGATCGCGTGGAGGCTCTGTTGGGGAAGTTCCGGGCCTTCAAAGACCAAGCCGGGCGAGGCGCCGCCCTCGCTGCTTCACGAGGCGAGCCCACTCCGCCTCCACCGCCGACAAGTGACTTCTGTGGCTCCTGCCTTGCTTTTAATTCCTGCACATGTATCATGCCTCGGGAGGCGTTTAAACTTGCATTTGGTATTGCGATAACAGTGTGGACTATAATATTTGCTTTTGAATTCCTTGAAATTTATGCTTCCTACTTGCTTATGTTCTACGCCGTGAGTCTAATTCCTCACAGATACTCAAATTACCGTTAGCCCCGACCGGAAATGTAACATCCCAAATTTCCTATTTGGAATGTTTTACAATTATAGCTAAGCATCTACGCATTCTGTTTGAATTTGAGTGGCATTTGAAGTTTCTGAAGTTTTTGGAGTTGTTGGAATTTGAATTCAAATTTTGGCAATGGAAATCATTTCAAAAACTATGCCTGATAAATACTTGAGAAAAAGTATGAGAGGAGTAAAAATGACACTCCAAAAATATCGTGAGGAAAAACATTGCCAAAAGGTTTGAATTCAAATTTGAGTTTTATTTGAATTTTGAAAAAATAAATTTTTATAAAGTTTGGTTTTGCCCACGAAAATGTTCAAATTGTAGGGAATATTCCCCTGATCATTTTGATATATATATATATATGTCATATATAAAATATATATATTTAATATATTTTCTCTCTCTCTCTTTAATTCAAAAAAAAAGAAAAGGAGGACCCAGGCCACCAGCCTACCGGCCAAGCTGAGGCCCACCAGTAGCCACCACCGGCCCAGCAAGGCCAAATAGCAGCAGCCAGCCTCGATCCCTCATAATCTTTTTCCGAATCGGCCAACCGACCGAACGCACCCCCTCCCCTCTCGCCGACACCCGGGCCCCACCCGTGCCGTCTTCCCCCTCGCCTAAGCACCACCTCAGCGCCGCCCGCTCACTTGGGATCAGCGAGATCCGGATCCCGAGATCCCTCGCCGTTGCCCTCGTCCAAGTCGAGGCCCCGCCTATTTATACCCCCTCGACCCCGTTTTCCCCTTCGCCCCTCGCCTAACCCTCTCCTCCCTCCGCACGCACTCGCCGGAGTACCCGAACGCCACCGCCGCCATTAGCCACCCCGAGCTCGCCCCGGTCACCCCCGAGCTCCATAGCCCCACCCCGGACTCCTCGCCCGCGCCAGCACCGGCTGAGGTCCCGCCGACGCCCCCGACCACCGAGTCACGGAACCATCGCCGCCTCGAGCCGCTGAGCCGAGCCGCCTCGGTAAGTCGCCGGAGCCCTCGCCGCCGTTAGATCTAGGTCGGACGGCTTAGATTAGATCCCCCCGAAGGGGTATGTTATTTAAAATAAACCGGGTTTTATTCCGGTTAGATCGGTTTAGTTAGGGTTTAGTTGAACCGGCCGACTCGGTTTAAATACTAGGGCGTAGTTTAGTTATTTAACGCCGAAGCGTTAGTTAGGCCCATTAGGCCGTTTTTCTTTATTTTTCGTTTTCTGTTTTAACAGAATAGTTTCAGATTTGAAAAATTCATATCTTTTAATCTACTCAATATTTTTTTGTGATTCTTTTTTTGTTGGTTTGCAAATTTCTTATAGTTTCTGCAGAAAATATAATTAGCTATGTTAAAATTATTTAGAATTGCTTTATTTTAGATGTAGACAGAATAGTAAATCTGCTATAAAGTGAGTTAGTAAAATTATTTTTTAGTGATTCTTTTTGTCACAACTTTGTTTTGACATTACCTAACCGTAGGAATTTATTTGGGCATTTTAGTATTAATAAAAATTAGTTTTAATCAGAATCATGTTATTCTTAATTAATTAACTAGCTACTGTTTTCCTATTGTTTTAGTTAGCAAATAAATTTATTTTTCATATGTGATAGATTATTCTAGGTTAGTTTCTGTCACTTTAGAGCATGAACTTTTATTTATAATAAATAGAACTTTTATTTTATTTTTCCTACTAGAATTTGCTTTAGGCCTAATAGGAGTTTTATAATAGATTTTAAAGTGATTCTTTTTGCTCCTAGTTGCTTGATGAATCCTTTTCTCGTTAGGTAGCATAAACCCATGCTTAGGTTCTGTTAAGAAAATTTTTGTTATGTAAAACTATTTTTAGTTGTTGCTTGAAGTAGGAAAAACTTTGATTTGGTTTTTCTTTGAGTTTCCTTTGGGTTTTGATTCGTTTGTTTTGTGTGTTTCATATTACTATGCTGTTATGTAAGTGATCATATGTTGTATGCTTATTGTGGTTATTGTTTGCCACGGTATAATTTACGGAGTGAGAAGATTGCTACCACGAGTCCCTAGCTTACTTAAGATCGCCAAGAAGGCAAGTCATTGATCATGTTTTCTTTACAATACCTATGATTTTTATTGCATTAGAATTACCTCCCCACCATGCATGCAGAGGTGAAATTTTGAAGTTATGTTCTTGAGTAGTATCATGAGGTAGGATGAACCAATTCCCTTGTTACCATGACCCGGATCAAGTAGTTTATTTTTGCTATGCTCAGAGATCGGGTTGGTTGAGTGAATTCATAAGGGAGATGTGAGAGTCTTAAAGATGATGACAACCCCATGACTTCAAGATCAAGATGGACTTCAAATTCACTCATTGGGTGGAGGATTTGTGACGGGCACCTGGAGAACCCAAAGTGGTTGGCCGGGATGCATGGAGAAGTGCCATGACATCTTGCGGAAAGCTTCACCCAGCCACGAAGAGATGGATGGATACCCCATTGACCGAAGCTTACCTGCAGGCAGCCGCAAGCCATTATGGGCTCGCTTGGCTCGACCCTAGGTGTGACTGGCGGACGGTGCTACGAGATGTAGAAGAACGGTAGGATTGGATGGGCACCGCAAAGGGCCTGAGGAACTCTTCGAAGACCCTGTTTTGCTCGTCCCTGCCTTTCAAACACTCTGAAGTGCTAAGACTTAAAAAGGAGGGAACGATTCTTATGAGTAAAGTGTGCAAACCTCTCGCAGAGAAAAGATCTAATCGATTAGCCGTGTCCCCGGTTACGGATAATTTGAGCCTCTGGAACTTGGAAGTATTCGGAAATCTCAACACTGAAATTAATAATTTAATTGAGGGGTTATGACTTAATAATTTGGGAATGAGACATTGGTTGGCGGAGCCATCTCAATAACTACCAACAATTTTGTAGTATTTGCAAGCAAGTCCACTGTAGTAGGAAAAAAACTGGCTTTTCCGCAAAATGATGAAACTTAGAGCCCCACAGCCAAATTGCATATAGTGTTAGTAATTTTATTATTGTTCTCTCTTCATGACTTGCCGCATATTCAAAATGCTGATTACAAGGCTGCAACGCCTTATGTTGCGTGAGGAGTATTCCGATCGTGATTGAGGCTACGATCCGCTTGGCGATTGCCCTTTGGAGTCGGATGGACTCGCTATTCTTCTACGCTCAAGCAGCCTTTACTTAGTTTATTTCTCATGAGTTGGCCTTCGCCGAATTTATTCTATTGTAATAAAGACTCGATATGAGAATCGCTTAATAAATTCAGGTGTGATTGAACTTTGTTTATTTCATCAATGTACTGTGGATCGCCAAAGATGATCTTGGGATGGTATGCATACGTAGACTTGACCGATTTCGGGTCAGTCGCCATGTAGATGGTATCAGAGCACACGCCGACCGTGAGGGACGAACCCCTAGGATCGGAAAGCCATAGGAAGAGACTATTTATTTTATGTCCTTATCATTCCGTAATTCTCGCTGTTCATTTCTCGACTTCTCTCCGATTTTCAACATTTTAGATGGTCACGAAGTTCACCCCAGCTTTTGCTACCGGAGTTTTGCCACCAGATGAGACGATGCCTTCGGCAGAAGCTGGTCCAGATCGTGAAGAAGCTGAAGATTGCTCGCCCTCGATCACCGGAAGCCTACCAATGCACTTCCGACGGATACCCGCCATGTGATCGAGGTGCACATTCCAGGAGAACCTTCGAGGACATACAGAGCCTATTGACTTTGAGTTTACCGACTTCAACCGGATCCTCGGAAGAGACATGGTGATTTATCGTGCACTTGGACATCTCCGAGAAGAGTACAGGCCGAGCTCGATCCATCGACCTCGCCATGGTTTCTCGCAGAGCAAGGAATGGAGATATCATCCGCATTACCGTGAGGACGACTCCATTCTCTCGTATGTCCAAGACTTGGAGTGTCTCCTCAGGAAACGGGAGATCCAGACTCGCCGTAACTCGAAGGTACACAGGAGGCTGTTGTTCCGTGAACTGGAACTGGAGGAGAAGGCACACGCAGACTTCCTTGACCATGAAGAAGAAATCAAGGATTTCATGGAGAGAGTCGACGATCTGAAGATGAAGGTTGCCGCATTGGAGGAAAAGATGGACTTGGGAGAAGATCTTTTTCCGAGTGGAGATGACGGACCTCTCGTGAGCAATGATCAGGATTATGAAGGAAGTTCCACTGGAGAAAGCCGCAAGAGGAGGCGCCGCATCAGAGGACGCCCCACCGGAGGACATCGCACCAGAGGACGCAAGGATTATTGATGAAGACATTTAGCCGACCACCATCTTATTTTATTTTCCGTCGATCAGTTAGGCCGTTATTTTCGATTAGTCGTGAGATATTTTGTAATCATTGAACCATGTTTGAGTGGAATGAATAGATGATTGGTGTGATTATGATTGTGCATTCATATGGGTAGTGATATTTTCTCATTAGACCATTGTTCTATTCTAATTTTCTCATCCACTCCAAAACACCAGATGCCTCCGAGACGTGACTCCGGTCTCAACTTCCCGCCGAGCTCACCCAGCTGATCCAAAGCAGCAGAATGCCCTCATGCAGATGCTCATCCGTAATCGTAACAACAACAACAACAACAACCCACCGCCACCACCCTCGCTGACAACTTGACTCGATTCCTAAGGCTGAATCCGCCAGTTGTTCTCTAGCAAAGACCGGAGCCGATTGTGGCCGGCGATTGGCTCCGCAAGGTCGGAAGAGAGTTAGTCACCGTTGGATGCACCGATGCAGAGAAGGTGCGCTTTGTCGCGACATCAACTTGATGGACCTGCAGCTTCTTGGTGGGAGAACTACACCGCCACTTATCCCATCGGCACCATCACGTCGGATCAGTTCCAAAGAAGCTTTCCGCACCGCTCATGTTTCAAATTTGGAGCCATGAGTCTCAAGAAGCGTGAGTTCCGCAACTTACGCCAGGGAACCGTCTCGGGGCAAGACATAGATGAGTTCAGCAAAGTTAGCCCGCTATGCCCCGGATGATGTGGCCACAGATGCCGCATAAGCAGGAAAAAGTTTCTCGAGGGACTCAATGACGAGCTGGGTATGCAGCTTATGGTGGCTACCTTCACCAACTACCAGGAGCTGGTAGACAAGGCCACCATACTTGAAGGCAAGCAGCAGCAGATTGATAGCCGCAAACGGAAGTACAGCTCAGGAGCTCAACAGAAGCCCCGCTATGCCCCATACTCAGGAGGGCATACCCATCACAACCATGGAGGAAATGGGAACAACCGCAACCAGGACAATAAGTCAGGCAATGGCAATGGAAACGGCAATGGCAACCAAAGATCGCCCCGCCCGGCTTAGAAAGATCTCGAGTCACATCACCGCTTCAAATGCCGTAAAATAGGGCACTATGCCACCGACTGCCCGGAGGCCAAGCAGAGGAATGGAAACAAAGAATGGAAGCTCAGCCAAGAAGCCCAACCCTTTTCCTCGTGCTCAGTGTGAACCACATTGACGTGGAGGACGCCTATGATCAGCCGTATTAATCGTGGTTGGTAAGTTTTATTGAATTCACGCTCAGTATTGGTACTCTTTGATTCTCGTGCAACGCATTCATTCATATCAAGGGTAGTTGTGAAAAGTACGGGTTGCCCACTAAAACCCTTAGAAGCCCCCTTCGCCGGGCCTTCAGGAGGAGAAATGATGGCAGGTTTAGGCTGTCATGCAACCCTTAACATCGGAAACCATAAATTCCCGCAGACCTCATAGTATTGGAAACCTGCACCTTGGATGTAATCCTAGGCATGGATTGGTTGACGGTTTGAAGGAAACATAGACCGTGCTCAAGAAGTCAATTTCGCTCACCACCCAGAGCGTAAGAGGATCAAGTATGTATCCAGACGTATCCCGATGAACAATCAGTGCATTCCCTCACGGGAGTTGTTCAGAGGAAGTGCCGAGAGTGCAAGATTTTCCCGATGTGTTTCCGGAGGAATTACCGTGAATGCCACCGGACGTAGACATTGAATTTCTGATTGAGTTATCAGCTGCAAGACAGCCCCAATATCCAAGAGACCCTATCGGATGCCACCAAACGATCTCAAGGAGATCAAGAATCAAATTAATGAGCTATTGGAGAAAGGATATATTCGCCAAGCTCATCACCTTGGGGAGCCCCAGCCTTCTTGGTAGAGAAGAAGGATGGAACCTTGAGAATGGTTGTTGATTATCGCTCGCTGAACGACGTGACTATCAAGAACAAGTACCCTCTGCCGATGATTAATGACCTGTTTGATCAGCTAGTTGGAGCCAAGGTATTCTCCAAGATCGATCTTCGATCAGGGTATCATCAGTTGAAGATCCGTGAAAAGGATATACCCAAAACAGCATTACCACCAGGTATGGTTTATATGAGTATACCGTCATGTCATTCGGATTGACTAATGCCCCTGCATACTTCATGAATTTGATGAACAAGGTATTTATGGAATACCTGGACAAATTTGTCGTGGTGTTCATCGATGAAATACAGATTTTCTCAAAGAGCGAGGAAGAGCATAAGGAACATTTATGCCTAGTTCGAGAAACTTCGAGAACATCGCCAGGTATGCCAAGTTCAGCAAATGTGAATTTTGGTCAAGGAAGTCGGATTCCTCGGACATGTTATTTCAGAGAAGGAATAGCAGTTGATCCCGCCAAGGTTGAATCACCACCGATTGGCAAATAGCCCACCTCAGTCAAGGAGATCCGCAGCTTGCTCGGACTCGCAGGATATTATCGGAGGTTTATTGAGAACTTCTCGAAGATTGCCAAGCCCATGACTGAGCTGTTGAAGAAGGAAGCCAAGTACATTTGGACCAAGGATTGTGAAGCCAGTTTTCAGGAATTGAAGAAACGTCTGGTTACAGCCCCAGTACTGATTTTGCCGGACATACACAAGGATTACCAGGTATATTATGACGCTTCTCGTCAGGGACTCGGAGGAGTACTCATGCAGGAAGGAAAGGTTGTAGCTTATACCTCCGCATAGCCATTTACCACACGAGATGAATTATGCCACACATGATTTGGAGTTAGCAGCCGTAGTGCATGCACTCAAGACCTGGAGACATTTCCTCATTGGAAACCGTTGTGATGTTTACATGCATCACAATAGCTTGAAGTATATTTTCACGCTAGAAAGAGTTGAACCTCGTGCGAGAGGAGATGGCTAGAGTTAATAAAGGACTATGACATGAGACTGCATTATCACCTGTGGAAAGCTAATGTTGTAGCAGATGCTTTGAGCCGTAAGAGTTATGTGAATACTCTTATAGCGGGAGGATTACCCTGTGAGTTAGTCGATGACCTCGTAGATCTCCGATCGAGATAGTTCCGAGAGGATATGTTGCAACTCTGAAGTTCAGCCCACTTTGGCCGAAGAATTCGTGAAGCCCAGAAGTCGGACAAGGAAATTGATGAGATAAAGAAAAGGATGAATGAAGGAAAAGCTAAAGGGTTTCGTAAGGATGAATACAGAGCTATATGGTACGAGGATCGAATTTATGTACCCAATGATCCCGAACTCAGAAAGCTAATTCTTCAGAGGCTCATGATTCACCGTGATTGATTCACCCCGTAACACCAAGATGTACCTGGATTTGAAGGAAAGTTTCGTGGATGTGTATGAAGAAGGATATTGCCGAGTACGTAGCAAGATGCGATGTTTGTCAACGAGTAAAGGCGTAACATCGGAAGCCAGCAGGTTACTTCAACCTTTGCCGATTCCCGATTGGAAATGGGAAAAACTTGGAATGGATTTTATCACAGGATTACCCAGACCCGTTCGTGTTATGGTTCCATCTGGGTAGTGGTTGATCGATTGACCAAGGTAGCTCATTTCATTCCCGTGTAGACTTCCTATACCAGCGCTAAGTTAGCCAAGATATACATGACTAGGATCGTATGTCTGCATGGAGTTCCGAGGAGTATCGTGTCAGATAGAGGAACACAATTTACCTCAAAGTTTTGGAATCAGTTGCATGAAACTTTGGGTACGAGGCTGGAGTTCAAGATGCCTTTCATCCGCATGAGCAGATGGACAGACCGAGAGAGTCAACCAGATTACGGAGGACATGTTGAGAGCTTGTGCGCTAGACTATGGGTCTAGCTGGATGATAATTTGCCATACGCAGAAGTTCTCATACAACAACAGCTATCGCACCAGTCCGAAGATGGCCCTTTCAAGCTCTATACGGAAGGAGGTGCAAAACACCATTGCTGTGGGATGGTGTTGGAGATCGAAAACTTTTCGGTCCCGATCTTATCGAGATTCAAGAGAAAGTCAAGCTGATTCGAGATAGGCTCAAGGTGGCTCAATGAGGTAAGAGTTATGCCGACAAAGAACGCAAGGGAAGTAACTTACGAGCGGGAGACCGAGCATACCTTCTCGTGTCTCACTTCGTGGAATCAGGAGGTTTGGTGTCAAAGGAAAGTTAGCACCCCGATTCATTGGACCCTACAAAATCCTCGAACGTCGTGGAGAAGTTGCTTACAAGTTGGAATTGCCGGAAGGATTATCCGGAGTTCATGATGTATTCCATGTTTCTCATCTGAAGAAGTGTCATGCCGACATGGCCGATATTCCGTTGAGAGACACAGTGCCCCTAGAGGCCATACAGCTCGACAAAGGATCTCGACTTATAAGGAGAAACCCGTCTGAATTCTCGAGATCACAACAGAGTCACCCGCAAAGCAAGATCATCAAGTTTTGCAAGGTCTTTGTGGAGTCATCACTTCAAGAGGAAGCCACACGGGAGCGAGAAGAAGACCTCCTTCGAGACCACCCGCACCTATTTGCTAGTTAACCCGAATCTCGAGGGCTAGATTCATCTTAAGGTGGTAGGTTTGTAACATCCCAAATTTCCTATTTGGAATGTTTTACAATTATAGCTAAGCATCTATGCATTCTGCTTGAATTTGAGTGGCATTTGAAGTTTCAAGTTTTTGGAGTTGTTGGAATTTCAATTCAAATTTTGGCAAAGGGAAATCATTTCAAAAACTATGCCTGATAAATACTTGAGAAAAAGTATGAGAGGAGTAAAATGACACTCCAAAAATATCGGAGGAAAAACATTGCCAAAAGGTTTGAATTCAAATTTGAGTTTTATTTGAATTTTGAAAAAATAAATTTTTATAAAGTTTGGGTTTTTCCCTGGAAAATGTTCAAATTGTAGGGAATATTCCCCTGATCATTTTGATATATATATGTCATATATAAAATATATATATTTAATATATTTTCTCTCTCTCTCTTTAATTCAAAAAAAAAGGAGGACCCAGGCGCCAGCCAGGCCAGCCCCGGCCCAGCCAGCGCCGAGGCCCACCAGGCGCAGCCACCAGCCGGCCCAGCTGCGCCAGCGAGCAGCCCAGCGCCCGATCCCCCGCGCCGAATCTTTTCCGAATCGGCCAACCGACCGAACGCACCCCTCCTCTCGCCGACACCCGGCCCCACCTCGTCGTCTTCCCCTCGCCCAGCACCACCTCAGCGCCGCCCGCTCACGGATCTCATGAGATCCGGATCCCCGAGATCCCTCACGCATTGCCCCTCGGCCCAAGTCGAGGCCCCGCCTATTTATACCCCCCGACCCGTTTTCCCTTCGCCTCGCCTAACCCTCTCCTCCTCACGCCTTTTCGCCGGAGTACCCGAACGCCGCCGCCGCCATTAGCCACCCCGAGCTCGCCCCGGTCACCCCCGAGCTCCATCGACCCCACCCGGACTCCTCGCCCGCGCCGCACCACTGGAGGTCCCGCCGACGCCCCGACCACCGAGTCACTGAACCATCGCCCGTCGAGCCGCCGTCGCCGCCGCCCGCCTCGATGTAAGTCGCGGAGCCCTACGCCGCCGTTAGATCTAGGTCGGACGGCTTAGATTAGATCCTCAAGGGGTATGTTATTTAAAATAAACCGGTTTTATTCCGGTTAGATCGGTTTAGTTAGGGTTTAGTTGAACCGGCCGACTCGGTTTAAATACTAGGCGTGGTTTAGTTATTTAACGCCTAAGCGTTAGTTAGGCCCATTAGGCCGCTTTTTCTTTATTTTTCGTTTTCTGTTTTAACAGAATAGTTTCAGATTTGAAAAATTCATATCTTTTAATCTACTCAATATTTTTTGTGATTCTTTTTGTTGGTTTGCAAATTTCTTATAGTTTCTGTAGAAAATATAATTAGCTATGTTAAAATTATTTAGAATTGCTTTATTTTAGATTTAGACAGAATAGTAAATCTGCTATAAAGTGAGTTAGGAAAATTATTTTTAGTGATTCTTTTTGTCACAACTTTGTTTTGACATTACCTAACCGTAGGAATTTATTTGGGCATTTTAGGATTAATAAAAAATAGTTTTAATCAGAATCATGTTATTCTTAATTAATTAACTAGCTACTGTTTTTCTATTGTTTTAGTTAGCAAATAAATTTATTTTTCATATGTGATAGATTATTCTAGGTTAGTTTCTGTCACTTTAGAGCATGAACTTTTATTTATAATAAATAAAACTTTTATTTTATTTTTCCTACTAGAATTTGCTTTAGGACTAATAGGATTTTATAATAGATTTTAAAGTGATTCTTTTTGCTCCTAGTTGCTTGATGAATCCTTTTCTGTTAGGTAGCATAAACCCATGCTTAGGTTCTGTTAAGAAAATTTTTGTTATGTAAAACTATTTTTAGTTGTTGCTTGAAGTAGGAAAAACTTTGATTTGGTTTTTCTTTGAGTTTCCTTTGGGTTTTGATTCGCTTGTTTTGTGTGTTTCATATTACTATGCTGTTATGTAAGTGATCATATGTTGTATGCTTATTGTGGTTATTGTTTGCCTCGGTAGAATTTCCGGTGCGTAAGCTTGCTACCACGAAGTCCCTAGCTTACGAAGATCGTCAAGAAGGCAAGTCATTGATCATGTTTTCTTTACAATACCTATGATTTTTATTGCATTAGAATTACCTCCCACCATGCATGCAGTAGGTGAAATTTTGAAGTTATGTTCTTGAGTAGTATCATGAGGTAGGATGAACCAATTCCCTTGTTACCATGACCCGGGACGAAGTAGTTTATTTTTGCTATGCTCGTAAACGGGGTTGGTTGAGTGAATTCATAAGGGAGATGTGAGAGTCTTAAAGATGATGACAACCCCATGACTTCAAGATCAAGATGGACTTCGAAATTCACTCACTGGGTGGAGGATTTGTTGACGGGCACCTGGAGAACCCAAAGGTTGGCGGGATGCATGGAGAAGTGCCATGACATCTTGCGGAAAGCTTCACCCAGCCACGAAGAGACGGATGGATACCCCATTGACCGGAAGCTTACTCGTGCAGCTGCAAGCCATTATGGGCTCGCTTGGTCGACCCTAGGTGTGACTACGGCGGACGGTGCTACGAGATGTAGAAGAACGGTAGGATTGGATGGGCACCGGCAAAGGCCCAGGAGGAACTCTTCTAAGACCCTGTTTGCTCGTCCCGTCTTCAAACACTCACGAAGTCACGAAGACTTAAAAGGAGGGAACGATTCTTGCGGTAAAGTGCGCAAACCTCTGCAGAGAAAAAGATCTAATCGATTAGCCGTGTCCCCGGTTACGGACAATTTGAGCCTCTGAACTTGGAAGTATTCGAAATCTCAACACCAAATTCATAATTTAATTGAGGGGTTATGACTTAATAATTTGGGAATGAGACATTGGTTGGCGGAACCATCTCAATAACTACCAACAATTTTGTAGTATTTGCAAGCAAGTCCACTGTAGTAGGAAAAAAACTGGCTTTTCCGCAAAATGATGAAACTTAGAGCCCCACACCCAAATTGCTTTTAGTGTTAGTAATTTTATTATTGTTCTCTCTTCATGACTTGCGGCATATTCAAAATGCTGACCTACACGGCTGCAACGCCTTATGTTGCAGAGGAGTATTCGATCAGGATTGAGGCTACGATCCGCGCTTGGCGATTGCCCTTTGGAGTCGGATGGACTCGCTATTCTTCTACGCTTCCGCAGCTTTACTTAGTTTATTTCTCATGATTTTGGCCTTGACGAATTTATTCTATTGTAATAAAGACTCGATATGAGAATCGTGTAATAAATTCAGGTGTGATTGAACTTTGTTTATTTCATCAATGTCTTGTGAGTGCCGCATGATCTTGGGATGAATGCAGACCACGTAGACTTGACCGATTTGGTCAGGTCGCTCTGAAACCAGGCCAGGACCAAGGAGTGGCCGGGCTACGTGACAGTTAGGCTCTGAGTCGCGATGCTCAGGAGTCCTCCTTGGCGCACTGAACGTAAAGTAGGGAGGTGAGACGCAGGCGGATCTACCGTTTCTACGTCTGCAGAGTTCGCCTCACAAGATACCTCAACCGCCGTTAGCCTTTCGGAACTAAGGGGTGAGGGCATACGTGACCGCTTAGGCTCTGAGTCGCGATGCTCAGAGTCCCTTGACGCTCAAGCAGCATCGTACCTTGGCTCCGCCGGGAGTGACGTCGGCGACGAACCAAGCCCGAGGGGCCTGGCTGGGTGGCGGCGTCTGGCGTGACTCAGCAAGCCCTCGTGCCCAGCTCCTCAAGTGGCGCTCCCGAGGGGAGGCGTTGCAGTGAGGCCGGACATCGAGCTCTGGGCTCCTGAGGTTGATGCGACCCGAGGCCACCTCGATTGTTTATCACCGTGGAGCATAAGCGCTTCCGCATGCGTCTGGGCATAGCCGCTCCTCGGCGGTGTCGTCAGCCAGGCGAGCATGGTGTTTCCAGTGCGTGGGAGGGCTCCCCTCGGGGAGGAGCCCCAGGCGTATCTGCCCCACCCCGACACATGGCTGGCACGGTAGGGTGGGACGAGGTGTATCTGGGCACCCGTGAGCCGGCGGGACTCACAGGCCCCTACCTCAAGGCGGGTTGCGCTGGCTCTGGGCCTTATCTTCGAGTGTGTTCCTGCAAATTTGGCCGGATGTCGGTGCTCTCGTCTTTGGGTCCGGCTCTCGGGCTGGTCTCACCGTCAGCCGGGCAAGCCGTGTCGCGATGCCATGGACAAGACCGGAGGGTGAGGGCGGAGAGCCGGTAGGAGCTCCTGGTCGCGATGCTCAGGCACCCCCTTTAACGCCAAGAAGCTGGGTTAGATGACGAAACTCTCGTCCTCGGGTCCTGGCTCTCGGGCTGGTCTCAGCCGTCACCGCAAGCTGTGTCGCGATGCCATGGACAAGACCAGAGGGTGAGGGGCCGAGAGGCGGTAGGAGCCCCGAGTCATGATGCTCGGGCACCCCTTTAACGTGCAAGCTGGGTCGATGATCTAAACTCGTCGCCTCGGGTCCCGGCTCTCGGGCCTGGTCTCGGCCGTCATTTGGCAAGCCAAGTCGCGATGCCATGGACAAGACCAGAGGGTGAGGGCCGGAGAGCCGGTAGGAGCCACTGAGTCGCGATGCTCGTGCACCCCCTTTAGCGCTAAAGGTCGGATGAATGAAACTCTCGATCCTCGGGTCCGGCTCTCGGGCTAGTCTCGGCCGTCGGCCCGGCAAGCCAGTCACGATGCCATGGACAAGACCAGAGGGTGACGACCGGAGAGCCGGGTAGGAGCCCTGAGTCGTGATGCTCGTGCACCCCCTTTAACGATGCAAGATTCCGCCACCGGAAAAGGCACCAAATAACAAGCATGGTGGAGCGAGAGCATAATCCTAAGGAAAAAGTAGGAAGGATACATGCCACTGGATCGCCCGAGTGGCTTGGGGATGATGCAGCCCGAGGGGCGCCCCCAACAGGATAAGCTAATGACATGAAATAAAAAGGGATACATGCCGCAGGGACGAACCCACGCGACCTGGGAATATTGCGGCCCTGAAGGCGCTCCCAGCCAGAAATAAAACTTAAGGATGTCACCTGGTGATGTTGGGGGTGAAGGGGTGTTGGTGTAGCAGACTCGGTGGGCTGCGGGAGCCGACCTCACAAGCCCCCAGGCCCAGGGGCCTCGGGAGGCTCCGGAGGCGCTGGTGGCTCCTCGCGGGCCATCTCCATCTCCGCCAGGGCTGCGGGACGCCTGGCCCCTTGAGCCTCCAGGATGTCCCTCATGAGGCGCTGGTTCGTGGCGGCTGCGTTCGGCGGGCCGTAAGGCATGCGAACGTAGCTGTGGGGAGGACCCTTGCAACGTCCCACTCGCGAGGGCCAGAGGCGCTCTTGAGACGCGGCTCGGTTGAGCCCTGGTATGTCGATGCAGACGCACAGCCCACCATCCTCGCCTGGATGGGGGGCCACAGCGGGCAGGCGGCGGCTGCCCCTCATGACCCTTGACTCCTGTAGCTCCTGAATGGCCTTGCTGACGAACTCCTGAGGGTTCGGCCCTCCTTGCCTTGCTCCTGCTTGCGGGAAACGT
Organism: Aegilops bicornis; assembly: GCA_021605145.1. Taxonomy (NCBI): domain Eukaryota; kingdom Viridiplantae; phylum Streptophyta; class Magnoliopsida; order Poales; family Poaceae; genus Aegilops; species Aegilops bicornis. Next base: position 178,647,957 of record CM038669.1, read on the forward strand.
GCTTCGAAGCACGCCTCCACGTGGTGCCCAAGCGCCTCCCTCGAGACCTTGGCGGTCGGCGGCCTCCGTGGGAGAGCCCCCAGCCCCCTGCTGAGGAGGGCGCCGAGGCGTGCTTCCTATGCGATGGAAGGAGGCTCCCCTGGCCCGGTGCATGCCACGAGGGGGGCCTGTCTCTTGAAGAGCCGGGCCGGTCGATGTCTTCTTCTTCTTGGAGTGCGGCCTCGGGAGGCCTCCTCTGCCGTGGTGCTGGGTCTTCTAGCGATGCGGCAGAAAGGCTCGCTCTAGGAGCACACTGCGTCTCTCTCTTCACAGGGCACCGTGATGACCCCACCGCTTCTGGCATCTTGAGGATGTTGTAGCCGTGGTGGAGTTACGACCATGAATTTGGCCAACGCTGGGTACCCGAGGATGGCATTGTACGGCAAAGTAATGTGGGCGACTTTCAAGTCGATGAGCTCGGTGTGGTAGTTGTCGCGAGCCCAAGGTGACAGGAAGGCGGACCTGCCCGATCGGGACCGTGGAGTCGTCGGTGACTCGGAGAAAGGCTTGGTTGGCTGGAAGCCGTGTAAGGCACTTGAAGATTGTTGAATGTCTCCACAGACGGGGCGTTGAGCCCTGCTCCGCCGTCGATGAGGGTCTTGGTGACCAAAGCACGTTCTTGATGATTGGGGAACAAAGCATCGGGAGAACTTCCGGCCGTGGCTGCGCACTTGAGCTGGGTCTCTGCTAAGCTGAACGTGATGGCGCACGCCGACCACCTGAGAGGGCGCGTGGCCTCGAGCTTGGGGAGGACTGCATTCACTTCGCGGGCGAACTGCTTGCAGATGCGCTGAGAGGCTGGGGCTTGAGCTCCGCCAGGATGCAGGCAATCGCACGTGCTTCCTGGAAGCCCCCAGCCCCCTTGTCCTGATGACGGTCTTCATTTCTCCTAGGCGGCGGCGGCAGCGGAGGGAGGCCTGCGTTCCCCTGTGGGTGATCCTCGCGAGCCTAATCCCTCCAGCCTCCCTCGCGAGGTGGGTCTTGCCAGCGGTCCTCGCGAGGATGGTCGCGCCACCCTTGGCGCGGGCCGCGGTCTTCCCAGCGTCCTGCATTCCTTCCTCCTCCTCGGCCATAGCCCCGGTCGTTGCGCTCGGGGCGTCTGCCGACCCTGCCTCCGCGCACGGCCCGGAGCTCTTGGCATTCATTGGTGTTGTGGGTGTGGAGGTCGTGGTGCACGCAGTACCGGCTGCCCTTGGAGGACTCGGGCTTATCTCTGCCTCGCTTTGTGTCTGGTTCGGCCGCGAGTACGGCAGCCCCCTTGCGCTTCGCGTCCTTGGCCTTGGACTTCTTTTCCTCAGGATCTGTGGCAGGAAGCTCGAGGAGGGAGAGGCGCCCCTCCTCAGCCCTGGCGCACTTGGTCGCCAAGTTGAACAGTTCCAAGGAGGTGCAGAGATCTTCATGCATCGCCAGCCAGCTCCTCCTTCATCGTGACGTCGCGCACGCCGTTGGAGAAGGCAGAGATGATGGCCTCCTCCGTTACCCTGGGGATCTTGAGGCGTGCGTTCTGTCAAGCGCCGGATGTACTTTTTGTGGTTTCCTGGCTGCTGCTTGATTCGCGCATGTCGCTTACGGCGGGTGGCGGTCGCGAGTACCACGGAAGTTGGCGATGAAGCGGTGCGCATCTCGCCTGTGGAGGAGATCGTGCTCGGGCCGTTCAGAGCCAGTGCGGGCTCCGTCCTTGAGCGCCATGGGAAACCAGTTCGCCATGACCTTTTCATCCCCGTTCGCAGCCTCGATGCCCAGCTCGTGAGAGCTGGAGGAACTCCGTAGGGTCACCGTGTCGTCAGTGGCGAGGAGGCAGGTCTGGCTTGAACTTGGCGGGCTACGAGACGCCAGCTGCCTTCGGAGGTGAAAGCGCGGCAGCCCGCCCGTGGCAGCGAGGGTCTTGGACTGACGAAGAGCTTGGTGTTGCGGGCCTCCCTCCGCTGCGGCTGAGGGGCAGCGCGTAGTCTTAACGTCTTTGGGCGGGGAGCGCTTCAGGCAGCTTCTTGTGGGCGAGGAACTTCTTGACAGCTCTGCTCTTGCAGCGCGCCCGGCGCCTGGCGGCAGGTTCCGCCCAGGGCTTAGCAGCCTTAGGGCGAGCGCCTTCTTGAGGAGGAGGCGGCCGAGGCGCCGGGAGCTTCATCGCCCAAGGGCGGGTGCGGTGCAATGAGACGACGGTGCGGGCGCCTCTGCAGCGCGGAGGAGCTCGGCGACTTCGGTCGAGCCATTCTTCGAGACGTCGGCCGACGGGCGGTAGCGCAGAGCTCGTTAGCCGCTGGCGAGTGCAGCTCGGGTTTTCCATGGCGCTGCTGAGGCGCGTGGAAAGAACCAGCGGGGGTGAGCGAAGGCGTGGCGGTGCGGCCGTCCCACCTCATGGACGGGTGCTGGGACGATGCTTGCTGCTCATTCCCCGCTGGGCCGGTGGCGACGTTGACGGAAGGTGACGGGGAGCGTCGGGGCCACCCGCCGACGGGAGCTGTCTGGGCGACATGGGAGGCGAGGGCGGCTCGGCGCTCGGCGCGGGCCCGACGGGCGTCAGACATGGTTGCGGTGGTCGGGTTAGAACGAGGCGACGAAGCAGTAGATTCCGGCGCACCTACCGGGCGCGCCAAATGTCGGATTTCGGGTTCTCGCGCACCCTTGAGGTTCGAACACCGGGTGCGACGGAGATCCAACCTTCTACCGCCTCGCACTTCACGAATCGCAGGGACCCTAAACTACTAACGGAACAGCACAAGAGACACAAGATTTATACTAGTTCGGGCCACCGTTGTGGTGTAATACCCTACTCTAGTTTGTGGTGTGGTGGATTGCCTCTTGGGCTGATGAGGAATAAGATAAGGGAGAACAGCCTCGCGAGGGTCTGTTTAGCGGGTGCGATGAACTGCTAGGGTGGTGTTTGGTCGCTCTAGCTACCGGGTTCCTTGATGAGGATTCCGATCTCATACCGGGGCCGATCCTTCTACCCCGGGGTGGCTACTCCTATTTATAGGCGAAGGCCCGGCCTCTTCCCAAATATTGAGCGGAAGGGCGCCAACAATTGGCCATTTTGAAGGGGAACAGTGGTACACTTATCCTCGACTAAAGTTGGTCCTCGCCTGCCAAAGGCTCTGGTGATGACGCCTGCTTGGGCTCCACGATGACTCCCTTCCAGCCATTGGGGCTGGTCTTGGTCTTGTTGCACCGAAACGGATGCCTTTGCTTGATGCTCTCTCTTGCGCTTGTTCCCTTTGCACCAAAGAGTAAAGGAGGACACCGCGCGAGCTGGCGCCCGAGTGGCGCCCTTGGTCGTCATGGCTTGCGTCATGGGCACCTCACGAGGTACCCTGCCTTGAACTCTCCGCCTCCTCATGAGCCACCGACGAGGCCGTGCAGGCTCGAGGAAGCTCCTCGCTGTCCGCCTCATGAGGCTTCTGGCCTCGCGAGGGTCTTGAGCTTGCGTTGATGAAGATGGGCTGTCCTGGCCTCCTTTGAGCCACGCCCGCAGCCGCAGTGTGCAAGTATGGGGACCCCTGCTCCTGCAACGCCGCATCGCTTCTCCCTCCCTCGCAGCTGGCTCTGCCACCGCGGGTGAAGGAGAAGGAAGGACGCGTTGTCGAGCGGCGACCCTTGCCGCCACCGTTGAAGAACCAGGATTCCCTCTCTCCATGGCGGATGGACGGAGGGCGAAGCGAAGGAAGGAGAAGATGGAAGAGTACGGGACGCCGTTACCCCCCTGCTCCTTATAAAGGAACGGGGTGGGGACACGGCCGCCCCGCTCAGCCAATCAAGGCGCAGAAGGCGCAGGGAACTAGGGCCAACCCGTTAACCCGGCCCACGACGGACCGGTTTCCCGCCTCCACCGTTCGTCACCCCGCTCGCATGAGAACCACGTAGCAGGCATGAAGGCCCGAGGCGACGGGTGGGGCGACCTCTCCCCGCCCCGTGATCGTGGGGAGTGGACGCATTGAAGACCACGCCCCGGCCCCGTTCAGTAAATGGGCCGTGCCTCCACGCCTCCCTCCATTTATGGGGAAGGCGCGAACCGCCCCCTTTTTACTACGACGTGACGCATGCGCGCAGGGCTCGACCCCACGCATGCCGCCCACGTCACGTGCGCCTCCCCAGCCGAGCCACGTGCGGGAGGAATGGGAAGCGCAGCACGCGAAGAAACTTACAGAGGTAAAAAACTACCCCGGGTGCCCGTGCACCGTTTTTAGGCCTAGCCCAACGACGCGATTGCGCTTACGTGTGGCCCAGGCCCGGGGGCTCCTGTCGGTGTATAAAAAGAGGGGTATGCTTTTTGCACCCCTATAACTGTGCACGGGCAGTCCGAGCCACGGACGCTGCCACACTAAGCAAGGCGAGGTAGGTGAGCCAAGGTAAGGCCAACGCTCAAGAAGAACAAAACAAACGCCAAGACCAAGACCACAAAGAGCAAAGGGGACGGAGCGGACTCCCCCGGCAAGATCCTTGCCGGGGGAGAGCAGCTCTAGCAAACCCGGCAAGACCCTTGTCGGGGCAGCTCGCCCCACACCTACGGAGCGAATCACCCTTGAGTCCACTACCCCATGGGGCAAGGATTCGGGAGACATCCGCATGGTGGCATGCAGATCTTTGTGAAGACATTCAAAGATCAGATACATAGTATCAAGGATGACGACCCTTGGCGGGATCCTGGCCAGGGAGGACCATGAGGCCCCAAACGAGCCTTGCCGGGATGGCGGTGGGCGCCATGGCAAGACCCTGTCGGGGCCCCGACAAGGCCTTTTGCCGGGCTGCGGCAAAGCCCCCTGCCAAGGACACCCGTGGGGCCACCACCGCACCAGACCAACCAAGCCTCCATCATGCAATGCCGACCCAACCGGTTGGGCAGGCACTGCGTGGCGGCGGCAGCGTACCTTCATGGAGGCCCACCACGGCGCCACCTCAGCTGCTCGCTGCCTACATGGCACCACAGGCACCGCTGGCCGTATGCGCGTGTCAACGCGAAAGGAAGTGGCGGCGATTTAGACCGACCCTCCCGTCCCGGTAAAGCAAGGACACCTAAGCAAGACGATTTATGGCACCTTGTCATGTAATGCGAGGGATAAACTCGTATGATCAGGCTCTGCCCACCTCCTCAGACGCCATCGTGGGCAACCCCTTTTCCCTATAAAATGAGGCCCAAGGCGACCAAGAGGGGGATTCGGCTTTTTGGAGCTCCTCGCGCCCCATAGCTAGTTCAGGAACGCAAATAAGCTAACCACCTAAGCAGGAGTAGGGTTTTACGCACCTCACGGCCCGAACCTGGGTAAAAGAACCCGTGTGCTATCTGTTTGATCCGCTCTTCTCACGACCCCGTGCCCCGCAACCGTAGTAGGGATTCTTGTGATCCCATAGGTGTCGTCTCCGCACCGACAGTGTTAGAAGCTGCTCCGGTAGGTTGGATGAGGGTGCGAGGAAGCGGATCTGAGGCTGTGGACTTGTGAGTTGGCAAAGCAGCCCCGGTAGGGTTGATAATGGTATAGGAGAAGCTACTCCGGTAGGGTTGACACTGGTGTCGGCGAAGCGGCTCCGGTAGGGTTGAGGAAGGTGTCGGCGAAGCGGCTCTGGTAGGGTTGAGGAAGGTGTCTGCGAAGAGGATCAGAGGCCTTCGACGGGGGCGTCGGTGGGGCGGCTTCGGGGGGTGTGGACGAAGCGTCTCCGGTGGGGAGTACGAATGAGCCGCTGCAGATGCACGGCGGTTGACGAGAGTAACGGCGAAGCAGATCCGGCACCGTGGACAAGGCCGGCACTGAATGGGTTGTGGTACAGTGGTGGATGAGCAGTCTACTTGTTTCTAGGGGAGGTGGGAGGGGTAGATGCGACCGCAGAAGCAGATCCGACGAGGTGGACGCCTTGTTGGCAAATGAATGGGCTATGGCACGGTGGATGAGCAGTCTAGGGTTTCGAGAGGGAGGTGGAGTTAGTCGCTTTTTGCGGGAGGGAGAGGAAATGGGTGCCGTGTAGTGGGGGAACCGAAGTTACTAAAGCAGCCCCGACCTATCATGTAGATGAGGGCGGTATTGTAATCTGTTGGTCTCGTGCACCAAGGACAAAAGGGGATTTCGAATGCTAAAGACTAAGGTGGCGGAAATTTTAGAAGGAGGCGGAGACTTTTCCGCCAGCTGGATCGTTTCAGATTCCAGTTTCAACTAATTTGGACCGTGCTAGTGGGAAGGTCATGCTAGACTGTGTACACGGGGCACGGGTCAGCAGTAAATAACTGATGTGAAGTCCACCCCAGAAAAAAAGACAATAACTCTGGATGATGCGCCGATAACTTGGACGTTCACACGTGCGCGGCCAATCGTACGGGTGTAGTGGCGCGTTCACAAAAAAAGGGATCAAACTCTCAGCCTATGTATTTCTCGTGTAAATAGATAATTTAGTGCCATTGGTTATTTACTTTAAACATAATGCATTGACGTGTTAGTGTAGAGGCGCACAAAAAGAAATGGATATTGCAGTTAGCTACTTAAAAGTGTTACCTCATATGATTACATAGCCTCCATTTCATAAATTATGCATCACTTGAATTCATATATGAATATTACATATATTACTTCAAAATAGAAACTTAAATCATCCAAGACTAATGAATTTGAATGCAAGAGTAACAATGGTGCATGTGCATGATAGCTACATTGGTTGTTTGAAGAAACATCACTGTAACTTTGGCATGCACAACTGAAAAGGTTTATTTAAATAGAAAAAATGTGATATGTGAGTGTCCAATCTTTATAGCGTTGAATGGATATTGTACCTTTGGCCACGATATGAAGTAGATACTGACTTATGTTCAAGCGATGCACGTCCACGATCGCTAGATAGTGATACGTGAATGAATTGTGCAATCTCTCTCACATGCATACATATCTCATTTCCATGTGGGCATCGGAATCACACACGCGCACTTCGTGTATTTCTCTCCCTCCGCCAGGGTTTAATTCGTCTTTCTACCCCGTCCTACAAGTCTCTCACACAGAAACACTCACGCTCTCTATGTCTAACACGCCCATCCCTTTAATTCCTCCCACCCACAGCCACTAATGTCTCAAAGTATAATAATGTCTCTCACACACATGCTATCTACCTATCCCTTAATATAGCTAGATATGTGTCACACTAACTCCTTCTCCCTACTAGCAAGATGCCCATGTGCGTTGCACGGAACATCAAGATGCATTTGTATGAGAAGTTTATCTTGTGGGAGAAAAGGATGAATGAGGGAATGCATTATTTGCAAATGCGGAGAGGGATGTGGGTATCTTTTCTCAAAGTTGCCATATTTTCCTTCCTGTCCGTCGGATATAAATCGGATGGCCTATATTGCAGGATGGCAGGTACACCATCATCACCAACTCTGTTCTTTTATAAGAGTAGAGATATGTGAGTGTCACTGCCCCTCCCCCCACACACCCACACTTCCCAACACTGAAGGAGTAGGGTGACACCTCGATCTTGATACTAATCTATCGACTGGCTTCTCTCTCAAACATACACACACACACACACTACCCGGCACCGAAGGAGTGGGGTGACACCTCGATCTTGATACTAATCTATCGACCGGATTCTCTCTCAAACATACACACACACACACTACTGTGCAATCAAGGAGTAGGGTGTCACATCGATCTTGATAATAATCTATAGACTCCACTATCAAACAAACAAACACACACTCACTCACTCACTAGTTGTGCCTCTGTGCCTACCGCAAGACACTCGAGCACGCCTTTCTCTCCCTCCCCCAACAATGACAGCAGTATAAGGGTGACAACTCGATCCGATCATAATCACAATTGGTTTCTCTCTCAAACATTGTGTCTCGGTGCCTCGCTTCGGTAGCCCCTCGATTTGTAGACTTCTCACACAAGACAAATTGGTAGTGATGATGACGCTGAACCCAGTGTCCCTTGTTTTTACCGGCCTCATGTGATAGTTTTCACCCTGTTTTCTGTTACTAATAGTGAATCTGAAATCACTCGGGGCAGACATAAAATATATTACTTCAACCCAATTATCGCAACAACTATTTTAAAAGAAATTAGCTAGCTACCCGTGCGTTGCACGGAACATCAAGATGCATTTGTATGAGTAGTTTATCTTGTGAGAGAAAAGGCTGAACGAGGGAAGGCCTTATTTGCGAACGTGGAGAGACGTGTGGGTATATTTTTGCAAAATTGCCAGAGTTTCTTTCCTATCCGTTAGATATAAATCCGACGGCCTATATTGCAGGATGGCACGCACCTTCATCACCAACTCTATTTTCTACTCCTCCGTCCAAAATACTTGTCATCAAAATGGATAAAAATAGATGTATCTAAAACTAAAATACGTCTAGATACATTTCCTTTTATCCATTTTGATGACAAGTATTCAACGGAGGGAGTATTTGTCTTTTTAGAGATTCCAACAAGTGACTATGACCGGACCTTACCAACATACTCAAAAAAGTAGTCCATAATTTTGATGTTACCCTCTTTTCTTGGCGGTGCAGTGCCATTTGGATACCTCATAAATAAATCAAGGAAAAATCTGACCCCTTCCTGAAAAGACATACGTAGCAAAATGAGTGAACATACACTCTAAAATATGTCTACATACACATCTGTATGTGGTAGTCCATTTGAAATCTGAAAAAGACAAATATTTAGGAACGAATGGAGTATATATAAGAGTAGACATGGAGATATATCTCCAGGATGGTCTACAACAAAAATGTGTTGGGCTGGTTAGCGCCGGATGCTCGCAATGCGATGACATGAGTTCGAATTCTGTCTTTTAACTTTAGATTTGTATATTATATATTACTCTACTTATTTAATATATACTTCTTTCGCTCATCAGATCGACAAAGGAACCTATAGAGTACTTAGAATATTAAGGATGGACTTGTTTCTTTTTAACTTTCTCAGAAGTTGTAGCCACTCGCAAGTAACATGTACACCGTATACATGCAATTAACTTTTATAGAGGGACAATCATACAGGCAATTAACTCAAATGGATTGTATGTCACTCTATTATTTCCAAGATAAAGAGCATCTCCAACGGCAGCCGCAAATTTCCTCCAGCTTCCTTCCATGGAGGACGACATCAAACGCCAAGCAAGGCATATTTTACAACTCTAACCAACTAGATGAAATTCGTGCAAACACGGACTGATTTCATGTAAGCATGAAGGATTTCGTATAAAAAAGCCGGATCTTCATGTAAACATGATGGATTTCATTACATTTACATGAACTAAGAGGTGCCAATCCGGCTCTCTTGTATAATTAATACTCCCTCCGTCCGGAAATACTTGTCCTAGAAATGGATATATGTAGACTTATTTTAGTTCTAAATGGCCACCCGCAGATCCCTTTGTATTCCTCATGTCCGTCAGACACTTGCGGGGTCGATGAAGGTCCTCGGAAGAGACGAAGCAGCAAAGAAACCACCTGAATCCGCGGTGGTCGCCTCGGCGGTGGCCTTCATGGGTCCCAAGTGGCGGCGGCCTCCCGTGTTCTACTTCTCCTTGATGATGGCGGCGGACACGGAGAAGCTGGCCACCGACTCGTCGCTCTCCACGCACCCGGCTTCTGTCTCTGCCTGCATGGCGCTGCCGCATGCACGGGAGGCGCGCCCACAGACACGGGAGGCATGGCCACCGCAGACACTGGTGGCACGATACGACGCGGTGGCGATGGCGCCCGTACCGGCGTGCTCACTGCCGTGCCGGCGTGGAGCAACTCGCCACTCCCCATCGAGCTGAACTGGAGCGGCAAGTTGCTGAACCATGCGCCTGCTTGGGGCGGCAACTGGCTCCGTCGGGCCAAGCGAGGTTGGTGAAGCACCGAGTGGCCTCGCCCGTATCCAGAGGGCTCGGCGGGCCACCCAGCCGGGTAATATGCCGGAGAACGGCTCATCGGAAGCCATCGGAAGGGTGGAGAAAATGGCGAAGGAGGATATGGGGGAGCGGCGGAGGGGTGGAATTCTTGCCCGCTGTCTGTCTGGCCTCATGTAAATAGAGGGCGGACGGTAGGAGCTTGGCCGGCCCCGCCTCGCTTAAACCGAGGGCGGACGGGAGGAGCTCGGCCGATGTTATGCGTTTAATTCGCCCGCCATGAACGGACGTGTGGCCGGAGTAGGATTCTCGGTTTGCATGCGGGTTTAACGGAGGGGTTTAATGGAGGCGTCGGGTGTGCAAAGCGAGGCGGCGATGCTATTCGATTTGACAGCATTAATGAGCCGTCAAATCACAAAGGCCAATGCCTCTCGTGAAACCGACCGAGCTAGACTGCCCCGCCCTCTAGCCTTTTAAAAAATGTATATACTCCACTTTTGTACAGTAGTAGTATCGATGGATTGCGCAATGGAGAAAAACTTGAAATTTTAAGAAAAGGTGGTACATATAGAGAGCGCTCGTGAACTATGTGTCATGCATGGCAATAAATAAAGTACTACATGGTACTTATATGATACATGGCGCAGGAGTACTAAGTATTATTAATACAGTTTTGCTAGAACTCATCTAGATGAGATATAATTTGGTCTCATTCATCTTTTATAGCCATTGGATGTGATGCTATAAGAAGCATGTGTGCTGACGTGGGTTGTATTTGTTCTTGTGCAACGAACTAACCACTTCATGTCATGTTTGATAGTCTCAAGTCATTAAAAGCATACAAGCCCCACATCTCTTCTTGGTTGATTCCTCTATTTACGTCAAAAAATAAGAAACAACGTGAGAGTTAATGCATCACGCCTATGTGTTTACTAGTATTTGGTTTTCGTCAGATGACTTAATACTCACCTAGACGGAGGGAGTATTCGATTTGACAGCGGGCGGCGCAGTTCCCGATATGCCTTTAATGCGCATTTAGGAGGGAGAAGCGGTTCCCGATATGTTGAACGGCCAATGCATCCTCCTTCAATTAATGCATGAGGGAAGTAATGGGAGGAGGTCTGGGAAAAGAGGCTGCAGGATGTGAATGCAACGCAGTTTGCCCTCATTGCCCTCATATAAAGGCCCCTCCTCCATTCCAATGCATCTACCACATCGTACGCACCTAAGCACTTGCCTAAGCACCTACACTAAGCGCAAAAGAGCTCGCCTGCACCCATGGCGGCAATGCGCGTGAGCTGCCAGCCGCGCCAGATGATCCACGACGCCGCCATGCATGGCGCCGAGGATCGCCTCCAGACGGTGTTGGAGACCGGCTGGTGGATGGCCGCCGACGCCAACTATGACTCTCAGTTGGACCAGATGATCGTTGCCACCAGCAACAAGTTCACCATCCTCAAGAAGCTCGCGGACGACATCGCCGTACTCCTCCAGCCCACGCGCCCGGGCTCCTCATTCCCTGCCACCCTAATCGTCCTCCATGCCCGGAACCTCTTTCAAGCACTGGTGGCCCTGCGACTGCCCGCCGACGCCACGAAGAATGTTCACCTGGAGGTCGCGTTCACCGCGAGGCGCCTCGCCCTGCAAGAATTCATCGACCTAAACATCCACGCGTATGAGCAAATCGTGTGCATAGGTATCTACAAGGCCAGTGAGGACGCTACAACGTTGGCCTTCCTTAACCGGCTAGAAGCCTTGGATGCCTTTGTTGAGAAGCACATCGACCTCGCCACAAAAGCCGCCGCTCCTTAGCCGCCGGTCAGTGGCCCAGCGCACTAAGTTGAGGAGGAGGAGGTCGTAAGTTCGTGGATCCATCTTTCTTCTTGCCTTCTGTAACCACCACTACAATCGCATCATCGTGGCCTTAATTCTTATTGTATTGTTGCATTCTTGTTCCAGTCAATACCGACATGTGCGATCCCTTTGCTTAATTATATGCATCACTGTAACTAGTACTCCATCCGTCAATTTATAAGTTGTGCTTACCTTTTCCATCAACTTCGTGCAACTCGCGGACATCTTGCTATAAACACTAGAATATGTCTATATAATCCGTATGTGATAGTACATTGAAATCTCAAAAAGACAAATATTTAGGTAACGGAGGGAGTAATATATTAGGAGTATATCAAAACAATAGTGATTTCTTTCAAGTTTGTGAACAAATACTACTATTCTACTACTTTGGATCCGTCGCAACGCACGGGCACATTGCTAGTAAAAGGAAAAGGCATGCCACGTTCGCGTCGCACCCCCACACGCCCGGGAATCGGGAGTAGAACACGGCCCGTCCGGCACGACACATAGCTTAGGGAAGGCGTGTTGCCTAGCAAAGCGGAGCTTGAAGCAAAACGTTGGGTGTGCCGGTCTAGCTGAGCTATAGAAATTACCCTTGCCCGGACGCTCCATGCGTCAAAACTGGATGTACAACTACGAAAATCCTGCTAGGTTGGGCGGGCCAGGCACGTGTTGGCCCTCACGTAGCTCCGCCCCTGCCTAGCATTTTCACTTTCATGTGGGACCGCCCGTTGAGCAAACCGACACCCCGCCCGCCGCAGGGTTGGAAAACAGAAACAAGGGGAAGATCTAGCTGTAGCACGGAAGCCAAGAAATTTTGTGTCAGACGGGGCTGATTGATAGAGTAGGAGCATTCCGTACTAGTACTACTCCTACTAGTACTTACCAAGTTTGTACTCCTAATACTATATTACTAGTACTACCACTATACAACTAGTAGATACGTGCACGGCACAACATCGTAGGAACAAAAAACGGGAAGATCTTGTTTTGGGTGATTTATCTTTTTTCAATCAACGTAGTATGAATAATATGATGTGGGGCACCCATGAAGCTTATGTGGCTTGGTTGCATGGCTACGGAAGGTTAGAGAAAAATAAATAGATAATGTGTTTAGAGTGCACTCCACTAAATAGATATACTTTGGATCCATTGCAATGGACCGGCACATCTATATCTATACCCCCTATATAGTGTGTGAAAAACTTTGAAAGTTGGTCCTTGGATGAAGCCAATCCGACGGTACAAAGATGGCAAATCCAAGCACTACTGGCCATTGGATATCATCCACCAGATTCTGCCACCTGTATAATCTAGAAGACTCCATGGTTGAACTTAATTCATGACTAACTTTGCCACATCTAAGCTCAGGCAAAGTTATTGATAAGTTCTTCAAAATGAGAGCCACGAGTTGGCAAGCCTAAGGGAATCTTGCCACATTTTCTGTGTGTATGTCATGTGGGGCCAGTGTGGCTTGCCTAAGGTGTGGCATGAACCAAACACTCACCTGAGTTAATCAAACTTGCCTAACCTTACATTCCACCAGATTTTGCCACATGTTAGAATCCAGAAAACTCCACATGTAGAAGCATAATGCACAAACCACCAGAATATCATGCGTAATGCACGTGTACCTTACTAGTACTAGTTGGTAGTAGTAAGAAACAAATTCCAGTTTTGGCACGAGCTCGCATCGCAGATCACCACAAGGCCCCGCCGCAGGAGTTACATTTCCTCTCGGGCCCACGGACCGAACTTCAGTGGCTTAGTGCCCGGCCTATGAGTCAATGACATGCGGGCCTTAAATGCGGTTGGCCCACATGTCATTCTCATGGAGGTGGCGTGGTTCGCGACTCACTCGTTCAAGATGAACCGACCGGTGGTGGCGTGGCCGTGGCGAGGGTACCACAGCTGGGCGTCGGGGCATTACGAGGCGTAGATGGCCACACCGGCGGGTACTACCTGTAGTACATAAGTACTCCAGCTGAGGATTGATGCCCGGGACGAAATGTGTCACAACCGCTGGATGAAAATTTGATGGTGCGGGAGTACGGATCGGAGCACAGCAGTGGAGCAGGCAAACCGCGTCCAATCGGGTGTGTCTGTGGTAGAAAGTTGATGGTCGCCGCAGTTCAGCTGGCCCGCATGTCATGCACACAAAGGCAGAGGAGCGGTGGGGCCGAGAGGGATGAGGGGCACGAACAATCCTACCATTCTGTCACTGACATGTGGGACCCATAAGCGTGGGTCCCACCTGTCAGCGAAGGAAAGGCAGGGCAATACAGTGATAGCCACGTCAGAGGATCGATGTCCACGTCGGGGGACGTCGTGACGTGGGTTGGAGCGGTGTCGTGGGAATCACGTGTGGGTGTGGCAGTGGTAGAAAAAAGAAACGTGATGGTCGTCGTGGTTCAACTTCCATGGACAAGATGTCGTGTCTGCTGACACATGTATATCAAAACTAGAGTGTTTATATTTCAAGCACGTGAACAAGTATTATTCTAGTACTAGTTTGGATCCATTGCAACGCACGGGCCAAAGACATTGGTAGTAGTAGTGTCCATCTCTATCTCTAGAGGCCTTCCCTCGTTCATCCTTTTCTCTCCCAAGATAAACTACTCATACAAATGCATCTTGATGTTCCATGGAACGCACGAGGATGTTTCCTTGGTGGTCTCTCCAGCGCGGCGTGGCCATAGTTGTAAGTTGACGCCCCTTGAGATGCCGACGTTGAGGGGCACTCGGATTTCCTCCGATGAGCAGGTAAGATGAGTTTGATCACATAGTAAATGCATTCTAAATACTACTTCCGTGTCCATTTCCTAATTCTCCCCCTGCCCACTGTTTCACAGGCTAGGCTCGGTGCGAGTGGAGATTGGCTTGCATATGTACGGGAGGGTACCAACATCAATTTGCACAATGGTGACACCGTTCCCGTAAAACCTTTGTCCAACATTGGGATCAGCCATGCAACGGGCCACCGCATGAATTGGTACGATGGAACCACGGTGAGATTGAATAAGATAGCACGAACCTTGCACATGGCGGTCAAAGGCGGACCATGCTGTCTGTGACCGATTTGTTGCCGTACGAGCAGGAAGACGCCGTGCTCCTTTCTAACCGCATCTTCACGGTGACAAACCAGGGGACTTATTTTGTATGGGACACATCCTTTGATATTCTCCCTCTCACCCTGTTTATTTGTTTTGAATCTTTTCGTTTTATAAGTTTGAAATTCAAATTTAGAGCTCCCCATCACATGTTGAGATTACAATGTCCATTTAATCGTAGCGTGCATGTATAGTAAAGAAACAAATCTCGAGTTTGGCACGAGTTCATGCTGGGGAGCACCACAAGCTCTGGCGCAGAGTTACATTTCCTCTCAGGGCCGTCGGGACCGAGCTTCAAATACTTTATTACACCTACCTTTAATTCAATAACATGTGGACCCGATAGGTGACTGGTACACATTTAATGCTCCCGAAGGCAGAGGGGCGGTGGGGCCAAGAGGGGTGAGCCGCAGGTCGGGGGACGTGTGGTTTCATGGGTTCGAGCGGCGTCGTGGGAATCGCGGGTGGATGTGGTAGGAACTTGATGCTCGCCGCATTTTAGGTGGCCCACATGTCATGCACACAAAGGCAGAGGGGCGGTGCGGCCGAGAGGGGTGAGGCGCGCGTCGGGGGGCGTGGTGCCGTGGGTTTGAGAGGCGACGTGGGGATTGCGAGATGAAACGTGATGGTCGCCATAGTTGAACTTCCATGGACAAGCTGTCATGTCTACGGACACATGCACTGCATACCAATCACTGGAAGGAGTAGCAGAGAAAGCTATATATGCGGATAAATAGTTCCTTATAGTCAAGCGGACCCACGCTACTACTGCTCCAAAGACATGCACACCATCGAAATAGTCCATCTATATCAATATACACCGAGAGGGAATAATTTTTTACAAGAGAGGAAATAGTTCATCCATCCATAATGCCCTCTCGCCGGTGCAGCGTTTTCTTCTTCTTCTTCTTCTTCTTCTTCTTCTTCTTCTTCTTCTTCTTCTTCTTCTTCTTCTTCTTCTTCTTCGCCTTCTTCTTCTACTTCTTCTTCTTCTTGTTCTCACTCTGGGAGACGGCTTCAACAAGCTCTTTGGACCATGCAGCTATCTCAGTAACTCACACGGGCATCGAGGGCGGCATATTTTATCCGTCAGACATCAAGGGATAATTCTCCCATCCAGACGACCTTAATGCCACCGCCTCGTCACCCTTCTCAAGATTTGTACCGAGCACAAAATTTGCTACGTCGAATAGGGATGGTGTCTGCTTAGCACAATCTTCTGCAGTGAATTTTGATTCTCGGTTTGTAGGTCAGCGATGCTTTTCAAATCAAGGTTGTACGGCTCCAGCTTCATTTGTCCCCTTTGATGGCTGCCCCACGTAAGTATATGTCCTCCCGAGACAAGAAATCATGAAGCTCACCGGTATGGAGGGCGAGTGTATGATGTGGTACACCAAAACATCATCTTCGAGGCACGGTGAAGAAGGACGGCGCTACCGGATCTTCCTGTGGGCACGCCTGCGTACTGCTGCGTCGAGACCGATGACCCTCGCCTCTACCTTTTTGAGGGAGTTGGATACATTGTTGATCCACCGCCGAACAACCCTTGGGTGGACGGTGACGGTGGCAACTATGCGCATCGAGCCTTCGACGAGGACATGTTGGACGCTAAAAACCTGCATCTCGATCTCTTTCGCCATTTGGAACCGCTGGAACGGAGGGCTATGGTTTGGAGAACTAGGATTAGATGGCTAGTCTAACTGAAGTACTAGATGATTATTTAAAGAGGTTAAAACAATGTGAATGCAGTGGGGTTTGGATGCAAATGAAGACGAAGGGGAGGTGAAGAAGCCGAGGCGAATCGGTTCCCGATGGAGAAGTAAATGGGAGAAGTCGCGTGCAGGCAGTTGATTAGACGGCTAGGTAGACTAAACGAAAAGGCTATGTGGGTAGACTGAGGAGTCGTACCTGTTCGTGTACGTGCCCATCCTTCCCGATAGGTGGGACCTATGCAAACAGATAAAAAAAATGTATCGTAGCTTTTTTTTTGAGCGTGTGAGTGGGAGACACAACATTCTCTGGTTAAGGAATACTCCCTCCGTTTAGGTGAGTATAAGTCACCTTATGAAAATCAGGTTTTCCCAAAACCTTTAGGCGTGGAGCATTAACTTCCTGCCGATCCTCCCAGCCTCGTTAGCCATCGTTCTCTTCCTCTGCTGTTGGCCGTTCTACGCTTTCCATTTTCCTCTTCTCAAGTGTGGAACGATCTGCATGCCGTCCTTGATGCACCTGTAACGACCCATCGCATGCATCGCGGCGTATGCTGATTGGGCATGCACAAGAATTTGGTTACGCTGCAATATGGATGATACCGAATGATGAAGTGCACAGCATGCTAGCACGGGAGACCTATTTCCGCTATAAAATCTTTGAGTACTCATGTTCCTACTAGTACTACTAGTAGTAGTAGTAGTAGTAGTAGTAGTAGTAGTAGTAGTAGTAGTAGTAGTAGTAGTAGTAGTAGTAGTAGTAGTAGTAGTAGTAGTAGTAGTAGTAGTAGTAGTAGTAGTAGTACTAGTACTAGTAGTAGTAGCAGTAGTAGTAGTAGTAGTAGCAGTACAACTGTGGTACACTTGATGGTCAAAATAATATTCATCCGGTCCTCACAAAGGAAGTGACAACACCCTGCTCGACACTAGTCCAGCGAGGCGGCGGTTCAAGTTACCAAAGTCAGCCTCACCCTATGCACTTTATTCGATGCCTGTCACCGCCGATGTACAACATATTGGCGCCGCCTGCCTCCCTCTCCGCTTCCATAGCACCACTCCATCTCCATCTCCTTCTCCGTCTCGCCTCCGTCTCCATCTCATCAGTGCCCCGTGTACCGTCAGCCTCACTCGCCTCCCCAAGACCACTATTCCTATTCTCGCTAGCCGCTCAAAGCACCGACATCCTTCTCCCCATAAATCAAGCCCCTTCCAACCTCCACCATGGCGAACGCGAACCGCGCAACATCCATATGAGCCGCGATTGGAGCAATCTCCCCGATGACATCCTCGACCTCTGTTCTTCGTGGTATGGATATGTTGACCGCCTCGCTGCTGGCTGCATGCTCGAGGGACATGCACACGCCATCGCTGAAGCGAGGCCTAAGCTTTTCAAGACACCCAGCTTGCTGCTATCTGGTCTTGCGAGATTGGCTCACCATGATACGGAGGCGTGCATGATGCCCCTCGACTTCAATCTGATCTCCATTAGCCGAAACTTCTTTGCAGGTATGTAGTGTGTCACCGTACATCATTTCCCTCGACATCCATCCGATCACCATCGCCCGAAACTTCTTGGCAGGTATGTACTGGGTCGGCATGAACTCCCACTGGATGGCTGCCGTCAGAGAAGACGGTAAAAAGTTGGTGCTCGTGAACTTCCATACCTCCCATGAGATTATCCTTCCTCCGTTTGATTATATAGAGTATTACCATCGTGGTCCAAGTCATCTAGATTACTACGTCAGTTGGACGGACCTTGTTTTGCAGAAGATTGTAATCTGCCAAGTACCCACACGACATGCGAATTACGCAAACTTCAAGCTAATTGCCTTGTTCGAACGCGGACTCACCTATCTTTACGTCGGTGCCTTTTTTAGCTGGAGACAACTCGGCTCGCAGTGGATCATCGTCAAAGCTGATACACACTTCTATGATGCTATTCAACACAATGGCATCATCTACGCGATCGACAAAGCAGATGGCAGCACGTATTGCTGGGACGGCGCGTGTAAGTTGTTTCCGTCTCATGTTAATGATGACGCCATGACACTGTTTGAACTTTTTTTGATGATTGGCATATCCTTGTTTGAGCAGAATTTGAGTAGAACTATGGCAATATATTAGAGACGCCAGAATCAGCTATATTTGGAATGAGTTAATTCATGCGATTGTGACCATGTCATTACAGCCAATTTGTACCCTGACTAATCAAACGGTTAGGAATATGGATATTATCCTTATTTTATAGTAATCTATATGCTACTACTAAATATGTATCAACGGCCATGTTAGTTTCCTCATTTTCATGATGTAGAAACATGCACCACACTATTGGTTTCATCTAACCATACATTAAGGAAGTAAATGTGCATATGGAGAACTCTATATTTGGAAGTAGTGAAATCCTGCAATGCTTACCATGTGTACATACCTATATTCGCCCTTCAAAGAATCAATGGCTAGAATAATATCCTCACAAAAATTTTGCCCACGTAACACGCAGTATATAACAATGCATGGTATGTTAGTTACCTTGAAGAATTTGTTTGTGAGGACAGAACATGATTACATAACATGCATGACATGGTAGTTTCTCGTGAAGAATCGATTAAGTAGATAACATGAGTATAACCATGCATGGCACTTCTATATTTTCGAACCCAAAGTATACATTTCCCTGTATTTTCCTCCCAGCCCAACAGGGACATATCAATGATGTTTCTTGCATTATCCTACTCATACTCTGAACAATGTTGATCTTACATTAACAATGCTCATTTTTTTGATATGATGTAGTGTCCCTACAGCTTATTGCCCTTTGTAATTACACCACCTTTGCCAAAAAACAGGAAGCACAACTGGTTCCTCGCTCGATCAGACGACGGCAAAAGATTGATGATCATTCGGACACATGAGCCGGAAAAGTTATATTGCAAAACCCCACTGTATACAAGCACCGTGTAATACGTGAGTATCCGGACAGTGGCTGTTACGTCTATGAGCAGGATACCAGCTTGTTGGGGCCTTTAGGATTTTTTAGTTGGAGGCGGTAAAAAGCCTTGGTTCACACTCTCTTTTTCTCGGACTCAATTATCCGATTAACCAGGAGATCACCGTTGGCAAGGACCTTGATGGCAGAGAGGCTCTATTTTCTATGGAAAACTGTGTCTACACGGCGAGTCCTAGGAGTTCGGGAGCATACTCCCCTGATTCTCAATGATACAACCTGCATCCAAAAGAAGGTGAGAATGACAAAGGCATCCGGATTAACTTTGATCCTTGGATGTCTCAATTACGACAGGAAGTGATGTGGTTCAAGCCTTCAGTTTGATAGGTAATTGGGCTGTTGCATTGAAAGGGTGGAGTATCGTGTCTCGATCATCGTCGCTGAAGCGGGCTGCAGATTATGATGGTGTTGGATCATCTCTTCGAATGACTTTGTTGTCTTTGCTGCTGGTTCTGGATGGGTAGTTCTTTCTTTTGTTATGCATATTCCTTGTCATTTGGTCATCCTCGTCTATGTCACTCTTACTATGTAATAGTTGCTTCCGTTTAGAATGTCATTCTCGCCCGGATCACGAGAGTCCTGAAATACCGCAGATGGGTACGTTTTGGTGGTGTAGCAAGACTTCTTATGAACTATCATGTCTTGCTGTTTATGTCAGTAGTAGTCACTAGTTAGTGTTTGAATGTTCTATATATCATTGTTTCGAACTGTTTATTGTCTCGAACTACTGGTGGGCTAAATGAGGGCATCACCATTCTCCAAAGGTTCGAGTATATCTCCTTTTTTCAAGTTATATAATTTGAGCTCACTGTCTTTTCGATGATGTACACTTGTTTGGGCCAGTGAGATGTCGTTGAATATGCGCTGAATAGTAACGCAATGCCAAACAGGTCAATTATGACTCTCGAGCCGGGCTCTCAAAAGATCCTGGAAAAAAAAGGCCAGTGTCGGTGTCAAAACCGGCGGATCTCGGGTAGGGGGTCCCGAACTGTGCGTCTAGGCGGATGGTAACAGGAGAGAAGGGACATGATGTTTTTACCCAGGTTCGGGCCCTCTCGATGGTGGTAAAACCCTACTCCTGCTTGATTAATATTGATGATATGGGTAGTACAAGAGTAGATCTACCACGAGATCAGATAGGCTAAACCCTAGAAGCTAGCCTATGGTATGATTGTTGTTCGTCCTACGGACTAAAACCCTCCGGTTTATATAGGCACCGAAGAGGGTTAGGGTTACACAGAGTCGGTTACAATGGTAGGAGATCTACATATCCATATCGCCAAGCTTGCCTTCCACGCCAAGGAAAGTCCCATCCGGACACGGGACGAAGCCTTCAATCTTGTATCTTCATAGTCCAGAGTCCGCCAAAGGTCATAGTCCGCTATCCGGACACCCCCTAATCCAGACTCCTCAAGAGCTCCTCGAACCAGCTTCAATGAAGACGAAGTCAGCGCGCATATTGTCTTCGGCATTGCAAGGCGGGTTCCTCCTCCGAATTATTCATAGAAGATTTTGAACACAAGGATAGTGTCCGGCTCTGCAAAATAAGTTCCATATACCACCGTAGAGAGAATACTATTTACACAAACTCAATCTGCTGACGTATTCCGCAGCGTGACATCACACCACGGCCAAGCCTTTATTCGAATTGTTTTTACTGTCCCACCTCAGCGCGTTTAGCGAGGCGGTTTCCTTGGCACGTCTTGTCAAAGCAGAGATCGTGTCCCCTTATTCCGGGATTCTCATCAATACGGGCGTGGCTAACCCAACCGCGCCATTGATTAGGGCGCTTGGGAGATAAACGAGTTTTATCAGGCCGGTGAGGACACATAGCTTTGTCCGTCCATATAAGGGGATAAGGATCCACTTTTTCACACACGCCTTCTTCCTCCTTTGCTTATCCATTTCCTCACAAGACTCGAGCTCCAAATACCAAGTCCGCACATCCCACCTCAACCTTCTCCAACTATGTCCGGAGCGGGAGGGAAGTGGATGGCCTCCTCCGTCACGGAGGGGCACATCAAAAATCTGCGGAAGGCCGGATACTTGTCCGAAGACATCGCGCATCGGCTCCCTGAAAAGGGGCAGCTCATCCCAACCCCCAGGCCCCATGAGAGGGTGGTGTTCCTCCCCCACTTCCTCCGCGGACTAGGGTTTCCACTTCACCCATTTGTCTGGGGGCTCATGTTCTATTACGGCCTAGATTTCCACGATCTGGCCCCGAATTTCATCCTCAACATCTCGGTGTTCATAGTCGTGTGCGAGGCATTCCTCTGCATCCAGCCCCACTTCGGCTTTTGGCTGAAGACCTTCAATGTCAAGCCGAAGGTAATGGGCAGCCGCCAAGCGGAGTGTGGAGGTGCCATGGTGGGCAAGATGGCCAACGTCCTATGGCTCGAGGGCTCCTTTGTGGAGACCATAAAGGGATGGCAATCGGGATGGTTCTACATCACCGAGCCGCACGACTTTAAATGGGCGGCGGCCCCCGAATTCCGATCTGGCTTCCCTACACGGCTCACCTCATGGAAAGAGACGGGCCTGGCGTGTGGTAATTCGGAAGAGCTGACCGGACTCCAAACCTGCGTTCGAAACCTGGTGGACAAGAAGCTCAAGCTTGTCAACGTAGTCCAGGTTATGCTCATCCGCTGGATCCTCCCATGCCAGCAACGGGCCTTCAACTTGTGGGAGTTTGATCCGGCACAACACCGAACCTTGAGCCGGCTCTTCGACACTACGTACGAAGATGCCCGGAAGGTGCTGTTCAAGGGCGCCGAGGCTCCCGCATCCGCCATCAAGATCGCGGATTCAGCTCGCGCATCAAGCCAGCGAGGTAAGCTATTTTACCCTTTACGGGACTCTTTTTCATAGTTTGACTCTATGCGGGATCTAAAACTCCCTCACCTTTGACAGATCGCGTAAGACGTCCGGACAGGTTGACTGCTCGCTCCTTGCCGTAAGACTCCAGCCGGACGCCCGATTGACGGGGCTGCTGATTCCGGCATCTTACGTGGTGCCGGAGAAGAAGGCCAAGAAGAAGGCCACGGGAACTCGAAGGAGTTCCCGGCGCCAGGTGTTGTCGGACTCATCGTCCGATGACTCCGAGGCGGACTCCTCCCGCAAAGACGAGGATGAGGAAAAAGAGGCCTCTCCCCTAGCGGGGGGAGAGAAGAAAAGGAAGGCCGCCCCAACTGGGGAGGCCGGAGGGTCCAAGAAGAGAAGGACCCTTCCTCCGGACTACACCACCAACACCGACGACGGCGAAGAGGGGTGGCCACCAAGGACCAAGCCCCTGGCGAAATCATAAGTGTCCGGACACCAGAATAACTCATGGTGTTCCATTTGTCGCACAACATCTTCTAACGCCGAATATAACCATGCAGCCCACCCAAGGACGGGCTCGACGCTTCGTCGAGCGGCTCCCTGGATTCATCGGATGTGAATAGCACCTCACTTCCGACCGCCTCGTCTCCCGCCGCGGGTGACGCCGAGGTGGAGTCCCAAAAGGGGCCCCGCCAGGAGGAGGCGGCCCTGGAGGCGCCGCAAGGCGACCTCCCGGACTCCAGGCGCAAAGGGGATAAAACCCCGAAGGGCTTTAAGTCCGGCCCTGTGCCGGATTACGTACCAGAACCTTCAATGGTTCCGGAGTCCGGCAGCGCAATTCTTCAGAAGAAGGGCAAGATTGCGACGCCGGTGACCTCCGGCCCAACCGAGGCACCGGATAATTTGATGGAGGCGCTTAACGGCGCTTCCATCAACGAGGAGCACCGCATCATATGAGTGTGGTGATCCGTAAAGTTCAGTTCGCCAAGAGCTGGCTGATCAAGCCTCGTGCCAGCCTTCTAACACGCTTTGAGATATGTATTTAAGATATGTAAAAATATTACCGTGATAGACAGTAGCCTCGATGTTTCAGTTTGGTGTTCGGAAAGAAAAAGCCGAACTGAGGATCTAAAAGATATACGCAGGAGTCTAACAGAAGTATGTCAATATGGGAATGCAGGCTGCGCTGCTGAGCTCTGCCGCACTGACTGCAGAGGTTGATGCATTGAAGCAGAGCCTCGAGCGGTCCGAGAACGAGCTCGGCCTTGCCAAAAAGCAGCTCGAGGACAAGGAAGGTAAGTAATACCTTATGGGAGTATTTAAAAGATGTGGTTGCAAAAAATGACTGGAATAACGTGAATACTGCAGGGGGCACGAACGAGGTGGCGACCCTGAAGGAAGCGGTGTCCAAGGCCGAAAGCAATGCGGTCGCGGAGCGCACTGAGCGAGAGAAGCAGGAGGCGCGAGTGGCGGAGGTGCGGCAAGAGCTCCAGGCTCTCGTGGAAAAACATGAGAGTTTGGAGCGTGACTCAAAGACTCGAGAGTCCGAGCTCGCCTCGGCCTTTGAGAGCGCCAAATCCGCTAAGGCCGAAGCCCAAAAAGCCCTCCAGGAAATTGAGGCGATGAAGAAGATAGCGGCGGGTAAGGCATTCTTTATGCAAAGCAAGCATGTGAAAGTGAGTTATCTGTTAGTTACCCGAATCCGGAGCTCTCCAGGAGCATTCGCAGATCTGCCCTTCAGTGTGTCCGATGCTGCCACATTCTACCGAGCCGAGGAGGGAAGCTCGATGGAGAAGGTGTTCTGGTCTCAGTATGCTGAGGCCGGACACCCGGTGCCCTTAAGCGACCAGTTGAAGCAGCTGGTCGAGCTCCATAAGGTGGATGAATAGGCCATGAAGGGCCTCATAGTTTGGCTATGGCCTAAGGAAGCCATCCCTAGGAGCTACTTCGGGCTGGTGAGGCGGCTGGTGGACGCCTGTCCATGGGTTGAAGTCGTCAAGCGCTCCGTCAGCATCGAAGGTGCTCAGAGGCCCTTGCCCGTGCTAAGGTGCACTGGGGCAAGATGGATGCTGAGAAGCTTGTGACGGACGGACCACCACCGGGCAAGGAGCATCGCAAGCCTGAAATGTATTATGAGGGCGTCCTGAAGGGTGCCCGCCTTGTAGCGGATGAATGCTCCAAAGATGTAATTTTTGAGTAGACTCGCATTTGTTATCATGTACGATGAAAACTTGTTCATATGCGCTAAGCAACACTTTTGAATTTAAAATATTACCTTCTGTGCGGCCGTGTATTAAATTTGAGAGATGACGAGTCATCGGCTTCAGCCCCCATGCCATGAGTGCTGGGGTGTTCGGGATAAACTTGAGCGCTCTTGTTCCCATTCTTGGGTCCTTCGAGGGAGGCGCTCAACTCAACGAACAAGGCAACCGGACTATAATGCTTGAACACTCTCACTTAGCCATAGAATTATATAATTTTCAATTTCGGCAAAGCCCCTGGTATTCGGAAGACCGAGTTCGGGGCGCTATCCACGCCTAGGCCGGACAATGCCGACTCCTCGCTCTAAGCGGCATAAGTCTTTAGGGACTCGAAAACCTCTCGAACAGCGACCGGCTCTCACCCTATCATGACGGTCAGTTTTAGCTTTCTCCACTGAGGTGCTTAACCCAGATCAACCGGGGCACAATCATAGTGGTTCTCCCAGCGCTACCTTAGACGATATAACGGAACATAAGGTACCAATACATGGGAGCCGGGCAAACCCAACTATTGACCCAAGACATGATTCGGAGCCGATGCATATATTGCTATAATTTCGGGGTGCCACACTTGTGAAAGTGTTCGGACTTATCACACCATATTGTGGGGTACTTAAGCCCCTGGTGTATTGCCCGTACCAAAGTGTACGGTTGCACAATGTCATAACTGAACATATATATACAGATAAAGGGAATTCAATAATAGGCAGAAGCTATGTATTGTTTATTCAAGGGCTGCAGTAAGAGCAGAACCATACAAATAGTGCGATAAGCAAGGGACGGGACTTTTTAACATGTCCCTCTCCAGGGGTAAGCTGCGGATGGTATGTAAAACAGGTATACTGCTCGTAATAGAGACCACCTGGACACTCGACGTAGCTTTCTGCTTCCCTGGCTGTTGCATCGTGTGTTCGGCGATTCTACTGCCGGACAGGGCTTCGTGAGAACGGAGTCCTGAAAGTAAAAAAGAAAGAAGAAAAGAAAAGAATGACACAATCGGGAGCCCCTGGTGCGGTTGAGCCGCATTCTGGGCATGTCGTGGTCGTGCCCCTCCCCCTATGCCCATGGTATTTCCAGAGCGTAATTATGTACGCGTAGTACTAGTTTCGCAATTTCGCGAGGGCTGGGGTTTGGGCTGCATTGCTATGCGTACTCGGAACGTGTCAGGCGGTCTTGTTGTAGGTTACTCCGGGCGCGCTTGACGGTGTCCGGACGTTTTATAGCCGGACTCGAGAATTTCCTTAAGAGGCTGCTTTGTACTTCCGTCGCGAGGGTCGCCGTATGCTCCTCCGTCCGGAGAGAGCGTTCGGTGTTTCCATTGACCGTAATGACTCCTCGAGGACCTGGCATCTTGAGCTTGAGATATGCGTAGTGCGGCAACGCATTGAACTTTGCAAATGTGGTTCGTCCGAGCAGTGCGTGATAGCCGCTGCGGAACGGGACTATGTCGAAGATTAACTCCTCGCTTCGGAAGTTATCCAGGGATCCGAAGACCACTTCAAGTGTAACTGAGCCTGTACAGTTGGCCTCTACACCTGGTATGACGCCTTTAAAGGTCGTCTTCGTGGGTTTAATCCTTGATGGGTCTATGCCCATTTTGCGCACTGTATCCTGATAAAGCAGGTTCAGGCTGCTGCCGCCGTCCACTAGGACTCTAGTGAGGTGAAACCCGTCAATGATTGGGTCTAGAACCAATGCGGAGAATCCGCCATGGCGGATGCTAGTGGGGTGGTCCCTTCGATCAAAACTGATCGGGCAGGAAGACCACGGGTTGAACTTTGGGGCGACTGGCTCCATCGCATATACGCCCCTTTAGTGCACGCTTCCGCTCCCTTTGGGTATGTGGGTTGCGTATATCATGTTCACCGTCCGCACTTGTGGGGGAAGCCCTTATGTCCTCTATTGTTCGGGCGGTCGGGCTCCTCCTCGTCATCGCTATGCAGCCCCTTGTCATTGTTTTCGCATTTAACTTGCTCGCCTGCTTGAACACCCAATAATCCCTGTTGGTGTGGTTGGCTGGTTTTTCGGGTTGCCGTGTATCCGCACGAGCGATCGAGTATTCGGTCCAAATTGGACGGGCCCGGAGTATTTCTTTTAAATGGCTTTTTCCGCTGACCGGGTTCAGAGCCTCTGAATCCTGCATTGACTTCCGTATCCTCAGCATTATCGCCGTTAATGCGGCGCTTGTGCTTGTTGCGACGTGACCTGCCATTGATGTCCTTGGTATCCTAATTACCAGGGCTCTTGGTCATGTTGTTACTACGAGCTAGCCAGCTGTCCTCTCCCGCGCAAAAGCAGGTCATGAGTGTTGTGAGGGCTGCCATGGATTTCAGATTTTCCTGTCCTAGGTGCCAGGCAAGCCACTCGTCGCGGATGTTTTGTTTGAAGGCTGCAAGGGCCTCTGCATCCGGACAATCGATGATTTGATTTTTCTTGGTTAGGAACCGTGTCCAGAATTGTCTGGCCGATTCCTCTGGCTGCTGAATTATGTGGCTTAGGTCATCGGCGTCTGGTGGTCGCACATATGTGCCCTAGAAATTGTCGAGGAATGCGGCTTCCAGGTCTTCCCAACAACCAATTGACTATGCTCGCAAGCTGTTAAGCCAATGCCAAGCTGGTCCTTTAAGCTTGAGTGGGAGGTATTTGATGGCGTGTAGATCATCACCGCGGGCCATGTGGATGTGAAGGAGATAGTCCTCGATCCAAACCGCAGGATCTGTTGTGCCATCGTATGATTCAATGTTTACGGGTTCAAACCCTCGTGGATTTGATGATCCATCACTTCATTTGTGAAGCATAGTGGGTGTGCGGCGCCTCAGATTCGGGCTATATCACGACGCAGCTCAAATGAGCTTTGTTCATCGTGTTCGCCCGGCCGGAGTTGCCATATCCGCGTGACGGTTATCATCACGTGTTGTGGGCGCCCACGCCGATCCGTGAGATCGATCTTGTTTGCCTTGCCTTATCCTCCAATATATCTTGCAGTGTCCGGGCGATTTCGCCGCCTTGGTATTTTTTGAGTGGCGCCGGGGTGCGGCTTGAGTTGAGGGCCGAGAGGCCTCTCTGTCGCGGCCACGAGGTGGCCAGTCAGCCGTATCATGTGTTGGTGATGTAGGTTTGGGTGCTTCTTCCTCTAATCGGGGTAGCAGCCTGCATTTTGGGTAGCTCTTGGAGGGGCGCTCGAGTTCATACTCTTCGGCCGCAAGGACTTTAGTCCATCTGTCAGCTAGCAAGTCTTGGTCACCTCTAAGCTGTTGCTGCTTTTTCTTGAGGCTGCTTGTCGTGGCCATAAGCCTGTGTTTGAAACGCTCTTGTTCGACGGGATCCTCGGGCACGACAAATTTGTCGTCGTCGAGGCTTGCCTCATCTTCGGAGGGAGGCATGTAATTATCGTCCTCTACCTCTCTTTATGCCGCTCTCTCATGAGGGCTGGCTTCTCGATCCTCCTGCGCTGAATCCTGCTGGAGGGGGTTGTCTTCGGCACTGTCCGGGGTGTTGTTGTCTCCCGTGCCGGAATCACCGTTTTTGCTGTGCCGGGATTTAGAGCGGCGCCGCTGACGCCGGCGCTTAGGCTGTTTATTGGAGGGGTCATCCTCCGCTGTTCCATGGCCATTCCCATCTTTTTGGATGTCCACCATGTATATGTCGTATGACGAGGTGGCCTTCCAGTGCCCTGTGGGCGCTGGTTCTTGGTCGTCTCCTGCGTCATTCTCCATACCGTCGATGTCTTCGTAGTCGAAGTCGAGCATGTCGGTTAAATCATCGACAGTGGCTACGAAGTGGGTGGTGGGTGAGCTTTGAATTTCTTCGTCGTCCGCATCCCAACCTTCCTGACCATAACCCGGCCAGGGATCTCCTGATAAAGAGAGAGACTTTAGTAAATTCAGGATGTCGCCAAAGGGCGAGTGCTGAAAGATGTCTGTGGCAGTGAATTCCATGATCGGCGCCCAATCGGATTCGATTGGCGGGGGCACGGAAGGCTCGGAGTCCGGAGAGGAGTCCGGCACCTTGGAGTCACGAGCTTTGCAAAGGATGGGGTAGGTATACGGCCCACTCGTCCTAGAGATTGCAGCCCCCGAGGCGGTGTCCAGCCGCCCATCCTCGATCGGCGCAGTGGGCTCCAGCTAAAGGTCGGAGCGGACACTGGTGCGGCCTCCATGACACTGTTCGGCGGCAGAGCTAGATCATGCCCCTCGTGACAGTGCAGCGCACTTGGCTGTGGCTCGAACCCGTCGAAGATCAAGTCTCCGCGGACGTCAGCCGTGTAGTTCAAACTTCCAAATCTGACTCAGGCGGGCGTAGCTTTCAATCTGCTCCAGATGGCCAAGCGAATTGGCCCGCAGTGCAAAGCCGCCGAATACGAAGATCTGTCCGGGGAGAAAGGTCCCACCTTGGAGCGCATTGTTGTTAATGATCGGAGGAGCCGTCGGGCCTAAAGATGACGACACTGAGGAACTCTCAACGAAAGCACCAATGTCGGTGTCAAAACCGGCGGATCTCGGGTAGGGGGTCCCGAACTGTGCGTCTAGGCGGATGGTAACAGGAGACAAGGGACACGATGTTTTACCTGTGTTGGGCCCTCTCGATGGAGGTAAAACCCTACTCCTCGCTTGATTAATATTGATGATATGGGTAGTACAAGAGTAGATCTACCACGAGATCGTAGAGGCTAAACCCTAGAAGCTAGCCTATGGTATGATTGTTGTTCGCCCCACGGACTAAAACCCTCCGGTTTATATAGGCACCGAAGAGGGTTAGGGTTACACAGAGTCGGTTACAATGGTAGGAGATCTACATATCCGTATCGCCAAGATTGCCTTCCACGCCAAGGAAAGCCCCATCTGGACACGAGACGAAGCCTTCAATCTTGTATCTTCATAGTCCAGGAGTCCGGCCAAAGGTCATAGTCCGGCTATCCGGACACCCCCTAATCCAGGACTCTCTCAGCCGGGCTCTCGAAAAAAGAAAGAATAAGGACTCTTAGGCCGACATGTGGGTGCCACCGGTGTTTTCGTGCGCTTGCGCGCCGAGAGCATATTGGCGCGTGCTCGAAATTCATGCTACCTTTTCATCCCCGCCTCCGCCCCTCCCCCACCTCTGGAATTTCGATTCCTACTCCAGTTCCCCCAAACCCCCCTCCTGTACTCCATGTACTCAAGCGCACTATCATGTCGCCGGTTAACACGGATCTCCGAGCCAGAGATCCTGAGGTCCGTCCTGCCTTCGGTCGCTCAACAGTGGCATGGCGGCGCTTGACGCACCGCTTTGCGGCAAAAGTGCCGATGGTAACCATCAACGGCGACTGCCTCCCGTCTCGCCGGACGACCTTGTCAAAGCTCTTGGCATTGCGCACGGCATCCAAATAAGTGACTTGCTCGTCGAAGTCTGTCCGCCACCGGCTAATTTCTTCGTTAGGTTCCGAACAACTTTTGACTGCAGTCGTGTGTTCGAATCTTCCCAGCGTTTGTTCTGCGATGGCGCGCTGGTGAGCTTTGATCGGTGGCACCCAGGATGGGGCTCGGTGCCCTCTAAGCTTGAGTTTTTAACAAGGCTTACCTTCCACGGCATGCCTCGACGTGCTTGGAACAGCGAGTCCATGAACGAGCTTATCAATGACCTTGGAGGTGAGCTCGTGGCATGCTTGTTCCTCCGCATACCGGGCTCGACGGTTATGGCATGGATGAAGAAGTCGTCCACCATACCGAAGGTGATTGGTGTTGAGATACCGGTGCAGGAACCGGGGTTGTACTATTCATCGCCACCAAGGCTGCCGTGGACTACGTTAGGTATGTACCTGTATCGAGTGTTCGTGCATGTCGAAGAAGTGGTCAATCCATCAACCGAAGTCCTGCCGCCGCCGCTGGTGCCAGGGTCCGTCGATGACGTCCATTACAGGAGTCAATGGCAGACTTTCCCCGTGTTGCTCGGAATGATGGATGGCAAAGGGCCTACTCCATCGCGCGGCGGAGGCCACTGCTTCTTTGGGAGAAGAGGCAGGGCTGGCTGCCTGGATGTGCTCTAATTTGAGGTAAAAACTGAATCTTGTCAGATAGTACTAGTTAAATCCAAGCTATGGGTCTGAAGCACTAATATGCCGGTACATTTGATTGTGACGTGTTCTAATTTTGTACCTGAACTTTTTTTAGAAAGGGTTCTACGTCAACTTAATGTGCTAGCAGAACTTATTGTGTTGTCTGTCTGTTTTCTTTGCACAACATTCAAGATATTTCCTCGTCATTTATAAAGATGATGAACCGTTATGTATGACTTCGTTGGTTTCAACATAGCCCTTCCCAGAAGCGATCCACCGCTTCCATCCCGATTGTGCCGCCTGCGTGAAATTTTTGTATGCAAGTTCAGTGTGCTATGATGTTCTATATGATTGTGTCAACTATATAAGTTTTTACTGAGCATCAGCAATGCATATGGTTGAAAGATGTATTTACGAGCATCGACCGATGGGTATCTCTCTCTATCTCTCTCTCTCTCTCTCACGCACACACATGCGCACACGCACAAGTGGGACCCGCTGAATTATTTATTTGCTCGTGACAGCTTTTAATTAGGTTCCATTGTAATCTAACTTTTTCTTAAGTTATTAATTAAGCTTAGTGACTTCAAAAAGTTGTACAGAAGCCTTGTTTGGGCCTTTCCGGCGTCCCTGAATGTGGGATGAGTAACCATGTTAGGTTGTACTGTACTACACAGGCCTTTTTTTCAACATCAGCAATGCAACTGGGCCGACAGTTGTACACAATATCCGGTCAACTTGTTATCCGCTTCACTGGCTGCAAAGTTTCCAAGGAGGTATGCATTAGGCTTAACAAGAAAATGGACTTTAAGAAATAATAAATGGGATGTAATTATAATAACTCGGCAATTACTATGCACCAAACACGTAATTAGTTTGAAAAATATATTATTTTTGGAATTTGGAAATTTTAATTTCATTACTAGTTGCGCACGCAATATTTCGTTGGATTTTAACGTGATACAACTTTATTTTGAAATTATATTTAACCTAAATAGAAATTTCGGATAAAAATATGTCGGATCCCATCAAAATGTGGGATTTTTTTTTGAATTATGTTTTGAGCGGTTGTTTGAAATTATTAATCGTTGTCCTAGCTAGAAGTTGGGATGTACTTTTAACAAACCAGTAAATGGGCTGTAGTAAATTCCATTAGAATTGAACAATGGGTTGTACATTCTTACAAATCGCAAATGGGCTATATGTTCTCTACCAAATCCGAGCTGTGGGCCTACTAAGTTGACGCGTACCAAGAGCTTTGTCAAGTTAGTCAATATAAACGATTCTAGCTGCGTTGATCGCATCGATGTCCATCCAACGGCCGTAGTGCTTCTTTAACCTCTGGTCTTCTTGCTCCGGCCGCCCAAAGCGCCGGTCGTGTCGCGTGCTCCGCCTCCCGTGGTCGGGCAAAGTGATGTCATGGAGGCCTCAATCCCCCGTACTACTCCCACCGCTGGCCAGACCATCCCTCTACTCACCCACACCCACTGTTATTCTGCGGCGACAGCAGCCTCACATCGCATCCAAACCAGTGAACCCTCGTACTCCTCTCCGCGCGGGCTACCACTGCTGCGTCTTCCTCGGCTCCGCGTCGTCCCCTTCCTAGGCCTCGCCGTCGTCCAGACCACCGCCCTGGTGCTCTCGGCGCGGCGTGGTCAACGTGGTCAATGACCGACTTCCATCGGAAGAGTATCTTGTACGTGGAGAGGTCGACACCGGGTCCAGCGGCCGCAAGGAAGTGCCTCCTTATTACGCGCAAAATAATTATTCCTCCACCTGAAAGCAGGGACCCACCGGACGGGCTACCTTATTTTGCAAAAAAAATGTTTCCCCCCTGACTGCTGGGACCCACCGGACGGGCCAGCGTATTTTGCGAAAAAAACTTTCCAGGCGCTGTCAGCTCGGACCCACCGGAAGTGCCTCCTTATTACGCACAAAAAAAATGAATACTCCCCTGCTAGCTTGGACCCACCATGGTGGGAGGCTGACTTGTGGGCCTACTAAGTTGACTGGGACGGGGGCCTTTGTCAACTTTAGTCAATATAAACGATTCTAGCTCCAGTGACCATACGATGGCCATCCAACGGCCGTAGTGCTTCTTCAACCTCTGGTGTTCTTGCTCCAGCCGCCCAAAGCAGCGCCGGTCGTGCCACATGCTCCTGCCTCCCGTGGCCGGCTGTGCTGCTGCGGAGGCCTCACCGCCCCCTACTATTCCCACCGCTGGCCAGGCCCTGCGGCAACGGCAGCCTCACACCGCAGCCGAACCAGTGAACCCTCGTACTCCTCTCCGCACGATCTTCCATTGCTGCGTCTTCCCCGGCTCCCCGTCGTCCCCTTCCTAGGCCTCGCCGTCGTCCACCACCGTGGTGCTCTTGGCGCGGCATGGTCAATGTGGTCAACGATCGACTTCCATCGGAAGAGTACTGTACGTGGAGAGGCTGACAGTTGGGTCCACGGCAGCCGCAAGGAAGTGCCTCCTTATTACGCGGAAAATAATTATACCTCCACCTGACAGCAGGGACCCACCGGACGGCCACCAGTATTTCGCGAAAAAAACATTTCCCCCTGACTGCTGGGACCCACATGATGGGCCACCGTATTTCACGAAAAAAACATTCCCCCCGCTGTCAGCTCGGACCCACCGGAAGTGCCTCCTTATTACGCACAAAAAATGAATACCCCCCGCTAGCTGGGACCCACCATGGTGGGAGGCTGACTTGTGGGCCTACTAAGTTGGTGGGGACGGAGGCCTTTGTCAACTTTAGTCAATATATGAATGATTCTAGCTCCAGTGACTGTACGATGTCCATCCAACGGTCGTAGTGCTTCTTCAACCTCTGGTCTTCTTGCTCCAGCCGCCCAAAGCAGCGCCGGTCGTGCCGCCTGCTCCTGCCGCCCGTGGTCGGCTGTGATGCCGCGGAGGCCTCACCGCCCCCTACTACTCCCACCACTAGCCAGGCCATCCCTCTACGCACCCACACCCCTTGTTATTATGCGGCGACGGCAGCCTCACACCGCAGCCGAACGAGTGAACACTCATACTCCTCTACGCGTGGGAATCCATTGTCGCGTCTTCCCCGGCTCCGCGTCGTCCCCTTCCTAGGCCTCGCCGTCGTCCACCGCTCTGGTGCTCTCGGCGCGGTGTGGTCAACGTGGTCAAGGAATGGCTTCTATTGGAGGTGGACTGTACGTGGAGAGGCTGACAACTGGGTCCACGGCTGCAGCAAGGAAGTGCCTCCTTATTACGCACAAAATAATTATTCCTCCACCTGACAGCGGGGACCCACCGGACGGGCCATCGTATTTAGCGAAAAAACGTTTCCCATCTTACGGGACCACCAATTACATCTTCGCACGCAAGGAAGTGCGTCCGAAGAAAAATGATTCGCCCCCTGACTGCTGGGACCCACCAGCTACATCTTCGCACGCAAGGAAGTACCTGACAGTCGGGACCCACCTGGTCGAAGCGTACGTAGCGTTGTAATTCTAGTCGCGAACGTGTACGAACATATATACTGGTGGATGTAGAGGCGCGCACGTGTCGTAGTAGAGGCGCGCACGTGTCGTAGAAGAGGCGCGCACGTAGCATGTACACGTACGTACAGCGGCGAGGGTGCAAGAAAGAAAATACGGCCACGTACGTACATACGGGCAGGATATGGAACGCCTATCGCGCATACGTGCATGGCTGGGTCGGAACGAAGAAACAGTGTCGTCGTCGTGTTCATGGGTAGCCAACCGGCTGGGTCAGAACGGAATGTGTGGTCATGTTCATCGGGAGGGCTTGGACGGAACATGCGATGGAAACGAGGCCTGGCGTACCGCACAACAGAGGAAACAGCCTTGTGTTCGACCGGCCACGTTCGAAACGGGGTCCTGTTGATCGGGAGGGGCCTGGCGTACCGCAAAACGGAGGAAACGGACCTCCTACGGTCGAAATGGGGGTCCTGTTGATCGGGAGGGGTATGGTGTACCGCAAAACGGAGGAAATGGACCTCCTACGGTCGAAACGGGGGTCCTGTTGATCAGGAGGGGTGTGGCGTACCGCAAAACGGACAAAACGGACCTCCTACAATCGAAACGGGGGTCCTGTTCATCGGGAGGGGTGTGGCGTACCGCAAAACGGGACTCCACGGGATACTGTTCATCTCCACCGTCGACCTCCTCCAGCCTCCATGGGCTACCGTCGACCTCCTCCAGCCTCCACGGGCTCCTGTTCATCCAGCCTCCGCCGCGCACTACTCCACCGGCTACTGTTCAACAACCCCTCCACGGGCACCCCTCCACCGTCTACTGTTCATCCAGCCCTCCACAACACGGGGTCCTATTCAACCACCCCTTCACGGCCACCCCTCCACCGTCTACTGTTCATCCAGCGCTCCACACCACGGGGTCCTGTTCATCCAGAGGCAACGCCACCGCTCACTGTTCATCCAACCCCCCCCCCCCGCAATGCCCACTGTTCATCCAATCGATCGGCTTCAGTTAGCAGCAGTGAAGGAATCGCTCCATCGGGTTCAATTAACAGCCATCGATCGACCGCTCGGGTTCAGTAACGCGTAGCCTGCAGTGCAATCACTCGGGTTCAGATAGAGCCCAACGCCTCGCTCGGGTACAGTTAGAGCCAACGCCTCGCCGCGTGTCTGAGAAACGCACATCGCCGGCCCCGACCTCCCACCATAACCGCAACTCCCGAAATTTTCCTCCCCTCGCTTCTACCACGGTTTTTCCGTCATGGACGGCCCAAAGAATGTCATGCAGCTGCGTCTCCGCCCGCCCAGACGAAAAGCCCATTTTCTGTCATGATTTTTTGTCATAGAAGTAGGAGCCCACCACATCTATGATGATACCGGGTTTTGTCACAATTATCGTCATAGAAGTGTCATATGTATGATAGAAAAAAAATCATTTGGCCCAAAATGTCACGGACGTGTCTTTTTTTTGTAGTGCCACATGTAATGCTCCTGAAGGCAGAGGGGTAGTGGGGCCGAGAGGGGTGAGCCGCAGGTCGGGGAACGTGTGGTGTCATGGGTTCGAGCGGCATCGTGGGAATCGCGTGTGGCTGTGGTAGAAACTTGATGCTCGCCGCATTTCATATGGCCCACATGTCATGCACACAAAGGCAGAGGGGCGGTGCGACCGAGAGGGGTGAGGTGCATGCCGGGGGATGTGGTGTCGTGGGTTGGAGCAGCGTCGTGGGAATCGTGAGTGGCAGTGGATGAAACGTGATGTTCGTCGTAGTTGAACTTCCATGCACAAGCTCTCATGTCTACGGACACATGCATTGCATATCGATCACGGGAAGGAGTAGTAGAGAAAGCTAGGCGGATAAATAGTTCCTTATAGTCAAGCAGACCCACGCTACTACTTGTTCCAAAGACATGCACACCATCAAAATAATCCATCTATATCAATATACACAGAGAGGGAATAATTTTTTTACAAGAGGAAATAGCTCATCCATCCATAATGCCCGGCTGCTGCTTCTTCTTCTTCTTCTTCTTCTTCTTCTTCTTCTTCTTGTTCTCATTTTCTGTGGGAGACGGCTTCGCAACAAGCTCTCTAGACCTTGCAGCTATCTCGAAACTCACACGTGTATTGAGGGCAGCATATTTTATCCGCTCGTACATGAAGGGATAATTCTCCCATCCAGACGACCTTAATGCCAGCGTCTCGTCACCCTTCTGAAGATT
The DNA here is from genome assembly GCA_021605145.1 of Aegilops bicornis. Classification (NCBI taxonomy): domain Eukaryota; kingdom Viridiplantae; phylum Streptophyta; class Magnoliopsida; order Poales; family Poaceae; genus Aegilops; species Aegilops bicornis. Next base: position 178,684,303 of record CM038669.1, read on the forward strand.
TGTTCCGAGCACAAAATTTGCTATGTCGAATAGGGATGGTGTCGGTTTATCACAATCTTCTACATTAATTTTTATTTTGGTTTGTACGTCAGCGATGCTTTTCAAATCAAGGTTGTACCGCTCCAACTACTGTTTGTCCCCTGTGATGGCTGCCTCACAGAAGTATATGTCCTCCCGAGACAAGAAATCGTGAAGCTCACCTGGTATGAGGGCGTGTGTATGATGTGGTACACCAAAACATCATCTTCGAGGCACAGCTGAAGGAGGGCGGCGCGTTGGATCTTCCCAGTGGCACGCTCCGTGTACTCTACGTCGAGTCCGATGACCTTCATCTCCACCTTTTGGAGGGAGTTGGATACATTGTTGATCCACTTCCGAACAACGCTTGTGTGGTCGGTAACTATGGCAACTATGCTCAACAAGCCTTCGACGAGGACATGTTGGACGCTAAAAACCTGCATCTCGATCTCTTTCGCCATTTGGAACCGCTGGACTAGAGGGCTATAGTTTGGAGAATTAGGATTAGATGGCTAGTCTAACTGAAGAAGATGATTATTTAAAGGGGCTTCAGAATTACTCCAGGAGGATGTGAAGAGGTTAAAACAATGTGAATGCAGTGTGGTTTGGATGCAAATGAAGATGAACGAAAGGTGAAGAAGCCAAGGAAAATCAGTTCCCGATGGAGAAGTATATGGGAGAAGTGGCCTGCAGGCAGTTGATTAGATGGCTAGGTAGACTAAACGAAAAGGCTATGTGGGTAGATTGAGGAGTGGTACCTATCCGTGTACGTGCCCATCCTTCTAGCGCTACATGTGCCGCTGGCTAGTTGAGGCCACTCTTTCGAATCACCGTGGCGGGACATTTTATGATTCCTTTTTATTTCTGCACCCCTCCTAACAGGTGGGACCTATGCAAACGGATAAAAAAATGTGTCGTAGCTGGTTCGGATGGATATTGGCACGTGCGTGGGAGACACAACATTCTCTAGTTAAGGAATAAGTATGTGGTTATCCTCCAAAATGAAAAGGCCTTCTTCGCGCTTCCGCATGCACGAGAATTTGGTTCTGCTCGCAATATGGATGATACCTGGAGGATGAAGTGAACCTAGAGGCATGCTAGCACGGGAGTACTAGACATGTTCCTACTACTCCTACTACTACTACTACTACTACTACTACTACTACTACTACTACTACTACTAGTAGTAGTAGTAGTAGTAGTAGTAGTAGTAGTAGTAGTAGTAGTAGTACAACTGTGGTACACTTGATGGTCAAAATATTATTCATCCGGTCCTCACAGTGAAGTGACAAGACCCTGCGCCCAAGGTGACATCAGTCCAGGCGGCGTGTCCGGGTTACCAAAGTCAGCCTCACCGTGTGCACTATGCAGTCACTGTCACCGCCATTGTATAGCATGCCTCGCCTCGCCTCGCCTCCCTCTCCCTAGCACCACTCCATCTCCATCTCCATCTCACCAGAGATCCTGAGGTCACTCTTCATCATCTCACTGTGCCCCCGTGTACCCTCGCCTCACTCGCCTCCCCCAGTACCACTATTCCCTTGCTAGCCGCTCGAGCACCGAGAGCCTTCTCCCCCGTAAATCAAGCCCCCCAAAAGCCCATGTTCCAAACTCCACCATGGCCAAAGTGAACCGCGCAGCATCCATATGAGCCGCGATTGGAGAAATATCCCCAGTGACATCCTCGACCTCTATTGTTCATGTATGGATATGTTGAGCGCCCTGCAGCTGGCTGCATGCTCGAGGGACATGCACACGGCCATCGTCGAAGCGAGGCTAAGCTTTTCAAGACACCCTGCTTGCTACTATCTGGTCATCCAAGATTTGCTCACCATGATACAGAAGCGTACATGATGGCCCTCGACTTCAATCTGTCCTCCATTAGCCGAAACTTCTTTGCAGGTATGTAGTGGGTCGCCATACATCATTTCCCTCGACTTCGATCCAATCACCATCGCCCGAAACTTCTTGGCAGGTATGTACTGGGTCGGCATGAGCTCCCACTGGATGGTTGCCGTTAGACAAGACCGGAAAAACTTAGTGCTCATTAACTTCCACACCTCCCATGAGATTATCCTTCCTACGTTGGGTTGTATAGGGTTTTACCGTCACGGTCCAAGTCATCTAGATTACGAAGTCAGTTGGACGCACCTTGTTTTGCAGAAGAATGTAATCTGCCAAGTGCCCACACGAGATGCGAATTACGCAGATTTCAAGCTAATTGCCTTGTTCGACCACGGACTCGCCTATATTTCTGATGGTGCCTTCTTTAGCTTGAGATAGCTCACCTCGCAGTGGATCGTCAAAGCTGATACACACTTCTGTGCTGCTATTGAACACAATGGCATCATCTACACGATCGACAAAGCAGATGGCACCACGTATTGCTGGGACGGCACATGTAAATTGTTTCCGTCTGATGTTAATGATGAAGCCATGACACTGTTTGAACTTCTTTTGATGATTGGCATATCCCTGTTTGAGCAGAATTTGAGTAGAACTATGGCAATGTATTAGAGACGTCTTAAATCAGCTATATTTGGAATGAGTTAATTCATGCGGTTGTGATCATGTGATTACAGCCAATTTGTACCCTTGAATAATCAAACGGTTAGGAAGATATGGATATTTTCCTTATTTTATAGTAATCTATATACTACTAAATATGAGTGTGTATCAATGGCCATGTTAGTTTCCTCATTTTCACGATGTAGAAACATGCATCACACAATTGGTTTCATCTAACCATGCATTAGGGAAGTAAATGTGCATATGGAGAACTCTATATTTGGAAGTAGTGAAATCCTGTAATGCTTACCGTGTGTACATACCTATATTCGCCCTTCAGCAATCAATGGCTAGAATAATATCCTCACAAAAAATTTGCCCACGGAACATGAGTATATAACAATGCATGGCCTGTTAGTTTCCTTGAAGAAATTTGTTTGTGAGGACAGAACATAATTACATAACATGCATGACATGGTAGTTTCATGTGAATAATCGATTGTGAGATAACATGAGTATAACCATGCATGGCACGTCTATATATTTTAGCCCATTATACATTTCCCTGTATTTTCCTCCCAGTTCCAACAGGGACATATCAATGTTGTTTCTTGCATTATCCTTCTCATACTCTCAACAATGCTGATCTTAAATTAACAATGCATGTCCTTTTTTATATGATGTAGTGTCCCTACAGTTACTGTCCTTTGTAATCACAACAACTTTGCCAAAAACAGGGAAGCACAACTAGTTCCTCGCTCGATCAGACGGCGGCAAAAGACTGATGATCATTCAGACACATGAGCTGGAAAAGTTATATTGCAAAAAACCCACTGTATACAAGCACCGTGAAATACGTGAGTATCCAGACAGTGGCTGTTACGTCTGTGAGCAGGATACCAGCTTGTTGGGTCCTTCAGGATTTTTGAGTTGGAGGTGGGTAAACAACCTTGGTTCACACTCTCTGTTTCTCGAACTCAATTATCCGATTAACTAGGAGATCACCATTGGCAAGGACCTTGATGGCAGTGAGGCTCTGTTTGCTATGGAAAATTGAGTCTACACGGCGAGCCCTAGGAGTTCGGGAGCAAACTCCCCTGATTGTCAACGATACAGCCTGCAGCCAAAAGAAGGTGAGAATGACAAAGGCATCTGGATTAACTTTGATCCTTGGATGTGTCGAGTCCGACAGGTAGTGATGTGGTTCAAGCCTTCAGGTTGATAGGTAATTGGACTGTTGCTTCCAAAGGGTGGAGTACTGGTGTCTTCGGATCACTTGTGGCTGAAGCGGGGCTGGAAATTATGATGGTGTTGGTTCATCCCTCTTCGAATGACTTGTTGTCTTTGCTGCTTGTTCTGGATGGGTAGTTCTCTCTTTTCTTATGCATATTCCTTGTCATTTGGTCATCCTCGTCTATTTCACTCTTACTATGTAATAGTTTCCTCTATTTAGAATGTCATTCTCGTCTGGATCATGAGAGTCTTAGCATTGCAGATGGGTGTGTTTTGGTGGTGTAGCAAGACTTCTTATGAACTATCATGTCTTGTTGTTTATGTCAGTAGTAGTCACTAGTCAGTGTTTGAATTTTGTATATATCGTTGTTTCGAACTGTTTGTTGTGTCTCGAACTGCTGGTGGACTAAATGAGGGCATCACCATTCTCCAGTGTTCAGAGTATATCTCCTTTTTTCAAGTTACTAGCAAGATGCCCGTGCGTTGCACAGAAGATCAAGATCTTGTGGGAGAAAAGGATCAACGAGGGAAGGCCTTATCTGCAAATGTGGAGAGGATGCAATTGTCATAGTTTCCTTCCTATCCGTTAGATATAGATCGGATGGCCTATATTGCAGGATGGCAGGCACACCATCATCACCAACTCTGATTTTTATAAGAGTAGATAGATAATTTGAGCTCAGTGTCCTTTCGACGATGTACACTTGTTTGGGCCAGTGATGTTTCGTTGAATATGGGCCGAGTAGTAACGCAATCCCAAACAGGTAAATTATGACTCTCAGGCCGGGCTCTCAAAAGATCCTCAAAAAAGGCCGGGCTCTCAAAAAAAGAAAGAATTGGGCTTACATGTGGGTGCCACCGGTGTTTTCGTGCGCTTCCGTGCTGAGAGCATATTGGCGCGTGTTCGAAATTCATGCTACCTTTTCATCCCCAATCTCCCGCCCCTACCCCACCTCTGGAATCTCGATTCCTACTCCAGTTACCCCAAATCCCCACATGCTCCACATGCTCAAGCGCACTATCATGTCACGGTCAATGCGGATCTCCGAGCCGAGATCACGAGGTCCGCCCCGCCTTGAGCGTATGCGTCTTTGTCGCTCAATAGTGGCATGGCGGCGCTTGGCGACCAGTTTGCCGGCAAAGTGCTGATGGTAACCATCAACGGCGACCGGCCTCCTGTCTTGCCAGACGACCTTGTCAAAGCTCTTGGCATGGCGCACGACATCCAAATAAGTGACTTGCTCGTCGAAATCTGTCCGCCACCGGCTGATTTCTTCGTCAGGTTCCAGACAACTTTTGACTGCAGTCTTGTGTTCAAATCTTCCCGGCATTTGTTCTGTGATGGCGCGCTAGTGAGCTTTGATCGGTGGCACCCATGATGGGGCTTGGTGCCCTCTGAGGTTGAGTTTTTAACAAAGCTTACCTTCCACGGCATGCCTCGACGTGCTTGGAACAGGAGTCCATGAATGGGCTTATCAACGACCTTGGAGTGAGCTCGTAAGTATGTTTGTTCCTCCAGACAGATGGGCTCTGACGGTTATGGCATGGATGAAGAAGTCGTCCACCATACCGAAGGTGATTGGTGTTGAGATACCGGTGCAGGAACCGGGTTGTACTTTTTGTCGCCACCAAGGCCGCCGCGGACCACGTTAGGGATGTACCTGTATCGAGTGTTCGTGCATGTCGAAGAAGTGGTCAATCCATCAATAGAAGTCCTGCCGCCGCAGCTGGTGCCCTGGTCCGTCGACGACGTCCATTATAGGAGTCAACATTAGACTTTCCCCGTGTTGCTCGGAATGATGGATGGCACAGGGCCTACTCCATCGCGCAGCGGAGGCCACTGCTTCTTTGGGAGAAGAGGCAGGGTTGGCTGCCTAGATGTGCTCTAATTTGAGGTAACAACTGAATCTTGTCAGATACTAACTTCTGGTAGAACATTAAGTTGACGTCAACCCTTTCTAAAAAAAGTTCAGGTAAAAAAATAGAACAGGTCACAATCAAATGTACTGGCACAACATTTTCTTTGCACAACATTCAAGATATTTCCCCGTCATTGATAAAGACGATGAACCGTTATGTACGACTTCGTTGGTTTCAACATAGCCCTACCCGTAGCGATCCACTACTTCCACCCTGATTGTGCCGCCTGCATGAAATTTTTGTATGCGAGTTCAGTGTGCTATGATGTTCTATATGATTGTGTCAACTATATAAGTGTTTACTGAGCATCAGCAATGCATATGGCTGAAAGATGTATTTACGAGCATCGACCGATGGGTCTCTCACTACAAAAAAAAGACACATCCGTGAAATTTTGGGCCGAACGAAAAAAAATTATGTCATACATATGACACTTCTATGACGATAATTGTGACAAAACCCGGTATCATCATAGATGAGGTGGGCTCCTACTACTAAGACAAAAATCATGACGTAAAATGGGCTTCTCGTCACAGGCGGGCTGGAGACGCAGCTGCATGACATTCTTTGGGCCGTCCATGACGGAAAAAACCGTGGTAGAAGCGAGGGAGGAAAATTTCGGGAGTTGCGGTTACGGTGGGAAGTCGGGGCGAGCAATGCGTGTTTCTCTCGTCGTCTGCTGCAGTGTTCGAGGCGTTCATTTAATCGAACCCGAAGCGAGGCGTTGGGCTCTAACTGAACCCGAGCGACAGAATGCAGGCTACGCGTTACTGAACCCGAGCGATCGATCGATGGCTGTTAACTGAAGCCGATCGAGCGATTCCTTCGCTATTCCTGCTAACTGAAGTCGATCGATGGGATGAACAGTGAGCGTTGCGGGGGGGTTTGGATGAACAGTGAGTGGTGGCATTGCCTCTGGATGAACAGGAACCCGTGGTGCGGAGGGCTAGATGAACAGTAGACGGTGGAGGGGTGGCCGTGGAGGGAGTCCTAGATTAGATGGTATCCGGACTGCCGGACTGTGTACAATGTCCGGACTATTGAAGCGTGAAGATACAAGACTCGAGACTTCGGCCCGTATCCGGATAGGACTCTCCTTTGCGTGGAAGGCAAGCTTGGCGATCTGGATATTGTGTTTCCTTTCTTGTAACCGACTCCACGTAAACCCTAGCCCTCTCCAGTGTCTGTATAAACCGGAGAGGTTGGTCCTTAGAAGGCCGACCACAATTACAATCATACCATCATAGGCTAGCTCTTAGGGTTTAGCTTCTACGATCCCGTGGTAGATCTACTCTTATACTACCCATATCATCAATATTAATCAAGCAGAAAGTAGGGTTTTACTTCCATCGAGAGGGCCCGAACCTGGGTAAACATCTGTGTCCCTTGCTTCCTATTACCATCAGCCTTGACGCACATATCAGGACCCCCTACCCGAGATCCGCCGGTTTTGACACCGACATTGGTGCTTTCATTGAAAGTTCCTCTACGTCGCCACAAGGCTCGATGGCTTGTCTCATTGTCAAGGACGACATTACCTCGGAGGGGGGGTCTGGCTGTAGGCCAGATGCTCCGGCTTGGTGGCTTCATCATGGCCGCCCCATCGGCGGTGGCGCCGACGATGACTTCTCGGGTCATCAATCGTAACCTTCGCGTCAGTTCGGAACTTGCCGAACAGACTGATCCAATGGAGCTCTCCTCCCTTAATGAACTCTTGGATCGCATCGCCGCTCTGGGAGTCGCCATGATTCTGACGGATTGGGCTTAAACCCGACCAAAGGGATATCAGGTCCCCGTCGGCCACCCATGAGATAGCGATAGTGGAGGAACCACACGCGGATTGCCCCTCAACTTTGAGGACAAGTTATGTTCGGATCACCGAACTCCTTGAGCCAAAGACCTGCTCGAAGGAAAACTGACCTGTGTCCGGACTTAGAATCGGGCATTGGGCCGAAGAAATTGGGCACTCCGGATTCTGAGATGTTGAGCTCGGGACCGCCCGCGCCCTTGGGCGTTAGATCGGATCAAAATCTGGATTCTGCTAACAACACCTACCTGGACCTAAACTGTCTCTCCCGCATCAGGCAAGAGACCCAGAAACCGTACATCGCCATCGGGCCAGATTCCTCCTTTAAACAACAAGGTCAGGGACTACCGTGAAGAGAACATGGTCTCACTTTTCTGCAAAAACTGCACGGACAAAGGACTCCTCAATGCTATAAGCCGCCGCGACATAGTACGCTTTGCAGACTTGGCAACCATAGTACGGAAGTACTGTGCGATGGAGAGCGCTTGGAGGACCCAAACAGAATTTTGGGATAGTACTGCTCTCACCAAAACCTTTGCCCGAACTAAACGGACGAACTCTCGTAAGTCGTCCGACCTAACCCCCAAGAAACCAAACCCCACCCTGTATGGGATCCGTATTGGAAGAATGGCTCGACGGGCCATGTAAGCTCCACAAGATACTCGGATACAACACCTACTCATAGCCTTAAGGCATGTCGGATACTCGGTAGGTGGCAAAAAGCGGCGATTATCTTCTTGTTGGCCATAGAGCGGAACAACATCCTGCCCGCGAACACAATACGGTACTAACAGTCTTCGAGACTTTTGCCTCGAACAATAGGCGCAAGCGAGCTCGTCGAAGCTCCGCTGAAATTTACCATGTGGCAAAAATAATCCCTTGGAACGACACTGCTATAACTTTTAATGCCAGTGACGAACCTCGATTCCGGGCTGTCCGGGCACCAGCCGCTCTGGTCCTTAGTCCGGTCGTAGACGGCTTTCAGCTCACTCAAGTACTCATGGACGGCGGAAGCGGATTAAATCAGATCTATGAAGAAACACTCAGCAAGATGGAGATTGATAAAAGCCGCATTGAACAAAGCGGCACGACCTTCAGGGGAATTATCCCTACTCGGGAAGCGCGGTGTGCGGGAAAAATCACACTCATGGTGTATTCGGCACCCCGGAGAATTATAGGTCCGAGGAAATCACATTCCAGGTGGCTCCTTTTAGCAGCGGATACAACGCCCTTCTAGGGCGGGACGCATTTACAAGCTTTCAAGCTCTACCCCATTATGGGTACATGAAGCTTAAAATGCCGGACCCAATGGAATCATCACTCTAGCCAGTGATCCGGACGTTGCACTTTGCGCCAAAAATAAAACCGCAGCTCTAGCCTTGGAAGCACTATCTGAAGCCCTAGCAGCCGATGAGTTAACAACACTGCGGGCCACCGTGGACAGGGACGACGTCATACTAGACAAGCGACCCAAGTCCACCTCAATTAAGCCTGCAGACGAGATAGTGAAATTCCAGGTCCATCCAACGGACCCCACAAAGACAGCTTCCATCAGGACACAGCTGAGCCCCGCGATTGACGCTGCACTACGAGATTTCTTACGCGAGAATTGGGACATTTTCGCCTGGCACCCATCGTACATGCCAGGCATCCCACGCAGACTGGCCGAACACAGCCTCAATATTCTAAAAGGATACAAACCAGTCAAGCAGACCCTAAGGCGATTCTTAGAGCCCAAACGACAGGCAATGGGGGAATAGTTAGCCAAGCTACTCGAGGCCGGATTCATCAGAGATATCAAACATCCGGATTGGCTGGCAAATTTGGTGATGGTACCAAAGAAGGACAAATCCTGGCGCCTATGCATCAACTTCAAAGACCTCAACAAGGCTTGCCCCAAGGATCCCTTTCCCCTCCCTCCCATCGATCAAATCATCGATGCCACAGCTGGACATGACTCGCTGTGTTTTCTCGAAGCATACTCTGGATACCATCAAATAAAGATGGCAGAGTCTGACCAAACTGCAATAGCTTTTATAACGCCATATGGCCCTTTTTGCTTCAACAACATGCCCTTCGGGCTCAAGAATGCTGGCGCAACCTATCAACGCATGATTCAAACATGCCTAGAAAAACAAATCGGCAAACAAGTGGAAGCATATGTGGACGACGTGGTCATAAAAACTAGACACGTCGAAACCCTGATAGATGACTTGAGGCTCGCATTTGATAACCTCCGGACATACGACATTAAGTTGAATCCGGAAAAATGCGTCTTCGGCGTCCCATCGGGGAAACTGCTGGGTTTCATTGTTTCCAATAGAGGAATTGAAGCGAACCCGGCAAAAATCCGAGCTCTATCTCAGTTGGCTATACCAACAGACCTCAAGCACATCCATAAGCTAGCCGGATGCGTAGCCGCTTTGAGCCGCTTTATCTCCAGGCTAGGAGAAAAGGCATTGCCTCTTTACCGCCTCCTTCGGCGCACCGAACACTTCGTATGGACGGAAGCAATCGCGGCCGGACTCGATGAAATAAAGACCTTACTGGCCAGTAATCTAGTCCTAACAGCGCTGAACACCAGCGAGCCTATGCTATTATACATAGCGGCAACACACCAAGTTGTAAGCGCAATACTCGTCGTCGAACGAGAGGTTGACGGATACAAATTCCTGCTCCAAAAGCCGGTTTATTACGTATCCACAGTCCTCACCCCATGCAAATCCCGATACCCACACTATCAAAAAATAGCGTACGCGGTATTCATGGCATCCCGGAAGCTGCGACACTACTTTCAAGAGTGTTCGATCACAGTAGCCTCCGAAGTACCACTCAATGACATAATAAACAACCGCGACGCTACGGGCCGGATTGCCAAATGGGCCATTGAGCTCCGTCCGTTTGACATAATGTACAAACCACGGCGGGCCATCAAGTCGCACGTACTGGCCGACTTTTTCACCGAATGGACGGAAGCCGAACTCCCTAAAGAGTACGGCGCATATTCCAACTGGATCATGCACTTTGACGACTCTAAAATGCTGGCCGGACTGGGAGCAGGTGTAGTCCTGACGTCTCCCACCGGAGACACGGTCCAGTACGTCCTCCAAATACTTTACACGGACTCCAACAATGCAGCCGAATATGAGGCTTTGTTGCACGGTCTTCGGATGGCGGTCTCTATGGGCATCCAACGCCTGGAAGTGCGTGGGGATTCAAACCTCGAAATATCACAAATAAACGGAGACTTCGATGCCAAGGATCCAAAAATGGCGGCCTACCGTAATGTCGTCCTCAAAATATCAGCTCGGTTCGAGGGCTCAAATTCCACCATGTGGCTCGAGAAAACAATCAAGCGGTGGACGTCCTTGCCCGCATCGGCGCCAAACACGAACCTGTCCCACCTAACATATTCCTGGAAAGGCTGTTCAAGCCATCCGTAGCATGGGAAGGGGAGTCCGGCAACACCAGCACGGACCCGAGCACATCCCCAGATTCCAAACCATCAGACACAATAGGAGGCTCTGCCACCGAAAAAACATCTTCGGCCCACGAAATCATGGCCGTAATTGCCCCATGGACCGAGCCGTTCTAGGCCTACCTAAATAGGTAGGAGCTCCTCGAAGACCAAAACGAAGCACGCTGCATAGTCCGGTGCTCTAAAGCTTACAAGGTCCATGAAGGGGAACTCTACAAGAAAAGCACGACCGGAGTGCTCCAAAGGTGCATCTCCGAAGAGGAAGGGCGGCAACTCTAGGGTGAAATCCATGCCGGACTGGGCGGACATCATGCCGCGGCTCGAACGCTAGTCAGCAAGGCCTTCCGTACAGGCTTCTATTGGCCAACGGCCCGAGCAGGCGCACAGGACCTTGTCCAACATGGCGTCGGTTGCGAGCTCTTCGCCAATCAGAGTCACATGCCCCCTACCGCTCTCCAAACAATCCCCATAACTTGGCTCTTCGTGGTGTGGGGGCTGGATATGGTCGGACCCCTTAAAGGGGGAAGCCATAAGAAAAAATACCTACTGGTCATGGTGGACAAGTTCACCAAATGGATAGAAGCCAAACCAGTCAAAACGGCCGAATCCGGACCTGTGAAAGACTTCATATCCGGGTTCGTACACCGATACGGTGTCCCCCGTAGCATCATCACTGATAATGGCTCAAATTTCATGGCCGACGAAGTAAAAAATTGGTGCGGAAAAATGGGCATTAAGCTCGACCACGCTTCCGTCTACCACCCCCAAACAAACGGCCAGGTCGAACGGGCAAACGATCTCATCATGAGCTGCATCAAACCCAGACTAGTGTGATCTCTAACAGAATCGGATACGCACTGGGTAGAGGAGCTCGACTCCGTACTCTGGGGGCTGCGGACCACACCGAATCGCACCACCGGATATACACCATTTTTTATGGTGTACGATGCGGAAGCAGTACTACCCTGCGACATAATACATGATTCGCCACGCGTACGCATGTACGAAGGGAAGGAAGCCGAGTTAGCTCGGCAGGATAACTTGGACGCCCTGGAGGAGGAGCGCGATGTCGCAAAAGCCCGTTCCGCATTCTAACAGCAGCAGGCTCGAAGATATCAAAGCAGAGAAGTCCGGGCCAAAACTTACAATATTGGCGAGCTCGTTCTACGCCTACCGGAGAAGAAGAAGGACAAACTCAAACCCAAATGGGAAGGTCCCTTCGTCATCGACAAAGTTCTCACCGGAGGAGCGTACCGTCTACGTAATGTATCCGATAACAGACTAGAGCCGAACCCATGGAACGAGGCCAGACTCCGGAGATTCTACGCCTAACGCCGAACTCAGCGTTCGTCTCCTTACCCCTCCTTTTTAATTATGCTCCACCCCTTTTCTCTCCTTTCTCGACCCTTTTTCTCTTCACACAAAGTATTTAATACAGTGCGGACCCCCGGATCACTCCGGCCGTACTATGTGTGTAAGCCATACCTGGGGGCTTCCTATTCGGAAGCTAGACATAATTACTTTAAATGGCTTTTGCCCATCGCATATGCGTTCTCTTTCCATATGTGTCTTTTCTTCACCATTATATGCATCGATATGACTTAAGATGTGGCCAAGCTGGGTTGCCTGGCTCTTGTGTTTATGCCCTACGTTCCCGTTAATTCGGCTAGGGCATAAGGGGAGCACCTCTGTGATTGTTACTGCCGATTCAGCCGGATGTGTACCTCAGACTGGGTGAAGCCGAAAGCTAGTTTTCTTAAGAGAATATTCGATCGGTGAATGTCGGTGTCAAAACTGGCGGATCACGGGTAGGGGGTCCCGAACTGTGCGTCTAGGCGGATGGTAACAGGAGACAAGGGACACGATGTTTTTACCCAAGTTCGGGCCCTCTCGATGGAGGTAATACCCTACTCCTGCTTCATTAATATTGATGATATGCGTAGTACAAGAGTAGATCTACCACGAGATCAAGGAGGCTAAACCCTAGAAGCTAGCCTATGGTATGATTGTTGTTCGTCCTACGGACTAAAACCCTCCGGTTTATATAGACACCGGATAGGTTAGGGTTACACAGAGTCGGTTACAATGGTAGGATATCTACATATCCGTATCGCCAAGCTTGCCTTCCACGCCAAGGAAAGTCCCATCCGGACACGGGACGAAGTCTTCAATCTTATATCTTCATAGTCTTGGAGTCCGGCCGTGACGATAGTCCGGCTATCCGGACACCCCTAATCTGGACTCCTCGGTAGCCCCTGAACCAGGCTTCAATGACGCATTTAGTCCGGTAGCGTTGATTTTCTTCGGCATTGCGAGGCGGGTTCCTCCTCCGAATACTTCATAGAAGGTTTTGAACACAAGGATAGTGTTCGGCTCTGCAAAACAAGTTCCACATACCACCATAGAGAGAATAACTTTTGCACAGATCTGCTGACGTATTCCGTGGCGTGACATCACACCACGGCCAGGCCTTTATATGAATCGTTTTTTACTGTTCCACCTCAGCGCGTTTAGCGAGGCGGTTTCCTTGGCACGTCTTATCAAAGCATAGATCGTGCCCCCTTATTCCGGGATTCCCATCAATACGGACGTGGGTAACCCAACCGTGCCCGTTGGCACGCCTCCTCTATCGAAGGCGAGTCCTAATCGGCCCCGGGGTGGGCTCTTGGTATTCAACCTCTTTATAATGAGACCAAGGCCCTCTTCTTTTTACACCCTCCATCGAAGTTAGCCTCGCGCCGAGTTCCAACACCCAAAGCTTCAGATTTAGGCGCTTCGACCTTCGACGATGTCCGGCTCCGACCAGCACGGCCGATGGATGTCTTCCTTCGTCACGTAAGAAGATGTGCTAAAGCTGCGAGGCCCGGTATCTAACCGGCGAGATCTCGCCTGACAGCTACCGCCTCCAGGCAGGTCATTCCCACTCCTGAGCTCGGCGAGAACATGGTGTTCATGTCTCACTTCCTTCGGGTTTAGGCTTCCGACGGATCCCTTTGTCTGAGGGCTCATGTTTTATTATGGGCTGGATTTCCATGACTTGAATCCGGAGTCCATCCTCCATATCTCGTCATTCATTGTCATATGTGAGGCCTTCCTCCATATTACCCCCCACTTTGGATTGTGGCTCAAGACTTTCAAGGTGGAGCTAAGGATGATCGGGGGGCAACAAGCAGAGTGCGGAGGGGCGGTCATAAGCAAATGTGCTGATGCTCCATGGCCCGAGGGCTCTTTTCAAGAGGAGCTTGGTTTGTGGCAACAGGAGTGGTTTTATATCACCGCTCCCCGGGGCACCAAATGGGCAGCGCTCACGCCTTCCTTCGAGTCCACCACGGTGGTGGCGTCATGGGTCAACAAGGGGCTCGACTGGGGGCCGTCCAAGGACGTTCCCTCGCTGCAGGGCCGTATTCGAGACCTCCAAGAGAGGGAGATCAATCTGATTGCAGTGGCACATGTTATGTTGATCCGGCGCCTTTCAGCCCTGCAAACGTCGCCCCTCCGCCTTTGGGAATTCAATCCGGAGGGACCACGATCTCTCCAAAATTTTATGGGCACGACGCCCTTGGAGATGTATAAACTGTTCTTCGGATCACAAGAAAAGTGTCCGGACCTGACTCAGGACACAGGACTAAGCTGCAATCGCCCAGATACTCAAGTAAGTAGTCATGTAACCGGACAAGTTGTTCATTCATTTATCTTATATATATGGCCTTTAAAGGAGCCGTTTCTTGAACAGGAGTGGATAGCCAAGGCAAAGTTAATAAGGTGTCCGGCTCCCCTCCCGGAGACCACGCCGGATCCCATGCTGACCAAGATGTTGAAGGTCGTGCCTTTTGAAGAAGGCGAAGGGGGGAGCGGGGAAGCAACTGCCTCTACGAAGGAGGCTATCAAGGAAGGAGGGATAAAAAGTACCATCTTTCGAGGAGAGAAGAGGACTGCTTCGGAAGATCCGGAGGTCAAGGCCTCAAAGAGGGGAAAGGAATCTTCGTCGGAGAGTCCGGCGCTGGGAAGTAACCCAGCCGCACTATTTCCCCAAGGGGATCATCCCTCCAAATGAGCCGTAAATAAAAAGAAGGGGTCTTGTAAATAAGGAACATCCCTGTATTTATTTATGAAGATAACCGAAATTGTACCTTGTAGTTCGAACCTCAGCCCTTCTCAGCAGAGCTCGTCTTCGGGGGATCTTCTTCCGGAGATGATGGAGAGCGAAATGCCTCCACTTGTCGCACCCTCATGTGAAGCGGACGACCCGGAGATGTCGTCGCGGAGGGTTCCCCCAAAGTCCCGTGGGCGGAAGGTCCGGCGCCAAGTGGTGTGCGGTCGGAGGATCTGAAGGATCTGCTCGGGCGAGTGGCTATCTCAGAAGATCACCGTGCTCTAATGGGTACGGTGATTGAAAGAATTGCATCCGCAGAGAGCGGATTGCATGAAGCCGTCAGAAGCTTACTGACGGGGTTTGAGGTACGCAAAAATGATGTACCTTCTGACAGTTATGCATATAAAATGCACCATGTATAGATAGTAGCCCCTGAGACTCGGTATGTTGTCAAAATTGACAACGTGCCGAGGATCAAATTCTTAGTTATAACATATCGCCGCTCCTAAACAGGTGGCGGGGCGTCCGGTGGCCAGCCGGACTGATGAATATGCCGAACTAAAGCGGCAACTTGACTAGGCGGATGCGGACATCGCGTTGGTCAATAAACGGTTTGACGAGTCACAAGGTATGCGACTTCTATGCGGACACTTGGTAAGGGAGCTTGACGCCCATGTCTCACTATTTGTATGCTTAATGCAGATTGTGCCGCTGCTGTGGAGGAGCTGCAGGCGGGGCTCGCCCGAGCAAAAGAGCAAACCAGAAATAGTAATGCGGCCGCTTTAAAGGCGGCCGAAGAGCTAGAAGTTTAACGGGCTGCTCACCGCCAAGAAGAGGAAATGGCCGATATGGCCAGAAAGTTGAGGAATACTACCGATCAACTGCGAGGTTCTTGAAAAGAACGTCAAAGCGTAACAAGAGGGCTGAAAAGGCCGCCGCCCGAATCCAAGAATGCCCGGTCGGCTTTGAGAGCTGCCAAGGAGGAGCTGAGTCGGCCGGGCAATTGCGGCCGGAAAACCGTTTCTCAAGGAGGAAATATCACGGATCCAAAGTATGCTCGATTGGATAAGTTGTGGAGTTCGGAGGATGCTTATCTGGACTTGGCGGCGAAGCGCTGACGCTGTTGAGCACTTCAGGGGCGGAAAGGGGCACGAAGGAAGAGCTATATTGGTCGCAATTCCATAGTCCCGGGCGTCCTCTACCGCTGACCGGTCGGTTGGCGAATGGGCGAGCTGAATCGATTGTCCGGATTTGCCATGAAGCATGTCTTGACTCACTTGTGGCGGTCGGACCCAGCCGAAGAGCTATTTTGGTTTAGTGCAGCGGTTCCTTGGTGCGGTACTGCGTGTCGACGCAATGAAGCGATCGGCGTGTATTGAGGGAGCGGATGGCTCGCCCGTGCCAAGACATACTTGGCGTAGATGAAGGCCACCGACGTTGCATCCCAAGATTCGGATGAAGCGAGTACCGCCGAGCACTACTTTGAAGAAGTCTCCGCGGCGCCGTTTAATAGAGACGCAAAGGCTCGAAGGATATTATGTTTAAATGACATGTATGATTTGTGAAAACAATGTTTTCAATATAATATAAGAGCTTTTTATACTTGTGCTTTCAAGTAGTAAACTACTCCCTGTCGGCCGCGTTTATGTATATGTGTATATAACCTGAAAGATGGCAGTCCTTGGCTTCAGCCCCCATGCACATAGTGCGGGGGTGTTTGCAAAGAAAGCGCTTTTTCACACTTAAACCAACGTCTTGGTCCTGTTAAGGAGGTGATAGCGTAGCAAACCAGGCAACCAGACTATAATGATTTATCACTTTCACTTAGCCATAGGAGTTCGAGGGTGGGGCTACTATATAGCCCCTGGGGGCACCGCACTCTCTCCCGAATTGAAGTGCGTATGTGCCTGACCGAAAACCGGTCCTTCGTTTATGCGGAGGAATCCTAAACATTCCAGTGAGTCATCGAGTGGTTGACCGGTCTCTCACTATATCATGACAATCGATTTTGGCTTTCTCTCGAGGTGCTCATCGCCCGAACCGGGCACAATCGCGATAGTTCTCCACAGTGCCGCGTTAGCCGATAAAAGCGGGAACGTAAGGCAGCAAAACACAGGAGCCGGGCAAACCCAACATTTGACCAAAGACATGATTCGGAGCTGATGCATATAAGTCCTAACTCGAGACGCCAAACACTCCCTAAGGTATTCGGTCTTTATAAAAACGGGCAGAATAATGCCCTAAGCCCCGTGTCCAGTGCGTTACAAAAAATTCTGAGTGCGGCCAATGCCAAAACGCCAGCCTCCTCCTCGGTTGTAGTAAGAAACCGGGGATGTATATCAACAGGAGACAGTAAAAAGGTTTACGCAGGGTCTTAATCTGAAAAGAATCCTTGCAACGGGTCCCTCTGCACGCGTCTGCGCTGTGTCTCCGTTGTCTTTGATCCTCGACGGGTGTAGCACGTTGTTCATCTGTAAAGAGAGGAACTTAGTTTAAAAGAAAAGGATCGTCGCGAAAGATGTACTTAATATTGAATAAGCAGTACGGTTCGAAGAAGTGAATAAACTTGAGCTTTATTGTCTCTTGTTATACATGCATGCAGCCCCTCGTATGGGGGTATGCCGCTAGTAGGCGCCGGACTCGTCTAGCCATGTCCGGGTTTGAATGATCAATTCAGTTTTTTTACTAGCGGAGCCGGATAGGTGTGGGGCTGTCAAGGCAGTCTCCCGTTCTTCCGTGCTAGAGTAACACTTAATACTTCCTCTTAACGAGATGATGCCGCGTGGACCGGGCATTTTAAGTGTTAGAGATGCATAATGCGGTATTGCGTTAAAGCGCGCGAAAGCTCCGCGTCCCAATAGTGCTTGATGGCTACTTTTAAACGGGGCGACATGGAAGATTAACCTTTCGCGACGAAAGTTGTCGGATGAATCGAACACAACTTCTAGCAGTATGGAGCCCATTACAATGGGCATATGGGCTGGCATTACTCCTTTAAAGGAGGTGTTGCTCTGGCCGAATTTTGGTTGGTTTATCCCCATCCTGCGGATTGTGTCTTGATATATCAGGTTTATGTCACTGCCGCCATCCATGAGGACTTGTGTAAATTGGAATCCGTCGATAATATGATCCAATATCAAGGCAGTCCATCCTGCGTTCCGGATACTTTCGGAATAGTCCTGATGGTCGAAGGTGATTGGTTTTGACAACCAGTGTGCGGCGCGCCTTTTAGTGGGCGCCGCTCTGTTTTTCCCTTTGATCATGTGAAGTGAGTTTACTGTTTTAACCTCTTGTGGAAAAGTCTTTTGTTTTCCGGGGCTCTGCTTGTAGTGCTCGTCGTCATCTTCACTTGGTGTGTCGAGCCCCTTGTGTTCGGCGTTCAGTCTGCCGGACTGTTTGAAGACCCAACAATTTTTGTGGGTATGGTTAGCAGGCCTCCCGAAGTCTTGTGGATTTGACATATCTTGTCCAAGATTTTGTTGAAGTTGGATAGCTCATCGCTATTGTCCTTAAGGGGCAGTTTTTTGTTGTTTGCAGTGAGCTTTTGAATCCGGCGTTGACCGCCGCGCTCTTTGGACCGTTCCCTTTAATCCGGCATTGGTCCTTGTTGCGTCGTGGTTTCCCATTTCCATCCCTGACTTCGGATGTACTTGGGTCGCTGGTATTGCATCTTGCTAGCCAGCTGTCCTCTCCTGCGCAAAAGCGGGTCATGAGGCTTGTTAATGCGGCCATTGTTCTTGGTTTTTCATGGCCGAGGTGTCTGGCGAGCCATTCGTCTCGGACGTTGTGTTTGAAAGCTGCTAAGGCTTCGGCGTCTGGACAATCGACTATTTGGTTCTTTTTAGTAAGGAACCTGTTCCAGAATTTCCGGGCTGACTCTCCGGGCTGTTGAGTTATGTGACTTAGATAAATACGCATCCGGAGGGCGGACATAGGTCCCCTAAAAATTTGCCCAAACGCATCCTCGAGCTCTTCCCAGCTTCAATGGTATTTTCGGGGAGGCTTTTAAGCCAATGCCAAGCTGGCCCTTTGAGTTTAAGGGGTAAGTATTTTATGGCGTGGAGATCGTCTCCTCTGGCCATGTGTATGTGGAGGATGTAATCCTCGATCCAGACTCGAGTGCATTGTTCCGTCGTATGCCTCTATGTTTACGGGTTTGAATCCTGCTGAAATTCATGATCCAGCACCTCATCGGTAAAACATAGGGGTGTCTGGCGCCCTATATTTGGGTGTGCCGTGATCTTGAATTTTGGCGTGTTGTATTGCTTTGTGAGCCTGCTTTCTTGGCCCACGATGGACCTAACTGGGCCATCCTTTTGATGTGAATCCTTATGCGGATCGCATATTGGCTTGTGTCTTGGCGCCATTCGCCGCTCTCTTTTTGCCGTGGGGTCGTCCATCCGACCGGTGGCGTTCTTACTTTTTAATTGTGGGGCTCTAAGGCCTCCTCGTCAATTCGGGCGGTAGCTTTCTTTTGGGTAGCTCTTTGTTCGGGCGATCGCCGCCGTACTTGTCTGCGGTGCTGAATACTTTGCTCCATCTGATCATGAGTGCATCTTCCGCTGTTTTGAGCTTCCGCTTCTGCTTTTTCAGGCTACGTGCAGTGGCGACAAGCCTTTTCTGGAGGTCATTTTGCTCCAATAGTTTGTCCGGCGTGAGATCGTCCAGACTGTTGTCTTCGCCGGGGACAGATTGTTTATCCAAGTTGTCTTGTTCGGACGATTGCCTGATAGCTTGTTAAATGCCCACCGGTTCGCCCTGCTCTATGGCTGGGTCTCTGTTGAGGTGGGACTTGGTTCGGCGTTTACGTTGCCGTTTTGACTGCTTTTCAAGGGATTTATCCTTCCTAGCGTCCCGTCGTTCCTCGTCTTCATTTCCTTTAGGTGTATCCACCATGTATACATCATGAGATGAGGTGGTTGTCCAGCATCCTATAGGTGCTGGTTCATTGTTGTCTCCTACATAAATCGTCCATCTTTGTCGATCTCTTCGGAGTCGAAATCGAGCACGTCATGTAAGCTTTCGACGGTGGCTACGAAGTGGGTGGTGGGTGGGCGTTGAATTTCTTCGTCGTCCGTTTCCCAACCTTCCTGACCGTAGTCCAGCCAGGGCTCTCCGGATAAAGAGAGAGACTTTAGTGAATTCAGGATGTCGCCCGAGGGCGAGTGCTGAAAGATGTCCGCGGCCGTGAACTCCATGACCGGCGCCCAATCGGGCGATTGGCAGGGGCGCGGAGGGTTCGGAGTTTGGAGAGGAGTCTGGCACCCTGGAGTCGAGGTCTTCGCAAAGGACAGGGATGGAGTTCGGCTCAATCACCGTAGAGATTGTAGCCCCCGAGGCGGTGTCCAACCACTCGTCCTCGATCGGGGAATCCGGCTCCGGATTAAGGGTCGGAGCGGATGCTGGTGCGGCCTCCAGGGCACTGTTCGGCTGCAGAGCTAGATCATGCCCATCGAGACAGTGTGGCGCGCTTGGCTGCGGCTCGAATCCGTCGAAGATCAAGTCTCCGCGGATATCGGCCGTATAGTTCAAACTTCAAATCGACACGATGGCCAGGCGTAGCTTTCGATCTGCTCCGGATGACCAAGCGAATTGGCCAGGTGCAAAGCCGCCCGAACACGAAGATCTGTCCGGGAGAAAAGTCTCACCATGGACCGCGTCGTTGTTGATGATCGAAGGAGCCATCGGGCCTATCGGTGGCGACAGAGGAACTCTCAATGAAAGCACCAATGTCGGTGTCAAAACCGGCGGATCTCGAGTAGGGGTCCCGAACTGTGCGTCTAGGCGGATGGTAACAGGAGACAAGGGGCACGATGTTTTTACCCAGTTCGGGCCCTCTCAATGGAGGTAATACCCTACTCTGCTTGATTAATATTGATGATATGGGTAGTACAAGAGTAGATCTACCACGAGATCAAGGAGGCTAAACCCTAGAAGCTAGCCTATGGTATGATTGTTGTTCGTCCTACGGACTAAAACCCTCCGGTTTATATAGACACCGGATAGGTTAGGGTTACACAGAGTCGGTTACAATGGTAGGAGATCTACATATCTGTATCGCCAAGCTTTCCTTCCACACCAAGGACGAAGTCTTCAATCTTATATCTTCATAGTCTTGGAGTCCGGTCGTGACGATAGTCCGGCTATCCGGACACCCCCTAGTCCGGGACTCCCTCAGTGAACAAAGGATGTATTCGTTTATTACAACGTAAATCCCCAGAATTCTTGTATCCCGCGCCATCGTTCGCAGTCCGGACATGTGCATCGTCGCATGCGTACCCAGGGAAAGGAACCCCTAACGGAACTATTCTCCCTGGAAGATGTTTCTTACTATCCATGTAATATAACATAACTAGTTAGGTACTTGTCTATTCAAGCACTTATGACCCCTACGCCTTGTTTCCACGCATACCCCGGTTTTGTATAACTGAGTGGGTATTCGGACACACCCCGGACTATAGGATCCGGGGGCTGAAGCGAAAAGGTCCGCCATGACAAATGAATTTAATCCGGCTAGGGGCTTACCATGCCCATTAAATTACACAGTCACTTGGACTGACTATATTCCTCCTCTATATCGTCCAACAGGCTGTCTAGCTTACAATCCTGTTGAGAATACTTAGCGGGTAACGCTACCATGTCATACACCAGACTCACGGGAATTTCTTGCCCATCGGGCCCCGCCGGTCCTACTTCGGCCATATGGTTCGGGTCCAGCTTGGTGTAGCATGTCTTCACCATAGCCCAGGCTTCTCTTGCGCCTTGCCGGCAAGCGGACACCTTCCACAGTCGGAAGCGCCGCCGTGCTCCTTGAAGCATATTCACAAGCTCCCCCATGCCATTCGGCAGCAAGCTTGATGGCCACAAAGCCTGAGCAACACCCTGCATCACTTGCCGAGCTCGCTCGTGCAGTTGCGAAAGGTCTTGCAGTAAATCACTTGTAGATGAGGGCATCTCCTCCTCAGGGCGACCCGTTAACATTCCTGCAAGCAAAATTATTTCAATATACTTCCTCGCCGAACTATACTACAGTTCGTCTAGGCACTTACCGTAAATGCCGCGTCGAAGCCTTTTGTTCTCCTTCACGGAGTCCGCCAGCTGAGCACGGAGATCTTTTAACTCCACGTCCAGCTAGACTTTGGCATCTTGAAGACCGTTCTTCTCCTGCCTAACTCACGTAAGAATGCGCTCGCCAGCCTCCAGCTGCCTTTTGAGATGCGATGCGTCCTCTCTTACGCCCTCCGGATTCCCCCGGGATTGTCTGCAGAATTTTCTGTTAGACTTGTCATATCCGCCATTTACTAACGGGTGCATCTTCGTACAATTGTGACAATTGTTACCAGATGAGGGCTTTTGGGGTTCCTCTACCTTGGCAATTGCGGCCCTCAGTTCGGCCTTGCATTCCTCTAGCTCCCGAGACAATTGCTCATTCTTATCTACAAGGACCTCTGCATAAATTGATCCTTAAAACAGTTGTTCCAACCATTTCAAGTCTCGTGGGCTACCTTGCTACACATGCTTATCAAATTTTCTTACCCGTATATCTTTGGTATATTGGTCCATCGCTCGGGCAAGCCCGCCTTGAGCAGCTCGGATGTATGCGTCTCCCGAATTGAAGGCATTAAATGCCTCTTCGGAAAAGATGATGTTCCAAAGTATGGCCCGTCGGCGCCTGTGATTCATGGCGCTCTCTACTTCGGAATTCGTGGCTGAGAGCATATCCGCACTCTCTGTCGGGGAACTATGCGGTGCTGGCCCCATGTCCGCCCCGGGCCCCGAAGCCGGTTCTGGAACCCGGCTGGTGGAGGCGTGATTGGTGGGTTCTCCGGATATAGTCCGGTTATTCCTCTTCCTGCCAGACACAAAGGGCGTTATCACATTTCAAATTCTATAATTACAGGACAGGTTATTACTTTACCTCTGTAGCGGTGTGTCAACCCTCACCGCCTTCCTCTTGAGCCTGCCCGATCCGGACGCCCGTGGTTGACGAGTCCCTAGGGGCTCGGCCCCTCGCTCCGACCGTCGTTTCTGCAAATGGAGCAGCGCCTCAAGGGTAAATTATAATACCAGGGAAGTCCTCTTGAAGGATAGGGTTTTTAGTTCGCTTACACGCCGACGCGGGAAGCGATCCAGGTAGTCGGCCGTAATGGCCACTAGGGCGCCATCCCAGCTCGCTTGATAGAATACCCCGTTGACAAGCTCCACAGTGATATCCGGATCCACTTTGAGTCCCGGATCTAGGGCCCTTCCAGGGTCCTCTGGTTGCCGGGAGGGGCTGAAGATTCCTTCTACGGCCCTCCTCAGTTCGTGCTCAGAAGCATTGATGCAAGTAATCTTAGCAGAAGAACGCTAGAGTAAGCAAAGCAGGGAAAAGAATGGCAACTTACCCACTCTGGGGGTTGTACATGGAGAATCCGTCCCGCATTTTTATGCGAAGGAATTCCTCCTCTTCCCCTTTGTACAAATCGGACAATATCCTTGCCAAAGCGGCAGCGGAATCCGGACCCTTACGACCGCAGCGGGTGGCATCGTCTTCCCCGTTGAAATGCCACATGGGCTTCCCCCGATATTGGAGCGGTTGCACTCCGCGCCTTATGCATATCGCCATAACCTCAACTATCGTCAGTACGGATTTGGCCAGTAACTTTATCATGTTCATCAGGAGGAATATTTCCCTTGTGTCCTCTTCTTGAGGGCCCGAAGCGCCGACTTAAGCGTGCCCTCGGCGGGGCGTTGCTGAACTTGGGGAGACTTGTCCGAACTGGATCCGGGAGGGGAACATCGTCTATATAGAACCACTCTAAAGCCCAGTTTTCTGGTGCCTTCTCAGGAGTGCCGGACAGGTATCCGGTCTTGGCGATGCGCCATACATCGGCCCTGCCCACTTGACATAGGGACTCCCCCTGGGTGCGGGGGACGAGGCAGAACAGCTTCCTCCATAATCCGAAGTGTGGTTCGTAGCCTAAAAACAGCTTGCAAAGGGCAACATACCCCGCTATGTGCAGAATAGAGGCAGGGGTAAGATCGTGTAACTGGAGGCCGTAGAACTCCAGGAGCCCGCGAAGAAACGGGTGGATAGGGAACCCGATGACCCTCAGCAGATGTGGGATGAGACATATGCGCTCCTCCGGAGATGGGTTAGGAGATCCCTCAGCTTGTTCCCCTCCATCATAAGTGGCTATTCCAGCTCGGACGGGGACCATGAACGCTGGTGGGAGAAACCCTTGGGTTTGTAACTCTATCAAACGGCTATGGGGAACTGAACACTCTCCCCAATCCCCCGACTTGGAACGAGAAGAGCTGCGACGGCCGGCCATGCTGGAATGGCTTTTCGCGGAGCACTCTGTTGGATGCTAGCTCTAGGAGGGAGAGTGAGGTTTGGATCTGAGAATCCCCGTCCCTTCAAATAGACGGTTAGCCCGGAGGATCGAGGGTGGCAGATGCAAAAATGCCTCGACTCCTCGCATTCGCTCGACACGTGGAGATGGTCATTACTGAGGCAATCAAGCCGAGGAGCACAACATTGATTGGAGGCCGGACACTATTCGTCAGAATGTGTACTTTGGAGTATTCGAAGAAGGAACCCGCCTTGCAATGCCGAAGACAATACTACGCGCCGGACTCATCGTCATTGAAGCCTGGTTCAGGGGCTACTGAGGGAGTCCTGGATTAGGGGGTATTCGGACTGCCGGACTATGTACAACGTCCGGACTATTGAAGCGTGAAGATACAAGACTCAAGACTTTGGCCCGTGTCCGGATGGGACTCTCCTTTGCGTGGAAGGCAAGCTTGGCGATCCGGATATTGTGTTTCCTTTCTTGTAAACGACTCCATGTAAACCCTAGCCCTCTTCGATGTCTATATAAACCGGAGAGGTTGGTCCTTAGAAGGCCGATCACAATTACAATCATACCATCATAGGCTAGCTCTTAGGGTTTAGCCTCTAAGATCTCGTGGTAGATCTACTCTTGTACTACCCATATCATCAATATTAATCAAGCAGGAAGTAGGGTTTTACCTCCATCGAGAGGGCCCGAACCTGGGTAAACATCTGTGTCCCTTGCTTCCTATTACCATCAGCCTTGACGCACAGATCGGGACCCCCTACCCGAGATCCGCCGGTTTTGACACCGACAACGACCATGCATTCCGTTCCGACCCAGCCGGTTGGCTCCCCATGAACACGACGACGATGCTGCTTCTCCGTTCCGACCCAGCCATGTACGTATGCGCGATAGGCGTTCGAGACCCTGCCCGTATGTACGTATGTGGCCGTATTTTCTTTCTTGCACCCTCGTCGATGTACGTGCGTGCCTCTACTACGACACGTGCGCGCCTCTACATCCACCAGTATATATGTACGTACACGTTAGCGACCAGAATGACAACGCTACGTACGCTTCGACCAGGTGGGTCCCGACCGCCGTGCACTTCCTTGCGTGCGAAGATGTAGCCGGTGGGTCCCCAGCGGTCGAGGCGAATCGTTTTTTTTCGGACGCACTTCCTTGCGTGCGAAGATGTAATTGGTGGGTCCCATCAGACAGGGGAAACATTTTTTTCGCTAAATACGGTGGCCCGTCCGGTGGGTCCCCGCTGTCAGGTGGAGGAATAATTATTTTGCGCGTAATAAGAATGCACTTCATTTCTGCGGCCGTGGACCCCGGTATCGACCTCTCCACGTCTGATCCACGTCCGATGGAAGCCATTCCTTGACCACGTTGACCACGCCGCCGAGAGCACCAGGCGGTGGACGACGGCGAGGCCTAGGAAGGGACGACGCGAGCCGGGAAGACGCGGCGGATGCCCACGCCGTGAGAGGAGTATGAGGGTTCACTCGTGCGGCTGCGGTGTGAGGCTGTCGTCGCCGTAGAATAACATGGGGTGTGGGTGCATAGAGGGATGGCCTGGCCAGCGGTGAGAGTAGTAGGGGGCGGTGAGGCCTCCGCGGCATCACCCGGCCCACGGGCGGCGAGGAGCGGTGACGACCGGCGCTGCTTTGGGTGGTCGGAGCAAGAAGACACGAGGTTGAAGAAGCACTACGGCCGTTGGATGGACATCGTCACGGTCCTTTGGAGCTAGAATCGTTCATATATTGACTAAAGTTGACAAAGGCATCCGTCCCGATCAACTTAGTAGGCCCTAAGTCAGCCTCCCACCAAGGTTGGTCCCAGCTAGCAGGGGGGTATTCATTTTTTTGTGCGTAATAAGGAGGCACTTCCGGTGGGTCCGAGCTGACAGCGGGGGGAACATTTTTTCCGTGAAATACGGTGGCCCATCCTGTGGGTCCCAGCAGTCAGGGGGAAATGTTTTTTCACGAATTACTGGTGGCCCGTCCATTGGGTCCCCGCTGTCAGGTGGAGGAATAATTATTTTCCGCGTAATAAGGAGGCACTTCCTTGCGGCTGCCGTGGACCCAGCTGGCAGCCTCTCCATCGTTCGATTTCTTCCGATGGAAGTCGGTCGTTGACCACATTGACCACGCCGCGCCGAGAGCACCACGGCGATGGACGACGGCGAGGCCTAGGAAGGGGACGGCGGGGAGCCGGGGAAGATGCGGCAGTGGAAGCCCACGCGGAGAGGAGTACGAGGTTCACTTTGGTTCGGTCATGTGTGAGGTGTCGTCAGCGAGGACTGGCCAGCGGTGGGAATAGTAGGGCGGTGAGGCCTCCGTGGCAACACCGCCATGGGAGGCGTGAGCATGCGGCACGACCGGCCGCTTTGGGCGGCCGGAGCAAGAACACAAGAGGTTGAAGAAGCACTATGGCCGTTGGATGGCCATCGTGATGGTCACCGGAGCTAGAATCGTTCATATTGACTAAAAGTTGACAAAGGCCCCGCCCCGCCAACTTAGTAGGCCCACAAGTCAGCCTCCCACCATGGTGGGTCCCAGCTAGCAGGGGCAGTATTCATTTTTTTGTGCGTAATAAGGAGGCTCTTCCGGTGGGTCCGAGCTGACAGCGCGGGGAACGTTTTTTTTCACGAAATACACTGGCCCGTCCGGTGGGTCCCAGCAGTCAGGGGGGAAACGTTTTTTTTCATGAAATAAGGTGGCCCGTCCGATAGGTCCCTGCTGTCAGGTGAGGAATAATTATTTTGCTCGTAATAAGGAGGCACTTCCTTGCGGCCACCTGGACCTAGATGTCAGCCTCTCCACGTACAGTACTCTTCCGATGGAAGTCCGTCGTTGACCACGTTGACCACGCCGTGCCGAGAGTACCAGGGCGGTGGTCTGGACAACGGCGAGGCCTAGGAAGGGGACGACGCGAAGTCGGGGAAGACGCAGCAGTGGTAGCCCGCGCGGAGAGGAGTACGAGGGTTCACTGGTTCGGCTGCGGTGTGAGGCTGCCGTCACCGCAGAATAACAGGGGGTGTGGATGAGTAGAGGGATGGCCTGGCCAGCGGTGGGAGTAGTATGAGGTGGTGAGGCCTCCACGGCATCACAGCCGACCACGGGAGGCAGGAGCACGCGACACGACCGGCGCTGCTTTTGGCGGCTGGAGCAAGAAGACCAAAGGTTAAAGAAGCACTACGACCGTTGGATGGACATCGTACGATCACTGCAGCTAGAATCGTTTATATTGACTAAGTTGACAAAGCCCTTGGTACGCGTCAACTTAGTAGGCCCACAGCTCGGATTTGGCAGAGAACATATAGCCCATTTGCGATTTGTAAGAATGTACAGCCCATTTTTCAATTCTAATGGAATTTACTACAGCCCATTTACGGGTTTGTTAAAAGTACATCCCAACTTCTAGCTAGGACAACGATTAATAATTTCAAACAACCGCTCAAAACAGAATTCAAAAAAAAGTTTCCCACATTTTGATGGGATCCGAAATATTTTTATCCGAAATTTCTAGTCAGGTTAAATATATTTTCAAAATAAAGTTGTATCACGTTAAAATCCAACGAAATATTGCGCGCGCAACAAGTAATGAAATTAAAATTTCCAAATTCCAAAAATAATATATTTTTCAAACTAATTACGTGTTTGGTGCATAGTAATTGCCCAGTTATTATAATTACATCCCATTTATTATTTCTTAAAGTCCATTTTCTTGTTAAGCCTAATGCATACCTCCTAGGAAACTTTGCAGCCAGCAGGGCGGATAACAAGTTGACCGGATATTGTGTACAACCTGTCGGCCCGATTGCATTGCTTATGTTGAAAAAAAAGCACATGTAGTACAAAGTACAACCTAACATGGTTACTCAGCCCACATTCGTGGACGCCGGAAAGGCCCAAACAAGGCTTCAGACAACTTTTTGATGTCACTGAGCTCAATTAATAACTTAAGAAAAAAGTTAGATTACAGTGGAACCTAATTAAAAGCTGTCACGAGCAAATAAATAATTCAATGGGTCCCACTTGTGCGTGTGCGCGTGTGTGTGCGTGTGTGAGAGAGAGATAGAGAGAGAGACCCATCGGACGATGCTCAGAATACATCTTTCAGCCATATGCATTGCTGATGCTCAGTAAAAATTTATATAGTTGACACAATCATATAGAACATCATAGCACACTAAACTTGCATACAAAAATTTCACGCAGGCGGCACAATCAGGATGGAAGCAATGGATCGCTACAGGAAGGGCTATGTTGAAACCAACGAAGTCATACATAACGGTTCATCGTCTTTATAAATGACGGGGAAATATCTTGAATGTTGTGCAAAGAAAATAGACAGACAACACAATAAGTTCTGCTAGCACATTAAGTTGACGTCTGCCCTTTCTAAAAAAGTTCAGGTACAAAATTAGAACATGTCACAATCAAATGTACTGGCATATCGATTGCTTCGCACTCCATAGCTCGGATTTAACTAGTACTATCTGACAAGATTCAGTTGTTACCTCAAATTAGAGCACATCCAGGCAGCCTGCCTGCCTCTTCTCTCAAAGAAGCAGTGGCCTCCGCCGCGCGATGGGGTAGGCCCTGTGCCATTCATCGTTCCGAGCAACACGGGGAAAGTCTGACGTTGACTCCTGTAATGGACTTCGTCGACGGACCCTGGCACCAGAGGCGGCGGCAGGACTTCGATTGATAGATTGACCACTTCTTCGACATGCACGAATACTCGATACAGGTACATCCCTAACGTGGTCTGCGGCGGCCTTGGTGGCGACGAATAGTACAACCCCGGTTCCTGCACCGGTATCTCAACACCAATCACCTTCGCTATGGTGGACGGCTTCTTCATCCATGCCATAACCGTCAGAGCCCAGCTGTCTGGAGGAACAAACATACTTACGAGCTCACCTCCAAGGTCGTTGATAAGCTCGTTCATGGACTCACTGTTCCAAGCACCTCGAGGCATGCCGTGGAAGGTAAGCTTTGTTAAAAACTCAAGCTCAGAGGGCACCGAGCCCCATCCTGGGTGCCACCGATCAAAGCTCACCAGCGCGCCATCGTAGAACAAACGTCGGGAAGATTCGGAACACACGACTACAGTCGAAAGTTGTTCGGAACCTGACGAAGAAATCAGCTGGTGGCGGACAGACTTCAACGAGCAAGTCACTTATTTGGATGCCGTGCGCAATGCCAAGAGCTATGACAAGGTCGTCCGGCAAGACGGGAGGCCGGTCGCCGTTGATGGTTACCATCAGCACTTTCTTAAACAAGCTGGTCGTCAAGCGCCGCCATGCCACTATTGAGCGACAGCACGCAGCGACCGAAGGCAGGACGGACCTCAGGATCTCCGGCTCGGAGATCCGTGTTGACCGGTGACATGATAGTGCGCTTGAGTACAGGGAGTACATGAGGGGGATTTTGGGGAACTGGAGTAGGAATCGAGATTCCAGAGGTGGGGGAGGGGCGGGAGACTGGGGATGAAAAGGTAGCATGAATTTCGAGCAAGCGCACGAAAACACCGGTGGCGCCCACATGTCGGCCTAAGAGTCCTTATTCTTTCTTTTTTGGAGAGCCCGGCCTTTTTTTCAGGATCTTTTGAGAGCTCAGCCCGAGAGTCATAATTGACATGTTTGGATTGCGTTACTACTTGGCCCATATTCAACGACACCTAACTGGCTCAAACAAGTGTACATCATCGAAAAGACAGTGAGCTCAAATTATATAACTTGAAAAAAGGAGATATACTCTGAACACTGGAGAATGGTGATGCCCTCATTTAGCCCACCAGCAGTTCGAGACAATAAACAGTTCGAAACAATGATATATACAACATTCAAACACTGACTAGTGACTACTACTGACATAAACAGCAAGACATGATAGTTCATAAGAAGTCTTGCTACACCACCAAAACGTACCCATCTGCAGCGCTCAGACTCTCGTGATCCAGACAAGAATGACATTCTAAACAGAAGCAACTATTACATAGAAAGAGTGACATAGACGAGGATGGCCAAATAACAAGGAATATGCATAACAAAAGAAAGAACTTCCCATCCAGAACCAGCAGCAGAGACAACAAAGTCATTCGAAGAGATGATCCAACACCATCATAATTTGGGGCCCCGCTTCAGCGATCAGTGATCCGGAGACACCAGTACTCCACCCTTTCGATGCAACAGCCCAATTACCTATCAACTTGAAGGCTTGAACCACATCATTGCCTGTCGTAATTGAGACATCCAAGGATCAAAGTTAATCCGGATGCCTTTGTCATTCTCACCTTCTTTTGGCTGCAGGCTGTATCGTTGAGAATCAGGGGAGTATGCTCCCAAACTCCTAGGGCTCGCCGTGTAGACACAGTTTTCCATAGCAAAC
Organism: Aegilops bicornis; assembly: GCA_021605145.1. Lineage (NCBI taxonomy): Eukaryota > Viridiplantae > Streptophyta > Magnoliopsida > Poales > Poaceae > Aegilops > Aegilops bicornis. Next base: position 178,715,090 of record CM038669.1, read on the forward strand.
AGAGCCTCTCTGCCATCAAGGTCCTTGCCAACGGTGATCTCCTGGTTAATCGGATAATTGAGTCCGAGAAATGTAGAGTGTGAACCAAGGCTATTTACCCGCCCAACTAAAAAATCCTAAAGGCCCCAACAAGCTGGTATCCTGCTCATAGACGTAACAGCCATCGTCCGGATACTCACGTATTACACGGTGCTTGTATACATGGGGTTTGTGCAATATAACTTTTCCGGCTCATGTGTCCGAATGATCATCGGTCTTTTCTTTGTCACGATCAAGCAAGGAACCAGTTGTGCTTCCCTGTTTTTGGCAAAGGTGGTGTTATTACAAAGGGCAGTAACTATAGGGACACTGCATCATATCAAAAAGGACGGGCATTGTTAATGTAAGATCAGCATTGTTCAGAGTATGAGTAGGATAATGCAAGAAACAGCATTGATATGTCCCTGTTGGAACCGGGAGGAAAATACAGGAAATGTATACTTTGGGTTCGAAAATATAGAAGTGCCATGCATGGTTATATTCATGTTATCTCGCAATCGATTCTTCACAGGAAACTACCATGTCATGCATGTCATGTAATCATGTTACATCCTCACAAACAAATTCTTCAAGGTAACTAACAGACCATGCATTGTTATATACTCGTGTTCTGTGGGCAAAATTTTTGTGAGGATATTATTCTAGCCATTGATTGCTGAAGGGCGAATATAGGTGTGTACACATGGTAAGCATTGCAGGATTTCACTACTTCCAAATATAGAGTTCTCCATATGCACATTTACTTCCCTAATGTATGGTTAGATGAAACCAACGAGGTGGTGCATGTTTCTACATCATGAAAATTAGGAAACTAACATGGCCATTGATACACACTCATATTTAGTAGTAGTATATAGATTACTGTAAAATAAGGATAATATCCATATATTCCTAACCATTTGATTATTCAGGCTACAAATTGGCTGTAATGACATGGTCACAATCGCATGAATTAACTCATTCCAAATATAGCTGATTTACAACGTCTCTAATATATTGTCATAGTTCTACTCAAATTCTGCTCAAACAGGGATATGCCAATCATCACAAAAGGTTCAAACAGTGTCATGGCGTCATCATTAACATGAGACGGAAACAACTTACATGCGCCGTCCCAGCAATATGTGGTGCCATCTGCTTTGTCGATCGCGTAGATGATGCCATTGTGTTAAATAGCATCACAGAAGTGTGTATCAGCTTTGACGACGATCCACTGCGAGCCGAGTTGTCTCCAGCTAAAAAAGGCACCGGCGTAAAGATAGGCGAGTCCGCGGTCGAACAAGGCAATTAGCTTGAAGTCTGCATACTTCGCATGTCGTGTGGGTGCTTGGCAGATTACAATCTTCTGCAAAACAAGGTCCGTCCAACTGACGTAGTAATCTAGATGACTTGGACCGCGATGGTAATACTCTATATAATCCAGCGGAGGAAGGATAATCTCATGGGAGGTCTGGAAGTTCACGAGCACCAACTTTTTACCGTCCTCTCTGAAGGCAGCCATCCGATGGGAGTTCATGCCGACCCAAAGACATACCTGCCAAGAAGTTTCGGGCGATGGTGATCGGATCGATGTCGAGGGAAATGATGTACGGCGACACACTACATACCTGCAAAGAACTTTCGGCTAATGGAGATCGGATTCAAGTCGAGGGGCATCATGCACGCCTCCGTATCATGGTGAGCCAATCTCGCAAGACCAGATAGCAGCAAGCAGGATGTCTTGAAAAGCTTAGGCCTCGCTTCGACGATGGCCGTGTGCATGTCCCTCGAGCATGCAGCCAGCCGCAGGGCGGTCAACATATCCATACACGAAGAACAGAGGTCGAGGATGTCACTGGGGAGATTGCTCCAATCGCGGCTCATATGGATGCTGCACGGTTCGCGTTCGGCCATGGTGGAGTGTGGAAGGGGGCTTGATTTATGAGGGAGAAGGATGTCGGTGCTGGAGCGGCTAGCGAGGGAATAGTGGTACTGGGGGAGGCGAGTGAGGCGACGGTACAACGGGGCACAGTGAGATGGAGACGGAGATGGAGATTGAGAAGGAGATGGAGATGGAGTGGTGCTATGGGAGCGGAGAGGGAGACGAGGCGAGGCGCCAATGTGCTATACAGCAGCGGTGACAGACTGCACAGTGCACAGGGTGAGGCTGACTTTGGTAACCCGAACACGCCGCCTCGCCTGGACTAGTGCCAGGCGCAGGGTGTTGTCACTTCACTGTGAGGAGCGATGAATAGTATTTTGACCATCAAGTGTACCACAGTTGTACTACTACTACTACTACTACTACTACTACTAGTATGAACATGAGTACTCGAGTATTGTATAGCGGAAATAGGTCTCCCGTGCTAGCATGCCTGTTCACTTCATCGTTCAGGTATCATCCATATTGCGAGCAGAACCAAATTCTCGTGCATGCCCAATCAACGCATACTGCCGCGATGCATGCAGTGGTCATTCTGGTGCATCAAGGACGGCATGCAGATCGTTCCACACTTGAGAAGAGGGAAAATGGAAAGGTAGAACGCGGCAGCAGAGTAAGAGAACGCTGGCTTACGAGGCTGGGAGGGGATCGAGCAGGAAGTTAATGCTCCACGCCTAAAGGTTTTGGGAAAACCTGATTTTCATAAGGTGACTTATACTCACCTAAAAGGAGGGAGTATTCCTTAACCAGAGAATGTTGTGTCTCCCACTCACGCGCTCAAAACAAAGCTACGACACATTTTTTTATCTGTTTGCATAGGTCCCACCTATCAGGAAGGATGGGCACGTACACGAACAGGTACAACTCCTCAGTCTACCCGCATAGCCTTTTCGTTTAGTCTACCTAGCCGTCTAACCAACTGCCTGCACGCTACTTCTCCCATTTACTTCTCCATCGGGAACTGATTCGCCTCGGCTTCTTCACCTCCCCTTCGTCTTCATTTGCATCCAAACCCCACTGTGTTCACACTGTTTTAACCACTTTAAATAATCATCTACTACTTCAGTTATACTAGCCATCTAATCCTAATTCTCCAAACCATAGCCCTCCATGGCGAAAGAGATCGAGATGCAGGTTTTTAGCGTCCAACATGTCCTCGTCGAAGGCTCGATGCGCATAGTTGCCACCGTCACCGTCCACCCAAGGGTTGTTCGGCAGTGGATCAACAATGTATCCAACTCCCTCAAAAAGGTAGAGACGAGGATCATCGGTCTCGATGCAGAGTACACGGAGCGTGCCCCTGGGAAGATCCAGCGCGCCGCCGTCGTTCAGTTGTGCCTCGAATATGATGTTTTGGTGTACCACATCATACACTCGCCCTCCATACCAGGTGAGCTTCACGATTTCTTGTCTCGGGAGGACGTATACTTCTGTGGGGCAGCCATCAAAGGGGACAAATAGAAGCTGGAGCCGCGTACAACCTTGATTTGAAAAGCATCAGCGACCTACAAACCGTAATCAAAATTCCTGTAGAAGATTGTGCTAAACAGACACCATCCCTATTCGACGTAGAAAATTTTGTGCTCGGTACAAATCTTCGTAAGGGTGACGAGACGGTGGCATTAAGGTCGTCTGGATGGGAGAATTATCCCTTGATGTACGAGCGGATAAAATATGCTGCCCTCGATGCCCGTGTGAGTTTCGAGATAGCTGCATGGTCCAAAGAGCTTGTTGCGAAGCTGTCTCCCACAAAGAATGAGAACAAGAAGAAGAAGAAGAAGAAGAAGAAGAAGAAGAAGAAGAAGAAGAAGAAGAAGAAGAAGAAGAAGAAGAAGAAGAAGAAGAAGAAGAATAAGAAGAAGAAGAAGAAAACGCTGCACCAGCAGGAGGGCATTATGGATGGATGAACTATTTCCTCTCTTGTAAAAAAATATTCCCTCTCGGTGTATATTGATATAGATGGACTATTTCGATGGTGTGCATGTCTTTGGAACAGAGTAGTAGCATGGGTCCACTTGACTATAAGGAACTATTTATCCGCATATATAGCTTTCTCTGCTACTCCTTCCAGTGATCGGTATGCAGTGCATGTGTCCGTAGACATGACAGCTTGTCCATGGAAGTTCAACTACGGTGACCATCACGTTTCATCTCGCGATTCCCACGACGCCTCTCCAACCCACGGCACCACGCCCCCCGACGTGCGCCTCACCCCTCTCGGCCGCACCGCCCCTATGCCCTTGTGTGCATGACATGTGGGCCACCTAAAATGCGGCGAGCATCAAGTTTCTACCACAGCCACCCGCGATCCCCACGACACCGCTCGAGCCCATGAAACCACACGTCCCCGACCTGTGGCTCACCCCTCTTGGCCCCACTGCCCCTCTTCCTTCGGGAGCATTACATGTGGACCAGTCACCTATCGGGTCCACATGTTATTGAATCAAAGGTAGGTGTAGTAAGGCGCTGAAGCTTCGATCCGACGGCCACAGGAGGAAATGTAACTCATGCGCCAAGGCTTGTGGTGCTCAGTATACCGAACTCGTGCCAAACTCGAGATTTGTTTCTTTACTATACATGCACGCAACAATTTAATGGACATTGTAATCTCAACATGTGATGGGGAGCTCTAAATTTGAATTTGAAACTTATAAAATGAAAAGATTCAAAACAAATAAAGCTGGGAGAGAGGGAGTATATCGTAGGATGTGTCCCATACAAAATAAGTCCCTGGTTTGTCACCGCGAAGATGCGGTTAGAAAGGAGCACAGCGTCTTCCTACTCGTGACGGCAACAAATCGATTCGCATGAACAGCATGGTCCGCCTTTGACCGCCATGTGCAAGGTTCGTGCTATGTTTTATTCAATCTCACCGTGGTTCCATCGTACCAATTCATGCGGTGGCCCGTTGCATGGCTGATCCCAATGTTGGACAAAGGTTCTCTGAACGGTGTCACCGTTGTAAATGTTGTGCAAATTGATGTTGGTACCCTCCGTACATATGCAAGCCAATCTCCACTTCGCACCAAGCCTAGCACAGTGAAAGCAAGGGCAGGGGAAGAATTAGGAAATGGACACGGAAGTAGTCTTTAGAATGCATTTACTACGTGATCAAACTCATCTTTCCTGCTAATCGGAGAAAATCCGAGTGCCCCTCAACGTGGGCATCTCAAGGGGCGTCAACTTGCAACTACGGCCACGCCGCGCTGGAGAGACCACCAAGGAAACATCCTCGTGCGTTCCACGGAACATCAAGATGCATTTGTATGACTAGTTTATCTTGTGAGAGAAAAGGATGAACGAGGGAAGGCCTCTAGAGATAGAGATGGACACTACTACTACCAATGTGCTGGCACGTGCGTTCCAATGGATCCAAACTAGTACTAGAATAATACTTGTTCACGTGCTTGAAATATAAACACTCTAGTTTTGATATACACGTGTCAGCAGACACGACAGCTTGTCCATGGAAGTTGAACCACGGCAACCATCACGTTTTTTGTTTCTACCACTGCCCCACCCACACGCGATTCCCACGACGCCGCTCCAACCCACGGCACGACGTCCTCCGACGTGGACATGGATCCTCTGATGTGGCTATCACTGCCTTGCCCTGCCTTTCCTTCGCGGCTGTGTGGGACCCACGCTTATGGGTCCCACATGTCGCTGATGTAATGGTACGATTGTTCGTGCCCCTCATCCCTCTCGGCCCCACCGCTCCTCTGCCTTTGTGTGCATGACATGCGGGCCAGCTGAACTGCGGCGACCATCAACTTTCTACCACACACACACCCGATTGGACGCGGTTTTCCTGCTCCGCTGCTATGCTCCGATCCGTACTCCCGCACCATCAAATTTTCACGCAGTGGCTGTGACACATTTCGTCCCGGGCATCAATGCTCAGCTGGAGTACTTATGTACTACAGGTAGTACCCGCCGGTGTGGCCATCTACGCCTCGTAACGCCCCGACGCCCAGCTGTGGTACCCTCGCCATGGCCACGCCACCATCGGTCGGTTCATCTCGAACGAGTGAGTCGCGAACCATGCCACTACCATGAGAATGACATGTGGGCCAGCCACATTTAAGGCCCGCATGTCATTGACTCATAGGCCGGGCACTAAGCCACTGAAGTTCGGTCCCGTGGGCCCCGAGAGGGAAATGTAACTCCTGCGGCAGGCCTTGTGGTGCTCCCATGATCTGAGCTCGTGCCAAAACTAGAATTTGTTTCTTACTACTACCAACTAGTACTAGTAAGGTACACGTGCATTGCACACATGAGATTACAGTGGTTTGTGCATTATGCTTCTACATGTGGAGTTTTACGGATTCTAACATGTGGCAAAATCTGGTGGAATGTAAGGTTAGGAAAGTTTGATTAACTCAGATGAGTGTTTGGTTCAAGCCACACCTTAGGCAAGCCACCTTGGCCCCACATGACATACACACAAAAATATGGCAAGATTCCTTAGGCTTGCCAACTTGTGGCTCTCATTTTGAAGAACTTATTAATAACTTTGCACGAGCTTAGTTGTGGAAAAGTTAGTCATGAATTAAGTTCAACCATGGAGTCTTCAAGATTATACATGTGGCGTAATCTGGTGGATGATATCCAATGGCCGATGGTGCTCGGATTTGCCATCTTTGTACCATCGGATTGGCTTCATCCAACGACCAACTTTCAAAGTTTTTCACACACTATATAGGGGGTATAGATATAGATGTGCCGGTCCGTTGCAATGGATCCGAAGTATATCTATTTAGTGAGTGCACTCTAAACACATTATCTATTTATTTTTCTCTAACCTTCTGTAGCCATGCAACCAAGCCACATAAGCTTCATGGGTGCCCCCCACATCATATTATTCATACTACGTTGATTGAAAAAAACATAAATCACCCAAAACAAGATCTTCCCGTTTTTTGTTCCTACGATGTTGTGTCGTGCACGTATCTACTAGTTGTACAGTGGTAGTACTAGTAATATAGTATTAGGAGTACAAACTTGGTAAAAATCTTGGTAGGAGTAGTACTAATGCGGAATGCTCCTACTCTATCAACGAGCCCCGTCGACACAAAATTTCTTGGCTTCCGTGCTACTGACTAGATTTTCTCCTTGTTTCTGTTTTCCAACCCGGCGGCGGGCGGGGTGTCGGTTTGCTCAACGGGCGGTCCCACATGAAAGTGAGAATGCTAGGCACAGGGGCGGAGCTACGTGAGGGCCAACACGTGCCCTGGCCCGCCCAACCTAGCAGGATTTTCGTAGTTGTACATCCAGTTTTGACGCATGGAACGTCAACGCAAGGGTAATTTCTATAGCCTGGCTAGATTGGCACGCCCAACATTTTGCTTCAAGCTCTGCCACTGCTAGCCAACACGCCTTCCCTAAGCTATGTGTTGTGCCGGACGGGCCGTATTGTACTCCCGATTCCCGAGCGTGTGGGGGTGCGACGCGAACGTGGCAGGCCTTTTCCTTTTACTAGCAATGTGCCCGTGCGTTGCACCGGAGCCAAAGTAGTAGAATAGTAGTATTTGTTCACAAACTTGAAAGAAATCACTATTGTTTTGATATACTCCTAATATATTACTCCCTCCGTACCTAAATATTTGTCTTTTTTGAGATTTCAAATGGACTATCACATACGGATTATATAGACATATTCTAGTGTTTCTAGCAAGATGCCCGCGCGTTGCAAGAAGTTGATGGAAAAGGTAAGCACAACTTATAAATTGACGGATGGAGTACTAGTTACAGTGATGCATATAATTAAGCAAAGGGATCGCACATGTCGGTATTGACTGGAACGAGAATGCAACAGCACAATAAGAATTAAGGCCACGATGATGCAATCGCAGTGGTGGTTACAGAAGGCAAGAAGAAAGATGGATCCACGAACGTACGACCTCCTCCTCCTCAACTTAGTGCGCCGGGCCACCGACCGGCGGCTAAGGAGTGGCGGCTTTTGTGGCGAGGTCGAGGTTCTTCTCAACAAAGGCACCCAAGGCTTCCAGCCGGTTGAGGAAGGCTAACATCATAGCGTCCTCACTGGCCTTGTAGATACTTATGTACACGATTTTCTCGTACGCGTGGATGTGTAGGTCGATGAATTCTTGCAGGCGAGGCGCCTCGCGGCAAGCGCGACCTCCAGGTGGACATTCTTCATGGCGTCGGCGGGCAGTCGCAGGGCCACCAGTGCTTAAAAGAGGTTCCGGCCATGGAGGCCATTAGGGTGGCAGGCAATGAGGAGCCCGGGCGCGCGGGCTGAAGGAGTACGGCGATGTCGTCCGCGAGCTTCTTGAGGACGGTGAACTTGTTGCTGGTGGCAACGATCATCTAGTCCAACTGAGAGTCGTATTTGGCGTCGATGGCGGCCATCCACCAGCCGGTCTCCAACACCGTCTGGAGACGATCCTCGGCGCCATGCCGCAGGCCGGCGTCGTGGACCATCTGGCGGAGCCGCTGGCCGCTCACGCGCTTAGTGTAGGTTCTTAGGCAAGTGCTTAGGTGCGTACGATGTGGTAGATGCATTGGAATGGAGGAGGGGCGCCTTTATATGAGGGCAATGAGGGCAAATTGTATTGCATTCACATCGTGCAGCCTCTTTTCCTGGACCTCCTCCCATTACTTCCCTCATGCATTAATTGAAGGAGGATGCATTGGCCGTTCAACATATCGGGAACCGCTACTCCCTCCTAAATGCGCATTCAAGGCGATCGGGAACTACGCCCATTGTCGAATCGAATACTCCCTCCGTCTAGGTGAGTATTAAGTCATCTTACGAAAACCAAATACTAGTAAACACATAGGTGTGGTGCATTAACTCTCACGTAGTTTCTTATTTTTTGACATAAATAGAGGAATCAGCCATGAAGAGATGTGGGGCTTGTATTCTTTTAATGACTTGAGACTATCAAACATGACATGCAGTGGTCAGTTCGTTGCACAAGAACAAATACAACCCACGTCAGCACACACGCATCTTATAGCATCACATCCAATGGCTATAAAAGATGAATGAGAAAATAATATCCCATCTAGATGAGTTCTAGCAAAACTGTATTAATAATACTCAGTACTCCTGCGCCATGTATCATATAAGTATCATGTAGTACTTTATTTATTGCCATGCATGACACATAGTTCACGAGTTCTCTCTATATGTACCACTTTTTTTTTAATTTCAAGTTTTGCTCCATGGCGCAATCCATCGATACTACTACTGTACAAAAGTGGAGTATATACATTTTTATAAAAGGCTAGAGGGCGGGGCAGTCTAGCTCGGTCGGTTTCACGAGAGGCGAGGGCCTTTGTGATTTGACGGCTCATTAATGCTGTCAAATCGAATAGTACTACGCCGCCCGCTGCCCGGCGCCTCCATTAAACCCGCATGCAAACCGAGAATCCTACTCCGCCACACGTCTGCTCATGAGCGGGCCAGAATTAAACGCAACACCGGCCGAGCTCCTCCCGTCCGCCCTCGGTTTAAACGAGGCGACGCCCGGCAGCTCCTACCGTCCGCCCTCTATATACACGAGGCCGCAGACGGGGCAAGAATCGCACCCCTCCACCGCTCCCCCATCTCCTCCTTCACCATTTTCTCCACCCTTCCGATGGCTTCCGATGAGCTGTTCTCCGGCATATTACCCGGCTGGGTGGCCCGCCGAGCCCTCCAGATATGGGCGAGGCCACTCGGTGCTTCACCAACCTCGCTTGGCCCGATGGAGCCAGTTGCCGCCCGAAGCAAGCGCGTGGTTCAGCAACTCGCTGCTCCAGTTCAGCTCGATGAGGAGTGGCGAGTTGCTCCACACCGGCACGGGCGGCGAAAGCACGCCTGGTACGGGCGCCGTCGGCCAGAAGGCTGCACCACGCCACCAATGTTCTGCGATGGCGCGCCTCCCGTGTGCGTGGCGCGCCTCACGTACTGCGGCAGCGCCATGCATGCAGAGACAGAAGCCGGGTGCGTGAAAAGCGATGAGTCAGTGGCCAGCTTCTCTGTGTCCGCCGCCATCATCGAGGAGAAGTAGAACACGGGAGGCCGCCGCCACTTGGGACCCATGAAGGCCACCGCCGAGGCGACCACCGCGGATTCAGGTGGTTTCTTTGCTGCTTCGTCTCTTCCGAGGACCTTCGTCAACCCCGCAAGTGTCTGACGGACATGAGGAAGACAATAGGATCCGCGGGCGGCCATTTAGAACTAAAATAAGTCTAGATATATCCATTTCTAGGACAAGTATTTTCGGACGGAGGGAGTATTAATTATACAAGAGAGCCGGATTGGCACCTCTTAGTTCATGTAAATGTAATGAAATCCATCATGTTTATATGAAGATCGGATTTTTTATACGAAATCCTTCATGCTTATATGAAATCAGTCCGTGTTTGCACGAATTTCATCTGGTTGGTTAGAGTTGTAAAAATGTATGTCGGGTGTTTGATGTCGCCCTCCAGCGGAAGGAAGCGGAGGAAATTTGCGAGCTGCCGTTGGAGATGCTCTTTATGCTGGAAATAATAGAGTGACATCCAATCCATTTGAGTTAATTGCCAGTATGATTGTCCCTCTATAAAAGTTAATTGCATGTACAAAGGTACACGTGACTTGCAGTGGTGGCTACACTTTGTGAGTAAAGTTAAAAAGAAACAAGTCCATCCTTAATATTCTAAGTACTCCGTGGGTTTCCTTTGTCAAGATGCATGCGAAGAAGTATATATTAAATAAGTAGAGTAATATATAATATACAAATCTAAAGTTAAAAGACAGAATTCAAACTCATGTCATCGCGTTGCGAGCATCCGGCGCTAACTAGCCCAACACATTTTTGTTGTAGACCATGCTGGAGATATATCTCCATGTCTACTCTTATATATACTCCATTCGTTCCTAAATATTTGTCTTTCTCAGATTTCAAATGGACAAGCACATACGGATGTGTATGTAGACATATTTTAGAGTGTAGATTCACTCATTTTACTACGTATGTCTTTTCAGGAAGGGGTCAAAATTGTCCTTGATTTATTTATGAGGTACCCAGATGGCACTGCACCGCTAAGAAAAGAGGGTAACATCAAAATTATGGACTACTTTTTTGAGTATGTTGGTAAGGTCTGGTCATAGTCACTTGTTGAAATCTCTAAAAAGACAAATACTCCCTCCGTCCGGAAATACTTGTCATCAAAATGGATAAAAGGAAATGTATCTAGACGTATTTTAGTTTTAGATACATCTATTTTTATCCATTTTGATGACAAGTATTTTTGGACGGAGGGAGTAGAAAACAGAGTTGGTGATGATGGTGTGCGTGCCATCCTGCAATATAGGCCGTCGGATTTATATCTAACGGATAGGAAAGAAACTCTGGCAATTTTGCAAAAATATACCCACACGTCTCTCCACGTTCGCAAATAAGGCCTTCCCTCGTTCGGCCTTTTCTCTCACACGATAAACTATTCATACAAATGCATCTTGATGTTCCGTGCAACGCACGGGCAGGTAGCTAATTTCTTTTAAAATAGTTGCTGCGATAATTGGGTTGAAGTGATATATTTTATGTCTGCCCTGAATGATTTCAGATTCACTAGTAGTAACAAAGAAAAGGTTGCCTTGTTAATTAACAGAAAACAGGGTGAAAACTATCACATGAGGCCGGTAAAAACAAGGCACAATGGGTTCAGCGTCATCGTCACTACAGTTGTGCGCGTGAGAAGTCTACATATCGAGGGGGCTACCGAGCGAGGCACCGAGACACAATGTTTGAGAGAGAAACCAATTGACAGATTATGATTAGATCGAGTTGTCACCCTTCTGCTGTCATTGTTGGGGGGGGAGAGAGAAAGACGTATCGAGAGTGTGCGCGGTAGGCACCGAGGCACAACTAGCGAGTGTGTGTGTGTGTGTGTGTGTCTGTGTGTTTGAAAGAGGAGTCGATAGATTATTATCAAGATCGATGTGCCACCCTACTCCTTCGGTGCCGGGTAGTGTGTGTGTGTGTGTATGTTTGAGAGAGAATCCAGTCGATAGATTAGTATCAAAATCGAGGTGTCACCCTACTCCTTCGGTGCCGGGTAGTGTGTGTGTGTGTGTATGTTTGAGAGAGAAGCCATTCGATAGATTAGTATCAAGATCGAGGTGTCACCCTACTCCTTCGGTATTGGGAAGTGTGGGTGTGTGGGGGGGCAGTGACACTCACATATCTCTAGTCTTATGAAAAAACAGAGTTGGTGATGATGGTGTTCCTGCCATCCTGCAATATAGGCCATCCGATTTATATCTGACGAACAGGAAGGAAAATATGGCAATTTTGCAAAAAGATACCCACACCCCTCTCCGCATTTGCAAATAAGGCATTCCCTCGTTCATCCTTTTCTCCCACAAGATAAACTTCTCATACAAATGCATCTTGATGTTCCGTGCAACGCACATGTGCATCTTGCTAGTAGGGAGAAGGAGTTTGTGTGACACATATCTAGCTATATTAAGGGATAGGTAGATAGCATATGTGTGAGAGACATTAGTGGTTGTGGGTGGGCGGAATTTTTGGGGTGGGCGTCTTAGACATAGAGAGCGTGTGTGTTTACGTGTGAGAGACTTGTAGGGGCCAGGGGTAGAAAGGCGAATTTAACCTCGACGGAGGAGAGAAATACACGAAGTGCGCGTGTGTGATTCTGATGCCCACAGGGAAATGAGATATGTATGCGTGTCAGAGAGATTGCACAATTCATTCACGTATCACTATCTAGCGATCGTGCGCGTGCATCGCTTGAACATAAGTCAATATCTACTTCGTATCGTGGCCAAAGGTACAATATCGATTCAACGCTATAAAGATTGGACACTCACATATCACATTTTTCTATTTAAATAAACCTTTTCAGTTGTGCACGCCAAAGTTACAGTGATGTTTCTTCAAACAACCAATCTAGCTATCATGCACATGCACCATTGTTACTCTTGCATTCAAATTCATTAGTCTTGGATGATTTAAGTTTCTATTTTGAAGTAATATATGTAATATTCATATATGAATTCAACGGGTACATAATTTATGAAATGGAGGCTATGTAATCATATGAGGTAACACTTTTAAGTAGCTAACTACAATATCCATTTCTTTTTGTGCGCCTCTACACTAACACGTCAATGCATTATGTTTAAAGTAAACAACCAATGGCACTAAATTATCTATTTACACGAGAAATACATAGGCTGAGCGTTTGATCCCTTTTTGTGAACGCGCCACTACACCCGTATGATTGGCGGCGCCGTGTGAGCGAACGTCAAGTTATCGGCGCATCATCCCGAAAGTTATTGTCTTTTTTCTGGGGTGGACTTCACACGGTTATTATCTATTGTGACGACGCTGCCCGTGTACACAGCCTAGCATGACCTTCCCTTCTTACGGTCCAAAATTAGTTGAAACTGGATACAAACGATCCCGGGGGCGGCAAAATCTCCCGCCTCCTTCTAAAATTTTCGCCACCTTAGTCTTTAGCATACGAAATCCCCCTTTTGTCCTTGGTGCACGGAGACCAACAGTTACAATACCGCCCTCATCTACATGATAGGTCGGGGCTGCTTTGGTAACTTCCGGTTCCCCCCACTACACGGCACCCCCATTTCCTCTCCCCCTCCCGCAAAAACGACTAACTCCACAGCACCAGAGCATCTTACATCACGCCGTCCGTACTTCATCGCCCTTTCTCCCCTCCCCTCTCGAAACCCTAGACTGCTCATCCATTGGCGTACCAGAGCACATTCACATCGCCAACGTCCACCTCGTTGGATCTGCCTGCGGCCGCATCTACCCTCCCACCTCCCCTAGAAACAAGTATACCGCTCATCCACCACTGTACCACAGCCCATTCGGTGCGGCCTTGTCCACGTCGCCGCCGGATCTGCTTCGCCGGTATTCTCGTCAACCGCCACATCTACAGCTGACTCATTCGCATTTCCCCACCGGAGACGCTTCGTCCACACCCCCCGGAGCCGCCCCACCGACGCCCCCGTCGAAGGCCTCTGATCCTCTTCGTCGACACCTTCCTCAACCCTACCGGAGCCGCTTCGCCGACACCTTCCTCAACCCTACCGGAGCCACTTCGCTGACACCAGCGTCAACCCTACCGGAGTAGCTTCGCTTATACCATTCTCAACCCTACCGGGGCCGCTTTGCCAACTCACAAGTCCACAGCCTCAAATCCGCTTCCTTGCACCCTCATCCAACCTACCGGAGCAGCTTCTGACGCCCCGTCCACGGTCGCAGATCCGCATCGTTGACACCACCCTTAACCCTACCACCGGAGCAGCTTCTGATGCCTCGTCCGCGGCCGCAGATCCGCATCGTCGACACCATCCTTAACCCAACCACCGGAGCAGCTTCTGACGCCCCGTCCACGACCGCAGATCCGCGTCGTCGACACCATCCTTAACCCAACCACCGGAGCAGCTTCACCTATGCCCTCGTCCACGGCCACAGATCCGCTTCGCCCACACCGTAGTCCACCCTACCGGAGCCGCTCCACAAACACCCTACTCGACGGTTCTAGATCTCCTTACCGGACCCCGACAGCCAGCGCAGCGTCATCACCCTCGATGTTTCTAACCTGATTCCCACGGCCTAGGTACTTGTCACCTTTAAACCCGTCCAGCATCACCTGCCCGATGTACTTCAAATATACTAACCGGTCGTTGTTACCTGTTATGCAGCTTGCAAAAACTACAAGGACGATGTTTCTTCTGGATCTAACAGCTTGTCCAACCAGTGGCGGAGCCAGGATTTTCAACATGGGTATGTGTGGTAAAAAAATTGCTTCACGACATTGTAAGAAATAGAAAAGTCCATAATAATAACCAAAAAAACATGTTGGATAGTGATGGCGGCATACTGGCATGGTGGGCAGTCTCACAAATTCAAATATTCATAATTCAGAAATTTATATGCATGAGATTCACCTTGTTTTCTCTATACTGCTTCACAAGTTTTCTAGCAAGCCAATGCAAACCACACTCAAAATTGTCTGGATGCTACAATAGGTCAATCAAAACATAATTAGGGAGTGAAAATAATCATCTCTTCTTAACTAACAAATCGGAGAAATCAAGATTGAATACTCACTGACTCGAAAAAAACAATCACAGGAATCGATGCTTGATATGTGTACGCCGGTGCTGCCGGCTCCGCGGCCGCCGTTTCTCAATTGGAGGCGAAGCAGCGAACAGACGCGAGGATATCGATCTGCTAGATCCAAGATGGCGGATGCGGGCATGCGGCGCGACGATGTGCGTCAGCAGGAGGCGGCGGAGGAGGAGCAGCGCAGCGCAGCGCAGCGCAGCGGTGGTTGAATCAAAGGATAGAGGCGACAACTTCCAGGTCGAGATGTCTCCTCGGCTTCGTCAATCGGCCAGCCGCGTCATTAATCCTCAACGATAAGGCCCGGTAGTGCTAACTAGCAACATAGCAGCCCAATATTGGCCCAAGTGGCGCTGGAATCGTTCTCTTCTTCGTTTCTCTCCTCTGTACGTATAAAAAGATTGCCATATGTGATATAAGGGCATATAGGAGCTTATATACTGAATTTTTTTTTGCAAAAAAGATTGGGTATGCATTGCATACCCTTGCATTAGCCTAGCTCCGCCCCTGTGTCCAACCAAGATCCTGGACTGAGGCATTGCTATGATCTTGTAAGCGCGTCTCTCTCTCTTGTATTGTTCTGTGCCTGCCAGCGTGCTTTGCTAGGATTTTCGACCAGTAATCCCTTTGTGCAGACAATGATTTCTGCTACTGGCTGCTAAATTAGATATGTAGATGCCATACATGATACTACCTCGTACCTCCGTTCCTAAATATAAGTCTTTCTATAGATTCCACTATAGGCTACATACTGAAGCAAAATGAGTGAATCTACACTCGAAAATGCATCTATATACATTTGTATGTGGTCCATCTTTGGAATCTCTACAAAGACATATATTTAGGAACAGAAGCAATACATTACACAAAATCGTAGGTGGCATGTAGGAATTCCATTGCACTACATTAGGCTCCCTTAGAGTGCCTGCCAGTCCAAAGATACAAAGTCATGGCTGGTTTATGGTACACACACAATCGTTAATTGGTGGTTTAAATATGCAAGGGATATGCAATGTAGTATCATGTAGAGATGTCTGAAATTAGCCGTGTCAACTTGCGGATAGGGTTACACAATGAAAAAGTACAAGATGTATGTGGCAATTTCATGGAACATCGCAAAAAGGAGAGGCAGCGGTGAGCCTATACGATTAATGCTATGGTACGTCGCTCCTCCATTGCAATCATCGTGACATGTTATTTGTATGCCAGTTCTATTAGCCAAGTTTATTAGGGACAGTTATTACGAGTTATCCTAAGAAAATAAGCACCTGTGAATATAAGCTCCATGTAATACGCCAACCAGTTCTTTTCATTGCGTTTTCAACTTATCTTTGGTATGATCAGTGGAAAGTCTAGATTGCATTATATATATTTTTCATTTTTCTGTCCATATGGAAATTAATTTGACTTGCAAACATCATAAATTGAACCCAGTGCAGTAATTAATATGATAGGAAAACAGACCATCACTATTTGCTCAAAATGCAAATACAAAGATACCATCTACTTGGCACAATATACTTTGGTCAATGTTTTCCATAGAGATCCCATTGCCTAATTTAAACGAAGAACGCATGACCCACATTTAAATGAAGAACAATTATTTATTGAAATTCGATGGTCCAAGTGGCTGGTTATTATCATATAGCAGCACCACCTGAAAGCATCATATAGCAGCAGCAGCTCATAGCAACTCATCATACAAAGAAAGCGATGCGCAATTCATCATATACCAAAGCGACTCATAGAAATTCATCATATAGCAGCAGCAGGAGCAGCTCATAGCAATTCATCATATAGCAGCAGCAGGAGCAGCTCATAGCAATTCATCATATAGCAGCAGCAGGAGCAGCTTGTAGCAACTCATCATATAGCAGCAGCAGCAGCTCATAGCAATTCATCATATAGCAGCAGCAGCAGCTCATAACATCTCATCATACAGTAACAGCAACTCATAGCAATTCATCATATAGCAGCAACAGGAGCAGCTCATAGCAATGCATCATATAGCAACAGCAGAAGCAGCTCATAGCAATTCATCGTATAGTGGATCAGAATGAAAATTTGGCAAAAAATCAGAGGAGATCCTCACCTTGTTGGATGAACTCATCCTTCAACAGCACCTCAAGGCCATGTCCTGGGAGGAGGGGAGGGGGAACAAGGTGCCTACTGCCGCAGTGTGGCATCCGCCGTAGTTGTGCAGCCCCCGCTGGAGTAGTGCGAAGGACGAACCACAATCGAGCAGCAGCAGGAGACCATGAGAATGAGTGGCGGCGCCAGAGGGACGAGCAGCCAGGAGATTTGCCCCTACCCGCCGGCCATGTAGCCTAGGCTGGACATAGCATTGTCGAGGACCGTGCCAGATGGGACCCGATGGCGACGGCTCATTGGAGGAACCCTAGTGCAGCGGGGAGGGATCGAGGTAGAGAGAAAGGGAGAGGAGATGCAAGCGGGTAGGGCAATGAATGCTTGCGTGTTTGTTTTACTTGAGGGTCGTGTGACACGAGCGTCGTGATTGCATTTTGAGTGTAATATAGGCGGAACAACAGAGTCATTTCACTATTCCCTTCCCTTCAATTTTTAGTGAGGTTCTGCCGAAACACCCCCCTCAAAGCGAAATTAGTTAAGCCCAAGCCCATAACTCAAAAATGACTTCTTTACATCTTTTATGGCTTATTTTGACAATATGCCTGAAAAGTAATCGAATCGGCTGACCCTTAACCTGCAATTCAATTGTGCGTGCAATGATGAATCACTCCTGCCGCTATCTCTGTACATTTAGGCATCATCATACATGGCATAACCTAATACATGTGCATTCAATTGTAGAATCTGGAATATGCAATGTTTATGTTAGTTCATCACGTTGCACATGATGTTTAAATGCCCCTTAAATCTGGTCACCAAGTGATGGTCTTTAAGCCTCCTTCTTTGCTTCTTTTCTTGATATGTAAGATTTGCTCACACATCTGCTCAATTGCTTGTTTGCATCAGCCAGCCATACTAGGACTGTTTGCTTTGATTACTTGTTGTTCTTGACCTAACACTCTAACAGAGCTTGTCAACAATTTAAACACTAAGGGCTGCTGTAGTGGGGCCTTGTCTAACTCATAGGTGACATAAAGGTTTGGTTGTACACTACAAAGAGGCTCTCCAAGAGTACCTGGATATCCAGTTCGAAGGTATGCCTAGTTTTTTCATAGTGCACACATAGTAAATGCTCATTTCATTGTGTGCAAGTGCAAGAGATGTGGCATGTTTCATTATGTGGTGTTGTTTTGTTATAATCTCATCCTTTTGTGTTCACAGACTGGAAAGTATGCATATTTATCTTCCAAGGAGACGAGTAACTAGTTTGTGTCACCTTGCAGAGGGGGTGCAATGAAGATAAGATTGAGGATTTCCAAGTACAAGATGTTAGGAAGGAGCCTTGCAAGAGAAGTAGGAGCTGTCTTTGAGCCTCTTCAACCTGCTAAGGTAAGTCACTGTATGCAACTCAATAGTTCAATTCCTTGTTTGTTTCAGGCATAGTTAATTTTCTCTTTTCAATTGCTTTATTTGTCCTCACTTAATGAGATGCTCAAATAATTATGCCTAATGTTTGGTACTTGTATCACTATTAGTTGACATAATTAAAGGCCTTACCATTTAATTACTCTGCCGAAGTGTGCACAAGCTTTGAAGTCTATTAACCAACTATTATTGCATGAGGCTCACAATCTAGTTTATACTACGCTAATGATTGCATAGTTTTACTTTCTTTGTAGTATGTTTGTATGAAACCCTCTGCTGTTCATTATGCTCCCTAAGACTTTAATTGAGGTACAGAATGGCCAACTGCTTGCTTACTTATACGCAACGTGTTGTCTAAATTTGTAACTTGTCTGTGTTTTCGATTGGGCCCCAACATCATGCTCCTCTGGTGAGCTAAGAGGGATTTATGTATGCAGGCTGCACAGACTATCTTTTTTATAATTTTTAAAATATCACCTGCTTATGCTTCATGACGTGTAACATTTTTTTGTGAAAGTGACGTGTAACATTATTGTTAGTCCTGTTTTGCCATGTAGTACAAAATAGTGTCTTGTTCGCTTCACTATTGTAACTATATTTTTGCCCTAGTCATGTGTACTTACAGAAACATTTCAGGATGAAGTGACATCAACACAAAAATCTGCGAGCAGTGCGGCATGGTCATTACCGAATGATTATGGATTGGAATTGGAATGTGCTGATGTTCTCGAGCATCAACTAGAGGTGGCAAGACAACGTGTACATGATTGTCAACGTATAATCAACAAGTTGAGACTGGACATGCAGGTATTAGATGCAGGAGTCAAAAAATGAAACAAGACACCGAGGTAACCATGAAGGAATTGGAGATTTTGCAGACTGAAATTTGTGCTATCTGAATCCAGCCAATCCTATTTTTTGAAGAGATTATAGTTCAAATGGAGTTAAGTTGATGCGCGTCCATGATGTATGAGCCGTATTTTCCCAGTGTATGTAATTTGATGTTTGTGTATGCTTTATTATCACCTGTGCCATACCATAATGACGAGTGGGTATAATCGGCTGTAATTTCTTTATTGTATAGTGTAGGATTATTCTACCTTTCTATGCCTTGATCTCTTTGTTGTATAGTTATGCTTTTTAGAGGTGATAGTATTGAGTAGGATAATTCTTTGAATATGCTATATTGTTCAAACGGGGCCAACTTCGCCTCGACCATGGGCCTTCTACGTCTCGTAGGATCCATGGGCCTTCTACGTCTCGTAGGATCCATGGGCCTTCTACGTCTCGCAGGATCCATGGGCCTTCGACGTCTAGCAGGATCCATGGGCCTTCTACGTCTTGCAGTGTCCATGGGCCTTCTACGTCTCGCTGGATCCATGGGCCTTCTTCGGCACGTAGGATCCATGGGCCGCCGACTCATTTATGGATCTTGTACTGGCCTTTAATGGGCTGTAGACGGGCCTATAATGGAAATCGTACGTTTTTATGGGCTGACCATAACGGGTCGTTAATAGGCCGTATTTGGTGATGCTATGAAAATGGCCCAACAGACTAACGGACCACAAACGGGCCGACTGTAATGACGGGCTGAATTTGGCCCACAAGCAGAAAATGACAGTAACGGGCCGTAAGTAACCGAATGCTGCAAATGAGCCCAAGAATAAATGGGCCCTCAGAAGGCCGAAAGTTAACTTGGGCTGGAAACGCATTATGAGAATAACGGCATGGGTATAAAGTGTTACCTTTGTTCATTACGGGCCAGTTTCACCGCGGGCCGTTAATGGGTGTAAAGTAATACTTTGTTCATTACGGGCGATTTCAAAGACGGGCCGCTAATGGGCCAAGAGTTACAAAGGGCCTCATATGGGCCGAAAGACGTCATGGGCCATACATGGGCCAGAAGTGAAAACGGGCTGGAATCATATTGGATGGCCCAGATAACGCTACTGGGCCTAATTCTCATAGGGCGTAACGGGCCTTGGGTTAGCGGGCTATAAATGGGCTATATGCTAACAGGCCGTTAACAGGCTTTCCATGGGCCGGCCCGCCAGCTTTTGACCAAGTCAAACGGGCCGGCCTTTTCACGAGAATGGGCCACTTTGTTTGGCGTGCCACGGTCGACGTATCATAGGCGCCTTCTGTCCGGTGAGTGGATGACATCTGTCCCAATGATGAGCCGACACATGTTTCCTCCGACCAATGATGATTTTACACGTGGAAAATCCCCATTGGTCGGGTCATAACGGGTTATCGGATCCAAAAACCGACCCGATAGCTTAACGGCGTTCCGTTACGATGGATGCCACGTGTCGGTCACCCTTGACGAAAAGCACTTCTGTGACGCTACGATTTATCGTCATGGAAGTGGACACTTCCGTGATGATAATTTTGGTAATGTCATGGAACACTTCTCTGACAAAGACAGTATGACTATCTTGATTCTGTCATAAATTTGTCATGGATGTACATGCATGACAAAAAACGCGACCTACTGTGACAAACACGTATCATCATGGAACTGTATTTTTTGTAGTCTCTCTCTCTCTCTCTCTCTCTCTCTCTCTCACACACACACACACACACACACACACACACACACAAACACACACACACATGATACTTCTCCAACGTATCTATAATTTTTTATTTTTCCATGCTATTATATATTCTGTTGTGGATGTTTAATGGGCTTATTTATACACTTTTATATTATTTTGGGGACTAACCTAATAACCGGAGGCCCATCCCAAATTGCTATTTTTTTGCCTATTTCAATGTTTCGCAGAAAAAGAATATCAAACCGAGTCCAAACGGAATGAAACCTTCGGGAACGTGATTTTTGGAACAAACGTGATCCAGAGAACTTGGACTGGACGTCAAGCAACAGACGAGGAGGCCACGAGGTAGGGGCGAGCCTACCCCCCAGGCGCGCCCTCCACCCTCGTGGGCCCCTCGTGGCTCCACCGACCTACTTCTTCCTCCTATATATACCTACGTACCCCCAAACAATCAAAAGCGACCACGAAAACCTAATTCCACCGCCGCACCCTTCTGTACCCGTGAGATCACATCTTGGGGCCTTTTCCGGCGTCCTGCCGGAGGGGGCATTGATCACGGAGGGCTTCTACATCAACACCATAGCCTCTCCAATGATGTGTGAGTAGTTTACCTCAAACCTTCGGGTCCATAGTTATTAGCTAGATGGCTTGTTCTCTCTCTTTGGATCTGAATACAAAGTTCTCCTCGATTCTCTTGGAGATCTATTCGATGTAATCTTCTTTTGTGGTGTGTTTGTCGAGATCCGATGAATTGTGGGTTTATGATCAAGATTATCTATGAACAATATTTTAATCTTTCTGAATTCTTTTATGTATGATTGGTTATCTTTGCAAGTCTCTTCGAATTATCAGTTTGGTTTGGCCTACTAGATTGATCTTTCTTGCAATGGGAGAAGTGCTTAGCTTTGGGTTCAATCTTGCGGTGTCCTCACCCGGTGACAGCAGGGGCAGCAAGGCACGTATGGTATTGTTGCCATCGAGGATAAAAAGATGGGGTTTATATCATATTGCATGAGTTTATCCCTCTACATCATGTCATCTTGCTTAAAGCATTACTCTGTTCTTATGAACTTAATACTCTAGATGCATGCTGGATAGCGGTCGACGTGTGATAATAGTAGTAGATGCAGAATCGTTTTGGTCTACTTGTCACGGACGTGATGCCTATATACATGATCATACCAAGATATTCTCATAACTATGCTCAATTCTATCAATTGCTCGACAGTAATTTGTTCACCCACCGTAATACTTATGCTATTTTGAGAGAAGCCACTAGTGAAACCTATGGCCCCCGGGTCTATTTTCCATCATATTAATCTCCGTTATTTCCATTACTGTTTACTTGCTTTCTTTACTTTTACTCTTTATCGCAAAAATACCAAAAATATTATCTTATCATCTCTATCGATCTCACTCGTAAGTGACCGTGAAGGGATTGACAACCCCTTTATCGCGTTGGTTGCGAGGTTCTTATTTATTTGTGTAGGTGCAAGGGACTTGAGCGTGACCTCCTACTGGATTGATACCTTGGTTCTCAAATACTGAGGTAAATACTTACGCTACTTTACTGCATCACCCTTTCCTCTTCAAGGGAAAACCAACACAGTGCTCAAGAGGTAGCAAGAAGGATTTCCGGCGCCGTTGCCGGGGAGATCTACGCACAAGTCAAGACATACCAAGTACCCATCACAAACTCTTATCCCTCGCATTACATTATTTGCCATTTTCCTCTCATTTTCCTCTCCCCCACTTCACCCTTGCCGTTTTATTCGCCCTCTCTTTTCCGTTCGCCCTCTTTTTCGCTTGCTTCTTGTTCGCTCGTGTGTTGGATTGCTTACTTGTCACGATGGCTCAAGATAATACTAAATTGTGTGACTTTGCCAATACCAATAACAATGATTTTCTTAGCACTCCGATTGGTCCTCTTACCAAAGCTGAATCTTGTGGAATTAATGTTGCTTTGTTGAATCTTGTCATGAAAGATCAATTCGCCGGCCTTCCTAGTGAAGATGCCGCTACCCATCTAAATAGCTTCGTTGATTTGTGTGATATGCAAAACAAGAAAGATCTGTACAATGATATTGTTAAATTGAAGCTATTTCCTTTTTCGCTTAGAGATCGTGCTAAAGCTTGGTTTTCGTCTTTGCCTAAAAATAGTATTGATTCTTGGAATAAGTGCAAAGATGCTTTTATCTCTAAGTATTTTCCTCCCGCTAAAATCATCTCTCTTAGAAATGATATTATGATTTTAAGAAACTTGATCATGAACATGTTGCACAAGATTGGGAGAGAATGAAATTAATGATACGTAATTGCCCTACTCATGGTTTGAATTTATGGATGATTATACAAAATTTCTATGCCAGATTGAATTTTGCTTCTAGAAATCTTTTAGATTCGGCCGCTGGAGGCACTTTTATGGAAATCACGTTAGGAGAAGCTACTAAACTCCTAGATAATATTATGGTTAAATAATCTCAATGGCATACCGAAAGATCTACTAGTAAAAAGGTGCATGCGATAGAAGAAATTAATGTTTTGAGTGGAAAGATGGATGAACTCATGAAATTGTTTGCTAATAAGAGTGTTTCTTTTGATCCTAATGATTTGCATTTGTCTACTTTGATTGAGAACAATAATGAATCTATGGATGTGAATTTTGTTTGTAGGAATAATTTTGGTAACAACGCATATAGAGGAAACTTTAATCCTAGGCCGTTCCCTAGTAATTCCTCTAATAATTATGGTAATTCCTACAACAATTCTTACGGAAATTTTAGTAAGATGCCCTCTGAATTTGAGACTAGTGTTAAGGAGTTTATGAATTCTCAAAAGAATTTCAACGCTTTGGTTGAAGAAAAATTGCTTAAGATTGATGAATTGACTAGGAACGTGGATAGAATTTCTCTTGATGTTGATTCTTTGAAACTTAGATCTATTCCACCTAAGCATGATATCATTAAGTTTGATGAATTGGCTAGGAACGTGGATAGAATTTCTCTTGATGTTGATTCTTTGAAACTTAGATCTATTCCACCTAAGCATGATATCAATGAGTCTCTCAAAGCCATGAGAATTTCCATTGATGAGTGCAAAGAAAGAACCGCTAGGATGCGTGCTAAGAAAGATTGCTTTGTAAAAGCGTGTTCTTCTAATTTTTATGAGAATAAAGATGAAGATCTAAAAGTTATTGATGTATCCCCTATTAAATCTTTGTTTTGCAATATGAATCTTGATAATGATGGGACTGAAGATGAGCCACCTTTACCTAGAAGGCGTTCAAAAAATTCGGAGTTTTTAGATCTTGATGCAAAAATTAGTAAAAGTGGGATTGAAGAGGTTAACACTTTAGATAGCAATGAACCCACTATTTTGGATTTCAAGGAATTTAATTATGATAATTGCTCTTTGATAGATTGTATTTCCTTGTTGCAATCCGTGCTAAATTCTCCGCATGCTTATAGTAAAAATAAAGTTTTTACTAAACATATCGTTGATGCCTTGATGCAATCATATGAAGAAAAGCTTGAGTTGGAAGTTTCTACCCCTAGAAAACTTTATGATGAGTGGGAACCTACTATTAAAATTAAAATTAAAGATCATGAATGATATGTTTTGTGTGATTTGGGTGCTAGTGTTTCCACGATTCCAAAAATTTTATGTGATTTGTTAGGTTTCCGCGAATTTGATGATTGCTCTTTAAACTTACACTTTGCGGATTCCACCATTAAGAAACCTATGGTAAGAATTAATGATGTTCTTATTGTTGCAAATAGGAACTATGTGCCCGTAGATTTTATTGTTCTTGATATAGATTGCAATCCTTCATGTCCTATTATTCTTGGTAGACCTTTCCTTAGAACGATTGGTGCAATCATTGATATGAAGGAAGGGAATATTAGATTCCAATTTCCGTTAAGGAAAGACATGGAACACTTCCCTAGAAATAAGATTAAATTACCTTATGAATCTATTATGAGAGCCACTTATGGATTGCCTACTAAAGATGGCAATACCTAGATATATCCGTGTTTTTATGCCTAGCTAGGGGCGTTAAACCATAGCGCTTGTTGGAAGGCAACCCAATTTTATTTTTAGTTTTTTGCTTTTTGGTTAGGTTTAGGAATAAATCTTTGAAGTAGCCTCTGGTTAGATTTGTTTTGTGTTTTAATTAGTTTTTGTGCCAAGTTAAACCTATAGGATCTTCTTGGATGATAGTTATTTGATCTTGCTGAAAATTCCAGAAAATTTCTATTCACCAAAACAAGTGTTAAAAATCACCAGAACGTGATAAAATACTGATTCAAATTGCAGAAGATCATTAAATAAATTTTCTAGGTCGTCCTATTTTGGTAGAATTTTTGGAGTTCCAGAATTTTGCGTTAGTCACAGATTACTACAGACTGTTCTGTTTTTGACAGATTCTGCTTTTCGTGTGTTGTTTGCTTATTTTGATGAATCTATGACTAGTAAAATAGTTTATAAACCATAGAGAAGTTGGAATACAGTAGGTTTAACACCAATATAAATAAATAATGAGTTCAATACAGTACCTTTAAGTGGTGTTTTGTTTTCTTTCGCTAACGGAGCTCACGAGATTTTATGTTAAGTTTTGTGTTGTGAAGTTTTCAAGTTTTGGGTAAAAGAGTTGATGGATTATGGAATAAGGAGTGGCAAGAGCCTAAGCTTGGAGATGCCCAAGGTACCCCAAGGTAAATCCAAGGACACCAAAAAGCCAAAGCTTGGGGATGCCCCGGAAGTCATCCCCTCTTTCGTCCTCAACCATCGGTAATTTACTTGGAGCTATATTTTTATTCACCACATGATATGTGTTTTGCTTGGAGCGTCTTGTATGATTTCAGTCTTTGTTTGTTAGTTTGCCGCAATCATCCTTGCTGTACACACCTTTTGAGAGAGACACACACGATTCGGAATTAGTTAGAATACTCTATGTGCTTCACTTATATCTTTTGAGCTATATAGTTTTTGCTCTAGTGCTTCACTTATATCTTTAAGAGCACGGCGGTGGTTGTATTTTATAGAAACTATTGATCTCTCATGCCTCACTTATATTATTTTGAGAGTCTTAAACAGCATGGTAATTTTCTTTAATTGTGAAATTAATCTTCTAAATTGAGTTCATTGAATGTTATGAAAAGTTAGATACTTGATAAGTATTTTGAGATATAAAGGTGGTAATATTAGAGTGTGCTAGTTGAGTAATTGTGAAATTGAAAAATACTTGTGTTAAAGTTGGCAAGTCCGGTAGCATGCACGTATGGTAAAAGTTGTGTTACAATCTTGACATATAGGTGTTATTTTATTGCTTTCCTTATGAGTGGCGGTCGGGGACGAGCGATGGTTTTTCCTACCAATCTATCCCTCTAGGGGCATGCGTAGTAGTACTTTGCTTCGAGGGCTAATAAACTTTTGCAATAAGTATACGAGTTCTTTATGACTAATGTGAGTCCATGATTATACGCACTCTCAGCCTTCCACAATTTTCTAGCCTCTACGGTACCGTGCATTGCCCTTTCTCACCTTGAGAGTTGGTGCAAACTTCGCCGGTGCATCCAAACCCCGTGATATGATACACTCTATCACACATAAGCCTCCTTATACCTTCCTAAAAACAGCCACCATACCTACCTATCATGGCATTTCCATAGCCATTCCGAGATATATTGCCATGCAACTTTCCACCGTTCCGTTTATTATGACACGCTTCATCATTGTCATATTGCTTTGCATGATCATGTAGTTGACATCGTATTTTGTGGCAAATCCACTATTCATAATTTTTTCATACATGTCACTCTTGATTCATCGCATATCCCGCACATCACGGAGGCATTCACATAGAGTCATATTTTGTTCTAAGTATTGAGTTGTAATTGTTGAGTCAGTAAATAATAAAAGTGTGATGATCATCATTATTAGAGCATTGTCCCATGTGAGGAAAGGATGATGGAGACTATGATTCCCCCACAAGTCGGGATGAGATTCCGGACTAAATAAAAAAAAGAGGCCAAAGAAAAAAAAGGCCCAAAGAAAAAAATGAGAGAAAAAGAGAGAAGGAACAATGTTACTATCCTTTTTCCACACTTGTGCTTCAAAATAGCACCGTGATCTTCATGATAGAGAGTCTCCTATGTTGTCACTTTCATATACTAGTGGGAATTTTTCATTATAGAACTTGGCTTGTATATTCCAATGATGGGCTTCCTCAAAATGCCCTAGGTCTTCGTGAGCAAGCAAGTTGGATACACACCCACTTAGTTTCTTTTGTTGAGCTTTCATATATTTGTAGCTCTAGTGCATCCGTTGCATGGCAATCCCTACTCCTCTCATTGACATCAATTGATGGGCATCTCCATAGCCTATTGATTATCCGCGTCAATGTGAGACTTTCTACCTTTTTTTTCTTCTCTCATAACCCCCATCATTATACTTTACTCCACCCATAGTGCTATATCCATGGCTTGCGCTCATGTATTGCGTAAGAGTTGAAAAGGCTGAAGCGCGTTAAAAGTATGAACCAATTGCTCGGCTTGTCATCGGGGTTGTGCATGATGAGAACGTTTGTGTGACAATATTGAAACATAGCCTAACTATATGATTTTGCAGGGATAAGCTTTCTTTGGCTATGTTATTTTGATAAGACATAATTGCTTGGTTAGCATGTTTGAAGTATTATTGTTTTTATGTCAACATTAAACTTTTATCTTGAATCTTTCGGATCTAAATATTCATGCCACAACAAAAAGATTTACATTGAGAATTATGCTAAGAAGCATTCCACATCAAAAATTTTGTTTTTATCATTTACCTACTCGAGGACGAGCAGGAATTAAGCTTGGGGATGCTTGATACGTCTCCAACGTATCTATAATTTTTTATTGTTACATGCTATTATATATTCTGTTTTGGATTTTTAATGGGCTTATTTATACACTTTTATATTATTATGGGGACTAACCTATTAACCGGAGGCCCAGCCCAAATTGCTGTTTTTTTTTGCCTATTTCAGTGTTTCGCAGAAAAAGAATATCAAACCGAGTCCAAACGGAATGAAACCTTCGGGAACTTGATTTTTGGAACAAACGTGATCCAGAGAACTTGGAGTGGACGTCAAGCAACAGATGAGGAGGCCACGAGGTAGGGGGCGCGCCTACACCCCCCCCCCCCAGGCGCGCCCTCCACCCTCGTGGGCCCCTCGTCGCTCCACCGACCTACTTCTTCCTCCTATATATACCTATGTACCCCCAAACCATCAAAAGCGACCACGAAGACCTAATTCCACCGCCGCAACCTTCTGTACCCATGAGATCCCATCTTGGGGCCTTTTCTGGCATCCTGCCGGAGGGGGCATTGATCATGGAGGGCTTATACATCAACACCATAGCCTCTCCGATGATGTGTGAGTAGTTTACCTCAGACCTTCGGGTCCATAGTTATTAGCTAGATGGCTTCTTCTCTCTCTCTTTGGATCTCAATACAAAGTTCTCCTCGATTCTCTTAGAGATCTATTCGATGTAATCTTCTTTTGTGGTGTGTTTGTCGAGATCCGATGAATTGTGGGTTTATGATCAAGATTATCTATGAACAATATTTGAATCTTCTCTGAATTCTTTTATGTATGATTGGTTATCTTTGCAAGTCTCTTCGAATTATCAGTTTGGTTCGGCCTACTAGATTGATCTTTGTTGCAATGGGAGAAGTGCTTAGCTTTGGGTTCAATCTTGCGGTGTCATTTCCCAGTGACAGCGGGGACAACAAGGCACGTATTGTATTGTTGCCATCGAGGATAAAAAGATGGGGTTTATATCATATTGCATGAGTTTATCCCTCTACATCATGTCATCTTGCTTAAAGCATTACTCTGTTCTTATGAACTTAACTTAATACTCTAGATGCATGCTGGATAGCGGTCGATGTGTGGAGTAATAGTAGTAGATGCAGAATCATTTCAGTCTACTTGTCACGGACGTGATGCCTATATACATGATCATACCTAGATATTCTCATAACTATGCTCGATTCTATCAATTGCTCGACAGTAATTCGTTCACCCACCGTAATACTTATGCTATCTTGAGAGAAGCCACTAGTGAAACCTATGGCCCCCGGGTCTATTTTCCATCATATTAATCTCTCGTTATTTCCATTACTATTTACTTGCTTTCTTTACTTTTACTCTTTATCATAAAAATACCAAAAATATTATCTTATCATCTCTATCGTATCTCACTCTCGTAAGTGACCGTGAAGGGATTGACAACCCCTTTATCGCGTTGGTTGCGAGGTTCTTATTTGTTTGTGTAGATGCAAGGGACTTGAGCGAGACCTCCTACTGGATTGATACCTTGGTTCTAAAAAACTGAGGGAAATACTTACGCTACTTTACTGCATCACCCTTTCCTCTTCAAGGGAAAACCAACGCAGTACTCAAGAGGTAGCAACACACACGCACAAGTGGGACCCGTTGAATTATTTCTTTTCTCGTGAAAGCTTTTAATTAGGTTCCACTGTACTCTAATTTTTTTCTTAAGTTATTAATTGAGCTTAATGACTTCAAAAAGTTGTACAGAAGCCTTGTTTGGGCCTTTCCGGTGTCACTGAATGTGGGCTGAGTAGCCATCTAAGGTTGTACTGTACCACACAGGCCTTTTTTTCAACATCAGCAATGCAACTGGGCCCACAGTTGTACACAATACCAGGGTCAACTTGTTATTCTCCGCCCCTCTGGGCTGCAAATCTTTCCTAGGAGGGATGCATTAGGTTTAACAAGAAAAATGGCTTTAAGAAATAATAAATGGGATGTAATTATAAAAACTGGGCAGTAACCATAAAAAATGCACCAAACACGTAATTAGTTTTAAAAATATATTGTTTTTGAAATTTGAAATTTTTAATTTCGTTACTTGTTGCTTGCGCAATATTTCGTTGGATTTTTACGTCATACAAATTTATTTTCAAATTATATTTAATCTGGCTAGAAATTTCGGGATAAAAATATTTCAGATCCCATCAAAATGTGCAAAATTTTATTAAATTCTGTTTGAGCGGTTGGTTGAAATTTTAATCGTTGTCCTAGCTAGAAAATGGATTGTACTTTTAACAAACTGTAAATGGGTTGTAGTAAATTCCATTAGAATTCAAAAATGGGTTGTACATTCTTACAAATCACAAATGGGCTATATGTTCTCTGCCACACACTTGTGGGACTACTAAATTGACGTGTCCCCTAAAAAAATAAAACTAAGTTGACGCGTATGCAAGGCTTTGTCAACTTATAGTCAACACACGGTTCTAGCAGCAGTGGCCGTTGGATGTCCATCCAACGGATGTCGTGCTTCTTCTTCAATCTCAGATATTCTTGCTTCAGCCGCCCAAAAAATGATTCCTCCCCCTAACATCTGGGGCGCGCCGTTTCGGAGGCTGGCCTGTGGGCCTACTAAGTTGACGCCTACCAAGGGCTTTGTCAACTTAGTCAATATAAACGATTCTAGCTGCAGTGACCGTACGATGTCCATCCAACGGCTGTCGTGCTTCTTCAACCTCTGGTCTTCTTGCTCCAGCCACCCAAACCAGCGCCGGCCGTGCCGCCTGCTCCTGCCTCCCGTGTCCGGTTGTGCTGTCACTGTTGGCCATGCCATCCCTCTATACTCACCCACACCTCCTGTTATTCTCCGGTGATGGCAGCCTCACACCGCAGCCGAAGCAGTCAACCCACGTACTCCCCTCCGTGTGGGAATCCACTTTCGTGCCTGATACGTCTCCAATGTATCTATAATTTTTGATTGTTCCATGCTATTATATTACCCCTTTTGGATGTTTATGGGCTTTATTTTACACATTTATATCATTTTTGGGACTAACCTACTAACCGGAGGCCCAGCCCATATTGCTGTTTTTTTGCATATTTCAGTATTTCGAAGAAAAGGAATATCAAACGGAGTCCAAACGGAATGAAACCTTCGGGAGCATGATTTTTGGAACGAACGTGATCCATAGGACTTGGAGTGCAAGTCAAGAAGCAGCCGAGGCTCCCACGAGATAGGAGGGCGTCCCCCCCCCCCTATAGGGCGCGCCCCCTGTCTCATGGGCCCCTCGGGCGGCCACCGACTTACTTCTTCCTCCTATATTTACCTCCGTACCCCGAAAACATCCAGGGGGCAGACGAAACACAATTTCCACCACCGTAACCTTCTGTATCCGCGATATCCCATCTTGGAGCCTTCGCCGGCACTCTGCCGGAGGGGGAATCGACCATGGAGGGCTTCTACATCAAATCCTTGCCCCTCCGATGAGTTGTGAGTAGTTTACCACAGGCCTACGGGTCCATAGTTATTAGCTAGATGGCTTCTTCTCTCTTTTTGGATCTCAATACAATGTTCTCCCCCTCTCTTGTGGAGATCTATTCGATGTAAACTCTTTTTGCGGTGTGTTTGTTGAGATCCGATGAATTGTGGGTTTATGGTCAAGTTTATCTATGAATAATATTTGAATCTTCTCTGAATTCTTTTATGTATGATTGAGTTATCTTTGCAAGTCTCTTCGAATTATCAGTTTGGTTTGGCCTACTAGATTGATCTTTCTTGGCATGGGAGAAGTGCTTAGCTTTAGGTTCAATCTTGCGGTGTCCTTACCCAGTGACAGAAAGGGTTGGAAGGCACGTATTGTATTTTTGCCATCGAGGATAACAAGATGGGGTTTATATCATATTGCTTGAGTTTATCCCTCTACATCATGTCATCTTGCTTAATGCGTTACTCTGTTCTTATGAACTTAATACTCTAGATGCAGGCAGGAGTCGGTCGATGTTTGGAGTAATAGTAGTAGATGCAAAGTAAGTCGGTCTACTTGTTGCGGACGTGATGCCTATATACATGATCATGCCTAGATAATCTCATAATTATTCGCTTTTCTATCAATTGCTCGACAGTAATTTTTCCACCCACTGTAATACCTATGCTATCTTGAGAGAAGCCACTAGTGAAACCTATGGCCCCCGGGTCTATCTCTTATCATATTTGCTTTCGATCTACTTTTATTTGCATCTTTACTTTTTGCATCTATATTATAAAATACCAAAAATATTTATCTTATCATACTATCTTTATTAGATCTCGCTTTCATGAAGTGGCCGTGAAGGGATTGACAACCCCTTTATTGCGTTGGTTGCAGTTCTCGGTTGTTTGTGTAGGTGCGTAGGACTTTTGAGGAGCCTCCTCTTGGATTGATACCTTGGTTCTCCAAAATGAGGGAAATACTTACGCTACTATTGCTGCATCACCCTCTCCTCTTCGAGGAAAACCAACGCAAGCTCAAGACGTAGCAAGAAGGATTTCTGGCGCCTGTCTTGGGAGGTCTTCGCTCAAGTCAAGACATACCAAGTACCCATCACAAACCCATCTCCCTCGCATTTACATTATTTGCCATTTGCCTCTCGTTTTCCTCTCCCCCACTTCACCCTTGTCGTTTTATTTGCCCTCTCTTTCCCAATCTCCTCCTCTCTCTTTCGTTTGCCTTTTTCTCGTTCGTTTGTTTGCTCGTGTGTTAGTTCGCTTGCTTGTCGTTATGGCTAGTCTTATATCTTCTCCGTTGTCTCCCGAGAATGAAGTTCTAAATTTTAAACAAAGGGAGGGAGAAAATCTAAAAGACGCTTGGTATAGAATTTGCAATGCTCAAAATAGATCTACCAGGAAGCAATCTACCTCAGTTCTTCTCCGCAATTTTTATGTAGGTGCTAATCCTTGGTACAGATATATCCTCGACACCATTATCGGAGGGAATTTCTTGGGTAGCCATACTTTTGATTCTTATAATGCTATGATAGATTTTATTTGGCTCACCACCTCTTTTGGTTAATGGAACTATGTTAACTTTGGAGCATGTAATGCAAAGACTTGAAATTATTGAAAATAAGGTTGCTACCGTTGAGTTAATTGAAAATCTAGATAAAAAGATCCACAATCAAATTACCCAATATGGATCTAAGGTAGGAGTAACTTTGAAAAATATTAAGGAGAAGGAACCCATAGTTAATGAGAAAATAAATCAAGATTCCTCTAGAATTGATAAACTTGAGGGTATCATTACTAACTTGGGAACCATTTTTTCTTCCGTAAAAAATACTCCAAGTCCACCTACTAAAATTGCTAAGATCATGTATGTTCCTAAGAATAAGGGTGAATCCTCTAGTAAGGAAACCGCGGATCTTAAATCTATAAGTATTCATCCCAATCTTTTTGCTATCATTAAGGAACCATTTGCTACGAATGAATTTTTCGATATTTTGCCTAAAAATTTGATAATTACTAGAAATAAAGAAATTTCTAAGGAAGGTAGATGCCTCGTTGAAGAATTGCCTACCAAGGATGGCAATACCTAGATCTATCTTTGCTCTTTTGCCTAGCTAGGGGCGTTAAACGATAGCACTTGTTGGGAGGCAACCAATTTTATTTTTAGTTTTTGTTTTTGTTTCTGTTTAGGAATAAATAATCCATCTACCTTCTGTTTAGATGTGGTTTTATGTTTTAATTAGTGTTTGTGCCAAGTTAAACCTATAGGATCTTCTTGGATGATAGTTATTTGATCTTGCTGTAATTTCCATAAACTTTCTGTTCACGAAAATTGTTAAAAATCACCAGAACGTGATAAAATAGTGATTCCAGTTGCTGCTGATCAATAAACAAATTGCCTAGGTCATCCTATTTTTGCTGAATTTTTAGAGTTCCAGAAGTTTGCGTTAGTTACAGATTACTACAGATTGTTCTGTTTTTGACAGATTCTGTTTTTCGCGTGTTGTTTGCTTATTTCAATGAATCTATGGCTAGTTAAATGGTTTATAATCCATAGAGAAGTTGGAATACAGTAGGTTTAACACCAAAATAAATAAATAATGATTTCATTACAGTACCTTATGTGGTGGTTTTGTTTTCTTTCACTAACGGAGCTTATAAGATTTCCTGTTGAGTTTTGTGTTGTGAAGTTTTCAAGTTTTGGGTAAAGCTTTTATGGACTATGGAATAAAGGGTGGCAAGAGCCTAATATTGGGGATGCCCAAGGCACCCCAAGACATTCAAGGATAGCCAAAAGCCTAAGCTTGGGGATGCCCCGGGAAGGCATCCCTCTTTAAATCTTCGTTCATTGGTAACTTTACTTGGAGCTATTTTTAATTCGCCACATGATATGTGTTTTGCTTGGAGCGTCGTGTATTATATTAGTCTTTGCTTTTTAGTTTACCACAATCATCCTTGCTGTACACACCTTTTGGGAGAAGCCTATTTGATTAGAATTTGCTAGAATACTCTATGTGCTTCACTTATATTTTTTGAGCTTGATAGTTTTTGCTCTAGTGCTTCACTTATATCTTTAAGAGCACGGTGGTGACTTAATTTTGAAGAAATTACTAGTCTCTCATGCTTCACTTATATATTTTTGAGAGTCTTTTAGAACAGCATGGTATTTGCTATGGTTACAAATTTGGTCCTAGAATGATGAGCATCCAAGTTGGGTATAATAAAAACTATCATAGAAAGTGAATTGGATGCTATGATCAATTTGATGCTTGATAATTGTTTTCAGAGATGGAGGTAGTGATATTAAAGTCATGCTAGTTGGGTGATTATGGATTTAAAGAATGCTTGTGTTGAAGTTTGTGATTCCCGTAGCATGCACGTATGGTGAACCGCTTTGTGATGAAGTCGGAGCATGATTTATTTATTGATTGTCTTCCTTATGAGTGGCGGTCGGGGATGAGCGATGGTCTTTTCCTACCAATCTATCCCCCTGGGAGCATGCGCTTAATACTTTGCTTTGATAACTTGTAGATTTTTGCTATAAGTATATGAGTTCTTTATGAATAATGTTGAGTCAATGGATTATACGCATTTTTCTCACCCTTCCACCATTGCTAGCCTCTCTTGTGATGCGCAACTTTCGACGGTATCATACACCCACCATAAAACCTTCCTCAAAACAGCCACCATACCTACCTATCATGGCATTTCCATAGCCATTCCGAGATATATTGCCATGCAACTTTCCACTGTTCCGTTTATTATGACACGCTCCATCATTGTCATATTGTTTAGCATGATCATTTAGTTGACATCGTATTTGTGGCAAAGCCACCGTTCATAATTCTTTCATACATGTCACTTATGAATCATTGCATATCCCGATACACCGGAGGCATTCATATAGAGTCATATTTTGTTCTAAGTATCGAATTGTAATCATTGAGTTGTAAGAAAAATAAAAGTGTGATGATCATCATTTTTAGAGCATTGTCCCAAGTGAGGAAAGGATGATGGAGACTATGATTCCCCCATAAGTAGGGATGAGACTCCGGACGAAAAAAAAGAGGCCATAAAAAGAAAAGAAAAGGCCCAAATAAAAAAAGTAAAAAAAATGAGAGAAAAAGAGAGAAGGGACAATGTTACAATCCTTTTACCACACTTGTGCTTCAAAGTAGCACCATGATCTTCATAATAGAGAGTCTCTCGTTTTGTCACTTTCATATACTAGTGGGAATTTTTCATTATAGAACTTGGCTTGTATATTCCAATGATGGGCTTCCTCAAATTGCCCTAGGTCTACATGAGCAAGCGAGTTGGATGCACACCCACTTAGTTTCTTTTGTTGAGCTTTCATATGCTTATAGCTCTAGTGCATCCGTTGCATGGCAATCCCTACTCACTCACATTGATATCTATTGATGGGCATCTCCATAGCCGGTTATCGCCTAGTTGATGTGAGACTATCTTCCCCTTTTGTCTTTTCCACAACCACCATTCTATTCCACATATAGTGCTATATCCATGGCTCACGCTCATGTATTGCGTGAAGATTGAAAAAGTTTTGAAAATGTCAAAAGTATGAAACAATTGCTTGGCTTGTCAACGGGGTTGTGCATGATTTAAATACTTTGTGTGGTGAAGATAGAGCATAGCCAGACTATATGATTTTGTAGGGATAACTTTCTTTGGGCATGTTATTTTGAGAAGACATGATTACTTTGATTACTATGCTTGAAGTATTACTATTTCTTATGTCAATATGAACTTTTATTTTGTATCATTTGGATCTGAAAATTCATGCCACAATAAAGAAAATTACATTATAAATTATGCTAGGTAGCATTCCACATCAAAAATTTCTTTTTATCATTTACCTACTCGAGGACGAAAGGAATTAAGCTTGGGGATGCTTGATACGTCTCCAACGTATCTATAATTTTTGATTGTTCCATGCTATTATATTACCCCTTTTGGATGTTTATGGGCTTTATTTTACACATTTATATCATTTTTGGGACTAACCTACTAACCGGAGGCCCAGCCCATATTGCTGTTTTTTTGCCTATTTCAGTATTTCGAAGAAAAGGAATATCAAACGGAGTCCAAATGGAATGAAACCTTCGGGAGCGTGATTTTTGGAACGAACGTGATCCAGAGGACTTGGAGTGCAAGTCAAGAAGCAGCCGAGGCTCCCACGAGATAGGAGGGCGCCCCCCCCCCCTATAGGGCGCGCCCCCTGTCTCATGGGCCCCTCGGGTAGCCACCGACTTACTTCTTCCTCCTATATTTACCTCCGTACCCCGAAAACATCCAGGGGGCAGACGAAACACAATTTCCACCATCGTAACCTTCTGTATCCGCGAGATCCCATCTTGGAGCCTTCGTCGGCACTCTGCCGGAGGGGGAATCGACCATGGAGGGCTTCTACATCAAATCCTTGCCCCTCCGATGAGTTGTGAGTAGTTTACCACAGACCTACGGGTCCATAGTTATTAGCTAGATGGCTTCTTTTCTCTTTTTGGATCTCAATACAATGTTCTCCCTCTCTCTTGTGGAGATCTATTCGATGTAAACTCTTTTTGCGGTGTGTTTGTTGAGATCCGATGAATTGTGGGTTTATGGTCAAGTTTATCTATGAATAATATTTGAATCTTCTCTGAATTCTTTTATGTATGATTGAGTTATCTTTGCAAGTCTCTTCGAATTATCAGTTTGGTTTGGCCTACTAGATTGATCTTTCTTGGCATGGGAGAAGTGCTTAGCTTTGGGTTCAATCTTGCGGTGTCCTTACCAAAGGATGTAAAGGGTTGCAAGGCATGTATTGTATTGTTGCCATCGAGGATAACAAGATGGGGTTTATATCATATTGCTTGAGTTTATTCCTCTACATCATGTCATCTTGCTTAATGTTTTACTTTGTTCTTATGAACTTAATACTCTAGATGCAGGCATGAGTTGAGCGATGTGTGGATTAATAGTAGTAGATGCAGGCAGGAGTCGGTCTACTTGTTGCGGACGTGATGCCTATATACATGATCATGCCTAGATAATCTCATAATTATTCGCTTTTCTATCAATTGCTCGACAGTAATTTGTCCACCCACCGTAATACCTATGCTATCTTGAGAGAAGCCACTAGTGAAACCTATGGCCCCCGGGTCTATCTCTTATCATATTTGCTTTCAATCTACTTTTATTTGCATCTTTAATTTTTGCATCTATATTATAAAATACCAAAATATATTTATCTTATCTTACTATCTTTATTAGATATCACTTTCATGAAGTGGCCGTGAAGGGATTGACAACCCCTTTATTGCGTTGGTTGCGAGTTCTCAGTTTGTTTGTGTAGGTGCGTGGGACTTTTGAGGAGCCTCCTATTGGATTGATAACTTGGTTCTCAAAAACTGAGGGAAATACTTACGCTACTATTGCTGCATCACCCTCTCCTCTTCGAGGAAAACCAACGCAAGCTCAAGACGTAGCAGTGTCTTCCCCGGCTCCGTGTCGTTCCCTTCCTAGGCCTCGCCGTCGTCCAACACCTTGGTGCTCTCGGCGTGGTGTGGTCAACGTGGTCAACAAAGGCCAGCCATGGGAAGAGGACTTTAGGCGGTGAGGCTGACAGTTGGACCCACCAGCTACATCTTCGAACACAAGGAAGTGCCTCCTTATTACTCACAAAATAAAAACGATCCCCCTGACGGCTGGGACCGAGCGGATATATCTTTGCACGCAAGGAAGTGCGTCCTTATCCTCCCTGACCGCTAGGACACACCTGATCAAAGCATATGTAGCGTTCTCTGTCTGGTCGTACTGGTTGATTGGTCTCTCTGCAAGTATGAACCGTGGCCGAGTAAGTAGTGGCACGTGTCGTTGTAGAGCACCCGACATAGCAGTTCACGCAGTCCCGTCTAAGTCCTGTACCCATACGTATAGCCACAGGGAGAAGAATACGGCCACATACGTACATACAGGCGGGTTCTCGAGCGCGTACTCGCACATATATATACAGACGGCCAGGGCTTGTGTACATGGACAGGCAATAGATGGCAGCAACGGCATCTTGTTCATCGGGCAGCGAACCGGCTGGGTCGGAACAGGGAAATAACGTCCTGTTCATCGGGAGGCAACCGACTGGGTCAGAATGCGTCGTGTTCAACGGGAGCCAACCGGCTTGGACGGAACAGCAAAAATGGGGCCTGGCGTACCGCAGAATGGACGAAACGGCCTTGTGTTCGACCGGCCACGGTTGAAACGGGATCCTGTTCATCGGGAGGGGTCTGGCGTACCGCAAAACGGAGGAAACGGACTTATGTTCGAGTGCCTACGATCGAAACGTTGTCCTGTTGATCGGGATGGGTGTGGCGTACCGCAAAACAAAGGAAACAGACTTGTGTTAGAGCGCTACGGTCGAAACGGGGGTCCTGTTCATCGGGAGGGGTGTGGCGTACCGCAAAACGGGACTCCACAGGCTATTGTTCATCTCCACTGTCGACCTCCTCCAGCCTCCACGGGCTACTGTTCATCCATCATCGACCTCCTCCAGCCTCCACCTGCGCCTGTTCATCCACGGGCTCCTGTTCATCCAGCCTCCACCACTCCTCCACCGGCTACTGTTCAACCAGCCCTCTCCATGGGGTCATGTTCAACCACCCCTCCATGGGCTACTGTTCATCCAGCCCTCCACCGGCTACTGTTCAACCAGCCCTCCACGGGGTCGTCTTGTTCATCCACCCCTCCATGGGGTCCTGTTCATCCACTCCCAACCGGCTCGATCGGTGTCCTGTTCATCCAGTGGCAACGGCCTACTACCACGGGGTCCTGTTTATCCAACCCCCACTGGGAACTGTTCATCCAACCCCCACCAGGAACTATTCATCCACAACCAACCAACCGGATCGACTCACCATGTCTCGACTCGCTCTACGTACCGCGCGCACAGTAGCAACAATCACTATTCATCGAGAGGCAACCCAACACCGGCTGGCTACGTCTCGCACGGGGGCTCAATTGGCTTCAGTAAGCAGCAGCAGTGATCGATCACTTGGGTTTAGTTAGTAGTAGCAGCGAAGGAATTTCTCGGGTTCAGTCAGTAGCGAATGAATTGCTTGCGTTCAGTTAATAGCCAAGGGATCGATCGCTCGGGTTCAGTAACGTGCGATCGCTCGGGTTTAGTTAGAGCGCAACGCCTCGCATACACACGCGTACATGTACGAGAGAAACGCGCAAACCTCCGTGCATCGCTCGGCCCCGACCACCCACCGTAACCGGGAACTCCCCGATATTTT
Organism: Aegilops bicornis; assembly: GCA_021605145.1. NCBI lineage: Eukaryota > Viridiplantae > Streptophyta > Magnoliopsida > Poales > Poaceae > Aegilops > Aegilops bicornis. The sequence goes on from CM038669.1 coordinate 178,754,846, forward strand.
CCTCGCCCTTGCTTCTACCATGGTTTTTTCCGTCATGGACGGCCCAAAGAATGTCATCCAGCTGCGTCTCCGGCCCGCCCAGGACGAAAAGCCCATTTTCTTTCATGATTTTTTGTCATACAAGTAGGAGCCCACCACATCTATGATGACACCGGGTTTTGTCACAATTATCGTCATAGAAGTGCCTTAAGCATGACAGGAAAAAAATTCGTTTGGCCCAAAATGTCACGGATGTATCTCTTTTTTGTAGTGATGCCCATCTATATTTTCAACCAGGAGATCCTTAACCATAGCAACACTAGGTTCTACCGTGATTTGTTCAGCTGGTTTATGTGTTCTAATATAACTTCTATCGATCACAGTTGAAACTTTAGCATGTTTCTTCATCCTAACAGGGAAAGGTGGTTTTTCAATATAAGCAGCATGAACAACTGGATCAACATTATAAATAATAGTTTCATCTTTAGCTATTACCGGTTCTTTAATTTCTTTTTTAATAGGTGGGTGATATTTAAACCACTTCTCCTTAGGGAGATCAACATGAGTAGCAAAAGATTCACAAAAGGAGGCTACTATCTCAGAGTCTAGTCCATATTTAGTGCTAAACTTTTGAAAAGCATCGGTATTCATAAAAGATTAAACACAATCAAACTTAAGCTTAATACCTGACTATTTACCTTCGTCGAGTTCCCAATCTTCAGAGTTGCATTTAATTATTTCCAAAAGATCCCACCGGAATTCGATAGTCTTCTTCACAAAGGAACCAGTACAAGAAGTATCGAGCTTGGATCGATCATTATGAGAAAGCCGAGCATAAAAATTCTGAATAATAATTTCTCTTGAGAGATCATGGTTGGGGCATGAATATAACATTGACTTAAGCCTCCCCAAGCTATAGCATTACTTTCTCCTTCATGAGGCCAAATCTTATATATATAATTCTGATCACGATGAACTAGATGCATAGGATAATTTTTTTGGTGAAACTCCAATTTCAACCGATTCCAATTCCAAGATCCAATATCATCGCATATCCTATACCATGCCAATGCTTTTCCCTTCAAAGATAAAGGGAAAACCTTCTTCTTAGCTTCATCTCCAGGTAAACCTGCAAGATTAAACAATCCACAAATTTCATCCACATATATCAAGTGCATATCAGGATGTTCGGTTCCATCTCCTCCGTAAGGATTAGCTAGCAGTTGTTCTATCATACCTGAAGGAATTTCATATTCGGAATTTTCAGTAGGTACAGTGGGTTGAGGGGTAACTAATTGTGGTCCCGATCAAGGTGAAGATACCCTGAACAAACCTCTCAAATGATTGTTCTCCATAGTAACAAGTGACAATAAATTTCAGCACGTAGTAATAATTTTTTCCTTACCAATTTCCACTTACCAAGAGCGCTTCACTCCCCGGCAACGGCGCTAGAAAGGAGCCTTGATGACCCACAAGTATATGGGATCAATCGTAGCCCTTTCAATAAGTAAGAGTGTCGAACCCAACGAGGAGCAGAAGGAAATGGCAAGTGGTTTTCAGCAAGGTAATGTCTGCAAGCGCTGAAATTGTAAGTAACAGATAATTTGGTAGCAGGATAATTTGTAACGAGCACGTAACGGTAACGGCAACTAATATGCAGCAAGATAGCCCAATCCTTTTGTGGCAAAGGACATGCCAAAGCGGTTTCTTATAATAAGCAAAGTGTTCTTGAGGGCACACGGGAATTTCATCTAGTCACTTTCACCATGTTGGCTTGATTGGTGTTCACAACTTTGATAATTTGATATGTGGGTGGATTGGTGCTTTGGTGCTGTTCTTACTTGAAAAAACCTCCTACTTATGATTAACCCCCTCGCAAGCATCCACAACTACAAAAAGTATTAAGATAGAATCTAACCATAGCATTAAACTTTTGGATCCAAATCGGTCCCTTACGAAGTAGCGCATAAACTAGGGTTTAAGCTTCTATCACTCTAGCAACTCATCATCTAATAACTACTCCAGAATGCATTCCCTTAGGCCCAAATATGGTGAAGTGTCATGTATTCGACGTTCACATGACACCACTAAGGGAATCACAACATACATATTATCAAAATATCGAACACATATCAAGTTCACATGATTACTTGCAACATGATTTCTCCCGTGACCTCAAGAACAAAAGTAACTACTCACAAGTGATAAACAGGTTCATGATCAGAGGGGTATTAAATAGCGTAATGGATCTGAACATATAATCTTCCACCAAATAAACCATATAGTGATCAACTACAAGATGTAATCAACACTACTAGTCACCCACAGGTACCAATCTGAAGTTCCGGTACAAAGATTGAACACAAGAGATGAACTAGGGTTTGAGAGGAGATGGTGCTGGTGAAGATGTTGATGAAGATTGGCCTCCCCAAGATGAGAGGGTTGTTGGTGATGATGATGACGATGATTTCCCCCTCCAGGAGGGAAGTTCCCTCGACGGAATCGCTCCGCCGAAGGGCAAAAGTACTCCTGCCCAAGTTTTGCCTCGAGACGGCGGCGCTTCGTCCTGAAAGTCATCTCCTTATTTTTTCTAGGTCAAAATGACTTATATACCAGAAGATGGGCACTGGAGGTGGGCGGAGGGCACAACCCACCAGGGCGCGCCTGGGCTCCCTGGCGCGCCCAGGTGGGTTGTGCCCACCTGGTGGGCCCCCTCTAGTAGTTATTCGCTCTAATAATTCTCATTTATTCCATAAAAATTGCTCGTGAAGTTTCAGCTCATTTGGAGTTGTGCATAATAGGTAGCCTGACGTAGCTTTTTCAGGTCTAGATTTCCAACTGCTGGAATTCTCCCTCTTTGTGTGAACCTTGCATATTATGAGAAAAAAGGCATTAGAATTACTCCAAAAAGCATTATTATGCATAAAAACATTATAAATAACAGTAGGTAAACATGATGCAAAATGGACATATCAATGCCCTTTAATCTTTAAATTAATATTAAAGAATTTATTAATTCTCAAAAGATTTTCAATACTATGATAGAGGAAAATTTGAATAAAGTTGATGATATGGCTAAGAACATGGATAGAATTGTTCATGATGTGGAAAATCTCCAATCTAAATTTTGCCACCTAAGCTTGATATTAGTGAGTCCATTAAATCTATCTATGTCTAAATTAATGAAAGTAAAGAGAGAGAACCGCTAGGTTGAGGGCAAAGAGAGAATTCTTAGAAAAAGCAATGCCGCCCGGTTTTTATAGTAATCATGATGAAGATATTAAAATGGTTGGTGTCTCACGCCTTGAATCTTTATTTAGCAATATAAAACTTGATGAAAAAGAGACTCAAGATGATTCAACTTTAGCTAGAAGGCGTCCCAATTGTTCGGAGGGTGACAATCTTAATGAAAAAATTGATAAAAGTGTGTTTGGGGAGGTCAAAACATTATCTAGTGATGTGACCACTACTTTGGATTTCAAAGATTTTAATTATGATAGTTATTATTTAATTGAATGTATTTCCATGTTGCAATCCATGATAAATTCACCCAATGCTTATGAACAAAATAAAGCTTTTACGAAACATATTGTAGAAGGTATGATGATGACTTTAGAAGAAAAGTTAGAATTGGAGGTTTCAATACCTAGGGAATTGTATGATGAATGGGAACCTACTATTAAGATAAACATTAAAAATTATGAGTGCAATGCTTTATGTGATTTGGGTGGTAGCATTTCCACTATACCGAAATCTTTATGTGATGTCCTAGGCCTTCATGATTTAGATGAATGTTCTCTTAATTTACACGTAGCGGATTCCACTATTAAGAGACCTTTGGGTAGAATAAATGATGTTCTTATTCTTGCAAATAGAAATTATGTGCCCATTGATTTCATCGTTCTTGATATTGATTGCAGTCCGTCTTGTCCCATAATACTTGGTAGATCTTTCCTATGTACCATAGGTGTTATTATTGATATCAAAGAAGGTAATATAAGATTTCATTTTCCATTAAAGAAAGGAATGTAACACTTCCCTAGAAAGATAATTAAGCCACCATATGAATCTATTATGAGGGCCACCTATGGAATTAATTTGAAGGATGAAAATACTTGAAAGTATGCATTACACCTAGCTAGGGGCATAAAAAAATAGAGCTTGTTGGGAGGCAACCCAATAGTTCTCTTTATTTTCCTTGTTTCTTTTCTGTTTTTGTGTGTGCACACAATTATCCTAATTTTATGGTTGTGTTTTTGTGTTTAAATTAGTGTTTGTGCCAAGTAAAGCCTTTGGGATGATTTGGTTGATAGTTGATTTGATTATGTGAAAAAAAGAAACTTTTGCGCCCAGTAGCAGAACTGTTTAAATTCACTGGAAGTCTGGAACGTGATAAAAACCTGAATTTTTTTACACATGATTGGTATACAAATTACCCACATTTTCCTAAATTTTCAGAAGTTTTGGAGCTACAGAAGTAGTGCGTTTGTCCAGATCATTATAGACTCTTCTGTTTTTGACAGATTTGTTTTCGTTACATTGTTTGCTTGTTTTAATGATTCTATGGATTGTATCGGGGGGTATAAGTCATGGTGAAGTTATAATACAGTAGGTATTACGCAATAATAAAATATGAATGGGTTTAGAACAGTACCTAAAGTTTATGACTGGCTGATTATACTAACGGGTCTTACGAGTTCTCTATTGGATTTTGTGCTGAAGTTTTCAAGTTTTGAGTGAGATCGCGATGGATGAAGGAATAAGGAGTGTCAAGACCCTAAGATTGGGGATGCCCGAGGCACCCCAAGGTAATATTCAAGGACACCCAAGACTCTAAACTTGGGGATGCCCCGGATGGCATCCCCTCTTTCTTCTACCAACCATCGGTACATTACTTGGAGCTATATTTTTATTCATCACATGATATGAGTTTTGCTTAGAGCGTCGTGTATTATATGATTATTTGCTTTGTTTTCTTTTTAGTTTACCACAATCATCTTAGGTGGACACACATTTTGAGAGGGACACACATTATTCGTGATTTGTTTGAATACTCTATATGCTTCACTTATATCTTTTGAGCTAGGCAGTTGCCCTAGTGCTTCACTTATATCTTTTAGAGCACGGCGGTGGTTATATTTTAAGGAAATAGTTGCACTCTCATGCTTCACTTATATCATTTTGAGAGTTTAATAAATAGTAATGGCAATATGCACGTGTTATGAAATTGGTCCTAATATGATAGGTATGCAAGAGGGATATAATAAAAACTTCCATGTAGACCACTGAATATGATAAGTTTGATTCCTTGCAATAGCTTTGTGATATAAAGATGGTAATATGTGGGACGTACTTGTTAATGATTGTGGTTTATTAAGAATATTCGTGTTAATGTTTGTGATTCCCGAAGCATGCACGTATAGTCTGCCATTATGCTAAGAAGTTGGAGCACGATTTATTATTGAATGTCTTCCTTTGCGTGAAGGTCGGGGGTGCGCGATGGTTAACTCCTACCAATCTCCCCCTAGGGGCATGCGTAGTAGTACTTTACTTCGTGGGCTAATAGACATTCACAATAAGTATGTGAGTTCTTTATGACTAATGTGAGTCCATGGATTATACGCACTCTCACCTTTCCGCCATTTGCTAGCCTCTCTGGTACAGTGCATTGGCCTTTCTCACCTCAAGATATGGTACAAAGTTCACCGGTGCATCCAAACCCCGTGATATGATACGCTCTATCACACATAAACTTCCTTATATATTCCTCAAAACAGCCACCATACCTACTTGCCATGGCATTTCCATAGCCATTCTGAGATATATTGCCATGCAACTTCCACCATTCCTTTATTATGACACACAACGTCATTTTCATATTGCTTTGCATGATCATATAGTTGACATGGTATTTGTGGCTCAGCCACCGTTCATCATTTTTTATACATGTCACGCTAGATCATTGCACATCTTGGTACACTGCCAGAGGCATTTATATATGGTCATATTTCGTTCTTTTATCGAGTTGTAATGTTGAGTTGTAAGTAAATATAAGTGTGATGATCATCATTATTTTTATTAGAGCATTTTCCCAAGTGAGAAAATAAAATAATATAAGGCCAAAAAGAGCCTAGAAAAAAGAGGCCAACAAGAGCCCACGAAAAATAGAAAAAGAGAGAAGGGGCAATGTTAGTATCTTTTTCCACACTTGTGCTTCAAAGTAGCACCATGTTTTTCATATAGAGAGTCTCCTATGTAGTCACTTTCAGAAAACTAGTGGGAGTTTTTCATTATAGAACTTGGCTTGTATATTCCAATGACGAGCTTACTCAAATGCTCGAGGTCTTCTAGAGCAATCAAGTTGGATGCACACCCACTTAGTTTTCTTTTTAGATTTCATACACTTATAGCTCTTAGTGCATCCGTTGCATGGTAATCCCTACTCCTTGCATTAACATCAATTGATGGGCATCTCCTAAGCCCGTTGATTAGCCTCGTCGATGTGAGAGTTTCTCCGTTTTTGTATTCTCCATATTAATTTCTACCACCATACTCTATTCCACCCATAGTGTTATATACATGGCTTGCGCTCATGTATTGCGTGGGGGTTGAAAAGGCTGAAGCGCGTTAAAAAGTATGAACCAATTGCTTGGCTTCCACCGAGGTAGTGCATGATTTATACTCTGTGTTAAGAAGATGGAGCATGACAAGGCTATATGATTTTCTAGGGATAGCATTCTTTAACATTTATATTTTGAAAGGCATGACTGTTTGTTTGTATGACTGAGTTTTAATGTGTTTATGTCAAATTATAGGCTATTGCTTTGAATCATTCAGATCTAAATATTCATACCATAAAATAAAGATTACATGATGAACATGTTAGGTAGCAGACCACATTAAAAATTATGTTTTTATCATTTAACTACTCGAGGACAAGCAGGAATTAAGCTTGAGGATGCTTGATACGTCTTCAACATATCTATATTTTTTTATTGTTCCATGCTATTATAGTATCATTCTTGGATGTTTTATATGCAATCATATATCATTTTTTGGGACTAACCTGTTAACCTAGTGCCCAGTGCTAGTTGCTGTTTTTTTGCTTATTTTTGTCTTTTTAGAAAATCGGCATCAAATAGAGTCCAAACGGAGAAAAAACTTTGGATTGATTTTTTCTGGACCAGAAGGGACCCTAGAAGGTTCGGGAGAAGACTTGAAGGGCCACGAGGGAGCGACAAGCTCGGGAGGTGCGCCCCCAGGCTTGTGAGCCTCTCATGCCACCTCTTGAGCTAATTCCACCTCTATAAATTCCCAAATATTCCCAATACATCAGAGAGCCACCTAAAATACTTTCTTCGCCGCCGCAAGTTTCTGTTCTTCCGCAATCCCAACTGGAGGCCTTTTCCGGTACTCTGTCGAAGGGGGAATTGATCACAGAGGGCTTCTACATCAACCTTGCTGCCCTTCCGATGATGTGTGAGTAGTTTACCACAGACCTATGGGTCCACAGCTAGTATCTAGATGGCTTCTTCTCACTCTTTGATCTTCAACACATGTTCTCCTCAATGTTCTTGGAGATCTATTCAATGTAATCTTCTTTTGCGGTGTGTTTGTTGGGATCCGATGAATTATGGGTTTATGATCAGACTATTCATGAGAAATATTTGAGTCTTTTCAGAATTCTTATATGCATGATTGTTGTAGCTTTGTATTTCCCTCTGATTTATCCATTTTGGTTTGGCCAACTAGATTGATTTATCTTGCAATGGGAGAGGCGCTTTGTAATGGGTTCAATCTTGCGGTGATATATATCCTAGTGACAGAAAGGGAAAGACACGTATTTGTATTGTTTCCATTAAGGGGAAAACTACGAGGTTTATTCATATTGGTTGGATTTACTTTGTCTACATCATGTCAAGTTGCTTAAGGCGTTGCTCCATTTTTCATAAACTTAATGCTCTAGGTGCATGCTGGATAGCGGTCGATTTGTGGAGTAATATTAGTAGATGTAGGCAGGAGTCGGTCTACTTGTCTCAGACGTGATGCCTATATACATGATCATTTCCTTCAATATTGTCATAACTAAGCACTTCTCCATCAATTGCCCAACAGTAATTTGTTTACCCACCATGTGCTTTTTGTTCGAGAGAGAAGCCTCTAGTGAAAAGTATGGCCCCCGGGTCTACCTTAACATATATTAAAATCCAAAATGCCTTGAAGCAATTTATTTACCACTCTTTTATTTTGTGTTTCTGTATATCTATCTACCGTTATTAGATTTGATCCTTGCAATTAACCGCCAAGGGGATTGACAACCCTCTTGATCGCGTTGGGTGCAAGTATTTGTTCTATTGTGTGTAGGTGTTGCTCACGAGGTTTCACGTGGTTCTCCTACTGAATTGATAACCATGGTTCTTAACTGAGGGAAATAGTTATCTCTACTGTACTGCATCATCCTCTCCTCTTTGAGGAAATCCCAACGCAACTCACAAGTAGCAGTTGCTAAGATATCCGAGTCACGGCAATCCAGTATCTTATTATTGATGAATAGGAACCTAGTCCAGAATTTCTGAATGGTTTCCTCAAATTGTTGTTTTATGTAGATTAGATCCAAGGCGTCGGGAGGTCCTGAATTACTCGGGCGATCTCGATGTGGGGTGGGTGGGATTAAAAAATTCAATCTCGGCCGCTCGTGGGATTAAAGCTCCAGCGAGTCTGTCCCTTAAAGGGTGTTCCGATGATGAGCAGGCCGAATTGGTTTTGAAATCCAAGTCCTTGGCTCCCCCTGACAGGATGACTTTCGACTCTTGATGAAGGAGGTGTGATCCGTCAACGGGAGATTCAGGCATGGAGATCGTGCCATGAATGCCTTGATCGTTAACCGATACTTCCATCGATCTCTTCTGATCACACAACGAGGCTCTCAATGGAAGGACTAATGTCGGTACTAGAATTAGCAGATCTCGGGTAGTGGGCCCGAGCTGTGGATCTCGGATCCATGGGTAACGGGAGAGGAAGGAGACAGTGTTTACCTAGGTTTGGGCCTTCTCCAAGAGGTAAAACCCGACGTCCTGCTTTGATTGTATTGATGATAGTGATGTACAAAGTACATGCTTGATCTACCTTGAGATCATATGCTGTGTTCTAACCCTAAGGCGAGTAATTATGATCGTGTCTCAAAGGACCTAACCCCTCATCTTATATAGGTACTGGGGTGTCTAGGGTTACACATGGTCGGTTGCCAACTAGGGAAACACATGCCAATAGCCGAAGCAATCCTTGGGGTACACGTCTAGTCTTCGACAGAGTCCATCTTAATCACGCCAAGGTTCGAGGCTTCAAGAGTCCTTCCTTACGAGATCGATGGGCCATGAGCTCGGCCCGTGGACTATGGGCCAACTAGGTTGGTTTCCCTTAGTCCAGGACACCATCACATAGGCTTTTGGTTGAGCAATCACTTCAACAATTGTCTTCGTATCACCTCGACCCCACTTAACAGTGCGGTGGTTCCTATGACTCAATAAACAGAAAATGAAACCTACAAAGAAGAAAAGTCTTTGTATTCTATTGTCTTCACTCATTATCTTCAAAGGCAACCATTGACTTCAATGTCTTCAGACATTTTTAGGGACCGTCTTCGATAGTTAAACCAAATTTTCAGGGACTTCTATCTATGTATCATGTGAATCTCACAAACACATTAGTCCCTCAGCCAAGTTTATCGTCAATACTCCAAAACCAACAAAGAGGTGGCACTTGATGCACTTACACAGTGACTATGTGTTTCACTAACTATCACTCTGTCTGCACTTTTGTGACATTTTTGCCTTAGTCAGTGTATTATTTCTAGTTTTGGACTTTCAATCTGATTAGATGTACGTATATGCGCCCTGGCAGAAAAAACTTGCTAAAGGTGATCTCTAATTTGTGGAAAATTGATAGAAACATACTTCTCAAGTTCATTTTGTTGGAATTGATCAAATCGCAAGTTTAAGAATTTTCTATACAACAGAGTTTTCAAGTTTTGCCATGGCAGAAATGCAATGTTTGTTTGCCTTGGCAAATTTTGCAAAGTTCGTGGCAATTTTTCATCTCTGTCCTTGTTCACGAACCATGGAAATTTCTCTATATGACAACATTCATGTGATTTGCCATGGCACTTTTTTTATCTGAAAACATGGGAAACTTGCCATGGCAGCTTTGCCATGTTCAAAAACATGACAAAGTTATAGATGTTAAAAAACATGGCAAACTTAAGATGTTTTTGGCAAATGTATTAATGGGGCATGCATGGCAATTGTATTTCATGGGGCATGGAAAAAATACTTTTATCCACAACCAAAAGTGGGATTTTTCTACTTTTTCTTTACATGGCAGCTTTACTTTTAATGACATGGCAAATTTTACTTTAATTTTTTTTGACATGGCAAATTTATTGTATATAGCATGGCAATTTTAATTTAAATACGACGGCAAATTTACATTTCCAAAACATGACAAATTTTAATATGTAGCATGGCAAATATACTTGTGTAGCCATGGCAATTTTGAATTTATTTCCATGGCAAAATTACACCATTTTTGCCATGGCAAATTTAATCCATTTTTGCCACGGCAATTTGCTCCTTTTTTTGCCATGACATACTTTTAGTGACATGTCAAACTTTACTTTTGTTTTGCCATCGCAAATCTATTGTAAAGAGCATGGCAATTTTACATTTTTCGGAACATGGCAATTTTTTACTATGTAGCATGGTAAATATACTTGTGTTCCCAGAGCAATTTTTATTTTTTTTCCATGGAAAAATGTAATCCATTTTTGCCATGGCAAAGTTTACTCCATTTTTTGCCATGGCAAAAGTACTTTTATTCACATGGTAAATTTTAGTTTAATTTGTCATGTGAAAATTTTCTGCTTTTTACATTTCTGTATTGTGTAAGTGCATCTAGTGCCACCCCTAGTTGGTTTTGGAGTATTGACGACAAATTTGGTTGATGGACTAATGTGTTTGTGAGAATTGCAGGATAACACAGTCTTGTCCCTCATTGATTCGGGTTTACCTACGGAGATGACCCCTAAAATGTATGAAGACATTGAAGACAATGGTGGTATATGAAGGTATTCGTATTGAAGACTATAACAAGAGAAGACATTGAGTGAAGACTATGGAGTGCGAAGGCGTATCGTTTCGTTGTTTCCTGTTTCTTCCGTGTTGAGTCATAGGAACCACCGTCTTTGTTAAGTGGGGTCCAAGTGAACAAAGTCGAATGATCAAGTGATGCTCAACCCAAATCCTATGTCTTCGACGAAGACAATGAGAGCAAATCTTATCCAGAGCTGGATGAGTCAGCTTTTCTTGTAGCCCAAGTAAAGTTGCCGTGTGTGTTTGAAATCGACCGTTGGAACACGTGTCGGTTCCTTAGTGACCCAGGTCATTTCGGACATATCGGTCGAGGTTGCCTAGTGGCTATAAATAGCCCACCCCTACACCATAAATTGGTGGCTGCTCAGAGTTAGTGCACGGCTTTTGTCGTTTGAGAGCAACCCACCTCGAAGCCTTTGAGAGAGAAATCCTTGCGAGGACAAATCCCAAACACCCAGAGCCAAAGAGTGTTAGGCATCACTGAAGTCTTTCTGTCTGCGTGACCTGAAGACTTATTGCACTTGAGGACTGTGAATCCTCCAGCCGGTTAGGCGTCGCGTTTTGAGCATCCAAGAGTCATTGTGGATCGCCGGTGAACGAAGTCTTTGAAGGTTTGGAAGTCTACCTTGAAGACTTACCAGAGTGATTGGGCGAGGACTGTGTGTCCTTAGCTCAAGGGGAATAAGGTGAAGACGCGGTCTTCTGAGTTGAATCTCAGCCTCCCTAACCAGACGTCACGGTTGTCACAAAGAATCGAACTGTCCAACAAATCCTGTGTCTTCATCAAGTGACTGGTTCTATCCTCTTCCTTCCCTTACTTAGTGTTTGTCTTCGTGAAGTCATTGGCTATTTGTCTTATCTGTTTGACTTCATTGCTTGACTACCATAGTTGGTTGGCTTCATACCATCTTCAATCCTGATCCTTACTACTAAGCTGCTATTAGTCTTTGTACTTTCACATTACAAAGATACTTGACTATGGTTTGCTTGGTGTAGTTTATCTTCCGCTGCATATCAGTTAGGTCAATTCTATTGTTCGTCTTCGAAACTTCCATGTTTAGAAGACTTTCATAAAAATCGCCTATTCACCCCCCCTCTAGTCGATAACTAGCACTTTCAATTGGTATCGAGCAAGGTACTCCCTTGTTACGTGTGATTCAGTTTAACCACACGGAGTTTTAGCTATATCGATTGCGGGGATAATCAAAGTCTCCGCTGCTTGCCCGTGTTCGATGGAACCGAATATCCCTCTTTGGAAGAATAAGATGCGCATGCATCTTGAAGCCGATGATGTCGACCTCTGGTATGTCGTCAAGAACGGCGTTCCTAAAACTGGTGAAGGCGTCACCCTAGCGATGTCAAGAAGTTCATTCAATCGACTCAAGCGCCAAGAACATTATCTGTGGTCATCGACCAAAGGACAATATGGCCGTGTGAGTGCTCTGGAAACGTCGAAGCTAGTCTGGGACTGGCTATCCAAGGTCAACGAAGGCGTCTCAACCCAGAGAGATCAAAGGATCAGTGTTCTTCGCAACCTCTTCAACCACTTCAAGAGAAACGACAATGAAAATGTCCAGCTCACGTTTGATCATCTCACCGACATCACAAATGAGCTTCGTGCTCTCGGCGCACTGAGATCACCAAGCATGAAATCGTCAAGACACTATTGAGATCACTTGATGACTCCTTTGACACCCTTGCCCTCATGATACAAGAACGCATACGACTTCAAGACACTCGATCCGTCGATATACTTGAGAGGCTCAACACACATGAGTTCCAGCTTTACGAGAAAAGAGATATCTATGGTCCCAACTATGGACGAACTCGCGCTTTGAAGGCAAAAGTTGTTTCCTCATCCGAAGAAGAATCATTGCAGTTACGATGATCCCGAAGACATTGGAAAGGAACTTGCTTTGCTTGTGAAGAAGTTCCAGAAGTTCACTAAGAAGAAAGGCTTCAGAAAGTCTTCACGATCTAGCTCAAGAAATGATGAAGCTTCCACTCATGACCACAAGAAGGGAACTTGTCACAAGTGCAAGAAACCTGGACACTATATATCTGAGTGTCCACAGTGGGATAATGAGAAGAAGAAGAAGAAGAGCAAGGAATATGATTCTGATGACAAGAAGAAGAAGAGATCTTCAAAGTCTTCTTCCAAGTCCTCATCAAAGTCTTCATCTCATAAGAAGAGCTCATCTGGCAAGGTTCGTGCTTTTGTTGGCAAGGAAATGGATTTAGAGGAGGAGTCTGCTTCTGAGGAGGCGGAGGTGGAGTCTGGAGAGGAGTCCGACCCTGGCGTTGCAAGTCTGGCTCTAGCCACAGCCTATGTTGCCAAGTCCATCTTCAACACTGAAGACAATGACTTCCACACCTGGCAAGGCGATGACATGGATGACCCTGCTCCCACCTACTGCTTCATGACACGTGGTGCCAAGGTAAAATCACGTGATGCTTACTTTCCAACATCAAGTGAAGATGACTCTGATTGTGAATCCAAGCCCAGCTACAAAACACTTGCTAAAATTGCAACTGAACAACAAAAAGCTATGGAACATACTCAAAAATTGTTAGACAAAAGCGATGACCTGTTGGATGCGGAAATGACACGTTCACAGTCCTTAGTTGAAGACATAAAAAATCTTCATGCTAAGTACCAAGAACTTGAAAGTCGCCATGAATCGCTCTCAACCACTCATGAAAAGCTCTCCTATGGTTATCTTCAAAGGAAGCAAGAGCTTGAGAAATTGAGAGCTGCTCATGAAGATCTTCAAAAAGAGAATGAGTCACTTCGCACTCAACAGATAAGTTCCACTCAGGATGGATTTGAACCACCATGTCTAAAATGCCTTGAGCGTGATATCGCTACCTCTGTTGCTGAATGTTCAACTGCTGCTACTGTTGCATTGTCTTCAACTACTGATGTGGTAACTAACCCCTCTGCGGAGGATACCACTTTATTCTTGTGAAAATGCTAGGTTGAAGACATTGCTTGAAACGAGGGATGTATAAAAGTCCGAAAGGGCATCGACACTTTGCGATGTCCTCAAAAGCGGATTCTGAACCAAAACCCTAGGAAAGAGGGTGTTGGGTTCGAGAGGAAAATGAATGTTGATGGTTCCTCTTTGGAAGCCCCGCGGTATCCCAAAACCACATGGGTTCTTTGCAAAGGGACCTTCAGTGGATCCATCCACCTTATCTGGCTTTACCCTGCTAATCCTATTATCATTGATGAATCCTTTGATGCAAACTATAAACTGTTCAAAAATCTAATGGTGAAGTGTTTGCGGTATATTGGTACTAACTGCAGGAATGGACCACCTATGAAGAAGATCCGGTTCCCAAAAGTTGTCTTGAGAATCTTCCGATGAATGTGATCATGACACCACAGGATGAAGACAAACCCCGGATCTAAGGCGTCATATGGTCCAAAGGCTTCAAGCAGATAGAGGACTCACAGAGTCACCCTAACGCCAATGTTTTGCAGGGAAACCGTACTCAAACCTATGAATATGAGCGTGTGTCTTCAAACCGCTATGTTCATAGAACTAAGAACTTTTCTGCTTATTCATATGAGTATCGTTCATCTCCTGCAAGGCTATTTGCTAGGGCTTCAAAGCCGAAGTTCTCAGATGCTGCACTTAGACTCATTTCTTCTAAGCCACCCCTGAAAATGTGGGTGGTTAAGAAGAATTAACTTTCTTTGCAGAAAGGGTCTCGGTAGAAAATTAAAGGCGTCGATGATATTCTTTGGGGACCTAAAACATCTTGTAGGCGCAAGATTAAATGCCCAAATGGTCTCACTATGTATTTTGTTCTGAATCGTTTGCCATTCATCCTATCAGTCCTAATCTTGATTTGAGCTTCAATAATCCACTTGCCGTCAAATGTTTATGCTTCACAATGCTCTTGGTGAAGCCTATGCCCCTAACTGCATCTTGTAGGGTATGACACCTCATGCTTGTAATGGATTATGGACAGCGGATGCACCAATCACATGATCGGTGCTCGAAGTCTTCTCATGGACTCAACCTTACGTCCATCGGACAAGAGTCACATCACATTTCTTGACCTTTGGTAAAGCAAGGTATTGGGTCTAGGTAGAGTTGCAATCTCAAAGGATCAACACATGGATAAAGTGATGCTTGTTGAATCCCTTGGTTTCAACTTAATGTCATCTCAATGCTTTGTGACTTGAACATGATTGTGATATTCGGAAAATATCGTTGCCTTGTACTAATGGAATTTGACAAGTCTCTAGTCTTTGAAGGGTATAGGAAAGATGATCTATACATGGTAGATTTCTCGGCAGGTCCATGACTTGCCGTATGTCTTCCGGGCAAAAGCTTCAGAATGCTGGCTCTGGCATCGGAGGCTGGGGCATGCTGGCATGAGGAACTTACACACACTCGCCAAAAAGAAGCATGTCATTGGCATCGAAGGTGTCAAGTTCAAGAAGGATCATCTGTGTGGTGCCTGCGAAGCTGGAAAGATGACTAGGGCAAAGCACCCCTCGAAGACAATCATGACGACATCTCAACCCTTCGTTTGTTACACATGGACTTATTTGGCCCTACTCACTACTCTACCCTCACAACAATCGCTTGTCTCTATGGCTTCGTCATTGTTGATGACTACTCAAGATATACATGGGTGCACATAATTCTCTACAAGACTGAAGTACAAGATGTCTTGGGGCGCTTATAAATCGAGCCATGACCAATTATGGCATCAAGATCAAGCATATCGAGAAGTGACAACGGCTTGAGTTCAAGAACACGGACTTGATCTATATCTGGATACAATGGGAATCACTCATGAGTTCTCTGCTCCATACACACCTCGGCAAAATGGCATCGTGAGCGCAAGAACAGAACCCTCATTGAGATGGCTCGAACAATGCTCGACGAGTACAAGACACCAAGAAAGTTACGGCACGAAGCTATTGATACTGACATGTCACGTCATCAACCGTGTTTACATCCATAAGCTTCTCGAACAAAACATCCTATGAGCTCCTTCTTGGCAAGAAGCCAAATGTCGCCTACTTGAGTATTTGGAGCTAGGTGCTGGATCAAGGATCCCCATCACAAGTCAAAATTTGCACCTAAAGCTCACGAAGGCTTCATGCTCGGTTACGGAAAGGACTCACACTCTTACAGAGTCTTCAATCTCTATCTCTACAAAATCATCGAAACTGTGGATGTGCGATTTGTTGAAACCAATGGTTCACAAAGAGAGGTCCTGCCAAGTACACTAGATGAAGCTCCGCCCAGCGAATCTATCAAGCTGATGGGAACTGGTGAAATCATGCCTTCTGAAGCACAGCCTGAAGAGGAACTTATCATTTCTGCACCTAACCATCATGAAGACAATGCTCGATCAAGATAATCCTCCCAACGATGACAATGATCGGCCAAGAGCAAAGTCTTCGTCCAATTCATCCTCAAGTCGCAAATGAAGTACAAATTGAGAAGATAATTGATAGCATCAATGCACTGGTCCACTTACTCGCTCAAGAGCAACACAGTTATCATATTTCGATGGGCACTTTTCTTTTGTGTCAATATCATAACCCAAGAAAGTAGCTGAATCCTTTATGGAACCTGAATGGATACAAGCTATGCTAGAGTAACTTCAACAGTTCAAGCTGAACAATGTTTGGGAACTTGTCAAGCGTCCTGACCCTCACAAGCATAACATTATTGGCACAAAATGGATATATCGAAACAAGCAAGATGAGCATGGTCAAGTCGTCAGAAACAAAGCACGACTTGTGGCTCAAGGATATACTCAAGTTGAAGGAATTGACTTGATGAAACATTTGCTCTGTGGCTGGGCTTGAAGCTATTCGCATCTTGATAGCCTACGCTAACCACCACAACATCTTGCTATATCAAATGGATGTGAAGAGTGCATTTCTCAACGGCAAGATTGAAGAAGAAGTATACGCCGCTCAACCACACGGGCTTTGAAGATCCAAAACATCCCGATATGGTGTACAAGCTAAACAAAGCAACTGTATGGCCTCAAACAAGCTCCTCGCGCTTTGATGATACGATCAAAGACTTCACGAAGAGCAAAGGCTTCAAACACGGATCCCTCGATCCAACGCTCTTCACGAAGACATATGATGGTGAACTGTTTGTGTGCCAAATATATGTGGATGACATAATCTTCTACCGCACCAACCGTAAGTACAAAGTGATGAGTTTGGATACATGATGCAAGAGCAATATCGGATGTCCATGATGGGTGAGCTGAAGTTCTTCCTTGGTCTTCAAATTAAATCGACAAAGGAATGGCATCTTCATATCACAAGAAAAATACCTTAAAGATTGTCTGAAGAAGTTTGGAATGCAAGATTGCAAAGGTTACACGACGCCAATGCCAGCCAAACACCATCTGGGTCCCGACGACAATGGTAAAGAATTCGATCAAAAGGTATACCGCTCCATGATTGGTTCCTTACTTCACCTATGTCCATCTAGGCCAGATATTATGCTTAGTGTTTGCATGTGTGCTCGATTCCAAGTGGCACCAAAGGAATCGCATCACTTAGCGGTGAAGCGAATTCTTTGATATTTGGCTCACACCCCAACACTCGGATTATGGTATCCAAAGGGCTCAGAATTTGATTTGGTTGGATTCTCGGATGCTGATTATGCTGGTGACAAGGTGGATCTCAAGTCTACATCAGGCACATGTCACTTTACGGCACGATCACTTGTCATTGGTCTTCAAAGAAGCGTAATGTATCACTCTTAAGCGCCGAATCTGAATACATTCTTCTTTGGATCTTGATGCGCTCGGCTTCTATGGATGGAGCAAACTCTCAAGGACTATGGCATCAATCTGAAACAAGTACCTCTTTTCCGCGACAACGAAAGTGCCATCAAGATTGCCAACAATCCAGTCCAGCACTCGAACACAAAGCACATTGAAATTCGTCATCACTTTATCATAAATCATGTCATGAAGAAACATATTGACATCATTCACGTCAACACTGAAGAGCAACTGGCAGATATCTTCACAAAGCCCTTGGATGAGAAAAGGTTTTGCAAGTTACGGTGTGAGCTAAATATCTTGGAATCCTCAAATCTCCTGTGATCAGGCACACATCCTAACACTTATGCATGATGATGACTTAGATGTGCAACACACGAAGTAAAGTATATCTTCAATCAATGAAGACTTACATTCTAAGTGTGAATACATTAACATGGAATTTGACTTCGGAGCGCCACGATAATTGTGCTTGTGATATGCAGGTCTAATACTTCCTATACTGATTGGGTAACGCCACCACCAAATTTCTCTGTTTGAAGTGTTTCACTCATGGCGTTATTTTAGCTATGTCTTCACATTTGATTTATCTTCAAAGTTCAACTTATCTTCATGATTTCCTTCACTATGCTGATTTGATTGCTTTCGGATATATGTATACTAGTGTTATGTCCTCTACAACATTCACTTATAGCTATGTCTTCCTAATTGAATCTTTTGAACTAAGTGAATGTGATCGGACCCTAATCTCTCTATGCTTTCTATCTCAAACTCTATCTGTCCAAATCGTATGCATTCTATTAAAACTGTCGAATGTCTTGTCTGCGTCCTTGTCAGCAGAAGACACAGAGACAAACATTGAGTCTGTTTTAAATGATTCATCATTATTGTTTGAAATCCGGAGAAGCCGGAACGACCATCCGACAAACACGGAGGGCATGGGAACGATGGGACAACTCCGAGTATGTTGCATGCTTGCCACGTACCCCTCGGATGTGAACCGCCCGAGAACACTGAGTAATTGTGTCGTGCCGCATACCACCTTATAAATACTTGTCCCTGCAGTAAAAGAAAACCTTCTTCCACCTCTCCACCTCGTCAAAACCCTAGCGCCACCGCTAGCTCGCGACGACGCCGGCGACGAAGCGCTTAGCTGCCGCGACTTCTCCGACGCCGTCCTCACGCCGGCCGCGAACATTGTCTTCTCCGCCGCCGCCGTAGCTGTCCTCCGTTGCCAAGTTAGGGCACAGTGGATTGAACTGCTCGGTCTCCTACTCATCCCATCTAGCAGTTCTTCGTGTGGTAAATATAACTCTATTTTTACCATCCTTTTGATCCTCAAAGATTCATCCTGTTTACCAAAGTTGGTTTCTACCTATACAATGCTAGATCTATTATGTCTGCATCTCATATTGCCTAGTATATTCACTTAAGCTTCATATCTAGTTAGATTCCTCACTTGTACCTATTCACGGATTCGTACAAATCTGGAACCAACGTATAAGTGAATGTCTTCGCATCATGAGGTCAATGTCTTCAAACTGATTTATCTTCAAAATCTTCTGAGAATGCATAGGACCTCTTCCCCTTCCCTCGCATCTCTAATCTTTGTCACAGTACATGTCCGTGTGATAATCCCTTGGTTCTCATAGTCGCATTCGCTTTGCGAGAATTCTTACAAGATCACATTAACTCTCCCGATGCCGGTTCTGTTTGTCTAGCAAGCGAAAGCTTCAAGCCTTTGAACATATTGAAGCCATTCAGTTTGAAGTTCATGGCTGCAGAGAAATCGATGAGGAAGGGTGGCGACAAAGATCGTGAGGGAACATCAAAAGATTTACTGATGACCTCATGAGCTTTACAAGACAGATCCTGAAGAGACTTACAATCAGCGTAAGACACAAATCCAATGGATTCGACGATATTGGGCTGAACAATGGTTCAAATACAAGTTCGTGACCCAGGAATATGCTGAGAAGAATGCTATCAAAAGTCCTTGGGGGTGATATTCTCTTTCGAGGCCTTCCACCCAAGAACAGAGCTGAAGCTATTGCACAAGGTTTCTATCCTTGTATGGTCCGTGGACCTCAGCCTGAAAATGCCGACCCAACGTCATTGCTTTGGTGTCGTGACGATAATCTCTTCAAGCGAAACTTTCAGCACGCAAAGGCATCGGCCAAGGAAAACAAGAAGTCATTGGGATTAGACTTCAACCCTGGTCCCTCTGCTCCCCGTGCTGACGGCTCCCGTGATGCAGAGCCCAATGTCATCGGTCCCTTCTACAACCTTGATGGCCTCATCACTCACATCGCGGTCCAAGGTGCCCAAGTGGATCATTCTGACGATGACACTGACACTGATGAAGCCCCAGCTCCTACTCCAAAGCCGCAGAAGCTAAAGAAGGCTAAGGCTTCAAGATCAGCTGCTCCTCCAAAAGCTTCACGTGCGAAGCCACTGGCCACTGCACCTCCTGAAGACAGTGTGCAGTCTGAAGATCAATCACGTATCTCCAAGAAGACGGAGAAGAAAAAGAAAATCGTCAGACATTCTGATCAGACGTTAACTCCTGCTGCCATTCTGCGAGAAGAGCACACCGATCCGGCCCAAATGATGAAGATCTTGCAGATGATGCTCTCGAGCAACTGATCAAGAGCAAGGAAGAAGCAGAGATCTTCAATGATTTGCCTCTCTTTGATGTGAAAATCATCCATCACTTCATTGATGAGTGGTTTAACAACCCAAATCTCAGCTTTGAAGATCTGCAACTTCCCATTGGCCTCAGCATCTCCTTCAATGGTGCCATTGCTTCTGAGCTAGCTCTCGCTCAGCGTCTCGTTGAACTGAAGCACAAGATCGACTATGAGAAGGCTCAGTTCAAGAAGCATGTGGCAAAGCTCAGCGTGCAAGATGTCAAGAACTTCAAGACCATGTTGCACGAGCTCAAAGAAGCCTTTCACAAGAAGCGTGATGAAGCTAAAGGCTCTCGTGAGCGCATGAAGAGCCTGGCTGACAAGTGTGTACTAGCCTACAATGAGGCTGAGAAGCGCAAGGCTCTTGGCCGTCCTGGCATTGACCCCAGAATGGCTGCCAAGAAGAAGAAGCCACCAACTGATCAAGTTGCACCGTCAAGGCAAGAACAACCTCGCATAGTCTTCCCAAGCAGCATGACTGGCTCGAAGCCAAAGGTTAGATCAACCGCTTCAGAACAGAAGAAGACGAGGGCTGCCGAGGCTGAAGCAAGAAAAAGGAAAATCCTGAAGCCTCTGATGTTTCTCCCTCCAAGAAGAAGCGCAAAACCAAGAAGAATCGGGCTGCTTCCACAGAGCCCTTAGTTGTTGAACCTATCTCAGTGGTTCGACCTGCATCTGAACACCAAGAACGACGAATGATAGTTCATGAGCACGCTTCCACAGAGGCTCCTGAAGTGAAGACATTCCAGCGATTGATCCCATCATCTTTGAAGACATTGGTCACCATGACAATGTTGAAGATGATGACGTTCTTCCTCAGATCGAACACAACCTGGTATCATCGCCTGTTCCCACGAACAGCGAACTCATCAGCATTGGTCGTCCTCTGACGCCAATCGCTCAGGATGCATCATGGGCTGATCACCCACAACAACAAGACTCCCCGCGTACTCCCCAACAATAATAAGTCACACCACCTGTCCAAGAAGAAGAGGAAGACCTTGAGGCCCAGCCAACTCCATCTCCAAAGGCGCCGCCAAGATTCCGCAGCTTCGCAAAGGACCAAGGCCACAAGTCCTCTCTTCGAGCGTTCGGAAGGAGAAGTGCACCACCAATCTATTGCACGTCAAGTGTTTCCGAAGCCACTCCAACTGTGAATGTCTCCGAGTCTGAAGTCAAAGTCTTTGAAGACAATCCACATCGTCACCGATGACAACCCAAAGATAAGAACGTGTCCCTACTCCCCCATTGCGTAAGAAGTTGTTCGAAGTGAATGTGGCGGTGCCCGACCCTCCGGCTCATCAAGTGGAGGTTGAAAATCTTGAGGCCGCCACCACCAACACAAATGAAGCCAATGACATAGTCATGGTGAAGCCAATGTGGAACTGCACCAACCAATGTGCCCGAAGCCAATGATACAACTGCTCCTGAAGCCCCTGTTGTGCAACCTGAATCCACTGTTGTTGCCTCTGCTCCTGTTCCGCCACCAAGGCCCTACACAATTGAGCAAGTCTACAACTATGGTCAGTTAGTCACTATCAGATGGCCCGTTCTGGTCCCTCCGCCTCATGCCTCTGGTCCTCAGTTTGAATATCATGTTGGGCATAGGCCTCTGGTCCAGAAACCAAAGCCAAGACTGCCAAGGTTCCTGTGCATCGCCACCTCTCCGTGGTACTTCAATGCAAATGGCTTCAAGGCCCACAACACTTTCTTTGACAGAGCAAAGAACCCCTACTCAAGGCCAAGAATCTCATCGGATCGTTTGGAGCTATCAACAACGGCTATTACTCCTGCGTTACAGATGATCAAGGGCACATTTTCCCTCATATGCGCCTCGACATCGAAGCCATTGCAGGACTGCCATGCTTAGAAGAAGCACTTGATCGCTTTCATGATGCAGTGCCTTTCGACTTTGTGATGTACAAAGAACATTGGAATGAGGAACTTTTGCTTCAATTCTATGCTACACTCCACATTCGCGGCTACTACAGAGATACGAAGACATGGGTTCTCGAGTGGATGACTGGAAATGTTCATCATGAAGCCAAAGCTCTTGACGTCATTGAGCTTACCGGCCTACACACTCCCGGAGAGCTGTTCGAACCTAATTGTCAACTCGACCGCAATGCACTGGAGAGCATCTTCCATAAGCCAGAGCCCAACATGAGTGAGATGTTGAGCATGATGAAGCCTTTGCCACCTAACGCTGAATACCCAAAGGAGTTCTTTGTTGATGACCTTGAGTATCTGCCTCGCACAATATATCACATCATCGTATCTAACTTTATGGCCTATCAAAGGGCATTCGTCATCTGCAAAACTTGAAGGAGCCATGAAGACATTGGTCTTTTACATCCTCAATGGCATCAGCTTCAATACACAAGAATTCTTCATCCGGCAACTGGCTGCATCTGGTTCTGACCTTTTTGGCCTGAAATTCTATGCTCCATGGGTCATGCGCCTCATCAAGCTACACTCTGCTGTCAACTATCAGCCCTCTGCTCACAATCATCTGATCTTTCTACCCGAGGTTGACATGTCAGTGGAAGCCATATACCCTGAGCCTGCCAAAACTCCACTTTGCCTTCAAAATGCAGATCGCCATAGCTTCTCTCAACCCATGGAAGGCATCCAAGCAGTATCTCGTGTCTATCCAATGGCTGGGAACACTCGTATGCCTCACCGTGCGCAAACTGAAGCTACTGAGAGCACAATTGCCCAAAGGCCTCGGAAGCGCTCTCGTATCCTCAATGACCGAGAACTTCTTGTGGCACTGGATCAGAAACAAGATAAGCATCACTATTGGCTCAAGCGACAGATGCAAAGCCTCTTGGTGGACGTCAATCGCATTCGAAATCTTGCCACCAAGAATGCTTTTGTCACTCACGAGACATGCCGTCGGTCATGGAAGAGTTTGACACTGCTCAGTGCTGAAGCAGATCTTCAAGACGATGGCTTCACTAAAAGATTCAAGTTTGACTCCACTCCTCCACAGAATGTTGTCCTACGTCGAACTCCATTCCTTGAAGACTCTGACTATTCTTCCTCTGCGGCAACTGTGAATGCCAGAGTGATCGATGATGAAGCCGATGCTACTTCACCGCCCCCTACTTCTGCACGCATCGACACTGCACCAAGTTCGCTCGCACCGCCAAACAACAACGACAACCCTGCTGCTTCACCTTCTCCTGATGAAAGCGAGTAGATGCTCTATGTCTTCAAACCTTTTTGGTCCTTACTGACAAAAGGGGGAGAAGCATATGAGTTTGGTAGTCTTCAAGCGGGTTCATATGGGCGGTTGCTCTATATTTTGCCTAGTGTTCACAACTCTCGCTTTTGATACATTTGGTTCTTTGAGTTGTAACACTTAAACTCGATGGTCGTCTGCTACTTATTTGCTTTTCTGTGATGCGATGATAAATTCCGCATGTGCGATGATAACTTCCGCACTTAGATCATTCTGCAAACATCCATTTTCCATTATGCATGTCATTCTATTAGTTATATCATTTCATGCATGATGAATTATCTTCATAAGTTGAAGAGGATCTCCACAAATACAACCTTCCATGTGCATTTGCATTCCAAAAGCAAATTACTTATATGCACATCTTCAGGGGGAGCCCTTGCCACTTATGAAGACAATACCCTATCCTTTACAATTTCACATATTTTATCCCCGTTGAAAACTTCAACCAGTTTGTCATCAATCACCAAAAAGGGGGGAGATTGTAAGTGCATCTAGTGCCACCTCTAGTTGGTTTTGGAGTATGGACGACAAATTTGGTTGAGGGACTAATGTGTTTGTGAGAATTGCAGGATAACACAGGTAGTGTCCCTCATTGATTCGGTTTACCTACCGGAGATGACCCCTAAAAATGTATGAAGACATCAAAGACAATGGTGGTATATGAAGGTATTCATATTGAAGACTATGGCAAGAGAAGACATTGAATGAAGACTATGGAGCGCGAAGACTGTGTCCTTTCGTTGTTTCCTGTTTCTTCTGTGTTGAGTCATAGGAACCACCGTACTGTTAAGTGGGGTCCAAGTGAACAAAGTCGAATGATCAAGTGATGCTCAACCCAAATCCTATGTCTTCGAGCGAAGACAATGAGAGCAAAACTTATCCAGAGTGGATGAGTCGACTTTGCTTGTAGCCCAAGTAAAGTTGTCGTGTGTGTTTGAAATCGACCGTTGGAACACGTGTCGGTTCCTTAGTGACTCGAGGTCATTTCGGACATATCAGGTCGGGTTGCCTAGTGGCCATAAATAGCCCACCCCTACACCATAAATTGGTAGCTGCTCGAGTTAGTGCACGGCTTTTGTCATTTGAGAGCAACCCACCTCGAAGCCTTTGAGAGAGAGAAATCCTTGCGAGGACAAAGCCCAAACACCCAGAGCCAAAGAGTGTTAGGCATCATGAAGTCTTTACTGTCTGCGTAACACGAAGACTTATTACACTTGAGGACTGTGAATCCTCTAGCCGGTTAGGGCGTCGCGTTCTGAGCATCCAAGAGTCATTGTGGATCGCGGTGAGCGAAGTCTCAGAAGGTTTGGAAGTCTACCTTGAAGACTTACCAGATTGATTGGGCGAGGACCGTGTGTCCTTAGCTCAAGGGGAATAAGGTGAAGACGTGGTCTTCGAGTTGAATCACAGCCTCCCTAACCCAGACGTCAGCTTGTCACGGCAAGCTGGAACTGGTCCAACAAATCTGTGTCTTCATCAAGTGGTGGTTCTATCCTCTTCCTTCCCTTACTTAGTGTTTGTCTTCGTGAAGTCATTGCCTATTTGTCTTATCTGTTTGACTTCATTGCTTGACTACCATAGTTGGTTGGCTTCATACCATCTTCCATCCTGATCCTTACTACTAAGCTGCTATTAGTCTTTGTACTTTCACATTACAAAGATACTTGACTATGGTTTGCTTGGTGTAGTTTATCTTCCGCTGCATATCAATTAGGTCAATTCTATTGTTCGTCTTCGAAACTTCCATGTTTAGAAGACTTTCATAAAAATCGCCTATTCACCCCCCCTCTCTAGTCGATAACTAGCACTTTCATATTGAAAGATGGTAATGTTATGAACTTCTAATCCATTGATATGGCATTGCTCAGATTTTTTTTATACATGCCCAATGGCATTTTTAGTAGGAATGTTTTTATCTATCCTATTTGTCAATTTTTTTTTGTTTTTTCATTATATCATGGCAAACTATTCTGCGCTCAATTGTAATGAAGTGTGTATGAACATCATGGCAAATCAAGTAAATTTCTATAATATACCTTTTTTCATGATTATATGATAGTTTTGTTCATTAGAGCATGCCAACTTATTGTTCCTAGATTTTTTTAAGGAGTGTATTTCTTGGTCTAGTATATTTTTGTAGGCTTTTTGTGTTTTCTCTATTTGTTGGGACTTGGGCCTACAATATTGTAATTCTTTTTTTTTATTCTTGAAGGCAATCGTGTTTCTGGGCTGGTCCGCTAGAAGGGAGGGAGCGGGTTAGTTTGGGGGGGGGGGGAGATCGTACCGAATGAGATCGTTTGTTCGCGGGAGCAAGTAGCCGAGGAGCGCTCGTTCTCAGCCTCCTCAAGGGTTACTTGGGGTGGGCTGAAAGTGTGCCACTTGGCGCGCTCTCAGCCGCCGCCACGTGTCGCGCTCTAGGCGCTCTCTCCGGATTTTTTTTCCCGCATTAATTTTCGGCTTTTAGATGGTTTTTTCAATTTTTTTAGCTTTTTGAATTATTATTTTTGTGCAAAAATAACACATTTTTTTCCTTTCGTTAGAGGCACGATTTTGCTTCCGTAAGAGGCATGGCCGTGCCACTCGGAAAAGAAAAAGAACCGCATTTTCTTATTTCGTGAGAGGCATGGTTTTGCTTCCGTGAGAGGCATGGCCGTGCCACTCGGGAACAAAAAAACGTGTTTTTTTGGCTTCCGCGAGAGGCACTGTTTTGTTCTCGCGAGAGACACAGTTTTCCTTCCACGAGAGGCACGACCGTGCCTCTCGAATAAGAAAAAGAAAATGTGTTTACTTTTTTTTTCTTCCGCAGAGGCATTGATTTTCTTCCGTGAGAGGCCCGGTTTTTCGCCTTTTTTTGTCTGTTTTTTTTAGAAAAAAAGTTCTTCAAAACCTATGAACATGAGACTAGTTTTGAAGATCTCGACGCGAGGAATCCAACGGTGAAACAGTTCGAGGTTTAGACGAAATATTTTGAATAAACGGATCTACGATAAAAGGGGAATTTTCCATTGTGCCACTTGTAGCAACCTAGAGAGGGCGAAGTGACCTTTGAAAGGAGTAGTCCTCAATTAGTGATCTCGCTCCGCTCTCCTGGATCGAACACAATGTTCAATCTGGCTCTTCCTTTCCCCGAGCGTTCGGGAGATATCCACGTCATTTATTTAAGCCAAGTGTGTCTTGCGATATTTTTCAAGATTGCTAGGTCTTAGTCGAATGAGACTTAACGAAGTCTTAGCCGATGCTATATTCGTTAGAATTTTTTTTGAGCCCTGACCGTAGAACAATCGTTCTACGGTATTTTCCTTAATAAAATCAAGTCACAAATATGGTACAAGTTATAATACAAAAATGTTACAGGGAACAAAAGTCCTCAGCCAATCCCAGCTCTAGGAATCATAGGCAAACCCATTAAAGATTTAAATTTGTCCATTCCTTGACCCTGATAGCTTTATCCTCTTTGGCTCGGAGTTGCACAGCCCAAAGCCCTTCTGACAGGTGAAATTTCCATGAATCAATAGCCGGTGGTGCAGACCGAAAGATCTTGTCATTTCTTACTGACCAAATACTCCAGCAACTCATAACTATAATACCAAGTGCCAAATCTTTAGGAAGCCGACTAGAAATTAGAACAATCTCATCAAAAGTGGAGATACCTCTGGTTCTCCCAGGTGCTATGACATCCCAGCAAGACAAAGCAAATGGGCAATTTTTTCAGAATAAGTGAAGTAAAGTTTCTTCCACTTTGTCAGAACATAGGGCACAGTTAGAGTCTGGGAGGTGCATATTGCGTCGAAGAAGCATATTCCTTGTGTTAATTCTGTCATGTAAGAGAAGCCAGCCAAAAATCTTGTGCCTCTATCTGCAATTGGTACCCCATAAGTTTTGAAAGATGCTATGAGCTTTGGAAGTACCCATAAGGCGCTTGTACATTTTCATGGAGGAGTACTGCCCTGATGCCCAATGATATTTCCATATGTCCCTGCTATCAGAAGGTGTTCTGGAGGTATGCACCCCATATTCGTTAGATTTTACGTGGAGATGCATATAGTTTTTTTAAAGTTCTTTTATATGTTCTATCAATAGACTGAGACTTTGTAAAGTCTCAATTAACTAAGATCTAGCAACACCTTTTATTTTTATCTCAAACGGTGTGCTTTATGAGAGGATGTGTACAGTCCTTGGTTTGAGCAGATCCGCCATGCACGTCTGTCTGCACACTTTGTGTGCTGGGCTTTGGGTTGTTGCCGTGGTTGAACCAGACAGGACAGGATCCCTTAGCTGTGGACGGCCTTGCATGCACTTGTCTCCTTTACTTCCTTCCTCCCCACGCGGAAAATCTTCGCATCATGCTATGTTGCTGCAGCCGATCCGCTCGACGCAGACGATGCAGATGCGCGGCGGTGTAAGTCGTACTCCCTCCGGTTCTTTTTACTATGCATATTAGGTTTGTCTAAAGTCAATCTCATTCAACTTTGACCAAGTTTATATAAAAATTATAGACATTCACATAACAACACCAATATCATTAGACTCATCTTGAAATATATTTTCATATTATATTTATTAGATAGATGCTAATAATTTCTAATATAAATTTGATCAAACTTAGCAAACTTTGACTTTCGGCAAATTCAATATGCAGAGTAAAAAGGACCGGAGGGAGTACGTACACAATTGTAGGCAACAAGTTGGCGGGTTTGGCGTGTTCTGGTGGTGTAGGCAGCTTCCGTGCACAACGGAAAGCCTACCTAGCCCGGAGACCCGTCAGGCCTTGTCCAGCTAGCTGCGGCCGTTGAATCGAACGGAGTTCTGTTCAGATAGCCTCTTCTCATCTCCGGGCTAAAAGTGATTATGCTGATGTGTCGTAGCTGCCGTTTCATTGATTAAATAAGGAATTGGTAATGCTCAATCAACCAAGATTTTACACAAATTATTGTTGGGATAAATGCACGTCGTGTGTTCATCGTCGAGCTAAAATAGAGTGATCTCGTGGTGTTCCTTCCACTCCCGGCAATCTTATTTCGTACTGTACTACATAAAGTGAAAGTGGTAGTATAGCTAGCCGAAGGTGCAGCTTTTGCTTTGTGTCAGCAGGAGGCCACTCGAGTGGTCTTGCTGTTGCCTTGCTGTGTTGGCTTTGAGAGGAAGCAGACAAGCAATGCCAGGAACCTGGCTGAAGGAACACCACTCGGCCGGCCCCCGGATCACACACCCTGCGCCGGCCGGCCATGCGGCGCCTAGCGGACAAGGTGACCGGCGCTACTCGTTCCCACAGACTCAGGAAGGCAACGGATAAAAATTGCGTTGCTTTTCTTTTCCGGTGCACCGGATGGAGGCGCTTAGATAGCCGTTCTCTCGGCCCTGTACTCCGATCACCGTCGTGCGGCATGTGATGCGTGCAAGTATGTCGGGCACTGGCGGAGCTACGTTGTAGCAAAAAGGGCCATGGCCCGCCCAAATTTTCATGCAACCGGCTGGGCTAAGGGGAAATGTGACTCATAATTATTCAAATTATTGGGCTTTTCTTTAAACTGGCCCGCCCATGCTTTTGAGAGTAGCTCCGTCATTTGTCGGGGCACTGCATTTGTACGCCTAAACGACATTCCCGGTGGCTTTTACGTGGATACACCTTCACCTGTAATATGGCTTGATGGTATCACATGCGTGTCACTTCATTCCAAAGTTCGGTTTTCTATGGAGCTCGGATAGTTTAGTAGATAGAGTTTTTGTTTTGACAAAAGGAGAGAATAGATTGTTGGCAAGTACTCCTATTATTAGTTCCAGCAGTATTGAGTTGTGAGCTATTCCTCAAAAACGATGAACAATAGATAAATCTTACCACTGAGGCTAATCATAGTGAGAGTAACATAAGTAGTAACATAGATGTCACATAAGCAGAAAAGATGACGTGTCATGTAATTAAAAAGGTGAGAGACAAATAGAGTAACATAATATGTTACCATCACATAGCGGTTTCCAATATAAAATGAGTCTACAAAGCAATAAATGAACATATGCATATTACTACACCTATGACACTTCCCACTATGAAGGTGATAACATGGGCTAGTAACATATGTATGTTACTAGTCTAAGTTACTCCTCACTATGACTAGCCTGACACGCTATAAAACGGCGAAGGTAACTAGTACAGACACGTCCAAAGCACTGGGTCCCACAGGTAAAAGAGAAAAGGAAAGAGAGGAGTCGAGGTTGGTACAAGCTGGAGGCGGAGGGTGGACGGCGTCGCTCTCGCGCAAAGCGTGCGGGCGAGGGCAGAGGAGGGAAGCCGATTCGATTCCGGCAGCGGCAGGCCCGAACGGAAAGCGAAAGCAAAGGCGAGATGCTGGAATTTAATTAGGTAAAACCGGGCGGGTGGGGGACACGTCGCCGACAGCCCGGCGACACCCACGTGCTCCCGGCTTTATCGCCTTGTCCCCCCTCCCGTACGCTTTCGCCGCTGGTACACGCCTTTGCCGGATCGGTGATGCAGGGCGCCGGGCCGTCGGATCGGGATCGGGCGGCGCGGCGGGGCCGAGTGGACCTGCAGGGTGGCCAACCGGCAGCCCGGGCCCACGAATGGAAAAACGGGCGGCACGAACGTTAATGCTGCACCACCCCCACCGCTGGATGGATGGACAAGGACGATGATGACCCGATTTCTCTGTTTCTTTTATTTACAGAAAATTATAAAAATATCCCCGAGGGAATGAGGATTGTGTTTGGAGAAATCCAGGGACGTGCGAATTTACGTTATGGACCTCCGCGACTCGGCGGGATGGAGTAAAGTTGATCTGTCTTGGACTGGAATGCAGATATCAGTGGGAAGTGGCATCGCGACGAAAAATTGTGGGTAAAACCCAAGGTCACGAGCAGAGCTCCGAGTGTCAGAGCGCCAATGGCCGACACGTAATTAAACCCCCTCGACGACCGGTAGACCGGTGACCGCACCCACCTATAACCTCCTCTCCTCTCCGCCCCACCTCGCAGAGCCGCCGCCTGTGACCGACCGGAGAGCCAGACGACAAACCGAGCCCACCGCACCAACACCACCACTCCTCCTCCTCCTCTTGCGCGGCTGCAGCTGCCGGCCATGTCGGTGGAGACGGAGCGGAGCTCCACGGAGTCCTCCGCCGCCTCGGGCCTCGACTTCGAGGACACCGCCCTCACCCTCCGCCTCCCCGGCTCCGACCCCGACCGCAAGCGCGCCTCCACCTCCGACCCCGACTGCCCCTCCCCGACCGCCGCCGCCTCCGACTCTCCCCCTTCCCCCAAGTACGCGCGCGTGCCTGCCTTCTCTCGCTCCTTCCGTCTGAAATTTGGCGCCCGTGCTTTTTGAGCTGACATGGTCTCGCTGTGCAGGGCGCGGGTGGTGGGCTGGCCACCGGTGCGGTCGTTCCGGAAGAACGCCCTCGCGGCCGCGGCCTCGTCCAAGACCAAGTTCGTCAAGGTGGCCGTCGACGGCGCGCCCTACCTGCGCAAGGTCGACCTCAAGGCTTACGCTGGCTACACAAGCTCTGCCTCCTACGAGCAGCTCCTCGCCACGCTCCAGGACAAGTTCATCTCCCACCTCACCGTCCGTGAGTGCACCGCCGCGACATGCCATGCCTGTATCTGTGTGTTAGCTACGTGTTGCTCTCTCGTGGGTTCTGACGATTTGACTGTGGATGCAGGCAAGCTTGGGAACGAGGAGATGAAGCTCGTGGACGCGGTGAGCGGGACGGAGTATGTGCCGACGTACGAGGACAAGGATGGCGACTGGATGCTCGTCGGAGACGTCCCTGGAGGTGAAATTTTTGGGCCTTTTGTGCTATTTACAGTTAAAATCCGCATGCCGCTGCATCTCGTGTTGCTCGTCAGCTATGTCCCTTTGTTTAAGTTCATATATACACTGCTTAATTAGGGTCATGGGTTGAATCGCTAACTGATCAGGTGCTATAGCATCTCAGGTTCAGAAATCTGGATGGTTTGGTGATCGTACGCTGTTAGTTTCAGTTTATCTTTGCTTGAGAAACGATTAATTTGGGTTTAATGGGTTGTTGATCTGGTAATGATATATAAGGAACTCGGACCCGGTGTCTGAACATGAAAATTTATTAAACTGTACCAAGGGATCACGAGATTGCTCCTGGTTTTCACTACTATGTGATGTTCCTTTTGGGTTATCAGTTGGCTATTGTCTGTTTAACTTAGGATCCATGCCAATTGTTCTTAGTTAGCCTGTATATTCTGTATGAGTCGTCGATCCTGCTAGTTAAACAGAAATCTCGAATGATGCTCATAAATTAATTTCACATGCGTGAATTCAGCTGTTCAGTTTCTTGGACATGATTAGGGTTGAAACTAGTGGAGGAGCATTGGTATTTGTTTCTGACAGCAAGCCATCCTGTGCTGATTGTGGAAATGGATCTTCTTACCATCCTGTGCTGTTTCATGTGTAATTTGAATTGAATGGCTTAGGGAAACTGGACAATAATTGAGAATTGTGCCTACCAGCTCTAGTTTTGGCCTCATTTTTCTTCCAGACTTTTGTATCTATTAGCCGTGCCTCACTTACAGGAGTGCGCTCTTTAATTCATTTTCCACAGTGTACTCTTATTGTATTAGGAGGGTTCAACAAACTTTCTGTTTGAGAAGAAATTGACAAGTTGAACTTTGCTGCATCTTACCACTATCAGATAACCATGTGCTAAATATAAAAGAATTTGGTTGCTTGTTCTTGTTATTAGATTTCGGGCTTTATTACGATTCTGTAAAAGGTTGGCTCTAATATGGTACTGATCTCCTATTATTGACCTGCAGAATGTTTGTGGAGTCCTGCCAGCGCATTCGTCTCATGAAAAGCTCTGAGGTTGTCAATCTAGGTACACATAACTCCTCTGACCTTGTTTTTCAGACTAGTGGAACTTATTGTTTTTGTTGTAGTTCAACTCAATATCACTGGATAAATCTGACTGCTCTCTTCTACATGCAGCACCAAGAGCTGGTCGGTGAGGCACAATCCTTGCTCCTTTTTCTACAGACCACTTCAGAGGAAGAAATGTCTTTGCTCAGTGAGGTTCTTCGGCAAGTTTCCGAGAGAGAAATGTGTACAGTGATCTCTACTTTTTGCCCAGCACGCTATTGAGTTCAGAAAGTGTCGTAGCTTGTAATTCCATTACCAGTCAGTCAGTAGTATCTACATGTAAGATGGAGAGGTTGTGATGCTTCAGAAATACACCTACAGTTCGTTCTTGAAAAATAAGACCGCAGTCCGTGTTTCTCCCGAGCTGCTTGCTACTGGAGCATAACAGTATGCTTGCTTTTGCTGCTGCGTGCAACTTGTTTGAGTAGGTTATGTAACATATAATGAAAGGGGAGGTTGACAGGTGAGTTGGTATTGCAGTTCCTGTAAAAATCTTCCCCTAAAATTTGGTTCTCCAATTAGATGTACAAATGGCATATGCATGTCAATTCTAGCAACATGGTAATTCAAAACAATGTTATTCCAACACACATAATTCAACAATATTTGGAACCACAATATATGAAATATGATTCAAAACTGAAAACCAAATTTGTACACAACTAATGTTCCTAATCATTTGAAGTAAATAAATTATGAAGGAGTTCATTGACCAAGAAGCGACCATAAATGCTCAATAAGATCGTCACGAAGTTGTTCATGCCCCCCTCCCCCCCCCCCCCCTGCGGTTTTCAATCAGGCAATGCATTTCAAGAAATTTCTCAAGTCGTCGTTCATCACTCTGTGAACCAACTTTGTTTTTGTTCCCCTCATTCTCATAGAGATAGTCTGGTGGCTATTCCCACACATGTGGTCATGATGCACCACACATCCTTTTAGTGTTAGAATCGTGCAGAGCCATGAACAGTGGCAAAGCATGCTTGCAGAACCTCAAATGACCGCTCGACATCCTTCCTACATCCTTCTTAACGCCTTGCAAAGTGAATTTTCTTGTTGCCTTGAGGATTTGATATTATCTTCACAAAAGTAGACCATGATGGATATATGCCATCAGCAAGAGGATAGCTCATGTTGTACTGATGCCCATTTGTCGGAGTCGATTCCCGCACATCTCGGGTAGGGCTCCCCGAACTAGTAGTCTTGATGCGACGGTAACATAGACACGTGATTTACCCAGGTTCAGGCTCTCCTAAGAGATAAAATCCCACGTTGTGCTTGTGTTGTATTAATTTGGGATGGAGTACAAAATACAGGTTGATCTACCACGAGATCATTGTGTGTCATCTACAAGCCCTACCCCCTGGTTTATATATGTACCAAGGGGTCTAGGGTTACAATTAGGTCGGCTACATAAAAGGTAAACACGTTGTAGACGACCTCTTAATCTTGGAGTATGTGTCAAATCTTCGGGAGCATTCCTTTTACGCGCCTTGGGTCGCCTTGACGTGGGAGTGCATGGCCCGACCCACCTGTCCTGGAACGACGTGGCAAGTGACCCCTAATCTGGGACACCATTAGTGGCCCCTAAAGCGGTTTTCAAGTCAGAGACACTCCTAGGATCTTCCCGAGATGTTTTGCTTTTTGGGCCGTCAGTCATGAAAACTATGTCGGTGTAAATAAAACTAGGGTGGTGACAGCCTGGCATAGCGGGCCTAAAACAAATTGGGCCATACACTTTTCTTGGACAGGAAGGAAGGCTTTAGGAGGCTCTTCAATATCCGGCGGACTTTGGCATGCATCTATACAGAATGGCTCAAGACATGATACCAGATGGACTCCTGGGATCACTTCGCGTGGTCCTCCCGGGAGGATGCGTTGACGCGTCCGAGAAGAGAAGACCTCGACCCCGAGAGAAGGATAGAAACCCATACCCCCGAAGAGGGCTACCGACGCTAGGTGGCAGGCCGAGGGTGTACAACTACATCTCACGCATAGGCTCCAGTAGGATCCGTGTGGACCTAGTCATCCGCAGCGGCCATAGTAAGATTCGCCTGTTGTCTACACTGCTATAGTGGCTGTACTTCACTGCCACCTGACATACACCAAAGAAGGAGGGAGGTGAGTACTCGGGGGGGGGGGGGGGGTAACACGCTACCTTGGGAAGTCATCATCATCGCACGTACAAGCGTGCCATGGGCAACCATACCCCCATGGTACATGCTAGACCAGCCTACTCTAATGTTATTCAACCAATTAGAATCTCCAGCCGGTCCTCCCTCGACACTATAAATAGGGGAGACCAAAGCCTCACAACGGGTCGACTTTTCAGCTTGTAACACACACATCATGGCTCACCACCATTGCAATACAAAACAAGGCAGGAGTAGGGCATTACACCAAGAAGGTGGCCTGAACCTAGGTAGCTCTTTGTGTTCATCTGTAGTTCATCCACCACATTTTCATTCATTACTTAGGATTGCTAGACGTGTTCAGTCCCTGGCCGAACTCTCAAAGGGTTGTTGCTCACAACTCATATGTAGGTTCTTAGAAACTAACATTTGGCACACCAGGTAGGGGACTGAGGCGTCCCTACCAATCCTAATTGTCGTCCCTCGCCTCTTCGAGCGCTCCCTCCGGCTGGCGTCCCCATAAGGTGTGAAGCGATGAATCTCCTCGATCGCTTAACCCCAACGAAAAGCACCGTTGATCGGCGTTGTTTGCTCCAAACAACCGCCATGAAAGCTGTCTCACAGACATGCGGGGCACCTCGAGGCCTGATGGATGATCAAGGCGCAGGCTGCGAAGCGCGTCACCAACTCCTAGCTGCCCCAGCGAACGGGCGAACAAGGATGCCGATGTCGCGCTTTGCCAAGGAAGATGAGGTTCCGCGCTGGGGGTGCGCTCGCGGTACATGCGGCGGTGATAACCCACAAGTATAGGGGATCACAACAGTTTTCGAGGATAGAGTATTCAACACAAATTTATTGATTAGACACAAGGGGAGGCAAAGAATATTTTCAAGTATTAGCAGTTGAGTTGTCCATTGAACCACACCTGGAGATTAAATATCTGCAGCAAAGTGATCAGTAGCACAGTAATATAATAGTTTTGATAGCAGTGGTAACAGTAACAGTAGCAGTAACAGTGCTAGCAATGATTTTGTAGCAGGTGTAACAGTAACAACAATAGTAGTAACTTAGCAAGAACAATATGTGGAAAATTCATAGGCATTGGATCGGTGAATTCATTGGATGATATTCATCATATAACACTCATAACCTAGGGCGATACAAAACTAGCTCGAGTTCATAAATATAACGTAGGCATGTATTCCGTATATAGTCATACGTGCTTATGGAAAAGAACTTGCATGACATCTTTTGTCCTACCCTCCCGTGGCAGCGGGGTCCATAAGGAAACTAAGGGATATTAAGGCCTCTTTTTATAGAGAACCGGAACAAAGCATTAGCACATAGTGAATACATGAACTCCTCAAACTACGGTCATCACCGGAAAGTATCCCAATTACTGTCACACTAGGGTTTACAGATCATAACACATAATAGGTGAATATGACTTGCAAGATCGGATCTAGAACATAGATATAATGGTGAAAACATAAATGGTTCATATATGAAATCATGGCACTCGGGCCCTACTGACAAGCATTAAGCATAGCAAAGTCATAACAACATCAATCTCAGAACATAGTGGATATGGGATCAAGCTGTTGGGAACGTAGCATGCAATTTCAAAAAAATTCCTACGCTCACGCAAGATCTATCTAGGAGATGCATATCAATGAGAGGGGGAGAGTGTGTCCACGTAACCTTGTAGACCGAAAGCGGAAGCGTTAGCTTAACGCGGCTGATGTAGTCGAACGTCTTCTCGATTCAACCGATCAAGCACCGAACGTACGTCACCTCCGAGTTCTGCACACGTTTAGGTCGATGACGTCCCTCGAACTCTTGATCCAGCAAAGTGTCAAGGGAGAGTTCCGTCAGCACGATGGCGTGGTGATGGTGATGGTGAAGTGATCCGCGCAGGGCTTCGACTAAGCACTACGTGAATATGACCGGAGGCGTAAACTATGGAGGGGGGGTGCCGCACACGGCTTGGAACAATTGATTTGTGTTAGAGGCGCCCCCACCCCTGTATATAAAGGAGGGAGAGGGGAGGAGGCCGGCCCTAGGCGCGCCCCAAGTAGGAGGAGTCCTACTTGGGCTCCTATTGGATTCGCCCCCCCCTTTCCTTTTACCGGAAGGGGAAAGGGGGAAGCAGAGAGAGGAGGAGCAGGAAAGGGGGCGCCGCCCCCTCCCTTGTCCAATTCGGACTCCTCCCTTGTGGGAGGCGCACCACCCCTTTGTGGGCTGGTGTGCCTCCCTCCTATGGCCCATATGGCCCATATTTTCCCCCGGGGGGTTCCAGTGGGCACTCCGATATGTACTCGATACATTCTGAAACACTTCCTGTGTCCGAATACTATCATCCAATATATCAATCTTTACCTCTCAACCATTTCGAGACTTCTCGTCATGTCCGTGATCTCATACTGGACTCCGGACAACATTCGGTCACCAAATCACATAACTCATAATACAAATTGTCATCGAACGTTAAGCGTGCGGACCCTACGGGTTCGAGAACTATGTAGACATGACCGAGACACCTCTCCGGTCAATAACCAATAGCGGAACCTGGATGCTCATATTGGTTCCTACATATTCTACGAAGATCTTTATCGGTCAAACCGTAATGACAACATACGTCATTCCCTTTGTCATCGGTATGTTACTTGCCCGAGATTCGATCGTCAGTATCTTCATACCTAGTTCAATCTCGTTACCGGCAAGTCTCTTTACTCGTTCCGTAATGCATCATCCCGCAACTAACTCATTAGTCACATTGCTTGCAAGGCTTATCATGATGTGCATTACCGAGAGGGCCCAGATATACCTCTCCGATACTCGGAGTGACAAATCCTAATCTCGATCTTATGCCAACCCAACTAACTCATTAGTCACATTATAAAGATGCTCTCCTAATGATGTGATCCCGTTCATCTGTAAGTGCATCTAGTGCCCCTTAGTGATTTTGGTGTATTGAAGACTTATAGGTTAAGGAACTAATGCGTTTGTGAGTGTACACAGGTCTATAATTCTATGAGGAGTTTGATATTTACAGAGAAAGTCGACAGAGAAAGTCGACCCCTAAAAATGAAGTTCTTCGACTGAAGACTTTGATATTTTGAAGACTTTCTGAAGACTTTGAAAGTGAAGAAATTGGTGTGACCTTGAAGACTTGGTATTCATTCGAGGAACATGAAGCGTGAAGACTTTTTTTTCGTAGTTTCATTTTCTCTTTCTTGAGTCATAGGAAACACCGTACTGTTAAAGGGGGTCGAGGAAATACTAAGGAAAAATTTCCATGTGATGCTCAACTCAAAATCCTACACCTACCAATCCCTTCGAGTGAAACCTTTGGAAAACTCATACGCTTCACCAATTTCTTCAAAGGATGTGAGACGAAGTTCTTCTGGTCGCTGAGGAATTTGTTCTAACTGAGGAGTTAGGAATTTGCTAGTGCGGATTGCCTACACAGTGAGGAACATGATAGCCCTGAGGAATTTGACATTCAAATTTCCGACCGTTGCTGTGCTGCGCGCCAGCTGTCCCAAAATATCTTATCCACCTAACGGTCATATCATTGAAGGGCATTTATGTCTTATCATGTCGGGCTGCTCCTAGGCTATAAATAGCCGCCCCCTACAACCACTAGCTGGTTGGCTGCTCCGAGAGAAAACTTGACACTTGTCATTTGAGAGCAACCCATCCTCCAAGGACTTTGAGCGAAAATCATCGGTGAGGAAAACCCAAAACCAAACCCCTACAAACCCAAAGTGATTGAGCATCACTGAAGAGATTGATCCCGCGTGGATCCGACGCTTGTTACCTTTGAAGACTGTGCTTCTTCCAGACGGTTAGGCGTCATGGTCTAGAGCATCCAAGAGGAATTGTGGATCGCCGAGTGACCAAGTATGTGAAGGTTTGGAAGTCGCCTGAAGACTTACCACGAGTGATTGGATGAGGTCTGTGTGACCTTAGTTCAAGGAGAATACGGTGAGGACTTGGTGTCCTGAGCTGCGTGCTCAGCGATCGGGTGTCCGAGGTCGTGTGTCCTCGAGTTTAAATACTCACCGCTCCAACCGGACATACAACCGAGACAGCAGTTGGAACTGGTCTACCAAATCATTGTCTTCACCAACCTACTGGTTCTATTTCCTCAACCCTTTCATTTCCTCATTATCGTGTTGAGTGTTCATTCATATCTGTGCTTGAAGACTTTGATCAAGACTTTCTCAATTTCCTCAGTTCAATTTCTTCACTGTTTGTCTTCATCTTGTGCTATCCTGTGTTTACGCTTTCATTACTCTTTGATTGTCTTCATTTCATCATGATGACCATGCCCGCATTCTCTTATGCTTACTTCGAGTACTTATTCCATTGCAAGTAGTTCTTCGCTAAGGAATTTCCTCACCGCAAATTCCTCGTTGAAGAATTCATAAAAATCGCCTATTCACCCCCTCTAGTCGATATAACGCACTTTCAATTGGTATCGAGCAAGGTACTCCCTTGTTACGTATGATTTTGGTTTAACCACCGGAGTTTTAGTTATGTCGACCGCAGCATGATCAAGGTCTCAGCAGGTGTCCTACCTTTGATGGGACGGACTACCCCTCTTTGGAAGAACAAGATGTGAATGCATCTTGAGGCAATTGACAACGATCTACGGTATGTTGTGGAAAATGGTGTTCCCTCACCACACCTTCTCCGAATGTCAGCCGATGTGAAGAGATTCAAGCAACTCGATTCTCAAGCGAAGAATATCATATGTGGCCATCCGAGCAAAGGACAATATGGAAGAGTGAGTGCTTTGGAAACTTCCAAGCTCATCTCGGGACAGATCGTCCAAAGTAAATGAAGGAGTCTCAACTCAGCGTGATTCTCGAGTTGATGTTCTTCGCAATCTCTTCAACCGCTTCAAAAGACTCGACAACGAAAATGTTCAACAAACCTTCGATCGCCTCACTGACATCTCAAATGAGCTTCAAGCACTTGGTGCCACTGACATCACCGACCATGAGGTGGTGAAGAAATTGTTGAGATCGCTGATTCCTCATTTGATACTCCGCACCGATGATACAAGAGCGTCTTCGACTACAAGTCACTTGATCCAAATTTGATATCCTCGAGAGGCTAAATACTCATGAGTTCCAAATTTTGTCAAAAGAGAGATCTCTATGGTTCTAGCTATGGAAAAACACGTGCCACGAAGGCCAAGGCTGTATGCGAATCTGAGTGTGAAGACTCGTAGTAGCCTTGGAGATCCTCAAGAATTAGGCCAGGAGCTAGCACCGCTCGTGAAGAAATTCCAAGTTCTTAAGACGTGGTCGCTTTGGAAAATCCTCAAGGAGCAGTGATTCCTCATCCAAAGGACTATAAGAGAAGACTTTGCCACAAATGCAAGAAACCTGGTCAC
Source organism: Aegilops bicornis (assembly GCA_021605145.1). NCBI lineage: Eukaryota > Viridiplantae > Streptophyta > Magnoliopsida > Poales > Poaceae > Aegilops > Aegilops bicornis. Next base: position 178,795,142 of record CM038669.1, read on the forward strand.
TACATTCAAGACTGTTCTCGATGGGAAAAGGAATTAAAGAAGAAGAAACACAAGGATTACAGCCTGATGACGCTAAGAAGAAGAAGAAATCGTCAAATCTTCATCATCAAAATCCTCAAAGCCTTCTTCTCACAAGAAAAGCAGCTCCAAGAAGGCTCGGGCATTCATTGGCAAGGAAATGGACTCAAGCTGAATCGAGGAACATGAGGAAGAGGAGGCATCGAAGAATCTGAGTCCTGTGTGGCGAGTCTAGCTCTACGCCATCGCTTTCACAAGAAGTCCATCTTCAACTCTCAAGAAAATGACCTCACCAACAAAGCTGATGAAGATAGTGATGACTACGCCCCACCTATTGCTTCATGGCAAAGGGTGCCAAGGTACTCAAATATACCTCCTCCGAATCTAGTGAAAATGAATCGATGAAGATCTAAAGCCCGATTACTCAAAACTTGCTAAGATTGCTATAAAACAACAAAGGGCTTTTGAAAAGGTTCAAAACATGCTAGATAAGAGTGATGATATGTTAGGTGAAGAAATGGATCGCACTAAAGCCCTGACTGAAAATCTTCAGAGACTTCAGTCTAGGTTTGACAACCTTCAAGGTCATCATAACACTCTCTTGTCTCGATCATGAGAAACTTTCTTATGAATTTCTTCAAATAAAGCAAGATCTTGAGAAGCTAAGAGTGAGTTATGAAGATCTTCGTAGGAGCGCGATTCATTACTTGCTCAACAAATCAGCGCTTCTCGTGAAGAATTTGTTCCTCCATGCTTAAAGTGCATTGAACGTGAATCGCTTAATTCTTCACCAATGTTCAAATGCTTCAATCGTTACAAATTCTTCACCTGCCTCTGCTATCACTAATTCCTCATCCGAGGACATTGCTAGTATCACCGACGATGCAGGTTGAAGGAATTGTACATGACAGTATGTACAAAAGCCTCAAAGGGCATCGGGCTCTTTGTGATGTGCTTAAAAGCAGATTCTCAATAGAAACCCTAGGAAAGAGGGTATTGCCTTTGAGAGGAAACTCAACGCTGATGGAACATATTGGAAGCCTGAGCAGTATCCCAAAACCTCATGGGTTGCTGCAAAGGGACCTCCAGTTGATCCATCTAACTTATCTGGCTTTACATGCGAATCTTCTCATTCTTCTGATGAGTCATTTGACTCCAACTATAAACTGTTCAAAAATCAGAATGGTGAAGTATTTGCTAGATATGTTGGCACTAATCGCAGAACGGTTCCCTATGAAGAAAATCTGGGTTCCCAAGAAGTGCCTTGAAAGTCTTCAGTGAATGTCCTCATGACACCACCGTGAAGAACAGAACCCAAGATCAAACTCTTCATATGGACCAAATTCTTCATATGGATCCAAGTCCTCATACGGACCAAATTCCTCACGTGGATCAAATTCCTCAAAAGTATCAAAGTCCTCATATGATTATCATCGTGCTAACAACTCTGTTTCGCAGGGTAGAGCTAAGGGCTATTAATATGTGCATTATTCTTCAAACCAATATGTTCATAAGTCCTCGAAGAATTTCTCTGCTTATTCATATGCTTACCCTAACCCCTCTTATGTGAAACGAAATGGATTGGCCTCTATGCCACCATTCTCATATGGTGCTCGCAGAGTGATGAACTCTTTGCCACCCCTTCAGATGTGGGTGGTGAAGAAAAGAACTAACCTCTTCTGCAGGGTCAGGTCTCGGGCGTGCTTTAAACGTCTGAAGAATTTGCTGGGGGCCTGACAAAATGCCTGAAAGGACGCAGGCTAATCATGATGAAATGAATTTTCATTTCACACGTCCTCATACTGCTTGTCTGTTATACTGACTGATGAAATTCATCTGATGAACTTGATATCATATTCTTCACTGATGAAGTATATGAGATCATAAGTTGCACTAATTCATCTGCAGGATGATCAACCCAAAGCCACTGAGTGGGTTCTCGATAGTGGATGTACAAATCACATGACTGGTGACAAGAATATATTGATGGATGCTCCCTTATCACCGTCTCATCTGAAGCATATCATCTTTGCTGACAAAGGAAAAAGTCAGGTATTGGGTCTTGGTAAGGTTGCGATCTCTTAGAACATACACATGGACAAAGTCATGCTTGTTGAGTCCTTAGGATACAACCTCATGTCAGTCTCAATGCTTTGTGATCTTGATATGGTTGTTATCTTTGGCAAGTATCGTTGTGTTGTGATTATGGAAGCTGACAATTCCAAAGTCTTCAAGGCTTTAGGAGAGGAGACTTGTATATTGTTGATTTCTCTACAGGACCACGTACCAGCCGTGTGTCTACTTGCAAAAGCTTCGTATATCTGGCTATGGCATCGATTTACTTGGTCACGCAGGCATGAGGAATTTGAACATGCTTGCAAAGAAGAAGCATGTCATTGGCATTGAGAATGTCAAATTCCTCAAGGATCACTTGTGTGGAGCTTGTGAAGCTGGAAAAATGACCAAGGCCAAGCATCCAATGAAGACTATCATGACCACTACTCGTCCTTCAATTGCTTCACATGGACCTCTTTGGTCCTAATCATTACTCAAATTGTCACTAATGACACATCTCTATATGGCTTTGTTATTGTTGATGATTACTCTCGTTACACATGGGTACACATTGTTACTTACAAAAATGAAATGCAGGAAGTCTTCAAACGATTTTCCTCGAGGGCTTCAACTAACTTTGGTGTGAAGATCGACGCATCAGAGTGACAATGGAACTGAGTTCAAAAATTCGGTCTTGATGCCTATCTTGATGAACTTGGTATTACTCATGAGTTATCTGCTCCCTATACTCCTCAAAGAAATGGCATCGTGGAGCGCAAGAACAAAACTCTTGTTGAGATGGCTCGCACTATGCTTGATGAATACAAAACGCCTAGTCGTTTTTGGATTGATGCAATTGATACTGCGTGCCACATCATCAACAGAGTATATCTTCACAAATTCTTCAAGAAGACTGCCTATGAACTCCTCACTGACAAGAAACCCAATGTAAGTTATTTCAAAGTCTTCGGTGCTAAATGCTGGATTAGAGATCCTCATCACAATTCTAAATTTGCACCGAAAGCACATGAAGGTTTTATGCTTGGTTACAGAAAGGACTCGCTCACCGACAGAGTCTTCAACATCGCTCTTCACAAGATTGTTGACACTGTAGATGTGCGGTTCGATGAAACTAATGGCTCGCAAAGAGAGCACCTACCTTCTGTGTTAGATGAACCAGCACCTGAGGAATCTATCAGGTTCAAGGCAACTGAGGATGTCATTCCTACTGAAGAATCTGCTGAAGAATTCATTCCTGTACGCGAAGAACGTCGAGCTGATGCACCTGAAGATAATGTTTGAAGACAATGGTGCTGAGGAAAATGATCAAATTCCTCGAAGACAACCAGCTCATCCCCGCGTTGCAAAAAGAAGTGCAAGTTGACAAGATCATCGATGACATTGAAGCGCCAGTCCTCTCACACGCTCAAAAGTTTCACATTTATCTAACTTTTGTGGGCACTATGCTTTTGTCTCTATCACAGAGCCCACTAAGGTAGATGAAGCATTTCGAGCCCGAGTGGATTCAAGCCATGCAAGAAGAATTACATCAGTTCGAGCTCAACAATGTCTCGGAACCGGTCAAACGTCCGAGATCCTCGCAAGCATAATATCATTGGCACAAAGTGGATCTACCGCAACAAGCAAGATGAAAATGGCCTTGTGGTGAGGAATAAGGCACGACTTGTAGCTCAAGGCTACACACAGGTTGAAGGAATTGATTTCGATGAAACTTTTGCACCTATTGCTAGGCTTGAGTCTATTCAAGATATTACTCGCCTATGCTAACCATCACAATATCACTTTATATCAAATGGATGTGAAAAGTGCATTCCTTAACGGTAAGCTTGAGGAAGAAGTATATGTTGCTCAACCCCGTGTTTTGAAGATCCAAAGAATCCCGACAAAGTCTTCAAACTCAACAAGGCCCTCTATGGTCTCAAACAAGCCCCACCAGGCGTGGTATGATACATTGAAGGAATTCTTCGTGAAGAATGGCTTCACACCCAGTTCACTCGACCCTACTCTCTTTACTAAATCATATGATGGTGAACTGTTTGTGTGCCAAATATATGTTGATGATATTATCTTTGGCTGTCTTGACCAACGTTATAGTGATGAATTTGCCTATATGATGAGTGAAGAATATCAAATGTCTATGATGGGAGAGTTGAAATTCTTCTTAGGTCTTCAAATTCACAACAACACAATGGCATATTCATATCTCAGAGAAATACCTCAAAGATGTCCTGAAGAAATTCGCATGCAAGATTGCAAAGGCGTCAAATTTCCTATGCCCACAAATGGCCATCTATGCACCGATGAAAATGGTATTGACTTGATCACAAGGTATACCGCTCCATGATTGGTTCTCTATTGTACTTATGTGCATCTAGGCCAGATATAATGCTTAGTGTTTGCATGTGTGCCCGATTTCAAGCTACACCAAGGAATCACACCATAAGACTGTGAAGCATATTCTTCGATATCTAGCTCACACACCAACACTAGGATTATGGTACCCCAAGGGCTCTACTTTTGATCTCATTGGATATTCTCGACTCGACTATCTTTGGGGATCGTGTGGACCGCAAGTCAACATCTGGTACTTGTCATTTCCTCGGACGATCTTTAGTCTGTTGGTCCTCGAAGAAACAGAACTGTATCACCGCTCATCGCGGAAGCTGAATACATTGCTGCTTTGGCTCGTGTTGTGCTCAATTGCCGTGGATGAAGCAAACTCTCAAGGACTACGGCATCAACGTGAAGAATGTGCCTCTCATCAGTGATAATGAGAGTGCCATCAAGATTGCTCACAACCCAGTTCAAGACTCGAAGACAAAGCACATTCAAATTCGTCATCATTTTCTTCATGATCATGTGTTGAAGGGCGACATCTCCATCGAGCATGTGAAGACTGAAGAACAGCTAGCCGATATCTTCACTAAGCCCTTGGATGAGAAGAGATTTAGCAAGTTGCGGTGTGAGCTAAATATCTTAGAATTTTTGAATGTTCTTTGAAAAGGACACATATCCTGACACTTATGCAAAATTGATGACTTAGATGTGCAACACATGAAGAAACGTTTTTCTTCAATCAATGAAGAATAACACTCTAAGTGTGAAGAAATTAATGAAGAATTTGATTCTCGTAACCCTCGACAATTGTACGCGGTGTCTGAAATCATCATTCTTATACGGTGGGTCACGCCACCACCAAAGTTGAAAATCTTCAATTTGAGTTTTTCCTCAGTTTTGAACTTCTTCGGTTCTTTTTCAAATTCTTCAACTTTGCAAAATCTTCACTATTTCCGCTGCTTTTTCTTCATTAGCTATATATATATATGGGTTTATGTCCTCTCTGACATTCACTTATGGCTATTTCTTCAAGTCGCTTTTTCTCGCTAAGTGAATGTGATCGGACCCTTCCCTCTATGCTATACTCAACCCAATCTATTCACAAATTCTTCATGTGCGTTCTATTTGAAACTCGTTCAAAATCTTCACTGTGTCCTTGTCATTGAAGAAATTGCGAATGGAACTTTAAAACTGATCTTATCCAAACTTTCGGTTTTGTCATTAAACCGTTCCGCATCCCACGATGCATTATTTTATTCACCCACGATCGTACACGATCTCCACTACACAGTACGTGGGTGACACATGTCGTGAGAAGGAGAATGGTCAGGGGCATGTTCGTCCTAAATCTTCGGGCGAACAGTTTTTTCACTGCCTCTATAAATACCCCTCTCTCCATCCTCACTTCTTTTACTCCGCTCGATCTCTCTCTCCCGCTCGAGCTCCTCAAACCCTAGCGCCGCCGCTACTCCATCATCGCCGGTGAGGAAGAGCTTCACTGCCTCGACCTCGTCGCCGTCGAACTCGCGCCGAATGCAGAAATCCTCACTCCGCCGCCGCCGTAGCTGTCTTCCTCCGCCAAGTTAGGGCGTGGAAGATCTGAATCATTTAACTTCCCAACTGTTCTTCTTAGTTCGTCGTGTTCTTCACTTCGGGTAATTAAAAGTTACTTTTATTACTCGCTTTGATTCTCAAACCTTCCTGAAAATCTTCAAAGGTGTTTATTCTTGAATCTTCACACATATGAACACCTCAAACAAAATATGCTCTTGATTCGCTTCTCTAAGCAATGATTTTCTTCAAGATTCCTCAATTGTGTGGATCCTCGATCTATACAACTCAAAACCTAAGACAAAGATCGCTTAGTGAAATTCTTCAAGGCTCATCTGGTCAAAATCCTCAAACTAGTTCGTTTTGAAAAACCTTCTGAGAACGCATATGACCTCTCCAAATTCCTCGCAACTATACTCTGTTCACAGGTACTCATGTCCGCTGCTGAATCACTAGGTTCTCATCAACTTAACTCATTTGCGCTGCTCCTCGAAGAAAAGTTGCATACTTCTTCAGAGAATTCGTTTGTTCAAATTCCTCAATTTGAAGAATATGGCGTAGGAAAGAAGCAACAAAGGAGGAAAGAGGCCCGAGGTCATGACCAGTTTGAAATCCCTGAGGAAATATATGCTGATTATTGCACACCTGATGAAGCCGAGTTCGGCAAAGAAAACAAAAATCAGCGCAAGGTGCGCATTCAAAGGATTGAACGAAGATGGGAAAGGGAATGGAGGGAGTACCGATATGTAACTCCAAAGTACATGAAGAAATTCGCACTCAATCCTCCATGCTCAAGAGCTCCATTGGCACCTGGTCAAGAAGCTGACCCCACCAAAGATCAAGCGTGGTGAGGACTTTCTGAAGAATGGGCCAAGCGCCAAGCCAAATTGGCAAGACAAGCCAACGAGGCAAAGTGAGGAAATTCAATGAGGACTCTCACATCGCTGCTGCCATCGAGGCCTCTGTCAAGCCAAGAAAATCTATGGCAAAGAAGCCCGCACACAAGCCAAGTGCTTCACCAACAGTGCCCTCACGGCCAAGTTCCTCAGCTGTGCCCTCACGGCCAATTCCTCATGCTGCCCCTGCTCCTCCAAAATCCTCAGCTCCTTCAAAGTCCTCAGCAGCTCCTCCCAAGTCCTCATCAACTCCTCCCAAGTCCTCAGCAGTTCCGACAAAGTCCTCAGCACCTGTGCATCTGGCCACGTGCCAAAGGACTGCAGGCTTCTCCATTGCCTCCGTGTTTCAAAGAAGTTCCTCACCGCACTAAAGTCTTCATCTGGCCCGACTCTGCAAGACCAAGGCCACAACCGACGAGGTCCTCGGCCAAGTCCTAAGAAGAAACAGGTCGCCTTCCAAGAGCCACGAAGATGATGAGGCTGATGATGATGAACTTATGGAAATCATCGAGATCGCCAAGAAAGGGCCGCTAGAGCCAAAGGCACATCTGTACATCGCTGTTGGATCCGAGGAAAATCCTCGATTACATTGATCTCTCGCACAAGGATCCAAACACCCCTATGCCTGATTTTCATCTCGACCCTGGACAAAGTCATATGTCAACCCATTTCATCACTGAAGAGAAATGGAAGTTTGAAAAGGCAAGAGAGATCAAGAAAGCTCAATACAGAAAGGAGAAGTTCCTGAAGAAAAATGTTGTTAGAATGACACCTGAGGAACTTATCAAGGTCCAGACTGAAATTCAAGACCTCAGCAAAAACTTCGATGCTTATTATGCTGATTGGCAAGGAGCCAAGGTCGATTCACTAACTCGACGAAGAAGTTCACCAATGTTGCTGCCCTAACGCAACATGAAATTCCTCAGCCGGAGCCTCACCAGCCGATCGAAGAACATGCCAAGACTACCGATGAAGTTCAGTCAAGAAAATGCCAGTTCTAGGGCTGATGATCCCATTCCACCGGCCGAAGAAATTGCCGGGGCATCCACTAGTGGTGCGCTGAAGAAATCGAACAAGTCGAGAATCAGCATCGGGCCATACCGAGGAAAATCAACCATATTCCTCAACTCCTCCGGCGCCAACACCAACTCCTATTCTTCCATCTGCCACTGATGTGAAGAAGACCAAGGCTGCAGAACGAGCTGCAGCGAAGAAACGGAAAGCATCAACTGCGTCAAATTCTTCGGCTGGGAAGAAAATGAAGCCAATGACCAGCTCCTTTGAAAATCCTATCGATGTTGTTCCAATTTCCTCAATTCCATCAAAGGACCTTGTTCCTTTTGATGAAGATTATGTGATCCCAAGCGGATCTCGATGAAGAAAATCATTCTCACGCTTCGTCAGAGCAGATTGATGAAGAAATTGAAGTGGAAGCAATCCCTTCAACCCCAATCATTTCCTCGCCTATGCCTCGGTTCACACCGAAGAGGCCGGTGTTGAGGAAATTGAAGAAGATGTGGATATTGGAAGCACAACGCCAAGAATGAACGATGACTTTTGGGAAAGTCAAGATCCAAATTCTCCACTCTTCACCCCAATCCAACAGATACCTCAGTCCCTGCTCCAACAGTTCAAATGGGCTCAAGAAACTCATCCCACTTCATCTGTCCATGAAGAAATTCCAGCCACTAGCGCCGATGAACTCATTGTTGCTGATCCTCGATCGCACTGTTGAGGAACACGAAATTCCTCAAATCAAGAACCTGAGATTGCGATTCCAGAGGTCGTGATGCAACTCATCGACACTCCACCGCCAAAGCCAAAGAATCCCTTCTCAACAAAGCAAAAGTTCAAGGCTGAAGATTTCTTGACAAGCATGTATTCTTCACCGACATACAACCCATATGATTACGCTCGCATAAGGAAGAGGCGCTTACGGACTGCCAACAAGCCAATTTATATTCCTCGCGTGCTCTTCAACAAAGACAAAGTCTTCGATCATGCACATATTCCTCATGTGGACATGGAGTCTCTGCCAGGCTTTGAGCCAGTCCTCAATGTTCTTCACGACGCAGGACTTCTGAATTTCTGCACTGATATCTGTGACTGGAATGAAGAACTCATTCTTCAATTCTATGCAACGCTGCACATCATCGGAAACGCTGAAGACGTGAACTCATGGGTGTTAGATCGATGTCTGAAAATACTCACTACAAGGCACCAAAGAATCGAATTGCTTCGTGCCCTACCACTCAGTCCTCCACTTGATGGTGCTCGTTGTATCTACAACAAACCGTAACTTTCAAATCACTATATGCAAGTCTTGATGAAGCCTTTGAAGCCAAGGCAGGCCCCAAGAACCAAATTCCTCGTCAAGGAATTATTGTATGTGCCTCGGACTGTCTATCGGATTCTCGACGAAGACAATGAGTCCTATCAAAGGCCACGACTCAAATGATGAAGAAGTCGTTGGCATCATGAAGAATATGCTTTTCAATATCATTCATGGCGTTCCGTCAACTTCCATGATTTCTTCATGAGGACTCGCAAACATTGCTATGTCACAATTTGAGTCGAAGCCTTATGCGCCTTGGATAATGAGATTCATCGTGACAAGGTCTTCACTCAATTACAAGGCGATACTACGAACCACCGCAGCTACTTGCCCCGATTGAAGTCCTCAAACGGACATTTACCTCAGGTGATGACAAGGGCAAGGCTATCACAGTGATCGATGAAGGCATTCGTCCATTGGATGGACAGCCAAGCAGCGACATCCTACTCCACCAATGATGAATCTGCCACACATGACTCTCGCATAAATACCTCGGTCAAGCAAAGTCCTCAAGCCACAAGACCTGTGGTGATGACTGATCGTGAGTTACTCCTCGGTCTTCATCGGAAGGTTGATCGCAATCATAAATGGGTCAAGCGTCGCTTTGGTTCAATTCTTCACAACATGACCTCTACACTCAATGCAGCGAAGAAAAACCACTACTACCTCCATGAAACCTTCAAACGCACCTGGGCTGTTCTTTCTAATGTCTACAGCGCGGAAGAACTGACGACAATGGGTCTCAAGGAAGAATTTGACTGGTCTGCACCTCCTCCGAAGAAATACAAGAAAGTCAAAGTTCCTTCCTTGGTGGCCAGCTCCTATTCTTCATCGCGTGACACTGATGAAAATGAAGATTTGGACGACACCGCGGCAGGCCCTACTACAACAACCGACCCCAACAACGCTGGCGCTCCTTCTTCACCTTGAAATTCTTCAGGGGCATTAGTCCTCAGTTTCGATCCTTTTGGTCATTCGATGACAAAGGGGGAGAAATTTGAGTTAGTCTTCAAGCGGGTCTATTATATGGGCAAATTTTTGTTAAGTTACAACTCTCGTCCTTCTGAAACTTTTATTGGATCGAGTTGTAATCTTAAACCTGATGGTGCTTTGATACATTTGATGAACTGTGCTCTTGCACTATGCTCTGATACTAGCTCTAATTCTCTTGAGCTCTTATACTCTTGATGCGTTATTTTGCATGCTTGTTCCTCATTTATGTTATCGCACGCATGCTGAATTTCATCAAGCACCATATTTCATCATGCATTTCAAATTCTTCATATTATATGTCAAATGCGTGTATGAATTACAAGATATAGGGGGAGATCTCCATGATTCAACTCTTCAAATGTGCAATGCCTCAAAAGCAAATTCCTCACTATGCACATCTTCGTGGGGAGTTCTTCTATATCTTGCAATCAAATTCCTCAATATCAGTATTTACACTTCATATGTTTATCCTCGTTGAAAACTTAACCTATATTGTCATCAATCACCAAAAAGGGGAGATTGTAAGTGCATCTAGTGCCCCTTAGTGATTTTGGTGTATTGAAGACTTATAGGTTAAGGAACTAATGCGATTGTGAGTGTACACAGGTCTATAAGTCTATGAGGAGTTTGATATTTACATAGAAAGTCGACCCCTAAAAATGAAGTTCTTCGATCAAGACTTTGATATTTTGAAGACTTTCTGAAGACTTTGAAAGTGAAGAAATTGGTGTGACCTTGAAGACTTGGTATTCATTCGAGGAACATGAAGCGTGAAGACTTTTGTTTCCGTAGTTTCATTTTCTCTTTCTTGAGTCATAGGAAACACCGTACTGTTAAAGGGGGTCGACGAAATACTAAGGAAAAATTTCCATGTGATGCTCATCTCAAAATCCTACACCTATCAATCCTTCGAGTGAAGCCTTTGGAAATCTCATACAGTTCACCAATTTCTTCAAAGGATGTAGACGAAGTTCTTCTCGTCACGAGGAATTTGTTCTAACTGAGGCGTTAGGAATTCGCCAAAGGTCGGATTGCCTACACAGTGAGGAACATGATAGCCCTGAGGAATTTGACATTCAAATTTCCGACCATTGCTGTGCTGCGCGCCAGCTGTCCCAAAATATCTTATCCACCTAACGGTCATTATCATTGAAGGGAATTTATGTCTTATCTTGTCGGGCTGCTCCCTAGGCTATAAATAGCCGCCCCCTACAACCACTAGCTGGTTGGCTGCTCCGAGAGAAAACTTGACACTTGTCATTTGAGAGCAACCCATCCTCTGAGGACTTTGAGCGAAAATCATCGAGTGAGGAAAAACCCAAAAACCAAACCACTACAAACCCAAAGTGATTGAGCATCACTGAAGAGATTGATCCCGCGTGGATCCGACGCTTGTTACCTTTGAAGACTGTGCTTCTTCCAGACGGTTAGGCGTCATGGTCTAGAGCATCCAAGAGGAATTGTGGATCGCCGAGTGACCAAGTCTGTGAAGGTTTGGAAGTCGCTCAAGACTTACCACGAGTGATTGGACGAGGTCTGTGTGACCTTAGTTCAAGGAGAATATGGTGAGGACTTGGTGTCCCGAGCTGCGTGCTCAGCGATCGGGTGTCCGGACTGTGTCCTCGAGTTTAAATACTCATCCGCTCCAACCAGACGCATAACCGAGATGTTAGCTTGAACTGGTCTACCAAATCATTGTCTTCACCAACCTACCTGGTTCTATTTCCTCAACCCTTTCATTTCCTCATTCTTTGTGTTGAGTGTTCATTCATATCTGTGCTTGAAGACTTTGATCAAGACTTTCTCAATTTCCTCGCTTAATTTCTTCACCGTTTGTCTTCATCTTGTGCTATCCTCGTGTTTACGCTTTTCTCAGACTCTTTGATTGTCTTCATTTCATCATGATGATCATGCCCGCATTCTCTTATGCTTACTTCTGAGTACTTATTCCGCTACAAGTAGTTCTTCGCTAAGGAATTTCCTCACTGGCAAATTCCTCAGTGAAGAATTCATAAAAATCGCCTATTCACCCCCCTCTAGTCGATATAACGCACTTTCATCATCAAATGACAACACATGTCTATGGTTAGGAAACTCAACCATCTTTGATTAACGAGCTAGTCTAGTAGAGGCTTACTAGGGACACAATGTTTTGTCTATGTATCCACACATGTATCAAGTTTCCGGTTAATATAATTCTAGCATGAATAATAAACATTTATCATGATATAAGGAAATATAAAATAAAAACTTTATTATTGCCTCTAGGGCATATTTCCTTCAGTATCCCACTTGCACTAGAGTCAATAATCTAGTGCACATCGCCATGTGATTTAACACCAATAGTTCACATCTTTATGTGATTAACACCCATAGTTCACATCGCCATGTGACCAACACCCAAAGGGTTTACTAGAGTCAATAATCTAGTTCATATTGCTATGTGATTAACACCCAAAGAGTACTATGGTGTGATCATGGTTTGCTTGTGAGAGAAGTTTAGTCAACGGATCTGCTACATTCAGAACCGTATGTATTTTTCAAATTTCTATGTCTACAATGCTCTGCACAGAGCTACTCTAGCTAATTGCTCCCACTTTCAATATGTATCCAGACTGAGACTCGGAGTTATCCAGATCAGTGTCAAAGCTTGCATAGACGTAACCATTTAAGACGAACTCTTTGTCACCTCCATAACCGAGAAACATTTCCTTAGTCCTATTTAGGTACCTAGGATAATTTTGACCGCTGTCCAGTGATCTACTCCTGGATCACTATTGTACCCCCTTGCCAAACTCATGGCAAGGTACACAATAGGTTTGGTATACAGCATGGCATACTTTATAGAACCTATGGCTGAGGCATAGGGAATGACTTTCCTTCTCTCTCCATCTTCTACCGTGGTCGAGTCTTGAGTCTTACTCAACTTCATACCTTACAACTCAGGCATGAAATTCTTTCTTTGTCTGGTCCATTTTGAACTCCTTCAAAATCTTATCAAGGTATGTACTCATCAAAAGTCTTATCAAGCGTCTTGATCTATCTCCATATATCTTGATGCCCAATATGTAAGCAGCTTCACCGAGGTCTTTCTTTGAAAAACTCCTTTCAAACACTCATTTATGCTTTCCAAAAAATTCTACATCATTTCCGATCAACAATATGTCATTCACACATACTTATCAAAAAGGCTGTAGTGATCTCACTCATTTTCTTGTAAATACAGGCTTCACCGCAAGTCTGTATAAAACTATATGCTTTGATCAACTCATCAAAGCATATATTCCAACTCCGAGATGCTTGCCCCAGTCCATAGATGGATCGCTGGAGCTCGCACACTTTGTTAGAACCTTTAGGATTGAAAAAATCTTCTGGTTGCATCATATACAACTGTTCTTTAATAAATCCATTAAGGAATGCAGTTTTGACATCCATTTGCCAGATGTCATAACATGCGGCAATTGCTAACATGATTCGGATAGACTTTAAGCATCGATACAAGTGAGAAAATCTCATCATAGTCAACACCTTGAACTTGTCGAAAACCTTTTGCGACAATTCGAGCTTTGTAGATAGTAACACTACTATCAGCGTCCATCTTCCTCTTGAAGATCCATTTATTCTCAATGGCTCGCCGATCATCAGGCAAGTCAATCAAAGTCCATATGTTCTCATACATGGATCCTATCTCAGATTTCATGGCCTCAAGCCATTTATCGGAATCTGGGCTCATCATCGCTTCCTCATAGTTCGTAGGTTCGTCATGGTCTAGTAACACAACTTCCAGAACAGGATTACCATACCACTCTGGTGTGGAACATGCTCTGGTTGACCTACGAGGTTTGGTAGTAACTTGATCCGAAGTTTCATGATCATTATCATTAGCTTCCTCGCTAGTTGGTGCAGGCATCATGGGAACGGTTTTCTGTGATGAGCTACTTTCCAATTCAAGGGAAGGTACAATTACCTCATCAAGTTCTACTTTCCTCCCACTCACTTCTTTTGAGAGAAACTCCTTCTCTAGAAAGGATCCATTCTTAGCAACAAAGATCTTGCCTTCGTATCTGTGATAGAAGGTATACCCAATAGTTTCTTTTGGGTATCCTATGAAGACGCACTTCTCCGATTTGTGTTCGAGCTTATCAGGCTGAAGCTTTTTCACATAAGCACCACAACCCCAAACTTTAAGAAACGACATCTTAGGTTTCTTGCCAAACCATAGTTCATACGGTGTCGTCTCAATGGATTTAGATGGTGCTCTATTTAACGTGAATGCAGCTATTTCTAATGCATACCCCCAAAACAATAGTGGTAAATCGGTAAGAGACATCATAGATCGCGCCATATCTAATAAAGTACGGTTACAACGTTCGAACACAGTTCCAGGTGCATGAGTTGTGAAACTATCCCACATTGTTTTAAATGAAGGCCAAACTCGTAACTCAAATATTTGCCTTCGTGATCAGATCATAGAAACTTTATTTTCTTGTTACGATGATTCTCCACTTCACTCTGAAATTCTTTGAACTTTTCAAATGTTTCAGACTTGTGTTTCATCATGTAGATATACCCATATATGCTCAAATCATCTATGAAGGTTAGAAAATAACAATACCCGCCGCGAGCCTTAACACTCATCGTACCGCATACATCGGTATGTATTATTTCCAATAACTCAGTGGCTCGCTCCATTGTTCCGGAGAACGGAGTTTTATTCATCTTGCCCATGAGGCATGGTTCGCAAGTCTCAAATGATTCATAATCAAGTGACTCCAAAAATCCATCCGTATGGAGTTTCTTCATGCGCTTTACACCAATATGACCTAAACGGCAAGGCACAAATATGTTGCACTATCATTATCAACTTTGCATCTTTTGGCATCAATATTATGAAAATGTGTATCACTACGATCGAGATTCAATAAACCATTTACATTGGGTGTATGACCATAGAATGTTTTATTCATGTAAACAGAACAACAATTATTCTCTGACTTAAATAAATAACTGTATTGCAATAAACATGATCCAATCATATTCATGCTCAACGCAAACACCAAATAACTTTTATTTTGGTCCAACACTAATCTCGAAGGTAGAGGGAGTGTGCGATGGTGATCTTATCAACCTTGGAATCACTTTCAACACACATCGTCACCTTACGCTTAACTAGTCTCTGTTCATTTTGCAATTCCTGTTTCGAGTTACTAATCTTAGCAACTGAACCGGTATCAAATACCCCGGGGTTACTATGAACACTAGTAAAGTACACATCAATAACATGTATATCAAATATACCTTTGTTCACTTTGCCATCCTTCTTATTTGCCAAGTATTTGGGGTAGTTCCGCTTCCAGTGACCATTCTCTTTGCAGTAGGAGCACTCAGTTTCAGGCTTAGGTCTAGCTTTGGGTTTCTTCATAGGAGTGGCAACTTGCTTGCCATTCTTTCTTGAAGTTCCCTTTATTTTCCTTTGCCCCTTTTCTTGAAACTAGTGGTCTTGTTAACCATGAACACTTGATGCTCTTTCTTGATTTCTACCTTCGCCAATTTTAGCATCGCGAAGAGCTCGGGAATCGTTTTTGTCATACCTTGCATATTATAATTCATCACAAAGTTCCAGTAAATTGGTGATACTGACTAGAAAACTCTGTCAATCACTATCTTATCTGGAAGATTAACTCCTACTTGACTCAAGCGATTGTAGTACTCAGACATTCTGAGCACATGCTCACTAGTTGAGCTATTCTCCTCCATCTTGTAGGCAAAGTACTTGTCAGAGGTCTCATACCTCTTGATTCAGGCATGAGTCTGAAATACCAATTCATCTCTTGGAACATCTTATATGCTCCATGGCGTTCAAAATGTTTTTGAAGTCCCGGTTCTAAGCCATAAAGCATGACGCACTAAACTATCACGTAGTCATCATACTGAGCTTGCCAAACGTTCATAACGTCTGCATCTTCTCCTACAATAGGTCCGTTACCTAGCGGTGCATCAAGGACATAATTCTTCTATGTAGCAATGAGGATAATCCTCAGATCACGGACCCAGTCCGCATCTTTGCTACTATCATCTTTCAAATTATTTTTCTCTAGGAATATATCAAAAATAAACGGGGAGCTACATCGCAAGCTATTGATCTACAACATAGATATGCAAATACTATCAGGACCAAGTTCATGATAAATTAAGTTCAATTAATCATATTACTTAAGAACTCCCACTTAGATAGACATCCCTCGAGTCATCTAAATGATCACGTGATCCATATGGACTAAACCATGTCCGATTATCACATGAGATGGAGTAGTTTTCAATGGTGAACATCTCTATGTTGATCATATCTACTATATGATTCACGTTCAAACTTTCGGTCTCCAGTGTTCCGAGGCCATGTCTGTACATGCTAGGCTCGTCAAGTTTAACCCGAGTATTCCGCACGTGCAAAACTGTCTTGCACCCATTGTATGTGAATGTAGAGCTTATCACACCCGATCATCATGTGGTGTCTGGGCATGACGAACTGTCACAATGGTGCATACTCAGGGAGTACACTTATACCTTGAAATTTTAGTGAGGGATCATCTTATAATGCTACCGCCGTACTAAGCAAAATAAGATGCATAAAAGATAAACATCACATGCAATCAAAATGTGTGACATGATATGGCCATCATCATCTTGTGCCTTTGATCTCCATCTCCAAAGCACCGTCATGATTTCCATCATCACCGGCTTGACACCTTGATCTCCATCATAGCATCACTGTCGTCCTGCCAACTATTTCTTCTACAACTATCGCTAACGCATAGTGATAAAGTAAAGCAATTACATGGCGATTACATTTCATACAATAAAGCGACAACCATAAGGCTCCTGCCAATTGCCGATAACTTTTACAAAATATGATCATATCATACAACAACGTATATCACATCATGTCTTGACCATATCACATCACAACATGCCCTGCAAAAACAAGTTAGACGTCCTCTACTTTGTTTTTGCAAGTTTTACGTGGCTGCTACGGGCTTCTAGTAAGAACCGTTCTTACCTATGCATCAAAACCACAACGATGTTTCGTCAAGTTTGTTGTTTTAATCTTTAACAAGGACCGGCCGTAGTCAAATTCGATTCAACTAATTGGAGAAACAGACACCCGCCAGCCACCTTTATGCAAAACAAGTTGCATGTCTGTCAGTGAAACCGGTCTCATGAACGTGGTCATGTAAGGTTGGTCCGGGCCGCTTCATCCAACAATACCGCCGAATCAAAATAAGACGTTGGTGGTAAGCAGTATGACTAGCACCGCCCACAACTCTTTGTGTTCTACTCGTGCATATCATCTACGCATAGACCTGGCTCAGATGCCACTGTTGGGAACGCAACATGAAATTTCAATTATTTTCCTACGCTCACTCAAGATCTATCTAGGAGATGCATAGCAACGAGAGGGGGAGAGTGTGTCCATGTACCCTCGTAGACCGA
The DNA here is from genome assembly GCA_021605145.1 of Aegilops bicornis. Lineage (NCBI taxonomy): Eukaryota > Viridiplantae > Streptophyta > Magnoliopsida > Poales > Poaceae > Aegilops > Aegilops bicornis. The sequence continues at coordinate 178,812,839 of CM038669.1, forward strand.
AAGCGGAAGCATTAGCTTAACACGGTTGATGTAGTCGAACGTCTTCTCGATTCAAACGATCAAGCACCGAACGTACGGCACCTCCGAGTTCTGCACATGTTCAACTCGATGACGTCCCTCGAACACTTGATCCAGCAAAGTGTCGAGGGAGAGTTCCGTCAGCACGACGGCGTGGTGACGGTGATGGTGAAGTGATCCGCGCAGGGCTTCGACTAAGCACTACGTGAATATGACCGGAGGCGTAAACTATGGAGGGGGGAGCCGCACACGGCTTGGAACAATTGATGTGTGTTAAAGGTGCCCCCGCCCCGTATATAAAGGAGGGAGAGGGGAGGAGGCCGGCCCTAGGCGCGCCAAGTAGGAGGAGTCCCCCCTTTCCTTTTACCGAAAGGGGAAAGGGGGAAGGAGAGAGAGGAGGAGAAGGAAAGGGGGGCGCCGCCCCCTCCCCTTGTCCAATTCAGATTCCTCCCTTGTGGGGGGCGCGCCACCCCTTAGTGGGCTGGTGTTCCTCCCTCCTATGGCCCATATGGCCCATATTTTCCCCCGGGGGGTTCCGGTAACCCCCTGGTACTCCAATATGTACTCGATACATTTCGAAACACTTCCGGTGTCTGAATACTATCGTCCAATATATCAATCTTTACCTCTCGACCATTTCGAGACTCCTCATCATGTACGTGATCTCATCCGGGACTCCAAACAACATTCGGTCACCAAATCACATAACTCATAATACGAATCATCATCGAACATTATGCGTGCGGACCCTACGGGTTTGAGAACTATGTAGACATGACCGAGACACCTCTCCAGTCAATAACCAATAGCGGAACCTGGATGCTCATATTGGTTCCTACATATTCTATGAAGATCTTTATCGGTCAAACCGTAATGACAACATACGTCATTCCCTTTGTCATTGGTATGTTACTTGCCCGAGATTCGATCGTCGGTATCTTCATACCTAGTTCAATCTCATTACCGGCAAGTCTCTTTACTCATTCGTAATGCATCATCCCGCAACTAACTCATTATTCACAGTGCTTGGAAGGCTTATCATGATGTGCATTACCGAGAGGGCCGAGAGATACCTCTCCGATACTCGGAGTGACAAATCCTAATCTAGATCTATGCCAACCCAACAAACACCTTCGGAGATACCTGTAGAGCATCTTTATAATGACCCAGTTACTTGTGATGTTTGATAGCACCCAAGGTATTCCTTTGGTATTCGGCAGTTGCATAATCTCATAGTCAAAGGAATATGCATAAGTCATGAAGAAAGCAATAGCAATAAAACTTAACGATCATTATGCTAAGCTAACGGATGGGTCTTGTCCATCACATCATTCTCCTAATGATGTGATCCCGTTCATCAAATGATAACACATGTCTATGGTTAGGAAACTCAACCATCTTTGATTAACGAGCTAGTCTAGTAGAGGATTACTAGGGACACAATGTTTTGTCTATGTATCCACACATGTATCAAGTTTCCAGTTAATACAATCCTAGCATGAATAATAAATATTTATCATGATATAAGAAAATATAAAATAACAACTTTATTATTGCCTCTAGGGCATATTTCATTCACAAGCCCTAACAAAACTAACTCGATTACATGATGAATCTAATCCAACTCCTTACCGACCAGCGGGCCTACGAAGGAATTACTCACTCCCGGTGGGGAGCATCATGGAATTTGCGATGAAGGAGGGTTGGTGATGACGAATACCGAAGATTCCCCTCTCTGGAGCCCCAAACGGGCTCCCGATCTATCCTCCCGATGAAGAACAGGAGGTGGCGGCGGCTTCGTATCGTAAAACGTGATGAAACTTCCTCTCTTATTTTTCTTTGAAAATATGATTTTATAGTGTTGGAATTAGGGTTTGCGAGGCCACGAGTTTGGCACAACCCACTAGGGCGTGCCAAAGGGAGGGGGTGCCCTGGTGTATCATGCCCAGCTGTGGCACCCCTCATGATGGTTCTTGGTCCTAGTATTTTTTTACTTGTTCTGAAATACATCTCCAAAAAGTTACATTCCAATCTGAGAACTTTTATTTCCGCACAAAAACAACACCATGGTAATTCTGCTGAAAACATTATCAGTCCGGGTTAGTTTCATTCAAATCGTGCAAATTAGAGTCCAAAACAAGAGCAAACGCTTTAGAAAAAGTAGATACAACAGAGACGTATCAACTCCCCCAAGCTTAAACCTTTGCTTGTCCTCAAGCAATTCAATTGATAAACTGAAAGTGAAAAAGAAAACTATTACGAACTCTTTTGTTCTTGTTTACATAAATAAGCTTAAGTAGCACACAGGTTTTCAGCAAAGATCATGACTAACCATGTCGATGATAACTCTTAGAAATTATATTAACTCATATCAATGGCATAATCTACTACTCCCTCCGTCCCATAATATAATAGCGTTTTTGACACTAGTGTAGTGTCAAAAACGCTCTTATATTATGGGACGAAGGGAGTAGAGAGCAATAATAAGATATATCAAATGCCAATACTTTGTCAAAATAATCATGATATAATATGACAACGGTGGTATCTCGCTAGCCCTTTCTGAGACCGCAAAACATAAATGTGGAGCACCTCCAAAGTTCAAGCAGCAACTAAACATTGTAATTCATGGTAGAAAAGATCCAGTCATGATGCATTCAACATTAAGTATACACAATGCATGAGGATGACAATAGTGCTCTCAGATCTGGCGCTTGTTTGAGAAGGTTATGACTCAACATAAAACTAAATAGATAGTCCCTTCGCAGAGGGAAGCAAGGATTTGCAGAGGTTCTAGAGCTCAGAGCTTAAAACATAGATAAATATAATTTTGGGAGGCACACCCTTCCTGTCAATGTTACAACCAAGAGTTATCAATATCTTTGATGATAGCCACATTAGTGGCGGTTCCCAAGCGATAAGGTAAAGGTTTACTCGACATCCACCAACAAACACACTCCATGGCTAGCCTAATCCACGGGTACCGTCCATACCAACATCAGTTTTGGGGGAGTTTTGTTTAATTATTTGCAATTTTTGAATTCGGGACTGGGCATCCCTATTACCGCCCTCTCGTGCAAGGACGAGTGAATAAACACTCATCATGAGAATAACCCGCTTAGCATGGAAGATACTGACAGCCCCCTGTCGCTCCCTGAGCGGTCCAGGCACACAAAACAGATGTTCATTTGAAAGTTTAGAGGTAGCACATGCAAATTTACTTGGAAGGGCAGGGTAATACTGCATATAGGTAGATATGGTGGAATCATCAGGAATAACTTTGGGTTTTAGGATTTTGATGCACAAGCAGTATTCCCGCTTAGTACAGGCGAAGGCTAGCAAGTAGGTTGAGAAGCGGCCAGCTAGAGAGCGAAAACGGTCATGAACATGTGTTATGCATAATTAACATTGAATACTAGCATGAGTAGGATATGAACACCATGAACATAAATATCGTAGAGGCTATGTTGGTTTTGATTCAACTACATGCATGAACATGTGCCAAGTCAAGCCACTTGAAACATTCAGAGGGGGATACCAAATCAACATACTACATCACAATCATTTTAATGCATGTTGACATCCAAGATAAATCATTACCCACTCCTGGCTACTTAAGCATGGCATGAGAAACTATAATCTCTAATTGTCATTGCAAACATGTTTGATCATAATATGTTGAATCATGGATACTAGGTTAAACATATTTACAAAAACAGAACAAGTTGAGTTCATACATGTTTCTCTCTGCCATAGTCAATTCATCAAATATCGTCATTATTGCCTTTCACTTGCATGACTGAGTGATATGAAAATAATAGTAGTGCAAGAATGCCGTGGACTAAGCTGGAATCTGCAAACATTTTATTCCAAAGGAGAAGACAAGGTAATTTGGGCCCTTTGTTAGATCAACAATAATACATATGAGAGCCACTCAACATTTTCATCGTGGTCTTCTTCTTGGTACGACTCAATAAGAAGAAAAGAATTTCAGAGAAACACACTGAAATATTTTTGGAGTTTTTAGTTTTTCTTGAAGAAAGCAAATTAAAGAAGGGAAAACAAAAATGAGAAAAACTATTTACACGAGAAAGCTCCCAATAGGCAAAAGAAGAACATCGAAATCTTTTTGGGTTTTATTTTAACACTACAACTAATTTAAGCTAGAAAGAAAAACCGAAAAGAAGCGAGAAATATTTTTGAGTTTTCTCAAAGTTTTTCAAACACACAAGAAGAAAGCGAGAAAATATATCTTGCATGGATAATACAATGAAAAAGTGTGGACACCGACAACTGGAATGAAATGTGTGAACATGAATGTAATGTCGGTTGAAATACGTACTCCCCCAAGCTTAGGCTTTTGGCCTAGCTTGGTAATCACCAACCATAGTAGCCATCCGGTCCCATGTCGAAGTGTTGTGGCGGCGACACCTGAGCATTCCACTCCTGAGGCTCCTCCTCTGCCGCTGCCTGGGCGTTTTGGTAGGCAATAATGTCTGCTGGCATGACCCTATATCCGCCCCTGGTAATAGAATCAGACAAAGCAGGTGCAGACAATGGAATAACATCACGGGAATCCACACTGAAACCCAGGTTGTAATGAATATTATGAAGAGAGTTAGCATCATCAGTAAACTAGTGAGCTACCATCGCCTGGTGATCTAGATAAACTCGGGGCAAATGATAATCATGTTGGCGTATCTGAATCTTAAAGTGACTCGCTATGCGAGTAGCATAAATAGCACCATGAATTTTGCCCTTAGTCCCGTTAAGGTGCAGGCGACGTGCAATAATAGCTGCTAGGCTAAAGGTGTGATCATTGTGTAGTGCATGGTGTAAAATGGCGAAGTCAGGCGCACTGAGTGCACCAACCTTTTCTCTAGCAGTTAAACACTTCGCGATGAATAAAGCAAAGTAATGCACAGAAGGAAACTGCAAACTAGTGGCAGCGACATTCGACACGCCTCTCTCATCCCCCACTATCAGAGAGCTATAAAAGTCCTCAAACTCTGCAGGTCTAGGCTCTCTTAATTCCCCATCAGAAGGGATCAAACATATATCACAAAAGTTAGTGAGCGGTACCTAATGGGGTTTAGCATACAAATTAAACCGCACCTAAGGAGGATTATTGCTACTAAGAAAATGAAATTTTTGCACAAAGGAATTTATAAGGAGATGGTGTTGGCCACACTCAGCTGCGAGGAAGTCGGCCAGCCTAGCATTTGCAACGAATTGGGTGAACTCTTGATGGAACCCGCCCCCCTCCATGAAGGCATTATGCGGCTATTCGCACGGCCGCACCTCCGCCGTTCTTGGAGTGCGCAGGTCATTGTCCGATGATTCCCCAATGACTCCCTTAGCACTGTTTTTGGAACAAAACTTCCTAAAGAAACTCATCCTATTCCCTTAAATAAAATTCTAAAAATTTTAGTCCACAAAATTTTTGTCAACCAAACTTCACAAGATTGATAGCAACTACTCATAAGGATGCATAGAGGCCATATCAAGCGTTCAAACTACTTAGAACTCTAAGAATTCAACATGCAAGCCCATCTATGGCAGCACCAAGAGTAGCTGATTATGCGAAATATAAACCACTAAGGCAAAAACTAATTGGAGCAATGGAGGAGTCAGATACCAAGTAGCAATCCCCCAAAACAGTTCGTGAAATGGAGCTTCGAGCAAAGAGATTGAAATCCGCGGGTTTGAGAGCAAGAACATGAGAGAGAGAGAGAGAGAGAGCTATGGTGATTTTTTATAGAGGTAGGAGATGACATGGGCTAAAGAAGTAAGTGAGGGGACCCACGTGGGGACCACAACTCACCAGGGCGCGCCTGGGGTTGCTGGTGCGCCCTGGTGTCTTGTGGTCACTAGGTGCACCCTCCCTCTGATGTTATTTGCACCAGAAATTCAGAAATATTCAGAAAAAATCATGTTAAAATTTCAGGGCATTCTAAGAACTTTTATTTTTGGGTCATTTTTTTATTGCACGGGAAATTCAGAAAATAGACAGAACATAGCATTTTATTTTATTTAACTAAGAAAACAGAAAACAAAAGGTGGGAGCAGAACGTTGTGCCTACTAAATTCATCGACTTCATACCTCTAAAAAATGATCCATTAACAAGGTTGATCAAGCCTTATTAACAACCACTTTCGATTAGCATGAAACCGAAGAACTTACGCAAAACACTAAGTTACCTCAACGGAGATGTGAATATCCCCAACAATAAGTATGTCATATTTCTTTTTGGCAGTAGGTAGAGGTAGTTGAAAACTTCCAATAGTGAGTGTTGGAGATTTCTCAATAACATTAATACCATTCACTTGGAATTGTTTCTTCGGAAAGTGCACTGTATCCTCATTACCATTGATATGAAAAGTGATCTTGCTTTTATTGCAATCAATAACAGCCCCAGTAGTATTCAAAAAGGGTCTACCAAGGATAATCGACACGTTGTCATCCTCGAGCATCTCAAGTATAACAAAGTCTGTCAGGATAGTAACATTGGCAACAACAACGGGTACATCCTCACAAGTATCGATAGCTATGGCAGTTGATTTGTCAGCCATTTGCAAAGATATTTCAGTAGGTGTGAGTTTATTCAAGGTAAGTCTTTTATATAAAGAGAAAGGCATAACACTAACACCGGCTCCTAAATTACACAAAGTAGTTTTGACATAATTTCTTTTGATGGAGCAAGGTATAGTTGGTATTCCTGGATCTCCAAGTTCTTTAGGTACCCCATCCTTAAAAGGGTAATTAGCAAGCATGGTGGAGATTTCAGCTTTAGGTATCTTTCTTTTATTAGTGATGATGTCTTTCATGTATTTTGCATTAGGGGCCATCTTTAAAATATCAGTCAAGCGGGTGCGCAAAAAGACTAGCCTAAGCATTTTAGCAAAGTATTCAAATTCGTCATCATCTTTTTTCTTAGTTATCTTAGGTGGAAAGGGCATGGGTTTCTAGCAACAAAGTCTATTTTCTCATATTTTTTATTTTTAGGTTGTGGGTTATCAAGATCAACAACAGGTTCTATCCCAACTTCATTATCTGGTTGTTTATCATTATCTGGTTGGGTGTCTTCATGAACATCATCATTTTCATTTTCATTATCTCTAGATGAATGTTCATTACCAGATTGAGTTTCAGCATCAGAGATAGAGACATCATTACTATCTTCATGAGGTTTTTCTATTTCATGTTCACTAGAGGCATGCAAAGTCCTATCATTTTTCTTTTTCTTCTTCTTTTTACAAGGACTAGGTGCATCAGTGTTAATTATTTGATGATCTTGTTCAATTATTTTAGGGTGTCCTTCAGGATAGAGTGGTTCCTGAGTCATTTTGCCTCCTCTAGTTGCTACTCTAACAGCAAAATCATTCATATCATTATTCATTTCATTAAGCAAATCTCTTTGAGATTTAGCAATTTGTTCTAGCTGGGTTTGAATCATAGAGGCATGTTTCCCTACACCTCTAACATCATTAGTGATTCTAAATAATAAGTCACTCAAGCAATCAATCATATCAGAATTGTATTTCAATTGGTTCATAACATTTGCATTGAAGTGATCTTGTTTCCTAATGTAATTTTCAAACTCATAAAGGCATTGACTAGGATGTTTATTATAAGGGATGTCACTTCGTCAAACTGTAATAAAGAATTTACCTCTACCACCGGTGGTGGTGGTGTGTCAAGTCCATGTATTTCTTCAAAAGGTGGTAAATTCTTAACGTCTTCAGCTTTAATACCCTTTTCCTTCATACATTTCTTTGCCTCTTGCATATCTTCAGGACTGAGAAATAAGATAGCCCTCTTCTTCGGAGTGGGTTTAGGTGGTGGTTCAGGAAGAGTCCAATCATCATAATTTTTCAATATGTTATTCAATAATTCCTCAGCTTGTTCAACAGTTCGTTCCCTGAAAACACAACCAGCACAACTATCTAGGAAGTCCCTAGAAGCATCGGTTAGTCCATTGTAGAAGATATCAAGTATTTCATTTTTCTTAAGAGGATGATCAGGCAAAGCATCAAGCAATTGCCACTACTAGGAAAAGGGCTATAGATGGGATGGACACTAATGGCGCACTGTACATCTGGTGCACCATTACTAAATACTAATGGCGCACCATGTGTTGGTGCGCCATTAGTGTGCAAATACTAATGGCGCACCACATCCCATGGTGCGCCATTAGTAATTTTTTTTAATTTTTTCAAAACTACTAATGGCGCACCGTGGGAGTGGTGCGCCATTACTAGTTGAACTAGTAATGGCGCACCATCCCACGGTGCGCCATTAGTAATTTGGCCCAAACATTCCCCCGAATGCGCCCCCCCTGGACCGCCTGTTTAGTTTCAAAAAAAATTGATAGAAATGTCAAAAAATAAAAGAAAAAAGATTCCCATGTGATATGTGGTCTAGTTGTTAGCAAAATTTACAAACATGAATTTTCGACTTTTTTGCAAAATCTCTCGAGAATTTGTAAAAATGGGCATAACTTTTGCATACGAACTCGGATGAAAAAGATTTTTATATGAAAAATCATCTACTCGAAAAGTTACATCCAAAAACCTAACAGAAAAAAGATACGGGGCTTTTAAGATCTGGAGAGGCAAAAAAAATTCAAAAAAATTCAAACTTACTAATGGAGCACCTGCCCATGGTGCGCCATTACTATCTTCCCGCCTTCAAAATTCAAACTAAATAAAAAAATAAAAAAGTTACTAATGGCGCACCTGCCCATGGTGCGCCATTAGTATCTTCCCACCTTCAAAATTCAAAATAAATAAAAAAAGTTACTAATGGCGCACCTGCCCATGGTGCGCCATTAGTATCTTCCCGCCTTCAAAATTGAAAATAAAAAAAATAAAAAAATAGTAATGGCGCACCTGCCCACGGTGCGCCATTACTATGCCGTATATATGGCTGGGCGTGTCCTCTCCTCCTTACCTCTTCATTCTTCTCCTCCACTCCACCTCTCCTCTACTCCACCTCTCCTCCACTCCACCTCTCCTCCACTCCTCCACTCCATCTTCCCTTCTCTCCTCCACCATACTACCCTCCTCCTCTCCGGCAGCCTCCTCCTCCTCCACTCCGACGACCTCCTCCTCCTCTCCGGCGACCTCCTCCTCCTCCCTCCTCTCCTCTCCTCCCCTCCCCTCCCCTCACGGTTTCTCCTCCCTCCTCTCCGGTGAGCTCCTCCTCCCTCATCTCCGGTGAGCTCCTCCTCCCTCCTCTCTGGTGAGCTCCTCCTCCCTCCTCTCTGGTGAGCTCCTCCTCCCTCCTCTCCTCCCATCCCCTCATGGTTTCTCCTTCCTCCTCTCCGATGCTCCGGTGAACTCCTCTCCGGCGACCTCCTCCTCCTCTCCGACGATGCGGTCACCTCCTCCTCCTCCTCCTCTCCGGAGAACTCCTCTCCGGCAAAAGAACACGGCAAAAGAACGTACAAGATCCAAAAACAGGAACAAAATTTGAAATAATATCGTGCAAAAAACCGAGCAAAAAATGGGCAAAAAAATCGCGATCCATATTCAAAATTCAAAAATAGCAATGGCGCACGGTGGGGGTTAGACGGTGCGCCACTACTATTTTCCCGCCTTCAAAATTCAAAAATACTAATGGCGCACCGTGGCCTATACTAATGGCGCACCAGTGGTGCGCCATTAGTATACCAGATACTAATGGCGCACCACTGGTGCGCCATTAGTAAAAAATACTAGTGGCATGATACTAATGGCGCACCAGTAGTGCGCCATTAGTAGGCCTTTTCCTAGTAGTGTGTAGAAGCCTCCCCCAAGCTTGCGGGAGACTCTCTTCTTCAATTTGCACAAAGTTAAATATTTCCTGTAAGGAAACTTGTTTCTTATGAACAGGAAAATATTTTTCAGAGAAGTAGTAAATCATATCCTGGGGGCTACGCACACAACCAGGAGCAAGAGTATTGTACCATATCTTAGCGTCACCCTTTAATGAGAACATTATTTTCACCCTTTAATGAGAACATAAATAATTTGAGGATACAGTAGTAGCGAATTTTCTCATCATTAGCAGAAAGGGGGGCTATATCATTTAGTTTAGTGAGATGTGCCACTACAGTTCCAGTTTCATAGCCATGGAAAGGATCAGATTCAACCAAAGTAATTAACTCTGGGTCGACAGAGAATTCATAATCCTTATCGGTAACAAAGATAGGTGAAGTAGCAAACATAGGATCACATTTCATTCTAGTATTCAAAGATTTTTCTTTCCGTTTGCATAATAATTTCTTTAGATCGTCCCTATCATTGCAAGCAAGAAAATCTCTAGATATATCCTAATCGATGACATAACCTTCAGGTATCTTAGGCATTTCATATCTAGGAGAGCTAGGTCTAGTAGGTGTTTCAAGATTTCTAGTTTCAATAATTTCATCAGTTTCAACATTCTCAATATCTTTATCTCTAGCAATTTGGTCATCAATAAATTCACCTAGTGGCATATGATCATCAAGAGAGGTACTAGCATCATCATGAGTATCATTCATAGCGGAAGTAGCATCATTAATAACTTGCGACATATCAGGATTAATAGCATCTGGTGGTGTAGCAAGTCTACTCAAAACATAAGATGAATCAAGTGCAGAGTGTGATGGCAGTTCCTTACCTCCCCTCGTCCTAAAGGGAACGATCTTGGTTTTTGTATCCTTCAGATTCTTCATAGTGATAAATAGATAATAATCCCAAGTGACTCAGCAAATAGAGCTATGCTCCCCGACAACGGGGACATAAAAAGGTCTTGATAACCCACAAGTATAGGGGATCGCAACAGTTTTCGAGGGTAGAGTATTCAACCCAAATTTATAGATTCGACACAAGGGGAGCCAAAGAATATTTGCAAGTATTTCAACCACACCTGGAGATTAAATATCTGCAGCAAAGTGATCAGTAGCACATTAATATGATAGTTTTGATAGCAATGGTAACCGTAATAGTAGTAGTAACATTGATAGCAATGATTTTGTAGCAGGTGTAACAGTAACACCAGCAATAGTAACTTAGCAAGAATAATATGTGGAAAATTTGTAGGCATTGGATGGGTGAATTTGTTGGATGATATTAATCATATAAAATCATAACCTAGGGCGATACAAAACTAGCTCTTGTTCATAAATATAATGTAGGCATGTATTCCGTATATAGTAAATGCGTGCTTATGGAAAAGAACTTGCATGACATATTTTGTCCTACCCTCCCGTGGCAGCGGGCTCCATAAGGAAACTAAGAGATATTAAGGGCTCCTTTTAATAGAGAACCAAAACAAAGCATTAGCACATAGTGAATACATGAACTCCTCAAACTACGGTCATCACCGGAAAGTATCCCAATTACTGTCACACTTGGGTTTACGGATCATAACACGTAATAGGTGAATATTACTTGCAAGATCGGATCTAGAACATAGATATAATGGTGAAAACATAAACGGTTCAGATTTGGAATCATGGCACTCCGGCCCTAGTGACAAGCATTAAGCATAGCAAAGTCATAACAACATCAGTCTCAGAACATAGTGGATACTAGGGATCAAGCCCTAACAAAACTAACTCGATTACATGATTAAAATCATCCAACTCCTCACCGACCAGTGATCCTACGAAGGAATTACTCACTCCCGGTGGGGAGTATCATGGAATTGGCGATGAAGGAGGGTTGGTGATGACGAAGGCCGAAGATTACCCTCTCTGGAGCCCCAAACGAGCTCCATATCTGACCTCCCAATGAAGAACAGGAGGTGGCGGCGGCTCCGTGTCGTAAAACACGATGAAACTTTCTCTCTTTTTTCTCTCTCCAAAAATAGGGTTTTATAGTGCTATAACAAGGTTTGCGGGGCCACGAGGTGGGCACAACCCACTAGGGCGTGCCAGAGGGATGGGGCGCGCCCTGGTGTATCGTGCTCAGCTAGGGCACCCGCTCCGGTGGTTCTTGGTCCCAGTATTTTTTATTTATTCTAAAATAAATCTCCAAAAAGTTTTGTTCCAATCCGAGAACTTTTATTTCTGCACAAAAACAACACCATGGTTGTTCTGCTGAAAATAGCGTCAGTCCAGGTTAGTTTCATTCAAATCATGCAAATTAGAGTCCAAAACAAGAGCAAAAGTGTTAGGAAAAGTAGATACGATGGAGACGTATCAGGCGGTGACCTCAGCAGTGCAGAACACGAACTTGTCCTTGAAAGGCTGCGCCGGTCCCCATCAAGCAACCAGGGAATTAAACGAGTCCATGATCCGGCCTGTGCCACAGGGAGGCGCACGCTCATCTCCAAATTGCAAACTCTGTGGTGGCCAGAATAGCAAGGGCCAAGGATGCCAACATGGCATGGCAGGCCCGTTGGTCCCATGATTGTGATGAACACCAGCGGGAGAAGGCGCTTATGTATGGGTCTCCCCGAAGATGATACACACAAAGAGGGTAGGACTACTCCTGCTGCGGCGGCAGGGAGATGTCCTTCCCAGTGCTGGCCTTTCGGGTTGAGCAATGTGGGATACGCTTATCAAAGGCTTGCGTTGCTCTTCCTAGGTCCCAGCATGAGGTTCCCCCGTCAAGTTAACCCTCTGGGGGCCGGTAGGCCGCCCCAAGACAAAAAATGCCCCAGCTACGATAAGGGCGCTCGACCTCTCGGACGCCCCTCTCGGAGTCATGAAGACCAACTCGATGCGAGAGCCGCCTCAACATCAACGCCCATATGGGCGCCTCCTCACTGGCCAAAGACGCACACGACAGATCTGTAAAAAGGACGTGGGCAGGTTACCCACTACCAAGAAGAAGCCTTGACGATATCTCTGTTCTCTACCTACCGGATGACCATGGTCAAAACTGTGTGACCGGTGTGTCGCGCCAGTCGCTATGTGAAAAGTCCCCGGGACCTCTCCCGCGCGAACCAATTTTTCTCAGGTTGATGGGCCCGTGCTTCTCTCCCATCACGGAAGAATCACAACTATGCGCCCCGTCTGCATGTGGGAACATTTTCAGGTCCTGTCCCGATGATCCTCTTCTCTCTGACTACCAGCTCACTCCAACTCACCCATGAAGTCGAGCCATGGCAGAGCATCGTGTCCCCTGTGATGGAAACACTCACGGGATCCGTCCCATACGAGTCACTTTCCAGGCACTGCGGCCCTGGTGTCAACCCTAGTGGATTCAAAGACGCGTTCCCCACCTGCTGCGAGGGGAAAGCTCCCGGGTCCTTGTCGGGGGAAATGAAACCTATGGAATCACTGGGATCCCTTCTATGGTTGGCGGGCGCGGGGTTGTGCAAAGAGCAGGTCTGGTAGTCAGCACAAAGATCGTTTTACCCAGGTTCGGGCCGCGAGGATGCGTAATACCCTAGTCCTGCTTTGGTGTATATATCTGAGTGTTCTTGAGCTCTTGAACTAGCTACGGTGCGTGTCTAGTCTAAAAGATCCGAATCCTTCTCCTGGACACCTCGGGCTTCCTTTTATAGACAAAAGGGGTCGCCACAGTGGCACACAGGAGGTGGAAAGGTGTACAGTGAGCAAGCTTATCGCTTGTCATTACGGGAAAATGCGCATTAAATGCGCTCCTTAGGTGTCCCGCTGCTTTATTGGGGATGGCAACGAGGCCCGTCCCGTCCGTCTCTGCTCCGCCTCGCTCCGGAACGCGCCCAGGCCAATGAGGCATGCAGCGCCATGTAGGTTGGCAGGCTGCTGAGATGGCGCGGTGGTAGGATCTTCACGAAGGTCTGCATGCCACCACGCAGATGCTTGCTGAGTTGGCCTGGAGGCCTCACGTCGCCACGCAGGTGCCTGCCCAGCTGGTTGGGCTGGCAGCTGCATGGGAACGGCGGTGGAGTTTCGGCAAACGTGGGCCTGGCTGTGGCCTCGCGAGTGTCTTCGGCAAGGGTCTTGCTGTGGCATCGTGATCGTCCCCGTCAAGGGTCTTGCCGGGGATCTCGTGGATTTCCTCGGTCAGGATCTCGCCAAGGATCATCGTCTTCTGGTCCTCATCTGTTCTTGTGTTTTTATGATCTTCACAAAGATAGGCATGCCACCACGGAGGTGCCCCCTGAGCCTTGGTTCCAATATGGTTGATGATGTTGGAACCCCTGGGCTCAAGGGTGGCGTGCTCCGCTGGCGTCGGGCAAGTTGCCTTGGCAAGGCTCTTGCCGGGGCCGCGGAGACCGCCCCGACAAGGGTCTTGCCGGGGGAGTCCACATCGCCCTCTTGCTCTTTGTGTCTCTGTCCTGGCGTTGCTTTGGCTGTCTCGTGCCTTCGTTTCCATCCTCTGCCCTGCTTATTGTGGCCACGGGCGTGGCTCTGACTGCCCGAGCACAAGTAAAGAGGTAAAAAAAAAGGAGAGCCCCTACTTTTGTGCAACGACAGGAGCCCCCGGGCCTGGGCCACACATAAGGGCAACACATTGTTAGGTCGGGCCCAGAACGGTGCGCGGGCAGGCGGGGAGGGATTTTACCGCGGTAATTCCTTCGCTTGCTTGCGCTTCCCCATGACCCGCACTGAATGCACGTCATGGAGGGTCGTGCGTGACATGGGGGGCATGCGTGGGGCAGCTGCTGCCCTCATGCGCCACATCGTGGTAAAGAGGCGGTCTGCACCTTCCCCATAAAAAGAGAAAAACGCAGGGGCGCGGCTCATTTACTGGGTGGACTCGGGTCGTGGCCTTTGAGGCGTCCGTGCCCCACGATCACGGGGTGGAAAACGGTCGCCTCATCTGTCCCCTCGATTTCTGTTTGTACGCCACATGTCCTCCATGCCTTGAAGACGGTAGGCGGTGGGCGCGGGCCTAGAATGACGAGGCGGAAAACCGGGCCGCTGCTGATTGGAGCAGCGGGTCGGCGTTGATTCCCTGCGCTCCTGATGGCAGGATTGGTCGAGTGGGGCGGCCGAGCCCCGACCCCGACCCGTTATAAGAAGGGGAGGGAGGGGATGGCACCCTTCAATCTTTCACCATCCGCCTCCTTCCACCTTGGCTTCTTTCTTTCTTCTGCTATGGCGAGAGGGCGCGCCGGTGCTTCGATGGTGGCGACGAGGGTCTCTGCTCGACAGCGCCCTCCTCCTTCCCAAGAGCTTGTGGCGGAGGAACCGGCCACGAGGGGAAGGGGAGGGGGCGGGGCCGAGGTCGCTGTGGTGCTTGGGGAAGAGGAGGACGGGGCGGTGCACCGGCCTCGCCTCCGCCAGCGGTCCCTCCCCCAATGGAGGGCCATGTCGGGGACCAGCCTCGTGAGTTCTTCATCAGGCTTCATCGGCCAGCGCGCCGCCGTCTTCGTCTCCCTACTCCATTTGCTCGGGAGATGGAGCTTGACCCGCCACAGACTCTGAGATTGCATATGAGGGGCTGCGGGAATGGTGGCACGCGGGTTGATGTCGATTTTCCCGCCCCTCACGGCATGTATCTTCTCCGCGGATGGAAGACCTTCGCTCGTATCCACAGCCTAACGGCGGGGATCGTTCTCTATTTCAAATTAATGGAGAACGGCCTGCTCTCCGTCAAGGTCTTTGGAGACTTTGGGACTTGCCTAAAGTGCTGCGTGGAGAGCTCCTCTGATGACGAAGACTCTTCCTAAAGCGGGAGTGACGAGGAGGACAGCGACAACGACGACGAGGGTAGTGGGCGGGAGGATGACGGGTCCGACTAGGCGTCGGACACAGCTTTCCTGGGCGACGCCGGTAGCACCATCATGTGCATCACCAGCTCCTTGAACTTCTCGGGGTCGTCGCCTTGGGCGGCTGGCGTTGGAGGTACGGGGAAGACGAAGAAGGCGGGTGGCGGGCCGTCAAGTCGGAGTACGCGGGCACCGACGCCTTCATCGCGTATTGGCGGGTCACTGCCTCGTCTTCCAGCTCTTCCTCCGATACCGTCATCACTGGCCTCCTTCCGGACGATCGCTGATATGTTCTCTTGGCGCATTTTGCTGCTCGTACCTCGCCTAGGCGCTCCTTTTGCACTTCTGCCATCTTGTTCCATTCCCCGAGGAGAGGGACAAGAAAGGGATTACGGGCATCTTATCTCTTTTTAGTTTGTAAGCCTTCGGGCCTTTGTAAGATTTAAATCTCGTAACCCCCCTGCTCATGTATGCATTCTGTATGAATTGTACTTGTTTGCAACGTATTAATGAAAAGAAGGGTGTTTGCCGGGTTTTGTTTGTGCGTGGGTGAGGGCCACACCAAATAACGAGCCCTTGTTATCTTGCCGGGTTTTGTTTGTGCCTTGCCGTCCTCCTGCTCTATAGCCCGGCTACACTCACGCCTTGGCGGAGGTAGGGGCCGAGTAGGATTAGGCCCTTCGCTCGTCCCCTTCCCATCGCACTACAACCAAGTCCCGGCCCAAAGTAAGGTTTTCAGACACGGGACAGAGGGGGCAAGATGGTATGAGAGCGAGCAAAGTCTTGTATGTTCAAGTTTCATATGGAAGCACAGAGTGGGGGACAAAGACTTATCTGATGTCGCAGCCGCCGGCAACCTTGGCTTGCCGTGGGCGAATCCTTGGACTTGCAGCCCCTGACAACCTTGGCTTGTCGGAGTCGGGGCGTCGGCCTGTTCTCTTTTTTCCCAAATAGCTCAGCAGAAAATGTCCATGCACCCTACGAACCGAAAAGGACGGAAAGGAACAGAGAAATGCATACTCGACCTCTGCGTTAAGGGTTAGTTGCCTCCAAGCACAATCAACCCTAACACGGAGAGAGACTCAACCTAGCATGCATGCTAAGACTTACGGCGCCAGCGCTTCATTTATTTATGCTCAGGGTCTGCGCATGGCTTTGGACAAAGGGTTACATGCCTTGCCGGCAAAGCTTGCACAAAAGGTGATTTGACGAGGAGCCCGACAACCACGCCTTATGGGTAAAACTTGCGAAGATGTTTGATGTTCCAGGAGTCGCTCACTGTAATACCATCTTCGGTCTCCAGGCGGACTGCACTGGGCCTGGCGACTCGTATTACCCAATAAGGGCCTTCCCACTTCGGCGTCAACTCGTTGGAATTCCTAGCCGACTGAACGTGCCGAAGAACAAGGTCGCCTTCCTCAAAGCTTCGGGCATGAACCTTGCGGCTATGGTAGCGGCGCAAGGCTTGCTGGTAGCATGCTGCTCGCACAGCCTCCCGAAGATGATCTTCCTCAAGGAGCGTTGTGTAATCTTGCCGCAACTGCTCTTGCTCAAGCTCATCATAAGCGAGCACTCGAGGTGACCCGTGCTTGAGTTCCTTGGGGAGAACTGCTTCTGCCCCGTATACCAGGGCAAAGGGTGTTGCTACCTCTTGAGCACTGCGTTGGATTTCCTTGAAGAGGAAAGGATGATGCAGCAAAGTAGCGGAAGTATTTCCCTCAGTTTTTGAGAACCAAGGTATCAATCCAAGAGGAGGCTACGCGAGTCCCTCGTGCACTGCACAAAGCAAATAACTCCTCGCAACCAACGCGATAAGGGGTTGTCAATCCCTTCACGGTCACTTACGAGAGTGAGATCTGATAGATATGATAGGATAATATTTTTGGTATTTTTGTGATAAAGATGCAAAGTAAAATAAAAGAAAAGTAAAAAGCAAAGATAGTAAACAAGTGTTGGAAGATTAATATGATGAAGATAGACCCGGGGGCCATAGGTTTCACTAGTGGCTTCTCTCAAGAGCATAAGTACTTTACGGTGGGTGAACGAATTACTGTTGAGCAATTGACAGAATTGAGCATAGTTATGAGGGTATCTAGGTATGATCATGTATATATGCATCACGTCCGAGACAAGTAGAGCGACTCCTGCCTGCATCTACTACTATTACTCCACTCATCGACCGCTATCCAAAGATGCATCTAGAGTATTAAGTTCAAGAAAACAGAGTAACGCCTTAAGCAAGATGACATGATGTAGATGGATAAATTCATGCAATATGATAAAAACCCCATCTTGTTATCCTCGATGGCAAAAATACAATACATGCCTTGCTGCCCCTATCACACCGGGAAAGGACACCGCAAGATTGAACCCAAAGATAAGCACTTCTCCCATTGCAAGAAAGATCAATCTATTAGGCCAAACCAAACTGATAATTCGAAGAGACTTGCAAAGATAACCAATCATACATAAAAGAACTCAGAGAAGATTCAAATATTGTTCATAGATAATCTTGATCATAAACCCGCAATTCATCGGTCTCAACAAACACACCGCAAAAGAAGATTACATCGAATAGATTTCGACGAGAGAGGGAGAACATTGTATTGAGATCCAAAAGAGAGAAGAAGCCATCTAGCTACTAACTATGGACCCGAAGGTCTGAGGTAAACTACTCACACTTCATCGGAGAGGCTATGATGATGATGTAGAAGCCCTCCATGATGGATGCCCCCTCCGGCAGAGCTCCGAACAGGCCCCAAGATGGGATCTCATGGGTACAGAAGGTTGCGGCGGTGGAATTAGGTTTTGGCTCCAGATTCGATCATTTGGGGTACGTAGGTATATATAGGAGGAAGGAGTACGTCGGTGGAGCAACAGGGGCCCACGAGGGTGGAGGGCGCTACTGGGGAAGGCGCGCCTCTACCTCGTGGCCTCTTCTTTTCTTTCTTGACGAGGGTCCAAGTCTCCCAAAGACATAATCTTCCTAAAATCACGTTCCTAAAGGTTTCATTCCGCTTTGGACTCCGTTTGATATTCCTTCTCTTGAAACTCTGAAATAGGCAAAAAACAACAATTCTGGGCTGGGCCTCCGGTTAATAGGTTAGTCCCAAAAATAATATAAAAGTGGATAATAAAGCCCAATATTGTCCAAAACCGTAGATAATATAGCATGGAGCAATAAAAAATTATAGATACGTTCGAGACGTATCAGGCATCCCCAAGCTCAATTCCTGCTCGTCCTCGAGTAGGTAAATGATAAAAAATAGAATTTTTGATGCGGAGTGCTACTTGGCATAATTTCAATGTAATTCTTCTTAATTGTGGTATGAATATTCAGATCTGAAGGATTCAATACAAAAGTTTAATATTGACATAAAAATAATAATACTTCAAGCATACTAACAAAGCAATCATGTCTTCTCAAAATAACATGGCCAAAGAAAGTTATCCCTACAAAATCATATAGTCTGGCTATGCTCTATCTTCACCACACAAAGTATTTAAATCATGCACAACCCCGATGACAAGCCAAGCAATTGTTTCATACTTTTTACATTCTCAAACTTTTTCATCAAACTTCTTCGATCTTCACGCAATACATGAGCGTGAGCCATGGATATAGCACTATATGTGGAACAGAATGGTGGTTGTGGAGAAGACAAAAAGGGGAAGATAGTCTCACATCAACTAGGCGTATCAACGGGCTATGGAGATGCCCATCAATAGATATCAACGTAAGTGAGTAGGGATTGCCATGCAACAGATGCACTAGAGCTATAAGTATATGAAAGTTCAACGAAAGAAACTAAGTGGGTGTGCATCCAACTCGCTTGCTCAAGAAGACCTAGGGCATTTTGAGGAATCCCATCATTGGAATATACAAGCCAAGTTCTATAATGAAAAATTCCCACTAGTATATGAAAGTGACAAAATGAGAGACTCTCTATCATGAAGATCATGGTGCTACTTTGAAGCACAAGTGTGGTAAAAGGATAATAACATTGTCCCTTCTCTCTTTTTCTCTCATTTTTTTATTTGGGCCCCTTTTTTTATGGCCTCTTTTTTTCGTCCGGAGTCTCATCTCTACTTGTGGGGGAATCATAGTCTCCATCATCATTTTCCTCACTTGGGACAATGCTCTAATAATGATGATCATCACACTTTTATTTTCTTACAATTCAACAATTACAACTCGATACTTAGAACAAAATATGACTCTATATGAATGCCTCCGGCGGTGTACCGGGATATGCAAAGAATCAAGAGTGACATGTATGAAAGAATTATGAATGGTGGCTTTGCCACAAATACGATGTCAACTACATGATCATGCTAAGCAATATGAAAATGATGGAGCATGTCATAATAAACGGAACGGTGGAAAGTTGCATGGCAATATATCTCGGAATGGCTATGGAAATGCCATGATAGGTAGGTATGGTGGCTGTTTTGAGGAAGGTATATGGTGGGTGTATGATACATGCGAAAAGTGTGCGGTATTAGAGAGGCTAGCAATGGTGGGAGGAAGAAAAGTGCATATAATCCATGGACTCAACATTAGTCATGAAGAACTCATATACTTATTGCAAAAATCTACAAGTTATCAAAGCAAAGTATTACGAGCATGCTCCTAGGGGGATAGATTGGTAGGAAAATACCATCGCTCGTCCCCAACCACCACTCATAAGGAAGACAATCAATGAATAAATCGTTCTCTGACTTCATCACATAATGGTTCACCATACGTGCATGCTACGGGAATCACAAACTTTAACACAAGTATTTCTCAAATTCACAACTACTCAACTAGCATGACTCTAATATCACCATCTTCATATCTCAAAACAATTATCAAGCATCAAACTTTTCTTAGTATTCAACGCACTCAAAATAAAGTTTTACAAATCTTGAATACCAAGCATATTAGGATTATTAAGCAAATTATCAAAATAATCTAAATGAAGCATGAGAGATCAATAGTTTCTATAAAACAAATCCACCACCGTGCTCTAAAAGATATAAGTGAAGCACTAGAGCAAAACTATATAGCTCAAAAGGTATAAGTGAAGCACATAGAGTATTCTAACAAATTCCAAATCATGTATGGCTCTCTCAAAAGGTGTGTACAGCAAGGATGATTGTGGCAAACTAAAAATCAAAGACTCAAATCATACAAGACGCTCCAAGCAAAACACATATCATGTGGTGAATAAAAATATAGCTCCAAGTAAAGTTACCGATGGAAGTAGACGAAAGAGGGGATGCCTTCCGGGGCATCCCCAAGCTTTGAATTTTTGGTGTACTTATATTATCTTGGGGTGCCATGGACATCCCAAAGCTTAGGCTCTTGCCACTCCTTGTTCCATAATCCATCAAAAAAATTCACCCAAAACTTGAAAACTTCACAACACAAAACTCAACAAAAATCTCGTGAGCTCCGTTAGCGAAAGAAAAAAAAAGATCACTTCAAGGTACTGTAATGAACTCATTCTTTATTTATATTGGTGTTAAACCTACTGTATTCCAACTTCTATATGGTTTATAAACTATTTTACTAGCCATAGATTCATCAAAATAAGCAAACAACACACGAAAAACAGAATATGTCAAAAACAGAACAGTCTGTAGTAATCTGTAACTAACACAAACTTCTGGAACTCCAAAACATCATCCAGAATAGGAAGGCCTAGGCAATTTTTTTATTGATCAGAAGCAATTGGAATCACTATTTTATCACGTTCTGGTGATTTTTAACAATTGTTTTCGTGAACAGAAAGTTTCTGGAAATTACAGCAAGATCAAATAACTATCATCCAAGAAGATCCTATAGGTTTAACTTGGCACAAACACTAATTAAAACATAAAAACACATATAACCAGAGGCTAGATCAAAGATTTATTCCTAAACAGAAGCAAAAGCAAATAAAACTAAAAATAAAATTGGGTTGCCTCCCAACAGGCGCTATCGTTTAACGCCCCTAGCTAGGCATAAAAGCAAGGATTGATCTAGGTATTGCCATCTTTTGGTAGGAAATCCATAAGTGGCTCTCATGATAGATTCATGGTAATTTTATTTTCTTACTAGGTAAGTGTTCCATGCCTTTCTTTAATGGAAATTGGAATCTAATATTCCCTTCCTTCATATCAATAATTGCACCAATCGTTCTAAGAAAAGGTCTACCAAGAATAATAGGACAAGAAGGATTGCAATCTATATCAAGAACGATAAAATCTACGGGCACATAATTCCTATTTGCAACAATAAGAAAATCATTAATTATTCCCATAGGTTTCTTAATAGTGGAAGCCGCAAGGTGCAAGTTTAGAGAGCAATCATCAAAATCACGGAAATCTAGCAAATCGCACAAAGTTTTGGGAATAGGGGAAACACTAGCACCCAAATCACATAAAGCATAGAATTCATGATCCTTAATCTTAATTTTAATAGTTGGTTCCCACTCATCATAAAGTTTTCTAGAGATAGAAACTTCCAACTCAAGTTTTTCTTCATAATATTGCATCAAGGCATCAACAATATGTTTAGTAAACTCTTTATTTTGACTATAAGCGTGAGGAGAATTTAGCACGGATTGCAACAAGGAAATACAATAAATCAAAGAGAAATTTTCATAATTAAATTCCTTGAAATCCAAAATAGTGGGTTTAGCAACATCTAGGGTTTTGATTTCTTCAATCCCACTTTCATCAATTTTAGCATCAAGATCTAAAAACTCCGAATTCTTGGAACACCTTCTAGGTAAAGGTGGATCATATTAAGTCCCATAATTATCAAGATTCATATTACAAAACAAAGATTTAATAGGGGACACATCAATAACTTTTAGATCTTCATCTTTATTTTCATAGAAATTGGAAGAACGCGCTTTAATAAAGGCATCTTTCGTAGCACGCATCCTAGCGGTTCTTTCTTTGCACTCATCAATGGAAATTCTCATGGCTTTGAGAGACTCATTGATATCATGCTTAGGAGGAATAGATCTAAGATTTAAAGAATCAACATCAAGAGAAATTCTATCAATGTTCCTAGCCAATTCATCAACTTTAAGCAATTTCTCTTCAAGCAAAGCATTGAAATTCTTTTGAGAATTCATAAACTCTTTAACACTAATCTCAAATTCAGAGGGCATCTTATTAAAATTTCCATAAGAGTTGTTGTAGGAATTTCCATAATTATTAGAGGAATTACTAGGATAAGGCCTAGGATTAAAGTTTCCTCTATACGCGTTGTTACCAAAATTATTCCTACCAAATAAATTCACATCCATAGATTCATTATTATTCTCAATCAAAGTAGACAAGGGCATATCATTAGGATCAGAAGAAACACTCTTAGTAGCAAATAATTTCATAAGTTCATCCATCTTTCCACTCAAAACATTAATTTCTTCTATTGCATGCACTTTTTTATTAGTAGATTTTTCAGTGTGCCATTGAGAATAATTAACCATAATATTATCTAGGAGTTTAGTAGCTTCTCCTAAAGTGATTTCCATAAAAGTGCCTCCCGCGGACGAATCTAAAAGATTTCTAGAAGCAAAATTCAATCCGGCATAAATTTTTTGTATAATCATCCACAAATTCAAACCATGAGTAGGGAAATTACGCATCATTAATTTCATCCTCTCCCAAGCTTGTGCAACATGTTCATGATCAAGTTGCTTAAAATTCATAATATCGTTTCTAAGAGAGATGATCTTAGCGGGAGGAAAATACTTAGAGATAAAAGCATCTTTGCACTTGTTCCAAGAATCAATACTATTTTTAGGCAAAGACGAAAACCAAGCTTTAGCACGATCTCTAAGGAAAAAGGAAATAGCTTCAATTTAACAATATCATTATCAACATCTTTATTCTTTTGCATATCACACAAATCAACGAAGCTATTTTGATGAGTAGCGGCATCTTCACTAGGAAGGCCGGCGAATTGATCTTTCATGACAAGATTCAACAAAGCAACATTGATTTCACAAGATTCAGTATTGGTAAGAGGAGCAACCAGAGTGCTAAGGAAATCATTATTGTTGGTATTGGTAAAGTCACACAGTTTGGTATTATCTTGAGCCATCGTGACAAACAAGCAATCCAACACATGAGCAAACAAAGAGCAAGCAAAAAAGAGGCAAACAGAAAAGAGAGGGCGAATAAAACAGCAAGGGTGAAGTGGGGGAGAGAAAAACGAGAGGCAAATGGCAAATAATGTAGTGCGGGAGATAAGGGATGTTGATGGGTACTTGGTATGTTGACTTTTGCGTAGAATCCCCGCCAACGGCGCCAGAAATTCTTCTTGCTACCTCTTGAGCACTGCGTTGGATTTCCTTGAAGAGGAAAGGATGATGCAGCAAAGTAGCGTAAGTATTTCCCTCAGTTTTTGAGAACTAAGGTATCAATCCAGTAGGAGGCTACACGCGAGTCCCTCGTACCTGCACAAAGGAAATAACTCCTCACAACCAACGCGATAAGGGGTTGTCAATCCCTTCACGGTCACTTACGAGAGTGAGATCTGATAGATATGATAGGATAATATTTTTGGTATTTTTGTGATAAAGATGCAAAGTAAAATAAAAGCAAAGTAAAAAGCAAAGATAATAAATAAGTGTTGGAAGATTAATATGATGAAGATAGACCCGGGGGCCATAGGTTTCACTAGTGGCTTCTCTCAAAAGCATAAGTATTTTACGGTGAGTGAACGAATTACTGTTGAGCAATTGACATAATTGAGCATAGTTATGAGAGTATCTAGGTATGATCAGGTATATAGGCATCACATCCGAGACAAGTAGACCGACTCCTGCCTGCATCTACTACTATTACTCCACTCATCGACCGCTATCTAGCATGCATCTAGAGTATTAAGTTCAAGAAAATAGAGTAACACCTTAAGCAAGATGACATGATGTAGAGGGATAAATTCATGCAATATGATAAAACCCCCATCTTGTTATCCTCGATGGCAACAATACAATACGTGCCTTGCTGCCCCTCATCCTTTGGGAAAGGACACCGCAAGATTGAACCCAAAGCTAAGCACTTCTCCCATTGCAAGAAAGATTAATCTAGTAGGCCAAACCAAATTGATAATTCGAAGAGACATGCAAAGATAACCAATCATACATAAAATAATTCAGAGAAGATTCTAATATTGTTCATAGATAATCTTGATCATAAACCCACAATTCATCGGTCTCAACAAACACACCGCAGAAAGAAGATTGCATCGAATAGATCTCCACGAGAGAGGGGGAGAACATTGTATTGAGACCCAAAAAGAGAGAAGAAGCCATCTAGCTACTAACTATGGACCCGAAGGTCTGAGGTAAACTACTCACACTTCATCGGAGAGGCTATGATGATGATGTAGAAGCCCTCCGTGATGGATGCCCCCTCCGGCAGAGCTCCGGAACAGGGCCCCAAGATGGGATCTCGTGGGTACAGAAGGTTGCGGCGGTGTAATTAGGTTTTTGGCTCCGTATCTGATCGTTTGGGGGTACGTAGGTATTTATAGGAGGAAGAGTACGTCGGTGGAGCAACAGGGGGCCCACGAGGGTGGAGGGCGCGCCCTGGGGGGTGGGCGCGTCCCCCTACCTCGTGGCCTCCTCTTTTCTTTATTGACGTAGGGTCCAAGTCTCCCGGATCATAATCTTCCTAAAAATCACGTTCCCAAAGGTTTCATTCCGTTTGGACTTCGTTTGATATTCCTTTTCTGCGAAACTCTGAAATAGCCAAAAAACAGCAATTCTGGGCTGGGCCTCCGGTTAATAGGTTAGTCCCAAAAATAATATAAAAGTGGATAGTAAAGCCCAATATTGTCCAAAACAATAGATAATATAGCATGGAGCAATCAAAAATTATAGATACGTTGGAGACGTATCAGGTGTCTGGCCGGTGGCTTGATTTGGCGTCGTTCTGATCGACCAAATAACCGCCGGTAACTCATCAATCCAGTGTCTTCCACACTTGTGTAGCCTGTCAAAAGTTCTTGTCCGGAGGCCTCGCAATACTTCAGCGTTCACCCTCTCAGCTTGGCCGTTTCTTCATGTGTGTGCAACAGAAGTGAAACAGACCTTGCCGCCGAGGTCTTGGATGTATTCCATGAAGGTGCGGCTTGTGAACTGCGTGCTGTTGTCAGTGATGACTCTATTAGGCACACCAAAATGGCAGACTAGCCCCTTGAAGAACTTGACGGCCGACTGCGCTGTCACCTTCCTCACTGCTTCCACCCCCGGCCACTTTGTGAACTTGTCGATTGCAACGTACAAGTACTCAATGCCCCCGACAGCGCGGGGGAAAGGGCCCAGTATGTCGAGCCCCCAGACTGAAAATTGCCAGGAGAGAGGGATTGTTTGAAGGGCTTGGGCTGGTTGATGAAGCTTCTTCGAATGGAACTGACACACTTCACACTTGGTTACTAGTGCCATTGCATCCTGGAGGGCAGTGGGCCAGAAGAAACCCTTGCCGGAATGCTTTGCCGGCAAGGGCCCTCGACCCTATGTGGGAGCCACATATGCCTTCGTGTATCTCCACCAACAGCTCCAGTCCTTCCTCCCACGGGATGCACTTCAATTTCACACCGTTCGGCCTTTTTCTGTACAGGACGTCGTCGACGAACTGATACATGGCAGACCAACGGGCTACTTTCTCCGCTTCTCCCTGCTCCTCAGGGAGTTCCCTGTTTGGAGGAAACGGACGGTATGCTGTGCCCATGCCGGAGCCTCGGGCTCGACGGCAAGGACAAAAGGCATTTCCTCTGCCATGAGAGCGGCTGTCTCGACAGCCAGGGCTTGACGCCCTGCCGGAGTCGGTTGCCCCATGGCATGCTCAGTGTCCATGGCAACATCTTCGCCGGTGGCTCCTAGGAGCTCGGCGGGAAAGTACTTTCCAGGGCCTGATTTCACTTGTTCTGCTCTGTTGAGGGTTCAACGGATGGTTGAGTTAGCCAAAGCACAAAGGTACCTGGTTCCACAGGTAGTTTGAGGGCAGCATGCTTCGATAGGTAATCGGCGATGTCGTTCTCCACTCGGGGAACGTGCTCCGCCTGTATACCATCAAAACGCTCCTCCAGCTTCCTCACCTCATCTACGCAGGCCTCCATCAACGGGCTTTGATAATCTTTGTTGACTTGCTTGATGACAAGCTACGAATCACCCCTGACGATGAGCTTCTTGATCCCGAGGTCTACCACGATCCTGAGACCGGCAAGGAACCCCTCGTATTCGGTTGTGTTGTTCATTGACACCTCCCTGGGAAAGTGTATCTGGATACATACTTGAGGTGCTCTCCGGTGGGTGCAATAAGAAGCACACTAGCACCGGCGCCTTGCAGTGAGAAAGCCCCGTCAAAGTACATAATCCAGTTGCGACTTGCTTCCTTGCCGGGCAGAGTGGTCTCCTGGATCTCTTCGTCGGGCGTTGGGGTCCATTCTGCAATGAACTCCGCCAAGACTCTGCTTTGGATTGTTGAAGTACTTTCAAACTTCAAACCAAAGCTCAACAGTTCAAACGCCCATTCCACAATCCTCCCGGTCACGTCTGGGTTATGCAGTATCCGTTGCAATGGGAGGCGAGTAACGAGGTGATTTCGTGTGCTTGGAAGTAATGACGCAACTTCCTCGAGGCCATAAGGAGGCTGAAGAGCAATTTCTGCACACCGGAGTACCTGGACCTAGCCCACTGCAGGAGGGATCTTACAAAGTAAACCTGGTGCTGCATCATCTTCTTCTTCTGCACCACTTCATTCGATTGTGCAGGCCATGTCCCATCGATGTCGGACTCTACATGAGCCTTACCTTACCAGCACCAGGCCCTGCCGGGGAGAGCTCTGGCTCGCCATCCGCCCGTCCTGCCGTTTCCACTGCCTCTTCGTCGACCTCCCTCTGCGCCACTAGCGCGGTGCTGACCACTTGATTTGTTGCCTCTAGATATAGTAGCAACGGCTCTCGTGGTTTAGGCGCAACCAGTATCAGCATAGAGGAGAGGCATTTCTTCAAGTCCCGCAGTGCTGCTTTGGCCTCTGGGGTCCATTCCATTGGGCCCGCCTTTTTAAAAAATTTGAAAAAGGGGAGGGCACGCTCAGCAGACTTGGAGATGAATCTGCTCATGGCGGCAACGCAGCCAGTGAGGCGACGCACATCCTTGATCCGCCTAGGCGCCTCAATCTACTCAATGGCCTTGATCTTGTCTGGATTTGCCTCAATCCCGTGTTGTGACACAAAGAACCCGGGAGTTTTCCGGACGGAACGCCAAAGACACACTTCTCAGGGTTCAGCTTGAGATTGATCTTGTGCAAATTCACAATCTCTTCTAAATCTTGTATGAGTGTTGCCCTGTCCTTGGTTTTGACCACTATGTCATCCATATAAGCTTCCATATTTCTATGTAGCTGGGGCTCAAAACCAATTTGGACCGCTCTTGCAAACGTTGTGCCAGCACTCTTCAACCCGAAAGGCATTCGTAAAACACAATATGTACCACATGGGGTGATGAATGTTGTCTTCTCTTCATCTTATTTTGTCATGAAGATCTGGTGGTATCCCGAGTAAGCGTTAAGATATGATAACAAGTCACACCCGGCCGTGGAGTCAACAATCTGGTCGATGCGCGGTAACGGGAAAGGGTCCTTTGGACAAGCCTTATTGATATCTGTGTAATCAATACACAGTCTCCACTTCCCATTTGCCTTGCGCACCACCACCGGATTGGCCAACCACGTCGGATGGAGTACCCTTCTACCAAACCTGCCGCTTCCAACTTTTTGATTTCCTCTGTGATGAACTCTTGCCGTTCTAGAGCTTGCTTCCTGACCTTCTGCTTGACGGGTCGCGCATGAGGACAAACAGCAAGATGGTGCTCAATCACCTCCCTGGGAACGCCGGAGATGTCAAATGCTTGCCATGCAAACGCATCGACATTCGCCCGCAGGAAAGTGACAAGCGCGCCTTCCTATTTGCTGTCGAGGGTGGAGCTTATGGTGAAAGCCCCTCCCGTGGCATCCTCCTTGACGGACACCTTCTCTGTCTCTGGCGGTGCAGCTCTGTATTTCTTGCTCTTGCCGGTGGAGCTCTCTGGCACGTCCTCGACGGGAGCACTACACTCCGAAGAGGTGGGCTTGCCGGAGTGGGTGCGAGAGGTCTTACCGGTCTTCTTCGTCCCCGGGGCTTCAGCGGCAGGACCAAGTGCCTTGGCGGCGGTTGCTGCGACTGCCTCCCGGTAAAGTTGGTCAACGCAGATCAGCGCATCCTTCTTGTCGGAGGGGACAGTGGTGATGGTCATCGGCCCAGGCATCTTCAGTGTGTTGTAGGCGTATTGTGAGGCCGCCATGAACTTGGCTAGCGCTGGGCGGCCGAGGATCCCATTGTAGGGCAAGGGGATCTCGGCTACGTCGAAGACAATCCTCTCTGTCCTGTAGTTCAGCTCTCCTCCAAACGTCACGGGTAGCGTGACCTTACCCTTCGGCTGACTCCTTCCCGGGTTGACCCCTTGAAACGTGCCTGTCTCTTCGAGGTCTCCATCAGGAATCTGCAGCCTTTTGATCACAACAGGCAAGATCAAGTTTAGACCGGCCCCGCCGTCAACTAGCATTTTTGTCACCTTGAGGTTGCGTATTGTTGGTGAAACCAACAACGGCAAACACCCGACCGCAGTTGTGCGATCAGGGTGGTCCTCGGTGTAAAAAATGCTAGGCGTGCAGGGCCACTTCAGTGGCTTTTGAACATCGAATGATGGTTCCGCTGCTGTGATCTCACGCGCCCACTGCTTGAGTTGGCGGTGAGAGGTATGTAGAGAGGCGCCACCATCGACGCACATGGCCTCCGTAGCCTTCTGGAACTCATGCTCGTCGGACTCGTCGTCCTCGTCATGACCATCGTCTTCTTGCTTCTTGTCGCGGCCCCAAGCGGGCCTCTCTTGCTGGTTATCCTTGCCGCAGCGACCCCCTTGACCGCTGCGCTTCTTGCCGCATCCCTCGGCACCATCCTGACCCTTCTCCTTATCCCGCCTCTCATACTCGGCCTTTTGCTTCTCGGCGAGCAGCTCGACTTGCCGGCAGTTCTGGAGGTCGTGGCCCTTGGTGCGGTGGATCTTCCAGTACTGCTTGTCGGAGCCTCCTGGCTTGTCGGCAGCCGCCAAGGCCCGGCAAGCGGCCCACCTGGCAATTTCCTTGCTGGGGTCGTCTGCCTTGGCCTTCTTGGCGGCGCCGGTGTCCTCGGATCCCTTGACGGCAAGCACGGTCTTGCCCTTGCGCTTTCTGTTGCGGTCGGCCCTTCTTCATCGGGGCGGCTACGTCTTCGTCTGTGGAGTCGATTTCCGCGCCGGCGTCCTTGCCGGGGTACTTCCTCCCCTCTTCTGCCCGAGCGCACCTGTCGGCCAGAGCATAAAGTTCGGCCACATCCTTGACCTTGTTAATCGCTAGCTCTTCACGCATCTTGCGGTTGCATACATTCTGATGGAATGCGCTGATCACGGCGGCGGGATGAACATCTGGGATGTTGTACTACACCCGGCTGAACCTCTATATGTACTTGCACAGGGTTGCACCTTCCTTCTGGGGGATGATATGCAAATCGCTTGCCTGGCCATGAGCTTGGTGGCCTCTGGTGAAGGCGCCAATGAACTCATGACACAAATCCGACCAAGAAGAAATGGAATCCGCCGGCAAGTGCATCAACCATGACATGACATTGGGTTTAAGCGCCAACGGGAAGTAATTGGCAACCATCTTGTCGTCGCGAGGTCCAACAGCTTGCATCGCGATGGTGTAGATGTTGAGGAACTCCGATGGGTGGGTCTTGCCGTTGTACTTCTCGCCAACGTCGGGCTTGAACTTACGGTGGGAGGGCCACTGGAACTGCCGCAACTCACGGGTGAAGGCTGGGCAGCCCACCTCGTAAGGTAGGCCACCGGAGCCCCCCGGAGTCGGGTGGTCCATAGCGGGTCCCGCTCGCCTATCTGACTGGTGATGCGCTTCATGCCAGCGCTCGATGGTGGTTCAAGCGTCTTCGTGGGATCGTTCCCGAAGAACTTGGCGCTGATCGCGGCAGGTCCGTGGGTCGGACGACGCTATGGAAATATTATCACATGCGCCATCACGATGGACCGACACCCGCGGTGGCTGGCGTGGGGGAGGAGAGTGCACCGTGGCCGCAACACCTCCAGTCCTCCCACCACTGGCGTGCGGTGGCTCAACAGAGCACCGGCCTGAGGGCCCCACTGGTCGCGCCTCATCTTTGTTGGCAATGCCGACGAGGCTCCGGATGGTGGCTCTCCACTCGTCGAGCTTTTCCGCAGCAGGAGGAAAGTCGAGGAGCAACTGCGCGCGTGCTAAAGCTTCCGCTGGCGTGGGTGGCGGCGAAAGCTGCGTGGACCGTGACGCGCTCCGACTTTCTAACCACATTAGAAGGAGCTCTATCACGGCCTTGCGGCTGCGCACCATTTTCGTCGGCGCCTCAGCATGCATGCTGGGCCTTCTACGTCCCGCGAATGAGGCGCATGACTCTTCCCGCAGTGGCGCCCGGGGTCACCAGCGTGGTGACGCTGCTCGTCGCGCACAACCTGGGAGGAGCGCGTCGTGGGCGCCGGCATAGGTGTCTTGGAAGTCGCCGCGCCGCCGATGGGTGGCACGATGCCGCCCTTGGAGGGCCCCGCGCCACCTGCGGGGGGCCTGGCTCCGTCTTTGGATTTGGTGGTGTGGGGCCCGTCGTCTCGCACACGAAAGAAGACGCTCGCCAGGCTTTGACTTCCAGAGTGATGTGGGTGTTCGTGTGCCATGCCTCGGCTTCCGCCATCGACCGCTTCACCGCTCGCTCGCACTGGTACGGGCCGTTCAGCCCCCAACGAACCGATCGCCGTGATCATCTTCTTCTTGGGAGCCATGGCGATGAAGAACTGCTAAACCAGCTACTAGACCGGATTTTCACAACTGCGCCCCCTACCTGGCGCGCCAAAGATGTCGGGGGAAACGACACCTATGGAATCACTGGGATCCCTTCTATGGTTGGCGGGCGTGGGGTTGTGCAAAGAGCGGGTCTGGTAGTCAGCACAAAGATCGTTTTACCCAGGTTCGGGCCGCGAGGATGCGTAATACCCTAGTCCTGCTTTGGTGTATATATCTGAGTATTTGAGCTCTTGAACTAGCTACGGTGCGTGTCTAGTCCAAAAGATCCAAATCCTTCTCCTGGACACCTCGGGCCTCCTTTTATAGACAAAAGGGGTCGCCACAATGACACACAGGAGGTGGAAAGGTGTACAATGCGCAAGCTTATCGGTTGTCATTACGGTACAAGGCACATTAAATGCGCTCCTTAGGTGTCCTGCTGCTTTTTTGGGGATGGCAACGAGGCCCGTCCCGTCCGTCGCCGCTCCGCCTCGCTCCGACACGCGCCCAGGCCAACGAGGCATGCAACACCACGCAGGCTGGCAGGCTATTGATATGGCGCGGTGGTAGGATCTTCACGAAGATCTACATGCCACCATGCAGATGCTTGCTGAGTTGGCCTGGAGGCCGCACGTTGCCACGCAGGTGCCTACCCAGCTGGTTGGGCTAGCAGCTGCATGGGAACGGCGGTGGAGTTTCGGCAGACGTGGGCCTGGCTGTGGCCCCGCGAATGTCTTTGGCAAGGGTCTTGCCGGGGCCCCGACAAGGGTCTTGCCGTGGCATCGCGATCGTCCCCAGCAAGGGTCTTGCCGGGGGTCTCGTGGATTTCCTCGGTCAGGATCTCGCCTAGGATCGTCTTCTTCTGGTCCTCATCTGTTCTTGTGTGTTTATGATCTTCACAAAGATCTGCATGCCACCATAGAGGTGCCCCCCGAGCCTTGGTTCCAATATGGTTGATGACGTTGGAACCCCTGGGCTCAAGGGTGGCGTGCTCCGCTGGCATCGGGCAAGTTGCCTCGTCAAGGCTCTTGCCGGGGCCGCGGAGGCCACCCTTGCAATGGTCTTGCCGGGGGAGTCCACCTCGCCCTCTTGCTCTTTGTGTCTCTGTCCTAGCGTTGCTTTGGCTGTCTCGTTCCTTCGTTTCCATCCTCTTACCTACTTAGTGTGCCCACGGGCATGGCTCTGACTGCCCGTTCACAAGTAAAGGGGTAAAAAAGGAGAGCCCCTGCTTTTGTGCACCGACAGTCCTGTCCCTATCGAGAAAAATTTCCCAGGCCACCAAAGCCTGTGCTCCTTCCCCTCGTGTGGCGAAGTTGCTGCAGTGTGTTGTGCCTACTGCTAAGGAAAAGTTCCAGGGATCTCTCCCATGTGGACCACTTTCCCGAGTTGCTGGGTTTCATTGTCTTTTCCCTGACCAATTTAGCCAGTACGGCGAACATTCGACTCCTCCGTCTGTGTGGTATGACGAGAATGGCCAAGGAAAAGTTAGATACTCCTAGAACATCAAACTTAATTTAAAGGATGAATAGGACGACACATACATCAGTCTGCACCGCCCGCCAGCCCTACGACGCAATGGCCTGCTTCCCTTACAAAAAACAACAAGAAGAAAAAGAAATTCGGCGCCGAAGGCCCTGAGGATGCATGAACTTCAGGCGCCATCGGAGTTGGCATCTATCTCCTGCTGCACCACGGCCGTGACGACGCCCTCAACCGCGCGCTGGGCCGTCCACCAGTCCTCGATCATCTGCTCCCCTGGCACAACCCTCAGCGGGAAGTGGGGGGAGGCAAGGTGGACGCCGACAAGGACACACGTGGCCACAGACCACATGGCCTCCTCCACAAGCTCCCTTCTGCCTTTACACTCTAGGAACAATGTTCGTCTGGCCCAAGCCGCCGCCTCCTGCGCCGCCTTCCTCAGTTGGCGGAGCTCTCCGAACCTGGCGGTGAGGACCTGGAAGACGACTGTCAGGTGGTTTAGGTTCCCCTCATTGAAGGCGGAGTACGGGATGAACGGCGAAAGGTCGAGGACATGCATGTCCTCGTTCAGCCATGTGTACACATAGTGCAGTGACCCCATGCTCCGTAGTGGTCGGTGTGGAGGTGACTGAAGAGCTGCTCCGGCTCACGGCGACGGATCTTCTCCATCTCTAGTTCCCCATGCAACTCGACTGTCTTGTTCTCTAGGCGGAGAACAGTTATGTTGAGGGCTGCGCATAGCTCCCGAAGCTCTATGTCCTTCACAGCAACAGTTGCCAGCATATGCTCTCTCTCTCTCTCTCTCATAGTTGATGCCCCCATGCGCCATCGCAGGAGAACAAGAGCAAGGAAGGAGGAAGAAAAAGGCGAAGTTGACGGGAGATGCTCAGGGGCTGTGGAGACGGGTAACAAGAGGCGACTAAACCCCTATGTTTTATAGGCAAAGTGGGTAGGCGATGGACGCTCGCTTCCACGACGCGCAACCCCCGCCTTCTCCCCTCCCAATCCCTCTGTTTCCCAGGCGCCACGACACGGGAACCAAGGCGCCGCCCGCCTCAGAGGCGCCATTATAGCTGACAACCCGAAATGACTGGGCGGTGCAATGACATGATGACAGGAGTGCGTTTTCCCATGAATAGGTAACCCATCCCACGTGTCCGGCCCTCGCAATAACTGGGCCCCATCTGCCCCGTGCATTTGTGCGCGAACCGCATGGGCCCTCTGGGCCCGGGGGCTACTATACACACGACAGGCTCAGCATGGCCTGGAATCTCAAGACGAGCCCACTCGCGACAACAGATCGGGGATCACAGAAGTATAAATGTTTAAAGAGAATAAATTATGGCTACTGGACGTAAATATGGCATTCCTTACAACAAACACGTCCGACAACTAAGATAAGTGGCGACAGATGCCAAAAACAGTTACAAGCAAGTAATATCTTGAAGTTCCAGACTTCAAAGTCAGCATCCTCATTCAGTGAGCCCCTCGACATTTGTAGAATCCTCTGAGGCACCTCCATCATTGTCAGGCACAAATACACCGACAAGCTCCTCAGCGAAGCCGGCGGCCACAACCCTCGAATCTTTGGCCCGTGCACCCTTCATAGGAGGCTTCACTAGCTCCGCGTACAGGAAGGCAACGTCGATAAGATGAAGATTGCCGGGGACACGCTCCCCGGATAGCATCACCACCTCCCGAGCTTCGGCTTCAATGGTCTCCAGGAACTCTCCCGTGAATGTTTCCAGCTTGGCGATGAATTCCTCGAAGAACAAGGCGTAGCTCCGTACGTCATCAGCTTGAAAATTAAGAGACCCTGAGAGGGCCATTTTTAGCTTCCTGACGATCGTGAATATATGATCATGGACCTCCTTGAAGATATCACACTGCATCCTATGCTGCCCTTGAAGCTGGTCCATTTCTTCACCCTGTTTTGCGAAGTCGCTCACCAACTGAGTGTTTCACGTCTCGAGGTGTGACAACTCTGCCGGCAATCCGAGAGTTTCTACAAGGCCTCATCCCGGGCCTTCTTGCTGGCACCTCCCAAAGACCTTGCTTCACTAATGGAACCCTCCATGGAACCTAGTTTTCTCTCCAGGACCTCGCATTTGGCCTCTAAGGTTTTTATTTTCTTCATGAAGCGTGTCTCTTGGAGGGCTAGCTTTCGCTGATATTTGGAGCGGGCGTCTTCCTTTTTCTTAAGAAGGGTGTCCGCGAGGATCTTCTTGTTTTGGGCCTCCTGCTTGTCGCGACGGTTCCTTAGTCGAGCGTCGGAGGTGTCAACATTGGTTGATGGGCGGCCTCCCGGCAAAAGACGGCAGCTTTGCGGCTTTGAAGCTCGACCTTCCGGGCATGTAGCACCTCCTGAAGCAGCTCCAACCGTTATCTCTCGATGCAAAGGTTTGATGCTGTCTTCTCAGCCTCCACCTCGCGCGCTATGTCATCGACCTTCGATCGGTCACGACCGCCTCATGGGTGATACGTCTCCGATGTATCTATAATTTTTTATTGTTCCATGCTATTATATTATCCATCTTGGGTGTTTTATATGCATTATTATGCTATTTTATATTATTATTTTGGGACTAACCTATTAACCTTGTGCCCAGTGACAGTTGTTGTTTTTTCCTTGTTTTTATCTTTTATTGAAAATCAATACCAAACGGAATGAAACTTTTTGAGGATTTTTCTTGGACCAGAAGACACCCAGGAACCTTCGGGAGGGGGTCAGAGAGGCCGGCAGTTGGCGACAAGCTTGAGAGGCGCTGAAAGCGCAGGTTTACTCCCAGAGGGGGGTGAATGGGAGA
This sequence comes from Aegilops bicornis, assembly GCA_021605145.1. Taxonomy (NCBI): domain Eukaryota; kingdom Viridiplantae; phylum Streptophyta; class Magnoliopsida; order Poales; family Poaceae; genus Aegilops; species Aegilops bicornis. The sequence continues at coordinate 178,848,650 of CM038669.1, forward strand.
TTTTTAGAAATTCTTCAAACTCTGATGAATTTGACGAAGATTAGAGTGAAGAAATAGAAACACAAGGGAAACTAAGTCATGACAGAATCAAAGTACATGCAATCAGGATACGTAAGAGTGAAGAACATGCAGTCATACATTCATACACACATGAAGAAAATGAACTAAGGAAATAAAGATAGTGAGATGAAATTCTTCAGTTCAAATAAGTCACATCACATATCACAAATTCTTCAACATGGGAATAAAAAGAGTGGGTTGAGGAATTTGAAACCAGGTTGGCTCGGTGAAGAAAATGGAATTTGGTAGACTAGTTCCAATTCTTTGCATCAATCAGACGTCTGGTTGAGGCGGCTAAGTCGCAACTCAGAGGACACACAGTCCTCACTGTATTCCTCTTGAGCTAACGTCACTTAGTACTCACCCAATCACTCATTGTAAGTCTTTAAGGTAGACTTCCCAAACCTTGACAGACTTGTTCACCGGCACACCACAATGACTCTTGGTGTACTCAGTACTTGACACCTAACCATCTGGAAGAATGACAGTCTTCAAAGGTAACAGACGTCAGATCACACAGATCAATATCTTCAGTGATGCTCAATCACTTTGGCTCTGGGTTTTTCCTCACTTAGGATTCTCCCAAAGTCATCGGAGGATGGGTTGCTCTCTTATGACAAGTGTCAAGTTCTCTCGGAGCAGCCAACTGATACGGCTCCAACGTATCTATAATTTTTTATTGTTCCATGCTGTTATATTATCATTCTTGGATGTTTTATATCCATTTTATAGCAACTTTATATCATTTTTTGGGACTAACCTATTGACATAGTGCCCAGTGCCAGTTGCTGGTTTTTGCTTGCTTTTTACTTCGTAGAATATCCATATCAAATGGAGTCCTAATGCAGCGATTTTTTTGGAGATTTTTTTCAGCCCAGAAGACAACTTGGGAGCCAAGGAAGTGCATGAGGGAAGGCCCATGGAGCCCACCATCCACCTGGGCGTGCCAGAGGACCCTAGCGTGCCCTGATGGGTGGTGGGGCCCACGGAGGTCCTTTCCACTGCCTCTCAGCTCTATAAATACCCAAATATTCCAGAAACCCCCCCCCCCGGGGGGGGGGGGAGTCGACGAAACACAATTCCAGCCGTCTTAAGTTCCAGAACCACGAGATCCAATCTAGAGCCCTATTCCGTCATCCTGCCGGAGGGGAACACGATCACGAAAGGGTTCATCATCCTCATTGGTGCTGCTCCGATGATGCGTGAGTAGTTAGCATAGACCTACGGGTCCGTAGGCAGTAGCTAGATGGCTTCGTCTCTCTTTTTGATTCTCAGTACAATGTTCTCCTCGATGTTCTTGGAGATCTATTTGATGTAATGACTTTTTGCGATGTGTTTCTTGGGATCCGATGAAGTGCGAGTTTATGATCAGACCTATCTATGAATATTATTTGAGTCCTCCTTGATCTCTTATATGCATGATTGTTATAGCCTCGTATTTCTTCTCCGAAACTTTGGTTTGGTTTGTCCAACTAGATTCATTTTTCTTGCAATGGGAAGAGGTACTTTGTGATGGGTTCGATCTTGCGGTGTCCTCACCCAGTGACAGAAGGGGTAGCAAGGCACGCATGTATCAATGCTATTAAGGATAAAAAGATGGGGTCTATTCCTACATGAATAGATCTTGTCTACATCATGTCATCGTTCTTATTGCATTACCCTGTTTCTCCATGAACTTAATACACTAGATGCATGCTGGATAGCGGTCGATGTGTGGAGTAATAGTAGTAGATGCAGGCAGGAGTCGGTCTACTAATCTTGGATGTGACGCCTATATACATGATCATTGCCTTGGATATCATCATAATTATTTGCTCTTCTATCAATTGCCCAACAGTAATTTGTTTACTCACCTTATGCTATTTTCTCGAGAGAAGCCACTAGTGAAATCTACAGCCCGCGTGTCTATCTTTAATCATATTGTTTTCAGATCTATTATTATAAAAACCCAAAAATACCCGCTGCACTTTTTCTTTATTTATTTTACTTTGTGTTTTTGCTAGATCTTTTTATCCAATCTCATACAATTTTATCTATCTTTTTACCGGGGAGGGATTGACAACCCCTCTTACGCGTTGGGTTGCAAGTACTTGTTATTTGTGTGCAGGTACCGTTTACATATGTCATATTAAGGGTTCTGGAAAACCCTTGAGGTTCGAACACTTGGGTGCGCATGAAGATCTCTATTCCCCTAGCTCACACTCTCTATGATCCCAAGGCCTAGCTCGCCGAACCCAGAGAACCAGGGACACAAGAGTTTATACTGGTTAGGGCCACCATTATGGTGTAATACCCTACTCCAGTGTGTTGTGGTGGATTGCATTGTAGGCTGAGGATGAACAAGTACAAGGGAAGAACAACCTCCTGAGGAGAGGTGTTCTTGAGCTCGGTGAGCTTGTGTGGTTGGGGATGATCCGAATGATCCGTCCTCCGCTAGGGCGGTGGCTAGTCCTATTTATAGAGGCCTTGATCCTCCTCCCAAATGTTAGGCGGGAAGGGATCCCACAACGGCCAATTTCAAAGGGAGACAAGTAGTACAAGTTATCCTGACAAAAGGTGGTCTTCGCCTACCAAAGACTCTGGTGGTGACGCTGCCATGGGCTCCGCGGTGACTTCCATCCTGCCGTCCAGCTGGTCTTGGTATTGTTGCACCGATATGGAAACCTTTGCCTGATGCCTCGGGACTCCTCGCCTGTGCCTGTCTCTTTAGCACCAAAGAGGAAATCGGCACATCAAGGTACCTGCTGGGCGCCACTGGCGGCGGTCGTCATGGCTCACGTCATGTGAACCTCGCGAGGTGCCCCTCCGCCTTGATCTCTCCGCTCCTCACGAGCTAGCATAAGGAGGCTGCCCCTGAGGGGGTCTTGTGTCGTCCGCCTCGCGAGGCTTAGCCCCTCGCGAGGGTCTTGAGTGGTTGTTGGTGACGATGGGCCGTACCAGGCCATTGGTGGAGCCACGCCGTGGGCCACAGGCAGGCAAGTCTGGGGACCCCGTTCCCAGAACGCCGATAGTAGCCCCCGGGCCCAAGGCGTGCTTGCACTTGGCTTCGAGGCGAAGCCAAGGGGCAAGGGTGGAGCGCCACGGGGCCCAACCGCATGCGGCCTTGATTGACGCGTGGCGATTGACATGACGTTGGCGTCTCCGCTTCCCCATGTTGCCTTGGCAACTGCCCCTAACTGGCAAAAGGCTGGCGTGCGCCGTGCTGCCTTCATTGCTCCCCTTCATGTTGCTGCAGATCCTCTTTCTTGCTCCTCGCTTCCAAAGAATCCAGATCCGCATGAATCCTCCTTCGAGCCCGCCATCAATGGCGCCGAGCAAGGCTCAGGCCGCTCCTCTGCCCTCCTGGTACGAGCCTGCGCTGAAAGCGCCTAGCGTCTCGGAGAAGAACCTCGCCGCCACGCTTCTGATGACGGCGGAGGACAGAGATGATGAGAGAAAGACCGCGCTCTGGGCTGGCTCCACCGAGCCGGAGGCCTCAGGCAGCACCTTCTATCCCTTCCTCATGAGCAGCGTTGTCGCCGGGTTGGTTCCCCCCTTTTTTGATTTCTCCTACTCCGTCCTCAGCCATTACAAGCTGCATGCCCTCCATCTGCATCCCAACTCTGTCCTCCTTCTGTCGATCTTCGCCTTCTATTGTGAGGTAGGGGTGATGCCGTCCGTGGCGCTGCTGCGCCACTTTTTCTATCTCTAGATCAAGGATGGCCACTGCTTAGGTTGTGCCAATTTTGTTGCGGCCAACAAGACCAACGCGATCCCGAAGGCCGGGAAGAAGGCCGAGGGCTTCAGGAGCAAGTGGGTCCTGATGGATGCCAAGTGCTCCCACCCTCGGCTGGTGCTGCCGACGGAGATTGTCGGTGTGCAGGGAACGGGGGTCCCCAGACTTGCCTGCCCGTGGCCCACGGCGTGGCTCGGCGCGTAGGCCCGTACGACCCATCTTCATCAACAAGGCATTCAAGACCCTCGCGAGGGGCCAAGCCTCGCGAGGTGGACGACACAAGACCTCCTTAGGGGCGGCCTCACCAGGTTGGCTCGTGAGGGGTAGAGAGATCAATGCAAGGCAAACCTCGCGAGGTTCTCGTGACGTGAGCCATGACGATCAAGATCAGGCGGGCGCCAGCGCGCACAGTGTCCTTGTTTCCCCTTTGGTGCTAAGGAAGCGAGCGCAGGCGCGGAGTACCAAGGCGTCAAGCAAAGGTTTCCATATCCGTGCAACAAGACCAAGACCAGTAGGACGGCAAGACGGAGGTCACCATGGAGCCCGAGGCGGCGTCACCACCAGAGACTTTTGTAGGCGAAGACCGCTTTTGTCAGGATAAGCTGTACTAGTTGTCCCCTTTCAAATTGGCCGTTGTTGGCTCCCTTCTCGCTCAATATTTGGGGAGAGGACCAGGGCCTGTAAAAATAGGACTAGCCACCACCGTAGGAGATAACTCATTCGGAGGCATCTCATCTCATCTCATCTTGAGTGATCCTCATCCACACACAGAGCACAAGAACACCTCAACCTCAGGAGGCTGTTCTTCCCCTTGTACTGTTCATCATCAGCCCAAGAGGCAATCCACCACCACCACACTGGAGTAGGGTATTACACCACAACGGTGGCCTGAACCACTATAAACCCTGTGTCCCTTGTGTTCTGAGTTCGTCGAGTTTGTCCATGAGATCTTAGCAAGCTAGGACGTGGATCGGCAGGGGGAGAACTTCGCGCGCACCCCAGAGTTCAAACTTAAGGGTTTTGTCAGAACCCGTGATCCGACATTTAGCGCACCAGGTAGGGGTGTGCCGTAGCTTTCCTTCCGTTGATCTGTGCTCCGCCCGCATGGCGCGCCTCGCCTCGCTGCTCGACGGCAGGGCGCCGACGACGGGGCTGGGGGCTCGAAGCCTGGCCCCGCTTTTTGCGGTAGAAGGCGATGGCCGCCCAAGTTCAAGCCGGAGATGCTGCCACGCTAGGACGGCGCGGCGGACCCGTCAGCTTTCCTGCTGGAATACGAAGAGTCCGTCTTCGAGGCCGGAGGGGACGACAAGGTCATGGCCAACTGGCTTCCCATGGCCCTCGCTGGCGAGCCGTGCGCCTGGCTGCTCAACCTCCCCGGATCCACGGTGGCGCCTTGGGAGGAGCTGCGCGGTCTCTTCAAAGCGCGTTACGCGGCGCCGGCGCACCACGCGGTCACGGCCTTGCTAGGCGGCTCTCAAGCACCGCCTTCGGATCGCCATATCAAGCCATTCCTTCGCCAGATCGACGCTGCTTCCAAGTACTCGGGAGCTCCGCCGGGCTTGGCTGCGCCCGAAGCTGACATCACCTTCGACTCAGAAGACCACGCCGTCACCACCGCCAGCTCGGGCACGCTCCCGATGCTCTGCAGCCGACCATCTGCAATGTGGCCGTCACCAAGACCCTCATCGATGGCGGCGCCGGCCTCAATGTGCTCTTCGTGGAGGCCTTCAGCCTTCTTCATGTGCCGCTCGATCGGCTCAGCCTCAGCAAGCCATTCGTAGGAATTGGCGGCGGCGCCACCCACTCCCTGGGGCAGATCCGCCTCCCCGTCACCTTCGGCACGCGCAACAACTACCGCACCGACCTGGTCGACTTCGACATCGCCCGCGTCGGCCTCCCGTACAACGCCATCCTCGGGTACCCAGCACTGGCCCAGTTCACAACCCATCCGGCCTACAACCTCATGAAGATGCCTGGAAGCAAGGGCGTCCTCACCATCAAGGGGGACGCCAAGGAGGCACTGGCAGCACTCAAGCTTTCCTTGAAGACCGCTGTGGCGGCGCAGCCCGTCGACGCAGGCACCTCCGAGCCTAAGGGAGCCACACCAACCAAGAAGAAGCAGCTGTGTCGGATTTCGGGTTCCGGTAGACCCTTGAGGTTCGAACACTTTTGCAGGGTTTCTCCTGGCTGCTGCTTGATTCGGCGCATGTCGCTCACGGCGGGTGGCCGGTCGCGAGTACCCTGGAAGTTGGCGATGAAGCGGGTGCGCATCTCGGCCCAGGAAGAGATCGTGCCTCGAGCCAGATTCAGGAGCTAGGTGCGGGTTCCGTCCTTGAGTGCCATGGGAAACCAGTTCGCCATGACCTTTTCATCCCCGTTGGCAGCCTCGATGCCCAGCTCGTAGAGCTGGAGGAACTCCGTAGGGTCAGCTGTGCTGTCAGAAGCGAGGAGGCAGGTCTGGCTTGAACTTGGCGGGCCACGCGACGCTGCGCAGCTCGGAGGTGAAGGCGCGGCAGCCCGCCGTGGCCGCGAGGGGCCTCGGACGACAGGGAGCTTGGTCTTTCGGGCCTCCTTGCACCGCGACTGGGGGCAGCATAGGGTCCTGACGTGCTGGAGCGGGGAGCGCTCGGGTAGCTTCTCGTGGGTGAGGAACTTCTTGACAACTCTGCTCTTGCCGCGCCGGCGCCTGGTGGAGCGGGTTCCGCCCAGGGGCCGCGCGCCTTGGGGCCAGGGCGCCTTCTTGAGGAGGAGGCGGCTGAGGCGCCCGAGTTTCATCGCCCGCCGACGGGGCGGGCGCTGTGCAGCGAGACGGACGGTGCGGGGCGCCTCTGCAGTGCGGATGAAGCTTCGGCGACTCGGTCGAGCCATTCTTCGTAGACGCTGCCGACGGCGCGGTAGCCCAGAGCTTCGTTTGCCGCGATGAGTGCAGCCCGGGTTTCTGCGACAGCGCTGGGCGCGTGTGGACGAAGAACCAGCGGGGTGAGCGGCGTGTGGCGGTGCGGCCGTCCCGCCTCATGGACGGGTGCTGGACGATGCTTGCTGCTCGTTTCGTTCGGGCCGGGTGGCGGCGTTGACGGGCAGTGATGGGAACGACGAGGGCGCCCGCTTAACGGGAGCTGTCTGGACGACATGGGAGGCGAGGGCGGCTCGGCGCTTCAGCGGGCCCGATGGGCGTCAGACATGGTTGCGGTGGTCGGGGAAGAACGAAGCGACGAAAGGCATATTCCGGCGCACCCCTACCTGGCGCGCCAAATGTCGGATTTCGGGTTCCGGCAGACCCTTGAGGTTCAAACACTGGGGTGCGCGTGGAGATCCGACCCTCCACCGTCTCGCACCTCGCCGAATCGCTGGGACCTAAACTACTAAACGGAACAGCACAAGAGACACGAGATTTATACTGGTTCAGGCCACCATTGTGGTGTAATACCCTACTCCAGCGTGTGGTGTGGTGGATTGCCTCTTGGGCTGATGAGGAACAATACAAGGAAGAACAACCTCGTGAGGGTCTATTCTTGGCGGGTGCGATGAACTGCTAGGTGGTGTTCAGTCGCTCTAGCTACTTTGGTTTCTTGATGAGGATTCAGATCCTCTACGCCTGGGGTGGCTACTCCTATTTATAGGCGAAGGCCCTGGGCCTCTTCCCAAATATTGAGCGGGAAGGGCGCCAACAATTGCCATTTTGAAGGGGAACAGCGGGTACACTTATCCTGACTAAAGTTGGTCCTCTCCTGCCAAAGGCTCTGGTGATGACGCCTGCTTGGGCTCCACGATGACTCCCTTCCAGCCGTTGGGTTGGTCTTGGTCTTGTTGCACCGAAACGGATGCCTGTGCTTGATGCTCTCGCCTGCGCTTGCTTCCTTTGCACCAAAGAGGAAAGGAGGACACTGCGCGGGCTGGCGCCCGACTGGCACCCTTGGTCGTCATGGCTTGCGTCATGGGCACCTCGCGAGGTACCCTGCCTTGAACTCTCCACCTCCTCATGAGCCAGCCTGACGAGGCCGTGCCTGAGGAAGCTCCTTGTCGTCCGCTCCGCGAGGCTTGGCCCCTCGCGAGGGTCTTGAGCTTGCGTTGATGAAGATGGGCTGTGCTGGGCCTCCTTCGAGCCACGCCGCAGGCCGCAGGCATGCAAGTCTGGGGACCCCCATTCCCAGAACACCGACAGTAGCCCCCGGGCCCACGGCACGCCCAAACTTGGCCAAGCAGAGAGGCGAAAGGGCAAGTGCGAAGCGTCGCGTTCCCTAACAGCCTGCGGCCTTGGGCGCTGCGTGGCGGTTGATTGGACGCGTGCGCACTGCTTCCCCACGATGCCTCGGTAACCACCCGGATTCGACAAGTCCCTGCATGCAGAGTCCGTCATGATTACCGGTGATCGTGGAGGCCGACGGTTATAAGTACGGAACGGCGTGCGCCCTTCCAGTCTATCCTTCTGCTTCTCCTCCTCATCGTTTCGTCTGGTTGCCATGGCTCCGATCCGCCGGTTCTCCACAGAAGAGAAGGGAAAGGCTCCTCAAGAGGATCCTGACTTGCTCCCCACAAAGAAGCGGCTTGCCCTCTGGTGTCAGGGCAAGAGCGCTCGCCAGGAGGCGCCCATGCCCTTTTGCGAGCGGCCGCCACCAGGGTTCCCCCTTCCCTTGTACGCGCACATTGGCGGCTCTGAAGGAGGCGATGCCGGGCGCCACGAGCGGCGCCACCTACCGACGCCAAGGGTCACGAAGGTGTGCGTCTTCCCCACTGGAGTCCACGCCGAGGCTCCCGCTGGAGTTAGTGCTTCATGTCACCACGCCTCCTAAATCTTGGATTCGTCTTCCTTCTTTCTTCGCCTCCGTAAATGCAGCGGGGAACCCACGACTCTGGCTGTAACGCTGCCGGCGGCACCCTCATGACCGGGCAGAGGCGGTCGCGGTAGTTGCCCCGGGCGAGGTCTTCATGACTCGAGGCTGGGGCGAGGTCGCCCGGGTCTGCAGGACGAGGGGCGCCCTCACGATCCACCTGGAGTACGATGGTGCTTTGGTGGTGTCCTTCAAGGTCTTCGACGCGAGGGTCGTCGGCTAGAGTGCTGCCCCGGGAGAGGTGGTCGGGATCCTGCTGCGGTGAGACAGAGGCCGGCCGATCGCCCCCTTGGCCGCTCCTTAGGCGACGAAGGCGCCGGAGGATCCAGCGACTCCGCCGACCTCTTCGCGACGCCGGAGACGGCGACGATCGCCATGAGCCTCGAGCCAAGCGCCGCCTCCGGGCAGTGGCGGTCAGTCATCGCCGCCTCGATCTGGATGGGGTTGGCGCCCGGACCGGGTGGCCCACTTGTTGATGATGGCATCTGCCGCGATGCCCCCTGTAGTTAGGATTCCTTAGGATGCGCGCCTTTTGTTCCTGTGAGGAGCCAAGAATATACCCCACGGGGGCTTGTAAGATGTTTGTAGCTCCATCCGTCAATATAATCCTTTCTATGAAGCAGTGTGAGATGCTCATTCCGTTCTAGCTCAGTTTACTCCTTTCAGTCCTCACGAGGGCCTCGATGCTCATACGACAGCCCTGGGCCCCAAGGCGGCTTCAGCCATCACCGGTATGCCAAGTCGCATGTGCCGTGGTCAAGGCCTGGGGAGGTGAGCGGCCCGAGGTCCGTAAGAGCCCCCGAGTCACGATGCTCGGGGGTCCCCTTGGCGCTCAAGCAGCCATCATTCGTGAGAAATGAGAGCGGCGTTGCTATAACACGGGGTTGCATTGAGTGTGGGGATGGTGTTGCAATAACTAGTGTGTCCGGAGGGTGACTTATCTCGAGGGTCGTGACAATGCTTCCGGTGCGGCGCTAGGTCCGTGCCTTGGCCGGGCGAGAGATTGCGTGTCGAGGTCGTTTCGTGCTCCTTGGAGGGACCCTGCAGGTTCACCACAAAAGGAACAAGAGCTCACCGTGGCGATCATTAGTTCTGCCATTAGTTGCTTGGGAGAGGCGCGAGAGGCCTCACGAGATGTGTTGGGGTACCCGTGAGCGCAGGGCTCACGGGGCCCTACCTCAAGGCGGGTTGCGCCTGGCTCTGGGCCTTATCTTCGAGTGTGTTCCTGCAAATTTGGCCAGATGCCGGTGTTTCACGTATTCGGTCCCGGCTCGGCGGGTCTCAGCCGTCGCCGGCCAGCCAGGACGCCAGGCCCTGGACCAGACCAGAGGGTGAGGCCCGGAGAGCCGGTAGGAGCCCTGAGTCGCGATGCTCGTGCACCCCCTTTAACGCCAAAGCTGGATTGGATGATTTAAACTCTACGCCCTCGGGTCCCGGCTCTCGGGCTGGTATCAGCCGTCATTGCAAGCCGTGTCGCGATGCCATGGACAAGACCAGAGGGTGAGGGCCGGAGAGCCGGTAGGAGCCCTGAGTCGCGATGCTCGTGCACCCCCTTTAACGTGCAAGATTCCGTCACCCGTGAAAAGGCACCAAATAACAAGCATGGTGGAACGAGAGCATAATCCTAAGGAAAACGTAAGAGGGATACATGCACCTGGGGACAGGCCCAGCGGCCTGGGATGATGCAGCCCGAGGCGACCCCAACAGGATAGGCTAATGACATGAAATAAAAGGGATACATGCCGCAGGGACGGACCCACGCGGCCTGGGAATAATGCGGCCCTGAAGGCGCTCCCAGCCGGGAACAAAACTTAAAGATGTCACCTGGTGATGTTGGGGACGAAGGGGTGTTGGTGTAGCAGACTCGGTGGGCTGCGGGAGCCGATCCTCCACGAGCCCCTGTGCCCGGGGCCTCAGAGGATCCGGAGGCACCGGGCGGCTCCTCGGGGCCATCTCCATCTCCGCCAGGCTGCGCGCGTGCTGACCTCTCGAGCCTCGGGATGGCCCTCATGAGATGCTGGTGCGCAGCAACCGCGTTTGGCAGGCCGTGAGGCATGCGCACGTAGCTGTGGGCAGGCCCTCGCAACATCCCACTCGCGAGGGCCAGAGGCGCTCTTGAGACGCGGCTCGGTTGAGCCCTGGTATGTCGATGCAGACGCGCATCCCACCATCCTCGCCTGGATGGGGGGCCACACGGTAGGCGGCAGCTGCCGCCTCATGACCCTTGACTCTGTCGCTACGACGAACTCCCGAGGGTTCGGCCCTCCTTGCCTTGCTCCACCTTGCGGAAACGTGCTCAAGCACGCCTCCACATGGTGCCCAAGCGCCTCCCTTGTGACCTTGGCGAGGTCGGCGGCCCTCCGTGGAGAGCCCGAGCCCGGCTCGAGGAGGGCGCCGGGCTTTTCCTATGCGCGATGGAAGGAGGCTCCCCCGGCCGGGCGCTGGCCTGAGGCCTGCCTCTTGAGGAGCCGGGCCGGTCGATGTCTTCTTCTTCTTGGGTGCGGCCTCGGGAGGCCTCCTGCTGCTGTGCTCTAGGTCTTCTAGCGATGCGGCCTGAAAGGCTCGCTCCAGGTAGCACACTGCGTCTCTCTCTTCACAGGGCACCGTGATGACCCCGCCGCTTCTCGGCATCTTGAGGACGTTATGGCCGTGGTGTGTTACGGCCATGAATTTGGCCACCGCCGGTACCCGAGATGGCGTTGTACGGCGAATGTGGGCGACGTCGAAGTCGATGAGCTCGTGTGGTAGTTGTCGCGAGCTCCAAGGTGACAGAAGGCGGACCTGCCCAATCGGGACCGTGGAGCCGCCGGTGACTCCGGAGAAAGGCTTGGTTGGTCAAGCTGACTGTAGGGCATTTGAAGATTGTTGAATGTTTTCACGGACAGGACGTTGAGTCCTGCCCCGCCGTCGATGAGGGTCTTGGTGACCAGCACGTTGCTAATGATTGGGGAACAAAGCATCGGGAGAACTCCGTTGTGGCCGCGCACTTGAGCTGATCCGCTGAGCTGAACATGATGGCGCAAACGGACCACCTGAGAGGGCGCGCGGCCTCGAGCTTGGGGAGGACTGCATTCACTTCGCGGGCGAACTGCTTGAAGATGCGCTGAGAGGCTGGGGCTTGAGCTCCGCCCAGATGCAGGCGATCGCAGTTCACTGAAGCCCCCAGCCCCTAAATCGTCCCCGATGGACGGTCCTCATTTCTCCTTGGCTGCGGCGGCAGCGGAGGGAGGCTCATGCCTGCAAGGGCGATCCTCGCGAGGCTGATCCCTCCACCTCCGTCGCGAGGCGGGTGTTGCCAACGGTCCTCGCGAGGTTGGTCAGCGCTAACCTTGGCGCTGGCCGTGGTCTTCCCAGGCCCTGCATTCCTTCCTCCTCCTCGGCCGTAGCGGTCCTTGCGCTCGAGCGTCACCCGACCCTTCCTTCACAGACGGCCCGGAGCTCTTGGCATTCATTGGTGTTGTGGGTGTGGAGGTCGTGGTACACGCAGCATCGACTGCCCTTGGAGGACACGGGCTGATCTCTGCCTCGCTTGGTGTGCGGATTCGGCCTTGATCACAGCCACCTTGCGCTTCACGCCCTTGGCCTTGGACTTCTTTTCTTCTGGATCCGCGCGGCAGCTCGAGGAGGGAGAGGCGCCCCTCCTCAGCCCTGTCGCACTTGGTCGCCAAGTTGAACAGCTGCAAGGAGGTGCACAAATCTTCATGCATCGCCAGCTCCTCCTTCATCTTGACATCACGCACGCCGTCGGAGAAGGCAGAGATGATGGCCTCCTCCGTTACCCTGGGGATCTTGAGGCGCGCGTTGTTGAAGCGCTGGATGTACTTTGCGGGGTTTCTCCCGCTGCTTTGCTTGATTCGGGCGCATGTCGCTCACGGGGTGGCCGGTCATGAAGTACCACGGAAGTTGGCGATGAAGCGGGTGCACATCTCGGCCCAGGAAGAGATCGTGCCTCGAGCCAGATTCAGAGCCAAAAGGGTTCCGGCCCTTGAGCGCCATGGGAAACCAGTTCGCCATGACCTTTTCATCCCGTTGGCAGCCTCGATGCCCAGCTCAGAGCTGGAGGAACTCCGTAGGGTCGGTTGTGCCGTCGTAGCGAGGAGGCAGGTCTGCTTGAACTTGGCGGGCCGCGCGACGCGCAGCTCGGAGGTGAAAGCGGCAGCCCGCCGTGGCCGCGAGGGCCTCGTGACGACGTGGAGCTTGGTCTTGCGGGCCTCCTTGCGCCCTTGTGCTGGGGCAACCACAGGTCCCTTACGTCTTTGGAGCGGGAGCGCCTTCAGGTAGCTTCTCGTGGGTGAGGAACTTCTTGACGGCTCTGCTCTTTCCGCGCCGGCGCCTGGCGGAGCGGGTTCCGCCCAGGGGCCGCGCGCCTTGGGGCCAGGGCGCCTTCTTGAGGAGGAGGCGGCTGAGGCGCCGGAGTTTCATCGCCGCCGACGGGGCGGGCGCTGCAGCGAGACGGACGGTGCGGAGGCGCCTCCTGCAGCGCGGACGAGCTCGGTGACTCGGTCGAGCCATTCTTCATAGACGTCGTCGACGGGGCGGTAGCGCAGGAGCTCGTTTGCCGCGATGAGTGCAGCCTGGGCCTCCATGGCGCAGCGGCGCGTGGACGAAAGAACCAGCGGGGTGAGTGAAGGCGTGGCGGTGCGGCCGCCCCGCCTCATGGGACGGGTGCCGGACGATGCTTGCTGCTCGTTTCCGCTGGGCCGGTGGCGGCGTTGGCGGCAGGTGATGGGGAACGACGAGGCACCCGCCAGCAGGAGCTGTCACGGGCGACATGGGAGGCGAGGGCGGCTCGGCGCTCAGCAGGCCTGATGGGCGTCCCGAGACATGGTTGCGGTGGTCGAGGAAGAACGAAGCGACGAAAGCAGATTCCGCGCACTCCTACCGGGCGCGCCAAATGTCGGATTTCGGGTTCCGGGACCCTTGAGGTTCAAACAACGGGGTGCGGCGTGGAGATCCGACCCTCCACCGCCCTCGCACCTCGCCGAATCGCTGGGACCTAAACTACTAAAACTAACAAAGCACAAGAGACACGAGATTTATATCGGTTCAAAGCCACCTTGTGGTGTAATACCCTACTCCAGCGTGTGGTGTGGTGGATTGCCTCTTGGGCTGATGAGGAACAATACAACGAAGAACAGCCTCGTGAGGGTCTGTTCTTGGCGGGTGCGATGAACTGCTAGGTGGTGTTCAGTCGCTCTAGCTACTGGTTTCTTGATGAGGATTCGGATCCCTCTGCCCTGGGGGTGGCTACTCCTATTTATAGGCGAAGGCCCCGGCCTCTTCCCAAATATTGAGCGGGAAGGGCGCCAACAATTGGCCATTTTGAAGGGGAACAGCGGGTACACTTATCCCGACCGAAGCGGATGCCTTTGCTTGATGCTCGCCGCGCTTGCTCCTTTGCACCAAAGAGGAAAGGAGGACAACTGCGGGCTGGCCCGACCAGCACCCTTGGTCGTCATGGCTTGCGTCATGGGCACCTCGCGAGGTACCCTGCCATGAACTCTCCGCCTCCTCATGAGCCAGCCTCGACGAGGCCGTGCCCGAGAAGCTCCTTGTCGTCCGCCTCACATGAGGCTTGGCCCTCGCGAGGGTCTTGAGCTTGCGTTGATGAAGATGGGCCGTGCTGGGCCTCCTTCGAGCCATGCCGCAGGCCGCAGGCAGGCAAGTCTGGGGACCCCCATTACCAGAACACCGACAAGCTGTTCACCCAAGACAAGGCGGAAACCAAGCAGGTGCCGTTCGATGAGGACGGGACCTCAGGAGCCACCTTTACAATGGTGCCGGCCTCGACCTAAGCCAAGAGGAAGCATTGGTGAAGTTCTTGCGCGCAAACAAGGAAATATTCGCATGGGAACCCAAGCAGCTGGTGGGGGTCCCGAGAGAGGTGATTCAGCATCACTTAAGGGTGTGCCCTAATGTACGCCCTATGAAGCAGCGGGCGAGGCGGCAGTCCGCGGAGAAGCAGGCCTTCATCATCCAAGAAACCCGCAAGTTGGAGGCGGCGGGTGCCATTCACGAGGTGCGGTACCCCGAATGGCTGGCAAACCCCGTCGTTGTGCCAAAGAAAGGCGGGAAGGAGCGAATATTCATCGACTTCACCAACCTCAACAAGGCCTGCCCCCAAGATCCGTTCCCGCTTCCACGCATTGACCGAATCATCAACTCCACCATCGAGTGTGACCTGCTGTGCTTCCTGGATGCGTTCTCAGGGCATCACCAGATCAAGATGGCGGTGGAAGATGTAGAGAAGACAGCCTTCCTGACCCCGTGTGGGGTGTACTGCTACACTTGCATGCCTTTTGGACTGGGCAATGCGGGCGCGACCTTTCAGCGGTTGATGCATATCGCCTTAGGGCGACAGCTCAGGATAAACGCGGAGGCCTACATCGACAACATCATGGTGAAGTCTCAGGAGGCCCAAACCTTGATCCAATCTCTGGAGGAGACTTTCGCGAGCCTGCGCCAGGTGAACTTGCGACTTAACCCGAAGAAGTGAGTGTTTGATGTCCCTTCGGGCAAGCTGCTGGGTTTCCTCGTGTCCCACAGAGGGATCGAGGCGAACTCAGAGAAGATCAAGGCCATTGAAGACATGAGCCCACCACAAATCCTCAAGGAAATGCAGAAGCTGGCCGGTCAGGTAACTGCATTGGGGTGCTTCTTCTCCAATCTGGGAGAGTGCGCCCTACCCTTCTTCAAGCTGATGAAAAAGAAGGGCCCGTTCGAGTGGACCCTGGAGGCAGACCAAGCTTTTTAAGACATCAAGAGATACCTGACCAGCCCTCCAGTGATGGTAGCGCCATGACCTCTCGAGCCCCTGGTGCTTTATCTTGCCGCCACCCCGTACTCCGCCAGCGCGGCTCTGGTGGCGGTTCGGAAAGAGCACCAGGCCAAAGGCGCGTTGCGCCAAGCCACGCTGCTAGCTGAGCCGACGCAAGATCAGGAAGGCGCCGCAAGAATCGCCGCAGCATCGATAAAGGACCAAGCTCGGCAGGGCGGTGCCGCCAAGGTCCCAACAAGCGATCAAGCGTCGGGGGTTCCACTACCTCAGGAGACACCCCAACTCCAACAAGACACGAGCCTCATCAATGCGCCTGCTCTCACGCTCCTAGTGGCCTCGTGGAAGTTGCGGCACTGCTTCCAAGGTCACCCCATCAAGGTCGTTTTAGCCTACCCATTGGAGAGGGTGCTCAGGAGCCCCAACACTGCTGGAAGGGTCGCTGAGTGTAACATCGAGCTGCAGGCGTTCCGGTTGGAGTTCAGCACTACCAGGGTCATCAAGGGAGCTGCACTCACTAATTTCGTGGCGGAATGGACGGATGCCCCGACACTTGAAGAAGGCGAAGACCGGTCCACCTCGCCGGGAAGTGAGGCGCCAAACGGCTGGGTCATGTATTTCGATGGCGCCTTTGCACACCAGAGCGCGAGGGCTGGAGTAGTACTCATCTCGCCCACTCCCTGGAACATCCAGCACCTTCGGAAGTTCTACCCATGAAGCAAGGCCCAGCGCCTGCGAAGGAAGGCCCAGTGCCTGTGAAGAAGACCCAGTGCCTGTGAAGATCGCCGCCCGTGACACTCTCACGTGATAATGAGTGGGCTGTACCGTCCCGAGTCTCGAGTGCCGCCCTCGGGCCTCGGGGGCTCCCTCCCACGTCTTAGTGGCGGCACTTAGCTCCGTGTTGGTGAGAAGACTTGAAGACTAGACTAGGTGCCCGACGCGGCTTTTCATTTGCTTTCTGTAGTTGGCTCGCCTTATTTTAATTGAAGTTTGCTTCTGGTGTTCCTTACTGATTTGGTTCCGTCGCCTTTTGCCGCTATTTTCGACTCTAGTTAACCTGTTTTCTCTCTGTCGCTTACCTCGGGAGGGGGCTAGGCAGGTGCCCTCATGGCGTTTTCCTTCTCTCTTGCCTTCCGCTTTCTCGCGAGGCACCCTCGCTCGAGCCCTGGTAGGCGCATCTCTCCTAATCCGTGCCCCTCGGGTACCGTGATATGAAGCACTGGGTCAAGGCTTGGGTGAACGATAAGTCTCCTAGCGAGCTTCGTAACGAATTTTTTGCAGTTCCTGAGCGACCTCTAAGTCAAGACAGGCACGAGGAAACAAGTGCCTCGTGAAGAGGAGGCTACCCCGAACGGACCAAGCTAAGTTATCTCTGCACAAAATAGCGACACAGCACGGAAACAACAAACATAGCATAATGATTGAGGAATCATAGTTCGATACCGCCCTCAAGGGCCCATCACAGTTCCATTTTTTATGCAGGAAGGAAAGGAAGAACAAAACAAAAGCGGCGCTTGCCCCTACAGCGGTCCACGGGGGCAGGCCCTTGGCGACGTTCCGAGCTCAGCCGGACCCCTCCTCGCGCTTCACAGAGGCGCGGCGACGAGACGACCCGCTACCACCTTCGAAGCCAGCGCGACGGGGTGGCGGCTGGTCGTAGCCGCCACTGCTGGAGCTGTCGCCGAGAGAAGAGCCACCGTAGCTGGATGAGGCGCGACCGGTACCTAGGGCGGGTTCGCCCTCGTCCTCGTCGTGGCTATCGCCGAGGCTGAGCACCTCCTCGCTGTCGTTCACCTCGGGGCAGCACCCGGCGCGGGGACCGTCCTCCCTGAACACCCTCACATAGAGGGTTGCGTCACCGTCATACTCTAAGTGGAGGGTGCACCGCCTGCCCAGGCCACCCCGCGGGCAAACGTCTGCCAACCACGAGCCAGGGCTATGTTGCCCACGATGGAGACCTCGACCACGACCCAAGAAGCCCTGCTGCAGCAACCGTCCGCCCAGCAGAACTCCACTTTGGGCGAGAGGCTGGTAGCTTCGTCGACGAAGAAGCGCAGAAGTTGAAGCCAGTTGCCGGCCAGGCTCTCCGACCAGACAAAGAACTCCGGCAGCACCTCTACCGAGTGGAAGCGCGGCTGGGGAGGCCGCGCAACCACAGCGCGTCTCCCTTCATCGACGGGGCTGCCGCGACCGGAGCGACCCCTGCCACGTGCAATGGGCGCCACCGGAGGCGGGGGTGCCGGGCGGGTGATGTGCTTACTGAGGGCGGCCAAGCGTCCGTGCTTGGGCACAGGGGAGGGCCCCTCAGCGAGGCCTTCCCTTCTCCATGGCGAAGAACCTCTTCGACGGCGCAATTTCTACTAGACGAGGAGCAAGGAGGAAGAAGCAAGCGGACTGGGAAGAGATGGGTGACGGAGGCTCTGCCCCCTCCCCATTTATAACAAGAGAAGGCCAACCAGCGCCTCCCACTATCGCAGGTAATGATGGTTTTCCCTTGCATGTCGCAGGGACTTGTCAAGTCGGGCAGTTGCCGAGGCGGCGTGGGGAAGCGGAGACGGCCACGTCCAATCAACCGCCACGCGTCGACCAAGGCCGCAGGATATTGGGAGCCCGCGGCGCTCCGCTCCGCACTTGACCTTTGGCTTTGCCTCGAAGCCAAGCGTGAGCGCGCCTTGGTCCCGGGGGCTACTGTCGGTGTTCTGGGAATGGGGGTCCCCAGACTTGCCTGCCTGCGGCCCACAGCGTGGCTCAGCGCGTAGGCCCGTACGACCCATATTCATCAACAAGGCTTTCAAGACCCTCGCGAGGGGCCAAGCCTCGCGAGGCAGACGACACAAGACCTCCTCAGGGGTGGCCTCACCAGGTTGGCTCGCGAGGGGCGGAGAGATCAATGCAAGGCAAACCTCGCGAGGTTCTCGTGACATGAGCCATGACGATTAAGATCAGGCGGGCGCCAAAGCGCGGCGCCACAAGACAAAGGTCCTTGTTTCCCCTTTGGTGCTAAGGAAGCGGCGCGAATGCAGTACCGAGGCGTCAACAAAGGTTTCCATATCGGTGCAATGAGACCAAGACCAGCGGGGCGACAAGATGGAGGTCACCATGGAGCCCACAAGGCGTCACCACCAGAGCCTTTTGCAGGCGAAGACCGCTTTTGTCAGGATAAGCTGTACTAGTTGTCCCCTTTCGAATTAGCCGTTGTTGGCTCCCTTCCCGCTCAATATTTGGGGAGAGGACCAAGGCCTCTATAAATAGGACTAGCCACCACCGTAGGAGATAACTCATTCGGAGGCATCTCATCTGATCTTGAGTGATCCTCATCCACACACAGAGCGCAAGAACACCTCATCCTCAGGAGGTTGTTCTTCCCCTTGTACTGTTCATCATCAGCCCAAGAGGCAATCCACCACCACCACACTGGAGTAGGGTATTACACCACAACGGTGGCCCGAACCAGTATAAACCCTGTGTCCGTTGTGTTGCGAGTTCGTCGAGTTTCTCCGTGAGATCTTAGCAAACTAAAACGTGGATCGGTAGGGGGAGAACTTCGCGCGCACCCCAGAGTTTGAACCTTAAGGGTTTTGCCGGAACCCATAATCCGACAGAGATGCCCACGTCTCACAACGGGTGGTTCCGCGCGAGGCTCACCGACCCCTGGGCGGAGCAGGTGTTGGAGAGGATGACCGCCGACCTGA
The DNA here is from genome assembly GCA_021605145.1 of Aegilops bicornis. NCBI lineage: Eukaryota > Viridiplantae > Streptophyta > Magnoliopsida > Poales > Poaceae > Aegilops > Aegilops bicornis. Next base: position 178,867,721 of record CM038669.1, read on the forward strand.
AGCCCGACGACCCAAAGGCGGCAAAGCTGACGGGGGCCATGATCGTCAAGGAATTCCTGGCGCAGCGCGTGGCTCCCCTCCAGGCGTGCTCGCGCCCCTTGTGGAAGCTCAGGGACGAAGGAGACGACCTCTGCCTGCGTCCGGAGGCCCTGTCTGACGAGGAGCTAGGCACGACCCTCCGCCCCTTGGTTGGGGACAACCAAGGGTATCCGCCGGGCACCTTTGTTCCCCTATACTGCCGCCCAGATGAGGCGAAGATTGCCACTGCCATGCCTACCTTCGATGGGCGTAGGCTCATGCCGCCTGCGCCCTCGGATGCCCTGGTGGTGACGGCTCCGGTGATGGTATCCTCCGATGACTCCGAAGAGGAGGAGGAGCTGAGCTCGGAGGCGACTCAGGAGGGGGCACGGAAGACCTCCCCTGAGCGCAAGGCTGACCTCCTCCGCGCATTGCCTGATGACGAAGACACCGACGACCACTTGGTGAGGGAAGTCTTGCCTCCTTCTAGGGTCACCACGAGGTCCAGGGTCACCCCTTCGAAGAAGCCGCCGCCTGGGATCCCGACGAAGAGCAGACCGGTGCTGATCTACCGAGGTGATGTCTCCACCCTGTCACCACCTGAGGCTGCCGAGGCCTCATCTGCTCCTGGGGCCCGTGCGCCAGCGCCCCAGGCTGCGAGGCACCTAGGCTCCATGCTTCTAAAGAGGCCGCGCGACTACGCCGCCGTGGACCAGTAAATATCTTGCTCTGACTTTGCTCTTACTCCTGCTTCTATTGCCGCTTCCTGATGCTCTTTTCTTGTGCTGCTAGGTCGGCGCTGTCGGCGAAGAAGAAGTGGGAGAGGGCAGCCGCATCCTCGGGGACCCAACAGCCTGGCATGGCCGCACCTCCTCCGGCGCAGAAGGGCGGCAGCAGCCCTCGCACCTGTACGGCTCGATCATCCTCGTGAGGCCCGGAGGAGCGTGTCCAGGAGAGGGCGACCCCCACCGTCACATCGGCTCCTGAGGTGCTTGTCCCAACTCGCTGGCCGAGGCCCCGCAGGCTCCAAAGCTTCTGGCTTCTTCTTCCGCCGCCATCAACCTACAGGTCTTGGCGACGATGCTGCCTTCTTCTTCCGTCACACTGCAAGCTCGTAGTCCATCTGCTGCGCCCGACGCCCTGGAGCACGCTCTTTCTACGCTGACCCGGCTGTGGGATGATCTTCAAGGCGCTGACCGTCACCTGGTGGCGGGGCGCTTGGAGCTGATCTCGGGTTGGCTGCACTCCGACACATCCGTCAGGGCAGCGTTGGGCCAGGCCGTGGCGGCTTTCGAGGAGGGCAAGCGCGTTGCCGACCAAGGTGCAGCCGCCCGTGAGGTGGCGCTGAAAGATGCCGAAGCCGCCAAGGAGCGCTGCCGGTCGATGGAGGCCGAGCTGGAGACCATGCGCAATGAGCGCGCGGCCGAGGCCCATAGTTGCAAGGCGGAGGAGAAGATGAAGGCCCGAGAAGATGCCGTCACCGGCCGCGATGCCGAGTTGGAGCAGCCTGATACGTCTCCGTCGTATCTATAATTTTTGATTTTTCCATGCCAATATTATTCAACTTTCATATACTTTTGGCAACTTTTTATACTATTTTTGGGACTAACATATTGATCCAGTGCCCAGAGCTAATTCCTGTTTGTTGCATATTTTTGGTTTCGCAGAATATCCATATCAAACGGAATCCAAACGGGATAAAAACGGATGGAGCTTATTTTTGGAATATTTGGAAAATTCCGGAAGAAGAATCAACGTGAGACGGTGCCCGAGGTGGCCACGAGGCAGGGGGCGCGCCCCTGACCCTCGTGGGCCACCTGTAAGGCGGTTGATGCCCTCCTTCGGGCGCAAGAAATCTAGTTTTTGGGAAAAAAATCACTACGAAGGTTTCAATCCAATCGGAGTTACGGATCTCCATATATATACGAAACGGTGAAAGGGCTGCAGAACAGAACGCAGAAACAGAGAGAGATGGAGAGACATATCCAATCTCAGAGGGGCTCTCGCCCCTCCCACGCCATGGAGACCATGGACCAAAGGGGAAACCCTTCTCCCATCTAGGGAGAAGGTCAAGGAAGAATAAGAAGGAGGGGGGCTCTCTCCCCCTCGCTTCCGGTGGCGTCGGAAACGCCGCCGGGGGCCATCATCATCACCGCGATCTTCACCAACACCTCCGCCATCTTCACCAACATCTCCATCACCTTCCCCCCTCTATCTACAATGGTCCACTCTCCCGCAACCCGCTGTACCCTCTACTTGAACATGGTGCTTTATGCTTCATATTATTATCCAATGATGTGTTGCCATCCTATGATTTCTGAATAGATTTTCACTGTCCTATCGGTGGTTGATGAATTGCTATGATTCGTTTAATTTGCTTGTGGTTATGTTGCTGTCCTTTGGTGCCCATCATATGAGCGTGCACATGGATCACACCACAGGGTTAGTTGTATGTTGATAGGACTATGTATTGGAGGGCAAGAGTGACAGAAGCTTCAACCTAGCATAGAAATTGATGCATACGGGATTGAAGGGGGACCAATATATCTTAATGCTATGGTTGAGTTTTACCTTAATGAACGATACTAGTTGCAGATGCTTGCTAATAGGTCCAATCATAAGTGCATAGAATTCCAAGTCAGAGATGACATGCTAGCAGTGGCCTCTCCCACATAAAACTTGCTATCGGTCTGGTAAAGTAGTCAATTGCTCAGGGACAATTTCACAACTCCTACCACCACTTCTCCACACTCGCTATATTTACTTTATTGCTTCTTTACCTTAAAACAGCCCCTAGCTTCTATTTACGTCCTCTTTATATTCTTGCAAACCTATCCAAAAACACCTACTAAGTACTTCTAGTTTCATACTTGTTCTAGGCAAAGTAAACAGCGTGCGTAGAGTTGTATCAGTGGTCGATAGAACTTGAGGGAATATTTATTCTACCTTTAGCTCCTCGTTGGGTTCGACACTCTTACTTATCGAAAACTGTTGCGATCCCCTATACTTGTGGGTTATCAAGACCTTTTTCTGGCGCCGTTGCCGGGGAGCAATAGCGTGGGATGAATATTCTTGTGTGTGCTTGTTTGCTTTATCACTAAGTAATTTATATTTGATGTTCTTAGTTGTTTTCTATCTTTAGTTATGGGTAGGAAACGCAAAATACCAAAAAAAATTAGTTGTACCTACTGAACCAATTGTTGAAGAACCACTCAAAATCGATCACACTCCTGAAGCTTATTGCTTGGATCATCTGTGATGCCTATGTGCTCGTGCTGAAACCCAACTAGCTTAGTTGAGGGCAAATCTTTAGATGAGCATGCCTGTTATGTGCGACACCGTATATCTGAAAAAGGGAAACTTTTGCTGGGTCAAATTCATCGTTTGCAATGCTATGCTTGGAATTTATGTTATATATATGATTTTACTTGTTGTTCTGAAAACCCTAAGGAACACCTTCCCTACCAATGTGAGTTTACTGATAGTGGAATCGTATCTTCGTATGCTAAGGGTGTTTATAATTACTATGATGTTCAACAAATTGAAGAAATTGTTGCTTTTAAGGGTGCTTATGAAATTGCTTCTTTGATTGAAAAGTATGGTGCTACTCTTTACAAATCTGAAAATTTTGCCATAATTAAATATTGCTATGATAATTATGCTTCTAATGCCTATGTTAAACCATATATTGAGGACTCCCCCGCTGTCCAAGAAGAGGCAATATTTTGCAGGAGTCTATGGAAGAAGAAATTGATGAAACGGTGAGCTCATTGGATGAAAAAGATGATGAGGAGAGCGAAGAACAAAAGGAGGAAGAGCGGATTAGCTACCCGTGCCCACCTTCTAATGAGAGTAACTCTTCAACTCATACATTGTTTAATTTCCCTTCGTGCTTACGAAGGATGATTGCTATGATGATTGTTATGATCCCGTTGATTCTCTTTGAAATACCCCTTTTGATGATGCTTGCTATGCTTGTGGCCAAGATGCCAATATGAATTATGCTTATGGAGATGAACTTGCTATAGTTCCTTATGTTAAACATGAAATTGTTGCTACTGCACCCACGCATGATAGTCCTATTATCTTTTTGAATTCTCCCGACTACACTATATTTGAGAAGGTTGCACTTATTAAGGATTATATTGATGGGTTGCCTTTTGCCATTGCACATGGTGATTTTGATAGATATAATATGCATGTGCTTTCTGCTCCTACTTGCAATTATTATGAGAGAGGAACTATATCGTCACCTCTCTATGTTTCCAATACGATAAAATTGCAAGAAACTGTTTATACTATGCATTGGCCTTTACTGTGTGTGCATGAATTGTTCTTTTATGACATGCCGATGAATAGGAAGAGAGCTAGACTTCGTCATTGCATGATATATGTTTCCTTGTGCTCACTACTAAATTACAAATCATTGTTAATTAAAATTGGCTTTGATATACCTTGGGATCCGGGTGGATTCACTACTTGAGCACTATATGCCTAGCTTAATGGCTTTAAAGAAAGCGCTGCCAGGGAGACAACCCGGAAGTTTTAGAGAGTCATTTATTTCTGTTGTGTGCTTTTATAAAAGTTTAGAAACAAAAATAATGTGCCAAGGTTTGCCTTTAGGATGTTTACGATGCTTGTTGGTTTGTGCGGTGCAGGACAGAAACTTTGGCTGTAGTGCGCGATTTTACATTTTTTACTCGAATGTCAAATGGTTCTAATTCTTTTTGCACTGTCTTTCTATACAAAGTTTTTATTCTTCCTAATTTTTGAAGAATTTTTCAAGTAACATAAGTATGGTGAATGTTCAGATTATTACAGACTGTTCTTTTTTAGACAGATTCTGTTTTTGATGCATAGTTTGCTATGAAACTATCGATTTATATCAGTGGATTCACTACAACAAGAACCCCCCTTTAGCAACGCATCAATGTGTTGTCATATGTCCATATAAGCGTTGCCACGCTCTACACCAACGGATTTAGATGCGTTGCCGTTGGTGGCGTTGCAAAGGTCTACACCAACGTATAAACATGCGTTGGTAAACGACGTAAATAGGTGTTGTTACATAGCAACATATAGAGCTAGAGCGTCCACAACGCTTCATATGCATTGGTGGCTAGCTCAAAAATGACCATTGTAATGCCTAGAAGAGTTGTTGTATTGCTCGCATAATTATCGGTATTCTGTATATCAGCATCCGTAACTATTATTATATTAATGCCGATAATGCATAGGAGACACAAACATAACAATGAGAAAGGTCACATATATTAAATCAACTCGGTTTGCTTTATTAAAGAACATAATACACATATTATAATATGTGAAACTATCTAGTAATAGTCTGATTCTCAACCTTGCAATGAACGACTCAACCATCTAAAACATAGTGTTTGAAACATTGACCCTAAAAAGTACATTCCAAAACATAATCTGAAACTATCTAGTAGTAGCCACCTTGTCGATCTTGTAATCAGCTTCTGAGCCATGCATCATCGATTTATCTTGCAATCTACAACAACAAAGAAATAGCAAGGGAACTAAAATTAATAGGGAAGTAAAATTTAAACGAAAGAGCAACATATAAAGGTGGAGGCCATGTGATAGTTAATCTTACTATATGACTAATAATTTTGTTTTAGTGGTTATGTCAACCAAGAAACAGTTGCTCTCAGAGGGGGTACCAAGTTAAACACCCATAGTTTTTGTTTTATGTTCGAGGTCAAGATTCGAAGTGTAGCAAGAGCACATTCTTCTTTCGACTTCCCAAGCTAAGCAGAACTACAATAAGCATTAATATTGCAAAAGTATGAGCAAATAAATTGTTGTTCAGCCATGTTGAATTCAAACAATAGGGAAATGAGCATACCTTGTCTTTAGATGGATGATTGAATCTCCATGACATAGAGGAAGCTTCACTTCAAATGCAATATGTTGCTTCCTTGAACAGATTAGTTGAAGTTTCACTTCTCTCAACACCCAAGTCGAAGCAAGCACCAGAACAAAATCCTTGTTCCATCATCCATGATATATCATCACCTCTAAAGAGCTCTGACATATCATAATTTGAACATTTTTTACAGTCCCAGCCATAGCACTCTGCTCTATAGACGGAGAAAAGAGAGCCTTTTGAACAGAGCATCCTTATGTTAAACGAGTTAAACACCTTACAAATAATATAACGAAGATACAGCAAGGTACATGCCAAAAATATGTACGTCGACAAATATAGCATCCTTGATTGCGAACAAAGATCTGCAGTTCTCAAAACAATACATATAAATGTAGAGATTTTCAAATTTCCAAAAGTACTTGAAGTTGAGAGAACATAATTCCCACAAAGCTAAATCAGGTGGTTGTATTAAATGTTAACAGGTATGTTTTCACATAATTTTAATTTATATAGATGCTTGGCAAAAAGACAAATCTGAATTATGAATACACAAACGTTTTCAACCTCAGTTTTTAAATTACGTTGCAGATTATGTCATGTAAATCACCTACAAGTTTACTAGCCAGCTGGAATCATGCAACAGATTCCTTCTGCAGTAAGTAGTCTCGCTATATGCCTTGATCTTTCTCCCAAAGATGAATATGTAAGAAATTTTGGTACTGCAAAGAATGATGGATTCGCTTCATAAGTACTTGCAAGAACATTTAAGTTTTGCATATCTAAATCAGTGGATCATATAAGTCATACCATAAGCACTAGCTAGTACTCCCTCCGTCCGGGTTTATTGGGCCTCTTAGCAAACCAGCCACAAACTGTTTTTCTAAGGCCCCATTTGATGTGTGTGCGCGCTGCCCTCGATCCTCTCCGCTGAACGCGTGCCCATTGGCTGCAGCTTTGGGTGAATCGCTGCATGCAAGCGTGGAACCAGGTGTGCGCAATAACTAACCTATGATGGACATGCACCGATTTGTTGCATGTAAAAGCAAAACTGGCAACCGGCGACCGTGACGCTTCGAAATAACTGTGAATGAATCTAATTGGCTGTACTTAGGCTCAGAAATCATGGATGCCCACCAATAATATTCTTCCTTGGTAACCGAGCTTTGGCAAGTAGGCCCAATAAACCCGAACAGAGGGAGTATCATCATTACGAACACGAGGATTTACGTGTTAAGACAAAGAAAAACAGACAAATGTTGGCTGAAGGTCAATTTCAGAACAAGCAAGGGGAGATGAAATTAAGGATTATAAAATAAAGACAAAGAGAAATAATAGGACTGAGAGATGCATATGGGGCTTATTCATAGATTATTACAAGGAAATCAGTAAGGTTTCATAACACTGATAAGAAGATATTCGTTTTCTTTCTCGGAAATAATCATGATCTTTGTACATAATAGTGGTCACCTATTAACTGATACTAGAAGGAATGGTATTGATAAATAGTCGTAAAACTAACAGCTAGGATTTCCGGAGATACGATCAACTTATTCAATTGACTGCCTAACCATCTTCATGGATATATTAATTAATTACCCACAAACATCGCTACATGAAAAATTAAAACCTAATGCATCACAAGATAGAACTATTTAGGAAAAGAGAACACACACATTTTCCTGAATCAACACATACATACAAGTGGTGAATCACTTGTATGCGTACACCCAGATGACTGAATTACCCCTAGGTAGCGGTATTTCGCGGCACATATAAGAATAGTGATGAATACAAACCATGGAGTGGTGTGGCTGTCGGTGCAAGCCAGCGCCCACAACAACGGATCGGGCAAGTGATAAGGCAGCGTTAATCATTATCGTAATGGCCGGCAAAGAATTATCCATGGCAAGACACCATACCACAAAGCAGCGGAGGGCAAGAGCAAGAGGGAGGGGTGCCTTACTGAACCATAAACGTCGGAGTCGAGGTAGCCAAGGTGGAACAGCAACATCGAGCATAGCCTGTATCCGCGCGCATGGGGAAGTGGGATTGTCGGGCCGAGCACATGAGCTAAAACAAGGAACCGTCGCGCCGTGCAAAGGCGTGGTCCGCGTGGAGGACGTCGCGGCAGTGGGGGGTCAGAGGAGAACAAGAGGGGGAGAGGAGCCGGTGAGGCGTGGTGAAGGGGAGCACCGGAGCTGCCTTGAATCGAGGCGGCGGCGGCGTTTTTGTGGTGGAACTCGCGTGAGAGATGTGAATCGGGGAGAGGTGGTGGAGAGATAAGATTGGGTTCTTTTTTTCTGCTCGGCTGCGTGTCAAATTCCTTTTAGTTGGTTGCGTCATATTTGGACGGAGGTGGATATAGGGAGGTTATCCTTCGTGGGGAGGTGGGAGGTTTGTTTAACCCAACGCATCTTGACTTTCGTTGCTAGATATGTGTTGTTATAGGTGGGATTTTGTTGTAGTGATTAAGCCATGAAAAGTTATATTACGGTAGACACAATGCAAAAACAAAATATGAATTGGTTTGCAACAGTACTTAGAGTAGTGATTTGCTTTATTATACTAACGGATCTTACCGAGTTTTCTGTTGAAGTTTTGTGTGGATGAAGTGTTCGATGATCGAGGATGTCTCGATGTGAGGAGAAGAAGGATAGGCAAGAGCTCAAGCTTGGGGATGCCCGATGCACCCCAAGTAAATATTCAAGGATACTCAAGCGTCTAAGCTTGGGGATTCCCCAGAAGGCATCCCCTCTTTCTTCAACAAGTATCGGTATGTTTTCGGGTTCGTTTCGTTCATGCGATATGTGCAATCTTGGAGCGTCTTTTGCATTTAGTTTTGTTTTTCTTTTATGCACCATGCTGGTATGAGATAGTCCTTGGTTGATTTATAGAATGCTCTTTACACTTCACTTATATCTTTTGAGTATGGCTTTATAGAATGCTTCATGTGCTTCACTTATATCATTTGAAGTTTGGATTGCCTGTTTCGCTTTACATAGACAACCACCATTTGTGGAATGCTATTTTGCTTCACTTATACTTGTTATAGCGTGCGCATATCTTTTGTAGAAAGAATTAAACTCTCTTGCTTCACTTATATCTATTTAGAGAGATGACAGGAATTGGTCATTCACATGGTTAGTCATAAAATCCTACATAAAACTTGTAGATCACTGAATATGATGTGTTTGATTCCTTGCAATAGTTTTGCGATATAGAGATGGTGATATTAGATTCGTGCTAGTTGAGTAATTGTGGAATTGGGGAATACTTGTGTTGAGGTTTGCAAGTCCCGTAGCATGCACGTATGGTGAACCGTTATGTAACGAAGTTGGAGCATGAGGTGTTCTTTGATTGTCTTCCTTATGAGTGGCGGTCGGGGACGAGTGATGGTCTTTTGCTACCAATCTGTCCCCCTAGGGGCATGCGTAGTAGTACTTTGCTTCGAGGGCTAATAAACTTTTGCAATAAGTATATGAGTTCTTTATGACTAATGTGAGTCCATGGATTATACGCACTCTCACCCTTCCATCATTGCTAGCCTCTTCGGTACCGTGCATTGCCCTTTCTCACCTCGAGAGTTGGTGCAAACTTCGCTGGTGCATCCAAACCCCGTGATACGATACGCTCTATCACACATAAGCCTCATTATATCTTCCTCAAAACAGCCACCATACCTACCTATTATGGCATTTCCATAGCCATTCCGAGATATATTGCCATGCAACTTCCATCATCATCATATACATGACTTGAGCATTTATTGTCATATTGCTTTGCATGATCGTAAGATAGCTAGCATGATGTTTTCATGGCTTGTCCATTTTTTGATGTCATTGCTAGGCTAGATCATTGCACATCCCGGTACACCGCCGGAGGCATTCATATAGAGTCATATTTTTGTTCTAGATATCGAGTTGTAATATTGAGTTGTAAGTAAATAAAAGTGTGATGATCATCATTATTAGAGCATTGCCCTAGTGAGGAAAGGATGATGGAGACTATGATTCCCCCACAAGTCGGGATGAGACTCCTGACGAAAAATATATATATAATATAATAAAAAGGAGAAAGGCAAAAAAAAGAGAAGGCCCCCCAAAAAAACAAAAAAATGAGAGAAAAAGAGAGAAGGGGCAATGTTACTATCCTTTTACCACACTTGTGCTTCAGAGTAGCACCATGTTCTTCATATAGGGAGTCTCTTGAGTTATCACTTTCATATACTAGTGGGAATTTTCATTATAGAACTTGGCTTGTATATTCCAACAATGGGCTTCCTCAAATGCCCTAGGTCTTCATGAGCAAAAAAGTTGGATGCACACCCACTTAGTTTCAGTTTGAGCTTTCATATACTTATAGCTGTAGTGCATCCGTTGCATGGCAATCCCTACTCATCACATTGATATCAATTAATGGGCATCTCCATAGCCTGTTGATTAGCCGCGTCGATGTGAGACTTTCTCCCTTTTTGTCTTCTCCACATAACCCCCATCATCATATTCTATTCCACCTATAGTGCTATATCCATGGCTTGCGCTCATGTATTGCGTGAGGGTTGAAAAATCTCAAGCGCGTTAAAAAGTATGAATCAATTGCTCGGCTTGTCATCGGGGTTGTGCATGATTTGAATGCTTTGTGTGGTGAATATGGAGCATAGCCAGACTATATGATTTTGTAGGGATGAGCTTTCTTTGGCTATGTTATTTTGATAAGACATAATTGCTTGGTTGGTATGCTTGAAGTATTATTGTTTTTATGTCAAATGATAGACTATTTTTAGAATCACTCGTGTCTTAATATTCATGCCACGATTAGATATATGATCAAGATTATGCTAGGTAGCATTCCACATCAAAAATTATCTTTTTTATCATTTAACTATTCGAGGACGAGCAGGAATTAAGCTTGGGGATGCTGATACGTCTCCGTCGTATCTATAATTTTGATTGTTCCATGCCAATATTATTCAACTTTCATATACTTTTGGCAACTTTTTATACTATTTTTGGGACTAACATATTGATCCAGTGCCCGATTGCGGCCTCGCTTTGTTGCATGTTTTTGGTTTCGCAGAATATCCATATCGAACGGAATCCAAACGGGATAAACGGACGGATCTTATTTTTGGAATATTTGGAAAATTCCGGAAGAAGAATCAACGCGAGACGGTGCCCGAGGTGGCCACGAGACAGGGGGGCGCGCCCCTGACCCTCGTGGGCCACCCGTAAGGCGGTTGATGCCCTCCCCCTCGCTTCCGGTGGCGTCGGAAACGCCGCCAGGGGCCATCATCATCACCGCGATCTTCACCAACACCTCCGCCATCTTCACCAACATCTCCATCACCTTCCACCCTTTATCTATAGCGGTCCACTCTCCTGCAACCCGCTGTACCCTCTACTTGAACATGGTGCTTTATGCTTCATATTATTATCCAATGATGTGTTGCCATCCTATGATGTCTCGAGTAGATTTTTTTGTCCTATCGGTGGTTGATGAATTTCTATGATTGGTTTAATTTTCTTGTGGTTATGTTGCTGTCCTTTGGTGCCCATCATATGAGCGCGCGCGTGGACCACACCATAGGGTTAGTTGTATGTTGATAGGACTATGTATTGGAGGGCAAGAGTGACAGAAGCTTCAACCTAGCATAGAAATTGATGCATACGGGATTGAAGGGGGACCAGTAAATCTTAATGCTATGGTTGAGTTTTACCTTAATGAACGATAGTATTTGCGGATGCTTGCTAATAGTTCCAATCATAAGTGCATAGAATTCCAAGTCAGGGATGACATGCTAGCAGTGGCCTCTCCCACATAAAACTTGCTATCGGTCTGGTAAAGTAGTCAATTGCTTAGGGACAATTGCGCAACTCCTACCACCACTTTTCCACACTCGCTATATTTACTTTGTTGCTTCTTTACCTTAAAACAGCCCCAAGATTTTATTTACGTCCTGTTTATATTCTTGCAAACCTATCCAAAAACACCTACAAAGTACTTCTAGTTTCATACTTGTTCTAGGTAAAGTAAACAGCATGCGTAGAGTTGTATCGGTGGTCGATAGAACTTGAGGGAATATTTAATCTACCTTTAGCTCCTCGTTGGGTTCGACACTCTTACTTATCGAAAACTGTTGCGATCCCCTATACTTGTGGGTTATCACAGCCATCTAGAGAAGCTGGAGCAGAAGGTGGAGGAAGAGAAGGTCCAGTTGGAAGCCAAAGCGAAGGTCCTGGCTGAGGATCGCGTGGCCTTCAAGTCCCTTGAGGAGAGATCCCACGAGGCGCTTCGGGCACTCTACGAGAAGGGCTTGGAGAAGCCGCAAGTAACAGACAACGAAGGCCCCACCTAGCTGCTCCCTTATCTTGTCGTGGCGCTTGTGGGTATCGTTGACAGGATCGGCCCCATGGTGGAAGGGGAAGCCCGTGTGCTTTCTTCTTCAGCCCCGACACGCGTCTTCAGCCATCTATATCTTCGCAACCCCGACACCGATCTCGGCGAGCTGCTCGAGCCGTGGAGGAGGAGCGCTACGTAGCTACCGCCGCAGCCGTGAAGGGCCAGGTGGAGGCCCTGCTGAAGAAGTTCCTCGCCGTCGAACCTGCACCTCCAACCGGTGGCGCCACCAATCCCGCGACCAAGGCCAATGACACGGCTGATGGTGACGCTGCCGACGGGAAGGCGCTTCCCGATGACGGCACCCAAGGCTGAAGAAAAGGCATGCTGGTGAAGAATGGCGTTCCTTCTTGTTTTACCTTCCTGAGAACTTCCCTGTGACATGAGAGATGCCTCGTGGAGGTGTTAAAACTCTGCTTGATGCTTGGGGGACAATATGCTTTGTAATATTTAGTTAAGGTTCTGCGATTTCCTTTTCGTTTGCTTGGTGTTCTACTTCGGCGAGGCCCGACCCCGCGCATACCTCAACCGCCATTGGATCGTCCGGATCACCAGGACGAGACCAAGGGTGAGGGGCTACGTGGCCAGTTAGGCTCCTGAGTCGCGATGCTCAGTAGTCCCCCTTGACGCGCAAATAGCTTACGGGAAGGAGATACGAAAGTAGGCCTTAGTGTTGTATGTCGGCAGGGCCTGACCCCGCGCATACCTCAACCGCCGTTGGGCCGTCCAGATCACCAGGATGGAACTAAGGAGCGAGGGGCTACGTGGCCAGTTAGGCTCCTGAGTCGCGATGCTTAGGAGTCCCCCTTGACGTCCAAATGACCTTCATACCTTTTCCTGGCCGAGGCTCCGCTTGGGAGGGGCGCGTGACGACCAGGTCCGAGGGACCTGGTAGGGTGGCGCACGGTCGGGCGTGACCCGAGCGCAGCCCCCTCGGGCAGATCTCCCGAGGGAAGTGTTGCGACAAGACTGGACACCGAGCTGGAGGCTCCCTGAGGTTGGTACGGCCATGGGGCCGCCCTCAACTATTTATCACCAGCGTGGAGTGTAGCGCTTCCGCACTTGCACGGGCATAGCCGCTCCTCGACTGCCAGCGCGGAGCATGGTGCTTCCACTGGTGCATGGGTGAGGGCTCCCTCTGAGTGGAGCCCCCGGGGCGTGTACAGCCTCGCCCTGACATGTGGCTTGCACGGCAGGGCTAGACGAGGTGTGTCTTGGCACTCGTGAGCCAACGCGGGACTTACGAGGCCCTACCTCAATCTGGGTTGCGCCTGGTCTTGGCTCTTTATGGTTGTGGTGATTCTGTGAGATGGTTAGACAACCTGCGTCGGGCGAATCTCCTGAGGTGGTCACATGAGAAGGCCAAACACCAACTGTCGGATCACGGGTTCCGGCAAAACCCTCAAGGTTCGAACATTGGGGTGTGCACGAAGATCTGCCCCTACCGATCCACGTCCTAGCTTCTCTAAGATCTCAAGGGCTAACCCTACGAACTCGCAACACAAGGGACATAAGATTTATACTGGTTCGGGCCACCGTTGTGGTGTAATACCCTACTCTAGTGTGGTGGTGGTGGATTGCCTCTTGGGCTGAGGATGAATAGTACAAGGGGAAGAACAGCCTCCTGAGGCGATGTGTTCTTGTGCTTGGTGTGTGGCTAAGGATCGGCTAAAGATCAGATGCCTCCTACTGTGGTGGCTAGTCCTATTTATAGAGGCCCTGGTCCTCTCCCCAAATATTGAGCGGGAAGGGAGCCAACAACAGCCAATTTGAAAGGGGACAGCTAGTACATCTTATCCTGACAAAAGCAGTCTTCGCCTACAAAAGGCTCTGGTGGTGACGCCACCTTGGGCTCCATGGTGACCTCCTTCTTACCGTCCTGCTGGTCTTGGTCTCGTTGCACTGATATGGAAACCTTTGCTTGACGCCTCGGTACTCCGTGCATGCGCTTGCTTCCTTAGCACCAAGGAGGAAACAAGGACACTGTGCGTGCTGGCGCCTGCCTGGCGCCCGCCTGATCTTGATCGTCATGGCTCACGTCACGAGAACCTCGCGAGGTTTGCCTTGCCTTGATCTCTCCGCCCCTCAGGAGACAACCTAGTGAGGATACTCCCGAGGAGGTCTTGTGTCGTCCGCCTCGCGAGGCTTGGCCCCTCGCGAGGGTCTTGAGTGCCTTTTGGTGAAGATGGGCCGTACGGGCCCGTTCGCGGAGCCACGCCATGGGCCGCAGGCAGGCAAGTCTGGGGACCCCCGTTCCCAGAACGCCGACAGTAGCCCCCGGGCCCAAGGCGCGCTTGGGCTTGGCTTCGAGGCGAAGCCAAAGGTCAAGTGCGGAGCGCCGCGGGCCCCAATAGCCTGCGGCCTTGGTCGACGCGTGGCGGTTGATTGGACGTGGGCATCTCCGCTTCCCCACGCTGCCTCGGCAACTGCCCGACTTGACAAGTCCCTGCGAGGAATCAAGAAGTGCCCCGTGGGGGTGTGTAAAGGGTTTGTAATGTCTCTTGTCAATATTGTCCTTATTATGAAATTGCGCCAGTGCGAGTCCTGCTTCATCTCGGTCTCCCTTTCCGACCTTGCGACGACTTGGTGCTCTATGCTGACAGGTCCTGGTCCCCAGGAAGGCTGTAGTCGTCGCTGGTATGCCAGGTCGCGTGCCGTGGTCAAGGCCAGGAGGTGAGCGGCCCGAGGTCCAGTAAGAGTTCCTAAGGCGCAATGGTCAGGAGGTCCCCTTTAGCGCTCAAGCAGCCGTCGAGAGGTAAGAAAGGGGGGGTGACATTGCTGCAGCAGGGCTGCGGTTAGTATGGTTCATAATCCTTAGCGGTTTAGCCAACCCAGGCTCGGGATTTATCTTGACGGTCCGGGGTCGATTCCTCATGATGCACCAGATTCGTGTATAGGCGTCCGAAGCACAGCTAAGCCAGGTCCATGCGAGCCTCCCCCCTTCTCCACGCTCTCCTTCATGCTCTACGTCCTCGGGTCCCGGCCCTCGAGCGAGCTCAGCCGCCGCTGGTATGCCAGGTCGCGTGCCGTGGTCAAGGCCAGGGGGTGAGGGCTGGAGAGCCAGTAGGAGCTCCTGAGTCGCGATGCTCAGGAGCCCCCCTTTCAACGCGCAAGCAGATTGCATGGGAGAAGAGGGAGCTCGCGGTTCCGCCAGCCGACATTTCCAGGAGATTCCTGTGAGCCAGCAAAAGGAGAGACATAGTTTGCCATTATGGTTGCCGATCTACCGCCGGTTACTCCGCGAAGAGACGAAGGCACTGAGGGCCTGGTGAGGTGACGTGCGCGAGGCATGCCGCGAGTCAGAGCTCGACCGCTCAGGTTTGTCGACGTTGCAGGGACAGACCCGAGCACAAGCGTCGTGCCAGCGTGAGTAGCCCCCGTGGCGGGTGAGAATCAAGCAGGTGATAGTCATAGGTAGATTAAGAATGGAAAGCATACTGGCTTAAGTAAATGCAGGGAAGATACATGCCACCGGGCCAGGCCCGAGCGGCTTGGGGATGATGCAGCCCGAGGGGCGCCCCGAGCATGCTAAGTTGAAGACATGAAAAGAGATACATGCCACAGGGACGGACCCACATGGCCTGGGAATGATGCAGCCCGGGGGGCGCTCCCAGCTAAATAAAATTGGAAAATGTCACCTGGTTCTGTTGATGAAGGGATGTTGGGGGAGCCGAAGGTAGCTGGCAGAGCGGTCGCTCCTCACGAGCCACCGGGGCCCCGAGCCTCGGGAGGCTCTGGGGGTCCAGGCGGTTTCTTCAGGACCGCATTCATCTCCGTTAGGACGGCATGGTGCCTGGCCACCTGGGTCGCCAGGGCACGCCGCAAGTTGCGCTGATAGGCGGACGCCATGCTCGGCAGGCCAAAAGGCATGCGAACGTAACTTTGTGGTGGGCCCTCGCAGCATCCCACGCGCGAAGGCCAGAAGAGCCCCTGAGATGCGGCCCTGTTGAGCCCTGGGACGTTGATGCATACGCGTAGCCCGGCATCCTCGCCTGGATGGGGGGCTGCGCCTGGTGAGCGGCGGTCGCCGCGCATGGCCCTTGCGTCTTGCAGTTTCGGAGTGGTGTTTGTGATGAACTCCTGAGCGGTGGGCGCTCCTCGCCCTGTGTTCTCCTGAGGGAAACGTGCCATGAGGCGTGCCCCCAAGTGGTGCCCGAGCGCCTCCCTCGTTATGTTGGCAAGGTCTGAGGCCCTCCAGAGGAGAGCCCCCGGGCCCTGCCCGAGAAGGGCGTCGGGCGCGCTTTCCTATGCGATGGAGGGAGGCACCCCAGGTGCGGGCGCTGATCCTGACGAGATACCACTCGCGACGCTACCCTCCTGAGGTCCTGCACGGAGTAGCTTCTTCTTCTTATTGGGGGTGGCCTCAGGAGGGCACTCGCCCTTGCTGTCGGGGTCGTCGATTGCTGCAGCTTGGAAGGCACGCTCGAGGGAGCACACCACGTCTCTTTCTTCGCACGGAACTGTGATGATTCCGCCACTTCCTGGCATCTTGAGGACATTGTAGCCGTGATGGGTCACCGCCATGAACTTGGCCAGGGCTGGATACCCGAGGATGGCATTATATGGCAGGCGGATGTGGGCGACGTCAAAGTCGATGAGCTCGGTGCGGTAGTTGTTGCGTTCTCCGAAGGTGACGGGAAGGTGGACCTGCCCGATCGGGTTAGTGGAGCCGTCGGTCACTCCTGAGAAAGGCTTGGTGGGCTGAAGCTGGTCATACAGCATTTGGAGGTTCTCGAACGTGTCGACTGACAGGATGTGGAGCCCCGCGCTGCCATTGATGAGGGTCTTGGTGACTTGCACGTTGCTGATGACTGGTGAACAAAGCATCGGGAGGGCGCCAGCGGTAGTCACAAGACTTGAGCTGATCTCACGAAAGCGTAACATGATGGCGCACTTGGACCATCTGAGCGTGCGCGTGGCCTCAAGCTTGGGGAGGACTGCATTCACTTCACGAGCAAACTGTTTGAGGATACGCTGCGAGGCTGGGGCTTGAGCTCCGCCCAAGATGCATGCGATGGCACGCGGCTCCTGGAAGCCCCCAGCCCCATCGTCTTGATGGTGATCATCATTCCCTCTTGGTGGTGGAGGTAGTGGAGGAAGACCGACGTTGCACTAAGGACGATCCTCAGAAGGATGATCCCTCCAGGCGCCCTCGCAAGGCTGATCCTGCCAGCGGTCCTCGCGAGGCCGGTCGCGCCACTCCTGGCGCGGGCCACGGTCATCCCAGCGTCCGCCACCACATCCTCCTCCTCGGCCGTAGCCCCAGTCAAGGCGCCTTGTATGCCGATCAAGCACCCTTCTTGAATGGCTCTGAGCTCTTGACAGTCGCTGGTGTTGTGGCTATGCAGGTTGTGGAAGGCGCAGAACGGTCGACTGCTCTTGGATGACTCGGGCTGGTGTCTGCCACGCTTGGTGTCTGGCTCCGACGCGAGCACGGCTTCTCCCTTGCGCTTCACATCCTTGGCCTTGGCTTTCTTCTCCTCCGGCTCCGCAGCCGGGGGATCGAGGAGGGAGAGGCGCCCCTCCTCAGTTATTGCGCACTTGGTCGCCAGGTTGAACAGCTCCAAGGACGTGCACAGCTCCTTGTGGATGGCGAGCTCCTCCTTCATCTTGACATCACGGACGCCATCAGAGAACGCGGAGATGATGGCCTCGTCCGTCACCTTGGGGATCTTGAGGCGAACGTTGTTGAAGCGCTGGATGTACTTCTGGAGGGTCTCTCCTGGTTGTTGCTTGACGCGGCGCAGGTCACCCGCGGCCGGTGGGCGGTCGCGAGTGCCCTAAA
This sequence comes from Aegilops bicornis, assembly GCA_021605145.1. Taxonomy (NCBI): domain Eukaryota; kingdom Viridiplantae; phylum Streptophyta; class Magnoliopsida; order Poales; family Poaceae; genus Aegilops; species Aegilops bicornis. Next base: position 178,885,816 of record CM038669.1, read on the forward strand.
AGTTGGCAATGAAACGGTCGCGCATCTCGTTCCAGGAGGAGATCGAGCCTGGAGGCAGGTTTAGGAGCCAGGAGCGGGCACCATCCTTGAGAGCCATGGGGAACCAGTTCACCATGACTTTCTCGTCGCCGCTGGCCGCCTCGATGCTCAGCTCGTAGAGCTACAGGAACTCCGCGGGTTTGGGGGTGCCGTCGTAGCGAGGAGTCAGATCCGGCTTGAACTTGCCCGGCCAGGTGACGCTACGCAGCTCAGGGGTGAAGGTGCGGCAGCCTGCCGTGGTCACCGGGACTCTGCGCTGGTAGGGAACTTGTCCTTGATGGGGTCCGCACACCGTCACCGCAGGCGGCACACGGTCTTGCCATGGTGGCGCACGGAGCGCGGGGGCATTTTCTCGTGGCCGAGGGACTTCTTGGCAGCTTCTTTCTTCTTGTGCGGGCGCCGGATGCGGCAGGTCGCGGCCAGGGGTCACAAGATTTGGCGCCAAGACTCCGTCTTGGGGCAGAGGTGGTGGAGGCGCTCCATGGGCTACGCCGCCCGCGGCTGGCGGAGGGCGAGGCAGCGAGAGGGACCGCGCAGGGGATCCCCCCGTGGCGCTGACAAGGTCGGTGATGCGGTTGAGCTAGTCCTCGTAGAGGTCATCGATGGGGCAGTAGCGCAGGAGCTCGCGCGCCATGCACAGCGCGGCCTGCGCGTCCACGGGAGCGCGACGAGCGTGAGATGACGAACCGACCAGGGTTAGCGATGGAGTGGAGGTGCGGCCATCCCGCCGCACTGAGGGGTGCAGCGAGGATGCTTGCTGCTCGTTCCCCGCCGGGCCAGTGGCGGCGTTGGCGGCAGGCGACGGAGAACGATGGGGTGGCCCACCGGCGGGGGCCGTCTGAGCGACGCGGGCGGTGAGGGCAGCCTGGCGCTCAACGCAAGCGCGGCGTGTGTCCACCATGGAGACGATGAAGCGATGGGACGCGGAGCAACGGAAGGGAAGCTTCGGCGCACCCCTACTTGGTGCGCCAAATGTCGGATCACGGGTTCCGGCAAAACCCTCATGGTTCGAACACTAGGGTGCGCATGAAGATCTCCCCCTACCGATCTACGTCCTAGCTTCTCTAAGATATCAAGGGCTAACTCGACGAACTCGCAACACAAGGGACAGAAGATTTATACTGGTTCGGGCCAGCATTGTGGTGTAATACCCTACTCTAGTGTGGTGGTGGTGGATGGCCTCTTGGGCTGAGGATGAACAGTACAAGGGGAAGAACAGCCTCATGAGGCGAGGTGTTCTTGTGCTTGGTGTGTGGCTAAGGATCAGCTAAAGATCAGATGCATCCTACTGTGGTGGCTAGTCCTATTTATAGAGGCCCTGGTCCTCTCCCCAAATATTGAGCGGGAAGGGAGCCAACAACGGCCAATTTGAAAGGGGACAGCTAGTACAGCTTATCCTGACAAAAGCAGTCTTCGCCTGCAAAAGGCTCTGGTGGTGACGCCGCCTTGGGCTCCACGGTGACCTCCATCTTGCCGTCCTGCTGGTCTTGGTCTCGTTGCACCGATATGGAAACCTTTGCTTGATGCCTCGGTACTCCGCGCCTGCGCTTGCTTCCTTAGCACCAAAGAGGAAATCAGGGCACTGAGCGTGCTGGCGCCCGCCTGATCTTGATCGTCATGGCTCACGCCACGAGAACCTCACGAGGTTTGCCTTGCCTTGATCTCTCTGCCCCTCGCGAGCCAACCTGGTGAGGATGCTCCCGAGGAGGTCTTGTGTCGTCCGCCTCGCGAGGCTTGGCCCCTCGCGAGGGTGTTGAGTGCTTGTTGGTGAAGATGGGCCGTATGGGCCCGGCCAGCAGAAACCATGCCATGGGCATGAGCGAGCAGTAAGTCTGGGACCCCGTTCCTAGAACGCTGACACCAACGACCTCCGGAGGTGACATGAACGGGGCTGACCCGCCAGACAGAGCTCAGTCATTGGGTTTATCGATGCTACAGGGACGGACCCAAGCACAGACGCCGTGCCTAGACTTCTCATGCGAAGAATCCTGAAGAAAGACGGCCGGCGCACGGCTCCCGTGGTGGCGAGGCACCGGGTCGCGCGCCCTCGACTGTCCGTCCACGATTAGCTCATGCGAGAACAAGGCACCAAGGGCCATGGGAGGTGATGTACACAGGAGCGGGCCCGTGAGCCAGAGCTTAGCCTCTTGGGTTTGGCGACGCTGTAGGGATGGACCCGAGAACAGACGCTGTGCCAGTCCTTAATCAAGAGGCGGTTGTGGGCGTTCTTGCAAGGACATACGACGTTCGTGGTATCGAACTACCGGACAGGTAGGTAATGATCATAGGGATTTCATGCAAGGAGGCAAGCTAGTTCAGATAGATGTAAGAACGATACACGCCACAAGGACGGACCCATGTGGCCTGGGGATGATGCAGCCCGCGGGGCGCCCCCGACAGAGTAAACTTAAAGATGCAAAAATATACACGTCGTAGGGACAGGCCTGTGCGGCCTGGGAATGATGCAGCCCGAGGGGCGCTCCCAGCTGAGTAAACCGGAAAATGTCACCTGGTACTGTTGTCGAGGGAGTGTTGAAGTAGCTGAAGGTGCACGGCGAAGGAGTCGCTCCTCACGAGTCACCAGGGCCCTGAGCCTCAGGAGGCTCCGGGGGCTCAGGTGGTTCTTGGAGGATCATCGCCACCTCCGCTAGGACTGCGTGATGCCTGGCCTCCTGAGCCGCCAGGGCGCTCCGCAAGTGGCGCTGGAAAGCGGCAGCCACGTTCGGCAGGCCAAATGGCATGCGAACATAGCTATGAGGCAGACCATTGCACAGACTAGCGCGCGAAGGCCAGAAGCGCTCTTGAGATGCGGCCCTGTTGAGTCCTGGGATGTCGACGCAGACGCGCAGCCCGCTATCCTTGCTAGGATGGGGCTGCGCTGGGTGGTGGGCGGCAGTCGCCACGCATGGTCCCTACTTCTTGTTGCTCCTGGGTCGCCTTGATGATGAACTCCTGAGCACCGGGCGCTCCTCGCCCAGTGCCCTCCTGAGGGAAACGTGCAGCGAAGCACGCCTCCACATGGTGCCTGAGCGCCTCCCTTGTGATGTTGGCTTGGTCTGAGGCCCTCCAGAAGAGAGCCCCCGAGCCCTGCACGAGGAGGGCACCGGGCGCGCCTTCCTATGCGAGGGAGGGAGGCACCCCAGCTGCGGGCGCGGATCCTGAGGTGGTGCCGCTTTAAACGCCGCTCTCCTGAGGCCCTGGGTGAAGTAACTGCTTCTTCTTCTTGGGGATGGCCTCAGGAGGGTACAGGGTGCATTCGTTGTCGGGGTCTTCTACCGCTGCGGCTTGGAAAGCGCGCTCAAGGGAGCACACCACATCTCTTTCTTCGCAGGGGACTATGATGACATCGCTGCTTCCTGGCATCTTCAGGACGTTGTAGCCATGGTGGGTCACTACCATGAACTTGGCCAATGCTGGATACCCGAGGATGGCATTGTATGGCAGACGGATGTGGGCGACGTCGAAGTTGATGAGCTCGGTGCGGTAGTTGTTACGCTGGCCGAAGGTGACAGGGAGGCGGACCTGCCCTATCAGGGTGGTAGAGCCGTCGGTCCCTCCTGAGAAGGGCTTGGTAGGCTGTAGCTGATCGTATGGCACTTGGAGGCTATCGAACGTCTTGACGGACAGGACATTGAGCCCTGCGCCACCGTTGATGAGGGTCTTGGTGACTTGAACGTTGCTGATGATGGGTGAGCAGAGCATCGGGAGAGCGCCGGCAGTTGCCATGCACTTGAGCTGGTCTGACGAGCTGAAGGTGATGGCACACTTGGACCACCTGAGCGGGCGCGTGGCCTCGAGCCTGGGGAGGGCCGCATTCACCTCATGGGCAAACTGCTTGAAGATACGCTGAGAGGCTGGGGCTTGAGCGCCACCCAAGATGCAGGCGATGGCACATGGCTCCTAGAAGCCCCTAGCCCCCTCGTCCTGATGATGGTCGTCATTCCTCCTTGGTGGTGGCGGCAGCGGAGGGAGACCGGCGTTGCCCTGAGGTTGGTTGAGGGAGTCCCGGATTAGGGGGTGTCCGGATAGCCGGACTATGACCTTCGGCCAGACTCCTGGACTACGAAGATACAAGATTGAAGACTTCGTCCCGTGTCCGGATGGGACTTTCCTTGGCGTGGAAGGCAAGCTTGGCGATACGGATATGCAGATCTCCTACCATTGTAATCGACTGTAACCCTAACCCTCTTGATTGCCTATATAAACCGGAGGGTTTTAGTCCAGAGGACAAACAACAATCATACCATAGGCTAGCTTCTAGGGTTTAGCCTCTCTCGATCTCGTGGTAGATCTACTCTTGTACTACCCATATCATCAATATTAATCAAGCAAGAGTAGGGTTTTACCTCCATCGAGAGGGCCCGAACCAGGTAAAAACATCGTGTCCCTTGTCTCCTCGTTACCATCCGCCTAGACGCACGCTCGGGACCCCCTACCCGAGATCCACCGGTTTTGACACCGACATTGGTGCTTTCATTGAGAGTTCCTACGTATAAATGCGCCCGTCGGGATGGATGCCTCATCCCGCCTTTTAAAGACGGCATCGTTGCTAAAGAAGCTTGGTCGTCGACCAAACTCTCTCGCTAGGCGGTTTTCTTATGATCGCCTGTTTGGTCATTGCTACCGACGATGACATCTCAGGTCATCGAAAGCAATCTTCACGTTAACTCGAACTCGCCGAAAGCGCTTAGATCCGATGGAGCTCTCTTCCTTAAACGAGCTCTTGGATCGCATCGCCGCCCTGGGAGTCGCTATAGACTATGATCAGATTGGGCCTAAACCCGATCTGAGAGAGATTAACTCTCCCCAGGTTACCCACCATGTTGCTGTGGTAGAGGAACAATACGGCGACCCTTCTTCTATCTTAAGGACTAGCTACGTCCAGATTCCCGATCCCTCCATGCCGGATTCCCGGAGGAGAGGGCGTCACTCAAGCCCCTGAACCTAAAGTCGGGCAGCGGGCTAGATTCATTGGACAACATCCAAGAATCCAAGCTTCAAGGTTCGGAAGCTCCTTGGCCCTTAAGTCTCGAGATCGAGCGAGGTTCGGATTTAATTCCACCCGCCCACCCAAACATAAGCGACCTATCTCAAATTCGGCAAGAGCCCGCAGAACAAGCGAACACCATTATCGGGCGATTCCTCCTGGTTATGGACAGGATAAAGGACTGCCGCGAGGAGGACGCAATCTCATTCTTCTGCAATAATTGCACGGACAACGGGATCCTCAACGCTATAAGTCGCCGTGACATTACACGCTTTGCTGACTTGGCGTCCATAGTACGGAAGTACTGTGCGATGGAAAGCGCCTGGAAAACCGAAGCAAGATTTTGGGACAATCCGGCCTTGAATACAACCCCAGTCCGAAATAAAAGGGTGCATCATTGCTGTGTACCGGGTTAAATACCGTAGCAAAAACCCTCTATAGGGCATGGAACCGTCTTTGGAGGGATGGCTCAATGGACTCTGTAAAATTCATAGTACAGAGGGCGCCACTCCAACTCATAGCCTTAGAGCATGTTGGATACTACGGCAGGTGGCCAAAAGTGGCGAAGAGCTTCTAGCTCTAGAGCACCAGCCCAGGGATACCAGTACGGTATTAACAGTCTTTGAGACTTTTGCATCAAATAATATGCGGAAACGAACACTCCGTAGCCTTGCCGAAGTCTACCAAGTAGCAACAATAAACCCATGGAGTGACACGGCTATTACCTTTAATGCCAAGGATTTAACCTAAATTCGGACAGCCCGAGCACTACCAGCGCATTGGTCCTCAGTCCGATAGTGGACGGCTTTCGCCTTACCAACGTACTCATGGACGGTGGCAGCGGATTGAACCTCATTTACGAGGAAACCCTCCAAAAAATGGAAATAGACTGGAGCCGCATTGAGCGAAGCAGCACAACTGTCGGTGTCAAAACTGGCGGATCTCGGGTAGGGGGTCCCGAACTGTGCGTCTAGGCGGATGGTAACAGGAGACAAGGGACACGATGTTTTTACCCAGGTTCAGGCCCTCTCGATGGAGGTAATACCCTACTCCTGCTTGATTAATATTGATGATATGGGTAGTACAAGAGTAGATCTACCACAAGATCAATGAGGCTAAACCCTAGAAGCTAGCCTATGGTATGATTGTTGTTCGTCCTACGGACTAAAACCCTCCGGTCTATATAGACACCGGATAGGGTTAGGGTTACACAGAGTTGGTTACAAAGGTAGGAGATCTACATATCCGTATCGCCAAGTTTGCCTTCCACGCCAAGGATAGTCCCATCCGGACACGGGACGAAGTCTTCAATCTTGTATCTTCATAGTCTAGGAGTCCGGCCAAAGATGATAGTTCGGCTATCCGGACACCCCCTAGTCCAGGACTCTCTCAGTAGCCCTTGAACCAGGCTTCAATGACGATGAGTCCGGCGCGCATATTGTCTTCGGCATTGCAAGGCGGGTTCCTCCTCCGAATACTCCATAGAAGGTTTTGAACACCAGGATAGTGTCCGGCTCTGCAAAACAAGTTCCACATACCACCGTAGAGAGAATAATTTTTGCACAGATCTGCTGACGTATTCCGCGGCGTGACATCACACCACGGCCAGGCCTTTATATGAATTGTTTTTTACTGTTTCACCTCAGCGCGATTAGCGAGGCGGTTTCCTTGGAACGTCTTATCAAGGTGTAGATCGTGCCCCCTTATTCCAGGATTCTCATCAATACGGACATGGGTAACCCAACCGGGCCCGTTGGCACGCCTCCTCTATCTAAGGCGAGTCCTAATCGACCACGGGGAAGGCTCTTGGTATTCAACCTCTTTTTAATGAGACCAAGGCACTCTTCCTTTTTCCACCCTCCATCGATTTCGCCTCGCGCTTCGAGTTCTAACACCCAAAGCTTCAGATTTAGGCGCTTCGGACCTTTAGACAATGTCCGGCTCCGACCAGCACGTCCGATGGATGTCTTCTTCCGTCTCAGAAGAAGATGTGCTAAAGCTGCGAGACGCCAGGTATCTAACCGGCGAGATTTTGCATAGGCTGCCTGCTCTAGGGCAGGTCATTCCCACTCCCGAGCCCGGCGAGAGCGTGGTGTTCGTGTCACACTTCCTTCGGGGTTTAGGCTTCCCGACGGATCCCTTTGTGCGGGGGCTCATGTTTTATTATGGGCTGGATTTCCATGACTTGAATCCGGAGTCCATCCTCCATATCTCGTCATTCATTGTCGTATGTGAGGCCTTCCTCCATATTACCCCTCACTTTGGATTATGGCTCAAGACCTTCAAGGTGGAGCCAAAGATGATCGAGGGGCAACAAGCAGAAAAGTGGAGGGGCGGTCATAAGCAAGTGTGCCGACGCCTGCGGGTTCGAGGGCTCTTTTCAAGAGGAGCTTGGTTTGTGGCAACGGGAGTGGTTCTATATCACCGCTCCTGTGGGCACCAAATGGGTGGCGCTTCCGTGTTCCGCCAGGTCCACCACAGCGGCGGCGCCATGGGTCAACAAAGGGGCTTGACTGGGGCCGTCAAGGGCGTTCCTCTGTTGCAGGGCCGTATTCGAGACCTCCAAGAAAGAGAGATCAATCTGGTCGCGATGGCGCATGTTATGTTGATTCGGCGCGCCTTCTGCCTCAAGAACGCCGCCCCCTCCGTGCTGGGAATTCAATCCGGAGGGACCATGAGCTCTCCAACATTTTATGGGTACGACACCCATGGAGATGTATAAACTGTTCTTCGGATCACAAGAGAAGTGTCCGGACCTGACTGAGGACGCAGGACTAAGCTACAATTGCCCAGATACTCAAGTAAGTAGTCCTCAGAATCCTATTGCATCTGTTCATTCATTTATCATATATATATGCCCTTTAAAGGAGCCATTTCTTGAACAGGAGTGGATAGCCAAGGCAAAATTAATAAGGTGTCCGCTCCCTCCCGGAGACCACGCCGGATCCCATCTTGACCAAGATGTTGAAGGCCGCGCCTTTTAAAGAAGGCGAAGGGGAGCGGGAAGCAAATCGCCTCCACAAAGGAGTCTTTCGGGGAAGGAGGGATCAAAGGTCCCACCCTCCAAGGATAGAAGAGGACCGCTTCAGAAGATCCGGAGGTCAAGGACTCCAAGAGGGGAAAGAAATCTTCGTCAGAGAGTCCGGCGCTGGGAAGTAACCCAGCCGCACTATTTCCCCAAGGGGATCAGCCCTCCAGCGAGTCGTAAGTAAAAAGAAGGGGTCTTGTAAATAAGGAACATCCCTGCATTTATTTCTGAAGATAACCGAAATTGTTCCTTGTAGTTCGGATCTCAGCCCTTCTCAGCAGAGGCTGTCCTCGGGGAATCTTCTTCCGGAGATGATGGAGAGTGAAACGCCTCCACTTGTCGCACCTTCATGTGAGGCGGACGCCCCGGAGGTGTCGTCGCGGAGGGTTTCCCCGAGTCCGGCGGGGCCGGAAGGTCCGGCGCCAACTGGCGTGCGGTCGGAGGAGATGAAGGCTCTGCTTGGGCGAGCGGCTATCTCAGAAGATCACCGTGCTCTAATGGGTACGGTGATTGAAAGAATTGCATCCGAGGAGAGCGGATTGCATGAAGTCGTCAGAAGCATACTGACGGGGTTCGAGGCACGTAAAAATGATGTACCTTCTGACAGTTATGCATATAAAATGCGCCAGAGTAGATAGTAGTTTCTCGAGACTCGGTATGTTGTCAAAATTGACAGCATGCCGAGGATCATAATCTCAATTATAACATATCGCCGCTCCTAAATAGGTGGCGGGGCGTCCGGTGGCCAGCCGGACTGATGAATTTGCCGAACTAAAGCGGCAGCTTGACGAGGCGGATGCGGACATCGCGCTGGTCAATAAACGGTTTGACGAGTCACAAGGTATGCGACTTCTCCGCGGACACCTGGTAAGGGAGCTTGCCGCCCATGCCTTACTACTTGTATGCTTTTGATGCGACGGTGCCGCTAGCTGTGGAGGAGCTGCGCGGAACTCGCCCGAGCGAAAGAGCAAGCCGTAATAGTAATGCGGCCGCTTAAGGGCGCCAAAGCGCTAAAAGCCGAACGGGCTGCTCATCGCCGAAGCAAGGGAAATGGCCAATATGGCCATAAAGTTGAAGAATGCTACCGATCGCTGCGGGTTCTTGAAAAGAACGCTGCCGAGCAAGAGGACCTGAAAAGGCCACCGCCGAAGCCAAGGATGCCTGGCCCGCAATGAGAGCTGCAAAGGAGGAGCTGCGGCAGGCTGTGGATGTTGCTGCCGGAAAGCCTTTTTCTGCCGCGGAGGAAGTTCACGGATCCGGTATGCTCGCTGGACAAGTTGTGGAGTTCGGAGGATGCTTATCTGGACTTAGCGGCGAAGCGCCGCAGACGCCGATTGAGCACTTCCGGGGCGGAAAGGGGCACATAAGAGAAGAGCTATATTGGTCGCCAATTCCATAGTCCGGGCGTCCTCTTCCGCTGACCGATCGGTTGGCGAATGGACCGAATTGAATCGATTATCCGGACTTGCCATGAAGCATGTCATGACTCATTTGTGGCCAAGCGGACCCCAGCCGAAGAGTTATTTTGGCTTAGTGCAGCAGTTCCTTGGTGCGGTACCGCGTATCGACGCAATGAAGCAGTCGGCATGCATAGAGGGAGCGCGGATGGCTCTTGCCCGTGTCAAGACATACTGGGCGGAGATGAAGGCCACCGAAATTGCATTCCAAGATTCGGACAGAAGCCGAGTACCCGCCGAGCACTATTTTGAGGAAGTCCTGCAGGGCGCTTGTTTAATAGAGACGCAGTGCTCGAAGGATGTTATGCTTTAATGGCATGTATTATTTGTGAAAATGATGCATCAATTTAATATAAGAGCTTTTTATACTTGTGCCTTCAAGTACTAAACTACCTCCTGTGCGGCCGTTGATGTATATATGTATATAACCTGAAAGATGGCAGTCCTTGGCTTCAGCCCCCATGCACATAATGCGGGGGAGGTTGCAAATAAGGCGCATTTTCACACTTGATCAAACGTCATGGTCCTGTGAAGGAGGTGATAGTGTAGCAAACTAGGCAACCGGACTATAATGCTTTATCACTTTCACTTAGCCATAGGTTCGAGGGTGGGGCTACTATATAGCCTCGGTGGCACCGCACTCTCCCGAATTTGGGGTGCGTATGTGCACGACCGAAAACGGTCCTTCCTTAATGCGGAGGAATTCTAAACATTCCGGTGAGTCATCGAGTGGTTGACCGGTCTCTCGCCATATCATGATGACAGTTTTGGCTTTCATCGAGGTGCTCGCCCGGCCGAACCGGGCACAATCGCAGTAGTTCTCCTGGTGCCGCGTTAGCCGATAAAACGGAACATAAGGCAGCAAAACACAGGAGCCGGGCAAACCCAACATTTGACCAAAGACATGATGGAGCTGATGCATATAAGGCCTAACTCGAGGCGCCGAACACTCCCTAAGGTATTCGGTCTTTTATAAGGCGGGCCGAACAATGCCCTTGGTAACAAACCCCTGGTGTCCAGGTACGTGCAAAATTCTGACGCGGCCGATGCCAAAACGCCAGCCTCCTCCTTGGTTATAATAAGAAATCGGGGGATCAGTAACAAAGAGACAGTAAAAAAGGTTTATGCAGGGTCTTAATCTGAAAAGAATCCTTGCAACGGGTCCCCTCGCACGTCTGCTTTGTGTCTCCGTTGTCTTTGCATCCTGGACGGGTATAGCACGGCGTTCATTTGTAAAAGAGAGGAACTTAGTTTGAAAAATAAAAAATATCATGCGAGAAAAAATGTACTTTATATTAAATAAACAGAGTATGGTTCGAAAGGTGAATAAAATTGAGCTTTTTTGTCTCTTCCCGTACGTGCGTGCAGCCCCTTGTGTGGGGGTATGCCGCTAGTAGGCGCCGGACTCGTCTAGCCGTGTCCGGGGTTTGAATGACCTATTAGGTGCTTTGATTAGCGGAGCCGGATTGGTGTGGGGCTGTCGAGGCAGTCTCACGTTCTTTCGGACTCGAGTAACACTTAATACTCCCTTTTAATGAGATGATGCCGCGTGGACCGGGCATTTTAAGTGTAAGAGATGCATAATGTGGTATTGCGTTAAAGCGGGCGAAAGCTTCACGCCCCAGTAGTGCTTGATAGCTACTTTCGAATGGGGCGATGTGGAATGTTAACTTTTCACGACAGAAGTTGTCGGATGAGCCGCACACAACTTCTAGCAGTAGGGAGCCCATACAATGGGCATATGTGCCTGGCATTATTCCTTTAAAGGAAGTGTTGCTATGGCTAATTTTGGTTGGGTCTATCCCCATCCTGCGGATTGTGTCCTGATATATCAGGTTTATGTCATTGCCGCCATCCATGAGGACTTGTGTAAATTGGAATCCGTCGATTATAGGATCCAATATCAAGGCAGTCCATCCAGCGTTCTGGATACTTTCAGAGTAGTCCTGATGGTCGAAGGTGATTGGTTTTGACAACCAGTGTTGATACTCCGCTAGGGTAGTATGTGCGGTGCGCATCTTAATGAGCGCCGCTCTATTTTTCCCTTTTATCACGTGAAGTGAGTTTACTGTTTTAACCTCTTGTGGGAAATTCTTTTGTTTTCCGGTGCTCTTATTGTGGGGTTCGTCATCCTCACTTGGTGTGTCGAGCCCCTTGTGTTCGGCGTTGATTCTGCCGGACTGCTTGAAGACCCAACAATCTCTGTGGGTATGGTTTGCAGGCTTCCCGGGAGTACTGTGGATTTGACATATCTTGTCCAAGATTTTGTTTTGTTGGATAGCTCATCGCTATTGTCCTTAAGGGCAATTTTTATTGTTCTGCCGTGAGTCGTTGAATCTGGCGTTGATCGCCGCGCTCTTTGGACCGCTTCCCTTAATCCGGCGTTGGTCCTTGTTGCGTCGTGGTTTCCCATTTCCATCCCGACTTGGATGTACTTGGGTCATTGGTGCTGCATCTTGCTAGCCAGCTATCCTCTCCCACGCAAAAAGCGGGTCATGAGGCTTGTTAATGCGGCCATTGTTCTTGGCTTTTCTTGGCGAGGTGTCTGGCGAGCCATTCGTCTCGGATGTTGTGTTTGAAGGCTGCTAAGGCTTCAGCGTGTCTGACGATCGACTATTTGGTTCTTTTAGTAAGGAACCTGTTCCAGATTTCCGGCTGACTCTCCGGGCTGTTGAGTTATGTGACTTAGATCGTCTGCATCCGGAGGGCGGACATAGGTCCCCTGAAAATTTGCCCGAAAAGCATCCTCGAGCTCTTCCCAACTTCCAATGGTATTTTCAGGGAGGCTTTTGAGCCAATGCCGAGCTGGCCCTTTGAGTTTGAGGGGTAAGTATTTTATGGCGTGGAGATCATCTCCTCTAGCCATGTGTATGTGGAGGATGTAATCCTCAATCCAGACTCCAGGGTCTGTTGTCCCGTCGTATGCCTCTATGTTTACGGGTTTGAATCCCGCTGGAAATTCATGATCCAGCACCTCATCGGTGAAACATAGGGGATGTGCGGCGCCCCTGTATTTGGGTGTGCCGTGATGTTCGGATATTTGGCGTGTTGCATTGCTTTTAAGAGCTTGCTTTCTCGGCCCATAGATGGACCTGACTGGGCCATCATTTTGATGTGAATCCTTATGCGGATCGCGTGCCGGCTTGTGTGCGGCGCCATTTGCCGCTCTGTTTTTGCCGTGGGGTCGTCCATCCGACCGGGTGGCCTTCTTACTTTTTTATTGTGGGGGCTCTAAGGCCTCCTCATCAAATTCAGGCGATAGTTTTCTCTTTGGGTAGCTCTTTGTTCGGTATGTCGCCGTATTTGTCTGCGGTGTTGAATACTTTGCTCCATCTGATTCTGAGTGCATCTTCCGCTGTTTTGAGCTTCCGCTTCTGCTTTTTCAGGCTGTGCGCAGTGGTGACGAGCCTTTTGTGGAGGTTCCTCTGCTCCAACAATTTGTCCGGCGTGAGATCGTCTGGATTGTTATCTTCGCCGGGGACAGGTTGTTTATCCAAGTTGTCCTGTTCGGACGGTTGCTCGATAGCATGTTCGTCGTCCACTGGTTCGTCATGCTCTATGGCTGGGTTTTTGTCGAGGCAGGACTTGGTGCGGCATTTGCGTTGCCGTTTTGACTGCTTTTCGAGGGATTTATCCTTCGTAGTGTCCCGTTGTTCCTCGTCGTCACTTCCTTTAGGTGTATCCACCATGTATACGTCATGGGATGAGGTGGCTGTCCAGTACCCTATAGGTGCTGGTTCTTGGTTATCTCCTACATCGATGTCCATACCGTCGATGTCTTCGGAGTCAAAATTGAGCACGTCGTTTAAGCTTTCGACGGTGGCTACAAAGTGGGTGGTGGGTGGGCGTTGAATTTCTTCGTCGTCCGCATCCCAACCTTCCTGACCATAGTCCGGCCAGGGCTATCTTGATAAAGAGAGAGACTTTAGTGAATTCAAGATGTCGCCAAAGGGCGAATGCTGAAAGATGTCCACGGCAGTGAACTCCATGACCGGCGCCCAATCGGATTCGATTGGCAGGGGCGCGGAGGGTTCGGAGTTCGGAGAGGAGTCCGCACCACAGAGTCAAGGTCTTCGCAGCGATAGGGATGGAGTTCGGCTCAATCGCCGTCGAGATCATAGCCCCCGAGGCGGTGTCCAACCACTTGTCCTCGATCGGGGAATCCGGCTCCGGATTAAGGTTCGGAGCGGCACCGGGCGGCGGCCTCTGTGGCTTTGCTCGTGGCAGAGCTAGATCGCATCCCATCGAGACAAGGTCTGGCGCGCTTGGTATGGCTCGAATCCGTCGAAGATCAAGTCTCCAGCGGATATCGGCCGTATAGTTCAAGCTTTCCAAATTTGACCTGACGGCCAGGGGCGAAGCTTTCGATCTGCCTGTGGCTGTGTGAATTGGCCCGCAGCAAAGCCACCGAATCTGAAGATCTGTCCGGGAGAAAAGTCTCACCCTCGACCGTGTCGTTGTTGAGGATCAAAAGGAGCCATCGGGCCTATAGGTGACGGCTACGTAGGAACTCTCAATGAAAGCACCAATGTCGGTGTCAAAACCGCGGATCTCGGTAGGGGGTCCCGAATCATGCGTCTAGGCGGATGGTAACAGGAGACAAGGGACACGATGTTTTACCCAGGTTGGGCCCTCTCGATGGAGGTAATACCCTACTCCCGCTTGATTAATATTGATGATATGGGTAGTACAAGAGTAGATCTACCACGAGATCAAGGAGGCTAAACCCTAGAAGCTAGCCATGGTATGATTGTTGTTCGCCCTCTGGACTAAAACCCTCCGGTTTATATAGACACCGGATAGGGTTAGGGTTACAGTAGTCGGTTACAAAGGTAGGAGATCTACATATCCGTATCGCCAAGCTTGCCTTCCACGCCAAGGAAAGTCCCATCTGGACACGGGACGCAGTCTTCAATCTTGTATCTTCATAGTCTAGGAGTCCGGCCAAAGATGATAGTTCGGCTATCCGGACACCCCCTAGTCCAGGACTCCCTCAACAACCTTTAGAGGAATAATCCCCAGTCAGGAAGCATGTTGTATAGGAAAAATCACACTGGATGTGGTGTTCGGCACGCCGGATAATTACAGGTCCGAGGAGGTCACGTTCCAAGTGGCCCCGTTCAGCAGCGGATACCATGCTCTATTAGGGCGAGAGGCATTCACAATTTTTCAAGCTATACCCCATTATGGGTACATGAAGCTCAAAATGCCCGGGCCCAACGGAATCATCACTCTTTCTAGTGACCGGACATATCACTCCAGCTGAAAATAAGACAGCCTTGACCGCCCTTGAGGCACTATCCAAGCCCTAGCGGCCAAGGAACTCACTGCGCTGCGCTCCCACGGTGAATAGGGACGATGTGATACTCGATAAGAGATCCAAGTCCACCTCCTTTAAACCGGCAGACGAAATAGTCAAATTCCAAGTCCATCCAACGGACCCTACAAAAACGGCCTCCATCGGGGCACAATTAAATCCTGATGTAGACGCCGCACTAAGAGAATTCCTACGCGAAAATTGGGACATTTTTGCTTGGCACCCTACAGACATGCCAGGAATCCCACGCCGGCTGGCCAAGCACAGCCTAAACATCCTAAAAGGATTCAAGCCAGGTAAACAGGCTCTTCGGCGTTTCTCCGAACCCAAGAGACAGGCCATGGGAGAGGAGCTAGCCAAACTATTGGAGCCCGGATTCATCAGAGATATAAAACATCCGGACTGGCTAGCAAACCTGGTGATGGTACCAAAGAAGGACAAATTCTGGCGCCTATGCGTCGATTTCAAGGACCTCAACAAGGCTTGCCCAAAGGATCCCTTCCCCCTCCCCCGCATCGATCAAATTATCGACGCTACCGCAGGACACGATTCATTGTGCTTCCTCGACTCATACTCCGGCTACCACCAAATTAAGATGGCAGAGCCTGACCAAGCCGCAACGGCATTCATCACTCCATACGTCCCATTCTGCTTCAACACAATGCCCTTCGGGCGAAAAAACGCCGGTGCAACATATCAGTGCATGATTCGTATATGTCCGCAAACCAGATCGGCAAAAGCAGTGGAGGCATACGAGACGATGTGGTCGTCAAAAGCAAGCATGTCGAAACTCTAGTAGACGACTTGAGGCTCACATTCGATAATCTCCGAACATATGACATCAAGGTCAACCCAGAAAATGCATTTTTGGCGTACACCGGAAAGCTCTTGGGCTTCATTGTATCCGTAGAGGAATTGAAGCAAACCCAGCCAAGATCCGAGCTCTGTCACAATTGGATATCCCAAAAGACCTCAAACAAATACAAAAATTGACTGGATGCGTGGCGGCTCTAAGCCGCTTTATCTCCCATTTGGGAGAAAAGGCATTAGCCCTTTATCGCCTCCTCCGACGCACCAAACACTTCGAGTGGACGGATGCAGCCACGGCCGGACTCGAAGAAATAAAAGCCATATTGGCAACAAACCCGGTCCTGGTCGCGCCCAACATGGGCGAACCAATGCTATTATATATCGCGGCAACTCATCAAGTTGTAAGCGCAGTGCTCGTTGTCGAACAAAAAACGGACGGACACAAGTTCCCCCTTCAAAAACCAGTTTACTACATGTCCACTGTCCTAAATCCATGCAAGTCACGATACCCGCATTATCAAAAGATAGCGTACGTGGTGTTTATGGCATCCCAGAAGCTGCGACACTACTTTCAAGAGTGTTCGATAACAGTAGCCTCCGAAGTACCTCTTAACGACATTATAAACAACCGCGACGCGACGGGCCGGATTGCCAAATGGGCCATTGAGCTCCTCCCGTTCGACATAACCTATAAGCCACGGCGAGCTATTAAGTCGCAAGTTTTGGCCGACTTAAATACCGAATGGACCGTCGAACTCCCTAAAGAGTACGGGCGATATTCCAACTGGATAATGCACTTCGACGGCTCCAAAATGTTGGCTGTCCTGGGAGCTGGCGTCGTTCTGACATCCCCAACCGGAGATACAGTTCAATACATACTCCAGATAATGTATACGGACTCCAACAACGCAGCCGAATACGAGGCCCTTCTACATGGTCTCCGGATGGCAGTCTCCATGGGCATTCAACGCCTAGAGGTGCGCGGGGATTCGAACCTCGTGATATCCCAAATAAATGGAGACTTTGATGCCAAGGATCCGAAAATGGCAGCTTATCGCAATGTCGTCCTAAAAATGTCAGCTCGGTTTGAGGGGCTTGAATTTCATCATATAGCCCGGGATAACAACTAGGCAGCAGACGTGTTGGCACGCATCGGTATAAGCGCGATGCCGCCCCAACATCTTCCTAGAGAGGCTGTTCAAGCCATCCGTATTATGGGAGGGAGAGTCCGGAAATAACAACCCGGACCCAACCGCATCGCCCCACACCGAACGTTCGACATAGTTGGTGGTTACGCCAACGAAATAACACCTCAAATTTAATGTAATAATGGCAGTCATTGCCCTGCTGATGTAACCATTCCTAGCCTACCTAACTAGGCAGGAACTTCCCGAGGACCAAAGCGAGGCCCGCTGCATAGTGCGGCGATCTAAAGCCTATAAGGTCCATGAGGGAGAGCTTTATAAGAAAAGCACAACCGGAGTCCTTCAAAGGTGTATCTCCGAAGAGGAAGGGCGGAATCTTCTGGCTGAAATTCATGCCGGACTCAGCGGGCACCACGCCGCAGCCCGGGCCCTGTAGGCAAGGCCTTCCGTCTGAGGATTTTATTGGCCGACGGCCCGTGCAGATGCTCGTGACTTAGTCCAACGATGAGTCGGATGCCAGCTCTTTGCTAATCAAAGCCACATGCCACCCACCGCCCTCAAAACTATACCCATCACCCGCCCTTCATGTCCGGGGCTTGACATGGTTGGACCCCTTAAAGGGGGAACCCACAAGCAAAAATACCTACTGGTCATGGTGGATAAATTCACCAAATGGATAGAGGCCAAGCACATTAAGACGGCCGAATCCGGACCGGTGATAGACTTCATATCAGGGGTCGTACAACGTTACGGTGTCCCCCACAGCATCATCACTGATAATGGCACGAACTTTACGGCCGACGAGGTCAAACTCTAGTGCAAAAACAAGGGCATCAAGCTCGACTACACTTCAGTCTATCACCCTCAAACTAACGGTCAAGTCGAGCGAGCAAATGGTCTAATTATGAGCGGCATCAAACCCAGATTAGTGCGGTCCCTCAAGGAATCTAACACGACCGGTAGAGGAGCTCGACTCCGTACTCTGGGGCTGCGGACCACTCCGAATCGCATTTAATCGATTCACACCATTCTTTAGGATATACGGCGCAGAGGTAGTTCTGCCCTACGACATAATTCACGACTCACCGCGCGTGCGCATGTACGAAGAAAGAGAAGCCGAGCTCGATCGGCAGGACAATTTGGACGCCTTGGAGGAGAAGCGTGACGTAGCAAAAGCCCGTTCCGCATTCTATCAACAGCAGGCTCGAAGATATCAAAGCAGAGAAGTACGGGCCAAAACTTACAATGTTGGCGAGCTAGTTCTACGCCTGCCGGACAAGAAAAAGGACAAACTCAAGCCCAAATGGGAAGGTCCCTTTATCATCGACCAAGTCCTGACCGATGGAGCGTACGTCTGCGAGATGCATCGGATAACCGACTCGAGCCAAACCCATGGAACGCAGCCCGTCTCCGAAGATTCTACGCCTAGCGCCGGATTCTGAGTTCGTCTCCTTCCTCTGTCCATATTTTACACTTTAGTTGTCCTTTATTTTTCTCCTTCTCCCTCCTTTTTTTCCAGCCTTTGAAGGCTCGTTAGAGCATTGTTCGCACACACTTGACGCGCTATCCGCGCTCATTGTACCTGGGGGCTTCTTTCGCAGAAGCTTATTTATAAGGGCTTCATGCCCAATACATGTGTCACACTTCCGCATGTACCTTTTATTCACCATTATATGCATCGATATGACTTAAGTTTTGGCCAAGCTGGGTTGCCTGGCTCCTGTGCTTAACCCTACGTTCCCGATTGTTCGGCTAGGTGGTAAAGGGAGCACCTCTGCGATTGTTACTGCCGGGTCAGCCGGATGTGTACCTCAGACTGGGTGAAGCCGAAAGCTAGCGTTCTTAAGAGAATATTCAGTCAGTGAACTAAAAGAAGATTTCTTACCTATTATTTTATCTGCCCCCAGATTTTTTTTCTGCTTTTTTCGCAGTCCGGACATGCACTTTAGGGCATGCCTCCCAGGGAAAGGAACCCCTAACGAAACTATTCTCCCTGGAAGATGTTTCTTACTAACCATGTAATATAACATAACTAGTTGGGCACTTGTCTGATAAAGCAATAATGACCCCTACGCCTGGTCTTCACGCATGCCCCGGTTTTATATAACCGCGAGGGTATTCGGACACACTCCGGACTACTGGGTCCCGAGGTTGAAGTGAAAAGGTACGCTATGACAAACGATCTACAATCCGACTAGAAGGCATTTTATATGTCACCTTAAATTACATAGTCAATTTGATTGATTGTATTCCTCTTCAATGCCATCTAACAGGCTGTCTAGTTTACAGTCCTGCTGGGAATAGTTTGCAGCCAATTCTACCTGGCCGTACACTAAGCTCACAGGGATCTCCCTCCCATCGGGCCCCACAGGTCCGACCTCGGCCATTTGGTTTGGGTCAGCCTTCGTGTACCGCGTCTTCACCATGGCCCAGGCCTCCCTGGCGCCTTGACGGCAGGCCGATATCTTCCATAATCGGAGCGCCGCCGCGCTCCTGGAGCCTCTCTGCAAGCTCCCCAAGGCCTTGAGCGGGGAGGCAGAGATGGCCACAAGGCACAGGCGACGCCTTTCATCACTGCCGAACTTCGTTAAATGCAGCTTGTAAGAGCTCGGGAAGAAGGTCACACGTAGAACCGGGCATTTCCTCTGCAGGACGGCCTGTGAGCATACCTACAGACATAACTCTGTTAGTCGACTTCCTCGCCGAATTCTTTTTTCAAAGTTCGTTTAAGCTCTTACTAAAAATGATGCGTCAAAGCCGCCGATTCTCCTTAACAGAGTCAGACAGCTGGGCACGAACATCTTTTAGTTCCTCACCCAGCTGGGTGTTGGCATCTTGGAGATTATTTTTCTCTTGCCTCACCCTCGTAAGCACGTTCTCGCCGGACTTTAACCGGCGCAAGAGCTATTGCTTGTTCAGATCTACCCTGGCGCCATCTGCAATGTTATTGTCAGATTTATACACACGCCGCACTTCACAACATACTTATCTTTTAAAAGCGTATATTACCAGAGGGGGTCTCTTTGGCTTCCCCTGTCGCGGCTTGTGCGGCCTCAAGTTGGGCTTTGCACTCTTCAAGCTCCTGGGACAATTGGGTATTCTTTTTACAGAAGATCCTCAAGACAATAGATGATCCTTAAATCAGTTATTCTAACTATTTCAAGTCTCGGGGGCTACTGGCATATATAACTCATAAATTTCCTCACCCGTATGTCTTTTACATACTGCTCCGCGGCTCTGGCTAGACCATCTTGAGCGGCACGGATGTGCGCATCTCCCGAATTGAAGGCGTTCAATTCCTCTTGGGAGAAACATGTGTCATGAAGAATTGTCCGGCGGCGCCTGTGATTCATGGCACTCTCCACCTCGGAGTTGGTAGCGGACAATCTGTCGGAATCCTCTGTCGGAGGAGCATCCGACGCACGCCTCGTGTTCGCCTCCGCTTCTGGGCCTGGCTTTGGAGCCTGGCTGGCGGAGGCTCAATTGGCAACCTCTCCGGATATAGTCCGGCGAGCGCTCTTTTTCCTGAAGAAAGCACGAGCGTTAGTATGCCTTTCGGAATAAAACCTGGGAATAAGGTGACACGCCATACCGTTGCGCCGGCGTTTCAATCCGGACCGCACTTCTTTTTAGCCTCTTTGGGTCGTCTTGCCCCTTGTTGGCTAGCCACCGCAGGCTCGGCCTTCCGCCTCAAGGGCTCCCCCTGCAAAACACCGTTGGTATACGGTGATAAAAAATAAGCACGGATGAATCATTCTCAAAGTATTGGGGCTTCGGTCTCAGTTACCTATGAGGCCGGAAGTATTCCGGGGTAATCGGCCATAATGGCAACCAGGGCATTATCAATGCTCAGTTGGTGAAATACCCCATCGATCAGCTCCACCGATATGTCCGGATCCTCTTGGGAGGCCGGATCGAGGAACCGTTCCGGATCTTCGGGTTGTGGAGGCAGGCTGTTTATATCCTTTATGGCCTGGCGCAGTTCCTGCGTCGAAATCACAAAATGAGATACTTGACTATGGGAATATGGATCGGACGGGCAAAAGAAATGTCCGCTTACTCCGGCTTGGAGGATTGTTCATAGAAAATCCGTCACGTGGATTGACGCGAAGAAATTCCTCCTCTTCTCCCTTGTACAATGCGGACAAGGTCTTCATCGATCGGCGACCGATCCGGCCCCTTACGACCATGGCGGGTGGCATCATCCTCCCGTTGAAATCCCGGATGGGGTGGCCTCTATCTTGGGCGGCTGCACCCCCCGCATAATGCATGTGGCCATGACCCCGATCATGGTCAGTCCGGAATGAGCCAACAACCTTATTCGACTCATCAGGTAAAGGACGTCCCTGTCATTTTCCCTCTGAGGGCTCCGTGGACGCCAGCTTAGGCGCTTTCTTCAAAGGAGCATTATCAACTCCGGAGGCCGATCCGAACAGGTCCGGCAGGGGACATCTTCTATATAAAACCATTACGAAGGCCGGTCTTGGACACCTTCTTCGGGGTTCCGGATAGATATCCGGTCCCGACGACGCGCCATAGTTCGGCTCCGCCCACTTGATATATCGACCCCTCCTGAGAACGGGGTACGAGGCAAAACAACCTCTTCCACAGCGCGAAATGAGCCTCGATGCCCAAAAACAGCTCGCAAAGGGCCACGAAGCCCGCAATATGCAGAATGGAGGCAAGCGTAAGGTTGTGCAACTGGAGGCCATAGAACTCCAGGAGCCCCCGGAGAAACGGATGAATTGGAAATCCGAGCCCTCTTATCAAATAAGGGACAAGGCATACCCGCTCTCCTTGGGAGGGACTGGGGACGCTCTCCGCTTGTTTTCTGCCCTTACTGGGGGAAGAAATCCCTTGGTTTGGAGCGTCACTAGCTCGCTGTGCGGGACGGAGCATCTCTCCCAATCTCCAAGCTGAGGACTGGGAGGGCGAGAGGAGGAGCCGCGTCGACTGTCCATGATGGAATGGATTTCTGTCAGATGCGCTCCGATGAAAGCTCGCGAAGGGAAGATGGTGTGATTCGGCTCTAGGTCCTCGTCTCTTATATAGGCAGCTCATTTGCGCAGCTAGGGGGTAAATGTAGAAATACCTGGCTTTTCGCATTCGCTCAACACGTGGAAGATGGCCATTATTGGGCGTGGAAACCAAGGAGCGCAATATTTACGGAAGCCGGACACTATTCAACAGTACACAGGATTTGGAGAAGAACCCGCCTTGCAATGCCGAAGACAATCTACGCGCCGGACTCGTCGTCATTGAAGCCTGGTTCGGGGGCTACTGAGGGAGTCCCGGATTAGGGGTTGTCCGGATAGCTGGACTATGACCTTTGGCCGGACTCCTGGACTATGAAGATACAAGATTGAAGACTTCGTCCCGTGTTCGGATGGGACTTTCCTTGGTGTGGAAGGCAAGGTTGGCGATACGGATATGCAGATCTCCTACCATTGTAACCGACTCTGTGTAACCCTAACCCTCTTCGGTGCCTATATAAACTGGAGGGTTTTAGTCCATAGGACGAACAACAATCATACCATAGGCTAGCTTCTAGGGTTTAGCCTCTCTGATCTCGTGGTAGATCTACTCTTTTACTACCCATATCATCAATATTAATCAAGCAGGAGTAGGGTTTTACCACCATCGAGAGGGCCCGAACCTGGGTAAAAACATCGTGTCCCTTGTCTCCTGGTACCATTCGCCTAGACACACAGTTCGGGACCCCCTACCCGAGATCCGCTGGTTTTGACACCGACATCGGTCCTCACAAGGCTGGTCCCTCCAAGCACCCTCACAAGGCTGGTCTTGCCAGTGGTCCTCACGAGGTCGGTCGCGCCACTCCTGACGTGGGTCGCGGTCGTCCTAGCATCCTCCACTTCGTCCCCCTCCTCCGTCGTAGCCCTAGTCGTTGCGCTCGGGGCATCGACCGAAGCGTCCATCTCGAATGGCCCTGAGCTCTTGACAGTCGTTGGTATTGTGGCTGTGAACGTTGTGGAAGGCGCAGAATGGACGGCTACTCTTGGACGATTCGGGGTGATCCCGGCCGTGCTTCATATCCGGCTCGGCCGCGAGCACGGCTACTCCCTTGCGCTTCACGTCCTTGGCCTTGGCTTTCTTCTCTTCTGGGTCGGCAGCAGGGAGCTCGAGGAGGGAGAGGCGCTCCTCCTCAGCTCTTGCACACTTGGTCATCATGTTGAACATCTCCAGGGCCGTGCATAGTTCTTCGTGGATGGCGAGCTCCTCCTTCATCTTGACATCATGGACACATCAGAGAATGCCGAGATGATGGCCTCGTCCGTCACCTTGGGAATCTTGAGACAAATGTTGTTGGAGCGCTGGATGTACTTCTGTAGGGTCTCTCTCCGCTGCTGCTTGATGCACCGCAGGTCGTCCGTGGCCGGCGGGCGTTCGCAGGTGCCCTCGAAGTTGGCGACGAAGCGCTCGCGCATCTCGCCCCAAGAGGAGATCGATCCCGCAAGCAGATTCAGGAGCCACGAGCGCGTGCCATCCTTGAGGGCCATGGGAAACCAGTTTGCCATGACCTTCTCGTCGCCGTTAGCTACCTCGATGCTCAGCTAGTAGAGCTGCAAGAACTCTACGGGGTCGGGGGTGTTGTTGTAGGGCGGAGGCAGGTCTGGCTTGAACTTGCCGGGCCAGACGACGCTACGCAGCTCAGGAGTGAAGGCACGGTAGCCTGCCATGGTCTCCGGAGCTTGTCACGGAGGCGGAGCCTGATCTTGGCATCCACGCGCCGCCGCTACAAGAGGCGCGCGGTCTTGACGTGGCGGCACCGGGAGTGCAGGAGCGCCTTCTCGCGGCCTGGGGACTTCTTGACAGCTTCCTTTTTCGTGCGCGGGCGCCCGGCACGGTGGGTCACGCTGGGGGGCCGCGCGTCTTCGTGCCAGGGCGCCGTCTTGGTGCAGAGGTGGTGGAGGCGCTCCATGAGCTACATCGTCCGTGGCTGCAGGAGGGCGATGCAGCGAGAGAGATGGTACGGGAGAGCCCTCAGCAGCGCTGACGAGCTCGGCGTTGCGGTCCAGCCAATCCTCGTAGAGGTCGTCGACCGGGCGATAGCGCAGGAGCTGACGTGCCATGAGCAGCGCGGCCTGCGCGTCCGTGGTGTGTGACGAGCGTGGAACGATGAGCCAGCCAGAGTCAGCAACGGGGTGGCGGTGCGGCCGTCCCGCTGCACAGAGGGGTGCAGTGATGATGCTTGCTGCTCGTTTCCCGCCGGACCGGTGGCGGCAGGTGATGGAGAGCGACTGGGAGGCCCACCGACAGGAGCCGTTTGAGCGACACGGGCGGCCCGGCGCGCAACGCGGGCTCGGCGAGCGGCGGCCATGGATGCGGTGGTGCAGTGGAACACGGATCGACGGAAGAAAGGCTTCAGCGCACCCCTACCTGGTGTGCCAAATGTCGGATTATGGGTTTCGACAAACCCTTGAGTTCGAACACTGTGGTGCGCACGAAGATCTCTCTTCCCCTAACTCACACTCTCAACGATCCCAAGGCCTAGCTCACCGAACCCAGAGAACCAGCAACACAAGAGTTTATACTGGTTCGAGCCACCATTGTGGTGTAATACCCTACTCCAGTGTGGTGTGGTGGATTGCCTTGTAGGCTGAGGATGAACAAGTATAAGGGAAGAACAGCCTCCTGAGGAGAGGTGTTCTTGAGCTCGGGGAGCTTGTGTGGTTGGGGATGATCTGAATGATCCATCCCCCACTAGGGTGGTGGCTAGTCTTATTTATAGAGGCCTTGGTCCTCTTCCCAAATGTTAGGTGGGAAGGGATCCCACAACGGCCAATTTCGAAGGGAGACAAGTAGTACAAGTTATCCTGACAAAAGATGGTCTTCGCCTGCCAAAGACTCTAGTGGTGACGCCGCCGTGGGCTCTGCGGTGACCTCCGTCCTGCCGTCCTGCTGGTCTTGGTCTTGTTGCACCGATATGGAAACCTTTGCCTGATGCCTCGGGACTCCTCGCATGTGCCTTCCTCTTTAGCACCAAAGAGGAAACTGGTACACTGCGCCCGCTGGAGCCCGCCTGGCGGCGGTCGTCATGGCTCACATCATGTGAACCTCGCGAGGTGCCCCTCCGCCTTGATCTCTCCGCTCCTCACGAGCCAGCCTGAGGAGGCTACCCCTGAGGGGGTCTTGTGTCGTGCGCCTCGTGAGGCTTGGCCCCTCGCGAGGGTCTTCAATGGTTGTTGGTGACGATGGGTCGTACCAGGCCGTTGGTGGAGCCACGCCGTGGGCCGCAGGCAGGCAAGTCTGGGGACCCCTGTTCCAAGAACACCGACAACATATTGTTTCTTGGTTCTCCTACTGGATTGATAACCTTGGTTTCCTAATCGAGGGAAATGCTTGTCGTTGTTGTGCTGCATCATCCTCTCCTCTTCGCGGAAATACCAACACAGATACAAGCAATCACCAACCAACAAGTGGTTGTGGGGGGCGGCTATTTATAGCCAAGGGCAACCTGACATGAATTGTCATAAATGCCCTTCTCTGATTCGACCAGTGTCAGGATAAGGATCCACTCAACAGATAGCACGCGACGCAAAGAATAAAGAAGAATTTGAACTTTCAAATTCACCGGCACTCAATTTCCTCACTTTTAGGCGTAACGCACTCGCGAACTCCTCGACTCCTCAAAGATGACCAAATTAAATCGGCTGACGATGAACTCCGCCACCGCCGCTAGCAAATGCGCCACCGTACCGAGATTTCCAAAGGCTTCACTAGAAGCGGCTTTTGTGTATAGGTTTGAATAGGTTTGAGCATCACTTTGGAAATGTGAACTATGATTCACCTAGACCCCCTTTAACAGTATGGTTTTTCCTATGACTAAAAGAGGAAGAAAAGAAATTATGAAAGCAAGGTCTTCAAGCTTCAAAGTCTTCACATCAATATCTTCAAAGGTCATACCAATTTCATCACCAATTTCTTCACTTGAAGAAATACAGCTTTAGGGGTCGTCTTCCATGTGTTAAACCAAATCTTCTGTGACTCTGTCACCTGTGTATACTCACAAACTCATTAGTTCCTCAACCTATTTGTCGTCAATACTCCAAAACCACTAAGGGGGCACTTGATGCACTTACAATCTCCCCATTTTTGGTGATTCATGACAAATTGGTAGGTTTGAACGGGAGTAAAAATAATTGAATTGTAAGTATAGAGTTTGAAGAAATTGGTTACACCATATTGAGGAACTCCCCGTGAAGATGTGCATATGAGGAATTTGCTTTGGATTGCAAATGCACATGGCAGGTTGATTTGTGGAGATCTCCCCTATATCTTGGAGACCAATCATGCATGATCATAAGTTATTTGAAGAATATGAACGCATGATGAAAATTGGTGTCTAACAAAACTGTGCATGCATGAACAGATATATAATGAGGAATAAATCATGCGCGTCAAATGAGGCATAATAGTCAGACAACCCACAGTTATTAAGTTACAACTCATCAAGAGCACATCCAGAAAAGTTTCAAGAGTTGCAACTTAAGAAAAACAGCCCATATAGAGATCCGATTAAAGACTAACTCAAATTTCTCCCCCTTTTGTCATCAAATGACCAAAAGGTGAGGAATATGAAAACTAACGCCTCTGAAGAGAAATCATCAAGAAGAGGACAAGGGAGCGCCAACGTTGTTGGGGTCGCGCGGTGCAGAGGGACCAATAGCAGTATCTTCAACGTTTTTATTTTCATTAGTGGAGTGCAATGAAGATTCGTGAGCTTGGCATCGTGAGGAGGAGCTGGAGTTTTCTTGAATTTCTTCCTTGGCGGTTCAGCCCAATCGAAATTCATCCGAAAGTTGTCGAGTAAGTTCCTCATTTGTTTTGAGATGTGAAAGTGTAGCCCAACTGCGATCAAATATCTCATGGAGATAGTATCTGTTCTTGTGGACTACGTTATGCGTCACTGACATATTTACTTGAACAACTGCAAATTGAAGCTTAACCCATCAATGATGCTTGTCAAGTTTCTGATGAAGACTTATAAGCAGCTCACAGCCAGTCATGACACGTGGAGCTTCTAGTGAAGAAGATGGCCTTGAAGCTTTTGCTGTAGTGTCATGGCTGGCAGATTCATCAGCTATGGAGCTTGATATGGGTTGACAAAATTTTCCATCAAGGGGACGATCTCCTTCATCGATTATACTCTTTCCTTTGCAAGGAACTGTGTGCTTTGAAGAATTTCAATGTCAGGCATAAAGCTTAGGTGGTTCTAACGATCAGCCTTGTAGTGAATTGAAGACCAGGATCTAATGAATCTCATAATCCATGGTGCATACGGCTTCAACTCAAACGGAGACTGAGCAACCGTTAGCAAAGTCCTCGGAAAGAAATCATGAATGTTGATGGGAGTGCCATGTATGATGTGGAATAACAAATTCTTCATGACTCCCACAACTTCTTCAGTGTCTGAATTGTGGCCTTTGATCGGACTAAGTGTCTTTGTAGAATATGATAGACAGTCTTTGGCACATAGAGCAAATCATTCACTAAGAAGGTTGTCCTTGGAGCATAGTCATCAACCATAGGCTTCATCATCACTTGCATCATATGGTTAGCTAGCTCAGGTTCTTCATATATCTTTCTTTCTTCTTCTTGGGGTGGATGAACTGGAAGAGCATGAAGTAATTCATCAATAGGTGCTTTGTAATGAGTGTCTTCACTCATCCAGTCCAGAGCCCAGGTAGTAGTATCGTCATCATTGCCCGAGAAGTGCACAATGGCATAAAATTGAAGAGTAAGCTCTTCATCCTAGTCGTGGATATTTGTGCACAAGTTTAGCAATCTGACATCATGTATCACAGCCAATACTGGTGAGAAGCAAGAAATTGGTTCCATTCTACGTGAGGAATATGCCGATGCGGAAACACTTTCTTCTTGTCAAATATCAGTGAAGCATAGAAGTTCATCTATGTCCTTGTCCAGAACCTTAGACGTCTTAGCTTGTCCGAGTCATATGGTGACTCACCAATGAAGAAATTCTTTTCTTTGAACAGTTTGGCGCTATCAAATTTTGGTCACTTGAGGCTTTTGCCAATCGAGGGCATAACTGGGACATGTTGAAGATTGTGCTTCTTCTTTCTCACATCAAAGATTGTCCTAGGAGAGCCAGTTGAGTCATTCGGATCCATGATGGCCAGAGACTTTGCAACTTCCTCAGCTGTAGCAGTAGGAACTATATTAGTGTCTGCTGGGGGAATTGAGTCGGAGCGAGGAGGAGAGGCATTGACGACATCAACATTAGGGTCATCATTAGTAATTTCACCAGCTGTTGTAGCTGGAACTTCTCCAGGGATGCTTTGGAGCAAGGGTTGTTGTTCTTCAGATCCACTTGGAATTTCTTCACTGCGCTGAGGCGACTGAGGCTCTATTGTGAGGGGAGTGGTGAGGGATGAATTTGGGTGAGCTGCTTCCCAATATTCGTCATGGAGTGGAGGAGTTGTTTCACCATCGATATCCACTTCCTCCTCCTTTTCTTCAATCAGCAGAGTACGCTGAGGGGTTTGAACTGTCTCTTGAGGCGCAGATACATCAGTGTCAGCTTCAATTTCTTCATCCATTTGCTCTGTGGTAGCAGTAGAATGGGTATCGTCTTCTTCTTCATCAGCCTGTGGGATTTCATAATCCACCCCATATGAACCATTTGAAAATTTTCAAGGTTACGAGTAGGGGGTGCTGATGAGATTGGTATTGCGTCAATGGGAATGAAAATTGAAGACATTGTCGCCATCTTCAATTTCTTCAGTGATTCAGGCATCAGTGGAGTTGATGCCTTTCTCTTCTTGGCTTCTCTCTCAGCAGCCTTTGTCTTCTTCATTACTGATGTAAAAGGAAGAGTGATAAGCTTCAAAGATGAAGCCGTTGGTGGAGGTGATGTTGAGAAACTGGTTGGAGCAGTTTCACCCTGGCAATTTCTTCAGGCGCAACACTTAAAGTTGCCCTGGGAATTTCTTAAGAAGCAACATCATCCATTGCTCTTTCAGTTTCTTTAGGTACAACTTCTTTAGTTGCCCTAACATTTTCTTCAATAGATAAAGGCGCAGTCTCACTGGCCTATGTGGGTGGAGGTGGAGCTGATGAACTTTATGGTGGAGCAGAACCAAATTTGGTGGCTTCTCTCTTATTGTGGTCTTCAACTACCTTAGCTAAGGCAGTGATGAATCGTTCTTTGACGCCACAGCAATGATTGGCCCACCTTTCATATTCCTTAGACAGCTGAAGAATTTCAGACTAAAGAGTCACAAGTTGTTGAGGAGATATTGAATGTTGGGAATCGTTGCATGGAAAACAAAAAAAATTCTACGCACACGCAATGATCTATCCATGGAGATGCATAGCAACGAGGGGGAGAGTGTGTCTACGTACCCTCGTAGACCATAAGTGGAAGCATTTATCAATGCGGTTGATGTAGTTGTACACCTTCATGATCCATCCCGATCAAGTACCAAACGTACGGCACCTCCGTGTTCAGCACACGTCCAACTGATGACGTCCTTGCCTTCTTGATCCAGCAAGAGGGGCGAAGTAGTAGATGAGTTCCGATAGCATGACGGCGTGGTGACAGTTGGTGATAAAGAGCAATCTCCGCAGGGCTTCACCAAGCACTACAAAAACTCGGAGGATGAACTAGAGGGGACGGGGTTGCCGGCACATGGCTTGGTGAATCTTGATGTGTTCCAGCTGCTAGCCCTGCCCCTCTATTTATATGTTCAGCACTGGGTCGTAAGTTGGAGAAAGAGCCTCCTGAAAGTCGGTTTTGGCCGCAAGGAAGAGTCCTTCTCGGACTTCTAGGACCAGCCACCACAGTCCTTGGTGTCTGGCCCAGATGCCATGTCCTCGGCGCCTAGCCCAGGGCCACACGCCAGGGTCTCCGGTGTTTGGCCCCCTGGCCTCTGCAAAACTCCTTTTGCACCAACTTAAAGCCCCGTGGGCCTTACCCTTTGGCCTAACCATATCATCCTATATATCAATCTTTAACTCTGTACCATTCCAGAGCTCCTCGTCATGTCTGTGATCTCATCCGGGACTCCGAACAACATTCGGTCACCAACATACATACATAACCCATAGAATACTATATCTTCAACGAACGTTAAGTGTGCAGACCCTACGGGTTCGAGAACTATGTAGACATAGAGGAACCTGGATGCATGTATTGGCTCCTACATATTCTACGAAGATCTTTATCGGTTGAACCTTTCTGACAACATATGTAATCCCCTTTGTCTATTGGTATGTTCCTTGCCCGAGAGTCGATCGTCGGTATCTTCATACCTAGTTCAATCTCATTACCAACAAGTCTCTTTACTCGTTTCGTAATACATCACCTCGTGACTAACTCCTTAGTCATTTGCTTGCAAGCTTATGATGTGTATTACCGAGAGGGCCCAGAGAAACCTCTCCGATACTCGGAGTGACAAATCCTAATCTCGATCTATGCCAACTCAACAAACACCTTAGGAGATACCTGTGGAGCATATTTATAATCACCCAATTACGTTGTGATGGTTGATAGAACACAAGTCATTCCTCCGGTATCCGGGAGTTGCATAATCTCCTAGTCGAAGGAATATGTATTCGACATGAAGAAAGCAATAGCAATAAAACTGAATGATCATAATGCTAAGCTAACGGATGAGTCTCGTCCATCATCATTCTCCTAATGATGTGATCCCGTTATCAAATGACAACTCATGTCCATGGTTAGGAAACCTTAACCATCTTTGACCAACGAGCTAGTCGAGTAGAGGCTCACTAGGGACACGATGTTTGTTTATGTATTCACACCGGTATTTAGGTTTCTGATTAATACAATTCTTGCATTAATAATAAACCTTTATCATGAATGAGGAAATATAAAATAACAACTTTATTATTGCCTCTAGGGCATATTTCCTTCAGTCTCCCACTTGCACTAGAGTCAGTAATCTAGATTACATTGTAATAAATCTAACACCCATGGAGTCTTGGTGCTGATCATGTTTTTCTCGCGGAATAAGCTTAGTCAACGGGTCTTCTACATTCAGATTCGTATGTATTTTGCAAATCCCTATCTCGCCCTCCATGACTTGTTCACGGATGGAGTTGACTTGATGTGTTTGGTTCTCTTGTGAAATCTGGATTCCTTTGCCAAGGCAATCGCTCCAGTATTGTCACAAAAGATTTTCATTGGACCCAATGCACTAGGTATTACACCTAGATCTGATATGAACTCCTTCATCCAGAATCCTTCATTTGCTGCTTCCGAAGCAGCTATGTACTCCGCTTCACATGCAGATCCCGCCATGACGCTCTGCTTGGAACTGCACCAACTGATAGCTCCACCATCCAATATAATTACGTATCCATTTTGTGACTTAGAGTCATACAGATCAGTGTCAAATCTAGCATCGACGTAACAATTTACGACGAGCTCTTTATCACCTCCATAAATGAGAAACATATCCTTGGTCCTGTTCAGGTACTTTAAGATGTTCTTGACAGTTGTCCAGTGATCCACTCCTGGATTACAATGGTACCTCCCTGCCAGACTTATGGCAAGGCACACATCATGTCTGGTACACAACATATCATACATGATAGAACCTATGGCTGAGGCATAAGGAATAACTTTCATTTTCTCTCTATCTTCTGCAGTGGTCGGGCTTTGAGTCTGACTAAACTTCACACCTTGCAACACAGGAAAGAACCCTTTCTTTGACTGACCCATTTTGAACTTCTTCAAAACTTTGTCAAGGTATGTGCTTTGTGAAAGTCCTATTAAGCTTCTTGATCTATCTCTATAGATCTTGATGCCCAATATATAAGCAGCTTCACCGAGGTCTTTCATTGAAAAACTCTTATTCAAGTATCCTTTTATGCTATCTATAAATTCTACATCATTTCCAATCAACAATATGTCATCTACATATAATATTAGAAATGCTACAGAGATCCCACTCACTTTCTTGTAAATACAGGCTTCACTGAAAGTCTGTATAAAACCATATGCTTTGATCACCTCATCAAATCGTATATTCCAACTCCGAGATGCTTGCACCAGTCCAGAGATGGATCGCTGGAGCTTGCGCACTTTGTTAGCACCTTTAGGATCAACAAAACCTTATGGTTGCATCATATACAACTCTTCTTTAAGAAATCCATTAAGTTGACATCCATTTGCCAGATTTCATAATCATAAAATGCGGCAATTGCCATGATTCAGACGGACTTAAGCATCGCTACAGGTGAGTGCTACTTCTTGAGCTTCCGTTGGTTTTTCCCTTGAAGAGGAAAGAGTGATGCAGCAAAGTAGAGATAATTATTTCCCTCAGTTAGAGAACCTAGGTATCAATCCAGTAGGAGACAACGCACAAATCACCAATACCTGCACAAACAATCAAACAACTTGCACTGGTTGTCAACGCCTTCATGGTTACTTGCAAAATTGAGATCTAATAGAGATAGATGAAACTAAACAAAAGGTAAAGTAAATATTTTTGGTATTTTTGGTTTATAGATTGGAAAGTAAAAGATTGCATAATAGTAGATTGGAAACTTATATGATGGAAAATAGATCGGAAACTTATATGATGCAAAGTAGACCCGGGGGCCATAGTTTTCACTACAAGCTTCTCTCAAGCTAACAAATAACACGGTGGGTGAACAAATTACTGTCGAGCAATTGCTAGAAAAGCGCAAAGTTATGATGATATCTAAGGCAATTGCTAGAAAAGCGCAAAGTTATGACGATATCTAAGCGCAAAGTTATGATGATTATGAAATATAGGCATCACGTCCGTGTCAAGTAGACCGAAGTGATTCTGCATCTACTACTATTACTCCACACATCGACCAACTCCTGCGGGCATCTAGAGTATTAAGTTCATGAAGAACAGAGTAACGCATTAAGTAAGATGACATGATGTAGAGGAATAAACTCAAGCAATATGATGTAAACCCCGTCTTTTCATCCTCGATGGCAACAATACAATACATGCCTTGCTGCCCCTACTGTCACTGCGAAAGGACACCGCAAGATTGAACCCAAAGCTAAGCACTTCTCCCATTGCAAGAAAAACCAATCTAGTTGGCCAAACCAAACCGATAGTTCGAAGAGAATTACAAAGACACCAAACCATGCATAAAAGAATTTAGAGAAGATTCAAATAATATTCGTAGATAAGCTGATCATGAATCCATAATTCATCGGATCTCGACAAACACACCGCAAAAGAAGATTACATCGGATAGATCTCCAAGAACATCGAGGAGAACATGGTATTGAGAATCAAAGAGAGAGAGAAGAAGCCATCTAACTACTAGCTATGGACCCGTAGGTCTGTGGTAAACTACTCACTCTTCATCGGAAGGGCAATAGAGTTGTTGTAGAAGCCCTCCGTGATCGAATCCCCCTCCTACAGGATGCCAGAAAAGGCCCCTAGATGGGATCTCATGGGTACAGAAGGTTGCGGCGGTGGAAAAGTGTTTTCATGGATACTTCTGGTGGTTTGGAATATATGTGAATATATAGGTCGAAGAATTAGGTCAGGGGAGTCAGAAGGGGCCCACAAGGCAGGGGGCATGCCCTACCCCCTGGGCGCGCCCTCCTCCCTTGTGGCCGCATCATGGCTCTTCCGACATGATCTCCAAGTCTGTGGGGTATATTCTAGTCCAAGAAAAATCATCGCGAACATTTTATTCCGCTTGTACTCCGTTTGGTATTCCTTTTCCGCGGAACTCAAAAACAAGGCAAAAACACAATCTGGCACTAGGCTCTAGGTTAATAGGTTAGTCCCAAAAATAATATAAAATAGCATATTAATGCATATAAAACATCTGACACAGATAATATAATAGCATGGTACAGTAAAAAATTATAGATACGTTGGAGACGTATCAAGCATCCCCAAGCTTAATTCTTGCTCGTCCTCGAGTAGGTAAATGATAAAAACAGAATTTTTGATGTGGAATGTGTCACGCCCAATATGCGACCCTATCCAAAAGGAACTCGACGGTCCCACCAAGGATAGACCCGCATATTGAAACGCTTTTGCATGGTGGATATCATTACATCAACATTACATAATAGTGGGCATACAAACATAAGGCACAAATGCCACAAGAATATATCAACATCATATACAAGATCAACATCCGACTACGGATGAAACATAAACAGAAACTCAAACAATATCCACCCTGCTAACCCAGGCTGCCGACCTGGAACCTATCCCCTGATCGAAGAAGAAGCAGAAGAAGAACTCCAAAGTAAGCAAGCATCGCTCTCGCGTCATGATCATCGCAAACCTGTACCTGCAACTGGTGGTGTAGTAATCTGTGAGCCACGAGGACTCAGCAATCCCATTACCATGGGTGTCAAGACTAGCAAAGCTTAAAGGGAAAGGAAGGGGTAAAGGTGGTGAGGTTGCAGCAGCGGCTAAGCATATATGGTGGCTAACATACGCAAATGAGAGCGAGAAGAGAAACAAAGGAACAGTCGTCAACTAGTAATGATCAAGAAGTGATCCTGAACTCCTACTTACGTCAAACATAACCCGTAAAACCGTGTTCTCCTCTCAATCAACCCCGAAAAGAGACACTCACGCAGTTACGCATTTGCGGTTGGTGTATTTTAGAAGAGTTTGCTTCAAGTTTACTACAACCGGATATTAACAAATTCCCATCTGCCACATAACCGCTGGCACGACTCTCGAAAGTTTATACCTGCAGGGTGTCACAACTTAGCCCATGATAAGCTCTCGCGATCAACGAATGATATTCCTTCTCCCCGGGAAGACCCGATCAGTGTCGTAATCCCGGCTACAAGACATTTCGACAAAGAATAGAACAAGACCAGCAAAGCCGCCCGATGCTTGTGACAATCCCGATAGGAGCTGCACATATCTCGTTCTCGTGGCAACACGGATGAGACATCCTCTGAGTAAAACCAGACCTCGAGTTTCCCGAGGGGCCCCATGATCTACTCGGTTCGGGCCAACACTTAGACAAGCATTGGCCCGGGGGGGCTAAATAAAGATGACCCTCAGGTTAATTACTCCCAAGGGAAAATAGGTGGTGGTGAGGCAAATGGTAAAACCAAGGTTGGGCCTTGCTAGAGGAGTCTTATTCAAAGCGAACTGTCAAGGGGGTCCCATAAATCACCCGACCGCGTTAGGGACGCAAAATCCGGGAACATAATACCGATATGACGGAAACTAGGGCGGCAAGAGTGGAACAAAACACTAGGCATAAGGCCGAGCCTTCCACCCTTTACCAAGTATATAGATGCATTAATAATATAAGATATAGTGTGATATCCCAACAAGTAAACATGTTCCAGCAAGGAACAACATCTCCATGTTCCAACAAGGAACAAACTTCATCTTCACCGCAACTAACAACGCTATAAGAGGGGCTGAGCAAAGCGGTAACATAGCCAAACAACGGTTTGCATAGGAAAGGTGTCAAAGGTTAGAGGTACATGGCAATATGGGAGGCTTGATAAACAGGTGATAGGTAGCGCAGCATAGCGATAGAACGAAGCAACTAGCATAGCAATGATAGTAGTGAGATCCAAGGTAGCAGTCATCTTGCCTGAAATCCCGCTAGGAAGAAGAACGAGTCCATGAAGAAGATGAAGCCACGAAGACGAACCAAGCGTGAGCGAGCGAATCCTCACGATCGCAACGAAAACGGAACTAACAAGAAGAAGCACACAACATAGTAAACACACCACACATGAACAAGGCATGATACACAACAAGCATGATGCATGACAAGGCTACATGAAGCTACTCATGGCAAGGGATGATGCATACAAGAGCAACACAACAAGACAAGTTTAAAAGAGGCTGGGAACAACATATAACAATTCCGGTAAGTCCTCATATGCAAATTTCAAAATTGGTCCAGATCTGAATAACTTTATGTTCAAGTTGTTAAACAGCAAGTTAAGATGCACCACGATGATCTACACGAAATTCTAGTCAAGTTACATAGAAAGTTCATTAGATTGAAGTTACGCCTAGAAGATATGAGCAAAACAAGTTAAACATGGCATTGATGCAAAATGCACCCAAACATCAATCAAACACCTCAAAACATGAATGCAACATGATAATATGAAGCTACATGCAATTCTAAGCAAGTTTCATATAGAGCACACTCAAAACGGAGCAACGGTTCAACACATGAAACAAGTTATAGCAACAATCTGTCCAAAACAGCAACTAGGCATATTGCAAGCACTAAAACAACAAGCTACAGCATCTCAACATAATAAAAAAAGGCATGGGCATGTTGTACAGGTAAAGCATGACAAAACATGAACACTGAGCTATCTCCATAAATCACTAGAACATGCCCAAACACACATGGCAAGATTGCAAATAATAACAGTTTCAGGCATTGGCAGAAATAACATCAGGTTGCAATGTTTAGAGCTATCAAACAACCTGTTACAAGAACTTAACATGGCAAAAAAAGGCATGGTGTGATACTACTAAACGCATAGAACAAAAGTCCCTTACTGACCATGAGCCAAAATTGCACAGAAAATATGGCGGCACCCATGTAAACATGGAAAGTTATATTGCAGATTCATACATGGCAGGAACAACAATAAGTAGGCATGTTGGTGAGCTTGAACCACTCACCACAGAGCAATACATGGCATGGAAAGGCAACCAACAGAAAGAAGACATAGCATAGAAGCTATACATGGCAAGAACAACATCATATCATACATGGCTCAACTACAACAACCTTGGCAAAATTGAATAACATGTAAACAATCTGCCAGGAAACATTTTATAGCAAAAGTAGAGCTCGATTGGCTCAATCTATGGCCCTCCATAATTGCAAACAAGGGGAAGGATGGCTAGAGAATAATCATATGTTCAAAACATCCTTAATGAAGTATCTCAAAATAAGCATGGATCTCTCGGTAGTATCAAGTTAACATGGCATAAAAATATCAGCAAAACAGGGCTGAAATCAGCAACATCATGAATCCTAGTTTGCATGCTTGTGCTAGTCACCACAGAGATCACAAAAATACATGTCATACACACCTGTAAAGATGGAATGGCATATTACAAAACACATGTAGGACTCAAGTTCATAGGGTGCACACATCAATCATGGCAAAAATGACAAAAGTGCATGTTCTGATAAGAATCAGAAACTAACATCACATAGCCCTCTTCTAACAGCATTTAGGGCATCAAGATGAGCTCAAATGAAAATGAAGCAATGAGATGAAATGATGAACTCGTCGGGTCGAACAATTTGACATATTACACGCACGAAACGGAGCTACGGATGCAGAGATACAACACGATGAACATGGCATGATTATGACAAAAACTTCGGGACTGAGAAATTTCGGACGTGGAAAGTCAACCTGCGGGATCCAGATCCGGCGCGGGTTACGAGGATGGCCGGGGACGGGCCGCGCCGGCGAGGGGGCGCCGGTTCCGGTCGACCCACGATCGGATCTGGCCGGAGACGGCCGGGCCGGGCGAGGGACGGGCGGGGACGGGCCTTGGCGGAGGTTCCGGGCGGCATGGCGCGCGAAGCTTCGCCGGAGGAGCGGCGGCGGTCTCCGGGCGGAGGCGGACGGCGGCGGGTTCGGCGCCGGAGCTCACTGGCGAGGGACCGCTGGCCGAGGCGGGCGAGGGCGCGGGCGGAGGCGACGCGGCGGCCGGCGGGCTTATGGCAGCTGGCGGCGCGTGGCTGGGCCACGTGGCGCTATGATTGGCAGGCGGCGGCGACTTCGTCCGGCTCGGGACGGACATGTCCGGCGGGCGAGAGGGGAAAACTAGGGTTTC
This sequence comes from Aegilops bicornis, assembly GCA_021605145.1. Classification (NCBI taxonomy): domain Eukaryota; kingdom Viridiplantae; phylum Streptophyta; class Magnoliopsida; order Poales; family Poaceae; genus Aegilops; species Aegilops bicornis. The sequence goes on from CM038669.1 coordinate 178,923,433, forward strand.
ATCCGCGAAAATTTCGGGGGAGGCACATATTTATAGGTAGAGGGAGCTAGGAGACTCCAAATGGGGTGCGGTTTTCGGCCACACGATCGTGATCGAACGACTGAGAACATGGAGGGGAGTTTGCTGGGTTTTGGGCCACTTTGGAGGGGGTGTTGGGCTGCAAAGAGAAGGAGGCTTTACGGTTACCCGGTTAACCGTTGGAGTACCAAACGACCTCCAAATGGCACGAAACTTGACAGGCGGTCTACCGGTGCTATACCAAGGCCGCTTGGCAAACCTCGGTCCATTCCGAGAACATTTAACACCCGCACACGAAAAGAGGTAAAGGGGGGTGCCGGTGGACATAGGAGTGACGGATTGCAAAACGGACAACGGGGAAAATGCTCGGATGCATGAGACGAACACGTATGCAAATGCGATGCACATGATGACATGATATGAAATGTAGATGATGACATGAAAAAGTGCAACACGCAAGCAAATGACATGGCAAGGACGGCAAATAACTGGCGGACACCTGGTGCATCGAATCCGGGGCGTTACAACACTCCTCCACTAACAAGAAATCTCGTCCCGAGATCTTAGGACCAAGACGGAAGAGAAAGAGGAAGAGGTGAAACAAGAACTCAAGAGAAGAAGCAAAGGATCGAGAGCACACGAGAAGAAGAGAGAAACGACGAGAATGACGAGAATCGAAGGCTCACGGAATCACATAGGCTATGAAACCACTCGTTCTAACCGGAGTGGTTAGAATGAGAAAAGAAACGGATAAGACTGAAAGGATTTAGGCAGCACTGTGGCTAAACACATGGAGGAATAGAACTTGAACTTGAGAGGATGGAATGATACTTGATGAAGACATGACACAAAACCTCCGGAAAGAATTGAAAAAGTTGAATGAAAAGAACGGATAAGAATATGACAACTTGTGCCACGAATGAAATTGAAAGCATCTTTAGAAGGATGGTTTAAACGGAGTTGTTGAGACAATCAACAACGAAAAGAATAAGATTGTTGTGGACTTATGGACAACATCTCAAAATCATAAAGCGATAACCGGCCACAAATGGAAATGATTGGATAGGTTAGAAGAACGAAGAAATGCAAAACTCCACTTCAGAAGAATATGGAGAATTAATTGCACTTCGAGATGCAAGAAGAAAAGATACTTGAACTCCTCCAACAAAACTTGATGAACTCTTGAAGAATGAATTAAATCATGAAGAACCACCGTGAAGAACTCCGGTAACGAAAGGATGATGAGCTAGAATGAAGGAGGAAAGAATAAGACGAGCCTTGCGTTGATTTAGACGGAGGTTCCGACGAGATTGCCGAGTAAATTTGAACTCCGGAAAAGAAAAGATGAAAAGACTTGGAACTAGAATTTATTCATCATGAACAAACTCCGAAGGAAAGGGATTAATCACTTGGATGAAATAAGAATAAGATTTATTGTATTTTTATCCTTCATCAAATTAAATTGATGACAAGCAATGGATTTGCACACTACATATTCTTGTCGAAAAAGGATTAAGGGGAATATAGCACAAAACTTGAGAAAGTCTTCATGAACCACCGGTAGGATTCAAAAGAACAAATGGATTAAAATGATAATCAAGGAAAGAGAATCTTGAACGAACCACCGTTAGAAATGAAAATGAACGAAGAGAAGAGAACGAATCGCCGGAAAGAATTAGAAGAACCAATATGCTAGAGGGGATTTAGATTCAAAAGAACAAAGAGATCATGAGCTGATTAAAGAACACTTGAACGAAGCACGGAAGAATATTGAGACGAACGAAGGGGCACGGATATAGAATAATTGGAGAACGACTTTGAAAACTTGGAACGAAGAAATCTTCCGAAAAGACGGCCTCCGGATGATTGAGACGGAAAGTAACTCCTGAAATACTCCGGATGGATGAAAAGAATATCTGACAAACGGAATAATTCGAGAGGATGATATGAAGCTAGAACCATGAATCTTCGGGAGGACGGACAAGATTTAGAGGGAAAACTCTTCTTCGATCTTCAAAGCTGAGAAATACGACGAGAAACTCCACCGAAATTGTTGAGAAACTCCGGAATAATGAAAAAGAGGAAAAGTAGAACCCGAGATGAAAAGAATTTGAAAGCGATGTTGGAGATGGCATCTGAATGATGAAATTCATACTTACGTCACACTTGAAAAGAATTGAGAATAACTCCAGGGGAATTAGAAGAGTCAGGTAAGATCCTGGGAAAAGACCTGTGGGTTAGGGCCCACTGAAAAGAAACACCGTTGGAAAAGATTGTCGAATGATAGATGATGCACCGGAACAATTGAAGGACTTGAATGAGGTGACAACCTCGAAATAATTAAAAGCAAACACGAATCTTCTGAGATGTCTTCAACACTCCGGGGTAATAAACTGGCGAGAGGCGAACGAGCAAAGAGAACACTTCGCAGGACAAGAATATGATTAACCCGAAAAACTTGAATTGAGTGCACCGGAAAAATAAAGGGATGAAGAATGACGAACAAGACGAGAATTCACCGGTTGAAATAATTGCGGGAAGACTGAAGAGGCTCCACACGAATGGAATTGATGCTCGAAACAGACTCAAACTCCGGGAAGAAAAAGGGTGGGAGGGCGGGAAAACATAGACAACTTGGAAGGGGAAACCGACGAATATCTTCAAGAGGAAACACCGGTTGAAATCATTGAGGAAAGAAAGCAAAGACTTCGCACGAGTAGAATGGATACTCAATTACGGACTCCGGTTCTGAGAAGAAAAGGGTGGGCGGGTGGGAAAATAAGACAACTGAGGATTGAATTTGCAGAGATGAAGGGGCTCGAGTCGACTTGACGAGAAATGCACCGGATGAAAAGGGATGAGAACCAACGACCGGAAAACCAACTGCGTGAACCTAAAGAAAAATTTGAAGGGGAAGAGAAGTAATTCAAAACACCTACGTCAAGATTCCTTACCAGAGCGATGAAGGGGCAGAGGAGTAAAAAGAATTCCTACTCTCGATATAACTAGACTCGAAAACAGTTTTCTTCTAGACTCAACAACGGCCAAACTACACGATCAATCAAGGGGGCTCCTAGGGTCGGTCGAGGCTCTAATACCAACTTGTCACGCCCAATATGCGACCCTATCCAAAAGGAACTCGACGGTCCCACCAAGGATAGACCCGCATATTGAAACGCTTTTGCAAGGTGGATATCATTACATCAACATTACATAATAGTGGGGATACAAACATAAGGCACAAATGCCACAAGAATACATCAACATCATATACAAGATCAACATCCGACTACGGATGAAACATAAACAGAAACTCAAACAATATCCACCACCTTGCTAACCCCAGTGCCGACACAGAACCTATCCCCTGATCAAAGAAGAAGCGGAAGAAGAACTCCAAAGTAAGCAAGCATCGCTCTCGCGTCATGATCAGCGCAAACCTGTACACACTGCAATCGTGGTGTAGTAATGTCAGAGCCACGAGGACTCGTAAATCCCATTACCATGGGTGTCAAGACTAGCAAAGCTTAAAGGGAAAGGAAGGGTAAAGGTGGTGAGGTTGCAGCAATGACTAAGCATATATGGTTGCTAACATACGCAAATGAGAGCGAGAAGAGAAACAAAGGCAGATGCGTCAACTAGTAATGATCAAGAAGTGATCCTGAACTCCTACTTACGTCAAACATAACCCAAAAACCGTGTTCTCCTCTCGATCAACCCCGAAAATAGACACTCACGGTTACGCACACGGTTGGTGTATTTTAGAAGAGTTTGCTTCAAGTTTACTACAACCGGATATTAACAAATTCCCATCTGCCACATAACCGCGGGCACGGCTCTCGAAAGTTTATACCCTGCAGGGGTGTCCCAACTTAGCCCATGATAAGCTCTCGCGATCAACAAAGGATATTCCTTCTCCCCGGGAAGACCCGATCAGTCTCGGAATCCCGGCTACAAGACATTTCGACAGCAATAAAACAAGACCAGCAAAGCCGCCCGATGCGCCGACAATCCCGATAGGAGCTGCACATATCTCGGTCTCAGGGCAACACCGGATGAGACATCCTCTGAGTAAAACCAGACCTCGAAGTTTCCCGAGGGCCCCATGATCTACTCGGTTCGGGCCAACACTTAGACAAGCATTGGCCCGGGGGGGCTAAATAAAGATGACTCTCGGGTTAATTACTCCCAAGGGAAAATAGGTGGTGGTGAGGCAAATGGTAAAACCAAGGTTGGGCCTTGCTGGAGGAGTCTTATTCAAAGCGAACTGTCAAGGGGGTCCCATAAATCACCCGACCGCGTTAGGGACGCAAAATCCGGGAACATAATACCGATATGACGGAAACTAGGGCGGCAAGAGTGGAACAAAGCACCAGGCATAAGGCCGAGCCTTCCACCCTTTACCAAGTATATAGATGCATTAATAATATAAGATATATTGTGATATCCCAACAAGTATAAACATGTTCCGACAAGGAACAACATCTCCATGTTCCAACAAGGAACAAACTTCATCTTCACCTGCAACTAACAACGCTATAAGAGGGGCTGAGCAAAGCGGTAACATAGCCAAACAACGGTTTGCATAGGAAAGGTGTCAAAGGTTAGAGGTACATGGCAATATGGGAGGCTTGATAAACAGGTGATAGGTAGCGCAGCATAGCGATAGAACGAAGCAACTAGCATAGCAATGATAGTAGTGAGATCCAAGGTAGCGGTCATCTTGCCTGAAATCCCGCTAGGAAGAAGAATGAGTCCATGAAGAAGATGAAGCCACGAAGACGAACCAAGCGTGAGCGAACGAATCCTCACGATCGCATAGCAAACGGAACTAACAAGAAGAAGCACACAACATAGTAAACACACCACACATGAACAAGGCATGATACACAACAAGCATGATGATGACAAGGCTAGATGAAGCTACTCATGGCAAGGGATGATGCATACAAGAGCAACACAACAAGACAAGTTTAAAAGAGGCCAGGAACAACATATAACAATTCCGGTAAGTCCTCATATGCAAATTTCGAAATTGGTCCAGATCTGTATAACTTTATGTTCAAGTTGTTAAACAGCAAGTTAATATGCACCACGATGATCTACACGAAATTCTAGTCAAGTTACATATAAAGTTCATTAGATTAGAGTTACGGCCTAGAAGATATGAGCAAAACAAGTTAAACATGGCATTGATGCAAAATGCACCCAAACATCAATCAAACACCTCAAAACATGAATGCAACATGATAATATGAAGCTACATGCAATTCTAAGCAAGTTTCATATAGAGCACACTCAAAACGGAGCAACGGTTCAACACATACACATGAAACAAGTTATAGCAACAATCTGTCCAAAACAGCAACTAGGCATATTGCAATCACTAAAACAACAAGCTACAGCATTTAAACATAATAACAAAAGGCATGGGCATGATGTACAGGTAAAGCATGACAAAACATGAACACTGAGCTATCTCCAGAAATCACTAGAACATGCCCAAACACACATGGCAAGATTGCAAATAATAACAGTTTCAGGCATTGGCAGAAATAACATCAGGTTGCAATGTTTAGAGCTATCAAACAACATTTTACAGGAACTTATCATGGCAAAAAAACGCATGGAATGATACTACTAAATGCATAGAACAAAAGTCCCTTACTGACCATGAGGCAAAAAGGCACAGCAAATATGACGGCACCCATGTAAACATGGCAAGTTATATTGCAGATTCATACATGGCAGGAACAACAATAAGTAGGCATGTTGGTGAGCTTGAACCACTCACCACAGAGCAATACATGGCATGGCAAGGCAACCAACAGAAAGAAGACATAGCATAGAAGCTATACATACATAGCAAAAACAACATCATAGTATACATGGATCAACTACAACAACCTTGGCAAAATTGAATAACATGTAAACAATCTGCCAGGAAACATTTTATAGCAAAAGTAGAGCTCAATTGACTCAAGCTATGGCACACCATAATTGCAAACAAGGGCAAGGATGAATAGAGAATAACCATCTGTTCAAAACATCCTTAATGAAGTATCTCAAAATAAGCATGGATCTCTCGGTAGCATCAAGTTAACATGGCATAAAAATATCAGCAAAACAGGGCTGAAATCAGCAACATCATGAAGCCTAGTTTGCATGCTTGTGCTAGTCACCACAGAGATCACAAAAATACATGGCATACACCCCTATAAATATGGCATGGCATATTACAAAACACATGTAGGACTCAAGTTCATAGGGTGCACACATCAATCATGGCAAAAATGAAAAAAGTGCATGTTCTGATAAGAATCTGAAACTAACATCACATAGCCCTCTTCTAACAGCATTTAGGGCATCAAGATGAGCTCAAATGAAAATAATGCAATGAAATGAAATGATGTACTCGTCGAGGCAAACAATTTGACATATTGCACGCACGAAACAGAGCTACGGATGCAGAGATACAACACGATGAACATGGCATGATTATGACAAAAACTTCAGGACTTAGAGGAATTTCGGAGGGGGAAAGTCAACCTGCGGGATCCAGATCCTGCGCGGGTTACGAGGATGGCCGGGGACGGGCCGCGCCGGCGAGGGGGCGCCGGATCCGGTCGACCCACGACCGGATCTGGCCGGAGATGGGGCCGGCGGCCGGCGAGGGGACGAGCGCGGACGGGCGCGGCCCGCGACGGAGGAACCGGGCGCGGCGTGGGCGCGAGTCGCCGGAGGAGCGGCGGCGGTCGCCGGGCAGGCGGACGGCGAAGGGGTCGGTGCCGGAGCTCACCGGCGGCGGGTCGGCGCCGGAGCTCACTGGCGGCGGGACCGGCGCCGAGGCGCGGCCGGCGAGTGGCGGGCGCGGCGAGGCGACGCGGTCATGGGGCCGGGCTGGCGGGTTCGGCGGGTCATGCTGGCGGCGCGCGTGGTCGGGCTACGTGGCGCTGATTGGTCGGGCGGCGGCGGCGATTTCGTCTGCCCACGGACATGTCCGTGAGCGAGTGAAAAATTAGGGTTTCATCCGCGAAAATTTCGAGGGAGGCACATATTTATAGGTAGAGGGAGCTAGGAGACTCCAAATGGGGTGCGGTTTTCGGCCACGCGATCGTGATCGAACGACCGAGAACATGGAGGGGAGTTTGCTGGGTTTTGGGCCACTTTGGAGGGGGTGTTGGGCTGCAAAGAGAAGGAGGTTTTACGGTTACCCGGTTAACCGTTGGAGTACCAAACGACCTCCAAATGGCACGAAACTTGACAGGCGGTCTACCGGTGCTATACCAAGGCCGCTTGGCAAACCTCGGTCCATTCCGAGAACGTTTAACACCCGCACACGAAAAGAGGTAAAAGGGGGCGGGGGCGTAGGAGTGCCGGATTACCAAAGCAGACAACGGGAAAATGCTCGGATGCATGAGACGAACACGTATGCAAATGCGATGCACATGATGACATGATATGAAATGCAGATGATGACATGACAAAGTGCAACACGCAAGCAAATGACATGGCAAGGACGGCGAATAACTGGCGGACACCTGGCGCATCGAATCCGTGGCATTACAGAATGCTACCTAAAATATTTATCCATGTAATTTTCTTTATTGTGGCCTGAATGTTCGGATCCATAAGATTCAAAACAAAAATTTAATATTGACATAAAACAATAATACTTCAAGCATACTAACAAGGCAATTATGTCTTCTCAAAATAACATGGCCAAAGAAAGCTTGTCCCTACAAAATCATGTAGTCTGGTTATGCTCCATCTTCATCACACAAAATATTCAAATCATGCACAACCCCGATGACAAGCCAAGCAATTGTTTCATACTTTTGATGTTCTCAAACTTTTTCAACTTTCACGCAATACATGAGCGTGATCCTTGGACATAGAACTATAGGTGGAATAAAATATGGTGTATGTGGAGAAGACAAAAAGAAGGAGATAGTCTCACATCAACTAGGCGTATCAACGGGCTATGGAGATGCTTATCAATATATATCAATGTGAGTGAGTAGGGATTGCCATGCAACGGATGCACTAGAGCTATAAGTTTATGAAAGCTCAAAAAGAAACTAAGTGGGTGTGCATCCAACTCGCTTGCTCATGAAGACCTAGGGCAATTTGAGGAAGCCCATCATTGGAATTTAAAAGCCAAGTTCTATAATGAAAAATTCGCACTAGTATATGAAAGTGACAACATAGGAGACTCTCTATCATGAAGATCATGGTGCTACTTTGAAGCACAAGTGTGGTAAAAGGATTGTAAGATTGCCCCTTCTCTCTTTTCTCTCATTTATTTATTTTGGGCCTTCTCTCTTTGTTTTGCCTCTTTTTTTGTCTGGAGTCTCATCCTGACTTGTGGGGGAATCATAGTCTCCATCATTCTTTCCTCACATGGGACAATGCTCTAATAATGAAGATCATCACACTTTTATTTACTTACAACTCAAGAATTACAACTCCATACATAGAACAAAATATGACTCTATATGAAAGCATCTGGCGGTGTACCGGGATGTGCAATGAATCAAGAGTGACAATTATGTAAGAATTATGAACGATGGCTTTGCCACAAATACGATGTCAACTACATGATCCTGCAAAGCAATATGACAATGATGAAGCGTGTCATAACACTAGTAGAAAACAGGGCTTTGGTCCAGGCCGGGTTAGCCCATTAGTCCTGGTTCAGTCATGAACCGGGACTAATGTGAGCATTGGTCCCGGTTCATGTGGCAAAGGCATTAGTCCCGGTTCAAATGGGACCTTTAGTCCCGGTTGGTGCCACGAACCGGTACTAATGGGTGTGATGCCTATTAATACCGGTTCGTGGCACGAACCGGTACTAAAGGTTAGACCTTTAGTACCTACCGGTTCGTGCCACGAACCGGTACTAATGGGGTTTGAGGCATTAGCACTGGTTCGTGGCACGAACCGGTACTAAAGGTCCCATTTTCAAACTGTACCCCCCCTGTGGATCGCCTTTTCAGTTTTGTAAAAAGCAAAAGAAAATGATAAAAACTTCAAAAATTAAAATCCTTCGAGATGTAGTTATGTTACTACATCTACTAGTTAGGAAAATTTGAAAACTTAAATTTGGACATGTTTTGCAAAAAGTGTAGGGAAAATGTAAAACGGCTATAACTTTTGCATACTATGTCAGAAAAAGCGTATAATATATCAAAATGTTCAGCACGAAAATCCGTATCCGATTTTGACGGCCTACGGCCTGTTTGCAAATTTTTAGAATCCTCAAATTCTAAAAGGAAAAAAAGTTATGCTCAAATTTCAATTTTTTATTTTTAAAATTTTGTTAAATCTGGTCAAACTACTTATTCAAGAAGTATTAGTGTTACTAAATAATTATTCAAGAATATTAGTGTTACTAAATAATTATTTCAGTTTTTTTGAATTTTGGTCAAATCTGGTCAAATTGTGGTCAAACTGTGGTCAAACAATGGTCAAACTACTTATTCAAGAAATATTAGTGTTACTAAATAATTATTTCAGTGTTTATGAATTTTGGTCAAATCTGGTCAAAATGTGGTCAAACTGTGGTCAAACTACTTATTCAAGAAATATTAGTGTTACTAAATAATAATTATTTTTTAGAACAATAATTTCAAACTCAAACAGTGAAATGTGTGACTTCATGCTCAAGCTAAATTCCTGAGGGTTAATAGGATTGACATCTTACTAATGTCAGGAAAACAACAAGTGCAGACTTGGAAACGAGGGAGAATAGAACCCTGAAGTTAAGCGTGCTCAGGCTGGAGTAGTGAGATGGGTGACCGTCCGAGAAGTTAGATGATTTGAAATGATGAGGGGTGATTAGAGATTAGAGGTTAAATTGAGCAGTGATGAGGGTGATTAGAGATTAGAGGTTAAATTGAGCAGTGATGAGGGTGGTTAGAGATTAGAGGTTAAAATAATTCAGAAATTTGAAAATAAAAGAAATTTCAAAAAGAAAATTTTCAAAAAGAAATCATAAATTTTCCTTTAGTACCGGTCGGTGTTACCAACCGGGACTAAAGGTGGACCTCCAGGCAGCGGCCACGTGGACGGCCTTTAGTCCCGGTTCGTGTAAGAACCGGGACTAAAGGGGGAGGCTTTAGTAACGACCCTTTAGTCAAGCGGGACTAAAGGCCCTTATGAATCGGGACAAATACCCCTTTTTCTACTAGTGTAATAAACCGAACGGTGAAAAGTTGCATGGCAATATATCTTGGAATGGCTATGGAAATGCCATAATAGGTAGGTATGGTGGCTGTTTGAGGTGGGTGTATGGTACCGACAAAAGTTGCGCGGTACTAGAGAGCCTAGAAATGGTGGAAGGATGAGAGTGCGTATAATCCCTGGAGTCAACATTAGTCATAAAGAACTCACATACTTATTGTAAAAATCTATTAGTTACCGAAATGAAGTACTACGTGCATGCTCCTAGGGGGATAGATTGGTAGGAAAAGACCATCGCTCATCCCCGACCGCCACTCATAAGGAGGACAATCAATAAATAAGTCATGCTCCGACTTCATCACATAACGGTTCACCATACGTGCATGCTATGGGAATCACAAACTTTAACACAAGTATTTATACAATCCATAATTACTCACTAGCATGACTCTAATATCGCCATCTTTATATCTCAAAACAATCATAAGGAATCAAACTTCCCATAGTATTCAATGCACTTTATATGAAAGTTTTTATTATACCCCTCTCGGATGTCTATCATATTAGGACTATATTTATAACCAAAGCAAGTTACCATGCTGTTTAGAGACTTTCTAAATAATATAAGTGAGTCTTGAGAGTTCAATAATTTCTATAAAATAAAGCCACCGCCATGCTCTAAAAAGATATAAGTGATGCACTAGAGCAAAATTGCCTAGCTCAAAAGATATAAGTGAAGCAAATAGAGTATTCTAATAAATCATGATTCATGTGTGTCCCTCTCAAAAGGTGTGTACAGAAAGGATGATTGTGGCAAACTAAAAAGCAAAGACTCCTACCATACAGGACGCTCCAAGCAAAACACATATCGTGTGGTGAATAAAAATATAGCCTCAAGTGAAGTTACAGATAGACGAAGAAGAAAGAGGGGATGCCTTCCAGGGAATCCCCAAGCTTAGGCTCTTGGTTGTCCTTGAATATTACCTTGGGGTGCCTTGCGAATCCCCAAGCTTAGTCTCTTGCCACTCCTTATTCCATAGTCCATCAAATCCTTACCCAAAACTTGAAAACTTCTCAACACAAAACTCAACAGAAAATCTCATAAGCTCCGTTAGTATAATAAAATAAATCACCACTTTTGGTACTGTTGTGAACTCATTATTTATCTATATTGGTGTAATATATACTTTATTCCAACGTTTCCATGGTTCATACCCCCCGATACTACCCATAGAATCATCAAAATAAGCAAACAACACATAGAAAACAGAATCTGTCAAAAACAGAACAGTCTGTAGTAATCTGTAACTCCCGAATACTTATGTAACTCCAAAAATTCTTAACAATTAGGAAAACTTAAGAAAATTGTTTATTAATCTTATGAAAAAATAATCAATATTTAATCACGCTTCTGTTAAAAATGAGAATTGTTTTCCTGATCGCAAAATCTTCTGTTTTTCAGCAAGATCAAATCAACTATCACCGTAAGCCATCCCAAAGGTCTTACTTGGCACAAAAACTAATTAAAACACAAAACCACATCTAACCAGAGGCTAGATGAATTATTCAAAGAAAAATAGGAAATAAAAATATTGGGTTGTCTCCCAACAAGCGCTTTTCTTTAAAGCCTTTAAGCTAGGCGTTGATAATTTTGATGATGCTCACATGAAAGATAGCAATTGAAACACGAAAAGAGCATCATGTAGCATGTGAAAAACACATCTAAGTCTTACTTACTATGCATAGGCATCTTATAGGCAAACAAATTATCAAGGCAAGCAAATCCTAGCATATGCAAAGAAGAAGAAAGAAAGAATAGCAATCTCATCATAACAAGAGGTAATTTAGTAACATGAAGATTTACACAACCATATTTTCCTATCTCATAATAATTACATGTAGGATCATAATCAAATTCAACAATATAGCTGTCATATAAAATATTCTATTCATGAACCACATGCATGCAAAGTTGACACTCTTCCAAAATAGTGGGATTATCATAAATAAAGTCACGACTTCTCCAAACCCACTTTTATCAAAAATTTCATAAGATTGAACATCCTCCAAATATGTGGGATCTAAAGTTGACACTCTTCCAAACCCACTTTCAATATTATTGCAAACATTATTATCAATCTCATATTCCTTATGGGGTTTAAACAAATTTTCAAGATCATAAGGAGAATCACCCCAATCATGATCATTACATAAGTAGAGGACATAGAAAAATTAGCATCCCCAAGCTTAGGGTTTTGCATATTATTAGCACAATTGACATTAATAGAATTTATAATAACATCATTGCAATCATGCTTTTTGTTCAAGGATCTACGTGAATCACTTCATAAAGCACTTCATCACAGTTTTCAGATTCATGGATTTCAAGCAAAACATCATAAAGATAATCTAGTGCACTCAAGTCACTAGAAATTGGTTCATCATAATTGGATATTTTAAAAATATTAGCAAGTGGATGAGGATCCATAAACTTAGATTTTTAGCAAGCGAAGATGCATGCAAATAGAGGGTACATGGTAACACAAACAAAGATAGCAAACGAGCAAAAAGGCAAATTAAAAAGACGAACGGAAGAAGGGCGAAAGAAAAGGGTGATTTTTTTAAATCGTTTTAGAAGTGGGGGAGAGGAAAATGAGAGGCAAATGGCGAACAATGTAATGCAAGAGATGAGGGTTTATGATGGGTACTTGGTATGTCTTGACTTGGCATATATCTCCCCGGCAACGCGCCAGAAATTCTTCCTGCTACTTCTTGAGCTTGCATTCGTTTTTTCCTTGAAGAGGAAAGGGTGATGCAGCAAAGTAGAGATAAGTATTTCCTTTAGTTAGAGAACTAAGGTATCAATCCAGTAGGAGACAATGCACAAATCACCAATACCCGCACAAACAATCAAACAACTTGCACCCAACACGATAAAGTGTTTGTCCATCCCTTCACGGTTACTTGCAAAAGTGAAATCTAATAGAGATAGATGAAAATAAAAAAGGAAAAGTAAATATTTTTGGTATTTTTGGTTTATATATCGAAAAGTAAAAGATTGCAAAATAGTAGATCAGAAACTAATATGATGGAAAATAGATCGGAAACTTATATGATGGAAAGTAGACCCGGGGGCCATAGGTTTCACTAGAGGCTTCTCTCAAGATAGCAAATAACATGGAAGGGTGAACAAATTACTATCGATAAATTGAAAGAAAAGCGCAAGGTTATGACGATATCTAAGGCAATGATTATGAAATATAGGCATCACATCCGTGTCAAGTAGACTGAAACGATTCTGCATCTACTACTATTACTCCACACATCGACCGACTCCTGCCTGCATCTAGAGTATTAAGTTCATGAAGAACAGAGTAACTCATTAAGTAAGATGACATGATGTAGAGGAATAAACTAAAGAAACATGATGTAAACCCCATCTTTTTATCCTCGATGGCAACAATACAATACGTGCCTTGCTGCCCCTACTGTCACTGCAAGATTGAACCCAAAGCTAAGCACTTCTCCCATTGCAATAAAAACCAACCTAGTTGGCCAAACCAAACCGATAGTTCGAAGAGAATTACAAAGATATCAAATCATGCATAACATAATTCAGAGAAGATTCAAAAAAAATTCATAGATAAGCTGATCATAAATCCACGATTCATCGGATCTCGACAAACACACCGCAAAAGAAGATTACATCGGATAGATCTCCAAGAACATCAAGGAGAACATGGTATTGAGAATCAAAGAGAGAGAATAAGCCATATAGCTACTAGCTATGGACTCGTAGGTCTGTGGTAAACTACTCACACTTCATCGAAAGGGGAATATAGTTGATGTAGAAGCCATCCGTAATCGAATCCCCCTCCGTGAGATGCTTGATAAGCATACTGGATGGGATCTCAAGGGAACAGAAGGTTGCGGCGGTGGAAAAGTGTTTTCGTGGATACTTCTGGTGGTTTGGGAATATATGTGAATATATAGGCCAGAGAATTAGGTCAGGGGAGTCACCAGGGGCCCACAAGGTAGGGGCGCACCCTACCCCCTGGGCACGCCCTCCCCCCTTGCGGACGCCTCGTGGCTCTTCTGACTTGATCTGCAAGTCTCTGGGGTGTCTTTTGGTCCAAGAAAAATCACTGCGAAGGTTTTGTTCCGTTTGGTTTTCCTATTCTGCGAAACTCAAAAACAAGGAAAAAACAGAAACTGCCACTGGGCTCTAGGCTAATAGGCTAGTCCCAAAAATAATATAAAATGCCATATTAATGCATTTAAAATATCGAAAACAGATAATATAATAGCATGGAATAATAAAAAATTATAGATATGTTGGAGCGGTATCAATGAGAAAGTCTCATCGTAGTCAACCCCTTGAACTTGTCGAAAACCTTTTGCGACAAGTCGAGCTTTGTAGACAGTAACATTGCCATCAGCAGCAGTTTTCTTCTTGAAGATCCATTTATTCTCTATGGCTTGCCGATCATCAGGCAAGTCCACCAAAATCCATACTTTGTTCTCATACATGGATCCTATCTCAGGTTTCATGGCCTCAAGCCGTCTGTCGAAATTTGGGCTCATCATTGCTTCTTCATAGTTCGTTAGTTCGTAATGGTCTAGTAACATGACTTCCAGGACAGGATTACCATACTACTATGGTGCAGAACATGCTCAGTTCGACCTACGAGGTCTAGTAGTAACTTGATCTGAAGTTTCATGATCATCATCATTAGCTTCCTCTCTTGTTGGTGTAGGCATCACGGGAACGGATTTCTATGATGTGCTACTTTCCAAATTGAGAGAAGGTACAATTAACTCATCAAGTTCTACTTACCTCCCACTCACTTCTTTCGAGACAAACTCCTTCTCTAGATATGTTCCATTCTTGGCAACAAAGATCTTGCCATCGGATCTGAGGTAGAAGGTGTACCCAATTGCTTCCTTAGGGTATCCTATGAAGACACACTTCTCCGATTTGGGTTCAAGCTTACCAGGCTGAAGCCTTTTGACATATGTGTTGCAACCCCAAACTTTAAGAAACTATAGCTTAGGTTTCTTGCCAAACCACAGTTCATACGGTGTCATCTCAACGGATTTAGATGGTGCCCTATTTAACGTGAATGCAGCTGTCTCTAATGCATAACCCCAAATCGATAGTGGTAAATCGGTAAGAGACATCATAGATCACACCATATCTAATAAAGTACGGTTATGATGTTCGGACACACGATTACGATGTGGTGTTCCAGGTGGCGTGAGTTGTGAAACTATTCCACATTGTTTTAAATGAAGATCAAACTCGTAACTCAAATATTTGCCTCCACGATCAGACCGTATAAAATTTATTTCTTATTACGATGATTCTCCACCTCACTCTGAAATTCTTTGAACTCTTCAAATGTTTCAGACTTGTGTTCCATTAAGTAGATATACCCATATCTGCTCAAATCATCTCTGAAGGTCAAAAAATAACGATACCCGCCGCGTGCCTCAACACTCATTGGACATCATACATCGGTATGTATTATTTCCACTAAGTCATTGGCTCGCTCCATTGTTCCGAAGAACGGAGTTTTAGTCATCTTTCCCATGAGGCATGGTTCGCAAGTATCAAATGATTCATAATCAAGTGATTCCAAAAGCCCATCTGCATGGAGTTTCTTCATGCGCTTTACACCAATATGACATAAACGGCAGTGCCACAAATATGTTACACTATCATTATCAACTTTGCATCTTTTGGCATCAATATTATGAATATGTGTATCACTACAATCGAGATTCAACAAAAATAGACCACTCTTCAGGGGTGCATGACCATAAAAGATATTACTCATATAAATAGAACAACCATTATTCTCTGATTTAAATGAATAACCGTCTTGCACTAAACAAGATCCAGATATAGTGTTCATGCTCAACGCTGGCACCAAATAACAATTATTCAGGTCTAAAACTAATCCCAAAGGTAGATGTAGAGGTAGCGTGCTGACAGCAATCACATTGACCTTGGAACCATTCCCGACGCGCATCGTCACCTCGTCCTTAGCCAATCTTCGTTTAATCCGTTGCTCCAATTTTGAGTTACAAATATGAGCAGCCGAACCGGTATCAAATACACAGACGCTACTACGAGAATTTGTAAGGTACACATCAATAACATGTATATCAAACATACCTTTGTTCAATTTGCCATCCTTCTTATCCGCCAAATACTTGGGGCAGTTCCGCTTCCAGTGACCAGTCCCTTTGGAGTAGAAGCACTCAGTTTCAGGCTTGGGTCCAGCTTTGGGCTTCCTCCCGGGAGTGGCAACTTGCTTGCCATTCTTCTTGAAGTTCCCCATCCTTCCCTTGCCCTTTTTCTTGAAACTAGTGGTCTCATTAACCATCAACACTTGATGCTCCTTCTTGATTTCTACATCCGCAGCTTTGAACATTGCGAAGAGCTTAGGAATTGTCTTATCCATCCCTTGCATATTATAGTTCATCACGAAGCCTTTTTAGCTTAGTGGCAGTGATTGAAGAACTCTGTCAATAACACTATCATCTGGAATGTTAACTCCCAGATGAGTCAAGTAATTATGATACCCAGACATTCTGAGTATGTGTTCACTGACAGAACTATTCTCCTCCATCTTGCAGCTATAGAACTTGTTGGAGACTTCATATCTCTCAACCGGGACATTTGCTTGAAATATTAACTTCAACTCATGGAACATCTCATATGCTCCATGACATTCAAAACATCTTTGAAGTCCTGATTCTAAGTCGTAAAGCATGGCACACTGAACTATCGAGTAGTCATCAGATCGAGCTTGCCAGACGTTCAAAACATCAGCATCTACTCCTGTAGCAGGCCTTTCACCTAGTGGTGCATCAAGGACATAATTCTTCAGTGTAGCAATGAGGATAATCCTCAAGTTACGGACCCAGTCTGTGTAGTTGCTACCATCATCTTTCAACTTAGCTCTCTCTAGGAACACATTAAAATTCAGGGGAATGGTATCACGGGCCATTGATCTACAACATAGATATGCAAATACTATAAGGACTAAGTTCATGATAAATTAAGTTCAATTAATCAAATTACTTAAGAACTCCCACTTAAATAGACATCCCTCAAGTCTTCTAAGTGATACGTGATCCAAATCAACTAACCCATGTCCAATCATCACGTGAGATGGGGTAGTCATCAATGGTGAACATCTCTATGTTGATCATATCTACTATACGATTCATGTTCGACCTTTCGGTCTCCAATGTTCCAAGGCCAAGTCTGTACATGCTAGGCTCATCACGTTTAACCCAAGTATTCCGCATGTGCAAAACTGTCTTGCACCCGTTGTATGTGAACATAGAGTCTATCACACCCGATCATCACGTGGTGTCTCAACACGAAGAACTGTAGCAATGGTGCGTACTCAGGGAGAACACTTTTACCTTGAAATTTAGCGAAGGGATCAGCTTATAATGCTACCGCCGTACTAAGAAAAATAAGATGCATAGAAGATAAACATCACATGCAATCAAAATATGTAACATGATATGGCCATCATCATCTTGTGCTTTTGATATCCATATCCAAAGCATCTTCATGATCTCTGTCGTCACCGGCTCGACACCTTGATCTCCATCGTTGCATCATGGTCGTCTCGCCAACTATTGCTTCTACAACTATCGATAACGCATAGTGATAAAGTGAAGCAATTACATGGCGTTTGCATTTCATACAATAAAGAGACAACCATAAGGCTCCCTGCTACTTCTTGAGCTTGCGTTGTTTTTTCCCTTGAAGAGGAAAGGGTGATGCAGCAAAGTAGAGATAAGTACTTCCCTCAGTTTGAGAACCAAGGTATCAATCCAGTAGGAGACAACGCACAAGTCACCAAATACCTACACAAACAATCAAACAACTTGCACCCAACACAATACAGGGGTTGTCAATCACTTCACGGTTACTTGCAAAAGTGAGATCTGATAGAGATAGATAAATGGTAAAATAAATACTTTTGGTATTTTTGGTTTATAGATTGGAAAGTAAAAGATTGCAAGATAGTAGATCGGAAACTTATATGATGGAAAATAGGAACTTGTATAATGGAAAATAGACCCGGGGGCCATAGGCTTCACCAGAGGCTTCTCTCATGATAGCAAATAATACGGTGGGTGAATAAATTACTGCCGAGCAATTGATAGAAAAATGCAAAGTTATGACAATATCTAAGGCAATGATCATGAATGTAGGCATCACATCCGTGTCAAGTAGACCGAAACGATTCTGCATCTACTACTATTACTCCACACATCGACCGCTATCCATCATGCATCTAGAGTATTAAGTTCATAAAGAACGGAGTAACGCATTAAGCAAGATGACATGATGTAGAGGAATTAACTCAAGAAATATGATGAAAAACCCATCTTTTTATACTCGATGGCAACAATACAATACGTGCCTTGCTGCCCCTACTTCACTGGGAAAGGACACCGCAAGATTGAACCCAAAGCTAAGCACTTCCCCCATTGCAAGAAAACCCAATCTAGTTGGCCAAACCAAACCGATAGTTCGAAGAGAATTACAAAGATATCAAATCATGCATATAAGAATTCAGAAAAGATTCAAATAATATTCATAGATAAGCTGATCATAAATCCACAATTCATCGGATCTCCGCAAACACACCGCAAAAAGTATTACATCAAAAATATCTCCAAGAACATCGAGGAGAACATGGTATTGAGAATCAAAGAGAGAGAAGAAGCCATCTAGATACTAGCTATGGACCCATAGGTTTGTGGTATACTACTCACGCTTCATCGGACGGGCAATAGAGTTGACGTAGAAGTCCTCCGTGATCGAATCCTCCCAAGTGGTGCTTTAAAAGGTCCCTAGATGGGATCTCACGGGACCAAAAGGTTGCAGTGATGGAAAAGTATTTTCGTGTATGCCTCTGTTGGTTGGGGATATATGGGAATATATAGGCGCAAGAATTAGGTCTGGAGGTGCACGAGGGGCCCACAAGGGTGGGGGCGCGCCCTCCGTCCTTATGGCCACCTCGTGGCTCCTCCGACTTCATCTCCAAGTCTCCTGGTTGTCTTCTGATCCAAGAAAAATCATCGCGAAGGTTTTATTCCGTTTGGACTCCGTTTGGTATTCCTTTTCTGTGGAACTCAAAAAACAGGGGGAAAACAGGAACTGGCACGCGGCTCTAGGTTAATAGGTTAGTCCCAAAAATAATATAAAATAACATATTGATGCATATAAAACATCCAAAACAGATAATATAATAGCATGGAACAATAAAAATTATAGATACGTTGGAGACGTATCAAGCATCCCCAAGCTTAATTCATGCTCGTCCTCGAGTAGGTAAATGATAAAAACTGAATTTTTGAGGTGGAATGCTACCTAACATATTTATCCATGTAATTATTTTATTGTGGCATGAATGTTCAGATCCGTATGATTCAAAACCAAAGTTTAATATTAACATAAAAACAATAATACTTCAAGCATACTAACAAGGCAATTATGTCTTCTCAAAATAACATGGCCAAAGAAAGCTTATCCCTACAAAATCATATAGTCTAGTTATGCTCCATCTCCATCACACAAAATATTCAAATCATGCACAACCTCAATGACAAGCCAAGCAATTGTTTCATACTTTTTATGTTCTCAAACTTTTTCAACTTTCACGCAATACATGAGCGTGAGCCATGGACATAGCACTATAGGTGGAATAGAAGGTGGTTGTGGAGAAGACAAAAAGAAGGAGATAGTCTCACATCGACTAGGCTTATCAACGGGCTATGGAGATGGCCATCAATAGATACCAATGTGAGTTAGTAGGGATTGCCATGCAATGGATGCACTAGAGCTATAGTTTTTTAAAAGCTCAAAAAGAAACTAAGTGGGTGTGCATCCAACTCACTTGCTCATGAAGACCCAGGGAAATTTGAGGAAGCCCATCATTGGAATATATAAGCCAAGTTCTATAATGAAATATTCCCACTAGTATATGAAAGTGACAACATAGGAGACTCTCTATCATGAAGATCATGGTGCTACTTTGAAGCACAAGTGTGGTAAAAGGATAGTAGCATTGCTCCTTCTCTCTTTTCTCTGATTTATTTTTTTATTTGGTCCTTGTTTCATTTGTTGGCCTCTTTTTTTCGTCCGGAGTCTCATCCCGACTTGTGGGGGAATCATAGTCTCCATCATCCTTTCCTCACATGGGACAATGCTCTAATAATGAAGATCATCGCACTTTTATTTACTTACAACTCAAGAATTACAACTCGATACTTAGAACAAAATATGACTCTATACAAATGCCTTCGGCGGTGTACCCACTACTGTAGGATACTGCTAACGTGACACTACGATCAGAGACCCTTTGACGAAACTGTGTGCGATGCATTAGTTGCAAACGCTGGTGTAAAAAACGTCAAAAAAGGTGGAAAATGTTTGTGTTGGCGGAGCCATAAAAAATGGTTCAGATTTTAGTTGCGTGTGCGATGCAGGGCACACGGTTAATCCATTCGAACTGTTTACGATGAGGCAGAACAACAGAAACGGGCAGCCATATCAATGTGTGTGTGCGATATACGACATACGGTTCACTCGGACAAACTGTTTTTGATTAGGGAACACAACAAAAACGGTTCAACTTAACAAGATGTGTGTGATATGCGGCATACAGTTCACATGGATGAACTGTTTGCGATGAGCCAAAAGAACACAAACAAATCCTGTAAACAAGATGTGTGTGATACTTGGCAAACAGCCGACTCGGATGAACTGTTTGCGATGAGAAATTACAACACAGACGGTTAATATAGTTAATTCGTGTGCGATTCTGTGTGTACAAAAACCTTTGAAATATGCAAACTAGTTGATTGCAGTGGCTAGGAGTATCGCACACTATGCATCTGCGAGTACTCGTGTGCAATGATTAGTAAGTTACACATACGTTTCCTTATGTTAACATGTGTGTGAATTTTCAATATGGACGGTTAATATGCAAATGCCTTCTGGACATCGGGCACATGCTTAAAAACTCAATGAAATGTGTACGCTATTAATACTTTCCATGAAAATTTAAGAACTTGGGTAACAACATTTGAGTAACACACACACACACACACATACACACATATATATATATATATATATGGTAACGCTATTCTAAGCGTGAGTGTAGAATAGCTTATTCTACACCCCCTAGTAATGCTATATACAAAATCTAGTAAAACGATGTACAAAATGTAGTAATTCAGAAATTTTTTTTTATCACCCAAGTTTGTAATTTACTACATTTTTACGAAAATTACTACATTTTAAATAGTGTGTTACTATATTTTATATGTACCATTACTGGGTATAGAATAAGCTATTATACACTCACGCTTAGTTTAGCGTTAATATATATATATATATATATATATATATATATATATATATAGGAAAAGGCAAAGATATAAAGTTTCTCCAGAGAGATTGCAATCACGGACGCTCATATGTGTTGGGATCTACTCCCTCACCTTTCCCTCTTTGCATTTTTTCACTTTTAAGCGATTGATGAATAATTCCTCTTATAGCCAAACCTGGACCACTCAGCCTGCTTCCAGCCTAGTAGCACGCAGTAGTAGGCTGGCAGGACGGCAGGTTTGGCAGTCATGGGCCCGTGATTGCATCCGGACGAAAGGTTCTGGAGAACCGTCGGCCCATGTATGTGATCAGTGCAAACCTTACTCGTTGTTTCTCTCCTGCTCGTTTATCCACCCCGTCACTCTCTCTCTCTCTCCCTTGTTCTCCATCCCATCCAGATCCCGCCGCCCAAACCCTCTCACCCTTCCCCTCCACAGCGAGCCACCCCTACCATCCTGGCGAGTCGCACCGCCGCAACCCTCTCCGCCCTCATCTCGTGCTCCCCTTCCCTTCATCATGCTACTCAACGGGCTCCCTCCCTCTTCTGCTGCACAAAAACCAGCGAGATCTGGGGAGATGGGGCACATCGATATCGTCGTCAACCTCGCCGAGCTTGATCCGGGGAGACCAGGCCCCCGGCCTGCCGTAGTGCTGGACGCTGTGGATGTCTCCTCCCACTGGCGGGAGACGCGGGGCCTGTCACGGGCTTACCCGGGGATGTCGCCGGTCGGCACGACCTGTACTGCTTCCTGCTGGCCTCTCACGGCCTCCTCCTGGTCCACAGCTACTCCGTGACTCCAAATTGGCGGCATTGAAAAAAGGCATGTTTTTTTGTGCTCGAACTCCTTGCTTCTTCCCTTTGATTGTTGGTGGATGTGTGAGTTTGTGGTTGCTCAGGCTGGAGAGGTCGTCAAGCTGCAAAAGGAGTAGTAGCCATATTACTACTACTAATTTGTATATATTACTTACCAGGACCTTGAACGAATCCAATTCTTTCTAGTTATCTTCTTTGTTGTTCTTAATTCCCCCTCCCCTGCTCCCTGATCCGGGCCTATTCCTAATTTTTTTTGTTTGGTTTCCTGTGTGATGCATTTTGGATTTGATGACGCAGGTGACTAGCCGTAGATGTGGTCTAGTGTCCCAAGCTTCTGCCTCGAGGTAACGATGCTTCGCAAAGAATCATGACGGTGCTGCCTTGTGCCCGCCACGCGCAGAACTGTGGGTCGTGAGGAGGAAGACAAGGCCGCAGACGAGAAATTCGAGACTGCGGTGGCAGCAAACATAACTTGAGCCTGATTATTTTTTTGCTAGCTTGGTGTTCTGCTTTCATAGGTTTGGAGCTCTAAATTTAAGCTTTTGCTTTGGATCTTCAATTGATCCACAGGCTTCTGATCATTCTGAACAAATGCTTGAGCTCTTTGTTGTTTGATGTGATTTTGGAAATTATTAGATTTTGGAAAGTTGTTTGCTTTCCCTTGATCGATTTCTGAATCTCCTCCCTTCTTTAGTGGAGCTCCTTGCAAGTGTTGTGTTAATGCATGGTTAAATTCTATTTTGGTGTTGGCTGTTGAGAATATGAGATGAGACAAGCAATGAAACGGACTGTCTGGATAAGCACAGGAATGGTGTTCCTTGGATAGGTCAGGCATTGGAGAGGGAACGACAAGCTGCAGCAGCGAGAGGTCTTGCCTCTTTCTGCTGTTCTTGCTTCTCCCCTATTATTTTTGAGTTGGTTGTCTTGGAGAGGGAATGACAAGCTGTAGAGGCCAGAGTAGTAGGAGCAGCAGATTCAACTCCCACGACATGTTCTACATTGTTCTACATTTTTCTGTAGCAGTATTTGTTTTGGTCCAACTGAATTAGTTTTGACTGAATCTTACTCTCTGCAGTATGAGATTTGTTCTCTAGTTCAAACTGCGCGTTAACTGTTTAATGGAATGTCTTTAAAAAAACTGTTTGATGGAATGCCAGAAAAGAATGCATGTTTTTTTCTTGGCTGAAAATTCGTTCCGAGTGTTCTGTTTTTTCTATCTGGTAATTGCATTGGCCTCAGAGTTGATTCCCACTTTTAATTCATTTGGTGT
Organism: Aegilops bicornis; assembly: GCA_021605145.1. NCBI lineage: Eukaryota > Viridiplantae > Streptophyta > Magnoliopsida > Poales > Poaceae > Aegilops > Aegilops bicornis. The sequence continues at coordinate 178,947,157 of CM038669.1, forward strand.
GGTTTTCTACGTGAAGCAAAACTACTTTGGTTGTATTTTAGAATCATCGGCTAGGTGCCATACAGATCCTGCCTTGCTCCGTACTACTGTACTAAGGAATTATGGGTGCACTTGATCTATTTTGTTTATCTGGATTTTACGCTTCAGTAGACATCAGTTCCTCTCCGAGAAAATGGAAATCTTAGCTCCTGGCTGGATGGCTTTTACGGCAGTGGACAAAGCTTGTTGACTGCAGTGCTACCAGTGTAATAGACCTAGCTTAGTAAGCATAGTATTTCGCTTTAAGATACATAAATGGACGAGGAAGTTCTGCACAGAGAGGATAGACATGCCAATGGCCGCTCTCTGAATATCGGCGAATTTGGAGGATGGCTTCCTTCCCTGTGTCTAGCTTCACCCAGGGCGCGGTGATCACCAGTGCGGTAGGTAAACCAAAAACGTTCTCCATTGATGGTGGTGGTTGGGTTGGTTTCTAGCACCGCAACGTTTTTCACCCAAGGCTGATGTGTGTTTTGGCAGCTTCTACAGTCTGACGGCGTGCAACACCCGTGGTTATTAAAGCCGTGAAACTAGGGCACGCGGTCAGATGCATTGGTGTATGAACAGGACGTGCAGGGCAATACGCGCCAGACGGACTCAAAGTAGGTACTGCATGCTTAACAATGACACACGGATGCGATTTTGAACCTTACCATTCGTGGTTTAAGACATTTTGACAAAGAATCAGGACGTATCAGGGCATTTACAATGGTTGATAAGACAGTCTTATCTTAAATCTTGCATGTAATTTAGAGATGACAAAAAAATGTCTATAATGTGTCATCTCTTAGCCTTATCTTCAATAACTAGTCATTCCTAAAAATGCGGTGAGACAAATTGTGCTAAGAGATCATCTCTTGTCTTCTCTTAAATAAGAGAAGACAAGTCTTTTCTTATGAGTTCTCTCTCCTCTACCTTATCATTTATCCTAGGTGACACTTCTAAGATAGTATCATTGTACATGCCCTCACCATGGCCGGGGATTCCGTATCGCACGCTCGTGCGTTCCGCTTTCACCAGTAAGCGGTGTGGCAATGATGGCAGCTGTTCAATGAGCAGATGCACATACAGATGTGGATGAGAAAAAACAACATCAACGTAATTAACTGACAACGTCATCTATAGATGCCAAGCAGCTCAGCCACCCAAACAAAATCCAATGGAAAGGATTGAGTCAACCAAACAAATACCAGTGTTCTTTTGAGATCGGGACATAGCCGTTTTCAAGCATACGACACAAAATGAGAAGTTCACGGCTTTGCGCAATGACGCGTGAGTTTCAACAGATGCGTCATTGTGGTAGCTTGATCCTCGTTTTATCTTTGTTCATGACATTTCTAACTGATCCTTATCTGGTTGTAAGGTAGTATATTTTGAGTTTTTTGTTCTCTAACTTGCACCTAGCCGACCCCTTATAACGGTCAGTGGAGTAAAAAAATTACAGCATCCCTATTTATCCGAGTATATTTACTCCGGCTCGCGGCGGCCGAGTAAAATTCTCTCCCTCTCCTTTACCCCCTCTTCTCCCCCTCGCCCCGTCGCCGGCGCGTCCCCTGTCCCAATCCGCCGCCTCTCTCCTCCCAAATGGCCGGACGCGGTGGCCAGAGATCCCCTCCGCCGATCTGCGTCGCGGATCTGCGCCGCCATGCCCGCGGGTCATCATCCGCCACCACTACCTCGAGCCGCCGCTGCTTGCCCGATCCGCCCGCTGCCACGCCCCTCACCCGATTTGAGGACTTCCCGGAGCTCCCGCCGCCGCAGTCAACGAGGAACTACCTTCGTGTCTGGCAGCGGTCATGCGGGACGTGGGTGGCGGAAACTGACCGGTGGCAGGTGAGGTACCACGGCGCTGCCGCCCGACTCAACTTCCCCTTTGGGACGGCGTCGGTCCACCTTGTCCCGCCGTAGCAGGGGGTGGTGAGCGCTCGGATGACACAGGAGGACCGCGAGGCTCGGGAACGCCTCGAGGTGGAGGCCGCCAACGAGGCCTATATGGATGACCTCCGTCGGCAGCACCTGGAGCTCGTTTACGCGGAGCGGGCAATATTCGATGTCAAAGGAGGGCGGCGAGGAGGAGGAGATCAACGTCGAGAAGTGGCGGAGCGTCTTCCCCGGCGGCAACGATGATGTCACCGGCCCGGACACGGCTCTCATCGAGGTCGGCGCTTGCATTTGCAGTGACAGACGAGCAGCGACATGGCATCGTGCTCACACATAGCGGTCACAACGATGGGCGAGGTGATTCGCTGGACCAGATGAGGCGTGTAGCTCTAAGGTGTTGGTGAAGTTGCAAGCGCTAGTGCATGGGCACAAAGTTCGGAAGTAGGTGAACATGAAGATGAGGTGCATGCAACGCCGGTGCACACATTCCGCGATTCTCCCGGCCGGAATCTCTATTTTCCGCTGGCGTGGCCGGGCAGCAGCAAGTCCATCTACAACATTGACCCATCCATGTTCTGGGGCTCCAAGTGAGAACCAGCCGCCACTGCGTAACCAACTCTCAAGTCCTGACGATATTTTTGGTTTGGCTCTATCCTCTCCGTTGGATCTTGTTTGGGGTGGCTGATATAGGGGCGCCAGTTACAGCGTGACTTGCAAGAGCAAAGTCACCTGATCTCGGTCCCCCCACCCCAACCCACAGCAAAAGATCATGTCGCTGCTGGCGTTGGCGGCGGTACCCAGTGCTAAGGCGCCGAGGCAAGTGGAGGCGACATCAACCACTTGAGGCGGCTGAGGAACCTCGGGTTGGGGGCTTCACACTGCGGCCAGGCGCGGCTCCCTGGCCATGCTAGTGGCGCTGGCGATGGTGGGCATGGGGGCGGCCATGGATCTGGAACTCACCTAGATTCATCATCTATTCTTCACTTGGATGGTCAACGACGTGATGAGGGCTCCGATGAGGGGATGGAGGATCTCCACTGGAGTACCGGCGACGACATACGTCTTCATGGTAAAACCCCGCGCCTTTCCAACCAGCCACGTGATCAGGACCCACCAACAACATCCAACACCGTGTAATTTTTTTACGATGTGTGCGTGTTAAATCAAATGTTAAAGGACTAGAAAGAGAAAGAGAGGAAGATAGAGGGAGAGAGGAAGAGAGGGAGAAAAAGAGAGAGGGAGAGAGAGATAGACAGAGAGAGAGAGAGAGGTAAAGAGAGGGGAGGAGCGATAGATAACTAGATATATCACCGCAAGACTTACATTACACAAGAACCTCCATCTTACATTGACAGAACCATGCATACCCACCCGAGGGCACCTTTTTATGCGCACGACAACCTTCTCCATAAGGTGATCATTGCACCCACTAACACCATTCCCATGTAAGTTTTTTATGATGTGTGCACGTTAAATGAGATATTAAATGACTAGAGAGACAACGAGGCCCTTTCTACTGCATCGACAAATCATGTAGGAACCTCCAATATGCACTGCGAGAACCACCAATCCACATACAATAGGAACCCTTTCATAAGGAACGAGAACCCTTCCCATATGTAGTAGATCCTTGGGATATCGACGCCCCTTTCCATGTGAGAGCAAAACGGGCCATCATTTTTCATTTTTTTGACACGCGGTTTTTGGGTGGGAACCCATCTTTATGGATGAACCCCTCCCCCTGTCTGAATCGACAAACCACACGGGAACCTTTGTTACGCAATGCGAGAACAACCCACACACATACAGTATGAAGCATTTCTTAAGGAACGGGAACCCTTTCCATATATGGTCATACCGTGAGCATATAGACGACACAATTCCCGTGTAAGTTTTTTTAGGATGTGCATGTGTTAAATGAGATGTTAAATGACTAGGGAGAGAACATGACCCTCCTTCGACCGCATTGACATATCATGCGGAAACCTTCGATATGTACATCGAGAACCACCACTTCACGTACCATTGGAACCCTTTCTAAAGGAACGAGAACCCTTTCCACATATAGTAGATCATGAGCATATCGACGCCCCTTTTCCATGTGAGAGCAAAACTAGCCATCATTTTTCATTTTTCGGCACACGGTTTTTGGGTGGGGGCACATCTTTATGGCTGAACGAGCCCCCCTTCGTCCGAATCGACAGACCATGCGGGGCCCTTTGTTATGCACTGCGAGAACCACCCATGCACGTACAATATGAACCATTTCTAAAGGAACGAGAACCCTTTTCATATATAGTCAAATCGTGAGCATATAGACGACACCATTCCCATGTAAGTTTTTTAGGATGTGCACGTGTTAAATGAGATGTTAAATGACTAGGGAGAGAACATGACCCTCCTTCGACTGCATCGACAAATCATGCGGGAACCTTCAATATGTACTGTGAGAACCATCAATCCACATACAATAGAAACCCTTTCTAAAGGAACAAGAACCCTTTCAATATATAGTAGATTGTGAGCATATCGATGCCCCTTCCCATGTGAGAGCAAAACTAGCCATCGTTTTTCATTTTTTGACAAACGGTTTTTGGGTGGGGGCACATCTTTATGGTTGAAAGAGCCCCCCATTCGTCCGAATAGACATACCATGTGGGGCCCTTTGTTATGCACTGCGAGAATGACCCACACACGTACAATATAAACCATTTCTTAAGGAACGGGAACCCACACAGGTACAATATGAGCATATAGACGACACCATTTTCGTGTAAGTTTTTTACAAGGTGTGGGCGTTAAATGAGATGTTAAATGACTAGAGAGAGAGAGGGGGGGGGGGGGTAGATAGATAGCTAGATAGCTAGATATAGCATCACCACAACACTTACAATACATAAGAACCTTCATTTTACATTGTCGGAACCATGCATACCCGACACGGGGCACCTTCTTGCATTTGAACGTGAACCTTTCATATTCATAGAAAGGCGCGGTCAGGAAATTAAAAGTTCAGAGTGATTTATTAGAGTTCCTGAGGTGCCTTATGAACGTATATATAATAAGTGCATTCATATTCATAGTAAGGTCTCGTTAGTGCAAACTAAAAGTTCAGAGAGAGAGAGAGAGAGATATTAGAGTTCCTGTGCTATATGAACATACGAAAAGTGCTTCATATTCATACTAAGGGAGGCTTGGATGGCCGCCGCCAGTGCTGCCTGGTACGTAGCCTCCTCCTCCTCCTGCTCCTCCGGCTTGGAGACGGGGGGCATTCTCCATGAAGAACCTTCAAAAAACAACACTTCGAACTGAAATATTGCAAAGAACTAGCGTTTCACACCAACAGAACCGGGCGACATGTCATGGAGGGAGGAGGTGCGTTCGGCATGAAGAACCTTAAAAAAACTACACTTCGAATTGAAATCCATGCATGCGAGAATTTTTTTGTCGGGTTATATTTTATACATTTTAGTATGCGTTTAAAATGCAATTTAAAAAATCAGGATCATATGCTTCCTGATGCCAAAGCACCACTCCCGTGAACCATGCGACCAAGAATCTTCAAACTAAAATAACATAGTACGAGAGTAGATAGAATAATCATTTACCAACCATATTCATCTAAGGTCAATTCCAAGGCATTCTTGGCTGGCGCGACGGGCACGGGCGAGGGTAGGCACAGGCGAGGGCTGACGCGGCCGGTGCGTGAGCTCGCGGGAAGGTGGGGAGGGCGTGGCGGTAGATGGCGCGGGCTAGAGCTGGCGCAGCCAACGCGCGAGCTCGCGGGGAGGCCAGGAGGACACGGGCGAGCGAGCGCGCCGGCAGGCGGCATGGAGGGGGTAGCGAGGCGACGCTGGTGGCAGGCGGGCGTTAAGCGGGCGAGGGGCCCTGAATGGTAGGTAGGCAGGGTGCGGGTGCGGCCGAGGTGGCGAGCGGAGAGGCGGCGCAGGGTGGATGTTTTTTCACCCATTGCCACCCCAAACGGACGAAATCCAGACGAAACAAACGTTTGTTTGGGTTCTAGCGTTGGAGTTGGCCTAATCACCGAGAGGCCGTGAGGGCAACTCTAATGCACAACCCAAAATCGTCCACTCGCATCTGTTTGGAGGTAAATGGATAGAAATCGCGGCCCAACACGCCGAAGTTTGGGTCGCATTTGCGACCAAATGGTCATGCGCGGACAGTCACGACGCGTGCCCTTGTCCGCCCATGGCCTGCCCATCAGTGACACACCCGTCCCTTTTTCTATTCCCCCTCCCACGAAACTCCGGCCGCACACCCCCCCTCTCCCTTCTCGTCGTCCCTAGCCACCTCTGCCGCGGCCGTGTAACTGCCGAGCACGACTGTGTGCTCTCCACACCACGAGCTGTCAAACCCTCCGCCCCGCCTTTAGCACAACCGGCGGCCTGATTTGGAGCGGATCTAGGCAGATTTGTGCGCGGCAGGCTACTGGAGGCTGCGGCACGCCATGGACTGGCCGGGTACCTATCCGTGCAGCCCCGACAACGCCCCCAGACCGCATGCAGGTACTGACTCCGCCTTTAGCCGCTCGGATCTAATGCGTAGGCGGGTCGGCAAATACACCAATGGCCGTCGTCCGAGCTTGGTGGTGGCTCAAATGCTCGTTAGCGCACCGATGCCGCTCATAAAGTGCCATGACTATCCACTGAAGGTCGTGCGCCGCATGTCTACAATGCCGGAACACCCCGGATGGGTGTTTGTCAAGTGCAAAAATGATGGGGCATGTGCTAGTTTAGCTTCGGTTGTGATTCCAGATTCGGTTTGTTTTGTTTACAATCAAATATTTTATTGTGTAGGATTGATGCAACTTTTGGTTTTGGGAAGAAGAATACTCGATGTACTGATAGCATGCAATTTAGTAGATGTTCATGCACTTCTTTCTAAAGTAGACGATAGAGATGAGAGTAGATGTGCGGAAGCAATGTCTACTTCTTTAGACACGAAAAAAAAATATTCAAGATCAAGACTCCGCAGGTCAACAATGAATGCATCAAGGTACTAATCCAATTTACAGATCAGTTGTGGAAGTTTGATATGTTTTAAAATGCTTTCTTGTAGTTCTTGTTTTCTTTGGACTTGTTATTCTAGCCAAGATTTGGTGAATGTATTTCAATGTATCACAAAAATCATTGATGAAAATAATAAAAAATGAGACACGACCCCATTGTCACCTCTGAACGGATGAAATCCGAACAAAATTAACATCTATTTGGGATATTTGGGGTCGTGCTTCCTCCCCTAGAAAAATATCTCCTTCTTCCGTCTCTTGTCCAACCTCTGTGACCCGTACAAACTACCCCGGCCTCGGCCACAAGGTTATCTCGGGCTCCCTCCCGTCCATCAGATCCAGCCGCCTTGGGCACGACCACGAGCTCGTCCTCCTCGATCTGCTCAAGATCGATACATCCGCACCGTCACCGCATCTGGTCCTCCTTGACCTCCGCCGAGCACAGCAGGTCCACGAGGTCGGTCGTCGTCATGGGATCCCCACCACCGCCGCGTTCTCTCCTTCGTCGACCACCACTCTGGTGCAGGCTGCTTCAGCCCTATTATGGTGTTCGTCGAGGTTCGTGCCGCCATGCATGCGTCGGTCGCCGAGCTTAGCTCGAGGAACTCCGCTGCCCACTACCACTACGACGGCCATGACCTCCCTTCGCCTTCATCCTGTAGTGGTTTCCGAGTTTTCCCTCTAAAATGCAGCTTTGGTTTCTTTTTGTTTATCTCTTTGGTGGCCGCTTCTATCGTTTCTGTGATCCAGTTGCTTCTGGATGCATGAATTTTTTGTTTGACTCATGTGTGCATAGGTATCCTCATCTAATCTGCACATGACTTTGTATATGTATGTCTAGAGCTAGCTTTCTTGATAATAATACAATGCGGCCCGCCTCACCTCTTCATCCTCTGTTGCTCCTACTCTTCCCCATGTTCTGATCCGGAATTTTTGGGTCATTTTAGAAGATTGTTGAAGTACAGTACTTTTCTTATTCCCTGCATCATGGCTTGCCCAGCTAGCGTGAGAGGCTTGCTACTTGTTTTTCTGTACTAGAATAACAGAAACTTTTGCAGTACTACCATTGATTTTGTGCATTTTCCACATTTTATTTATTCCTTGTTTAACTTGTTGAAACAACCAATGGAGCAGCGTTTTGTTTCCTCTAAGATCTCCAATCTGGATCTCAACATTTTCTTGCCTGAACTCAGCATTTTTTTGGGTGTCATTAAGCCTTGATGAGGTTTTGGATGATTATACATGTGTGAATATTATTTTCCTCATAACCATTATAATTTTCACTCATACTCTAGAAACCACCATAATTTTCATGACCAACCTTTAATATTGGCACCGATAGGCCCTGTGATATGGTTTCAGATGCTACTGGTGCCCACAGAACTGCTCTGGACTTAAAAAAAAGATAATCGCTCTCGACTATACTTAATAAAAAAAGAACCACTCTGGACAGCGTAGTAAACTTTTTTTTGAAGGGTAGTAAACTGCTAGCGCTACATGCTGTAAAAAAAACTGCCAGCGAAACATAACTTGTAAAAAGAGTGAACCGGCTGGAGCGAAATAAAACGGGGCATGTTACTTGTGTCCGACACATTGGAAAACGTATTCATGGTCGAACATGGGGCTTTTCCTCTGCGGAAAATTAATTCACGGTGCGGCATTTCCATTACTAGTGCGAACAGTGCAGCACCGTCTTACTTTTTCCTAGATTAAAAATGACAGGACACGTCGCAGTCCATAAGGTGCCGAACATTTGACCAGATATACGAAAATGGCAGTTCTTACAATGACCGTCCAGCACGCCGGACCAAGAACTTTTTAGTACATTGCCACTGTTGGTCAAATTCGTAAGATGCCCGAAGTAGTTCCTGTCACGGTCTGCATTTTCAAAAAGGCGAAGCTGCTCCTGCTCTGAATGCGCATGCATAGTCAGAGAGTAGGTTGCCATCTTCAGGCCTGCCACTAGAGAAAGGTCCAGCCGACCATTCCTAATATGCGGTGGCGAAATTCAGTAACGTAGAAAATCCGAACCTTATCCACCTAAAAGTGCGGATCCTAAAGCCAACCAACGGTTCCAATAACAACCATAAAAGGAGGATCTTCGTAACATGGTTTTGATAATCATATGATCCATATCTACATACTTATCATATTAACAACTAGCACATTTTAAGAGGCTGAGGGTCAACAACCACAACTATCCGCTGGAAGCAGCTTGATCACGACGACTCGACATCTCATCAATGAAAAGGAAGAGCCCTCCTGTGCCTTGGTAGAGCATGAATAGAACAGTGTCTCCAATTTTCCAATATGGATGCATTGCCACGACAAGTGAAAACTTGTTAATTTGAATGGTTCCATTTCTACGGGAAATGCAGTACCTTGCAATCACTTTGGCATTATTAGCAGGCGCAAGTGTAATTCGACCACGCCGCAAAATCGATCCAGTAACTGCTACATAGGGCAATTTCTGTTAACATGTAGAATAAAAACAAATTGTAACATATCGTTAAAGATATATATAGTTTATGAGCATCAACATTAAAATAAGACTTTTTACCAGCGTTTTGTGCACACAATTGGTCTTGTTCAATGCGTGCACCATAGGTATAGTTAATCCCATCCAAAATCCATCATTCATACACTGTGCTATCTCTGTCAGATTATCAACAAAGTTTATGACATGCTTCAAGTCCTTCCAGTGAAATTTGGTATGCTTAGTAACATACAGATCGTTCACTATGCATCCAACATATCCTGCTTAAAAGGTGGAATTTTTTTTCCAGAACATGGCAGAAGAATATATAGTGTGCATAAATTGGTAAATAGAATTTGTTACTGCCTAGGAATGGAGTCAGAAAATAAAATCAAAATTGGTTGCTTAAATAGTGATCAATTAGTCAAAACAAATACCCCAATTTTGCTAAGTAATATGACAGCATGGAGAAAGTTGAAAGGACACTAACCTTGATCGGACCTTGATCGGTTGATGATGTTGGGGAAGTAAACATCCATGTTAATTAGACCAGGCTGTGGTGCACGCACTAGAATATTATTGCCAGCTTTCAGTTCATAACACTTAGACATTTTTCTCCAAAGGTCCGCATTAAAATAGGAGTGACCATCTTTATCAAGTTTTACACTAACTGTCATTGTAAATCCATGCTGCGTTGTCAATATGACATCCTGGGAGTTATCAACAAAGTAAAGCCCAAGATTTTCCTTCTACTCCTGTTTTTGCAAAGCAAGGGATGTACTGCTTGAAATGAAAATTAAGATCGTGAATTAGATATATTGAAATAACAGAGCGAGATGCAAATATGGAGTAACTGATAGAACAGATCAATATATAGATGAAAGCAAAGTACAAAAATATAGAATTAAAAAAGGTAATGTAACAAAGATTTGATGCAAATATATAGATAATGTAGCAACATACCGTATATGTTCACAAATTTAGGCCATGCCGACCGTGGTAGGTTGAGATTGAACATACTGAGCGCTCCCTGAAGTCATCCGGAATGGTGACATAGAACTTTGTTTCTGATTGGCCGCGACCACACTTGCCCGATTTGTACTCGCACTATGGACACATGAATGAACACCCACGAATCAGCTAGAACAAAAATGATTGCACGGTGATTTCCGCCGGTTGATTAACAACGACGGGAGACTGCCATAAGAGATGAGTGAATATTTTGCTAAGTTGATTTCCTTCTCCATGAGAAAAATCCCCGGCCCAATCTCGCAGAAAACCCCAGTCGACCAGAGTCTAGAATGTCGGTGTAGATAGGCGGCGGAAAGCGGTAGGGGCGAAATCCCGTGCCGTTTGGAGCGCGACCTACGCCCGCCGACAACAGCCGTCGAGCTTAGGGTGGCTGCCGCGATAGAAGTTGATGAGGTGCAAAGTTGCGGAGGTGTCCGCGGTGAGTGGGTGGGGACGAAGTGGGCGAGGGTTTTCTTTTTCCTTTTGCATGTGTGAGTGAACACACACGATTCACAGAGTTGACGGAGATGAATAGTGTGTGATAGTAAATCACCGAGATTGACTGGGAATCTAAATTTCCTTTGTCCTTCGTCCATGAGTTTTTTTTCTACGATGAACATAAACCCTGCTAATCATCGTGTTCAAATTTGACACTTTTCCGGGTTCATTTACAATATTTAGGGGATTATGTGCATTTTGTAGGCATTAATGCACATAATTCAAATTCAAACAATCGGTGCTTGAAAAGGTGCACAAGAGGTCTGGAAAAATCATACTCGTGGTATTTAGTAAATTCTCAAACCTTTTACAAGGAATGGGCAGAGATTTCAAGGGAATGTGTGGCAATAGTCAACCACAAACACGTCATTTACTGGGTTATCAACTATAGAAAAATGAAATACGTGCTTGAAAAACATGACGCCTGGCATGGTGCCATGGTATGGCCTGACCGTGCCCTGGTTAAAAGCTGAGAAGGTTTGATTTATGTCATCATGCACGCCCTTCATAAATCGAACCATCACCGAGGAAGTTCCATGCTTTTGAGAGGGAAATCACCAAGATTGAAGGGGAATCCAAATTTCCGTCCTAGTTTGTCATTCAGTTTTTTTCCAACGATCAACATACCGCCTCAAATGCAACGTGTTCAAATTTGACATTTTTCCAGGCTCATTTACCATATTTAGGGGATTATGTGCATTTTCTAGGCATTAATGCACATAATTCAAATTTGAACAATCGGTGCATGAAAAGGTGCACAAGAACGGTCTAGAAAACCATGATCGTGCTATTTAGTACATTCTCATGCCTTTTACAAGGAATGGGCAGATATTTTAAGGAAATGTGTGGCAATAGTCAACCATAAACATGTCGTTTACTGGGTTAACAACTATACAAAAATGAAATACATGCTTGGAAAACATGACGCGTGGCGTGGTGCCATGGTATGGACTCACCGTGCCCTGGTAAAAATTGGAGAATGTTTTCCTTCTGTCGTCATGCAAGCCTTTCATAAATCGAACCATCACCAAGGAAGTTTCATGGTTTCGAGGGGGAAATCACCAGGATTGAAGGGGGGGGTCCAAATTTCCTTTGTCCTTTGTCCATGAGTTTTTATTCTATGATGAACATACACCCTGCAAATCACTGTGTTCAAATTTGGCACTTTTCGGGTTCATTTACAATATTTAGGGGATTATGTACATTCCCTAGGCATTAATGCACATAATTCAAGTTCAAACAATCGATGCATGAAAGGGTGCACAAGAACCGTCTGGAAAACCATGCTCGTGCCATTTAGTAAGTTCTCATGCCTTTTACAAGGAATGGACAGATATTTTGATGACATGTGTGGCAATAGTCAACCACAAACGTTTGTTTATTGGGTTTTCAACTATAGAAAAAATGAAATAAATGCTTGAAAAACATGATGCCTGGCATGGTGCCATGGTATGACCTCACCATGCCCTAGTAAAAATTTGAGAAGGTTTGGCTTATGTCGTCATGCACGCCCTTCATAAATCAAACCATCACCAAGGAAGTTCCATGCTTTTGAGAGGGAAATCACAAAGATTGAAGGGGAATCAAATTTTCTTCATTCTTTGCCCTGGAGTTTTTTTCTACGATGAATGTACACCCTGCAAATCACCGCGTTCAAATTTGGCATTTTTTCGGGCTCATTTACCATATTTAGGGGATTATGTAGGCATTAAGCGCATATAAATCCAATCCAGCTACAGCTACACGGGTGTGATATGAGGGACGTGAGTTGCCGTTCGATCGCGACACATCCTATAGTGCACATGCGTGATCCGCATGGCTGGGGTTCGGCCAATCATAACGCAACACAGAATAGGCTGAGCGCACACTATTTCCGGAAGCGAAGGAGATGAACCGTGTGCGATAATGAACGACAAAATTGTAAGGGAAGCCAAATTCTGTTACCGTTTGTCGTTGATCTCTTGAATACCACCTCACTGTACCGCTGCCCGGCCCCTCCGTCCCAGAGCTCTCTCCAAGCGTCATTCATGGCACCGCGGTGCATAGTAACTGGTAAGGAAGCAATGGCATCCCGCCGCGCCGTGTTCCTCGCCGCCCGCGACCGCACACATGGTAAGGAAGTGATGGCATCTCGCCGCACCGAGTTCATCACCGCCGGCGGCCACACAGTTACGTGGCCGGACTTTGAGGCTGCCATGGCCGAATGGGTGGTGGATCTAGAGGCGGCCAAAGCCGCACAGAAGGAGCAGAAAAGGTAGAAAGCAGTCAAGAAAAGAGAGTCCCGCCGCCACAAGAAAGAAGAGGCCGCACACCATGGTGAGAAGAGCTTGGCGGAGATTGAAGCACGGTGGGCTGCCGCCTACAAGGCCGGGAAGGAGAACACCGGCGTCTGGCCAGCATGCCCCGATGTCAGCATGTGAGAAGTAGCTTAAGTTTGTAGTATTAGAGCAAATTACCAGTAGTACTTTAAGTTTGTAGTATTAACGTACAATGTCGGTAAGAGCATCCTTTGAGGGCTTTGAGCGTTGATTAGCATGTGTGTCAGTGTGCGTTTTTTTGCGTTAATCATTAGAGGATCACAAAACACACGGTTTATATGCCGTACCCATCTGCGTTTTTTGCGTTAATGATCCATAAGTCAGTTACCTGTGCGATGTTTCCTAATAAACCAGGCGTACCATTGACCGAAAAATATCAACTACACGTGTACATTTTTTTGGAGACGGGATCTGCCAGTTTTCTATTTTCTCGCACACGAGTATTTTACGCGCTTCGTATGTGTTGTTTGTTTCCCCTGCCCAGGTTTCAAGTCTCGCAGCGAAATTTTCATTAGGCGCGTGATTTCAGAATTTATTCCTCCAACCACATCCCCACCCATCAAATTTCCTCAGTATCTCCCCGCGCCTCCCGTGCGGCAGCTCAAACCGCCGCCGCCGCAAGCACAGCTTCAACCACATCTACGTTCTGCTCGGATCCAGTCAGGTAATCCACCGATCTCTATCACGACCCCGGCCTGATTGCTTAAATGGCGCATGTGAAACATCCTCATGCCTCTAAATCCCCACCTCCAGGAGCTGATGGCGGTCCATGGCACGATGGCCATTGTGTGTGTTGACCCGGAGGAACACCTTGCCTCCGGCGCCACGACATGGTGCGTGCTCGCCCGTATGAAGTGCCCCAAATGACTACCCCCGTGACTTAACAGGTAAGATCTGACCAGCTAAATCTTACCAATACCACTTGCAATGGCTATGATTTGTATGGTCTATGTATTAAGCATGTTCGTGCCTTGTTAATTTCAGTACTACTGCACACTATGTGATGTTCAAATATTAACTGTCCAGCTCAATTTCACCAATACAAGCAACAAACTTACAATACATGACTCAGGATATCACTAGAGATGCTGCCCATTTGCTATTTTTAGTGGATGCTAACCCTGTTGTACTTAACATGCCTGTCCATGTACTTACGCAGGGTCATAACGACCGGTGATGTTGTTTGCTATCGATGTTAGCTGCATCCCATGTCTTACAATATTTCACATAATTTGTGCAATTGTAGTTTAAGTTCTACCATTTACTGGTTGCCTGTAGGTACACATGTCAGTGTTACTGATCCACGCTTCGACCTGGAGGAACAGCTCGCCTCCGCCGCTGCTGACTTTGGGAGGGCTCTGGCCTAGATGATGTGCCCTAGAAACTACCTCTCATGACTTACCAAGTATGTACTCACCAGTTCAATCTTACCAATACCGGTTGCAATTAATGGCTATGTTATGTACGGTCGATGTATTAAGCATGTACTGGGCCATTCTCTACTCTAGCAACACCTACCTTGTGATGTTTAACTCTGCCAATTGCATTTTTATCAGTACCGGTTTCAATGGGTATTAAGCATGTTGCAATTAATAGTTGAATCCATTTTTAAACAATAGCTGAATCCATTTTTAAACAGTTGTATTTCAATGGCTACAAACTTACAAAACATGAATTAGGATGTTGTTAAGCTTGTTGCAATTAACAGTTGTGTCCATTTTTTAAATCTGTCCCTTTGCTACCATGCTACTCTCCACAATGAAGATATACTAGAGATGCTGCCCATTTGCTATTTTTGGTGGATGCAAACCCTGTTGTACTTAACATGCCTGTCCATGTACTTACGCAGGGTCATAACGGCCGATGCTGTTGTTTGCCGTCGAGGTTAGCTGCATCCCATGTCTTATAGTATTTCACATCATTTGTGCAATTGCAGTTTAACTTCTACCATTTAGTGGTTGCCTGTAGGTACACATGTCAGTGGCACTAATTTTGGTGGGTTCTAGCCAAGATGAAGTGCCCCAACAACTACCTCTCACGACTTCCAAGTATGTAATCACCTGTTCAATCTTACCAATACCAGTTGCAATTAATGGCTATGTTTTGTACGGTCGATGTATTAAGCATGTTGTAGTAAACATGCCTAACCTGTTTTAGCTATTTTCCCTACCTTTTTATAGACAACTGGGCCATTATCTGCTCTGGCAGCACCTGCCTTGTGATGTCTAACTTTGCCAATTGCATTTTTATCAGCACCGGTTTCAATGGCCATTAAGCCTGTTGCAATTAACAGTTGTATCCATTTTTAAACAGTTGTATTTCGATAGCTACAAACTTACAAAACATGAATTAGGATGCTGTTAAGCCTGTTGCAATTAACAGTTGTATCCATTTTTTAATCCATCCCTTTGCTACTGTGCTACTCTTTCGCAATGAAGATATCACTACAGATGCTGCCGTTTTATTACCATTTGCTATTTTTGGTGGATGTTAACCCTGTTGTAGTTAACATTGGCTTTCCATGTACTTACACAA
The DNA here is from genome assembly GCA_021605145.1 of Aegilops bicornis. NCBI lineage: Eukaryota > Viridiplantae > Streptophyta > Magnoliopsida > Poales > Poaceae > Aegilops > Aegilops bicornis. The sequence goes on from CM038669.1 coordinate 178,962,944, forward strand.
GGCTACAATGGGCGATGTTGTTGTTTGCCGTCGAGGTTAGCTGCATCCCATGTCTTATACACCATCTATTCCTAAATATAAGTATTTTTAGAGATTACAATATAGACTACACCAGGAGCAAAATGAGTGAATCTAGATTCTAATCTAAACTATATCTATAATTCTATATACATCCGTATGTAGTTCATATTGAAATCTCTAAAAATACTTGTACTTAGGAACATAGGTAGTTGTATTTTACATCATTTGTGCAACTCAGTTTAGCTTCTAACATTTACTGGTTGCTTGTAGGTACATATATGAGTGGTACTGATCCAGGCTTTGATCCCTTTTGTGTATGGGGCAATGAGATATTCATGAACAAGTGTCAAGTGAGGAAACTAAGAAAGATTGTTAGGCGAAAGAAATGGGTGATTGGAATTAAGCTTTTTATTTACACTTTGTCCAAGACAATAGTGAACTTTAGGATGGTAAGTAATGTGTTGCCTTTTCCCCCTGCCCACAACAAGTTACACTATTAGACCTCAATATCTGATATTTTTCTCTTTGCAGTGGTTTCCGAAGCTATTTACAAATAATTACCTTGCAAACTACATGACCGGAGTGGAGGCAACTGAGGTTAAAGTATATAATTCATGCTACCATGATAATGCTCTAGAAGTCTTCCTGAAGGCGGTGAAGGATGGGCGGGCGATCGTCACAAGGGGTTGGACAAAAGTGGTTCGTGCCTATGGCATGCAAGAAGGCACATTATGGGCATTCCGCCTCTTCAACACCATCAGCGGTCAAAATGATTTACACTTGTCTCTTCACCTTTACCTCCTTTAAATATTGTGGTTCATCATAGTTAATTGCTATCTAATCCTGCAATCCTGTAATTACTGAACATATTGTACTGAAAATTTTATTTATGGACTCGTTGTTCAACCATTGTGCTGAGAATTTGAATTGCACGTTTCATATTTCAAAATTTCCAACTCAAATAATAAATTACACGCAAAAATAAAAATATACAAGAGCTAATAAAATAATGTGCACATGGTTAGAAAGAAAACAGTGTGTGGGATGAAAATAAGAGAACAAACGGTTCTTTGACGTGAAACGTTTGCGATGCCCGATGGATGCACACACGGTTTCGTATCATATGCGTGTGCGATTCATGGTAATACGACAAATGCTTCAAACCAGTGTGCGCGTGTGATAGGAATACCAATCGCACATAGTTATGAAAATGGACACGTTGGCGTTAGTAGAGGCACCACACACATTTTACATTCTTGAACCGTGTGCGATAACGTACCTATCACAAACTTATCGGCAAATTAAATGTTGATGTCCACATTTTTCACACGACTATAGAGGCGTAATCATTTGGGATGTCTCTTTGATCAGAAACGTAACGTCGAGATGTAACGTGTGGGACTTGGGCGGCTTCTCATATGTTTATTCTATGGTGATCGTCAGTAGCACCTCGCCATCCCCTACGGTTTCTGGGTCATGTGGAAAGGACCCCCTATCACCCACACTCACTTGGCGAGGGTTCCAAATGCCATCGCGGAAAGGGGTTAAAAACCATTTCTATAGCACCGACATGCACCAGTGACCGGGATGTACAATGAATCAAGAGAGACATGTATGAAATAATTATGAACGGTGGCTCTGCCACAAATACGATGTCAACTACATGATCATGCAAAGCAATATGACAATGATGGAATGTGTCATAATAAACTGAACGGTGGAAAGTTGCATGGCAATATATCTCGGAATGGCTATGGAAATGCCATAATAGGTAGGTATGGCGGTTGTTTTGAGGAAGGCATATGGTGGGTTTATGGCACCGGCGAAAGTTGCGCGGCACTAGAGAGACTAGAAATGGTGGAAGGGTGAGAGAGAACTCACATACTTATTGCAAAAATATTAGTTATCGAAACGAAGTACTACATGCATGCTACTAGCAGGATAGATTGGAGGAAAAGACCATCACTCGTCCCCGACCGCCACTCATAAGGAAGACAATCAATAAATAAATCATGCTCCTACTTCATCACATAACGGTTCACCATACGTGCATGCTACGGGAATCACAAATCTTAACACATGTATTTCTCAAATTCACAATTACTCACTAGCATGACTCTAATATCACCATCTTCATATCTCAAAACAATCATAAGGAATCAAACTACTCATAGTATTCAATGCACTTTATATGAAACTTTTTATTATATCCCTCTTGGATGCCTATCATATCATGGCTAAATTTATAACCAAAGAAAATTACCATTTTGTTTAAAGACTCTCAAAATAACATAAGTGAAGCATGAGAGTTCATTAATTTCTATAAAATAAAACCACCACAGTGCTCTAAAAAGATATAAGTGAAGCACTAGAGAAACATTTCCTAGCTCAACAGATATAAGTGAAGCACATAGAGTATTCTAATAAATCATGATTCATGCGTGTCTCTCTCAAAAGGTGTGTACAACAAGGATTATTGTGGCAAACTAAAAAGCAAAGACTCAAATCATAAAATACGCTCCAAGAAAAAACACATATCATGTGGTGAATAAAAATATAGCCTCAAGTAAAGTTACCGATAGACGAAGACGAAAGAGGGGATGCCTTCCGGGGCATCCCCAATCTTAGGCTCTTGGTTGTCCTTGAATATTACCTTGGGGTGCCTTGGGAATCCCCAAGCTTAGGCTCTTGCCACTCCTTATTACATAGTCCATCAAATCCTTACCCAAAACTTGAAAACTTCACAACAAAAAACTCAACAGAAAATCTCATAAGCTCCGTTAGTATAAGAAAATAAATCAACACTTTTGGTACTGATGTGAACTAATTATGTATTTATATTGGTGTAATATCTACTGTGTTCCAATTTTTCCATGGTTCATACCCCCCGATACTACCTAGAGAATCATGAAAATAAGCAAACAACACATAGAAAACAAAATCTGTCAAAAACAGAACAGTGTGTAGCAATCTGGATATTTCGAATACTTCTGTAACTCCAAAAATTCTGAAAAATTAGGACAGCCTAAGAAATTTGTTTATTAATCACCTTAAAAAATAATCAGTACTTTATCACACTTCAGTTAAAAATGAGAATTGTTTTCCTGAGCGCAAAAGTTTCTGTTTTTCAGCAAGATCAAATAAACTATCACCGGAAGCTATCCCAAAAGTCTTACTTGGCACAAACACTAATTAAAACACAAAACCACATCTAACCAGAGGCTAGATGAATTTCTTATTGTAAAACAGAACCTAAAAAGCAAAAACAAAAATAAAATTGGGTTGCCTCCAACAAGCGCTATTGTTTAACGCCCTTAGCTAGGCATAAAAACACGAATAGATCTAGGTATTGTCATCTATGGTATGCAATCCATAGTGGCTCTCACAATAGATTCATAAGGCAATTTAACTTTATTTCTTGGAAAGTGTTCCATACCCTTCATTAATGTAAATTGAAATCTAATATTTCCTTCTTTCATATCAATAATTGCACCAATCGTTATAAGGAAAGGTCTACCAAGAATAATAGGACATGTAGGACTGCAATCTATATCAAGAACAATGAAATCTACGGGCACATAATTCCTATTTGCAACAATAAGAACATCATTAATCCTTCGCATAGGTTTCTTAATAGTGGAATCCGCAAGATGCAAATTTAAAGAACAATCATCAAATTCACGGAAACCTAACACATCACATAAAGTTTTTGGAATCGTGGAAACGTTAGCACCCAAATCACACAAAGCATGGCACTCATAATCTTTAATCTTAATCTTAATAGTAGGTTCCCACTCATCATAAAGTTTTCTAGGGATAGAAACTTCCAATTCAAGCTTTTCTTCAAAAGATTGTATCATAGCATCAACGATATGTTTAGTAAAAGCTCTGTTTTGATTATAAGCATGAGGAGAATTCAACATGGATTGCAACAAGGAAATACAATCTATTAAATAACAATTATCATAATTAAATTCCTTGAAATAAAAAAGAGTGGGTTCATTGCTACTTAAAGTTTTGACCTCTCCAATCCCACTTTTATCAATTATTGCATCAGGATCTAAAAACTCCGAATCATTGGGACGCCTTTTAACTAAAGTTGACTCATCTCCAGTCCCATCTTTATCAAGATTTATATTGGAAAACAAAGATTCAATAGGATTCAGATCAATCACTTTAAGATCTTCATCATTATTTTCATGGAAACTAGAAGTACACGTTTTTACAAACCAATCTCGTTTACAACGCATCTTAGCGGTTCTTACCTTGCACTCATCAATGGAAATTCTCATAGCTTTGAGTGACTCATTGATATCATGCTTGGGTGGAATAGATCTAAGTTCAAAGAATCAACATCAAGAGAAATTCTATCCACGTTCCTAGCCAAATCATCAATCTGAAGAAAATTTTCTTCAATCAAAGCATTGAAATTCTTTTGCGAACTCATAAATTATTTAACACTATTCTCAAAATCAGAGGGCATCTTATTATAATTTCCATAAGAATTGTTGTAGGAATTACCATAATTATTAGAGGAATTACTAGGGAACGGCCTAAGATTAAAATTACCTCTATACGCGTTATTACCAAAATTGTCCCTACCAACAAAATTGACATCCATAGATTCATTATTATTCTCAATCAAGGTAGACAAAGGCATATCATTAAGATCAAAGAAGCACTCTTGCTAGCAAATAATTTCATAAGCTCATCCATCTTTCCACTTGCTACCTCTTGAGCACTGCGTTGGATTTCCCCGAAGAGGAAAGGATGATGTAGCAAAGTAGCGTAATTATTTCCCTCGGTTTTTGAGAACCAAGGTATCAATCCAGTAGGAGGCTACACGCGAGTCCCACGTACCTACACAAAACAAATAACTCCTCGCAACCAACGCGAATAGGGGTTGTCAATCCCTTCACGGTCACTTACGAGAGTGAGATCTGATAGAGATGATAGATAATATTTTTGGTATTTTTGGTATAAAGATGCAAAGTAAAATAAAAGGCAAAGTAAAAAAGCAAAGCAATAATAAAGTGATGGAAGATTAATATGATGAAGATAGACCCGGGGGCCATATATTTCACTAGTGGCTTCTCTCAAGAGCATAAGTATTCTACGGTGGGTGAACAAATTACTGTTGAGTAATTGACAGAATTGAGCATAGTTATGAGAATATCTAGGTATGATCATGTATATAGGCATCACGTCTGAGACAAGTAAACTGACTCCTGCCTGCATCTACTACTATTACTCAACTCATCGACCGCTATCCAGCATGCATCTAAAGTATTAAGTTCAAGAAAACAGAGTAACGCCTTAAGCAAGATGACATGATGTAGAGGGATAAATTCATGCAATATGATTAAAAAAACATCTTGTTATCCTCGATGGCAACAATACAATAGTGCCTTGCTGCCCCTCATCACTTTGGGAAAGGACACCGCAAGATTGAACCCAAAGCTAAGCACTTCTCCCATTGCAAGAAAAACCAATCTAGTAGGCCAAACCAAACTGATAATTCAAGAGACTTGCAAATATAACCAATCATACATAAAAGAATTCAGAGAAGATTCAAATATTGTTCATAGATAATCTTGATCATAAACCCACAATTCATCGGTCTCAACAAACACACCGCAAAAACAAGATTACATCGAATAGATCTCCACGAGAGAGGGGGAGAACATTGTATTGAGATCCAAAAAGAGAGAAGAAGCCATCTAGGTACTAACTATGGACCCGAAGGTTTGAGGTAAACTACTCACACTTCATCGGAGGGGCTATGATGATGTAGAAGCCCTCCGTGGTGGATGCCCTCTTCGGCGGAGCTCCGAAACAGGCCCCAAGACGGGATCTCGTGGGTACAAAAAGTTGCGGCGGTGGAATTAGGTTTTTGGCTCCGTATCTGATCATTTGGGGGTACGTAGGTATATATAGGAGGAAGAAGTACGTCGGTGGAGCAAGGTGGGGCCCACGAGGGTGGGTGGCGCGCCCTAGGGGGTGGGCGCACCCCCTACCTCGTGCCCACCTCCTGGCTTTCTTGACGTAGGGTCCAATTCTCCTGGATCATACTCGGTGAGAAAATCACGTTCCCGAAGGTTTCATTCCGTTTGGACTCCGTTTGATATTCCGTTTCTTCGAAACTCTGAAATTGGCAAAAACGACAATTCTGGGCTGGGCCTCCGGTTAATAGGTTAGTCCCAAAAATAATATAAAATTGGAAAATAAAGCCCAATATGGTCCAAAACAGTAGATACTATAGCATGGAGCAATCAAAAATTATAGATACGTTGGAGACGTATCAGGCATCCCCAAGCTTAATTCTGCCCTTGATCCTCGAGTAGGTAAATGATAAAAGAAAGAATTTTTGATGCGGAGTGCTACTTGGCATAATTTCAATGTAATTCTTCTTAATTGTGGTATGAATATTCAGATCCAAAAGATTCAAGATAAAAGTTCATATTGACATAAAAATAATAATACTTCAAGCATACTAACTAAGCAATTATGTCTTCTCAAAATAACATGGCCAAAGAAAGTTATCCCTACAAAATCATATAGTCTGTCTATGCTATATCTTCACCACACAAAGCATTTAAATCATGCACAAACCCGATGAAGAGCCAAGCAATTGTTTCATACTTTTGACATTCTCAAAACTTTTTCAATCTTCACGCAATACATGAGCGTGAGCCATGGATATAGCACTATATGTGGAATGGAATGGTGGTTGTGGAGAAGACAAAAAGAGGGGAAGATAGTCTCACATTAACTAGGCGTATCAACGGGCTATGGAGATGCCCATCAATAGATATCAATGTGAGTGAGTAGGGATTGCCATGCAACGGATGCACTAGAGCTATAAGTATATGAAAGCTCAACAAAAGAAACTAAGTGGGTGTGCATCCAACTCGCTTGCTCACGAAGACCTAGGGCATTTTGAGGAAGCCCGTCATTGGAATATACAAGCCAAGTTCTACAATGAAAAATTCCCACTAGTATATGAAAGTGACAAAATGAGAGACTCTCTATAATGAAGATCATGGTGCTACATTGAAGCACAAGTGTGGTAGAAGGATAGTAACATTGTCCCTTCTCTCTTTTTCTCTCATTTTTTTATTTTTTTTATTTGGGCCTTTTCTCTTTTTTTAATGGCCTCTTTTTTTTCGCCCGGAGTCTCATCCCGACTTGTGGGGGAATCATAGTCTCCTTCATCCTTTTCCTCACTTGGGACAATGCTCTAAAAATGATGATCATCATACTTTTATTTTATTACAACTCAACAATTACAACTCGATACTTCGAACAAAACATGACTCTATATAAATGCCTTCGGCGGTGTACTGGGATATGCAATGAATCAAGAGTGACATGTATGAAAGAATTATGAGCGATGGCTTTGCCACAAATACGATGTCAACTACATGATCATGCTAGCAATATGACAATGATGGAGCGTGTCATAATAAACGGAACGGTGGAAAGTTGCATGGAAATATATCTCGGAATGGCTGTGGAAATGCCATGATAGGTAGGTATGGTGGCTGTTTTGAGGAAGGTATATGGTGGGTGTATGATACCAGCGAGAAGTGCGCGGTATTAGAGAGGCTAGCTATGGTGGAAGGACGAAAAGTGCATATAATCCATGGACTCAACATTAGTCATGAAGAACTCATATACTTATTGCAAAAACCTACAAGTTATCAAAGCAAAGTATTACACGCATGCTCCTAGGGGGATAGATTGGTAGGAAAAGACCATCGCTCGTCCCCAACCGCCACTCATAAGGAGGAAAATCAATAAATAAATCATGCTCCGACTTCATCACATAACGGTTCACCATACGTGCATGCTACGGGAATCACAAACTTTAACACAAGTATTTCTCAAATTCACAACTACTCAACTAGCATGACTCTAATATCACCATCTTCATATCTCAAAACAATTATCAAGCATCAAACTTTTCTTAATATTCAACGCACTCAAAAGAAAGTTTTACAAATCTTGAATACCAAGCATATTAAGATTATTAAGCAAATTACCATGCTATTTAAGACTCTCAAAATAATGTTAGTGAAGCATGAGAGTTCAATTGTTTCTATAAAACAAATCCACCACCGTGCTCTAAAAGATATAAGTGAAGCACTAGAGCAAAACTATATAGCTCAAAAGATATAAGTGAAGCACATAGAGTATTCTAAAAAATTCCAATTCATGTATGGCTCTCTCAAAAGGTGTGTACAGCAAGTATGATTCTGGTAAACTAAAAAGCAAAGACTCAAATCATACAAGAAGCTTCAAGCAAAACACATATCATGTGGTGAATAAAAATATAGCTCCATGTAAAGTTACCGATGGAAGTAGACGAAAGAGGGGATGCCTTCCGGGGCATCCCCAAGCTTTGAATTTTTGGTGTCCTTAGATTATCTTGGGGGTGCCATGGGCATCCCCAAGCTTAAACTCTTTCCACTCCTTGTTCCATAATCCATCAAAAGATTTCACCCAAAACTTGAAAACTTCACAACACAAAACTCAATGTAAATCTCGTGAGCTCCGTTAGCGAAAGAAAACAAAAGACCACTTCAAGGTACTGTATTGAACTCATTCTTTATTTATATTTGTGTTAAACCTACTGTATTCCAACTTCTATATGGTTTATAAACTATTTTACTAGCCATAGATTCATCAAAATAAGCAACCAACACACGAAAAACAGAATCTGTCAAGAACAGAACAGTCTGTAGTAATCTGTAACTAATGAAAACTTTTGGAACTCCAAAAATTCATCCAAAATTGTTTATTGATCAGAAGCAATTGGAATCACTATTTTATCACGTTCTGGTTATTTTTAACAATTGTTTTCGTGAACAGAAAGTTTCTGGAAATTACAGCAAGATCAAATAACTATCATCCAAGAAGATCCTATAGGTTTAACTTGGCACAAACACTAATTAAAACATAAAAACACATCTAACCAGAGGCTAGATCAAAGATTTATTCCTAAATAGAAGTAAAAGCAGAAAAAACTAAAAATAAAATTGGGTTGCCTCCCAACAAGCGCTATCGTTTAACGCCCCTAGCTAGTCATAAAGGCAAGGATAGATCTCGGTATTGTCATCTTTGGTAGGCAATCCATAAGTGGCTCTCATGATAGATTCATATGGTAATTTTATTTTCTTCCTAGGGAAGTGTTCCATGCCTTTCTTTAATGGAAATTGGAATCTAATACTCCCTTCCTTCATATCAATAATTGCACCAATCATTCTAACGAAAGGTCTACCAAGAATAATAGGACAAGAAGGATTGCAATCTATATCAAGAACGATAAAATCCACGGGCACATAATTCCTATTTGCAACAATAAGAACATCATTAATTATTCCCATAGGTTTCTTAATAGTGGAATCCGCAAGGTGCAAGTTTAGAGAGCAATCATCAAAATCACGGAAATCTAGCAAATCGCACAAAGTTTTGGGAATAGTGGAAACACTTGCACCCAAATCACATTAAGCATAAAATTCATGATCCTTAATCTTAATTTTAATAGTTGGTTCCCACTCATCATAAAGTTTTCTAGGGATAGAAACTTCCAACTCAAGTTTTTCTTCATAAGATTGCATCAAGGCATCAACGATATGGTTGGTAAAGGCTTTATTTTGACTATAAGCATGATGAGAATTTAGCACGAATTGCAACAAGGAAATACAATCAATTAAATAGCAACTTTCATAATTAAATTCCATGAAGTCCAAAATAGTGGGTTTAGCGACATCTAGGGTTTTGCTTTCTTTAATCCCACTTTTATCAATTTCATCATCAAGATCTAAATACTCTGAATTCTTGGAACGCCTTCTAGGTAAAGGTGGACCATATTTAGTCCCATCATTATAAAGATTCATATTACAAAACAAAGATTTAATAGGGGACACATCAATAACTTTTAGATCTTCATCTTGATTTTCATAGGAATTGGAAGAACACGCTTTAATAAAGGCATCTTTCGTAGCACTCATCCTAGCGGTTCTTTTCTTGCACTCATCAATGGAAATTCTCATGGCTTTGAGAGACTCATTGATATCATGCTTAGGAGGAATATATCTAAGCTTTAAAGAATCAACATCAAGAGAAATTCTATCAACGTTCCTAGCCAATTCATCAACTTTAAGTAATTTCTCTTCAAGCAAAGCATTAAAATTCTTTTGTGAATTCATAAACTCTTTAACACTAGACTAAAATTCAGAGGGCATCTTATTAAAATTTCCATAAGAGTTGTTGTAGGAATTTCCATAATTATTAGAAGGATTACTAGGATAAGGCCTAGGATTAAAGTTCCCTCTATCTGGCGTTGTTACCAAAATTATTCCTACCAACAAAATTCACATCCATAGATTCATTATTATTCTCAATCAAAGTAGACAAAGGCATATCATTAGGATCAGAATAAACACTCTTAGTAGCAAATAATTTCATAAGTTCAACCATCTTTCCACTCAAAACATTAATTTCTTCTATCACATGCGCTTTTTTATTAGTAGATCTTTCGGTGTGCTATTGAGAAAATTAACCATAATATTATCTAGGAGTTTAGTAGCATCTCCTAAAGTGATTTCCATAAAAGTGCCTCCCGCGGCCGAATCCAAAAGATTTCTATAAGCAAAATTCAATACGGCATAAAGAATTTGTATAATCATCCACAAGTTCAAACCATGAGTATGGCAATTACGTATCATTAATTTCATTCTCTCCCAAGCTTGTGCAACATGTTCATGATCAAGTTGCTTAAAATTCATAATATTGTTTCTAAGAGAGATGATCTTAGCGGGAGGAAAATACTTAGAGATAAAAGCATCTTTGCACTTGTTCCAACAATCAATACTATTTTTAGGCAAAGACGAAAACCAAGCTTTAGCACGATCTCTAAGTGAAAAAGGAAATAGCTTCAATTTAACAATATCATTATCAACATCTTTCTTCTTTTGCATATCACACAAATCCACGAAGCTATTTAGATGAGTAGCGGCATCTTCACTTTGGGAAGGCGGTGAATTGATCTTTCATAACAAGATTCAACAAAGCAGTATTGATTTCACAAGATTCGGTGTTGATAAGAGGAGCAATCGGAGTGCTAAGGAAATCATTATTGTTGGTATTGGTAAAGTCACACAATTTGGTATTATCTTGAGCCATCGTGACAGACAAGCAATCCAACACACGAGCAAACGAAATGGAAGCGAGAAAAAAGGCAAACGGAAAAGAGAGGGTGAATAAAACTGCAAGGGTGAAGTGGGGGAGAGGAAAACAAGAGGCAAATGGCAAATAATGTAATGCGAGAGATAAGGGATTGTGATGGGTACTTGGTATGTTGACTTTTGCGTAGACTCCCCGGCAACGGCGCCAGAAATTCTTCTTGCTACCTCCTAATCACTGCGTTGCATTTCCCCGAAGAGGAGAGGATGATGCAGCAAAGTAGCGTAAGTATTTCCCTCAGTTTTTGAGAACCAAGGTATCAATCCAGTAGGAGGCTACGCGCGAGTCCCTCGTACCTACACAAAACAAATAACTCCTCGCAACCAACGCGAATAGGGGTTGTCAATCCCTAGATCTGATAGAGATGATAGATAATATTTTTGGTATTTTTGGTATAAAGATGCAAAGTAAAATAAAAGGCAAAGTAAAAAAGCAAAGTAATAATAAAATGATGGAAGATTAATATGATGAAGATAGACCCGGGGGCCATAGATTTCACTAGTGGCTTCTCTCAAGAGCATAAGTATTCTACGGTGGGTGAACAAATTACTATTGAGTGATACGTCTCCAACGTATCTAAATTTTTGATTGCTCCATGCTATATTATCTACTGTTTTGGACTATATTGGGCTTTATTTTCCACTTTTATATTACTTTTGGGACTAACCTATTAACCGGAGGCCCAACCCAGAATTGCTGTTTTTTGCCTATTTCAGTGTTTCGAAGAAACGGAATATCAAACGGAGTCCAAACGGAATGAAACCTTCGGGAACGTGATATTCTCATCAGATATGATCCAGGAGACTTGGACCCTCCGTCAAGAAAGAAGAGAGGCGGTCACGAGGGTGGAGGGTGCGCTCCCTGCCTCGTGGGCCCCTCGAAGCTCCACCGACGTACTCCTTCCTCCTATATATACCTACGTACCCCCAAACTAACAGAATCTGGGCCAAAACCTAATTCCACCGCCGCAACCTTACATGCCCATGAGATCCCATCTTGGGGCACATTAGGAGCTCCATGGGAAGGGGAATCGATCACGGAGGGCTTCTACATCGTCACCATAGCCCCTCCGATGAAGTGTGAGTAGTTTACCTCAGACCTTCGGGGTCCATAGTTAGTAGCTAGATGGCTTCTTCTCTCTTTTTGGATCTCAATACAATGTTCTCCCCCTCTCTCGTGGAGATCTATTCGATGTAATCTTCTTTTTGCGGTGTGTTTGTTGAGACCGATGAATTGTGGTTTTATGATCAAGATTATCTACGAAAAATATTTGAATCTTCTCTGAATTCTTTTATGTATGATTTGTTATCTTTGCAAGTCTCTTCGAATTATGAGTTTGGTTTGGCCTACTATATTGGTTTTTCTTGCAATGGGAGAAGTGCTTAGCTTTGGGTTAAATATTGCGGTGTCCTTTCCCAGTGTGATGAGCAGCAAAAGGCACGTATTTTATTGTTGCCATCAAGGATAACAAGATGGGGTATTTATCATATTTCATGAATTTATTCCTCTACATCATGTCATCTTGCTTAAGGCGTTAATCTGTTTTCATTAACTTAATACTCTAGATGCATGCTGCATAGCGGTCGATGAGTGGAGTAATAGTAGTAGATGCAGGCAGGAGTCGGTCTACTTGTCTCAGACGTGATGCCTATATACATGATCATGCCTAGATATTCTCATAACTATGCTCAATTCTGTCAATTGCTCAACAGTAATTTGTTCACCCACCATAGAAATACTTATGCTCTTGAGAGAAACCACTAGTGATACCTATGGCCCCCGGGTCTATTCTCATCATATCAATCTTCAATCACTTTATTATTGCTTTGCTTTTTTACTTTGCCTTTTATTTTGCTTTGCATCTTTATACCAAAAATACCAAAAATATTATCTATCATCTCTATCAGATCTCACTCTCGTAAGTGACCATGAAGGGATTGACAACCCCTAATCGCGTTGGTTGCGTTGAGCTATTTGTTTTGTGTAGGTACGAGGGACTCGCGCGTGGCCTCCTACTGGATTGATACCTTGGTTCTAAAAAAACTAAGGGAAATACTTATGCTACTTTGCTGCATCATCCTCTCCTCTTCGGGGAAATCCAACGCAGTGCTCAAGAGGTAGCAAGAAGAATTTCTGGCGCCGTTGCCGGGGAGTCTACGCAAAAGTCAACATACCAAGTACCCATCACAATCCCTATCTCTCGCACTACATTATTTTTCATTTGCCTCTCGTTTTACTCTCCCCCACTTCACCCTTGTTGTTTATTCGTCCTCTCTCTTCTGTTTGCCTTTTTTCTCGCTTGCTTTTTGTTTGCTCGTGTGTTGGATTGCTTGTTCGTCACGATGGCTCAAGATAATACCAAATTGTGTAACTATACCAATACCAACAGTAATGATTTCCTTAGCACTCCAATTGCTCCTCTTGCCAATTGCTCCTCTTGCCAATATTGAATCTTGTGAAATCAATACTGCTTTGTTGAATCTTGTTATGAAAGATCAATTCGCCGACCTTCCTAGTGAAGATGCCGCTACTCGTCTAAATAGCTTCGTTGATTTATGTGATATGTAAAAGAAGAAAGATGTTGATAATGACATTGTTAAATTGAAGCTATTTCCTTTTTCGCTTAGAGATCGTGCTAAAGCTTGGTTTTCGTCTTTGCCTAAAAATAGTATTCATTCTTGGAACAAGTGCAAAGATGCTTTTATCTCTCAGTATTTTCCTCCCGCTAAGAGCATCTCTCTTAGAAACAATATTATGAATTTTAAGCAACTTGATCATGAACATGTTGCACAATCTTGGGAGAGAATGAAATTAATGATACATAATTGCCCTACTCATGGTTTGAATTTGTGGATGATTATACAAAAAAATTATGCCGGATTGAATTTTTCTTCTAGAAATCTTTTAGATTCGGCCACGGGAGGAACTTTTATGGAAATCACTTTAGGAGATGCTACTAAACTCCTAGATAATATTATGGTTAATTATTCTCAATGGCACACCTGAAAGTGCATGCGATAGAAGAAATCAATGTTTTGAGTGGAAAGATGGATGGACCTATGAAATTGTTTGCTAATAAGAGTGTTTCTTCTGATCCTAATGATATGCCTTTGTCTACTTTGATTGAGAATAATAATGAATCTATGGATGTGAATTTTGTCGGTAGGAATAATTTTGGTAATAACGCGTATAGAGGGAATTTTAATCCTAGGACTTATCCTAGTAATCCTTCTAATAATTATGGAAATTCCTACAACAACTCTTATGGAAATTTTAATAAGATGCCCTATGAATTTGAGAATAGTGTTAAAGAGTTTATGAATTCACAAAAGAATTTTAATGCTTTGCTTGAAGAGAAATTACTTAAAGTTGATGAATTGGCTAGGAACGTTGATAGAATTTCTCTTGATGTTGATTCTTTAAAGCTTAGATATATTCCTCCTAAGCATGATATCAATGAGTCCCTCAAAGCTATGAGAATTTACATTGATGAGTGCAAGGAAAGAACCGTTAGGATGCGTGCTACAAAAGATGTCTTTATTAAAGCGTGTTCTTCCAATTCCTATGAAAATCAAGATGAAGATCTAAAAGTTATTGATGTATCCCCTATTAAATCTTTGTTTTTCAATATGAATCTTGATGAAACTGAATATGATCCACCCTTACCTAGACGGCGTTCCAAAAATTCGGAGTATTTAGATCTTGATGATGAAATTGATAAAAGTGGGATTGAAAAGAATAAAACCGTAGATGTTGCTAAACCCACTATATTGGATTTCAAGGAATTTAATTATGAAAGTTGCTCTTTAATTGATTGTATTTCATTTTTGCAATCCGTGCTAAATTCTCCTCATGCTTATAGTCAAAATAAAGCGTTTACTAAACATATCGTTGACGCCTTGATGCAATCTTATGAAGAAAAACTTGAGTTGGAAGTTTCTATCCCTAGAAAACTTTATGATGAGTGGGAACCAACTATTAAAATTAAGATTAAGGATCATGAATTTTATGCTTTATGTGATTTGGGTGCTAGTGTTTCCACTATTCCCAAAACTTTGTGTGATTTGCTAGATTTCCGTGATTTTGATGATTGCTCTCTAAACTTGCACCTTATGGATTCCACTATTAAGAAACCTATGGGAAGAATTAATGATGTTCTTATTGTTGCAAATAGGAATTATGTGCCCGTAGATTTTATCGTTCTTGATATAGATTGCAATCCTTCTTGTCCTATTATTCCTGGTAGACCTTTCCTTAGAATGATTGGTGCAATTATTGATATGAAGGAAGGGAATATTAGTTTCCAATTTCCATTAAAGAAAGGCATGGAACACTTCCCTAGGAATAAAATAAAACTACCATATGAATCTATCATGAGAGCCACTTATGGATTGCCTACCAAAGATGGCAATACCTAGATCTATCCTTGCTTTTATGCCTAGCTAGGGGCGTTAAACGATAGCGCTTGTTGGGAGGCAACCCAATTTTATTTTAGTTTTTTTTGTTTTTGCTTTTGTTTAGGAATAAGTAACCATCTACCTTATGTTTAGATGTGGTTTTATATTTTAGTTAGTGTTTGTGCCAAGTTAAACCTATAGGATCGTCTGGGATGATAGTTATTTGATCTTGCTGTAATTTTCAGAAACTTTCTGTTCACGAAAACAATTGTTAAAAATCACAAGAACGTGATAAAATACTTATTCCAATTGCTTATGATCAATAAACAAATGTCCTAGGTCGTCCTATTTTGTCTGTTTTTTTGGAGTTCCAGAAGTTTGCGTTAGTTACAGATTACTACAGACTGTTCTGTTTTTGACAGATTCTGTTTTTCGTGTGTTGTTTGCTTATTTTGATGAATCTAGGGCTAGTAAAATAGTTTATAATCCATAGAGAAGTTGGAATACAGTAGGTTTAACACCAATATAATTAAAGAATGAGTTCATTATAGTACCTTGAAGTGGTCTTTTGTTTTCATTCGCTAATGGAGCTCACGAGATTTCTGTTGAGTTTTGTGTTGTGAAGTTTTCAAGTTTTGGGTGAAGTCTTTTGATGTATTATGGAACAAGGAGTGGCAAGAGACTAAGCTTGGGGATGCCCATGGCACCCCCAAGATAATCCAAGGACACCAAAAAGTCAAAGCTTGGGGATGCCCCGGGAGGCATCCCCTCTTTTGTCTATTTCCATCGGTAATTTTACTTGGAGCTATATTTTTATTCACCACATGATATGTGTTTTGCTTGGAGCGTCTTGTATGATTTGAGTCTTTTCTTTTTAGTTTAACACAATCATACTTGCTGTACACACCTTTTGAGAGAGCCATACATGAATTGGAATTTGATAGAATACTCTATGTGCTTCACCTATATCTTTTGAGCTTTATAGTTTTGCTCTAGTGCCTCACTTATATCTTTTAGAGCACGGTGGTGGATTTGTTTTAAAAAACTATTGGTCTCTCATACTTCACTTAGATTATTTTGAGAATCTTAATTAGCATGGTAATTTTCTTAATAATAATAATATGCTTGGTATTCAAGATTTGTAAAACTTCCTTTTGAGTGCATTGAATACTAAGAAAAGTTTGATGCTTGATAATTGTTTTGAGATATGGAGGTGATAATATCAAAGTCGTGCTAGTAGAGTAATTGTAAAATTTGAGAAGTGCTTGTGTTGAAGTTGGCAAGTCCCGTAGCATGCACGTATGGTAAACGTTATGTAACAAATTTGAAACATGAGGTGTTATTTGATTGTCCTCCTTATGAGTGGCGGTTGGGGAATGACGATGGTCTTTTCCTACCAATCTATCCCCCTAGGAGCATGCGCGTAATGCTTTGGTTTTGATGACTTGTAGATTTTTGCAATAAGTATATGAGTTCTTTATGACTAATGTTGAGTCCATGGATTATACGCACTCTCACCCTTCCATCATTGCTAGCCTCTTCGGTACCGTGCATTGCCCTTTCTCATATTGAGAGTTGGTGCAAACTTTGCTGGTGCATCCAAACCCCGTGATATGACACACTCTTTCACACATAAACCTCCTTATATCTTTCTCAAAACAGCCACCATACCTACCTATTATGGCATTTCCATAGCCATTCCGAGATATATTGCCATGCAACTTTCCACCGTACCGTTCTTCATGACACATTCATCATTGTCATATTTCTTAGCATGATCATGTAGTTGACATAGTATTTGTGGCAAAGCCACCGTTCATAATTCTTTCATACATGTCACCCTTGATTCATTGCATATCCCGGTACACCGCCGGAGGCATTCATATGGAATCATACTTTGTTCTAGTAATGAGTTGTAATCATTGAGTTGTAAATAAATAGAAGTGTGATGATCATCATTGTCTAGAGCATTGTCCCAAGTGAGGAATAAAAAACGAAAGGCCATAAAAAAGAGAAGGCCCAAAAAAAAGAGAAAAAAAAGAAAAAAATGAGAGAAAAAGAGAGAAGGGACAATGTTACTATCCTTTGCCACACTTGTTCTTCAAAGTAGAACCATAATCATCATGATAGAGAGTCTCTTGTTTTGTCACTTTCATATACTAGTGGGAATTTTTCATTATAGAACTTGGCTTGTATATTCCAACGATGGGCTCCCTCAAATGCCCTAGGTCTTCGTGAGCAAGCAAGTTGGATGCACACCCACTTAGTTTCTTTTGTTGAGATTTTATACATTTATAGCTCTAGTGCATCCGTTGCGTGGCAATCCCTACTCCTTGCATTAACATCAATCGATGGACATCTCCATAGCCCATTAGTTAGCCTCGTTGATGTGAGATCTTCTCCTTTCTTGTCTTCTCCACATAACCCCCATCATCATATTCTATTCCACCCATAGTGCTATATCCATGGCTCACGCTCATGTATTGCGTGAAGGTTTATGAGTTTGAGATTATTAAAGTATGAAACAATTGCTTGGCTTGTCATCGGGGTTGTGCATGATGAGAGCATTCTTGTGTGTGAAAATGGAGCATGACTAAACTATATGATTTTGTAGGGATAAACTTTCTTTGGCCATGTTACTTTGAGAAGACATAATTGCTTTGTTAGTATGCCTGAAGTATTATTATTTTTATGTCAATATAAACTTTTGTCTTGAATCTTTCGGATCTGAAAATTCATACGACAATTGAGAAGATTTACATTGAAATTATGCCAAGTAGCACTCTGCATCAAAAATTCTCTTTTTATCATTTACCTACTCGAGGACGAGCAGGAATTAAGCTTGGGGATGCCTGATACGTATCCAACGTATCTATAATTTTTATTGCTCCATGCTATATTATCTACTATTTTGGACTATACTGGGCTTTATTTTCCACTTTTATATTACTTTTGGGACTAACCTATTAACCGGAGGCCCAGCCCAGAATTGCTGTTTTTTTGCCTATTTCAGTGTTTCGAAAACACGGAATCCAAACGGAATGAAACCTTCGGGAACGTGATTTTCTCATCATATATGATCCAGGAGACTTGGACCCTCCATCAAGAAAGAAGAGAGGCGGTCACTAGGGTGGGCGCCCCCTAGGCGCCCCCTGCCTCGTGGGCCTCGATGCTCCACCGACGTACTCCTTCCTCCTATATATACCTCACGTACCCCCAAGCGATCGAATCTGGAGCCAAAAACCTAAATCCATCGCCGCAACCTTCATGCCACGAGATCCCATCTTGGGGCTGTTCGAGCTCCATGGGAAGAATCGATCACGGAGAGCTTCTACATCATCACCATAGCCCCTACGATGAAGTGTGAGTAGTTTACCTTAGACCTTCGGGTCCATAGTTAGTAGCTAGATGGCTTCTTCTCTCTTTTTGGATCTCAATACAATGTTCTCCCCCTCTCTACTGGAGATCTATTCGATGTAATCTTCTTTTTGCGGTGTGTTTGTTGAGACTGATGAATTGTGGGTTTACGATCAAGATTATCTACGAAAAATATCTGAATCTTCTCTGAATTCTTTTATGTATGATTGGTTCTCTTTGCAAGTCTCTTCGAATTATCAGTTTGGTTTGGCCTACTAGATTGGTTTTTCTTGCAATGGGAGAAGTGCTTAGCTTTGGGTTCAATCTTGCGGTGTCCTTTCCCGGTGTGATGGGGCAGCAAAGTGCGTATTGTATTGTTGCCATCGAGGATAACAAGATGGGGTATTTATCATATTGCATGAATTTATTCCTCTACATCATGTCATCTTGCTTAAGGCATTACTCTGTTTTCATTAACTTAATACTCTAGATGCATGCTGGATAGTGGTCGATGAGTGGAGTAATAGTAGTAGATGCAGGCAGGAGTCGGTCTACTTGTCCCATTGAACCCAAAGCTAAGCACTTTTCCCATTGCAAGAAAAACCTATCTAGTAGGCCAAACCAAACTGATAATTCGAAGAGACTTGCAAAGATAACCAATCATACATAAAAGAATTCAGAGAAGATTCAAATATTGTTCATAGATAATCTTGATCATAAACCCACAATTCATCGGTCTCAACAAACACACCGCAAAAAGAAGATTACATCGAATAGATCTCCACGAGAGAGGGGAGAACATTGTATTGAGATCCAAAAAGAGAGAAGAAGCCATCTAGCTACTAACTATGGACCCGAAGGTCTGAGGTAAACTACTCACACTTCATCGGAGGGGCTATGATGATGTAGAAGCCCTCCGTGGTGGATGCCCTCTCCGGCGGAGCTTCGAAATAGGCCCCAAGATGGGATCTCGTGGGTACATAAAGTTGCGGCGGTGGAATTAGTTTTTTGGCTCCGTATCTGATCGTTTGGGGGTACATATGTATATATAGGAGGAAGAAGTACGTCGGTGGAGCAAGGTGGGGCCCACGAGGGTGGGGGCGCGCCCTAGGGGGGTGGGCGCGCCCCCCTACGTCTTGCCCACCTACTGGCTTTCTTGACGTAGGGTCCAAGTCTCCTGGATCATATTCGGTGAGAAAATCACGTTCCCGAAGGTTTCATTCCGTTTGGACTCCATTTGATATTCCGTTTCTTCGAAACTCTGAAATAGGCAAAAACAGCAATTCTGGGCTAGGCCTCCTGTTAATAGGTTAGTCCCAAAAATAATATAAAAGTGGAAAATAAAGCCCAATATGGTCCAATACAGTAGATAATATAGTATGGAGAAATCAAAAATTATAGATACGTTGGAGACGTATCACCACTCAAAACATTAATCTCTTCAATCGCATGCACTTTTTTACTAGTGGAAGATCTTTCGGTATGCCATTGGGAATAATTAACCATAATATTATCTAGGAGTTTAGTAGCTTCTCCTAAATTAATTTCCATAAAATTACTTCCCGTGGCCGAATCTAAAAGATTTCTAGAAGGAAAATTCAATCCGACATAATTTTTTTGTATAATCATCCACAAATTCAAACCATGAGTAGGGAAATTTCGTATCATCAATTTCATCCTCTCCCAAGATTGTGCAACATGTTCATGATCAAGTTGCTTAAAATTCATAATATCGTTCCTAAGGGAGACGATCTTAGCGGGAGGAAAATACTTGGAAATAAAAGCATCTTTACAATTATTCCATGAATCAATACTATTTTTAGGCAAAGATGAAAACCAAGTTTTAGCACAATCTCGAAGTGAGAACGGAAATAGCTTCAGCTTAACAATATCATTATCCAAATCTTTTTTATTTTGAATATCACACAAATCAATGAAATTGTTTAGATGGGATGCGACATCTTCACTAGGAAGGCAGGACAATTTATCTTTCATAACAAGATTCTGCAAAGCGGCATTAATTTCACAAGATTCTGCATTAGTAGCGGGAGGAATCAGAGTACTAATAAACTCATTATTATTGGTGTTGGAAAATTCACACAATTTGGTATTCTCTTGAGCCATCGTGACAAAGCAAGCAATCGAACACACGAACACACAAAAAGCAAGCGAAGAAAAGGCAAATCATTTCGAAAATCATTTTAGAAGTGGGGGAGAGGAAAACGAGAGATGAATGGAGAATAATGTAATGCAAGAGATGAGAGATTATGATGGGTACTTGGTATGGCTTGACTTGGCGTAGATCTCCCTGGCAACGGCACCAGAAATTCTTCCTGCTACTACTTGAGCTCGCGTTGGTTTTTCCTTTGAAGAGGAAAGGATCATGCAGCAAAGTAGAGATAAGTATTTCCCTCAGTTTGAGAACCAAGGTATCAATCCAGTAGGAGATAACGCACAAGTCACCGAATACCTGCACAAACAATCAAACAACTTACACCCAACGTGATAAAGGCGTTGTCAATCCCTTCATGGTTACTTGCAAAAGTGAGATATGATAGAGATAGATAAACAGTGAAGTAAATATTTTTGGTTTATAGATTGGAAAGTAAAAGATTGCAAGATAGTAGATCAAAAACTTATATGATGGAAAATAGAAACTTATATAATGGAAAATAGACCCGAGGGCCATAGGTTTCACTAGAGGCTTCTCTCATGATAGCAAATAATACGGCGGGTGAACAAATTACTGCCGAGCAATTGATAGAAAAGCGCAAAGTTATGACGATATCTAAGGCAATGATCATGAATATAGGCATCATATACGTGTCAAGTAGACCGAAGCGATTACGCATCTACTACTATTACTCCACACATCGACCGCTATCCGCGCATGCATCTAGAGTATTAAGTTCATAAATAACAGAGTAACACATTAAGCAAGATGACATGATGTAGAGGAATTAACTCAAGCAATATGATGAAAACCCCATCTTTTTATCCTTGATGGCAACAATACAATACGTGCCTTGCTGCCCCTCATCCTTTGGGAAAGGACATCGCAAGATTGAACCCAAAGCTAAGCACTTCTCCCATTGCAAGAAATACCAATCTAGTTGGCCAAACCAAACCAATAGTTCGAAGAGAATTACAAAGATACCAAACCATGCATATAAGAATTCAGAGAAGATTCAAGTCTCCGGGGTGTCTTCTAGTCCAAGAAAAATATCAAATCATGCAGAACTAGGTTAGGGGGGTCACGAGGGGCCCACAAGGCGGGGGGCGCGCCCTCCCCCCTTGTCGCCGCCTCGTGGCTCTTCTAGGTTGAACTCCAAGTCTCCGGGATGTCTTTTGGGCCAAGGAAAATCACTGCAAAGGTTTTATTCCGTTTGGACTCTGTTTGGTATTCCTTTTCTGCGAAACTCAAAAACAGGGAAAAACAGGAACTGGCACTGGGCTCTAGGTTAATAGGTTTGTCCCAAAAACAATATAGAATATCATATTAATGCATATAAAACATCCAAAACAGATAATATAACAGCATGGAACAATAAAAAATTATAGATACGTTGGAGACCTATCACTCCTGCCGGTTGCCGATAACTTACAAAACATGATCATCTCATACAATAACGTATATCACATCATGTCGTGACCATATCAAATCACAACATTCCCTGCAAAAACAAGTTTGACGTCCTCTACTTTGTTGTTGCAAGTTTTACGTGGCTGCTACGGGCTTCTAGTAAGAACCATTCTTACCTACGGCAAAAACCACAACGGTGATTCATCAAGTTTGCTGTTTTAACCTTCTTCAAGGACTGACCGTAGTCGAATTCGATTCAACTAAAGTAGGAGAAACAGACACCCGCAAGCCACCTTTATGCAAAACTAGTTGCATGTCTGTCGGTGGAACATGTCTCATGTGCGTGGACATGTGAGGTTTGTCCGGGCCGCTTCATCCACAATACTGCTGAATCAAAATAAGACGTTGGTGGTAAGCAGTATGACTATCACCTCCCACAACTCTTTGTGTTCTACTCATGCATATCATCTACGCATAGACCTGGCTCGTGATGCCACTGTTGGGAATCATTGCATGGAAAACAAAAAAATTCTATGCACACGCAATGATCTATCCATGGAGATGCATAGCAACGAGGGGGAGAGTGTGTCTATGTACCCTCGTAGACTGTAAGCGGAAGCGTTTATCAATGCAGTTGATGTAGTCGTACACCTTCACGATCCGTCCCGATCATGTACTGAACGTACGTCGCCTCTGGGTTTAGCACATGTTCAGCTCGATGACGTCCTCGCCTTCTTGATCCAGCAAGAGGGGCGAAGTAGTAGATGATATCCGGCAGCACGATGGCGCGGTGACGATTGGTGATGAAGACAAATCTCCACAGGGCTTCGCCGAGCACTACCAAAACTAGATGGAGGATAAACTAGAGGGGACGGGGCTGCCGGCACAAGGCTTGGTGAATCTTGATGTGTTCCAGGTGCTAGCCCTACCCCTCTATTTATATGTTGAGCCCTGGGGTCGTAACCTAGAGAAAGAGCCTCCTCAAAGTCGGTTTTTCCCGCAAGGAAGAGTCCTTCTCGGACTTCCAAGACCAGACGCCACAGTCCTTGGCGTCTGGCCCAGGGCTCATGGGCCTCGGCCATCCGCCCGGGGCGAGCGAGGTCTCCGGCGTTTGCCCCCCCCCGCCTCCAGCCAGGGAATCCGGCATTTACCCCTTGGCCTAACCATATCATCCTATATATCAATCTTTACCTCTAGATCATTCTCGTCATGTTCGTGATCTCATCCGGGAGTCCGAACAACATTCGGTCACCAACATACATAACTCATGTAATACTATATCGTCAACGAACGTTAAGCGTGCGGACCCTAAGGGTTCGAGAACTATGTAGACATGACCGAGACACCTCTCCGGTCAATAACCAATAGCGGAACCTGGATCCCCATATTGGCTCCTACATATTCTATGAAGATCTTTATCGGTCGAACCTTTATGACAACCTATGTAATTCCCTTTGTCTATCGGTATGTTACTTGCCCGAGATTTGATCGTCGGTATCTTCATACCTAGTTCAATCTGTTTACCGACAAGTCTCTTTACTCATTCCATAATACATCACCTCGTGTCTAACTCCTTAGTCGTGTGCTTGCAAGCTTATGATGTGTGTTACCAAGAGGTCCTAGAGATACCTCTCTGATACCTGGAGTGAAAAATCCTAATCTCGATCTATGCCAACTCAACAAACACCTTCGGAGATACCTGTAGAGCATATTTATAATCACCCAGTTATGTTGTGACGTTTGATAGCACACAAGGCATTCCTCCGGTATCCGGGAGTTGCATAATCTCATAGTCGAAGGAATATGTATTTGACATGAAGAAAGCAATAGCAATAAAACTGAACGATCATAATGCTAAGCTAACGGATGGATCTTGTCCATCACATCATTCTCCTAATGATGTGATCCCATTATCAAATGAAAACTGATGTCCATGGTTAGGAAACCTTAACCATCTTTAATCAACGAGCTAGTCAAGTAGAGCCTCACTAGGGACACAGTGTTTGTTTATGTATTCACACATGTATTTAGGTTTCCGATCAATACAATTCTAGCATGAATAATAAACCTTTATCATGAATGAGGAAATATAAAATAACAACTTTATTATTGCCTCTAGGGCATATTTCCTTCATTGAAAGCATGTTCTTTCTCGGCTCCTTCTCCTTTTGCACTTTCTGCTTGTGCACCAGTTTAGCTTGTGCAATCTTGTGTTTATCATTCAATATGAATGAATAAATCATGTGGCTTGGACTAGGAGGAAGGTTCAAATCATGAAGAGGCGTGTCTGGGTTTGTGCACCAGATATCAATGGCGAGCAGTTTCTTCGGGTCCAGCAGCATAGGAATAGAAGAATTCTTGGCAATAGCAGCCCGCTCTTATTTTGTTCTGAGGAACTCCGCGAGCTCATCTTCGCCAGTGATCCCATATTCATCAACTTGAGGCATAATGGCCTTGCTCCTGGGACTTGGCCTAGTACCACTGATACGTCTCCAACATATCTATAATTTTTTATTGTTCCATACTATTGTATCTGTTTTGGATGTTTTATATGCATTAATATGCTATTTTATATTAATTTTGGACTAACTTATTAACCTAGAGTGCCAGTTTATGTCTTTTCCTTGTTTTTGAGCTTCGCAGAAAATGAATACCAAATGGAGTCCAAACAGAATAAAACCTTCGCGATGATTTTTTCTTGGACCAGAAGACACCCCGGAGACTTGGAGTTCAAGTCAGAAGAGCCACAAGGTGGCGACAAGGGGGGAGGGCGCGCATAGGGGGTAGGGCACGCCCCCTGCCTTGTGGGCCCCTCATGACCCCCCTAAACTAGTTCTGCCTCCTATATATATATATTCCCAAACCACTAGAAGCATCCACGAAAACACATTTCCACCGCTGCAACCTTCTGTTCCTGTGAGATCCCATCTTGGGGCCTTTTCCGGCATCCTACCGGAGGGGGATTCGATAACGGAGGGCATCCACATCAACTGTATTGCCCTTTTGATGAAGCGTGAGTAGTTTACCTCAGATCTACGGGTCCATAGCTAATAGCTAGATGGCTTCTTCTCTCTCTTTGATTCTCAATACCATGTTCTCCTCGATGTTCTTGGAAATCTATCCGATGTAATCTTCTTTTGTGGTGTGTTTGTCGAGATCCGATGAATCGTGGATTTATGATCAACTTATCTATGAATATTATTTGAATCTTCTCTGAATTCTTTTATGCATGATTTGATATCTTTGTAATTCTCTTCGAACTATCGATTTGGTTTGGCCAACTAGATTGGTTTTTCTTGCAATGGGAGAAGTGCTTAGCTTGGGTTCAATCTTCTGCGGTGTCCTCTGCCCGGTGATGAGGGGCAGCGAGGCACGTATTGTATTGTTGCCATCGAGGACAAAAAGATGGGGTTTACATCATATTGCTCTAGTTTATTCCTCTACATCATGTCATCTTACTTAAAGCGTTACTCTGTTCTTCATGAACTTAATACTCTAGATGCAGGCAGGAGTCGATTGATGTGTGGTGTAATAGTAGTAGATGCATGCAGTAGTCGATCTACTTGACATGGACGTGATGCCTATATTTCATAAGCATTGCCTTAGATATTGTCATAACTTAGCGCTTTTCTATCAATTGATCGACAATAATTTTCACCCATCGTATTATTTGCTATCTTGAGAGAAGCTAGCCGCTAGTGAAATCTATGACCACCGGGTCTATTTTCCATCATATAAGTTTCCGATCTACTATTTTGCAATCTTTTACTTTCCGATCTATAAACCAAAAAACCCAAAAATATTTTATCTTGTGTTTAGTTTTATTTATCTATCTCTATCAGATCTCACTTTTGCAAGTGATCGTGAAGGGATTGACAACCCCTTTATCAAGTTGGGTGCAAGTGTTTGATTGTTTCTGCAGGTATTGGTGATTTGTGTGTTGTCTCGTACTAGATTGATACCTTGGTTCTCTAACTGAGGGAAATACTTATCTTTGCTTTGTTGCATCACCCTTTCCTCTTCAAGGGAAAAACCAACACAAGCTCAAGAAGTAATAGGAAGAATTTCTGGCGCCGTTTCCGGGGAGATCTACGCCAAGTCAAGACGTACCAAGTACCCATCATAAAACTCTCATCTCTTGCATTACATTATTCGCCATTCACCTCTCGTTTTCCTCTCCCCCACTTCTAAAATGATTTTCGAAAAGATTTGCCTTTTTCTTCGACTGGAGATGAGTCAACTTTAGTTAAAAGGCATCCCAATGATTCAGAGTTTTTAGATCTTGATGCAAAAATTGATAAAAGTGAGAATGGAGAGGTCAAAACTTGTAGCGATGAACCCACTCTTTTGGATTTGAAGGAATTTAATTATGATAATAGTTATTTAATAGATTGCATTTCCTTGTTGCAATCCATGTTGAATTCTCCTCATGATTATAATCAAAACAAAGCTTTTACTAAACATATCGTTGATGCTATGATGCAATCTTTTGAAGAAAAGCTTGAATTGGAAGTTTCTATCCATAGAAAACTTTATGATGAGTGGGAACCTACTATTAAGATTAAGATTAAAGATTATTAGTGCCATGCTTTGTGTGATTTGGGTGCTAGCGTTTCCATGATTTAAAAAACTTTATGTGATGTGTTAGGTTTCCATGAATTTGATGATTGTTCTTTAAATTTGCATCTTGCGGATTCCACCATTAAGAAACATTTGGGAAGGATTAATGATGTTCTTATTGTTGAAAATGGGAATTATGTGCCCGTAGATTTCATTGTTCTTGATATAGATTGCAATCCTACATGTCCTATTATTATTTGTAGACCCTTCCTTAGAATGATTGGGGCAATAATTGATATGAAAGAAGGAAACATTAGATTTCAATTTCCTTTAAGTAAGGGCATGGAACACTTTCCTAGAAAGAAAATTAAGTTACCATATGAATCTATTATGAGAGATACTTATGGATTGCATACCAAAGATGACAATACCTAGATCTATTTATGTTTTTGTTTCAAGCTAAGGGCGTTAAACAATAACGCTTGTTGGGAGGTAACCCAATTTTATTTTTGTACTTTGCTTTTTGGTTCTGCTTTTCAATAAATAATTCATCTAGCCTCTAGTTAGATGTGTTTTTGTGTTTAGTAAGTGTTTGTACCAAGTAAGACCTTTGGGATGGCTTACCGTGATAGTTGATTTGATCTTGCTGAAAAATAGAAACTTTTGGGCCCAGTCCCATAATTTTTAAAAATCACAGAAGCATGATAAAATTCTGAATTTTTTACACAAAATTTATATACAAATTGCCTCTGCTTATTTTTCAGAATTTTTAGAGTTACATAAGTATTCTAAGTATGCAGATTACTACAGACTATTACATTTTGATGAATCTATGGGTAGTATCGAGAAGTGCGAAACATGGAAAAGTTTGAATACAGTAGATATTACACCAATATAAATAAAGAATGAGTTCACAATAGTACCAAAAGTGGTGATTTATTTTCTTATACTAACGGAACTTATGAGGTTTCTTGTTGAGTTTTTTATTGTGAAGTTTTCAAGTTTTGGGTAAGGATTTGATGGACTATGGAATAAGGAGTGGCAAGAGGCTAAGCTTGGGGATGCCCAAGGCACCCCAAGGTAATATTCAAGGACAACCAAGAGCCTAAGCTTGGGGATGCCCCGGAAGGCATCCCCTCTTTTGTCTTCGTCTATTGGTAACTTTACTTGAGGCTATATTTTTATTCACCACATGATATGTGTTTTTCTTGAAGTGTCTTGTGTGATATGAATATTTGCTTTTTAGTTTGCCATAATCGTCCTTGTTGTACACACCTTTTGGGAGGGACACGCATGAATCGTGATTTATTAGAATACTCTATGTGCTTCACTTATATCTTTTGAGCTAGGCAATTTTGCTGTAGTGCTTCACTTATATCTTTTTAGAGCACGGCGGTGGCTTTATTTTGCAGAATTGAACTCTCGTGCTTCACTTATATTATTTTGAGAGTCTCTAAACAGCATGGTAATTTGCTTTGGTTATGAATTTAGTCCTAATATGATAGACATCCAAGAAGGATATAATAGAAACTTTCACATAAAGTGCATTGAATACTATGAGAAGTTTAATTCCTTATGATTGTTTTGAGATATAGAGATGGTGATATTAGAGTCATGATAGTGAGTAATTGTTAATTGGCTAAATACTTGTGTTAAGGTTTGTGATTCCTATAGCATGCACGTATGGTGAACCATTATGTAACGAAGTTGGAGCATGAGGTATTTTTTGATTGTCTTCCTTATGAGTTGCGGTCGGGGACAAGAGATGGTCTTTTCCTACCAATCTATCCCCCTAGGAGCATGCACGTAGTACTTTTCTTGAATGACTAATAGATTTTTGCAACAAGTATGTGAGTTCTTTATGACTAATGTTGAGTCCATGGATTATACGCACTCTCACCCTTCCACCATTGCTAGCCTCTCTAGTGTCGCGCAACTTTCGCCGGTGCCATACACCCACCATATACCTTCCTCAAAACAACCACCATACCTACCTATTATGGCATTTCCATAGCCATTCCGAGATATATTGCCATGCAACTTTCCACCATTCCGTTTTATTATGACACGTTCCATCATTGTCATATTGCTTTGCAGGATCATGTAGTTGACATCATATTTGTGGCAAAGCCACCTTTCATAATTCTTTCATACATGTCACTATTGAGTCATTGCACATCCCGGTACACCGCCGGAGGCATTCATATAGAGTCATATTTTGTTCTAAGTTTCGAGTTGTAATTTTTGAGTTGTAAGTAAATAAGAGTGTGATGATCTTCATTATTAGAGCATTGTCCCATGTGAGGAAAAAAATAGAAGGAAGGCTAAAGAAGCCAAACAAAAAAAGAGAGAAAAAGAGAGAAGGAGCAATGTTACTATCCTTTTTCCACACTTGTGCTTCGAAGTAGCACCATGATCTTCATGATATAGAGTCTCCTATGTTGTCACTTTCATATGCTAGTTGGAATATTTCATTATAGAACTTGGCTTGTATATTCCAACGACGGGCTTCCTCAAATTGCCCGAGGTCTTCATGAGCAAGCAAGTTGGATGCACACCCACTTATTTTCTTTTGATCTTTCATAAACTTATAGCTCTAGTGCATCCGTTGCATGGCAATCCCTACTCACTCACATTGATATCTATTGATGGGCATCTCCATAGCCCGTTGATACGCCTAGTTGATGTAAGACTATCTCTTCTTTTTGTCTTCTCCACAACCACCATATTCTATTCCACCTATAGTGCTATGTCCATGGCACACACTCATGTATTGCGTGAAAGTTGAAAAGGTTTGAGAACATCAAAAGTATGAAACAATTGTTTGGCTTGTCATCGGGGTTGTGCATGATTTGAATATTTTGTGTGATGAAGATGGAGCATAGCCAGACTATATGATTTTGTAGGGATAAACTTTCTTTGGCCATGTTATTTTGAGAAGACAAAATTGCCTTGTTAGTATGCTTGAAGTATTATTATTTTTATGTCAATATTAAAATTTTGTTTTGAATCTTATGGATCTGAACATTCATGCCACAATAAACAAAATTACATGGATAAATATGTTAGGTAGCAATCCACATAAAAAATTCTGTTTTTATCATTTATCTACTCAAGGACGAGCAGGAATTAAGCTTGGGGATGCTTGATACATATCCAACATATCTATAATTTTTTATTATTCCTTGCTATTATATTATATGTTTTGGATGTTTTATATGCATTAATATGCTATTTGATATTATTTTTGGGACTAACTTATTAACCTAAAGCCCAGTGCCAGTTTATGTTTTTTCCTTGTTTTTGAGCTTCGCAGAAAAGGAATACCAAACGGAGTCCGAACGGAATAAAACCTTCACGATGATTTTTCTTGGACCAGAAGACACCCCGGAGAGTTGGAGTTCAAGTCAGAAGAGCCACGAGGCGGAGACAAGGGGGAGGGCACGCCCCCTGCCTTGTGGGCCCTCGTGACCCCCTGACCTAGTTCTGCCTCCTATGTATTCACATATATTCCCAAACCATCAGAAGCATCCACGAAAACACTTTTCCACTGCCGCAACCTTCTGTTTTCATGAGATCCCATCTTGGGGCCTTTTTCGGCATCCTGCCGGAGGGGGATTCGATCACCGAGGATATCTACATCAACTCTATTGACTCTCTGATGAAGCATGAGTAGTTTACCTCATACCTACGGGTCCATAGCTAGTAGCTAGATGACTTCTTCTCTCTCTTTGATTCTCAATACCATTTTCTCCTCGTTGTTCTTGGAGATCTATCCGATGTAATCTTCTTTTGTGGTGTGTTTGTCGAGATCCGATGAATTGTGGATTTATGATCAACTTATCTATGAATATTATTTGAATCTTGTCTAAACTCTTTATGCATGATTTGATATCTTTGTAATTCTCTTCAAACTATCGGTTTTGTTTGGCTAACTAGATTGGTTTTTCTTGCAATGGGAGAAGTGCTTAGCTTTGGGTTCAATCTTGCGGTGTCCTCTCCCAGTGAAAGTAGGGGCAGCGAGGCACGTATTGTATTGTTGACATCAAGGATACAAAGATGGGGTTTACATCATATTGCTTGAGTTTATTCCTCTACATCATGTCATCTTACTTAAAGCGTTACTCTGTTCTTCATTTGGGAGTCGGTCGATGTGTGGAGTAATAGTAATAGATGCAGTCAGGAGTCGTTTTACTTGACACGGACGTGATGCCTATATTTCATAATCATTTCCTTAGATATCGTCATAACTTTGCGCTTTTCTATCAATTGCTCGACAGTAGTTTGTTCACCCACCGTATTATTTGCTATCTTGAGGGAAGCCTCTAGTAAAATCTATGGCCCCCGGTTGTATTTTCCATCATATAAGTTTCTAATCTACTATTTTGCAATCTCTTACTTTCTGATCTATAAACCAAAAAAACCCAAAAATATTTTATCTTTTCTTTAGTTTTATTTATCTATCTCTATCAGATCCCAATTTTGCAAGTGACCGTGAAGGGATTGACAACCCCTTTATCACGTTAGGTGCAAGTGTTTGATTGTTTGTGCAGGTATTGGTGATTTTTGTGTTGTCTCCTACTAGATTGATACCTTGGTTCTCTTACTGAGGGAAATACTTATCTCTACTTTGCTGCATCACCCTTTCCTCTTCAAGGGGAAAACCAACGCAAGCTCAAGAAGTAGCACCATGACCAGCAGTTGCCTTTTGATTTAGCTTAGGTGTTGAAGAAGTTGGTGGCCTGGAAGCTGAGGCACTTGATGTAGAGATGGTGGTTGTATGAATGCCCTATGTCTTGTTGGCAAGATCTGGCCGAGACCGGTGTTGAAGCTCTGACTGCTGCCATTGAGGAACTTGATGAAGGAGGAGGCACTTAAGATTTTGATGCCTTTGAAACTAGGGTTGAGGAATTTGAAACTAGGTTGGCTCGGTGAAGACAATGGAATTTGGTAGACCAGTTCCAGTTGCTACATCAACTATACGTCTGGTTGAGGCGGCTGAGTCACGACTCAGAGGACACACAATCCTCATCGTATTCCTCTTGAGCTAAGGTCACTTAGTCCTCGCCCAATCACTCGTGGTAAGTCTTCAAGGTAGACTTCCAAAACCTTCACAAACTTGTTCATCGGCACACCACAATTACTCTTGGTGTACTCAGAACTTGATGCCTAACCGTATGGAAGAATGATAGTCTTCAAAGGTAACAGGCGTCGAATCACACAGACCAATCTCTTTAGTGATGCTCAATCACTTTGGCTCTGGATTTTTCCTCACTTAGGATTCTCTCAAAGTCGTCGGAGGATGGGTTGCTCTCTTATGACAAGTGCCAAGTTCTCTCAGATTAGTCAACCAACAAGTGGTTGTGGGGTGTGGCTATTTATAGTCAGGGACAACCCAACATGAATTGTCATAAATGCCCTTCTCTAATTCGACTGTTGTCAGGATAAGGATCTACTAAAAAGCTGACACGTGGCGCAACAATGGTAATAATTTGAACTTTCAAATTCATCGGGGCACTCAATTTCCTCACTTTTAGGCAGAACACACTGGCGAACTCCTAACTCCTCAACATGACCAAATTCGTCAGCGACTAGATGAACTCCGTCACTGTCGCTAGCAATTGCATCAGCTGCACTGGAGATTTCCAAAGCCTTCACTCGAAGCGGCTTTTGTGTATAGGTTTGGATAGGTTTGAGCATCACTTTGGAAATGTGAACTATGATTTACCTAGACACCCTTTAACAGTACGGTATTCCTATGACTCAAAGAGGAAGAAAAGAAACTATGAAAACAAAGTCTTCAAGCTTCAAAGTCTCCACATCTATTTATTCAAAGGTCGTACCAATTTCTTCACTTGAAGAAATACATTTTTAGGGGTTATCTTCCATGTGTTAAACCAAATCTTCTGTGACTCTGTCACCTATGTATACTTACAAAATCATTACTTCCTCAACCTATTTGTCATCAATATTCCAAACCACTAAGGGGCCACTTGATGCACTTACAGGCACGCCCTAGGGGGCGCCCCCCAGGCTTGTGGCCCCCCTGATGCTCCTTTAACCAAAAATACTTTACCGCCGCCACAAGTCTCTGTCCTCGTGAGATCCCATCTGGAGGCCCTTGCCGGTACTCCACCGGAGGGGTATTCGATCACGCAGGGCCTCTACACCAACCTTGATGCCATTCCGATGATGTGTGAGTAGTTTACCATAGATCTATGGGTCCATAGCTAGTAGCTAGATTGCTTCTTCTCTCTCTCTTTGATCTTCAATATAATGTTCTCCTCGATGTTCTTGGAGATCTATTCGATGTAATCTTGTTTTGCGGTGCATTTGCTGAGATCCAATGAATTGTGGGTTTATGATTAGATTATCTATGAATATTATTCGAGTCTTCTCTGAACTCTTTTATGCATGATTAAGATAGGTTTGTATTCCTCTGCAATCTATTGATTTGGTTTGGCCAACTAGATTGTTTTTTCTTGCAATGGGAGAGGTGCTTCGTAATGGGTTCAATCTAGCGGTGCTCAATCCCAGTGACAAAAAGGGACATGAAAGGTATATGTATTGCTTCCATTAAGGATAAAAAGGTGGGGTTTATTCATATTGATTGGACCTATACCTTTACATCATGCCATCTTGCTTAAGGCGTTACTCCGTTCTTGTTAACTTAATACACTATATGCATGCTGGATAGCGATTGATGTGTGGAGTAATAGTAGTAGATGCAGGCAGGAGTCGGTCTACTTGTCACGGACGTGATGCCTATATTCATGATCATTGCCTTAGATATCGTCATAATTATTTGTTGTTCTATCAATTGCTCAACAGTAATTTGTTTACCCACCATATGCGTTCTTTCAAGAGAGAAGCCTCTAGTGAAAACTATGGCCCCCGGGTCTATTATTTTCAGGTCTATAAAACCAAAAAACCAAAAATACAGTTCTGCAATTTATTTACCTTTACTTCATTTTGCACTTTTATTTATCTTTTATACCTATATCTATCATATCTCATCCTTGCAAGTAACCGTGAAGGGATTGACAACCCCTTTATCACGTTGGGTGCAAATATTTGTTTATTTGTGTAGGTGCTATCATTGGAGACTTGTGTGTTCCTCCTACTAGATTGATACCTTGGTTCTTAACTGAGGGAAATACTTATCTATACTTTGTTGCATCACCCTTTCCTCCTCAAGGAAAGAAGCAACGCAAGCTCAAGAAGTAGCAAGAGGCATCCAGAATATCCTGCTGCCAACAAGACCAGTCTTCCTCAAGCAAAGGCTCCAATGTCCGCCGGGAAGCACCAGTAGCATGGACAGCCACGTCCTCCAAAGACGAACAGGAAGGTTTGAAGTCGGATGATCCCTTCCGTGTGTAACGCCCCGGATTCGATACGCCAGGTGTCTGCCAGTTATTCGCCGTCGTTGCCATGTCATGTGCTTGCGTGTTGCACTTTGCCATGTCATCATCTGCATTTCATATCATGTCATCATGTGCATTTCATTTTGCATACGTGTTCGTCTCATGCATCCGAGCATTTTTCTCGTTGTCCGTTTTGCAATCCGGCACTCCTATGTCTCCCGGCGCCCCTTTTTTGCCTCTTCTTTTGTGCGGGTGTTGTAACATCCCAAAATTCTAAATTTTGGAATGTTATAAACAAATAGATAGTTTTGGTTGATTGTTTGATTGATTGACTGAAAGTGAGTGAATTCGAAACTTTTGAAAGTTAAATGAGAGGGAATAAAAGGACTTTCCCAAACTTTCATTTTGCTTTTATGATCTTCGAATTCAAATTCTTTTCATCACAAAACCACAGGAGAGAAGATGACATGACTTCTTCCATTTATTTAAATGACAAGGGTGTTGAAAATATTTAAATTTCATTTGGAAAATATTTCCAATTCTGAAACTTTATGCAACTCAATGATTTTCACGAGAGAAGATAAAATGACTTCTTCAAATTAAATGAAATATGAGTTGGGAGTTTTAAAAGAATTAAATCCAAAGTTCTTTTGAATTTATTTCCAATTTGGAGTTATTTGAGTTTTATTCAAAATATTTTTCTCCAAAAACAAAATATATGGAAAATAGGGTAACATGATTCCCTACATCAGAAAATTTGGAGAGAAATTAATTTGAAGTCATTTTGATATTTTTAAAATGATTTTTGTTGGATTTTATTGGACCAGAAGCACTCTTTGCTTTATTTGAATTTATAGAATTTTATTTGACATTAGAATAATGTTCATCATGTAGGAAATCTTTTTCTTAAAATTTTGATATATTATATGCATATATAATATTTTCATTTTATTTTGTTTTATCATTTTGTTTTCCTCTCTGTTTGTTAAAAAAACAAAAAAATATTCATAGCATGTGGGCCAAAGGCCCAAGCAAATCAAGCCAACCCGGCCGGCCGAGAATCAAGGCCATCGCACGCACGCACCAAGGAGCCAGGAGCCGCCAAGGTTTCCTATTCTTTTCAAATCCTAGTAGGATTTGATCCCGTTCGTTATTCCGTTTTTATTCCTAGGATTCCTAATCCTACTCTAATTCTTGTCCCCTACTCCAAGCAAAACCCTCCCTCCCCAATATAAATACCCAAGCACCCCCTCCAACACATCAAACCAACACCTCTCCTCTGCTCTCCACCGTCCCGTGATCTCCTTTCCTCTAGGAGCAACCGCAACATCGGATCCAATCTTCTTCCCCAACTCCGACGACTACTCCGGTGAGATCCACGAAATCCCGTAATTCATTTTTTTCCAGAAAATAGCAATCTTAGAAAATTCATATCTTTTAGAGTTTTTAGTATTTTTGAGTGATTCCAATTGCTATGTGTCACAAATTTTCTGAAGTTTCTGTTAGTGTCTCTGGATTTCAAATTTGAGTAGTTTAAATTTGAATTTGATAAATTTTGTTCAAATTAGTATTTTGGCCATAACTTGAGTTTAAAAATAGGTTTTTAATTAATTCTTTTTGCTCCTGGTCACTTGTGATATTTTTAGCTGTAGGATTTAGTTTGGTAATTTTGGAGTATTTTAAATTAGATTTTTAGTAAAAACAGTATTGTTTTGCTTATATAGTTGTTTTAGTTATGTAATTATTGTTTTTAATTATTTTTAGTTCATTCCTTTTGTAGATTTTCACTTGTTGTTATATGTTTATGTTTAGCTATAGTAGATAAATTTTTGTAGTTATTTATTAGTGTTTAGCTACTGTTTTTGTAATTGCTTGTTTAGTTCATAGTGATAGTGGATAAAATAGTTTTATTAGTTTTAATAGTAATTCTTTTTCCACTTCAAGTTATATTGTTTTTGTTTCTGTTATTTGTGAACACATTAGTTGTTATATTTATTTAGTATCGTTTATTAATGTTTTAATAAATTATTTGCTGTTATAGTTGTCTTAGTGTTTTGCTAGTTGCTATATTTGTTCTAGTATTAACTAGATGGTTATAGTAGTTTTATATTAGTTCTTTTTGTTAGTTATTGAATTAGTAATTTATTTTCTGTTATTTTATTAGATTTATATTTTCTTTGCTGTAGAAAAAAATATTAGAGTAATTTAGTGATGTTATGTTAAATATTAGATTAATTTGTGTGAGTTGGTCACCACTAGTTTTACCTTGAATTTTTCTTTCGAAGTTTTTACTTTGGTTTTCGACTTGGTTTTCTTTTATGCTTTTATTTATATTGAGTATTGTTATGATTGATATAATTGATTGCTAGGATGATTGATTATATGATTGTCTACATTTAATATAGATTTTCAACGGAGTGACGAATAGTTCTACCAAGTCTTTATTCTGAGAGCGTTATTATCTTCATCAAGTAATACCAGGCAAGGTCACTTTGACCATGCTTTCATACCTATGTTTTATTGCATTTAGTGTCATCTTCGCAACAATCCCTCCAGTAGTGATATTGAATCCTTGTAGTTGAGTAGTATGCATGAGGTAGGAACCCATCACCCTGTTACCAAGCCCGGGACGTCATTTATTTTTATGCTACGCTATAGTAGACGGGGTTGGTATGAGTGTACGAGAGTGGTGTGAAAAAGGAGGACTCTACGTCAATGACGACAACTCCATGATGGCATCTGCAAGGACTGCATTTTCAAGGCCTCAAGACTTCAAAACTCGAGACAAGAATTCAATACACACCTCTTGGGTGAAGGATGGTTGACGGCACTGGAGAAACCAGCGGTTGGCGGGATGCATGGAGAAAGCGCCATGACATCTTGCGGAAAGCTTCACCCAGACTCAAAGAGACGGAAGAATACTTCATGCCCGGAAGCTTACGTGCAACCGCAAGTCACTATGGGCTCGCTTGGTTGACCTTAGTGGTGACTCTGGCTGGGGCCGGTGCTAGCGAGATGTAGAACTACGGTAGGATTGGATGAGCACCGGACGGTGGTCGAGGAACTCTTCGGAAGACCATGTTTCGGTCATCTTGTTCTCAAACACCTCAAGTGCGAGAACGTAAAAGAGGGATCGAATCTTGCGGGTAAAGTGTACAAACCTC
Source organism: Aegilops bicornis (assembly GCA_021605145.1). Classification (NCBI taxonomy): domain Eukaryota; kingdom Viridiplantae; phylum Streptophyta; class Magnoliopsida; order Poales; family Poaceae; genus Aegilops; species Aegilops bicornis. Next base: position 179,000,640 of record CM038669.1, read on the forward strand.
TGCAGAGGGTTAAAACCTAATCGATTAGCCGTGTCCCCGATTCACGGACAACTTGAGCATCTGGACTGGATCTATCCCGAACTCTCAACACCGGATTGATAACTTAATTGTGGGCAACTTATGATGATTTTGGGCTATGAGACATCGGTTGGCGGAACCATGTCATGATAGAAAACTCCATAGTACAGACTTCATTTATTCCTTTGATGTAGGGAAATAAATCAGCTTTTACGCAAACAAAACTCAGACACAGAGCCACAAAGCTATATTGCATATAGTATAGTTTTATCATCTGTTTTCTCATGTTGTGATCTTGCCGGTACATTCAATATACTGACCTACACGGCTACAACGTATCATGTTGCAGATATTTTACTTCCAACGAGTAAGAGTACGGTACAGGGTTACGGTCTACACTCAACTTGCCGATGGCGTTGATGGGATTCCACACCCGATTGTTTGTTTCCGCTGAGACTTATGAGGTATATATCATTTTACGTTATTGTCAGGACCCCGATCCTAAGTCACACCGATCTAGCATGTAACACATCATATCACTTTGCGGCCTCACGCACGGTATTCCCACGGGTGTCGCCTTACCATGGCCCGGGACCGTTTAAGCCTTTTGGCTCACGTATATGATAGTGTCGCTAGCATCCATATGACAAAGAACCCGGCCGACATGGCTAGTCGTGAACCCAAAGCGGCACTAACCTATGGGGACAGGCATACATGAATCACATCGAGCATGTCGGTCATCAACGTATGTATTCGGGCTGTAGCACTGGCTAACAGGACTCGGTATCCCGGGCTGTAGCAGGCTAGGCAGGACTCGAATAACACCGCGTGACATTTCCCGAAGGACGGACATAAGGAGAAGTGAAACACATGCCGCCAGTCAAGTGTCCAAGCAGTAGTGCTTTGGGCTAGCGAGGACTCCGGTGAACCGGTATGGCGGACTACTATCGCTCGTAAGCACGAGACTACATTTCCCCATATGAGAGGCTGCCAAGGATAAACAACTAGTTTGTCGGATCCCACACATCTGAAGCATTTCAAACATACACACAATATGCTTAATATGTGTAGATACAACATGGCATCACAACATAACTCTACGACTCAATATTTATTCAATAGGCTCCGAGGAGCGAGATATTACAAACATGGGTCTCAAGATTCAACACTCGGAGCATACAAGTCAAAGCACAAGCGGAAGCTAAACATGTCCGAGTACGCATAACTATAAATGAAGAAGGCTGAGAAGCCTGACTATCTACCAGATCCTGCCGAGGGCACAAGATCGTAGCTGAGGTAACAAGCTAAACGTCGAAGTCCACGTGGAACTACTAGCGAGACTGACGTCTCTCTGCAAAACATAAGATAAGCAAACGTGAGTACAATTGTACTCAGCAAGACTTACATAAGAACTAACTACATCTGCATCGGTATCAAGGGGGGTGGTGGAGTTTGATCGCAGCAAGCCGCCTTTGACTCGGTGGCTATCCCGAACTACATTTGCAAGTAACTCTTTTGAGGTGGCGCTGCAGTCCACATATTCACCATATCAATACACCACTATGGACCCGCTCCCGTCTCCCTCACGAGAACGCCATCCATAGCACTCACGCTTATCTTGCGCATTTTAGAGTATCCACTTTCACTTGTCTATGAACTGATATAGGCAACCAGAAGTCCTTTACCGTGGACACGGCTCTTCGAATAGATCAAATTAAACCTGCAGGGTGTACTTCTTCACACACGCTCTCACCACTTACCGCCGTTTACACGACATGTACTCGGCAACCTTCAAGCGGAAGCCCAACGTGGGTGTCGGCCACGACCTACCTAAACACTCAAGTCCCTAGTCCAGGTTTATCGCCTATTCGGGTTCCATCCGCAGGAGTCCGGCGAGGTTTCCCATACAGCCCCGAACGATGTGTGCAGGGTTCCCGAGATACCAAACGGGCACTTTCGGTACAGACCACGGTGCCTACCGCAACACAACCCACCCGAGGTCAGCGTTGCGTCCCCAAAGATACTACAAACACCGAAACTACTTGCAACTCCGGACCAGGAACAAGGGTGGTTAAGAAGCGAGAGGGTCCATTGGTTTCGGGCCCAATGCGTGGTAGTAACTGTTTCATGGATCACAAACACAGATCTCAGTTCACGAGGACGGTTTCAATGAGACAACCCACCATGTACTCCTACATGGCCTCTCACCGCTACCTTTACCAAATCGTGTTCATACACTTAGCTCATACACATTAGGACATGTTCACACAACCATTCCAATTCATTCCCGATGAATCTGACCTGACTCAACTCTAAGCAGTAGCAGGCATGACAAACAAGCATAAATGAGTATGCACAAAATGGCTCAAACAATTCCTACTCATGCTAGGGGGTTTCATCTAATTCTTTGTGGAATGACAGGTCATGCAAAGGATCAAGGGTTCAGCTACGCAGCAAGTAAAACATGAGTCGTTGTTGTCCTAATGCAGTAAAATAGAGCAGGAGCGAGAGAATGGGATTGTATCGGAATGAACAAGGGGTTTTGCTTGCACAGCACTTGAAGATAATAGTTCTTCATCGGTGTCATCGAATAATCATCGTCGGTACATCGCTCTAGGGAGGGACAATTACCCGGCAAACAAGAAGAGAACACAATCAATGCAATGCACATATATGATGCATGATCATGTTAAGGTACTGAATTCACCTAATGCAATAATAATCCAAGTTAGTTGGAGTGGAATTCAAACAAGGTTGAATTCCAACTCAAAATGCTATTTCCTAGATTACCCTAATCATGATTCATCCTATTCAGTGATGTTAACTTGTTCAAACATGCATGATCATGGCATAAACAGATTCTTCATATTTTTCTGATCATTTTTCATATATAAATTATTTCCATCCGAGTTACGGTTGAATTTATATGATTTTAGAAGTTTAGAGAATTTTAAAATTTACTTGATTTAAATTAAATCTATAAAAGGGTATTCTGCGTCGACTGGCGTGGATGTGAGTCAGCGGTCAACTGGGCGCCCCGGGTCAAACCTGACGTGTGGGGCCACACGTCAGTGACTAACTAAACTAACCTAGTTAATTAGCACTAACCTGGGTTAGTTAAGTTAGTTTAAACCTAACCAGAGTAGTTAGCCAGGCGGGGCCCGCATGTCAGTGAGGAGAGGGGAGGTCAAACCCGGTGGGTCAACCCACGCCGGTCAGCGGGTCAGCGGCGCCGGCGTTTAGCCGCCAGCGAGCTTGACAGCGGTCTGCGGAATTGGCCTACTGAGCACGGTTTGGCGGCGAACGCGTCACGTGATGCGAAGTGAGCCGCATCGAGTGGTGGTGGTGATTGGCTTCGGGTCGCCGGAAGCGTCGCCGGCGGCGACCTTGGCGGCTGCCGGAGCTCGCGAGGTCGGGGTTGGCGCTAGAAGCAGCGGGCGAAGGGTGGGTGCTACGGACTCCCTACGAGTACGGTGAAGACGATGGCGATGCTGGAATCGAGCCATCGTGTTGTAGCCACAGCGGCGACGTGCGATGGCGGCGGCGGGTGCGGCGAGCTTCGGTGTGGTCGTTGTGGTGCGCAATAAAACCAAGCGGAGAAGGGGAGAAGGCAGGAGCTCACGGTGGGTCGGAGAGGGAGGCGATGAGCTCGGGAGGTCTGGCGGCGCCGAATCGACCGGAGGCGGCTCGGGTGCCCGAGGTTGAAGACGAGGGCGAGGTCGGCGCTCGGAGGCGTTTGGAGTCGCGTGGGCCAGCGGAGAGGTCCGGGGCGACGAGGCGGAGCCCTTGGGCACGCCGGCGAGGCAAGGGAAGGCCTGTGGCCGTGGCTACGGCGAGCGGTGGCGACGACGGCTCGGTCGCGTGGGGAGAGAGAGCAGAGGAAGGGAGGGTCGGGAGAGAGTGAGAGAGAGCTGGGGTCGCGCGTGGCTGTCTCCGTGGCGTCGCGAGGCGTCCGGGCGTCGGGAGGGGCAGGCTGCTGCGTGGCCAGCTGGCGTCTTGTGTGTCGGCCTGCCCCTCCTCTGGCAGAAGGAGGAAGCGGCGAGGAGGAGGCGGTGGTGGGCTGGGCCAACTGGGCGGCCAGCAGGGGAGAAGGAGGTTGGGCGGTGGGCGCCGGGTAGGTTTGGGCGGGTGGGCTGCACGGTAAGGTTTCCTCTCTCTCTCTTTCAAATTTTCCTGCAACTTTGTGGGGTTTTTAAAATACCAAAATTATTTTAAAAATCACCAAAATGCTCTGGTCACTTGTTAGAATATTCCTAACATGAAACATTTTGGTTTGGTAATTTTGAACATTTAAAATATTTTATATAATTTAAAATGCTCATTTCAAAAACTTGTGGATTAATTCTAGAACCCTTAGATGACCTAGAAAATGGTACATCTCCTTTGACATGGGTTACGAACCAAAGTAAAGAGGATGAACATTTTGAAGGGCATTTCAGGTTCATTGAAATAAATTTTAGTAAACCCTAGTTGTTTTAAGGGGGTGTTACGGGGTTTCTGCCTTCCCCATTTCAATTTTCATGGAAATTAAACATGATGCAGGGATGCAATGCTACTAGTTACAAGCAAGCTCTAGGGTTGATCTGGGCTGTGACAACTCACCCCACTAAACAAGAATCTCGCCGAGATTCAAGGCGTGAGGCAAGAGGAAAAGGGAGTCGCAAACTATCACAATCTTCATGATCTGTTTGCCCTTCTCGAAGATGTTGATTTACTCCATCATCTTGGTCTCGGCGTCCTTGCTTTCGAGGTCTTCACTCGACACGATAATAGAAGGAAAGGAAACCCTACATGATTCGATCTTCACGAAGATCAAGTAAACATAATCGACTCACGGACCGAGGCGGTGACACATCTCGAGTTGAGACACAAAACACATCGAGAGAGGATGGAAGAACAAAGGACGGGGTTTGATTGGTGGCAACAGTTCCACACTTAGAGAGATGGTGGATGGTGTCAAGGTGGTGAGAAAATATTTGCCATGATTCAATAGCGGGGCACCTCGTGGAGGTGACGCGAGGAACTATTCCCTTAAGTGGCAAAAGAATTACTTTTGATACAGAGATCATTGAAACTCTTCATACTAGCCTAAGGCAATCCACAATGATCGTTTGGCGGAGTGCAAAGGAATGGTACACCGGACTGAAATGGATGATGTAGACTACCTTGTTGAAGACAACGCAATGGATGATTTTTTGCTTATCATCGGAGGTGGAGGGGACCCATAGTAAGTCCACTTTTGAGGATGATCTTGAACAGAAATTACTACGAAGGCAGCCCATAGTGAAATGGCATAAGGACGGTGCAAGCTGGGAACGAAATGCAACTGTTCATTGTTTCCAACCATCATATCTGCACGAGATTCAGATCTGGTTGGTGTTAGGATATTTCAGACTCAAAGCATGTCCGAAAAGGAAAGGTTGCAACACAATTTGACGCGATGGCGTTGCGAGATTCTCGGGATATGAACTACGATAGCAAGCTCCAAAACATGAGCTGGTTCTGCTACAAACCTGTGAACACATTGTCCTAGACAAACATGACCACATGGTAGTCTTATAATAAAACACTACCGAGTTCGGGTGGGGAACCATAATCGAGGATATTGAAATCACTTCATAAGTCCGGATTAGCTCTCATGAAGGAACTTCTTCTCCTTGAACAAATCAGTCAGTGGCTTGGGGTGCTAGGAATACATACGGAATGAAGATGATCAGTCTATCAAACCATAGAATACTTCGCACATGCATGACTGACTTGGAATGATTCCAGAGAAAGCAAAACAAACCTTTCTCAAATTCATGGCGGCAACTTACATCGATGCACATGAACTAGAGGAAGTCACTACTTTCATCCAAACATATGCTTCATGAACAGAAACACGAAGAAATGTTTACACAAGTTTCCAACACTAGGTTGATGCTCAACATGACTCATGGGGAGACAAAATGCTCTTGATGGGCTCAACAGCAACTCATCGGAATTTCCATATCACCGACTCCCACCATCATGTGAACACGGTGATAGCATTGGTCGGACCAAAAGATATAATGGTGTATGCTCGAGGGATCAACCACGAGTAAGACAACATTACGGATATCGTTGGTTCTGATTTGACTTGACAATGGCCCATACTCAAATCAAAGAATTGGTAGGACGATAGATCCAACAACCGATCACGAGGACCCATCGATGAAGATATCATCTTTCTTCAACACACACTACACAAAAATATCCCTTTGGAACGAACTAAATTGGGCAAGCTTTTATCTTCCAACTCTCCAAGTTGTTGTTTGGCTTGACCAACTAGCTCAGGGTATCCAACACGTATTCTTGGAGAAGGAGTGGTTCACAAGAAACCAATTTGATCATGAGCCCGACATAACAGTCAGGAAACAACCCGGTAACACTTCCAAGAAGATATTTGGAAAGTCACGAACCACCGGTATGTTACTAAGCTCGAGAACAATCTTGCTTTTCAAGACAAGATGATATTATCAATTGAGTGAGGACTTGACAAGATCCCAACTCGTCAATCGAAGTGTGCACCGTAAATAAGGACTAGGTAGCACGATCAATCTTAGGATGATGATTCAATAATCAACACGCTAAAAATGAGGATATTGTCCATTAACTACCAAGCAACGAGTGGCTCGGAGTATTGATTTCGCACATCACAATTCACTTGTCGGCATTCCGGTTACAACAACACGGAACCGAGGAATGAATAATAATAGCGAGAGTATCAACTGCGTCAAGAATTTCTAAGAGGTTGTGCAATTCCCATGACATTCTTGACATAAAGATGGTAACACTTGTGGTAGAACAGATTCAAAAGCTGAATTGGCATTTTGATCTGCGGGATACAACTACTTTGACCCAATCCACGGAAATAGATGAGGTACTGGAGTTTGTTTCTCCTAGTCATTCTAGAACAGAATGGCTTGACGGACCACAAGGATAAAATGCATTGATGACGAGTGCACGCCTACTCCCGACTATCAATTGATAGAGGATGGTCGAATACAACTAAAGAGAGCAACTCAAAGGAACATATAATTTTTCGAGTTGTGGAAGCACAGATTAGTATGTCGAACGAAGCTCAACATTTCTTCCGGATAACCCATGCGAGAAAAGTAGAACTGGCAGATTCACAATTATGAATGGAGAACTCCTCAAGAGCACTCTAGTTGTGATCTTTTGGTTCAACAAACTTCGCCATAAGTGGTTCATGGTATTTGGAAGAAGGATATACCACGGACCTCGAGGACTAATGCAAAGTTACTAATATCCTAGAGGCACTAGCAAATACTAACAACATGAAGTAGGATGAATCTCGGATTCGTAAACTCAGAGTAGAATACTTACTACTAAATGGCATCACGGGATGCTTTGAAATGATGGCCGTAATCATCACACTAGGGATACAAAAGCATTGCTAAATTGCTAGATGACTTCCTAAACAACTAGGGTCATAATAATAATTCCAACATATATGTTGAGGCAGCGAAGTACCTCAACACACCAATTTGTGTGATTAATCTGCCCGGATGAACATTAGAAATGGAGGGAGGGATTTGCAAACGCATCGGACTATTTAGAGACCAGGATGACTCGGACAGCATAACGGCTGTAAATGCTCAAAATGATTTGAGACATCCTGCAAAATTGGTGGCATAACCACTCAACAACATCATAACAAGATTCTCAAATCAACATTATCATACGGAGTAGTAAGAACTGAATCGGGGATTAAAACCAACAATCTTAAAGGTCTATGGATTAGTAACACGTCATCACGATAGATAGATGAGAAGCCTAGTTCTTAAACCCCGTAGAAGAGAAGAGGATGACTCAGATCGAAGGCCATGAGGTATAAGGAGTAAAAGAGCCTTACGTTCCTTCCACAATCAATTCCCTTACATAACTAAAGCATTTCTAGACACAACCCGACAAGTTTGGCTTGGTAATCCTCTGATGCAACAAAGCTCGATACCAACGCTGTCGGGACCCGATCCTAAGTCACACCGATCTAGCATGTAACACATCATATCACTTTGCGGCCTCACGCATCGGTATTCCCACGGGTGTCGCCTTACCATGGCCCGGGACCGTTTAGCCTTTTGGCTCACGTATATGATAGTGTCGCTAGCATCCATATGACAAAGAACCCGGGCCGACATGGCTAGTCGTGAACCCAAAGCGGCACTAACCTATGGGGACAGGCATACATGAATCACATCGAGCATGTCGGTCATCAACGTATGTATTCGGGCTGTAACCTTTGGGCTATGAGGACTCCGGTATCCGGTACATGGCAGGCTAGGCAGGACTCGAATAACACCGCGTGACATTTCCCGAAGGGATGCATATAGGAACGAAGTGAAACACATGCCGATCAAGTGTCCAAGCAGTAGTCTTTGGGCTAGCGAGACTCCGGTGAACCGGCTGTAGCGGACTACTATCGCTCGTAAGCACGAGACTACATTTCCCCATATGAGAGGCTGCCAAGGATAAACAACTAGTTTGTCGGATCCCACACATCTGAAGCATTTCAAACATACACACAATATGCTTAATATGTGTAGATACAACATGGCATCACAACATAACTCTACGACTCAATATTTATTCAATAGGCTCCGAGGAGCGAGATATTACAAACATGGGTCTCAAGATTCAACACTCAGAGCATACAAGTCAAAGCACAAGCGGAAGCTAAACATGTCTGAGTACAGACAACTATAAATGAAGAAGGCTGAGAAGCGACTATCTACCGAGATCTGCCGAGGGCACAAGATCGTAGCTGAGGTAACAAGCTAAGCGTCAAGTCCACGTGGAACTACTAAGCGAGACCGACGTCTCTCTGCAAAACATAAGATAAGCAAACGTGAGTACAATTGTACTCAGCAAGACTTACATCGTAACTAACTACATATGCATCAAGATCAAGGGGGTGGTGGAGTTTGAAGCAGCAAGCCAGCTTTGACTCGGTGGCTATCCTGAACTACGACGCAAGTAACTCTTTTGAGGTGGCGCTTTGCGAGTCCACATATTCACCATATCAATACACCACTATGGACCCGCTCCGTCTCCCTACGAGAACGCCATCCATAGCACTCACGCTTATCTTGCGCATTTTAGAGTATCCACTTTCACTTGTCTATGAACCGATATAGGCAACCCAGAAGTCCTTTTCCGTGGACACGGCTATTCGAATAGATCAAATTAAACCCTGCGGTGTACTTCTTCACACACGCTCTCACCACTTACCGCCGTTTACACGACATGTACTCGGCAACCTTCAAGCGGAAGCCCAACGTGGGTGTCGGCCACGACCTACCTAAACACTCAAGTCCCTAGTCCAGGTTTATCGCCTATTCGGGTTCCATCCGCATGGAGTCCGGCCGAGGTTTCCCATACTGCCCCGAACGATGTGTGCATGGTTCCCGAGATAACAAACGGGCACTCGGTACACCGGGACACGGTGCCTACCGCAACACAACCCACCCCCGAGGTCAGCGTTGCGTCTGCCCCAAAGATACTACAAACACGAAACTACTTGCAACTCCGGACCAGGAACAAGGGTGGTTAAGAAGCCGAGAGGGTCCATTGGTTTCGGGCCCAATGCGTGGTAGTAACTGTTTCATTGATCACAAACACAGAACTCAGTTCCTGGGGGACAGTTTCAATGATAAAACCCACCATGTACTCCTACATGGCCTCTCACCGTTACCTTTACCAAATCGTGTTCATACACTTAGCTCACACACAATAGGACATGTTCACACAACCATTCCAATTCATTCCCGATGAATCGGACTGACTCAACTCTAAGCGATGGCAGGCATGACAAACAAGCATAAATGAGTAGGCACAACATGGCTCAAACAATTCCTACTCATGCTAGTGGGTTTCATCTAATTCTTGTGGAATGACAGTCATGCAAAGGATCAAGGGGTTCAGCTACCGCAGCAAGTAAAACATGAGTCGTTGTTGTCCTAATGCAAGAAAATAGAGCAGGAGCGAGAGAATGGGATTGTATCGGAATGAACAAGGGGTTTTGCTTGCACAGCACTTGAAGATAATAGTTCTTCATCGGTGTCATCGAATAATCATCGTCGGTACATCGTCTACCGGGAGGGACAATTACGCAAACAAGAGAGAACACAATCAATGCAATGCACATATATGATGCATGATCATGTTAAGGTACTGAATTCACCTAATGCAATAATAATCCAAGTTAGTTGGAGTGGAATTCAAACAAGGTTGAATTCCAACTCAAAATGCTATTTCCTAGATTACCCTAATCATGATTCATCCTATTCAGTGATGTTAACTTGTTCAAACATGCATGATCATGGCATAAACAGATTCTTCATATTTTTCTGATCATTTTCATATATAAATTATTTCCATCCGAGTTACGGTTGAATTTATATGATTTTTAGAAGTTTAGAGAATTTTCTCAAATTTACCGATTTAAATTAAATCTATAAAAGGGTATTATGCGTCGGCTGACGTCGGTGTGACGTCAGCCAGTCAACTGGGCGCCCGGGTCAAACCTGGCGTGTGGGGCCACACGTCGATGACTAACTAAACTAACCTAGTTAATTAGCACTAACTTTGGGTTAGTTAAGTTAGTTTAAACCTAACGAGTAGTTAGCGGGCGGGGCCCGCATGTCGATGAGGAGAGGGAGGTCAAACCGGCGGTGGGTCAACCCACGCCGGTCAGCCGGGTCAGCGGGCGCCGCTTAGTCAGCCGCGAGCCGACGCCAGCGTCTTGCCGCGAATTGGCCTACAGAGCACGGTTTGGCGGCGAGCACGTCTACGTGATGCGGGAAGTGAGCCGCATCGAGTGGTGGTGGTGATTGGCTTCGGGGTCGCCGGAAACGTCGCCGGCGACGACCTTGGCGGCTGCCGGAGCTCGGGCGAGGTCGGGGTTGGCGCTAGGGGGCACAGCAGGCGAAAGGGTGGGTGCTACGGACTCCCTCTGAGTACGGTGAAGACGATGACGTGCTCGGAATCGAGCCATCGTGGATCGTACACGACGGCGACGTCTGCGATGGCGGCGGGTGCGGCCGAGCTTCGGTGTGGTCGTTGTGGTGCGCAATAAGGCAAAGCGGAGAAGGGAGAAGGGCAGGAGCTCAGCTGGGCCGGAGAGGGAGGCAGTGAGCTCGGGGAGGTCTGGCGGCGCCAATCGACGGGAGGCGGCTCGGAGTGCCCGAGGTTGAAGACGAGGGCGAGGTCGGCGCCGGCGTTGGAGTCGCGTGGGCCAGCGGAGAGGTCCGGGCGACGAGGCGGAGCCCTTGGGCACGCCAGCGAGGCAAGGGAAGGCTGTGGCCGTGGCTACGGCGAGCGGTGGCGACAGCGGCTCTCGGCCGCGTGGGGAGAGAGAGCGGAGGAAGGGGAGGGTCGGAGAGAGTGAGAGAGAGCCGGGGTCGCGTGGCTGTCTCCGTGGCGTCGCGAGGGCGTCCGGAGCGTCGGGGAGGGGGCAGGCACTGCTGCGCGTGGCCAGCGTGGCGTCGGCCTGCGCCCTCCTCTGGCGAGGAGGAAGGCTGACAGGGAGGAGGCGGTGGTGGGCTGGGCCAACCGGGCCGGCCAAAGGGGGGGAGAAGGAGGTTGGGCCGGTGGGCGCCAGTAGGTTTGGGCCGGGTGGGCTGCAGTAAGGTTTCCTCTCTCTCTTTTCAAATTTTCCTGCAACTTTGTGGGGTTTTAAAAATACCAAAATTATTTTAAAAATCACCAAAATGCTCTGGTCACTTGTTAGAATATTCCTAACATGAAACATTTTGGTTTGGTAATTTTGAACATTTAAAATATTTTATATAATTTAAAATGCTCATTTCAAAAACTTGTGGATTAATTCTAGAACCCTTAGATGACCTAGAAAATGGTACATCTCCTTTGACATGGGTTACGAACCAAAGTAAAGAGGATGAACATTTTGAAGGGCATTTGTGTTCATTGAAATAAATTTTAGTAAACCCTAGTTGTTTTAAGGGGGTGTTCTGGGGTTTCCTGCCTTCCCCATTTCAATTTTCATGGAAATTAAACATGATGCAGGGATGCAATGCTACTAGTTACAAGCAAGCTCTAGGGTTGATCTGGGGCTGTGACAGTTATTTATAAATGTGATTGCACTTTGATATATACATTGATGTATTGTGTGTGCCAGCATACTGATCCAGGGATGGCACAGATACACAGAGGCTTGACTGTAACGCCCCCGATTCAATTGTACACTAATCATGCTCGCAAATGTGTACGATCAAGATCAGGGACTCACTGGAAGATATCACAACACAACTCTACAAATAAAATAAGTCATACAAGCATCATAATACAAGCCAGGGGCCTTGAGGGCTCGAATACAAGTGCTCGATCATAGACGAGTCGGTGAAGCAACAATATCCGAGTACGAGACATAAGTTAAACAAGTTTGCCTTAAGAAGGCTAGCACAAACCGGGATACTGATCGAAAGAGGCGCAGGCCTCCTGCAGGATCCTCCTAAACTACTCACAGTCGTCGTCGGCCGGGCTGCACGTAGTAGTAGGCACCTCCGGTCGATGAGTCGTCATCGTCGGTGGCGTCTGGCTCCTGGGCCCCATCCTCTGGTTGCAGCAATCGAGTAGAGATAGGGGGAAAAGGGGGAACAAGGCAACCGTGAGTACTCATCCAAAGTACTCGCAAGCAAGGATCTATACTACATATGCATGGATATATCAGAAGGGCCATATTAGTGGACTGAATCTGCGAATGCCATAATAAGAGGGGGATAGCTAGTCTTATCAAAGACTACACTTCTGGTCACCTTCGTCTTGCAACAGGTAGAAGAGGGTAGGTTGAAGTCCTCCAAGTAACATCACATAGCAATAATCCTACCCGGCGATCCCCTCCTCATATCCCTGAGAGAGAGCGACCACCGGTTGTATCTAGCACTTGGAAGGGTGTGTTTTATTAAGTATCCGGTTCTAGTTGTCATAAGGTCAAGGTACAACTCCAAGTCGTCACATTACGAAGATCACGGCTATTCGAATAGATTAACTTCCTGCAGGGTGCACCACATAACCCAACACGCTTGATCCCATTTGGCGGACACACTTTCTGGGTCATGCCCACCGCGGAAGATCAACACGTCGCAGCCCCACCTAGGCACAACAGAGAGGCCAAAGACGCCGGTCTAAACCTAAGTGCACAGGGTGCAGGCCCATCGCCCATAGCACACCAAGACGCTATGCGTAGGGCGGCCGGAAGCGAGCTATCCTAGCGGGCGTTCAGTCCAATCCGGTCTTGGCCGCTCATCGCTAACGTCTGAAGTGCTTGGTGATACCACGACGCCGAGTGCCCATATCTTTCCCACGTAGTTGGTTAGTGCGTATAAGCTTGTAGCCAACTCGAGATCAAATACCAAGATCTCGTTAAGCGTGTTAAGTATCCGCGAACGCCCGAGCAGGGCAGGCCCACCTCTCTCCTAGGCGGTCTCAACCTGCCTGCTGCCGCTCCGCCACAAAGATCCATCTAGAGGGCCGTCCGGGACAAAGGTCCTTTCAGCCCCCAATCCGTGAATCACTCATGGTGCTCCATAAGCCGACCCGACTTTAGTCACCACATGTATCATGTATAAGTATAAGTATATACCCGTGATCACCTCCCGAGTGATCACGGCACGATAGTATAGCAATGAGACGGACAAGAAGGTAGGGCCACAGATGGAATACTAGCAGCCTATACTAAGCATGTAGGATTGCAGGTAAGGTAACAACAGTAGTAGCAAGGATAGGCTATGCATCGGGATAGGTATAACAGAAAGCAGTAACATGCTACACTACTCTAATGCAAGCAGTATAGAGTAGAATAGACGATATCACAGTGATCAAAGGGGCTGGCCTGGGTGCTCTGGCAAGAGAGAGGGGTCGTCAACTCCGTAGTCGAACTGGGGTCGCCGCGGTCTCGGGTCTACGAGAAGAAGTAATGAGGAGGAACACAATAAATAACAGAGCAATCAAATGTAACACAAAGCAAGACGCGTCAATACGTTGTGCTAGGGGTGACCTAGCGCAGGGATAGGTGATACCGGCGAAGGTGGGGATCATCCGGGAAAGTATCCCCAGTGTTTCGCGTTTTCGGACAGATGAACCAGAGGGGGAAAGTTGCGTGTTTGCTATGCTAGGGATGTGTGGCAGACGAACGGGCCGCGCAGCCGGATCCGTCTCGTCGATCTGAGTAACTTTCATGTTCAAAGTATTTTCATCCGAGTTACGGTTAATTTTATATGAATTTGCAAAGTTTAAATGATTTCTAGAATTTAGTTAACTTGAATTATAAACGGTGAAATACTTTGCCACGTAGCACTATTCTAGCCACAATGTATGACAATGAGGCCGGTGGGGCTGGGTTGAACCAGTCAACATTTGGTGGTCAACACATGAATAGTAGAAGTGGATCCCACATGTCATAGGCTATACCTAAATAAATAAATAAATACTAACCTAATTAATGGGGTCCACATGTCATCTGCTAGTAGGTAACCTAAATACTAATTAACCCTAAACTAATTGAACTTGGGGACGGCCTCACAAACACAGAACACACACGCACACACACAACTAGGGGTTGGTTATGTTCTTTGTTAACAGAAGATAGCCTTTTGTGATTTTCATACGATTTAATCCATTCATCCAAAGGATTTGGTCCAATGAGATAAAATGAAGTTTGTCAAGTATACTTTCTACTCATAATTTTTCTTGGCCTATTAGTAGTTGTTTACCCGCCGACTCACAGGCTGTCAAGGGGTTAGTCAACAGTAATATTCGCAAAGCTAGCCATAGATACAAGAGCATTCAAAGCAGCAGCAGACGCTCGTTGAGCAAAGAAGGCCATCGGCATGGCGCGGGCGGCCAGCAACGCCAAGACGGGCCGGATGCGGCCCGGGCTGCATTGCGGATCTAGCGGCAGCGCCAGGACTAGCAGGGCGGCGGCGATCGGCAGTGAGCAAAGAAGGCAAAGAAGGAGAAGGCGAGCAGAGGCGGCTCAAACACGCTGCACGCTGGAGCTCGGACGAATTCGTGGGCGGAGGCTACGCAAACGAATCGAGGCGAAAAGAATGGGGATTCGGGAAGGAGCTCACAATGAGCTCGTGGTGTGGTCGAGGAAGCTGCAGGAGTCGAGGTGGACCGGAGGAAGCGGACGCGGCGGCGCATTTAACGGGTCGGGTCCCGCGGACAAAGGCGGCTCGATCTAGTCGATGTAGGTGCTCCGAGCTCGAGCAACGTCCCGTAGTCGAAAGAGGACGATGGCGGCGGTCCTCCTGGGCGCCTTGGCTGGCCGTGGGAGGTCGGTGGCCACGGCGATGAGGGCAACGCGCGGCGAGGCATCGGGGGCTCTGGGTTCGGCGGAGGAGCGAATGGAAGGGAAGAAGGAGATAGGGTTCGATCCAGGGCTCGGGTCGTTCTTATCCGCTTGTTGAGGAGGCAGCGGGAGGCGCGGATGGCCGCCCGTGGCTAATCTGTCCATGGACGACGCATGGTCATCCACCGCGCTTGGTGAACAGAGAGAAGAAGAAGACAGAGGGGAGGACTTGGGCTAGGCGGTTCAATGGGCTAACCTAGCAACTGTTCATCTTGGGCTAAAGTGCATAGTAGTTCGGTTCTTTCTGCATTTACTAATTTCTGTTTTATATTTTCCCTATGGTTTTTATCAAAACAACTTTTTCAAATGTGCCGCTTAGCACATAATCACTAGGCAATATTTTAAAGCAACTCGTAAAGTTACAATTTATTTTGAAAAGGTTGGATATCTATTTAAATTGAAACGGTAAATTTAATTGTTGCTAACTCAGTTTTAAATAGATAGGGGCATTTATTAATTCAAAAGATGTTGGGTAATTCATGACAAATAGTTAATGATTTATTTCAAACCAGCCTACATTTTTGTTTTATTATTTGAAAATTTAATAAATTGACTTGCATTTGATTTTGAATCCGAGTTTGTTTGGATCAAGGTGAGGCTTAGAAAATTAATCGTGATGACATGGCACAATTAAGGTGTGGTTACTGTAGCTTAATTATCCGGGCGTCACAATTCTCCTCCACTACAAGAAATCTCGCCCCGAGATTTAAGAATGGTCTAAGGGGGAAAGGTTTGGTTACGAAATTCTAACAAATTTTCTTAGTCTTGGTAGCTCATCTCGAAGAGGTCGATCCATAGCGTTGATGTCTTCATTTCTATGCATCAATGCATCACGATGAAGTGGTCGTCTTTCCTTCAGGAACTTCACCGTACTTATGAAAGGATAAGAGGGGAAAAATTTTAAGGACGGATCCTGATAAAATTGAGCATCGGATGGTTAACTCAGGGGAAGAAGCATAAGTATCTCCCGAGTTGAAACTTAAGAAGATATCGAGAGTAAAGTAAGAAGGTGCAAAATAGAAGTTTCAATCACATAGGCCATCGTTCGTTGCCTGAAACAACGAAGTGTTGAAGGGGTTTAGAGCAATGTGAACAAGCATTGCATCAGATACCAGAATAGATCACTAGGCAGGTGGCCCATGGATTACTTACAAAGTCAAGCGCGAGGAATAACTTTGACAACAGGGTGTACAGGAGAGTCAAGTTTCGATGATGTGGAACTGTGGGTTATGGGCCCACCATGTGGGTTAAAAAGTAGAAAGGGCGGTGATATTTTGCACAGTCATGATAACAAGACA
The DNA here is from genome assembly GCA_021605145.1 of Aegilops bicornis. Taxonomy (NCBI): domain Eukaryota; kingdom Viridiplantae; phylum Streptophyta; class Magnoliopsida; order Poales; family Poaceae; genus Aegilops; species Aegilops bicornis. Next base: position 179,017,371 of record CM038669.1, read on the forward strand.
TGTCAGAGGGTAGCCTATCAATTATGTCGGCAACAATGTCGGTACCAAGGGCGAGGGACGAAGAGAACCATTTTCCTGCTCGTTGAACGAGGCGGACCATTAGGCAAAGTTCCCGTGCGTCGGTGGCTACCAAAATGTCATCAACAGTAGAAACAGGGTCTTACTGACAGAGTTGTACACCGAGGTGTTTACATAAGCAGTGAATTATTACTGCTTAGATTATATAGATCACAAGAAAGGTCAAACAAACCAATGGAAAGGAAAATGTGATCATCAGGTTAAACAGAACAATGGAAAGGAAACTTAAACACATCACTCAGGGGTATATCCTTCCCAAGGACAAGGAGAGCATGATATCCATGACAAGATATTATGAAGAAAACTCCTCGTAGGGAGAGAAATTTCATGACATTGCCCATACAACGGTGTTTGGATAATTGATAAATAAAATTTAGCATCGTGCTTCAAATGTTCCTGTTGAAAATCGGAGTACCGTTGACATGCTTCGAGATAGCATTGACATGGTCTTCAGGTGAAGATCAGACTTTGGAAACACGAAGGATCCATCAGAATAACTTGTAGAATAAGTCTTACAATTTCCTCATGGATGAATGGATAACCTTGCTGAAAAGGAATCTATAATGATAGGTCCTCCACCGGGGGTGCTAGGCATGTCATCATGTTACCGATTCAGCAAAGGATCAACATCATATCTCTTGGAAAGTTGTCCCAACCATCATATCTGACCGAGATTCATATCCAATTGGTGTCATGATACCTCAAACTCAGGGGGTCCGAGAGGAAAAGGTGCAACACAAATCGTCGAAATGACATTGCAAGATTCTCGAGAAATGAACTATGGGAGCGGGTTTCTGAAGCAATAGTTCATCATTAAACCAAGGAGGGGATGAGAAGGTGGCTGATGGGCTCAACGACAATTCATCGAGAATTCCAAAAGATGGATTTCCACAATTAAGTGAACAAGGAGATAACATTTGTCGATCAAATGATATAAAGAAGTATGCTCGAGGAAAAGCGTACACAATTAAACATTGGTTGAAAGGTGCGCCCAAATATGGGTTGGGTTGCACGACCAATGTCGAATGGTGATTCAATTATCAAAAGACTTAGAATGAACTATCGCCCATTCACTTCAAAGCAATAGGGTTGCTAGAAGTTTTGAATTCACACGTCATAGCTCAATTGTCAGGTATTAGGTTGAAAACAATACGGGGACCAAGGAATGAACGAAGATGGCAAGAAGTATTATGATATCAAGAATTAAGTAAGAGGTGGTGAAATTCTCACCACATTCTTGACATAAAGGATGGTAATACTCCAAGGTAAAGAAGAACAATTGCTTTGGGATAGCAAGGAACTCAAGGTATAACACCAAGCATGAACAAGCTTGTGTTGGTGGGAAGGTAATAAAGTGGTCGATGATAATACAATTCATCAAGGGCAAGGATGGTATTTCTCATCATGAATTCAATTGATATCCTGGATGAGCTCAGAATGTTGATGATCACGACACAATTGTCGAGAGATTTCACGAAGATGTAATTCAATCAGCGACGACATCAAGCCAAAGGAATGACGAAGCAAGAGGTTATTGGAACCACAGTTACGACACGAACTCGAACTCAAGCTTGTTGTTTAAGGTGAAAGGGTATGATGAGGGAAATCGACGTAAGCTTAGCTATCGTCGCAAATTGGTTCTCCGAGAATAAGGACCAGGTAGCACAGTTAGAATCATCACGACAATGATATAGCCAAACAGGCTAGGAATGGCGTGATCGGGTACAAACTCGTACTTATAGAAGCTTACTGAAGAGTTGTTGAACCGTAGTGCGGACTTGGTTCAGTTATCGGTGTCCTTGAGTGTTTAATAACTCAGAGCCCGTGAAAAATTGGAATCAGTGGGAATGAATCACTTGATGGAGCACTCATTAGAAGTTATGCAGTTCCATGATAATCTCGAGATACCAGGGGGTAATACTCGATGACAGATCAAGTAGAGGTTGGACTGGGGTAATGCTCTGCAGAAGACAAGTACTCTAACTTGTCTGAGAAATAGAATCAAGGGAGAACAAACATGGTCGGGACCATGATTGCAAATAGGCCAGATCTCAGATATAAGATGAACTTATACCAAGGGAATAATTAATTTTAAAAGAAGCTTCGATGAGAAGATGTACATCGTGTCCATGGGCATGAACACAAAGTTCAAGGTCGACTCCCACTTCTTCAATGTATAACCTTTCATTCATCGCTCTAGATAAAATGATTCCAAGTGTCAAAACCTACGGTGAATTACCGGAGGAGTATGACCCGTGAAAACTTTCGAAGTTCACACAGTTAAGGAAGGCATCGGTTCAACCCATCGGGCTTCTTAGAATATATACCATGAACTTTATGAGTAAATAACACAAGCTCAAAAGTAGAGCATGGTTGAAAAAGTAGAGGATACAATTTACCAAAGGCATTATGCATCGGGTAAAGAACTCATAAGAATTTTGGTGGTGAAGGACACCGCCGGATAATAACTTTGGCAATGGTTATGGCGGTCCACAACGGGCTGAAGTGAGCATCGGAACTCAACTAGAAGAAGAAGAATGCAAGGAGATCAGAAGATACTAACAACTAACTAATTCAAAGCTTAATTGCAAAGGAATTATGAATTCCAAGTCAAGGGATCAGAAGCAATGCTCTGATTAGGGATGGATAAGTTGAATAGCCTTAGGGTACAATCAACGACAATTGGATTGGTCGAGAACCAATTCCATTTAAAAGAATGGCAGCTCAAATTTAAAGGTAATTTATAAGGATCAATGATGATTATGCGTATTCATAAGCATATTGAGTCAACAGACTCAAAATGATAATGACAAGGAATGTCAATAAGACTACGAGACTTATGGGATTAACCATAATGCAAGCAAGCAAGAATTTCAAGAGCCAAAGGCTCTAGAGGATTTTCGGAAGATCGAATAGTATTTCGAAGACTTTTGTGAAATACATGAATTAACTTGGGATGAGCGGATACTCGATAAGTGTGAGGAATTATCCATAGGGGGTATTCATGTGGCAAAGATCTGCAATGCAATGGCTCAAGAGATTCTTAAAAGTTGAAGAACAATTCGATGCATCTTGTAATAACAAGAGCAGCTAGGGATGAATGTAAGAATGGCAAGGGTAAGAAGTTATCCATAAGGATTTATCGGTGGTAGGGAATTGCAAAGAAGTGGGCATAAAGTCTTGAGAGAACTTCAGAGAGTATCTTCGGAATCCTCTGGTGCAGTCGGTGATCATCTGGACTGAAGGGCCTCTTCGGGAGAAAGTATTTTCGAGAACCTAAAGTTAGATTTTAGTAAAAATCATTTAACCCGAGTAGAAGAGAGTTCAGAGTCCCAGAGTAAGGATCGAGGAGTAAAAGATCCTAATACCGCCCAATGGCGACGTGGGCCCGCAAGCCACACAGCCATGTTAGTAAAAGTTTTGCAATTGACTAGACTCGACTTCGGCCAAGGAGTGTGGAAGGGGATTCCTCTGAGCGATCGGCTCGATACCAACTTGTGACGCCCCGATTCAATCGTACACTAATCATGCACGCAAATGTGTATGATCAAGATCGAGGACTCACGAGAAGATATCACAACACAACTCTACAAATAAAATAAGTCATACAAGCATCATAATACAAGCCGGGGCCTCGAGGGCTCGAATACAAGTGCTCGATCATAGACGAAGTCAATGGAAGCAACAATATCTGAGTACGTACATAAGTTAAACAAGTTTGCCTTAAGAAGGCTAGCACAAACCGGGATCTGAGATCGAAAGAGGCGCAGCCTCCTGCTGAGATCCTCCTAAACTACTCCCCGGTCGTCGCCGCCGGCTGCACGTAGTAGTAGGCACCTCCAGTCAGATGAGTCGCCATCGTCGGTGGCGCGTCGGCTCCTGGGCCCCATCGTCTGTTGCAGCAATCGAGTAGAGATAGGGGAAAAGGGGAACAAGGCAACCGTGAGTACTCATCCAAAGTACTGCAAGCAAGGATCTATACTACATATGCATGGATATATCTCAGAAGGGCCATATCGGTGGACTGAATCGCAGAATGCCGTAATAAGAGGGGATAGCTAGTCTTATCAAAGACTATGCTTCAGTCACCTTCGCCTTGCAACAGTAGAAGAGGGTAGGTTGAAGTCCTCCAAGTAACATCACATAGCAATAATCCTACCCGTGATCCCTCCTCATATCCCCGAGAGAGAGCGACCACCGGTTGTATCCGGCACTTGGAAGGGTGTGTTTTATTAAGTATCCGGTTCTAGTTGTCATAAGGTCAAGGTACAACTCCAAGTCGTCTCACATCAAGATCACGGCTATTCGAATAGATTAACTTCCTGTAGGGTGCACCATAACCCAACACGCTTGATCCCATTTGGCCGGACACACTTTCTGGGTCATGCCCGCCGCGGAAGATCAACACGCCGCAGCCCCACCTAGGCACAAAAGAGAGGCCAAGACGCCGGTCTAAACCTAAGCGCCGACAGGGTCCGGGCCCATCGCCCATAGCACACCAAGACGTTCGAGGGAGGCCGGAAGCGCACCTAAGCGTGTGGCGTTCGATCCAATCCGGGCGCTACGCCTCGTCACGACGTCTGAAGTGCTTCGGCTGATACCACGACGCCGAGTGCCCATATCTTTCCCACGTAGTTGGTTAGTGCGTATAGGCTCGTAGCCAACTCAGATCAAATACCAAGATCTCGTTAAGCGTGTTAAGTATTCGCGAACGCCGAACAGGGCCAGGCCCACCTCTCTCCTAGGCGGTCTCAACCTGCCCTGTCGCTCCGCCACAAAGATCCATCCAGAGGGCCGTCGGGACAAAGGTCCTTTCAGCCCCCAACTGCGTGAATCACTCATGGTGCTCCACAAGCCGACCCGACTTTAGTCACCACATGTATCATGTATAAGTATAAGTATATACCCGTGATCACCTCCCGAGTGATCACGACCCGATAGTATAGCACAGCAGACGGACAAGAATGTAGGGCCACAGATGGAAATACTAGCATCCTATACTAAGCATGTAGGATTGCAGGTAAAGGTAACAACAGTAGTAGCAAGGACAAGCTATGCATCAGGATAGGTATAATGTAGCAAGAACATGCTACACTACTCTAATGCAAGCAGTATAGAGAAGAGTAGGCGATATCTGGTGATCAAAGGGGGGGCTTGCCTGGTTGCTCTGGCAAGAGAGAGGGGTCCTCAACTCCGTAGTCGAACTGGGGGTCGCCGGCAGTCTTGGGGTCTACCGGAAAGAAGTAACGGAGAGGGAACACAATAAATAACAGAGCAATCAAATGTAACACAAAGCAAGACGCGGCAATACATTGTGCTAGGGGTGACCTAGCGCAGGGATAGGTGATACCGGCGAAGGTGGGGATCATCCGGGAAAGTATCCCCAGTGTTTCGTGTTTTCGGACAGATGAACCAGAGGGGGAAAGTTGCGTGTTTGCTATGCTAGGGATGTGTGGCAGATGAACGGGCTGCGTATCCGGATCCGTCTCGTCGATCTGAGTAACTTTCATGTTCAAAGTATTTTCATCCGAGTTACGGTTAATTTTATATGAATTAGCAAAGTTTAAATGATTTCTAGAATTTAGTTAACTTGAATTATAAACAGTGAAATACTTTGCCACCTAGCACTATTCTAGCCACAATGTATGACAAGCGGGGCCGGTGGGGCTGGGTTGAACCAACAACATTTGACCGGTCAACACATGAATAGTAGAAGTGGATCCCACATGTCACGAGGCTATACCTAAACAAATAAATAAATACTAACCTAATTAATGGGGTCCACATGTCATCTGCTAGTAGCTAACCTAAATACTAATTAACCCTAAACTAATTGAACATGGGGCCGGCCTCACAAACACAGAACACACACGCACACACACAACTAGGGGTTGGTTATGTTCTTTGTTAATGTAAGATAGCCTTTTGTGATTTTCATACGATTTAATCCATTCATCGAAAGGATTTGGTCCAATGGGATAAAATGAAGTTTGTCAAGTATACTTTCTACTCATATTTTTCTTGGCATATTAGTAGTTGTTTACCCGCTGATTACAGCTGTCAAGGGGTTAGTCATAATATTCGCAAAGCTAGCCATAGATACAGAGCATTCAGCGAGCAGACGTTGAGCAGCAGCAGTCATCGGCATGGCGCTGGAGGCGGCCAGCAACGCCGCGGCCGGATGCGGCCCGGCTGCGTTGCGGATCTAGCGGCAAAGCGGCGCAGGACTAGCAGGGCGGCGACAAAGATCGGCAGCGTGAGCAGCAGCAGCGATGAGAAGGCGAGCAGAGGCGGCTCAAACACGCACGTCGCTGGAGCTCGGACGAATTCGTGGGCGGAGGCTACGCAAACGAATCGAGGCGGAAAGAATGGGGATTCGGGAAGGAGCTCAGCGAGCTCGTGGTGTGGTCGAGGAAGCCGCAGGAGTCGAGGTGGACCGGAGGAGTGACGCGGCGGCGAAATGGGTGGTCGGGTCCCATGGACAAAGGCGGCTCGATCCGATCGATGTAGGTGCTCGAGCTCGAACGCGTCCCTCGTAGTCGAAGAGGACGATGGCGGCGGTCCTCCGCCCCTTGGCTGGCCGTGGGGAGGTCGGTGGCCACGACGATGAGGGCAACGCAAGCGAAGGCATCGGGGCTTTGGGTTCGAGCGGAGGAGCGAATGGAAGGGAAGAAGGAGATAGGGTTCGGTCCAGGGGGCTCGGGTCGTTCTTATCCGGCCACTGGGAGACGACGGGAGGCGCGGGATGGCTGCCCGTGGCTAATCTGTCCATGGACGACGCATGGTCATCCACCGCTCGTTGAACGAAGAGAACGAAGAAGACAGAGGGGAGGACTTGGGCTAGGCGGTTCGGTGGGCTAACCTAGCAACTGCTCATACTGGGCTAAAGTGCATAGTAGTTCGGTTCTTCTGCATTTACTAATTTACATTTTATATTTTCCCTATGGTTTTCTTTTTTCTATCAAAAAACTTTTGAAATGTGCCGCTTAGCACATAATCACTAGGCAATATTTTAAAGCAACTCGAGAAAGTTACAATTTATTTTGAAAAGGTTGGATATCTATTTAAATTGAAACGGTAAATTTAATTGTTGCTAACTCAGTTTTAAATAGATAGGGCATTTTATTAATTCAAAAGATGTTGGGTAATTCATGACAAATATTTAAGGATTTATTTCAAACCAGCCTACATTTTTGTTTTATTATTTGAAAATTTAATAAATTGACTTGCATTTGATTTTGAATCCGAGTTTGTTTGGATCAAGGTGAGGCTTAGAAAATTAATCGTGATGACATGGCACAATTAAGGTGTGGTTACTGTAGCTTAATTATCCGGGCGTCACATTGACCGTCTGAGGTCGGGTCGCTACAGATATGGTATCAGAGCACATGTTGACTGTAGGACGTGACCCTAGAAAATGGCAAGCCCATAGGAAAGATTTTTCTCTACAACTTTCTTTTTCAAAAAGATCTTTTACCTCTCTTCTCTTCTGAGCTTATTCAAATATTCCTTTTTAGTGGGACCATACCCTTTTCCTTTTGACCACTCGAAGATTTGGTGATGAGTCACTCCAAGAATTAAAGATATCGGACAACTGATGGCCATTTCAGAGTAAAGAGGATTTCACCATGCGTTGGAAGAATTGCAGCTGCAACAATTGAAGACTCCGAAGACTAGAAGAATTTGAAGAATCTAAAGAATTATTTGACCTTTAGAAGACCAAACCCTTGTTACACACTTACGTTAGATGCGGCGATTTGTGAGCTGTCATTTGTTTGATATTTTCCGACAGCCACAAAGTAAAACCCGTTTCTTCAAAAACTATTTGTTTGTATTGTGTGTATATCCCTCCCCACCTCTCTCATATCTCATCCCAAAACTTTTGGACCCCATAGATGATGAATGAAGTTGGACCGGTATTCTCTGGACCGAAAACCTAGCCGGAGGCGTAGCTATGGATTCGTAACATGGAGAATCACTTGGGAGCAATTTGGTTTCAAGGAAGAATGAAGTATCGTGACGCTCTTCAATACTTTGAAGTAAGTGCTGCAACATGGTGGCGGATGCATCAAGCTATACAGGATGGAATGGAGCAAAGACTTGGGAAGAATTCAAGAAGACTCGACAAGATCTCGTCTTATCCGGAAGCACCATGATACACCAAGAAATAAACCTTGTGCCTGCAAGATTTATGGAGAAATAGGACACACCCATAACGAACACAATGATGGATGCCCAAATTGTGAAGGAAGTCACCCAATGAAGAATGCCCAACTAGGCAGATCACTTGTTTCTTGTGTGAAGGGACTACCCACTACCCCGCTCGGTGTCACATTTACCCCATGGTACAAAGAACCATCCAGCGAGAAGAAAGAAGAAATGAAAGGAGCCCTCATGGAGATGTTAGAAGAACTGTGATTTAAGGAAGATGTTGAGGACACACACAAAGGAAACAAAATTAGAGCCCGCACCAAGTCATGCTATTCATGTGGAGAAGAGGGACACATCTCCCAAGATTGTCCGAATGGAGATCTAGTAGAATTCCGAGAGGAAGTAGAGTATGACCCACAGGAAATAGAAGCCTGATTGGAGCAGAAAGGTCCCTAAGAGGAATAGATTGGATTCCAGGAAGGATCTGAGTCATGTCACCTGTTACAAATGCAAGGAGTCAGGGCACTACATCAACACTTGCCCAAAATGGAAGCCGAGGACCCAAAGAGGCTATGTGATCATAAGGAAACCTTCGAAACCCGTCAGAAGTAATATGTTCCGTTGTAATGTAGCAGGGCACTTTGCCAGAGATTGTCTGAAGGAGAAGGAGACTGATGATATACAGTTGAAGTTGTAACAAAAGAAATGGAGTAGTAGAAGTGAGAGCTTTTTTCTTTTATATGGAGGTGTTAACTTGAGACATGTAATGGAAAAGCGAGAGATTGTAATAATTTAAGAATCAATAAAGTTAGCAGTGTTGGTACTGCTTTGGATTTTATGAGTTACCCTATGAGGAAAGATGTTGACCAATTTCGAGGATATGAGAAATATGGTCTATGGAATATTGGAACATTTTAAGGGTGGTAGTACCTGTAAGAACCATTGACCCTGGAAAAGATAAGGATACCCTTTGAATGGATTTCGCATAAAATGAATATGAGTTTTGTCTCAATATGTTTGATACCCCAAGAGAGTATGGGATGACGTTGGAGACCGTCGGTTGTTTGGACCAAATGTGATCAAGGATTCGAAGAGAATGTTAAGTTGATTCAAGATAGACCGAAAGTAGCTCGACCAACGTAATAGTTATGCATACTCAATAACGCAAGGAGGTAGTCTAAAAATTTGAGACAGAGCATGTATTCGTGTGTCCCCTCTGTGAGGAGTTAAGCGATTGGAGTTAAAGGAAAGTTAGCCTCGAGATTTGTAGGACCATACCGAGTTTGGTACGTATGGGAGATTTGGCTAACAAGTTGGAGTCACCCGAAGTACTGTCAGGAGTTCATGATGTGTTTCATGTTTCCCAGTTGAAGAAGTGCCATGCGGAGATGGCCAATATTCTCCTGTAAGGACGCTTGACCCTGGAAAGGATAATGATGTTCCACGAAGTGGAGTATGGACTTCATAAGTATAAGTTTTTATCTTGGTAGGCGGGATATCCCACGAGGATGAAGAGATGAATTACTATTGGATATAAAGGAGGTATGATGTTGGAAATATGGATCAAGGTAAATTCCATGATGAGTCTGAGTAATCATGTCTAGTTTGGTGCCAATAGAAGGAAGGAAGACAGTACAATTGAATGGATTTAAGAATACTGGAAGTTGAAGGTTGGAATAAGGATCAGTTGCCTCGATGATGAATTCAAGGACTACAAGTGATGAGATGGGCCATAAACCACAGGCTCCGGGACTTGCCAAGAAGCAAGCACACTCTTCTTGAAGGAAAAACCACGGAAGAAGTTATGATTTTATCGACCGACGATTCTATAGGAGTTTACGCAAAACCTGAGAGTTGTTAAGGAACGATAGATGTTTGTTTGGCATGCAGAATCAATGGATTTTCCGAACTTGGTTCGTCGACAAGAGAAATTCAGCAATGCTTGTGAGGATGACCGAGTGTTAGAATGCGAGATTCGCTAAACCAGGTACAAGGTAATGATTTGGGTGCAGGATGGATTGATCACCATTCCGACTTACTCTTATTATTCGCCTTGCTATACGGGATGGTAAATCTGAGTGACTTACCTATAGCAGAGAGACGCATTTATATTAAACCCCTGTCTAAACCTTAGAATGGTATAAGTATTTTCCATTGTACAAGGCAGCTTTTGCCAACCGTAGGTTATACGATGAGGTTCAACCCAGACCCATTTTCTGCAGGACAAACCATAAATTGATGACCACCATGAGATATCGATAGTTGTTTAGAATTGGCGCCGCACCGTCCGCTTAAGAGGACCCGGTTTGGATAACCTTACCAAGAGGAAAGGACAAAAGAATTGAGGTAAAGGTTATGCCGCTACCGTAAGAGCACAGAGAAGGAATTATCCTTACGATGCGAGAAGACCGACACCGTCAAGAATAAGGATGGAGTATATAAGTTTTGATGGAACCGTAACCATGCTTCTAAGGGTTGTAGCACCCCAGACCCCTTGTGATGATCGATGGATTTTGAGAAGACCCCAAACCCTAACCTATTTCTTTCTAGCCTCTCCGAATCACGAGGACGAGATTCATTTTAAGGGTGGTAGTTTGTAACATCCCAAAATTCTAAATTTTGGAATGTTATAAACAAATAGATAGTTTTGATTGATTGTTTGATTGATTGACCTGAAAGTGAGTGAATTCAAACTTTTGAAAGTTAAATGAGAGGGAATAAAAGGACTTTCCCAAACTTTCATTTTTGCTTTTATGATCTTCGAATTCAAATTCTTTTCATCACAAAACCACGGAGAGAAGATGACATGACTTCTTCCATTTATTTAAATGACAAGGTGTTGAAAATATTTGAATTTCATTTGGAAAATATTTCCAATTCTGAAACTTTATGCAACTCAATGATTTTCACGAGAGAAGATAAAATGACTTCTTCAAATTAAATGAAATATGAGTTGGGAGTTTTAAAAGAATTAAATCCAAAGTTCTTTTGAATTTATTTCCAATTTGGAGTTATTTGAGTTTTATTTAAAATATTTTCTCCAAAAACAAAATATATGGAAAATAGGGTAACATGATTCCCTACATCAGAAATTTGGAGAGAAATTAATTTGAAGTCATTTTGATATTTTTAAAATGATTTTTGTTGGATTTTATTGGACCGTAAGCACTCTTTGCTTTATTTGAATTTGTGTGAATTTTATTTGACATTAGAATAATGTTAATCATGTAGGAAATCTTTTTCTGAAAATTTTGATATATTATATGCCTATATAATATTTTCATTTTATTTTGTTTTATCATTTTTTTTCCTCTCTGTTTGTTAAAAAAAAACAAAAAAAAATATATTCGCAGCGCCTTGGGCCAAAGGCCCAAGCCGCCAAGCCAGCCGGCCGGCCGAGGCCAAGGCCATCGCACGCACGCACCAAGGGAGCCAGGGAGCCGCCAAGGTTTCCTATTCTTTTACAAATCCTAGTAGGATTTGATCCCGTTTCGTTATTCCGTTTTTTATTCCTAGGATTCCTAATCCTACTCTAATTCTTGTCCCCTACTCCAAGCAAAACCCCTCCCCTCCCCAATATAAATACCCAAGCACCCCCCCCTCCAACACATCAAATCAACACCTCTACAATCCACTCCACCGTCCCGTGATCTCCTTTCCTCTAGGAGCAACCGCAACATCGGATCCGATCTTCTTCCCCAACTCCGACGACTACTCCGGTGAGATCCACGAAATCCCGTAATTCATTTTTTCCAGAAAATAGCAATCTTAGAAAATTCATATCTTTTAGAGTTTTTAGTATTTTTGAGTGATTCCAATTGCTATGTGTCACAAATTTTCTGAAGTTTCTGTTAGTGTCTCTGGATTTCAAATTTGAGTAGTTTAAATTTGAATTTGATAAATTTTGTTCAAATAAGTATTTTGGCCATAACTTGAGTTTAAAAATAGGATTTTAACTAATTCTTTTTGCTCCTGGTCACTTGTGATATTTTTTAGCTGCAGGATTTAGTTTGGTAATTTTGGAGTATTTTAAATTAGATTTTTAGTAAAAACAGTACTGTTTTGCTTATATAGTTGTTTTAGTTATGTAATTATTGTTTTTAATTATTTTTAGTTCATTCCTTTTGTAGATTTTCACTTGTTGTTATATGTTTATGTTTAGCTACAGTAGATAAATTTTTGTAGTTATTTATTAGTGTTTGGCTACTGTTTTTGTAATTGCTTGTTTAGTTCATAGTGATAGTGGATAAAAATAGTTTTATTAGTTTTAAAAGTAATTCTTTTTCCACTTCAAGTTATATTGTTTTTTGTTTATGTTATTTGTGAACACATTAGTTGTTATATTTATTTAGTATCGTTTATTAATGTTTTAATAAACGATTTGATGTTATAGTTGTCTTAGTGTTTTGCTAGTTGCTATATTTGTTCTAGTATTAACTAGATGGTTATAGTAGTTTTATATTAGTTCTTTTGTTAGTTATTAAATTAGTAATTTATTTTCTGTTATTTTATTAGATTTATATTTTCTTTGCTGTAGAAAAAATATTAGAGTAATTTAGTGATGTTATGTTAAGATTTGTGTGAGTTGGTCACCACTAGTTTTTCCTTGAATTTTTCTTTCGAAGTTTTTCCTTTGGTTTTTGACTTGGTTTTCTTTGTTGCTTTTATTTTGATTGAGTATTGTTATGATTGATAGAATTGATTGCTAGGATGATTGCTTATATGATTGTCTGTTTAATATAGATTTTCAACGGAGTGACGAATAGTTCTACCAAGTCTTTATTCTGAGAGCGTTATTATCTTCATCAAGTAATACCAGGCAAGTTCACTTTGACCATGCTTTCATACCTATGTTTTATTGCATTTAGTGTCATCTTCGCAACAATCCCTCCAGTAGTGATATTGAATTCTTGTAGTTGAGTAGTATGCATGAGGTAGGAACCCATCACCTGTTACCAAGCCCGGACGTCATTTATTTTTATGCTACGCTATAGTAGACGGGGTTGGTATGAGTGCTCGAGAGTGGTGTGAAGAAGGAGGACTCTACGTCAATGACGACAACTCCATGATGGCATCTGCAAGGATCTGCATCTTCAAGGCCTCAAGACTTCAAGACTCGAGACAAGAATTCAGTACACACTCTTTGGGTGAAGGATGGTTGACGGCATCCTGGAGAAACCAGCGGTTGGCGGGATGCATGGAGAAGCGCCATGACATCTTGCGGAAAGCTTCACCCGTAATCAAAGAGACGGAAGAATACTTCATGCCCGGAAGCTTACCTGCAACCGCAAGTCACTATGGGCTCTGGCTTGGTTGACCTTAGTTGTGACTCTGGCTGGGACGGTGCTAGCAGATGTAGAACTACGGTAGGATTGGATGAGCACCGGACAGTGGTCAGAGGAACTCTTCGGAAGACCATGTTTCGATCATCTTGTTCTCAAACACCCTGAAGTGCGAGAACGTAAAAAGAGGGATCGAATCTTGCGGGTAAAGTGTACAAACCTCTGCAGAGGGTTAAAACCTAATCGATTAGCCGTGTCCCCGATTCGGACAACTTGAGCATCTGGACTGGATCTATCTCGGAACTCTCAACACCGGATTGATAACTTAATTGTGGGCAACTTATGATGATTTTGGGCTATGAGACATCGGTTGGCGGAACCATGTCATGATAGAAAACTCCATAGTACAGACTTCATTTATTCCTTTGATGTAGGGAAAATAAATCAGCTTTTTACGCATAAACAAAACTCGGACCACGAGCCACAAAGCTATATTGCATATAGTATAGTTTTATCATCTGTTTTCTCATGTTGTGATCTTGCCGGTACATTCAATATATCTTGACCTACACACGGCTGCAACGTATCATGTTGCAGATATTTTACTTCAACGAGTAAGAGTGCGGTGCAGGTTACGGTCTACACTCGGCTTGCCGATGGCGTTGATGGGATTCCACACCCGATTGTTTGTTTCACGAGACTTATGAGGTATATATCATTTTACGTTATTTATACATGTGATTGCACTTTGATATATACATTGATGTACTGTGTGTGCCAAAGATAATCTTGATCCGAGGATGGCACAGATACACAGAGGCTTGACCGTCTGAGGTCGGGTCGCTACAGGTGTTAAACCTTCTCGGAATGGCCCGAGGTTTGCCAAGCGGCCTTGGTATAGCACCGGTAGACCGCCTGTCAAGTTTCGGACCATTTGGAGATCGTTTGATACTCCAACGGTTAACCGGGTAACCGTAAAAGCCTCTTTTGTGTGCAGCCCACACCCACTCTAATCCAGCCCACTAAACCCTCCTCCGATCCGGAGCCGTCCGATGACGATCCGAGGCTCCAAAACGCCCCAAACCCCTCCTAACCCTAGCACCTACCCTATTTAAACCCCTCCCATGCCATTTTGGGCAGGCCCTAGCCTCCCCTAACCCCCAGCTGCAACTTCCCCTTCCTCCTCGGGATCTCCGCCGCCTCCCACCTCCGTTTCCGCGCCACCCGCTCCCTCCTCGCCACTTGGCGCCGCCACATCGTCTCCCCGCCGCCAAGTGGTGCGCTCCCATTGGTCTGCGCTGCCTCCCAGCCGCCTGGAGCCAACCAGGGGCGGCCACCTGCCCTCCCGCGCCTTCCCACTGCTGGGCCCTCCAGCCCAGCCGCCCGCCTGGGCCTCGATCTGGGCCGAGGAGCCCGCCCGCCGCCCGCGCCTCGGCGCCCGACCCCGCCGCCGACGACCGTTCCTTTGTTTCTCTTCTCGCTCTCATTTGCTTATGTTAGCCACCATATATGCTTAGCCGCTGCTGCAACCTCACCACTTTACCCCTTCCTTACCCCTTTAAGCTTTGCTAGTCTTGATACCCATGGTAATGGGATTGCTGAGTCCTCATGGCTCACAGATTACTACAACAACAGTTGCAGGTACAGGTTGTGCGATGATCATGACGTGAGAGCGATGTTACTTGTTTTGGAGTTCTTCTTCTGCTTCTTCTTCGATCAGGGGATAGGTTCCAGGTCGGCACTGGGCTAGCGAGGTGGATATTGTTTGAGTTTGTTTATGTTTCATCCGTACGCGGATGTTGATCTCTTGTAAGATGATGTTGTATTCGTGTGGCATTGTATGTCTTTTGTATGTATCCCCATCTATTATGTAATGTTGATGTAATGATATCCACCTTGCAAAAGCGTTTCAATATGCGGGTCTATCCTTGGTGGAACCTTCGAGTTCCTTTTGGATAGGGTCGCATATTGGGCGTGACAAGTTGGTATCAGAGCCTCGACCGACCCTAGGAGCCCCCTTGATCGATCGTGTAGTTTGGCCGTTGTTGAGTCTAGAAGAAAACTTTTTTTCAGAGTCCAGTTATATCGGAGAGTAGGATTTCTTTCTACTCCTCAGCCCTTTCGTCGCTCTGGTGAGGAATCTTGACGTAGGTGTTTTGAATTACTCCTCTTCCCGTTCAAATTTTTCTTTAGGATCACGTGGTTAGTGTGGTGAGTTGTCCATCCTCTTTTGTCCGGTGCATTTCTCGTCAAGTCGACTCGACCATCTTCATCTTTGCCAAGTTCAATCCTCAGTTCTTCCTCCGATGTCGTTGTTTTTCCTTGTCCGAAGTTGTCCTTGTTTTTTCCACCCGCCCTCCCTTCTTCCTCTCAGAACCGGAGTCTGTAATTGAGTATCCATCCTACTCGTGCGAAGTCTTTGCTTCCTTTCCTTAATGATTTCAATCGGTGTTTTTCTCTTCAAGATATTCGTCGTTTCCCCTTCCAAGTTGCCTTTGTTTTTCCCGCCCTCCCACCCTTTTTCTTCCCGGAGCCTGAGTCTGTTTCGACCATCTATTTCATTTGTGTGGAGCCTCTTCAGTCTTCCCTAAATTATTTCAACGGGTGAATTCTCGTCTTGTTCGTCATTCTTCATATCTTTTTCTTTCCGGTGGATTCAATTCAAGTTTTTCGGGTTGATCACATTCTTTTCCTTGGATCAAGTGTTTTCCCTGCTCGTTCGCCTCTCGCCAATTTATCCTTCCGGAGTGTTCAAGACATCTCAGGAGATTCATCTATGTTCCAATTAATTCGAGGTTGTCACCTCATTCAAATATTTCAATTGTTCCGGTGCATCACCTATCTCTTCAACAATACTTTCCAACGGTGTTTTCTTTTTAGTGGGCCCTAACCCACAGGTCTTTCCCAGGATCTTACCTGACTCTTTTAATTTCCCCGGAGCTATTCCCAATTATTTTCGGAGTGTGACGTAAGAATGGATCACATCAGTCACATGCCTTTTCCAAGATCGATTACAAACCATTTCAATGTTGAATCAACCTCTTTGCTTTTCATTCTACCGGAGTACCTCAGTTAATTTTGGTGGTGTTTCTCGTCGTCATTTGAAGAGCGAAGAAGAGTTCCTTATAAATCTTGTCCGTTCTCTCGAAGATTCGGGGTTCAAGCTTCATGTTATCCTCTCGAATTATTCCATTTGTTCGTTATTCTTTTCAACCATCCGGAGTATGTCAGGAGTTGTTATTCCATTTCTTTTTACCGGAGGCCATCATTCCAGAAGAATTCTTCGTCCTCACATTTCAGCTACCGTTATCCAGTTATCCCGGTGCTTCGTTCAAGTGTTCTTTAATCAGCTCATGATCTCTTTGTTCTTTTCCATCTAAATCCCCTCGAGCTTATTTGTTCTTCTAATTCTTGCCGGTGATTCATTCTCTTTCGTCGATCATTTTCAAATTCTTACGGTGGCTCGTTCAAGATTCTTTTTCCTTGATTATCATTTTAATCCATTCGTTCTTTCGAATCCTACCGGTGGTTCATGAAGACCTTCTCAAGGTGGCGCTATATCTCTTCTCAATCATTTTCAAGAAGAATAAGTAATATGCAAAATCCATTGCTTGTCATCAATTTAATTTGATGAAGGATAAGCATACAATAAATCTTATTCTTATTTCATCCAAGTGATTAATCCCTTCCTTCGGAGTTTGTTCTTGAGGAATAAATTCTAGTTCCAAGTCTTTTCATCTTTTTTTTCCGGAGTTCAATAATTTCCTCGGCCATTTCGTCGGAACCGCCATCTAAATCACCGCAAGGCTCATCTTATTCTTTCATCCTTCATTCTATCTCATTGTCTTTTGTCACCGGAGTTCTTCATGGTGGTTCTTCATGATTAATTCATTCTCTCAAGAGTTCATCAAGATTCTTGTTGGCGGAGTTCAAGTATCTTTTCTTCTCGCATCTTGAAGTGTAATTAATTCTCCATATTCTTTTGAAGTGGAGTTTTGCATTTCTTCGTTATTTTCAGCTATCCAACCATTTCCGGTTGTGGCAGGTTATCACCTTATGATCTTGAGATGTTACCGATAAGACCACAACAAGCTTATTCTTTTCGTTGTTGATTTTCTCAACAACTCCGTTCAATCCTTCCTTCTGAATTCTTTTCATTCCATTCTTTCAATTCTTCCGGAGGTATTGCTTTGTTCATTTCGTCAAGTGCCATCCCATCTTGTGAAGCTCCTGTTCTATTCCTTCCATTTTCAGTCGGAGTGCTACCTAAATCCTTTCAGTCTTATTCGTTCCTTATCTTGTTCTAACCGGAGTGCTTTCAGAGTCTATCTTGATTCCGTGAGCTTTTGATTCTCGTCATTCTCGTCGTTCCTCTCTTCTTCTCGTGTGCTCTCAATTCTTTGCTTCTTATCTTGAGTTCTTGTTTCGCATCTTCCTCTTTCTCTTCCGTCTCGGTCCTAAGATCTCGGGACGAGATCTCTTGTTAGTGGAGGAGTGTTGTAACGCCCCGGATTCGATGCGCCAGGTGTCGCGATTATTCGCCCGTCGTTGCCATGTCATGTGCTTGCGTGTTGCACTTTGCCATGTCATCATCTGCATTTCATATCATGTCATCATGTGCATTTCATTTTGCATACGTGTTCGTCTCATGCATCCGAGCATTTTTCCCGTTGTCCGTTTTGCAATCCGGCACTCCTATGTCTCCCGGCGCCCCCTTTTTGCCTCTTCTTTTGTGCGGGTGTTAAACCTTCTAGGAATGGCCCGAGATTTGCCAAGCGGCCTTGGTATAGCACCGGTAGACCGCCTGTCAAGTTTCGGATCATTTGGAGATTGTTTGATACTCCAACGGTTAACCGGGTAACCGTAAAAGCCTCTTTTGTGTGCAGCCCACACCCACTCTAATCCAGCCCACTAAACCCTCCTCCGATCCGGAGCCGTCCGATGACGATCCGAGGCTCCGAAACGCCCAAACCCCTCCTAACCCTAGCACCTACCCTATTTAAACCCCTCCCATGCCATTTTGGGCAGGTCCTAGCCTCCCCTAACCCCCAGCCGCAACTTCCCCTTCCTCCTCGGGATCTCCGCCGCCTCCCACCTCCGTTTCCGCGCCACCCGCTCCCTCCTCGCCACTTGGCGCCGCCACATCGTCTCCCCGCCGCCAAGTGGCGCGCTCCCATTGGTCTGCGCCGCCTCCCAGCCGCCTGGAGCCAACCAGGGGCGGCCACCTGCCCTCCCGCGCCTTCCCACCGCGCCGGGCCCTCCAGGCCCGCAGCCGGCCCGCCTGGGCCCCGATCTGGGCCGAGGAGCCCGCCTCGCCGCCGCGCCTCGGCGCCCGACCCCGCCGCCGACAAACCGTTCCTTTGTTTCTCTTCTCGCTCTCATTTGCGTATGTTAGCCACCATATATGCTTAGCCGCTGCTGCAACCTCACCACTTTACCCCTTCCTTACCCCTTCCTTACCCCTTTAAGCTTTGCTAGTCTTGATACCCATGGTAATGGGATTGCTGAGTCCTCGTGGCTCACAGATTACTACAACAACGATTCTGCGAGTACAGGTTTGCGATGATCATGACGCGAGAGTGATGTTACTTGTTTTGGAGTTCTTCTTCTGCTTCTTCTTCGATCAGGGGATAGGTTCCAGGTCGGCAGCCTGGGCTAGCAGGGTGGATATTGTTTGAGTTTCTGTTTATGTTTCATCCGTAGGCGGATGTTGATCTCTTGTAAGATGATGTTGTATTCGTGTGGCATTGTATGTCTTTTGTATGTATCCCCATCTATTATGTAATGTTGATGTAATGATATCCACCTTGCAAAAGCGTTTCAATATGCGGGTCTATCCTTGGTGGGACCTTCGAGTTCCTTTTGGATAGGGTCGCATATTGGGCGTGACACCGTGCCCCTGGCGTAAGGTCGATGTGATCAACGTCGGCACCCTACCTCTACATCTACCTTCGGGATTAGTTTAGACCTCAATAATTGTTATTTGGTGCTAGACTTGAGCATGAACATTATATCTGGATCTTGTTTATTGCAATACAGTTATTCATTTAAATCAGAGAATAATGTTTGTTCTATTTATATGAGTAATATCTTTTATGGTCATGCACCTTTCATGAATGGTCTATTCTTGTTGAATATCGACCGTAGTGACCCACATATTCATAATATTGATGCCCAAAGATGCAAAGTTGATAATGATAGTGCAACATACTTGTGGCATCGCCGTTTAGGTCATATTGGTGTAAAGTGCATGAAGCAATGATAATCCCCAAGTGCAAGGAATCATCGTAGCACTTTCCGAAGGTGGAAGTGATAAGTATGGAGTGTCGAACCCACAAGGAGCTAAAGGTAAGATCAATATTCTCTCAAGCCCTATCCGCCATCGACATTTAATTTCACGCGTGCACCGAACGTTTACTTCCAACTAGAAATGAGAAATAAAACTACGTTGTGGGTATGAAGAGGACAACTTTGCATGATGTTGGAGAGCTAAAACATAAAAGTAGGTGCTGTTATCATAAAGTTAGAATATATTACTAAATATTATAAATAGCGAGTGTGGAATAATGGTGGATCGGTGTGCGGAATTGTCCTAGGCAATTGTTAACAAGACCGTAATCACTATTGCGATTTCATATG
This sequence comes from Aegilops bicornis, assembly GCA_021605145.1. Lineage (NCBI taxonomy): Eukaryota > Viridiplantae > Streptophyta > Magnoliopsida > Poales > Poaceae > Aegilops > Aegilops bicornis. The sequence goes on from CM038669.1 coordinate 179,037,521, forward strand.
AGGGAGAGGCATAAGCTAACATACTTTCTCTACTTGGATCATATGCACTTATGGTTGGAACTCTAGCAAGCATCCGCAACTACTAAAGGTCATTAAGGTAAAACCCAACCATAGCATTAAAGCATCAAGTCCTCTTTATTCCCATACGCAACAATCCCTCTTACTCGGGTTTGTCTTTCAGTCACTCACCAACCCACTATAAGAGAATCATGAACGTATTGCAACACCCTATAGAGGGAATCCCTCACGCTTGCGCGACATGGAGGGAACCATAGGACAGCACCAAAGTAAAACATACAACTCATACCAATCTAGATCGTCAATCAACCCAAAGAAAAAAGATATCTACTCAAAACATCATAGGATGGCAACACATCATTGGATCATAATATGTGGCATAAAGCACCATGTTCAAGTAGGGGATTACAGCGGTGTGCGGAAGAGTGGACCGCGTAAAAGATATGAGGATGGTGATGATGATGGTGATGTTGATGAAGACGATCACCATGGCGATGATTCCCCTCCCGATGGCACTCCGGCGCCACCTGAAGAGAGGAGGAGAAGTTCTCCCCCTTGTGCTTCCTCCTCCATGGCCTCCACCCTCTGGTCCATGGCCTTCATGGTGATGATGGCCCCTCTGGGATATTCCTCCATGGCCACCGATGATGATGGCCCCCTCCGGCAGGGTGCCGGAGAGGGCCTAGATTGATTTCTCGTGGCTACAGAGGCTTGCGGCGGAACTTGATCGAATCTCCGTTACGGAAGTTTTAGAGTGCGAGTATATATGGGTGCAGGAGGTATGTCGGTGGACTTCGGGCTGGCCACGAGGTAGGCGCCCCCCACCCTTGTGGGCAGCCCGACTCCTAGTGAGCTTCGTACTCCATGGGCTTCTTCCGGTCCAAAAATAGGTTCCGTGGAGTTGCAGGTCTTTTGGACTCCGTTTGATATTCCTTTTCTTGAAACATCAAACAAAGCTAAAAACAACAATTACGGGCTGGGCCTCCGGTTAATAGGTTAGTCCCAAAAATAATATAAAAGTGGAAAATAAAGCCCAATATTGCCCGAAATAGTAGATAATATAGCATGGAGCAATCAAAAAATATAGATACGTTGGAGACGTATCAGGCATCCCCAAGCTTAATTCCTTCTCGTCCTCGAGTAGGTAAATGATAAAAAGATAATTTTTGATGCGGAATGCTAGTAAGTGCTTAAGTTTGATCAATGATAATTCCAATCACTTTTTCTAGCATCATTACATATCATAACTATAGCTCATCATAAATTTTTTCATGATCAAGTAACAAGCAAGTCACAATTTTAAAGTATGGATCATAAACTTTCTTGAAAACTAACAAACAATATTCTCAATAATCAAACAATTGCAATTCATCCTATTTTCAGGAAGAGTCTATGTCAGAGCTTTGATTTAGCAAACTTCACATAGTCAACTATCATGTAGTCTTTCATAATTGCTAACACTCACGCAATACTTGTGGTTATGGAGTTTTAATCAGACACAGAGAAAGATATGGTCTTATAGTTTCGCCTCCCAACCTTTTACCTCAAGGGTAATGTCAACAATAATAACTCATGCTACCCTACATCCAATTAGATATATATATATCAGGTTCTTTCCATCATCTTTGGGCTTGCCAAAGGATAAAATGAAAAGGAAAGGTGAAGATCACCGTGACTCTTGCATAAGGTGGAAGATAGTAATAAAAGATAGGCCCTTCGCAGAGGGAAGCAGAGGTTGCCATGCGCTTTTAAGGTTGGATGCACAAAATCTCAATGTGAAAGAACGTCACTTTATATTGCCCTTTGTGATGTGAACCTTTATTATGCAGTCCGTCGCTTTTATTACTTCCACATCACAAGATCGTATAAAGCTTATTTCTCCCACACCAATCAATCATACATATTTAGAGCAATTTTTATTGCTTTGCACCGATGACAACTTACTTTAAGGATCTTACTCAATCCATAGGTAGATATGGTGGACTCTCATGGCAAAACTGGTTTAAGGATTTTGGAAGCACAAGTAGTATCTCTACTTGGTGCTGAGAATTTTGGCTAGCGTGAGTGGGAAAGGCAAGCTCAACATGTTAGAGGATCCATGACAACATACTTTATCTCAGATATAAGAAAACATAACTCATTACGTTGTCTTCCTTGTCCAACATCAACTCTTTAGCATGTCATATTTTAATGAGTGCTCCCAATCATAAAAGATGTCCAGGATAGTATATTTATATGTGAAACCTCTCTTCCTTCAATATTCTTTAATGAATTGTTCAAGTGACCAATTCTACGTTTGCTAACTTTCAATAAGTTTACTACCTATAATTATTATGTGTCAAGTCATTACTCCCCATGTTATAAGCATATGAAACATATATAAATTCAGGTTTATGACATTCAATTTATTCAACCATTTACTCATAGGATATACATGAAGCACATGAGCAATTGACAAACTAATCCAGAAGATATGAGTGAAGAGCACTGAGTAGTCAAATAATTAACTAGCCATGGGAGGATTCTTTTTCATTCAATATTTCAGATCCAATAATTTTATTCAAACAGCAAGTAAAATTGAAAACACGCTCCAAGCAAAACACATATCATGTGATGAATAAAAATATAGCTCCGAGTAAAGTATATCGATAGTTTTGAAGACGAAAGAGGGGATGCCTTTCGGGGCATCCCCAAGCTTAGGCGCTTGAGTCTTCCTTGAATATTACCTTGGGGTGCCTTGGGCATCCCCAAGCTTAGGGTATTTCCACTCCTTATTCTCCTCATATCGATATCTCACCCAAAACTTGAAAACTTCAATCACACAAAACTTAGCCAAACTTCATGAGATAGGTTAGTATGATAAAGAGCAAACCATTCACTTTGGTACTGACAAAGACAAGGTTCATAATTGTTTTCACACAATGCCTACTGTACCATATCATTTCTACAAATTATATTGAGAAATATAAGCCATAGAAACTAGAAAACAAGCGGACTATGCAATGAAAACAGAATCTGTCGAAACAGAACAGTCTGTAATGATCTGAACAATAACCATATTTCTGCTACTCCAAAAATTATTAAATAAATTGGTGGACGTGAGGAATTTGTCTATTAATCTTCTGCAAAATAATCAACTCAAAATCACTCTTCTGTAAAAATGACATCTATTCTCGTGAGCGCAAAGTTTCTGTTTTTTACAGCAAGATCACATTAACTTTCACCCGAGTCTTCCCAAAGGTCTTACTTGGCACTTTATTTAAACAAAAGATATAAAACATTGTTACTACAGTAGCTTAATCATGTAAACACACAAAAACAGTAAGGGTAAATATTGGGTTGTCTCCCAACAAGCACTTTTCTTTAACGCCTTTTAGCTAGGCATGATGATTTCAATGATGCTCACTTTAAAGATAGGAATTGAAATACAAAGAGAGCATATTTAAGAATATGACTAGCATATTTAAATATAACACACTTCCTATTCCTAGGGATTTTGTGAGAACACAACTTATGGGAACAAGAATCAACTAACATAGAAGGCAAAACAAGTATAACTTCAAAACTTTAAGCACATAGAGAGGAAACTTAATATTATTGCAACTCCTACAAGCATGTATTCCTCCCTCATAATAATTTTCAGTAGTATCATGGATAGCAAATTTGTTCTCATAATCAATTGGAACCTCTTCCGAAATAGTGGAATCATTACTAGCTAAAGTTGACACTCTTCCGAATCCACTTTCATAAATATCACACTAAGATTCAACATCCTCCAAAATAGTGGGATCACTAATTCCTAAAGTTGACACTCTTCCAAACCCACTTTAAATGATAGTATTATTCATACTCCAAAAGGTATAAGTGAAGTTCATGGAGCATTCTACAACTGACCAATATCCAAGCTCAAAATGTATAAGTGAAGCACATGAAGCATTCTATAAAACCATACTCAAAAGATTTAAGTGAAGCACAAAGAGTAATTCTATAAGATCATACTTAAAAGATTTAAGTGAAGCACATGAAGTATTCTATAAATCAATGAAGGGCTATATCATGCTAGCATGGTTCTTGAAGAAAAGGAAAAACACAAAGGACACAAATCATGTGAACAAAACAAAAACCGAGGTATACCGATATTTGTTGAAGAAGAAAGATTGGATGCTAACCGGGGCACCCCCAAGCTTAGATGCTTGAGTATACTTTGAATTATTTACTTGGGGTGCCTTGGGCATCCCCAAGCTTGAACTCTTGCCTCTCTTTATTCTTCTCATATTGATAGCTCCTCGACCTTCGGACACTTCATCCACACAAAACTTTAACAAAAACTTGTGAGATCCGTTAGTGTAATAAAGCAAATCACTACCTTTAGGTACTGTAATTAACTCATTATTTATTTGTATTGATGTTAAATCTACTGTATTCCAACTTATCTATGGTTCATACCCTCCGATACTACTCATAGATTCATTGAAATAAGCAAACAACACACGCAAAACAGAATCTGTTAAAAACAGAACAGTCTGTAGTAATATGGAAGTTTGCCAAACTTATGTAACTCCTAAAATTATAAACTAAATTTGAAAATTTGAACAATTTGTACAGAAGTAATGTTCAAAAAGTTTCTGACCCATTTTACTTTCGAGTAAAAAATGTAAATTCATGCACTACAGCCAAAGTTTCTGTTTTTGTTTTGCACATAGTAAACAAGCAATCTAATCATCCTAAAACCAAGGCTTGGCACATTATTTTTATAATACAATGAATATTTACAAGGGGATAGTTATTTACAGACAAAATTCCATAAAAAATTCTACATTGTTTCCGTGAGCATGAACACAAGTGCTCAAGGTCGACCCTCACTTATTCAATGCAAAACTTTCCAATCGCTTCTCTTTTTGAAAAACCTTTTAGGCATGAAAGGCAAGTATTTTTTTTTGTATTTTCATTATTTTAATTTTTTTTTATGTTTCACCCACAACTAAATAGAAAAAAAAAGAAAAACAAAATCCACTTAGTGAACAAAGCAAACAAGCACACACGAGAATATCAACCCCACGCTATTGCTCCCTAAGAATGGCGCGCCGTAAAAGAGCTTGATAATCCCCAAGTGCAAGGAATCATCGTAGCACTTTCCAAAGGTGGAAGTGATAAGTATGGAGTGTCGAACCCACAAGGAGCTAAAGGTAAGATCAATATTCTCTCAAGCCCTATCTGCCACTGATACGACTCTACGTGCACCGAACGTTTACTTCCAACTAGAAACGAGAAATAAAACTACGTTGTGGGTATGAAGAGGACAACTTTGCATGATGTCGGAGAGCCAAAACATAAAAGTAGGTGCTGTTATCATAAAGTTAGAATATATTACTAAATATTATAAATAGCGAGTGTGGAATAATGGTGGATCGGTGTGCGAAATTGTCCTAGGCAATTGTTAACAAGACCGGTAATCACTATTGCAGTTTCATATGAGGGAGAGGCATAAGCTAACATACTTTCTCTACTTGGATCATATGCACTTATGATTGGAACTCTAGCAAGCATCCGCAACTACTAAAGATCATTAAGGTAAAACCCAACCATAGCATTAAAGCATCAAGTCCTCTTTATTCCCATACGCAACAATCCCTCTTACTCGGGTTTGTGTTTCAGTCACTCACCAACCCACTATAAGCGAATCATAAACGTATTGCAACACCCTACAGCGGGGATCCCTCACGCTTGCGCGACACGGAGGGCACCATAGAACAGCACCAAAGTAAAACATACAACTCGTACCAATCTAGATCTTCAATCAACCCAAAGACAAAAGATATCTACTCAAAACATCATAGGATGGCAACACATCATTGGATCATAATATGTGGCATAAAGCACTATGTTCAAGTAGGGATTACAGCGGTGTGGAAGAGTGGACCGCGTAAAAGAGATGAGGATGGTGATGATGATGGTGATGTTGATGAAGACGATCACCGTGGCGATGATTCCTCCCGATGGCACTCCGGCGCCACGGAAGAGAGGAGGAGAGGTTCTCCCCTTGTGCTTCCTCCTCCATGGCCTCCACCCTCTGGTCCTTGGCCTTCATGGTGATGATGGCCCCTCCGGGATACTCCTCCATGGCCACCGATGATGATGGCCCCCTCCGGCAGGGTGCCGGAGAGGGCCTAGATTGATTTCTCGTGTCTATAGAGGCTTGCAGCGGCGGAACTTCTGATCCAATCTCCGTTCTGGAAGTTTTAGGGTACGAGATTATATATGGGTGCAGGAGGTACGTCGGTGGACTTCCGGGCTGGCCACGAGGTAGGGGGGCGCGCCCTAGGGGGTGGGCGCGCCCCCACCCTCGTGGGCAGCCCGGGACTCCCCTGGTGAGCTTCCGGTACTCCATGGGCTTCTTCTGGTCCAAAAATAGGTTCCGTGGAGTTTCAGGTCTTTTTGACTCCGTTTGATATTCCTTTTCTTCGAAACACTGAAATAGGCTAAAAACATCAATTCTGGGCTGGGCCTCCGGTTAATAGGTTAGTCCCAAAAATAATATAAAAGTGGAAAGCCCAATATTGCCCGAAACAGTAGATAATATAACATGGAGCAATCAAAAATTATAGATACGTTGGAGACATATCAAGCAACTCCATGCGGATGGACTTTTGGAATCACTTGATTATGAATCATTTGATACTTGCGAACCATGCCTCATGGGTAAGATGAATAAAACTCCGTTCTCCGGAACAATGGAGCGAGATGATGACTTATTGGAAATAATACATACCGATGTATGCGGTCCAATGAGTGTTGAGGCACGCGGCGGGTATCGTTATTTTGTGACATTTACAGAAGATTTGAGTAGGTATGGGTATATCTACTTGATGAAACACAAGTCTGAAACATTTGAAAAGTTTAAAGAGTTTCAGAGTGAAGTGGAGAACCATCATAACAAGAAAGTAAAGTTTCTACGATCTGATCGTGCAGGCGAATATTTGAGTTACGAGTTTGGCCTTCATCTAAAACAATGTGGAATTGTTTCACAACTCACACCACCTGGAGCACCACAGCGTAATGGTGTGTCCGAATGTCGTAACCATACTTTATTAGATATGATGCGTTCTGTGATGTCTCTTACCGATTTGCCTTTATCCTTTTGGGGTTATGCATTAGAGACAGCCGCATTCACGTTAAATAGGGCACCATCTAAATCCGTTGAGATGACACCATATGAACTGTAGATTGGCAAGAAACCTAAATTGTCGTTTCTTAAAGTTTGGGGATGTGACGCTTATGTCAAAAGGCTTCAACCTGATAAGCTCGAACCCAAATCGGAGAAGTGTGTCTTCATAGGATACCCTAAAGAAACTATTAGGTACATCTTCTACCACAGATCCAAAGGTAAAATCTTTGTTCCTAAGAATGGGTTATTTCTAGAGAAGGAGCTTCTGTCGAAAGAAGTGAGTGGGAGGAAAGTAGAACTAGATGAGGTAGTTGTACCTTCTCTCGAATTGTAAATTAGCACACCAAAGAAAATAGTTCCTGTGATGCTTACACCAACTAGAGAGGAAGCTAATGATGATGATCATGAAACTTCAGATGAAGTTACTACTGAACCTCATAGATCGACCAGAACATGTTCTGCACCAGGGTGGTATGGTAATCCTGTCCTGGAAGTCATGTTGTTAGGCAACGACGAACCTGCGAACTATGAAGAAGCTATGGTGAGCCTGGATTCTGACAAATGGCTTGAGGCCATGAAATCTGAGATAGGATCCATGTATGAGAACTAAGTGTGGACTTTGGTGGACTTGCTCGATGATCGGCAGGCCGTTGAAAATAAAAGGATCTTCAAAAGGAAGACAAACCACTAAAAAAATACACTTCCGTGATGATACGTGTTTGTCACAGTAGGTCGCGTTTTTTGTCATGCATGTACATCCATGAAAAATTTATGATAGAATCAAGATAGTCATACTGTCTTTGTCGTAGAAGTGTTCCATGACATTACCAAAATTATCATCACGGAAGTGTCCACTTCCATGACGATAAAGCGGCAGCGTCCGCGAAGTGCTTTCGTCAAGGGTGACCGACACGTGGCATCCACCATAACGGAACGTCGTTAAGCTATCGGGTTGGGTTTTGGATCCGATAACCCGTTAACAGCCCCGACCAATGGGGATTTTCCACGTGTAAAATCATCATTGGCTGGAGGAAACACGTGTCGGCTCATCGTTGGGACAGATGTCATCCACTCATTGGATGTATACGCCTATGATACGTCGACACGTGGCACGCCCAATAGAGGCCCATTCACAGTGAAAAAGGCCGGCCCGTTTGACTTGGTCAAAAGGTGGCGGCCCGGCCCATGTAAAGCCTGTTAACGGCCTGTTTGCATATAGCCCATTTACAGCCCGCTAACCCAAGGCCCGTTACGCCCTATCCAAATTAGGCCCAGTAGCGTCATCTAGGACACCCAATATGATTCCAGCCCGTTTTCACTTCTGGCCCATGTATGGCCCATGACGTCTTTCGGCCCATATGAGGACCTATGTAACTCTTGGCCTATTAACGGCGCGTGGTGAAACTGGCCTGTATGAAAAGTGTATCACTTTACATCCATTAACGGCCCGTGGTGAAACTGGCCCGTAATGAACAGTGTATCACTTTATACCCATTAACGGCCCGTTATTCCGTTGGGCCGTTTCCAGCCCATGTTATCTTTCGGCCTTCTCAGAGCCCATTTATTCTTGGGCTCATTTCCGATTCGCTTACTTACGGCCCGTTCTTGTCATTTTTACGCTTGTGGGCCAAATTCAGCCCGTGGTTACAGTCAGCCCGTTTGTGGTCCGTTAATATGTTGGGCCGTTTTCATAGCGTCATCAAATACGGCCTATTAACGATGGCCCATTATGGTTGGCCCATGAACGGGCGATTCCAACTCTAGCCCATTTACGGCCATAATGCGGTCTGTTTGGCCCATGTTTGGCCAATCGATCATACGGCCCGTATAAGGCCCATTGATGATACGGCCCGCAGAAGGCCCATTGTTTCTACGGTCCGTAGAAGGCCCGTTGTTTCTACGGCCCGTAGAAGGCCCACTGTTTCTACGGCTAGTAGGAGGCCTACTGTCACTACAGTAAATATTAGCCCATGGTTATTATGGCCTAGTTTTAAAAAATAGGTTATTGCAGCCACTAGCTAACCGTGGAAAAAGAACTGCAATGACTACAAGCAAACAAATAAACAAGACAACAAGGAAATAAATAAGCAAGCAACTAACGCTAGGCTATCACTGCTATTACACATATTACATCCACTGGGCATCAAAGTTCGCCACCAGTGCAAATATAGGGAACAAAGCGACATATCATATACACTTTGGTTGTCAAAGTTGGCGACCAAGCGCAAATAAACGCCGCAAGACAAAACAAATCCAGAACTGAAACCACTTCGAAGATCTCAAGAAACAACATCCTGGGTACCCATAATCTTTGGCAAGATGCTTAGCAAGCTTATTAACTTTCTCTTGTTTGGCGCTTAAATCCTCCAGTAATTGTCATTGCACCGAAAATATGCATCCTGAATTTCTGCAGGGACTTCCTCGGTCCTTGACTTCTGTCAGCACATCGATCGATGTCTTTCAACTTGAAGTTGAGATTCAAGAAGACGAACTGATTCAGACAGTGAGTTCGAAGAGCTTGTGCCAGAAGTAGTGGCCAGTAACTCGAACACTACATCAAGACATGACTTTTGGGTTCCCTCACTGTCGTCAAGATAGTTTTTATCAGCTTTCTTGGAGACCAACAGGGATGTCTCACTATCTTGAACCTATTTGCATTACTTCCTTTACCATTGGATAACGCGGTACTGTTCTCCAATATTTTGTCCGCATTCTAAAAGAGAATCAAGTAGACACATCACATGTTTACCATGTTGTATATGAAACTCATTTTGGTAAATGAGTTCAGTAGTAAAGTGGACAGGATAACGACATGAAACAAACATATATCTATGTACCATGGTCACTTTATGGTCTATATCATTCTAGTTTTTGTTGCCAAATCAAGATAGAGGCACAGTTCAAATAATATTTGTTCAAGACAAATCAGAATAGATAGAATATAAGTGTGGGTAACTATAGAGCAATAACAACACTTGTAATGTGCATGACATGAGAACATAACTGTTTATTCAATTGAAACTGAAATCAACATAGAGCAGGTTACAACAACAAACCAGTTAAAGAAACAGGTTTAAAACATACCTGTTGCGCCATTGGAGTTTCAATTCCATCCTTCAAATTTGAAAATAGTTGGTATGAGTAAATACAGTAATGCAAGAGCAAAGTAGTATGAACCATAGCTACAGAACCTGACCTGAGAACAAATCTTCTTCTCCTTTAAGCGTTGAGTTGGGATTCAGAGTGGTGGTCCTCGGGCTTTGGGCACTGCAGTTCCCTTACTAACTGCTCGTGTTTGGGTGCTCTTTGGTGGAGACGGTGCTGTGTCAACTAGACCTGGGTTACTATCTGCCGGGGTTGGGGTTAGAAGGGGTGTAGCTGGTTCTCTGTCCAACTGGGTAGGGGTACAATCTGCGAGAGTCTGGGTTATGTGTGGTGGATCTGGTCCTTGGGCAATTATATCCATGGTTCTATCTGCATCAACCGGTAGCACTATCTTTCTCAAGACCGTCTTGTTACTCCTTAGATATCTGCCATCACGCTCTCCAATTCAAATGGCTGATAAACATGAAAAGTAATTGAAAGTATAGACATCGTATGATAGACAGGTGCAATGGATAGTGGGGAATAAAAGAGGGCATGAAATAATTCATATTTATGTTGTCTAACCAAACAGGATGGCATGACACAATTTCACATATATGATGGCTAACTAAACAGGATAGCATGACACAATTTCACATTATGATGGCTAACTAAAAAAGATGGAAAGACCTAGTTCAAAATATGAGACTATGTAAACAGGATGACATGACATAACTATATAATGTGTTTATTAAATAGGTTGGCAGGCCATAATTCACATACATTCACGGATAGAATGCCATAATTCAAAATATGATGACTGTAAACACTAAACATGATGAGATGATATAACTATATGATGTCTTTATTAAATGGGTTGCCATGCCATAATTCAGATAGATGATGTGTATGTACTATGTAAACATGATGGCATGATATAATTCAAATATATGATTTATATAGGAAGCAAGTAAGCAGATGGCAATCTATATATGATGTAAAAACTAAGCAATGCAAGACAACATGCATGACATGGGTAATATAACCCTGCCAAGTTTGATCATAGACCTCAGGGGGGAAATAGGACTGGTCATCAGTCTCTGAATCCTCGTCTGAGGAGCTCTCTGTAGCCAGCAAGATGTCTGCTTCAGCAGGTAGCATTGTCTGCTCTGAATACCTTGTTTTCACTCCGGATACTTCCATCACCGCTTCAAATGGCTGATGCAGAAGAGTAGTTGAATATACAAACGTTGTCGACAAATGGAACACGTAATACAAAAAATGATAGCATGATATAATTCACATACATGATGATTGGCTAAATAGCATGGCATTGCATAATTCACATATATAATGCCTTTGCAACAAGATAGCATTGTATAATTCACATATATAATGTCTTGCAACAAGATGGCAATGCATAATTCACATATATGGTAATTAGGCACCTGAGCAATTGGCATTCACACAAAGCATGTCTAAACTAATCAAATGACATAGCAATGCAAGACACCATACGCATGATATGAGCAACATAACCTGCCAAGTTAGAGCATACACCTCGGGGATAGGACTGGTCATCATCTGCTCAATCCTCCTCACGAGGAGCTATCCAGTAACCAATGAGATATGCACTTCGTCGAATAACATAGTCTGCTCGAAGACCTTGTTTTCACTCCAGAATTTGTCATCACCGTGTCAAATGGCTGATGCACCACGAAGAGCGATTGAATGTACTAACATTGTTGACAAATGTAATATGTAACGAAAAAGGATGGCACGATATAATTTACATATAAGATGACTGGCTAAGCAGGATGGCATTGCAAAATTCACATATATGATGCCTGGCTAAACAAGATGGCGTTGCATAATTCACATAAACGATGAATAAACTAAATAGATGGCATTCGCACAAAGGTTGTCTAAACTAAGAAGATGACATATTTGATGTATAAAGTAAGCAATGCAAGACACCATATGCATGATATAACCAACATCAGCATGCCAAGTTAGAGAGAAGACCTCAGGGGGTAAATAGGAGTTGTCTTCTCCTTCTGAATCCCCCTCAGAAAAGATATCTTCCTCTCGATTACAATCCGAAATGCATGGAGGGGGGCTGCCTTTGCACCTACCATGGAGCAACTTCTGCATGAATTTTTATTGCCACGCAAGGATCGTCTCTTTTGCTCTACATGTTCAGTTCCATTGTTTACAATAACTGTCATGCATAGGAATAAAACATAGTGAGATTATATAAGGAGTGCATGCAGAAATCCAGAGTGATGGTAGCAACCTGTGGATAGACCCAAAACCAATAACAACAGGCAGATAATGGCTTGATTAAAAAATACAGATAATGGCTTCTTTAATGTTTGTTTCCCACCCAACATGAAACTCATAGTAGACACGGAGATTAACCAGATAGTAGATAGATACTATTGATAGCAGCAGCGATATGTACCCCACAACCATTTAAAAACTCTAGTTTGACCATTAGTTTGGAGTGACTCGAGTCTAATCGGTGAAACGGGGCGATAAAGTAGCATGTAATATTAAGTGATGCATAACGTAAGCAGACACGAAAGAGTGCGACCTCTTTTGCGGACCCGTGTAGTCCTGGAGGTCATCTGCTCGGTTGATGATGGTAATGTAGTTTTCATGGCTGCCAGCGGCAGGGAAGAAGATCTGAGGCGGCGAAAGACATTCTGGAGGCCGGATCCCTGCTGTGCTGGACCCTTCTATCGTTGGAGCAACTGAGTTGGGGTGGACGACGGTGCAACAGGAGCGGGACAAACCACGCAAGGTTTTCTTTGACAACTATCTGTAAGAGAAGTAATTCTGTAAGGGCTCGTTTGAATTGGAGGATTCCAACAATGCAGGGATAGGAAATAGACAGGAATAGGATAGGAATGCACGTGCAAAACAGAGAATTTAAGAACACAGGATTTCTGCCAATCTGGGTGTTTGATTCACAACAATTGGAAGATCACGGGATGCAAAGAAGCATGGTGAGATTATGTCAAACCACAAGAAAATGTACGGTTATAATGCTATTATGCTACTATCTCTTAGTCTTGTGCTTCATGAATAGGAATTTGAAAAGGAGGACAAGTGAAAATTAAAATTGCTACGTTTTTTCTTTCAAGGAGACACTAAAGGAACAAATCCGTGTGCTCAATGGACAATATATATATAACATGTAGAGTAAAAAAGAGATGCAACAAGTGTACAACCTCTTTGGCGAAGCCATGTCGATCTCAGCGTGATTGGGTTGGCGGTGAGGATGCTCGGCTGACTTTCTTTGTCGGAGGAGGAATAAGATCTTAGGCGTCTGGAGATGGAGCCCGAGGTACTGCTCACTGTGATGGAGGGTTTCGTCATTGGAGCAGCTCCGGTGAGTTGTACGGCCGAGGTGAATCAGGACAAGAGAGACAACGAACAACGTTAACCAGAGTGGAATTCTAATAGCATCTCCAATACATGACGTAAAATACATAACCACAAAGTGCTAGATGCAAAATACATCAGCCGCTCATCTTTGAACTTAACTGTCGAAACTGAACTTAACTGTCGAAATTGAACTTAACTGTCGAAACTGAATTTTGCTGTCGAAACTAAATGCACTAGCAAGGTGAGGCTACACGTCGGTTGACTGACTTTTCATCTCTGGTCAGTCGATTTTGCAGCCGTTGGATACGAAATCAAGGGCCTGCGGTTCATCTTCAACCTCCACCCCTCTGAGCCGCCAGCCACCACCGGCAAAACAGCAGCCCCCCGCCGCCCCGCCCGCCCCGAAAACACTCCCCACCGCCAGTCCGCTGCCTCCACGACCATCCCTCTAGCCCCCCCCCGTGCCGAGCTTTTTCTCCGGCGATCCCCACGCCACCACCCGGCCAACGCCCCGCCATCGCCGGCGACCACCGCCCCCATCCTGAACCCTAAGATAGATAGTGGGGTACCTCTCTAGCGAGCCCCCCTCCCCGCTGCAGCTGGTTCTTCCTTCACCCCGGCGAGCCCCCACCCTCCACCCCCTGAAAATCGACTGACCCAAAAGTCGATTCAATCGACAAAAGTGTAGCTAAATCGGAGCAGCATCACAAGCAAGAGCAAGAGCGAGAGCAGCATCGCGAGCAAGAGCAATAGCAAGAGCAGACCAGGCAGGGGACCGAGAGCAAGACCAGAGCAGCAGCGCGAGTGAGAGCTAAAGCAGCAGCAACTCCTACTGATGTGGACGTCGCCGCCGAGGGAGCGACGCCATGGAGGAAGTGGCCGGCGACGCCGCCGTGGATGGAGCCGCGCCGTGTCGGCTCCGGATCGAGAGCCGGCAGCACCGTGAGATCGAATCAAGAAGAAAATGCGGCAATTAGTGTAGAACCTCTTTGGTGGCGCCGATTAGGCCGCAACTTCATCCGAGGAAACGGTGATGATGATGCTCTTCCGGTGGTGCAGGTGAAGACGGCGGTGTGGGAATGGAGGTGGCGCGAAAGACGAGGAACGTCGGGGCAGCTCCTTGGAGGTGGAGGCGGGGTGGCTGAACTGGCGGGGCGATGACATCGACGACGGATCCTCATCCGATGCGGTGGATGAGGGACGCCGAGGTGTTCTTTGTGGACGGCGTCGTCGGGGAAGAGGCTCCGGGTGGGTGGCGGACGGAGCGAGGTGTGGGGTTTCGTCATGAGTTTTCGCGGCCTCGGTGTACGAATGGGTGGGCGGATGGGATGACAGTGGGGAACCATGGCTTAGAGACGCGCTTGTCTGAAATGTGGGGTAAGTTACGAAAGTACCCCCACCGATTTGAGGCGGTTCTTTCTGTTCAGGGGTACCACGGGCATTTCGCGTGTCAGGATTTCACAGGAGTTGGGAGTTTTCGCGCACGTTGTAATTTCAGAATAGCAAGGCACGGGTTGAGATGGAGGGAGTTGTCAGAGCACAATGAGACAAAGATATATCTTAAATATTACGGGCTAACAAGGCGCAGGTTAAAATTTCCGGACAAGCCTAACGTGTACTGTACCCAATCAATGCGCACTACAAATGTCATTCAAAACTTTGAATTCATGTTATGTTAAATTAAAATATTTCGCTACGTGTATAATGCATGCCACCTACTACTCAAATGAACGTTTTAGTGCATTCCAAACGTATATACTACCGCTTCAATATGAACTAAATTTGAATTAGTTTCTCTATTTGAATAAGATCTACAAGAATGATTGTTGTGAAGTCAAAGCATTTGAATTTGTTTCTCTGTTTTAATAAGATCTACAATCATCATTATTGTCAAGTTAAACCATCGTTTGTGTATTATCTTCACAGCACACCACATGATTAGTCTCGAGTTACATATGAACTATGTGTACTATATGAACTCGAACTAGATTGTTTGAATCCACTTTATTTTGATTTCAAATCACATTACATTTCTAGCTCTAGCTAGATCTTCATAATCTAAACCATGTCTCATATGTATAATGTGTTTATCACATTATGTATGGTGCCCCGCCCCATATGCCTACAAGTATTTAGATGTGAGTTGCAAACACCACACATTACCACAAATTCAAATAAAATGTGAGAATGTTCGATATATAGTATTGTTTAGATTGTTCGATATTTTGTTGTAAGCTGCAAATGCCACACATTATCACAAATTCAAATAAAATGTGAGATTATTTGATGTATAGTATGGTTTAGATTGTTCGGCATTTAGCTGTGAGTTGCAAACGCCATGTATTATCACATTATGGTATAACATCTGCACAACACATGTATCACCTCTATATTCATGCATGCAATGTTTAAAACACTATGATCTCCTATTCAAATATATGAATCCACTTTCATATCAAATTATGATCTTTGTTAGTCTCTTACACCCACACAATCCTCTAACCTTTGTAGCTACCACTAACTTTCTCTCGTGCATGCACACGCCCTCCTCACCCTCCCCCTCCCTCGACATTCAATCCACCAGGCACATTCATTTTTATTTAGGTCATTCTCCCAGAGTCTCCACAACTCCTTTCCGACACACACCGATTGATAAACCTCTCCAGCGATGCCTGCCTACAACATACACACACACTGTCAATCTCCTCCTTTATGTGTCCTTGCCTCGTGTCTCTCATACGGTCATACACACGTGTAAACTCCCACCCATCTTTTCATCGATCTCACAACCGCACACTCCTCCACCTATCTAGCTAGTAGTTGGGCCTCTCGCACCACCTCCTAGCTCCATTCTCTCTGTCTATCCGTCTCACTTGGACTTATTTGCCTCTAACAAATGGACGTACACCGACCGATCTCTCGCTATACATAAAGCTAGCTAGGTCCTTATAACTCGTTTTTACCCACACGTCAATCGATCTACCTCATTAGCTGTGTCTCTCCCTTCCTCCGACAAACAACAATTGATCTACCAATCTAGTTAGGTTTGCTTTGCTTACCAAACACATGGTTCCCCTTCATCATCCATGGATGCGTCCCGACAGATCTATCACGCACATGCACACACAGAAACACATCCCCACTCTTATTGATAACATTGCAGTTCCACCCTCAGTTTGTCTAGTAGGCCTCTCCCACCATCTTCGAGAAGCAACTCCATCACCCATCCAGCACTCTACCCCTCTCCATCCCTCCCTCTCCTCTCTCTCTCTCTCTCTCTCTCTCTGTCCCATCATATTTCCCGTCATTCAGTTATGTATGGATGTCGACCGATCTCCCTCAAGACATAGCTAGGTCTCTCCTTCTCAACACATATACGAGAAGCAACTCCATCACCCATCCAACACTCTACCCCTCTCGCTCTCTCTCTCTCCTCTCTCTCTCTCTCTGTCCCATCATATTTCCCGTCCTTCAGTTATGTATGGATGTCGACCGATCTCCCTCAAGACATAGCTGGGTCTCTCCTTCTCAACACATATACGAGTCGTTCTACCTCTATAGTTAGGCCTCTGCCTACCCCTCCCCCCCACACACACCGATACATCGAGCGCTCTAGTCATGTCTCCCTGCCACACACAAACTTGACATGTGCCCTCTAACGTTCCGGTAGGCCAGTCGCCCTATATCTTTGACTTGCACACACACACACAATTTCGATGGCTCTCTTCATCGATCTCGCACCCACCCACTTGATCCTCTCTTCGACTCTATCGATAGCTATGACCCCTCCCTCTCTTCTCGTGGATTGCCTGACCCTCTATGTATGATATGGATAGGCCTCCATTTCACACACATTGCATGCAAAATTTTGTTTGAGACGTCATCGACACATATTCCCACAAATAACCCACGAAATCAACCCCCACCCCAAAAAAAACACTCACGAATGCGGTTTGTATCTCTCACACACACCCACGTAGGTGGGGGACGTGCACGAAGAGAAGAGGTGCATGCATGGCGCACGTACTCCCGTCTCTTTCCCAACCACACCCGCGCGGGTACACGGTGGAGCTCATTTCTGTACGAAAAAGGCAGCCCGCATGGTAATTTGGCACGTGTACTGGTTGTCCACTTGGTGGAGGGAGGATCGTCTACCACGGGTGAACAAACAAATTGCGACTTGACGTGTTATGTTAAAAAAAGAGGCAAACCATATGGGGCCTACCTTAGAGGCAAGGCTCTATACACTGAGTACTTTTGATGTGTCCCGTCAACTCGCAGAACGAGGAGACGCTTGCTTAGTACGCCGTCTCTCCCGCCCACGGGCGCGATGGCTCGCAGGATGAGGTGAAGCTTGCTCTGCCTTACGCCCGCTCCCTCACCCATGCGCGCGGTGGCTCGTAGGACGAGGAGAAAAATTTAGTACTCCCTCCGTTTACTCCTCGTCCCTACTACCTTGGTTATAGAGATTATATCATATTGTTTGGAATATATATGTCCTTTAGTAGATTTCAATATGAACTACTAGTACATACTCCAAATACTGATGTATATAGACGTATTTTAGAGTGTAGATTCACTCATTTTGCTCCATATGTAGCACTCTCCCTTGCCCCTCGACCCTCGCCCACGTGGTGGACGTGCAGCAATTCATTCGGCCTCATATAGCCAGAACGATATATACTGCACTACCATTATTTCTCGACTTCCCAAAGAGGCGAAGAGCCAATCACAATGTTAATATTTTGGAGATGCCAAGCGCAAGGTTATAGGAGAACGAGTAGTAGGTGCCGCGTCATTTATAAATAAAGTTTTTTTTTCTTCGGGCACGTCGCAATATGATAGGTTCATATGGAGAGAAAAGGAAACCGCTCCACTATATACATAGTCGGGGCGGGCCAGCCTACACGGTTGCTTCTTTGGGGTTGCTCTCTTCACACTCTCTCACACAAAGCATCGTGGCCACATCTCTAACATCCCGACGGATGGCGTCCGCTTGGGGAAGGGTGGATGCTTAGTGTAGATGCGGTGGCCGTCGACGGCGAAACCCACTGTCGGCACGTCTGATCAGGGTCCCCGCCGTTCTCTCTCATAAAGCCGGTGAGGTTGCCTTCGTCCCATGCTCCTTTGCCGCGATGTGGGAAGTTGCCGCCTCCGCCGCCCTCCTCAAGGTTGAGCTACGTCCCTCGTGTACAACTCCCTTCTGGTGGCATGCACCATGCTTGCTCCGGCTGCCCACATCACTCCACAATGGATATTTCTCTAGTACTTCTTTGCCCCTTTATACCTCTAATGGCTTCTACGTACTGTATTTGTAATGAGTTTATGTCTCATCAACTAGTCCCAGTAATCTTATTCTAATCACGCTTCTTCAATTTCTTTGCCACAGGGATGCTCATCTCGATTTTGGTGAAACTGCACAAAATGATCAGATGGTCAAAAGGTTGCAAACTTCATTTCTTAGGAAGCGCCACGTTGCCAGCAAATTAAAGCCTGGTTAGGGTTTACGGTTCAAGGGCTAGGGACTGCATGGATCGTTTTTTCTTTAGCTGCTTCTGTTCCGAAATAAGTGTCAACTTTAGTAGTAGTACAACGTTGTACTAAAGTTTGCACAAAGTTGAGACACTTATTTTGGAACGGAGGGAGTACATATTTGCTATGATCTGTCAACCATTGAGATGCAATAGCATCATGTTAGTCTCCTTTGTATTTGATGAAATGTTGCAACGGGCAACTTTGGACGCAAGATATATGTAACAGAAGCTGGAAGCTTCATAGCATTGTACAAATTTATCTCGCTGATAAATTACAGTACGTACTATACTAGTACTTCCTCCGTTCCTAAATATAAGTCTTTGTAGAGATTTCACCATGAACCACATGCAGATGTATATAGATGCATTTTAAGTGTAGATTCATTCATTTTGTTCCGTATGTAGTGGAATCTCTACAAAGACTTATCTACTAGTAATAGCTAGCCCCCACTACTAGGAATTCTCTATCCTCTCCTTGAGCCACATCATCAAAATTGATGTAGCCGTTAGATGAAGTAAATCAGTCCATAATAGCCGTCTGATCTAGACGTTGAGAGGCTCTGCACTAAGCCACATGCAAGCATGCAGAAATACCATGGCACATGCATGTGAGTGGGTTTTAAATCACATCAACATGTCTGCATGCAAGCATGCACCGGTAGCATGCATGTAAGTGAGCTTTTAAGTCCCATTACCATGTCAAAAGAAAAATATAATCCCATTATGCAAGAGGAGTTGGCTGATCTTTTTCCTTACGTGGGATGATCTAAATGATGATGGGAGTTTATTTAGTTTGGCTACCACATTTGTCATGCGGTTATAGAGTTTTTTAGTTCTATGAAATCGATAATTTTCTTGCAGAGAGATATACCGCTGTTCCGGCAACACGCGAGGACTCATCTAGTAATATTTAGGAGCAGAGGAGTACTACTATGTAAAGAGTTAGGTGTCGACGGTGATAGTGTGAGGTGGGCCATGTAATCACTTGAGCCTGCGTGTTTTCACTGCTCTTGCACGCCTCTGTTGTAAGAATGGAGAAAATTGTAATCTAGTAGTAGTACCTCCTTTCGCCGGCGTGGGACATCCAAGAGTCCTACCACCTCAGTAATTAAGACCAATGAGCCATCAAATCACATAGACCCAGCAGTAAGTTGGACGGATGAAGCAACCATAACTCTTGCACCAGTGAGAGGTCGCGTCCGCTCTGCCCGGGCACGAATGTGGCACCGATTCTTTGGAGTGGCGCTGACTGTTTTGGGCGGGAAGCGCGCGCGGGCGATGGAGGGGCTTTGGGTGGGCCAGGCTGGTCAGGAGCGGGCGTGGCAGCTGTCCGCATGTCCCTACCGGACACGCCCGGAAACGAGAGGATGCACCGACTCTCTCGGCTAAAATTGTACACTACACAACATCTCTCCGTAGGAGTAGGTCGATCTGTCGCTCTCTCTAACACACACACACACACACACACACACACACACACACACACACACACACGCACGCACCTTGGTCCCGTTGCACCTTCTAACGTGACTTATTACACCTAGACGGAGGGAGTAGTAAGTATACGAGATACGGTGGCACACTGACTTAAGTCGAATACAAGTGCCCAAAATTTGTGTGCATGTTATAATAAGGATTCACTTAAAATAGTACATGAGCGAATAGAGGGATCAATTGGACAGTGTTCCCGAGCAGTAGCGAGGTCTGTGAGGTAAGATACACTGCTGGCGCTTTTAATTTTTCTTATTAATTTGTTTGTTTCACCCTCTGACTTGTGGGACCCAACGTACTACGTGGAGAGAGGTAAGGTGACTAAGGCTGCTTTATTTCTGCACCACTTTGGATAGTCTTACCACCAAAGCCACATGACACGATTATGATTGAAATCCCAATGACTCCCACACACACAAAAAAACATGGCATGCTTGTCACACGAATGCAGGAATGTATAAAAGGTTATTTCCCTCTCGTTGAACATAACGGGAGGGTTGGGTAGCTGGTTAGCCTGTTCGCTCATCAAACTTGAGGTCTCGGGTTCGGTAACTACACTTGAGCATAATTTGTGCCAGGAGGATTCTTTGACTGGTCAAAATGTTTTCTAGGGTTTGCACGCTTCACTCTCTCTCCGATATATATATACCTTTGGAGCCTCAACGCTTGTAGTTGCTCTCTTCACACTCTCTCGCCCTCTCCCGCTGGAGCCTCAGCGCTTGTAGTTGCTCTCTTCACACTCTCTCGCCCTCTCCTGCTGGTGCCTCAACGCTTGTAGTTGCTCTCTTCACACTCTCTCGCCCTCTCCAGATCTAAACAAGACTTAGTTGGCCTCTCTCTCCCCTCACTGCTGCTCAAAGAGCTGGCAGGATCCGTCCACCGGGAAGGGAAGGAGGCTTAACGCTATCGGCATCGGCGAGGGACTACCGGCACAGCTGTTCACTTTCCACCCAGCAGCGGCGCAGGAGGGCCTCCGACCCCTTCTTCTTCGCCGCCGTCCCGTCGCCCACCGAACCACGCCCCAAGAACCTTAAGGTATAATTTACTTACTCCACATGCATTGCTCTAGCTGCATGTATACCATGAATCTAGGACGTGGTTCAAAGAGGAAAGTAGTGGGAAAAGTTGTATATAGCATGAATCTAGGACATGGTTCAAAGAGGAAATGAAGGGGGAAAGTTGTATAACATGAATCTAGGATGTGGTTCAAAGAGGAAAGGAATGGAGGAAAGTAGTGGGGAAAGTTGTATCGCATAAATCTAGGACGTGGTTCAAAGAGGAAAGGAAGGGGCAAAAGTACTAGTTCAAAAAGGAAAGGAAGGGACAATTTGTAGAGTTTGAGCAGGACTAGATTTGTTGCGCTCACATAGGGAAAGGTGTCTAAAGATAACAAAACTAGGACCAACACAAATATGCTCCTTGGTTGTTTGTTCTTTGTTGCAACAGACTGCGCATCACCCCGATACATCAGTAGATGCACATGGTGCTGGTGCGTCCACTGTCCCGTGCAACTCTTTAGCTGTTGTTAATCTAAGGCCCTATTTGGTTAAAAACTCCCTAGTCCCTACCTGCTTGGTTCCAGGGACTAAACATGGACTAGAGGTTATTAAATGACATGCTAAAAGACCATGTTACCCTAGTAATGAACTAATAGAGACAAGGTGCGATGCGTGGCGAGGGCAACTGTTGGAAAAAGTCCCAAAAGACTCCCTTAGGGTCTTCTTTCTTTACTCCCAAATGCCCACTTTTAGTCCCTAAAAGTCCCTCCTGTTTGGTTTAGATGGGACTGACATGGAGTTTTTTTAGTCCCTACACCAAAATGTCCATGTAAACAAACACCCTCTAATAATGTCTTTGGAAAATTGATGCAATGCCACGATTAAAAGCAAATTACATGTTTAACGAATTTTATTGTTAATATAATCTCTATGTTAATATTAATCAATGCCACCATTTGAGAAATGCTACTCTCTTGCTTTCTTTCCCATTTAGATAAGGTAGATGCTTCTTTTTGTTGGCTTCTGTGTCATCCACCGTTATTGACCACTATTTTTTTTGCTTTGCACCTCTATGTAAACAGGGTTATCTACTTCACCTCATTGCCATTGTGACCTTTTGTTGCACTGCAAAAAACACTTTTGTTTTAAGAGTGTTTTGTGCAGTTCAACCAAAATGTCACACCGACAACGTTGCTTGATTGCTTGATCTTAGTGGAACTGCACAAGAGGAGATCTTACTTCCTATCCGTTAAGGCGAATTTGGTTCAGATCTTCTTCTTGTGAGTTGTTTGAATTCCGCATCATGAGAGGTCAGTACTAGCCTTCTTTCACACGATTCTGCAGTGTGCTTTCATATGTTGTGCTACTTGTACGATAATGTTGCTTGATTTTAGTGAACTGCACAAATGGAGACAAGACTTCCAATCTGTATGTGCATCGTAATATCCCATTGAGGTAAGATAAGGATATTTCACAACTGTTGGCCTGTATTTTGCCACTTTCATCAGAAAATTAAGTTTAGTACTATACTTGTGCTCCCTAATTGACATGCCAAATCTTACATTGAAGGCGAAGCTTATGCATTATTGAACCAAGTGATGAAGGGGAAGAACAAAGCGGAAGAAAAGCGAAAATCAACTCCGGTCTTTGTAATGAAACCTTTGGGCTGTGATGACACAAGTAATGATATAGTTTTGCATCCTAATTTATTCTTTGTGGCTGGAGCGAGCAATTGTTACGCCACCGATTTGATGCCACTCTTAATGTAATATGTAATTATCTCTACTTGTGCAAACAGGGATCTTCTTTGAAGATACCATATATTTTAGTGGAACTGCACAAGAAGATGTTGGAAACATTAAACTAATCGAGGAGTATATAGTAAGCATGGACACCACCGTAGATAGCAACAGATGGTTCCGGAGAAGTGCTTCATCTGTATGCTCTACACAATAAGCCTCCTGACAAAGGTTGGTACTTGCCCACTGATTTCATCCATATGATTGAGCTTTGTCATCTCTATTGGTGTTGTGCTACTCTTGTTTAGAATCTTTGTCATGAAAAAGTGGTATTGTCCTTGAGAAGTGCTTCATACATGCTGTTTTAAATATTTCCTTTCCTTTTTTCGAGCAAACAGGGATGCTAGCATTTAGTAGTCCTCTTGTCTTTGCACTGTAGGATCCTCTTCCTATGAAGAAGAATATGGAGTACGTGAAGTGACTAGTTCCAATTATGCCAGGATGAAGAAGCCCTGTCTATCTTCTCATCAGAAGGAGCAGTTGAAGGATGGCTACATTACTCCCCACAAGACCAAACTAACTTCAGCTCATAAGGGTGACAAATCTCCATCTTTTTCTTTGTGATGTGCGAGTACAATGTTGTTCTAGGATTCTTTACGGTGAGTTCCATTTTTCTAAAAGTGTGCTCTACATGGACCATGTATGTACTGTTGAAACTGTCATTTCATAGTACATTTTGCTTTATACTAATCACTTTTTTGTATTTGTGCAAACAGGGGTGCTCAGCTTGATTTCAATGGGAACTGCACAAAATGTTCATGAATACATCGAATCATTCATTTCCACCATAAGAAAGGAGGTCCCGATAAGTTCAAGGCGTTGCAACATATAAGCGCGAAATCATACAAGCTACGCGCGAATTTGGTTGATTTTGGTGGAGCGCACAAAAGAACAGCTGGTTTATTTAGCACGAGGTGCCATGTCAATGTCCGAATCGATGGCAAACCCTGCCCATTCCACAATCGTAGGCATTTGATATTTTGGAATGGGACAACCTTGTCAAATTTTGCTCATTGATTTTAGCAAGACATGCGTTTGATATTTTTGAATGGGACGCCCTTTCTTTGTCGTGACGTCGATCAATTTTTCTTTATTCTTTAGTCGTGAAGTAAATATTGCCTCGACATGTGAGTCGCTGAGATGCATAATCACCGATTGTTTTGAATGTTCTCTATGAATTGCTAGGCTGTGTGTTTGATTGCAATGTCTGAAGCAGCTAAAAAGCTGCTCAAACTCTTTGTGCTCATACATTCCTTTTACTTCGCACATTGTGAAAGTGCATACTTTTTTGTATAAGATTGGTCAAAGTAGAGATACTTTGACTGCAAACAAAACTTGTATGCAGACTAGAAAGGACCGGAGGAGTACATGTGAAACTTTCTGCAAACGAGGTGATCACCACAGGAATAATGCTAGTACGTATTGTTTTGCATGTTCATCCAATGCCGATGATACAAGAATTGAACTAATCGAAATAAATTCATTCATACACGGTCGGATTTCATATAAACATGCCGGATTTCATTACATTTCATACATTCTTCAACTAAAAGGGGTGCTACTGGAGGTATAATTAATTGACGAAGCTACCCACATGTCCCAGCCGAGCGAGCGAAGCTTGATGACTTAACTGCAGGTGCAGTTGTGTAACTGACATGTGGCCTGTTGGGCCCACGTGTCAGTCAGCCAACTACACCAGCAGTTAAGTAGAAGAAGCGTTTTTCTCTAGCGCAGCTCTCCGACTCCACGTCGCCCCCAAGAAGCTAACCGACCGTCAATGGTCAACCCACCTAGCTTGGCTTCAACCGGAGGGAAGCAGCGGTGGCCTTACTTGGACCGAGCGGCAGCGACCTACCGTGTTCTACTCTTCCTCGTTTTCCGTGTGGCGCAGCCTCGTTGGCAGCGGGGTGGGGCCTCGGTAGAGCCGGCGATGTCCTCTGTCTCGTTGCCGGCAGGATGGGGCCTCGGCGGAGCCGACGATGTCTTCTGCCTCGTTGTTGGCGGGGCGGGGCCTCGGCAGAGCCGGCGGTGTCTTCTGCCTCGTTGTTGGTGCTGCGGGGCCTCGGCGGAGTAGGGCCTCGTCGACGCCAGCAGAGCGGGGACTCGTCGGAGCCGACATTGTCCTCTGCCTCGTCCTCGGTCTCGCCAAACAGTGCCTCGCCCGCTTCATCGCCCTCTTTGCTAGCCTCTTTGTAGGCGGCCGTAGCCTCCGCCACCCACATGCGGTACCGCCAGCGCTCGAGGCGGCCCTTGCTGGCGGAGCGGTACAAGCCGAGCAGTGCCTTCTGCTCCGCCCGCTCCGCGGTGATCTGCTCCTCTGCCTGCAGGTGCTCCTGGAGGAGATGGTGGTTGTAGGCGGCGTCGGCCTGCGCCACCCGGAACTGCTCCTCACGCATCTGCCTCACCCTGTCCATATATTGGGCACGGGCCTCGCCGATGGTCATGGTGCAATGCACCCGGTGAGGATGGCGGAGGAGGGTTGGCGCCGGATAAATCGACTACCATATTCTCCATTGGGGCGTCGTCGTCCTCCGGCTGCCTGCCCGGCGGTGGTCGGCAGCAATGGCTGCCATCTCCTTGTGGTCCGTCGTCCGCCCATCTCAAGAGCGCTGGAGCGCGAGGAAGCCATGGTGGGCGATCTTGGTGTGGACAGGAGAAAGGGAATGGATGCGGATGATCTGCGGCTATGGCCGACGGCGGTTATATAGCAATGGTGGGCGGGCGGAGGGACGGACGTGTGGCGCCGGAGTAGCCGCCTCGGCAATCGCGTATCATTAATGTGGGCGGCAGATGGATGACGGACGACACTTGTGTCATTTGAAGGCGAGCAATCGCTGCAATGGGAAGCGGGCAGGCGACGCCGATTTTAGGCGGAAGCTGCCATGGGCGAGGAGATGACTTTACTTGGAGAGGATGACAATGGGGACCCACCAGGTCCATAGCCTCACGTCATAAGTGCCTCCTTATTATATATATATATATATATATATATATATATATATATATATAACTATAATTTATTTTGCTTCCTCCTGGCTTCACGACATCACGGTCCCACACCATTGTCAACCTATGTAGTAGTCAATAAGCGAGAGAATTGCACAAGAAGCGGCCGGCAATTTGGGACCAAGCAGCTCGGCGGTATTTGTGTTTTGAGGCATGAGCACTACTGAGTTTTTCAATGTTTAGCCCAGATATTAATTTTTCTCCTCTGAACAACAACGCATAAACATCGCTGCGGTATTAATCAGCGGATCAGGCCCGTCTAGCCCAGCGGATATCCAGCCCAGATATTAATTTTTTCAAGCTGAAAATGGCTAGCGCAGCTATACTTTTTATTAGGAATACCCAGGCAAGGTCAAGTTGTTATTCTCCGCCCCGCTGGGCTGCAAATCTTTCCTAGGAGGGACGCATTAGGCTTAACAAGAAAATGGGCTTTAAAAAATAATAAATGGGATGTAATTATAAAAACTGGGCAGTAACTATAATAAAATGCACCAAACACGTGATTACTTTATAAAATATTATTTTTGGATATTGAAATTTTAATTTCATTAATTGTTGCGAGCGCAATGTTTCATTGGATTTTTACGTAATATAGATTTATATTGAAATTGTATTTAATCTAACTAGAAATTTCGGGATAAAAATATTTCGGATCCCATCAAAATGTGGGAAATTTTATTAAATTCTGTTTTGAACGGTTGGTTGAAATGGCTTGTACTTTTAACAAACTGTAAATGGGCCGTAGTAAATTCCATTAGAATTCAAAAATGGGCTACACATTCTTACAAATCTCAAATGGGCTATAAGTTCTCTGCCACACTTACGGCCTTACTAAGTTGACGCGTCCCCTAAAAAAACAGAGTTGACGCGTATGCAAGGCTTTGTCAACTTATAGTCAACACACGGGTCTAGCAGAAGTGGCCGTTGGATGTCCATCCAACGGATGCCGTGCTTCTTCAATCTCGGATATTCTAGCTTCACCCGCCCAAAAAATGATTCCTCCCCCTGACATCTGGGGCGTACCGTTTCGGAAGCTGACCTGTGGGCCTACTAAGTTGACGTACCAAGGGCTTTGTCAACTTAGTCAATATAAACGATCCTAGCTGCAGTAACCGTACGATGTCCATCCAACGGTCGTCGTGCTTCTTCAACCTCTGGTCTTCTTGCTCCAGCCGCCCAAAGCAGCACCGGTCGTGCCGCTTTGTTCTGCCTCCGTTGCGGCTGTGCTACCGAGGAGGCCTCACCGCCTACTACTCCCACGCTGGCGGGCCATCCGTCCACTCACCCACACCCCTGTTATTCTGCGGCGATGGCGGTAGCGGCGAACCGATGAACCCTCGTACTCCTCTCCGTGTGTGCATCCACTGCCGCGTCTTCCACGCCTCCGCGTCGTCCCCTTCCTAGGCCTCGCCGTCGTCCACCGCCCTGGTGCGCGGCGTGGTCAACGTGGTCAAGGAACGACTTCCATCGGGCGTGGATCGCGTGGAGAGGCCGACAGTGGGTCCACGGCAGCCGCAAGGAAGTGCCTCCTTATTACGCGCAAAATAATTATTCGTCCACCTGACAGCGGGGACCCACCGGACGGGCCACCGTATTTTGCGAAAAAAATGATTCGCCCCCTGACTGTTGGGACCCACCAGACGGGCCAGCGTATTTCGCGAAAAAAACGTTCCCCATGCTGTCAGCTCGGACCCACCGGAAGTGCATCCTTATTACGCACAAAAAAATGAATACTCCCCCTGCTAGCTGGGACCCACCATGGTGGGAGGCTGACTTGTGGGCCTACTAAGTTGACTGGGACGGGGGCCTTTGTCAACTTTAGTCAATATGAAGGATTCTAGCTCCAGTGACCGTACGATGTCCATCCAACGGCCGTAGTGCTTCTTCAACCTCTAGTCTTCTTGCTCCAGCCACCCAAAGGAGTGCCGGTCGTGCCGCATGCTCCTGCCTCCGTGGCGGGCCATTTGTCTTTGCCAGGAGGCCTCACCGCCCCTACTATTCCCACCGCTGGCCAGGCCTGCGGCGACGGCAACCTCACATCGTGGCCGAACGGTGAACCCTCGTACTCCTCTCCATACGGGCTTCCTTGCCGCGTCTTCCCCGGCTCCGCGTCGTCCCCTTCCTAGGCCTCGCCGTCGTCCACCGCCGTGGTGCTCTCCGCGCGGCGTGGTCAACGTGGTCAAGGAACGACTTCCATCGAAAGAGTATTGTACGAGGAGAGGCTGACAGCTGGGTCCATGGCCACAGCCCAGTTTTTTTGTGATTTGCCAAGTAAGTCGCTTTGTCAGGCCTGTTGGGCTGCCAATCTTTCAAGACGAGGAGAGCTTTCATTTGGCTGGCCGAGAAAATGGCCCATCAGTAATGAGAAATGGGCTGTACATTTTTAGAACACATCAAACCGACAATTAGTTTCAAATATCTTTTTTTTCATTTCAAGCTTTTAAATTACATTAATTTTTATGCATGGAGAATTTGTTGGATTTTATATTGATATACATTTATTTTTAAAATCAGTTTGAGTGTGAGTCGAAATTTCGGGATTAAAAACAGTTCGGACCGCACCGAAATATGCAAAATTTGGTATAATTTTTCAACCGTGGCCACAATATGGGCTGTAATGCTAACAAAAAGAATATGTGCTCCAAAAAAACCTTAAGAATTAGCAAATGGACTGTAAATTATTAGAAATAATGGCAGATGGGCTGTATGCCGTTTTCCACAGATTTGAGGCTTTCCTAAAAAAGGTTGGCCTTTAAGCACTTGTTGTTGGATGTCCATCCAACGGCCGTCGTCTTCTTCAATCTCTGCTCTTCATGCTCCAGCCACTCAAACAAGCGCCCGGACTGTCTGCTCCTCCTCCTCAGCGGCCGGCTGTGCTACCACAAGAGCCTCACCGCCCACCGTACTCCCATCGCTTGCCTAGCCATCCCTCTACTCACCCACACCGCTGTTATTCTCCGCGCCGTAGATTTAACGAGTAAACCCTCGTACAGTCGTACTCCCCTCCATGTGGGAAACAACTGCCGAGTCTTCCCTGCCTCCGTGTCGTCCCCTTCCTAGGCCTCACCGTCGTCCACCGCCGTGGTGCTCTCGGCGCAGCGTGGTCAATGTGGTCAATGACCGACTTCTATCAGAAGAGTACTGTGCATGGAGACGCTGACAGCTGGGCCACGGCCGCAGCAAGGAAGTGCCTCCTTATTACGCGCAAAATAATTATTCCTCCACCTGATAGCGGGGACCCACCGGACGGGCCACCGTATTTCGCGAAAAAACGTTTCCCCCCTGACTGCTGGGACCCACCAACTATAGCTTCGCACGCAAGGAAGTGCGTCCGGGCAAAAAAAAAAAACAAAATGATTCGCCCCCCTGACTGCTGGGACCCACCAGCTACATCTTCGCACGCAAGGAAGTGCCTGACAGTCGGGACCCACCTGGTCAAAGCGTACATAGCGTTGTCATTCTGGTCGCGAACGTGTATGTACATACTGGTCGATGTAGAGGCACGCACGTGTCGTAGTAGAGGCGTGCATGTGTCGTAGTAGAGGCGCGCACGTAGCATGTACACGTACGTACAGCGGCCAGGGTGCAAGAAAGAAAATACGGCCACATATGTGTTCATACGGGCGGGGTCTCGAACGCCTACTCGCGCATACGTACGGCTAGGGTTCGTGTGCATAGCTGGGTCGGAACGGAGAAACAGCGTCATCATCATGTTCATGGGGAGGCAACGGAATGCGTCGTGTTCATGGGGAGGCAACGGAATGCGTCGTGTTCATCGGGAGGAAACTGAATGCGTGGGAGCCAACCGGCTGGGTCAGAACGGAATGTGTGGTCATGTTCATCGGGAGGGCTTGGACGGAACAGGCGATGGAAACGAGGCCTGGCGTACCGCAGAACGGAGGAAACGGACCTCCTATGGTCGAAACGGGGGTCCTGTTGATCGGGAGGGGTGTGGCGTACCGCAAAACGGAGGAAACGGACCTCCTACGGTCGAAACGGGGGTCCTGTTGATCGGGAGGGTGTCGCGTGCCAAAAGCAGATTTAAACGGACCTCCTACGGTCAAAACGGGGGTCCTGTTGATCGGGAGGGGTGTGGCGTACCGCAAAACGGACGAAACGAACCTCCTTCGGTCGAAACGGGGGTCCTGTTCATCGGGAGGGGTGTGGCATACCGCAAAACGGGACTCCACGGGATATTGTTCATCTCCACCGTCGACCTCCTCCAGCCTCCACGGGCTACCGTCGACCTCCTGCAGCCTCCATGGGCTCCTGTTCATCCAGCCTCCACCGCGCGCTACTCCACCGACTACTGTTCAACCACCCCTCCACCGTATACTGTTCATCCAGCCCTCCACACCACGGGCTCCTGTTCAACCACCCCTCCATGGGCACCCCTCCACCGTCTACTGTTCATCCAGCCCTCCACCACACCACGGGGTCATGTTCATCTAGAGGCAACGCCACCGCTCACTGTTCATCCAAACCCCCCTGCAACGCTCACTGTTCATCCAATCGATCGGCTTCAGTTAGCAGCAGTAGCGAAGGAATCGCTCGATCGGGTTCAGTTAACAGCCATCGAT
This sequence comes from Aegilops bicornis, assembly GCA_021605145.1. Taxonomy (NCBI): domain Eukaryota; kingdom Viridiplantae; phylum Streptophyta; class Magnoliopsida; order Poales; family Poaceae; genus Aegilops; species Aegilops bicornis. The sequence continues at coordinate 179,068,589 of CM038669.1, forward strand.
CGATCACTCGGGTTCAGTAACACAGAGCCGGTAGTGCAATCGCTTGGGTTAAGTTAGAGCCCAACGCCTCGCTCGGGTTCAGTTAGAGCCAACGCCTCGCACACACATTCGTATGTGTACGAGAGAAACGCGCATCGCTCGGCCCCCGACCTCCCACCATAACCGGGAACTCGCTGAAATTTTCCTCCCCCTCGCTTCTACCACATTTTTTTCCGTCATGGACGGCCCAAAGAATGTCATGCAGCTGCGTCTCCGGCCCGCCCAGGACAAAAAGCCCATTTTCTGTCATGATTTTTTGTCATAGAAGTAGGAGCCCACCACATCTATGATGATACCGGGTTTTGTCACAATTATCTTCATAGAAGTGTCATATGTATGACAGAATTTTTTTCGTTCGACCCAAAATGTCACGGATGTGTCTTTTTTTTGTAGTGGACCCTGATGGCAATATGACTGTCTACCAAGCTCGACTTGTCATGAAAGGTTTTCGACAAGTTCAAGGGGTTGACTACGATGAGACTTTCTCACCCGTAGCGATGCTTAAGTCTGTCCGAATCATGTTAGCAATTGTCGGATTTTATGGTTATGAAATCTTGCAAATGGACGTAAAAAATGCATTCCTTAACGGATTTCTTAAAAAGGAGTTGTATATGATGCAACCAGAAGGTTTTCTCGATCCTAAAGGTGCTAGCAAAGCGTGCAAGCTCCAGTGATCCATCTATGTACCGGTGCAAGCATCTCGGAGTTGGAATATACGCTTTGATGAGATGATCAAAGCATATGGTTTTATACAGACTTATGGTGAAGCCTGTATTTACCAGAAAGAGTGAGGGAGCTCTGTAGCATTTCTGATATTATATGTGGATGACATATTGCTGATTGGAAATGATATAGAATTTCTGGATAGCATAAAAGGATACTTGAATAAGATTTTTTCTCAATGAAAGACCTCGGTGAAGCTACTTACATATTGGGCATCAAAATCTATAAAGATAGATCAACACGCTTAATAGGACTTTCACAAAGCACATACATTGACAAGTTTTTAAGAAGTTCAAAATGGATCAGTCAAAGAAAGGGTTATTGCTAATACGTCCAATTTGCACATGTTTTCCTACCGTTATTTATATTGCTTTTATTCATAATAATGCCTTTTGGAGCAATTCTAATGCCTTTTCCCTCATAATATGCAAGGTTCACACAAGTAGGGAGAATACCGGCAGCTGGAACTTTGGACCTGAAAAAGCTACATCAAAGCTATCTATTGTTCACAACTCCAAATAACATGAAACTTCACAGAGATTTTTTATGGAATATATAAGAATTACTGGAGCAAATAACTACCGGAGGGGGGCCCACCAAGTGGGCACAACCCACCTGGGCGCGCCAGGAGCCTAGGCGCACCCTGGTGGGTTGTGCCCTCCTCGGCCCACCTCCGGTGTCCATCTTCTGGAATATAAGTCATTTTGACCTAGAAGAAATAGGGAGAGGTCTTTCGGGATGAAGTGTCACCGTCTCGAGGCGGAACTTGGGCGGGAGCACTTTTGCCCTCTAGCGGAGCAATTTCGTCGGGGCAACTTCCCTCCCAGAGGGGGAAATCATCGTCATCATCATCACCAACAATTATCCCATCTTGGGAGGGCAATCTCGATCAACATCTTTGACAACACCATCTCCTCTAAAACCCTAGTTCATCTCTTGTGTTCAATTTTGTACCAGAACCTTAGATTGGTGCTTGTGGGTGACTAGTAGTGTTTATTACATCTTGTAATTGATTACTATATATGGTTTATTTGGTGGAAGATTACATGTTCAGATCCATTATGCTAATTAATACCCCTCTTATCTTGATCATGATTATAATTTGTGAGTAGTTACTTTTGTTCTTGAGGTCACAGGAGAAATCTTGTTGCAAGTAATCATGTGAACTTGATATGTGTTTGATATTTTGATGGTATGTATGTTGTGATTCCCTTAGTGGTGTCATGTGAATGTTGACTACATGGTACTTCGCCATATTTGGGCCTAAGGGAATGCATTGTGGAGTAGTTATTAGATGATGGGTTGCAAGAGTGACAGAAGCTTAAACCCTAGTTTATGTGCTACTTCGTAAGGGACTGATTTGGATCCAAAAGTTTAATGCTATGGTTAGATTTATTCTTAATACTTTTCTCATAGGTGCAGATGCTTGCGAGGGGGTTAATCATAAGTAGGAGGTTTGTTCAAGTAAGAACAACACCTAAGCACCGATCCACCCACATATCAAATTATCCAAGTAGCGAACACAAATCAAACCAACATGATGAAAGTGACTAGATGAAACTCCCATGTACCCTCAAGAACGCTTTGCTTATCATAAGAGACCGTTTTGCCCTGTCCTTTGCGTCAAAAGGATTGGGCTACCTTGCTTCACTTTTGTTACCGTTACCGTTCTTTGCTTGTTACAAATTATCTTGCTACCAAACTGCTCGTTACTCATAATTTCAGTGCTTGCAGATAATACCTTGCTGAAAACTACTTGTCATTTCCTTCTGCTCCTTGTTGGGTTCGACACTCTTACTTTTCGAAATGACTATGATTAATCTCCTATACTTGTGGGTCATCAAGGCTCTTTTCTGGCGCCGTTGCCGGGGAGTGGAGCACTCTTGGTAAGTGGAAATCGGTAAGGAAAAATTATTACTACGCGCTGAAATTTATTGTCACTTGTTACTATGGAGAACAATCCTTTGAGGGGTTTGTTCGGGGTATATTCACCTCGACCGGAACCACAATTAGTTACCCCTCAACCTACTGCACCTAATGAAAATATTGGTTATGAAATTCCTTCGGGTATGATAGAGCAACTGCTAGCTAATCCTTATGTAGGAGATGGAACTAAACATCCTGATATGCACTTGATATATGTGGATTATTTAAGCTTGCATGTTTACCCGGGGATGAAGCTAAGAAGAAGGTTTTCCCTTTATCTTTGAAGGGAAAAGCATTGGCATGGTATAGGCTATGCGATGATATTGGATCATGGAACTGGAATCGTTTGAAATTGGAATTTCACCAAAAGTTTTATCGTATGCATCTAGTTCATCGTGATCGGAATTACATATATAATTTTTGGCCTCATGAAGGAGAAAGTACTGCTCTAGCTTGGGGGAGGCTTAAGTCAATGTTATATTCATGCCCCAATCATGGGATCTCAAGAGAAATTATTATTTGAAATTTTTATGCTCGGCTTGTCAAAGCAGAGATCGTGACCCCTTATTCCGGGATTCTCATCAATACGGACGCGGGTAACCCAATCGTGCCCATTGGCACGCCTCCTCTATCGAAGGCGAGTCCCGAACGGTCACGGGGAGGGCTCCTGGTATTCAACTCTATCGAAGGCGAGCCCCGCTCTTTTTTCTCAATCTCAATCGAATCCGCCCCTTGCTTCGAGTCTCAACACCCAAAGCTCCAGATTCAGGCGCTTCGGACCTTCGATGATGTCCGGCTCCGACCTTCAAGGCCGGTGGATGCCTTCCTCCGTCACGGAAGAAGACATCCTAAAGCTAAGAGATGCCAGGTATCTAACCGGCGAAATCTCGCATAGGCTGCCTGCCCAAGGGCAGGTCATTCCTTCTCCCCGGCCCGGTGAAAGCGTGGTGTTCACGTCTCACTTCCTTTGAGGGCTAAGTTTCCCGACGGACCCCTTCGTGAGGGGGCTCATGTTTTATTACGGGGTGGAATTTCACGACTTGGATCCGGAGTCCATCCTCCACATCTCGTCATTCATCATCGTATGCGAAGCCTTCCTCCGCATTACCCCACACTTCGGATTGTGGCTCAAAACCTTCAAGGTGGAGCCGAAGATGATCAAGGGGCAACAGGCAGAGTGCGGAGGGGCTGTTATAAGCAAGAATGCCGACGCTCCATGGCCCGAGGGCTCTTTTCAAGAGGAGCTCAGTCTATGGCAACAAGAGTGGTTTTATATCACAGCTCGGGGGCACCAAATGGGTGGCGCCGCGCCTTTCGCTTCGGGTCCTCCACCGCGGTGGCGTCATGGGTCAATAAAGGGCTTGACTGGGGCCATCCAAGGGCGTGCCCTTGTTGCGGGGCCGTATTCGAGACCTCCTAGAGAGAGATCAATCTGGTCGTAGTAAGCGCAGGTCATGCTGATTCATCGCATCCTGCCTCGCAAACGCCGCCTTCGCTGTGGGAGTTCAATCCGGAGGGACCACGAGCTCTCCAACATTTTATGGGCGCAACACCCGTGGAGATGTACAAACTGTTCTTAGGATCACAAGCAATGTGTCCGGATTTGACTGAGGACGCAGGTCTGAGCTGCAATCGCCCGGATGCTCAAGTAAGTAGCCCCGTACCCGGACACGCTATCCATATATTTATCATAAACTTGCCCTTAAAAGACATGTCCCTTAAACAGGAGTGGATAGCGAAAGCAAAACTGATCAGGTGTCCGCCCTCCACGAGACCACGCCGATCCCGTGTTAACCAAGATCTTTGGAGGCTGCGCCTTTAGAAGAAGGCGAAGGGGAACCAGGAAGCTACGCCTCATGAAGGAGGTTATCAAGAAAGGAGGGATCGAGAATCCCTCCATCCATGGGGAGAAGAGGACCGCCTCTGAAGATCCGGAGACCAAGGCCTCAAAGCGCGGGAAGAAATCTTCGCCAGAGGGTCCTGCGCCGGAAGATGCCCCGGCCACATTATTTCCCCAAAGGAGATCAACCCTCCAGCGAGCCGTAAGTAGAGAGGGGAGTTGATAAAATAAAAGACATCCCTGTTTTATTTCTCAAGATGACCGAAATTTTACCTTGTTGTTCGGATCTCAGCCCTTCTCAGCAGAGCTCGTCGTCAGGGGATCTTCGTCCGGAGATGATGGAGAGCGGAACGCATCCCGCTGCCGTACCGCCTAGCGAGGCGGACGATCCTGAGGTGTCGTCGCGGAGGGTTTCCCCAAATCCGGCAGGGGTGGAGTGCGGTCATAGGGCCCTCCGGAGCCCTCCGTGTCCGGCCTTCGAAAAAGGCCATCGGACGAGTCCGGCACCTCCTGGTGCACGGCCGGAGGATTTGAAGGATCTTTTGACGGTTCCGCATATACAAGATGCACCCTGTGTAGATAGTAGCCCCTAAGACTCGGTGCGTTGTCAAAAATGACGGCGTGCCGAGGATCACAATCCCAGATATAATATGTCGCCCTTCCTATGTAGTTGGCGAGGCGTCCGGTGGCTAGCCGGACTGATGAATTTGCTGAACTAAAGCGGCAACTTGACGTCGCAGATGCCGACATCGCGCTTGTCAATAAGCGGCTTGACGAGTCACAAGGTATGCGGTTTCTCCGCGGACACCCGGTAAGGGAGCTTGATGCCCATGCCTTACAACATGTATGCTTGATGCAGAAGGTGCCGCTGCCATGGAGAACCTTCGGGCAGAGCTTGCCCGAGCCAAGGAACAGGCCAGAAAAAGTGATGCGGCTGCCTTAAAGGCGTCAAGAGCTAAAAGCCGAACAGGCTGCTCACTGCCGAAGCAAGAAGGAAATGGCCGAGATGGCCGTGAAGTTGAAGAATGCTACCGACCGCTGCGAGCTTCTTGAAAAAGAAGGTCGAGCGGAGCAAGAGGACCTGAAGAAGGCCACCACCGAGGCCAAGGATGCTCGCTTTGCGATGAGAGCTATGAAGGAGGAGCTACGTCGGGTGGCGATATCGCGGATGGAAAGCCCTTTCTGCTGCGGAGGAGGTTCACGGATCCTAAATATGCTCAATTGGACCGGCTGTGGAGTAGTGAGGATGCTTATCTGGACTTGGCGGCGAGTGCCGCGGACGCGGCCGAACACTTCGGAGATCAAAAGGATCACGAGATGGAAGAGCTTTTTTGGTCGCAGTTCCGTAGTCGAGAGCGTCCACTTCCAATAACCGATCGTTTGGCCGAATGGGCGGAGCTGAATAGGTTGTCCGGACTTGCCATGAAGAATGTCGTGACTCATTTGTGGCCGAAAAGGCCCGAGCCGAAGAGTTATTTTGGCTTGGTGCAGCAGTTCCTTGGTGCGGTGCCGCATATCAGAGCAATGAGGCGGTCAGCATGTATAGAGGGTGCGCGGACGGCTCGTGCCCGTGTCAAGACATACTGGGCGGAGATGAAGGCCACCGATGTTGCATCCCAAGATTCGGACGGAAGCCGAGTACCTGTCGAGCACTATTTTCAAGAAGTTCCTCAGGGCGCTCGTTTAATAGAGATGCAGTGGTCGAAGGATATTATGTTCGAATAACATGTATTGTTGTGAAACAATGTTTCGATGGAATATAAAAACTTTTTATACTTGTGCCTTCAAGAATTAAAATACCTCCTGTGCGACCGTTAATGTATATCTGTATATACCTGAAAGATGGCAGCCTTTGGCTTCAGCCCCCACGCATATAATGCGGGGGTGTTTGCAGAAAGCGCCTTTTCACACTTGATCCAACTTCTTGGTCCTACAAAGGAGGTGATAGCGCGGCAAACTAGGCAACCGTACTATAATGCTTTATCACTTTCACTTAGCCATAGGAGTTCGACAGTGGGGCTACTATATAGCCCCTAGGAGCACCGCGCTCACCCGAATTCGGGGCGCGTGTGTGCCTGGCCGAAAGCGGACCCTTCGTCAATGTGGAGGAATTCTAAAGATTCCAGTGGGTCATCGAGTGGTTGACCAGTCTCACGCTATATCATGACGATCGGTTTTCGGCTTCTCTCTTGAGGTGCTACTTTGGCGAACCGAGGCACAATCGCGATAGTTCTCCTCGTGCCGCATTAGCCGATAGAGCGGAACGTAAGGCAGCAAAACACAGGAGCCGGGCAAACCCAACATTTGACCAAAGACATGATTCAGAGCTGATGCATATAAGGCCTAACTCGAGACGCCGAACAATCCCTAAGGTATTCGGTCTTTATGAAAACGGGTCGAACAATCGCCCTTGGTAATAAGCCCACGGTGTCCAGTGCATCGCGAAATTCGACGCGTGGCCTATGCCGTAACGCCAGCCTCCTCCTCGGTTATAGCAAGAAACCGGGATGTGTATCAACAAGAGACAAGAAAAAGGTTTACGCAGGGTCTTAATCTGAAAAGAATCCTTGCAACGGGTCCCTACTGCACGTCTGCGCATGTGTCTCCGTTGTGCCATATCCTGGACGGGTGTAGCACGGTGTTCATCTATAAAGAGAGGAACTTAGTTGAAAAAGGTTGTGCGAAAATGTACATTGTATTAAATAAACGAAGTAAAATTCAAAAAATGAATAAAATTGAGCTTTATTGTCTCTTGTTGTGCATGTGCGGAGCCCCTTGTACGGGGGTATGCGCCTAGTAAGCCCTTGTATGTTTACGCCGGACTCGTCCAGCCGTGTCCGGGGTCTGGACGACCTGTCTAAGTGCTTTTTTTGTGAAGCCGGTTTATTGTGTGGCTGTCAAGGCAACCGCATGATTTTCCGGACTCGAGGAACCCTCGATGTTTCCTTTTAACGAGATAATGCCGCGTGGACCGGGCATTTTAAGTGTAAGAGATGCATAATGCGGTATTGCGTTAAAGCGGGCGTAAAGCTTTATGCATTTAATAGTGCTTGATAACTACTTGTAAATGGGGTGAGGTGGAAGGTTAACTTTTCATGGCGGAAGTTGTCGGGTGAGCCGAACACAACTTCTAGCGATGAGAGAGCCCGTACAATGGGCATATGGGCCTGGCATTACCCCTTGAAAGGAAGTGTTGCTATGGCGAAATTTGGTTGGGTCTATCCCTATTTTGCGGATTGTGTCCTGATATAGCAGGTTTAGATCACTACCGCCGTCCATTAGGACTTGTGAAAATTCAAGTCCACCAATTATCGGATCTAATATCAAGGCAGTCCAACCTGCATTCCGTATACTTCTAGAGTAATCCCGATGGTCGAAGGTGATTGGTTTTAACAACCAGTGGCGGGACTCCTCCGGGATAGGCCGTATGGCGCGTACCTCTATGGGCGCCGCTCTATTTTTCCCTTTTGTCACGTGAAGTGAGTTTACTGTTTTGATTTCTTGTGGGAAATTCTTTTTGTTTTCCGGTGCTCTGCTTTTGGGGTTCGCCATCGTCCTCGCTTGGTGTGTCGAGCCCCTTGTGTTCGGCGTTGAGTTTGCCGGACTGCTTGAAGACCCAACAATCTCTGTGGGTATGGTTTGCAGGCTTCCCGGGAGTACTGTGGATTTGGCATATCTTGTCCAAGATTTTGTTTAAGTTGGATAGCTCGTCCCCATTATCCTTAAGGGGCAGCTTTTTATAATTCTGCCGAGAGATTTTGAATCCGGCGTTGACTGCCGTGCTCTTCGGGTTGTTTCCCTTGGTCCGACGCTGGTCCTTGCTGCGTCGTGGTTTCCCGTTTCCATCCCTGACTTCGGATGTACTTGGGTCGCTGGTGCTGCATCTTGCTAGCCAGCTATCATTTCCTGCGCAAAAGCGGGTCATGAGGCTTGTTAATGCGGCCATTGTTCTTGGCTTTTCTTGGCCGAGGTGTCTGATGAGCCATTCGTCTCGGACGTTATGTTTGAAAGCTGCTAAGGCTTCGGCGTCCGGACATTCGACTATTTAGTTCTTTTTAGTAAGGAATCTGTTCCAAAATTTCCGGGCTGACTCTCCGGGTTGTTGAGTTATGTGATTTAAATCATCGGCATCCGGAGCTCGGACATAGGTCCCTTGAAAATTTGCCCGAAAAGCATCCTCGAGCTCCTCCCAACTTCCAATGGTGTTTTTGGGAAGGCTTTTAAGCCAATGCGGGGCTGGCCCTTTGAGCTTGAGGGGTAAGTATTTGTGGAGGTCGTCTCCTCTAGCCATGTGTATATGGAGGATGTAATCCCCAATCCAGACTCCAGGGTCTGTTGTTCCGTCGTATGCCTCTATGTTTACGGGCTTGAATCCCGCTGGAAATTCATAATCCAGCACCTCATCGCTGAAACATAGGGGTTGTGCGGCACCCCTATATTTAGGTGTACCGTGATGTTCGGATACTTGATGTGTTGCATTGCTTACTAGAGCTTGCTTTCTTGGCCCGTAGATAGATCTAACTAGGCCATCTTTTTGATGCAAATCCCTATGCGGATCGCGTGCCGGCTTGTGTCTTGGCGCCGTTTGCCGCTCTCTCTGTTTGCCATGGGGTCGTCCATCCGACCGGGTGGCCTCTTTCTTTTTTGATTGCGGGGGCTCTACGGCCTCCTCATCAAATTCAGGCAGCAGTTTTCGCTTTGGGTAGCTCTTCGTTCGGCGACTGTCGCCGTATTTGTCTGCGGTGTTGAGTACTTTGCTCCATCTTATTCTGAGTGCATCTTCCGCTGTTTTGAGCTTCCGCTTCTGCTTTTTAAGGCTACGTGCAGTGGGGACGAGCCTTTTGTGGAGGTTCTTCTGCTCCAGCAACTTGTCCGGCGTGAGATCGTCCGGACTGTTATCTTCGCCGGGGACGGGTTGTTTATCCAGATTGTCCTGTTCGGACGGTTGCTCGATAGCATGTTCGTCGTCCACCGGTTCGCCCTGCTCTATGGCTGGGTCTTTGTCGAGGCGGGACTTTGAGCGGCGCTTACGTTGCCGTTTTGACTGCTTTTCGAGGGAATGATCCTTCGTAGCATCCCGTTGTTCCTCATCGTCGCTTCCTTTAGGTGTGTCCACCATGTATACATCGTGAGATGAGGTGGTTCTCAAGTGCCCTATTGGTGTTGGTTCATGTTCCTCCCCTACATTGTCGTCCATACCGTCAATGTCTTCGGAGTCGAAGTCGAGCATGTCGGTTAAATCATCGACAGTGGCTACGAAGTGGGTGGTGGGTGGGCTTTGAATTTCTTCGTCGTCCGCATCCCAACCTTCCTGACCATAATCCGGCCAGGGATCTCCTGATAAAGAGAGAGACTTTAGTGAATTCAGGATGTCGCCAAAGGGCGAGTGCTGAAAGATGTCCGCGGCAGTGAATTCCATGATCGGTGCCCAATCGAATTGGATTGGCGGGGGCGTGGAAGGCTCGGAGTCTGGCGAGGAGTCCGACACCTTGGAGTCATGAGCTTCGCAAAGGACGGGGTAGGTGTATGGCTCAATCGCCGTAGAGATCGCAGCCCCCGAGGCGGTGTCCAGCCACCTGTCCTCGATCGGTGCAGTCGGCTCCGAGCTAAAGGTCGGAGCGGACACTGGTGCGGCCTCCAGGACACTGTTCGGCGGCCGAGCTAGATCATGCCCCTCGTGACAGTGCGGCGCGCTTGGCTGTGGCTCGAACCCGTCGAAGATCAAGTCCCCGCGGACGTCAGCCGTGTAGTTCAAACTTCCAAATCTGACCTGGTGACCAGGGGCATAGGTTTCAATCTGCTCCAGATGGCCAAGCGAATTGGCCCGCAGTGCAAAGCCGCCGAATACGAAGATCTGCCCGGGGAGAAAAGTCTCACCCTGGAGCGCATCGTTGTTGATGATCGGAGGAGCCATCGGGCCTAAGGATGACGACACAGAGGAACTCTCAATGAAAGCACCAATGTCGGTGTCAAAACCGGCGGATCTCGGGTAGGGTGTCCCGAACTGTGCGTCTAGGCGGATGGTAACATGAGACAAGGGACACGATGTTTTTACCCAGGTTCGGGCCCTCTCGATGGAGGTAAAACCCTACTCCCGCTTGATTAATATTGATGATATGGGTAGTACAAGAGTAGATCTACCACGAGATCAGAGAGGCTAAACCTTAGAAGCTAGCCTATGGTATGATTTTTGTTCGTCCAACGGACTAAAACCCTCTGGTTTATATAGGCACCGAATAGGGTTAGGGTTACACAGAGTCGGTTACAATGGTAGGAGATCTACATATCCGTATTGCCAAGCTTGCCTTCCACGCCAAGGAAAGTCCCATCATGACACGGGACGAAGTCTTCAATCTTGTATCTTCATAGTCCAGGAGTCCGGCCAAAGGCTATAGGCTGGCTATCTGGACACCCCCTAATCCAGGACTCCCTCAAGAAGCCTTTGAAACACTTAAGAAAGCCTTAATTTCTGCACCTATTGTTCAACCACCTGATTGGAACTTTCCTTTTGAAATTATGTGTGATGCTAGTGATTATGTTGTTGGTGCTGTTCTAGGACAAAGAGTTGATAAGAAATTAAATGTTATTTATTCTGCTAGTAAAACTCTAGATAGTTCCCAACGCAATTATGCTACTGCTAAAAAAGAGTTTTTAGTAGTTGTGTTTGCTTGTGATAAATTCAGATCTTACATTGTTGATTCTACAGTAATTGTTCACACTGATGATACATCCATTTTGCATCATGTTTTCCTACTATTATTTACGATGTTTTATGCATAATAATTCTTTTTGGAGTAATTCTTACGCCTTTTCTCTCATAATTTGCGAGGTACACACAAAGAGGGGGAATTTCGGTAGCTGGAAATCTGGACCTGGAAAAGCTACGTCAGGCTACCTATTCTGCACAACTCCAAACAAGCCGAAACTTCATGAAGATTTTTTATGGAATATTTGAGGAATATTGGAGCAAATAAGTACCATAGGGGGACACCCTGGTGAGCACAAGACACCAGGGCGCGCCCTGGTAGGTTGTGCTCACCTAGGCCCACCTCCGGTGCCCATCTTCTGGTATATAGGTCATTTTGACCTAGAAAAAAAAATAAGGAGAGGACTTTTGGGACGTAGCGCCGCCGTCTCGAGGTGGAACTTGGGCAGAAGCACTTTTGCCCTCCGGCGGAGCGATTCTGCCGGGGGAACTTCCCTCGCGGAGGGGGAAATCATCGTCATCGTCATCATCACCAACAACTCTCCCATCTTGGGGAGGTAAATCTCCATCAACATCTTCAACAACACCATCTCATCTCAAACCCTAGTTCATCTCTTGTGTTCAATCTTGTTACCGGAACTATAGATGGGTCACTAGTAGTGTTGATTACATCTTTTAGTTGATTACTATATGGTTTATTTGGTGGAAGATTATATGTTCAGATCCAATATGCTATTTAATACTCCTCTGATCTTGAGCATGATTATCATTTGTGAGTAGTTACTTTTGTTCTTAAGGAGACGAGAGAAATCATGTTGCAAGTAATCATGTGAACTTGATAGGTGTTCGATATTTTGATAGTATGTATGTTGTGATTCCCTTAGTGGTGTCATGTGAACGTCGACTACATGACACTTCACCATATTTGGGCCTAAGGGGATGCATTGTGGAGTAGTTATTAGATGATGGGTTGCGAGAGTGACAGAAGCTTAAATCCTAGTTTATGCGCTATTTTGTAAGGGACCGATTGGATCCAAAAGTTTAATGCTATGGTTAGAATTTATTCTTAATACTTTTCTCGAAGTTGCGGATGCTTGCGAGAGGGTTAATCATAAGTAGGTGGTTTGTTCAAGTAAGAATAGCACCTAAGCACCAGTCCACCCACATATTAAATTATCAAAGTAGCAAACACAAATCAAATCAACATGGTGAAAGTGACTAGATGAAATTTTACCACGGCAGCTTGATGCCGCTCCATGAAAGCATGCCAAGTTTCATGAATTTCAGATGAGCTTTGGATTTACTAGAATTTAAAAACCAGGTATCTCAATGTTTGCGGCCAGGTGACGGTGGTAGGGTGTTTGACATTCATTCCCATTTCTTGCATGGGACCTAAGCATGCAACCAAGGACATGGATTTGAATTTTCAACCAATTTATATGCATTAGAGCATGTGCATGTAGTTCAAATTTGAATTATGCACATGAATGCATTGAAAACTCAATTGATACATAAAAATGTGCAAACGAACCCCGAATAATCACAAAAATTGATACAACACTCCTGTTGTTCTACGTTGACACAAGAAAAAATTTGGAAGCAATAAGAGGCAATGGATATCGTCTTGTCCCCAAAGGTGGGGCGTTCCCTACCGAAACCATCATGCTTGTTGTGAGAAGCTGTGGTTTGCGAGAAGCATATACCCAAACCTGCCCCAAATGGGATAAAATTTTTACCACGGCATGTTGATGCCGATCCATGATAGCATGCCAAGTTTCATGAATTTCAGACAAGTTTTGGATTTACTAAAATTTAAAAACAAGGTATCTCAATGTTTGTGTCCGAGTGACGGTGGCAGGGTGTTTGACATTCATTCCCATTTCTTGCATGGGACCTAAGCATGCAACCAAGGACACATATTTGAATATCCACCAATTTATATGCATTAGAGCATGTGCATCTAGTTCAAATTTGAATTATGCACATAAATGCATTGAAAACTCAATTAATGCATAAAAATGTCCAAACGAACCTCGAAAAATCCCAAAAATTGACACAACACTCCTGTTGTTCTATGTTGACACTATGAAAAAAATTGAAATCGAGAAGAGGCAATGGATATCGTTTCGTCCAGAAAGGTGAAACGTTCCATACCGAAACCATCAGGCTTGTTGTGAGAAGCTCTGGTTTGTGAGAAGCATATCACCGAACCTGCCCCAAATGGGACAAAAAATTACCACGGCATGTTGATGCCGCTCCATGACAGCATGCCAAGTTTCATGAATTTCAGACGAGCTTTGGATGTACTAGAATTTAAAAACCAGCTATCTCAATGTTTGCGGCCGAGTGACAGTGGCTGGGTGTTTGATATTCATTCCCATTTCTTGCATGGGACCTAAGCATGCAACCAAGGACACATATTTGAATTTTCAACTAATTTATATGCATTAGAGCATGTGCATGTAGTTCAAATTTGAATTATGCACATGAATGCATAGAAAACTCAGTTAATGTATATAAATGTCCAAGCGAACCCCGAAAAATCCAAAAAAATTGACACAACACTCCTGTTGTTCTATGTTGACACTAGGAAAAAAATTTGAAATCAAGAAGAGGCAACGGATATCATTTCATCCAGAAAGGTGAAACGTTCCCTACTGAAATCATCACACTTGTTGTGAGAAGCTCTGGTTTATGAGAAGCTTATACCCAAACCTGCCCCAAATGGGACAAAAAATTTACCACGGCAAGTTGATGCCGCTCCATGATAGCATGCCATGTTTCATGAATTTCAGACGAATTTTGGATTTACTAGAATTACAAAAGGAAGTACGTCGACGTTTGCCGAAGAGCCACGGTGCCGTGGTATTCGAATTTCATCCCCATTTCTTGCATGGGACAAAGCATAAACCCATGGACACATATATGGTTTTACAACCCATGTTGGTGCACCGGAGTATGTGCATGTAGTTTAATTTTGAATTGTGCACCAGAAATGGCTAGAAAACCAATTTAATGTGTAAAATGTTCAAACGAACCCTGAATGATTCCAATTCTTTTACGACACACATATAGTTGCATGTTCACTGCAGATAAAAGGTCTAGCAATTCAAACATCATCCATTACCGCTGTGACCCCATTATGTAATTCAAATCAAGATGAAAAATCAAGTAGATCCCACATAGTTTATTATCACCAACTGTGTGAGATGCAACACAAAATATCCTGGAGCACCATCGGTGTATAGTACACCTCTCGCTTATGCGAGAAGGTGCGTCGGCTACAGTCCACAGCAGGCGTCTCAAGCACACTAGCTCGCTCCCCAAAGATGGGCATGTGGACCCGCATCATGAGGGCAACTTCGGTGGCCCAATCCGGAGAGAGCGCGGCGCAGCCACCATGCGTGTGCTAACAAGGTGCATGAGCGCGGCCGCAATCTGCGACCGGGTGGCCAAGGCGGCCCAAACAGCCACTGTTGCTTCTTAGGTGGCGGCAACAACATCTGCCTCATGGATAGCAACTGGTGAGAGTGGCACAGCAGTTGTCCATTCCGCAGCGGCGGCCTTAGCCCTGATGGAGGCCGCCCACGACCAGGTCGAGGCTGCCCACGCCCAGCTCGTGGCGGTCATCACACAAATCGAACGAAACTTCTCCGACAACGGTCGGCAACCCACGACCGAAGAGTTGGCAATCGCCGAGAGTGTTCGAGCAGCCGTCTGCCTTCCGCCACATCCTCATGCGACGGAGCCTGTCCAAGCCGGATCAGTCGCCACGACCATCTCGTGGCGGCCTTTTCCAAAGAGATGGCGGATGTGGATGGCGAGATGCTTGCCGAGTATGGTGCGATGGATGCCATGCAGCCCCTTCCCTAGGAGACCGTAGGGCGCGATCTGTACATGGAGGTGGCAGCGGAGATCGACGAACACCAGCCATAGTTGTACTCTTTGTTTTGTTTAATTAAGAGCGCCGGTCTTTAATTTGTTTGAGTAATGTTTAGGTTAGCTAGCTCTGTTTAATTGCTGAACTTGCTCGATTAAGAAGTGTGGGTGTGCTATAGTCTCCTTTGTGTACCCAAATTATGCAATGACGTGGATGACCACTGTAACCAGGGAAATTCGAACCAAAATTTTTGACGTTCAAACTCATCACAGACGGGTTAAGCTATCTGAATCGTTTGTGATGTTCACATATCGTACACAGTTCTGAATCAGGGACCGTGTCTGATGACACTTTGCGCGCTAGTATTTTCGCTGAAGCAATTCCAAATTTTCGGCTTCCGCGGAAATATCTACCTCCCCACCCCGGCCCCTCCCCCTTACCAAAGGACACATTTCCCCTATTTCTGCCTTCCTTTCCAAGTTGAAACCTTCACTCCTTGCTTGCAGCGCGGCCTCCTCGCCGGCGACCCTCCTTCACGCTGCTTGGCCTCGTCTATCCAGGCAGGTAATCCACACTCGACCCCCATCCTCCTCCTCCTTCCACATCCCACATGCCCCGACCGCTGGCGCGACACCTTCCACCCAATTCATCGCCCCCTCCAATAAATAAGCGCCGCCCTAAGCCATGGTGCATGCAGTATAGCCAGGATCTCAAGGAGCATTTCGCAGCGGAGAAGCAAATCATGGCCGCACGCACGGATGAGGTCGCGATGGCTGCCATTCCAGCCGACCCCAAGATCTTGGAGGAGCACCTTGCCATTTGCTAGCTATGCTGGTTAAGCATGGTCGGTTTACCCGTTGCGTGTGCTGCTCCTGCCTTTCCTTCATAAATTCTAGTGAATTGTGCTATCTAATTTTACCATGCGATCTGTTGCTCTAGTGTATATGTTCTATATGTCGTGCAGTGTGGTGCTCACTTATTAACTGCTTTGTTAGTTAGTTGTCGTCTTCAGTTAACTGTTTGGTTCAATTCTGCAGATGTGATGCTCAATTCTTCAGGCTGCAATTTTGTATTGTCTTCCATGTGAGAAATAAATCGAATTTATCTTTACAAAATACATGAAAAGCCAATGCAATTGCTATATTTCCTAGTTGTCAAGCATGCTTGGTTTGGTTATACATTGTGCAATGAGGTGCTCAATTAACGTTTGGTTCATTTGTGTTATGGTGTTTAGTTAACTGTTTGGTTCAATTCTGCAATGCGATGTTCAATAATTGTGGGTGCATTCTGTTATTGTATACCATGCGAGGAATAAATTGAATTTGGATGTAGTAAATACATGAGAAACAAATACAATTGCTATATTTCCAAGTTGTTAAGCATGCTTGGTTTGGTTAACTGTCTGATCTTCTATTAGGAGTATGTTATATTGTGCAATGTGGTGCTGAGTTAATGTTTGGTTCATTTGTTGTGGTGTTTAGTTAACTGCTTGGTTCAATTCTGCAATGCTATGTCCAATTGTCGTTGGTAGAATTTTGTGTTGTTGTTCATGTGAGTAATAAATCAAATTTGGCTTCACTTAATACATGAGAAACATATACAAGTGCTATATTTCCTAGTTCTTAATCATGTTGGTTTGGATAAATGGGTTTTCCATGTGGCTTGAATTAATCTGATGAATCTGCAATGTGCTTATTTTTCATCAACATATTTTACTGATAGCATGCGAACCCTTACTTAACCTGATGACTAACTACCTTATATGTGTTGCAGGGAAACAATGGGAAGGACTGAAGTTTACAATCGAGGTTAGCACGTGCATGGTCCATTGTCTAATAGCACATTATTGTGCAATTGCAGGAACCATTCTAATATTTAGGTTTTTAACAATTTGGTCTTGCACATGTAGGTCCTGGCATCGGAGGTTTTAACCCACTGTTCAATCCTTTTTGCATATGGGAAAATGAGTTGTCCATGAATATCAATCAAGTCAAGAAACTCAGAAAGATTGTTAGGATAAACAAATTAGTGACAAAAAACAACAAGATCTTTGTCTGCACAATGAAGAAAACATCAGTTCACTACAAGATGGTACTAACTATTAGACCTTGCCTTTTTTTATTCCTTTGCCCCATTTCCAATATAGAGAAGATATTTATGCACATCCTTGTTTTCAGGCCTTTCCAAAGTAGTTCACTGATGATTACCTCTCAAACCACCTCTATGGTTAGGAGGCGAGGAAGGTTTTCATACATCACCCACGGTTCAATATTGAAGTGTTCCTAAAGAGTACGAAGGACGGACGGTCAATCATCCACATGCACTGGCCTAAAGTTGCAAAGACCTTCAACATGAATGAAGGCTCAATATTCGCCTTCCGCTTCAGCAGTTTTCCAGATGAGATGCATCTGTCTATATACCGTCTATGATGCTAATTTCGAAAGGTTCTACATGTTGCATGTGAAACTTGGTGCTGGTGTAGTTGTGTAATGGGGTAGTTTAGTGTTGAAGCTATATCATGCTGTACTCTGATGCATTTCAATTATGAAATCCTGCTTCCTTAATATGGAAATAAAATATATTATGTGCTTAATATGAATGTCAATTTGATTAATAAATGGATTATTAATAATAGGCAATTAGCCTGCTAATGGAGAATTAGCCTGCTAATTGGGTTTTGCTATTGCAAACGATTATTCAAAAAATACCATGGGCGATGACCTCAGGCAACGCACACAGTTTCTAGCAATATACCGTGTTGGATCAATGAACAATCACACACGACCTTCTCTTGAAAAATGTTTGTGTTAGGCCACCTTGCGCAACGTTTACCACATAAAAACTGTGTGTGATGGGCAGTCTTTGCCACACAGTTTCTTCTACGCACCGTGTGTGATGCATTCAATAACGCAAACACTAAATTTTTTTAATATCGTGTGCAATGGAAACACTATCACAAATGATTTAATGGGGAAATTTTGTGTGATGTACCTGTGAACGGAATTTTTTTCCTTGGAGCGACTGTGTGGGATGTATATACGAACGAAAACGTTTAGTGGGGACTGACTGTGTGGGATGTACTTGCGACCGGAAACAATTTCCCCTATATAATCATATTTATTTTAGCTCTACTGTACGTATTTCCGTATTTGAGCAATCGCTGGTCACACACGACCTCATTTTGCCGAGCGTGTGTGCCAGGAGGGAATATCCCCGACGGTTTTTGGGTCATGTGGGAAGGACCCCCCTATCGCCGTCACTCACTTGGCGACGGTTTCGAACGCCATTGCGGAAAGGGGTTAAAAACCGTTTGTATAGCAACAACGCATACCAGTGAATGTGAAACATGCACTCATCACCAAGACAAAGTGTGAATGATCATACATGAGAGATAGATAATATCATCATCCAAGCACAAACATTAAAGTACGATATGAGCAAGCACATGACCATACAAGTATATCACACACATAAATAGAGTATCAACCAAACAAGCAACCAAATAAGTATTAAGAGATAGCAAAAAGAAGCAAAGCACACTCTCTCTCGAAGCCTATGATCTATACACTTTCTCCCCCTTTGGAAACAAGTTACCAAAAAGCTTGAAAATGCATAGTGCTATGCGGCTCTCTAAGCTTGATCTATGGGAGCTCCGGAGTGCGAAGGTGGCGTGGAGAGGAGTCTTGCAATGAATGCATCTGGAGAAGACTGAGGAGCTGGTGGAGTTGCAACTGGAGGAGAAATGGAGGCTATGGCTTCTGGTGCTGATGTAGTAGCCCTAGTGTATGTCACTGGCACTGCTGCAGACCTCTGTGCCCTAGGCACTCTCTGAAAAGCTTCAGTGGTAGCTTTCCCTCTTCTCTCTTCAGCTTCATCCTGGAGCTGCCTTTGAAGCTTGAGAAGTGGTCTTGGGGGTAGTCTTGGGCTTTGATGGAGCAGCCCCAGACTTGATGGCATCCCCCATCAACTTCTGAGTCTTTGTTTTTGGTGCAGCATCTTGCTCATCTGATGAGTGCTTCTCAAACTCAGCCATAGGATCAACACGCTTGAACCATCTCCCTCTCTTCCTTTCCTTCTTTTCTTTTCCAGCTCCACTTGCTGGTTGAGCTTGCTCCTGACACTACAAAAAAATACACTTCTGTGATGATACGTGTTTGTCACAGTAGGTCACCTTTTCTGTCATGTATGTACATCCATGATGATTTTATGACAGAATCAAGATAGTCATACATGTGCTGTCATAGAAGTGTTCCATGACAATACCAAAACTATCATCACGGAAGTGTTCACTTCCATGACGATAAATGGCGCGTCATGGAAGTGCTTTCGTCAAGGGTAATCGACACGTGGCATCCACCGTAGCGGGTCGCCGTTAGCTATCGGGTCCGGTTTTGGATCCGATAACCCGTTAACAGCCCGGACCAATTGGGATTTTCCACGTGTAAAATTCTCATTGGACGGAGGAAACACGTGCCAGCTCGTTAGTGGGTCAGACAGGCGCCTATGAGATGTCGACACGTGCGACGGCCCACCACTAGCCCATTTAGCTTACAAAGGCCGGCCTATTTGACTTGGTCAAAAGTTAGTGGGCTGGCCCATGAAAAGCCTGTTAACGGTCTCTTCGCAAATGGCCCAATTTACGGCCCGGTAACTCACGGCCCGTTAGGGCCTACCAGAAATCGGCCCAACAACGTCATGTGGGCTGTCGAATATAGTACCAGCCCGTTTCACTTGTGGCCCATGTATGGCCCACGATGTCTTTCGGCCCATATGAGGCCTTTCGTGTCTTTAGACCCTTTAGTGGCCCAAGGTGACTCTAGCACATAATGAATAGTAAATTCTTTGTACCCGTTAACGGCCCATGATTCACATGGGTCGTTTCCAGCCCACGTTAGCTTTCGGCCTACTGACGGCCCATACGTTCTTGGGCTCCTTTCCGGCCCTTGATTACTTCCGGCCCGTTACTGGCGTGTTCCCATAATGGGCCAAATTTGGCCCGTGGCAAGAATCTGCCCGTTTGTGGCCTGTTAACCCGTTGCGCCAAACCAGCCTGTCCTATATTCTGGCCCATTAGCGACCCGTTATGCCTGTGACAGAATTAAGCCTTTTCTGTCCTCCGTCCTAGTAACGGCCCATTACCATGCTGGGCCGATACCAATTACGCCCCTTTACGGCCCATGTAGACCCATTTATCTGACGGGGCGAGGCCCACTGATTCTACGACCCGTTGGAGGCCCATTTACCCGACATCCCGTAGGAGGCCCATGGATCCTACGGCCTGTAGCAGGGTCAAGGTTACCACGGTCCGTATATGGCCCATGGTTGTTGCGGCCACTAGCAAACCAGGGAAAAAGAAGAGTAGGAAATAAATAAGCTCGAAATTAACGCTAGGATATTAAGGTGATTGCACAGATTACATCCATTGGGCATCAAAGATCACCATCAGTGCAAATATAGGGAACACCCTACACTATACAAAAATGGCTTGCTATTTTCTTCAGCCGGTGGCTGCACATTAAGAACAAGTTTTGTATCGCAGCAAAACAAATTACAACCATAAAACAAAAGGAAGGTTGGCATAAAAGTTAACAGTCTGGAAGATAAATGCACCACCAGAAGTTCAGAAGCTCAGTTCATTTGACCTGACTGTTACGTTTTCATGTTGTATTGTCCAATGGAGCACCATAACCTTAGCCTTCATTTCTCCTAGGCTCCTGAACAACATAGCAAATGCCTGATAGTCTGGTTTCAAAACCATGCATATCTTGACGACATCGAACAATGTATGTCCTTGTTTCACAAAGGGTCTCTGTTAGGGAATGGACTTGTGTCTGGAGCGCAGATATAACATTGTTTTGAGCTTGCATATCTTGATCATGAGGCAGTTTGGACGAGATTGCCTTAACAACCAACCCAGTATTATGCAGGAACGTGCTTTTGGCACTGTTAGTGGACAGGTACTAACCCACTAAGGCAAGAGGTGACATTGCGGTTATAGTTACCTCGTCACCTTCAGAAGGTGGCGGTTCGACCATTTTTTTCATAGCTTGCTGAAAAATTGAGTTTTTACATTAGTAGTACTAGAACAGAAGATATTAAGGAGGCAGCAAAACCAAACATAATAGCTTTGGTCTATATACAGAACTTATTCTGGTGAATCCATGTAAAATATTAGTTGTATTTTACTGCAAAGTACATAATAAAACCAGGTTCCAAACATATGACAATGTACCATGGCTAATGTATTGTCTATTTCTTCACATTGTATTGATAGCTAAGGATAAAGAGACAAAGTTTATAATACGGTAAGCATAGTATGACATCATTCATATCACAAAACAACTGAGAATAGACAAAAAGGCAATTGTAACGTTGTGTGGGCAAGTCCAGCACGGAACTAGATTACAGATCAAGATCAAAGGAACATCACTCCTGTCTTCTAAACCTTGTAAGGTGCAATGATACGCTAAGACAATTGTGTATAAAATTGAAAAGAGTAATAGACATTGGCTGCAAACCATGCAGTTCAATGCACAAGCCAGAGTAAGTAGTAGTTAAAAGGCATGAGGATTAAGGACTTACTACAGCGGCTTTGACTGGTGTAGTCATGCCCTTTGTCTTGCCGGTGTGACAGTCCTTGAAGAATTCCATAGCATTTGGTTCATGTCGGGGATATACCCCGTGGTATGACCCGGCCGGACTTGGCGGCTCACAGAGACCCGACGAGTATTTGGTGACTCGCGGATGGCCCTAACGGCGGGTCAAATAGAAGACTACGCCCAAGGCCCAGAAGGCCGGCTCATGTTATGGTGGGCCGGTTTACGATGAAAGGCATAAGGAGTTTTCCCTTAAGGGGGCAGACTAGGATTCCACTTGTAATAGACTAGTCCTAATCCTGATAGGACTCCACGTTTAACCCGCCCCTTCAACTTATATAAGGAGGGGCAGGGCTCCCCAAAAGAGGGAAAAAGAAAGAAACAATAATCTCTAGGGCTAGACACAACTAAAGGGGAGCCGGCTTATGCGGCGTCTCCCTCATGATCATAATGAGACCTAGCCACAAACAACATGTAGGGTTATTACCGGATGATGTTTCCCGGGGCCCGAAGCTGTCTAAACTTTGTGTTGCGTCTCTCGATTCCGCTCAACCCCTCTCAAGCTACCACATAGATGCGTTGGCCTCGCGACTAAGTCCTCACACTAAGGACGTCTGCCGTGACAAATCCACGACAGTTGGCGCCCACCGTGGGGCACACGCACGGTGGTGTTGAGTTCTTGAAGGGATCTTTTCTAGGGTTCGAGAAGCTCGCAATTTTCCGGCGGAAGAAGGGCTGGTACAAGCAATCGCGTAGGAACAACCTTGCGCTGAGCCGACAAATTCATCATTTTTGTGATCAAAGTGGTGATTAGCTTTGGATCTGACATTACCAATTGGAGAGATGAGATTAGCTAAACAAAGCGATCCAGCGGAACGGACAAGAGATTGTCTGCACACACGTAGATCACCCGAAACCGCAGCTATGCGTCGCCAAGGGTACCATGAGTTTTCCCAATTAGAAGAAACAACGGCGTCTCAGCCTCGAAGACTGATCCCACATGAAGCCTCAAAACATCCATCGAAGTACTACTTTGACTCAAATATGGATCAAGTCAACACGATCCGAAAACGGAGCCAGCCACAACCCGGACTCCTCGGCCGCTGAGTCGCCGCTGCCGGGTCGTTCATGCCACCTGGGCCGTGCCGAAGCCGTCCAACCGCGCCAGCCAACATCGCCATCGCCCGAGCCACCCTATTGAGCCAGCCAGCGCCAGCGCCTCCACCGCCCGTTCGCTTCTACGGCCTCAAACACCTCGCCTCGACGACCACCCTCGAAACACCCTCACGGTCGTCACTCGCCGTCGTACGAGCTGCTGCCTACCTCAGCTCTGTAGTCTCACGCTGAGCCAACTGTCGTCGAGCCGCTCTTGCAAGCCGCCTCCTACGAGCCACCGTAAGTCGCCGAGACACAAAGTTTCCTGCTACTGATTAAATTTGTACGTAGAGATGAAGATCGGTTCCTCTGCAATCTGCCAAGATGGATGCAAACGTCCACTGCTCTACTGCTGTCAATTTGCAAATCACCTCTGTACACATGCGCTTTGCCTGCTGCGAGCTTGCCGACGCTCCGAGCCATTGCCGCATCCTGCCTCGACTCGCCACTAGAGCTTACTTCACCGTCGCAACCTTGAGTCAGCCATGTTTCCGTTTCTGCAGAATGTCATATCACACAGCCATGTTGCCAGCTACCGTCTCCTTGACGCTGGCGTCGAGCCACCGCCGCCTTCACCGGTTTACATTGCCAACCCGGCTGCTGCGGCCGGCTCACAAACACCCACAGTTGTGGAGATTCATCAAACTGTTGTGGAGATTCGTCACACGTATCAAGGATTGTGCTGAGTCAGATCGTTCCAAAAGAAAAGGGAGCAATATTTGTCAGTATCAAAGACGTTGTCAACACATGTAGATGAGGTCAACCCAGGAGAGTATGTACCTTGCGAATCGTGACATGCAACCAAAAGTGGCAAAGGCACATCATGAGGATACTCAATTGGATACACCGTTGCTACCTCCGCTTCGCTGAGTTGCTCCCCTATACTGAGCTGCTGTCGTCGAGCCACTGCGGCTTGCTTCACTCGCTCCGAGCCGCCGCTAGTCGACGCCACCTCTGCTGCTTCGCTCAAAGCCGCCGCGACTACGCCCGTGCCATGAGTACCGCCTCGCCTTCTGCTGCGGGTCGCACTCTGCCGCACCGAGCCGGTTTCCGACACCGCCGCGGTGAGCCGCCCCGCGTGCCTCTGCATCCGCACCCGCGTCGCCTCACCTCAACCCGCCATTGCGGAGTGAGCCGTCGTCCACCTTTGCTATGAGTCGCCTTCGCTGCCTTGTCTCAGCGTTCCAAAATGCCCTAACGCGCCGCTCCACCTGGGGCTCATTGCTACACCCGTGGTCGACCTCCCTCGCCGCCACATGAGGCTCCCGGTCGAGCCAACTGATGTTGTGAGCCGCCCACCACTGCAGGCTTGATTCCTCCACTGCTGCGGTGACTCGCCGTATCACCAACTCGTGACGTTGACCCGCCCTGCGCCCTTCTGTTGCCGGGTCAGGTTAACCCAAGACGCCGCCTCCGCTACCTTGGGGCGGTTCTCTCGCTTGCGCCCTGCCGTTGCTGCACCTGCAGGCCGCTCGCGCTGGCCTCCTGATGGCTCTAAGCCGCTGCGATTGAGCATCGCCAACGTGCACCTGCCGTCATGATTGTGTTTCGATGCTAAGTCTACACCTCACCCCGGCCTCGCCTCGAAGCTGTTAAGCCGCCGCTTGCAAACGTCGCTAATGGTGGTCTACGGATGGAGTATACGACTCTGTTTATCATCCAGACAAATCAGGTGATATCCATCCAAGTTTGTTTTATCAGCATATATTGTTTTTGTCAAAGAACAGTTTATCTTTGCCTTGGTCTGCAGTATTGTTTGTGTAGGAAATTGTTCATTGAAAGAGCAAGGGGCGTGTCATGGATGTATTCGCGTCTATGATTGACTCGCCTGACCACACCGGCTTACTACACCACGGCCGATTCATCTGTCCGTGCCCGCGGCCGACTCTCCCGCCCGCGCCGGCTTACAACACCGTGGTCGATTCATCTGTCTGAGCCGTTTCTGATGTTACAGTCATGTTTACCGTCCGTCTCTCGCGGCCTAGTCTACATCAATGCACCGGGCCGCACTTGTCTGGATGAGCTATTTATTGAGTATGAGCAAGTCACTACTTGGGAAGCCCGGTTTTCTTCCAACAAATTGGAGGCAAATTATCATATATTATCAACCGCCGTCTGCACTGGATGGTTCAATGGGCAGGCGCACAAGTCGCCGCTACTACAGTTTGTTAACTTCAAACAGCCAATTGGAAGGAACCATTGGCCGAGTTCCTGACACGGCTCATACGGGATCCTTTATAACCCGCCGCAGTCACCTCAACATTCTGTGGATTCACATCGCGCTATCAACACCAATAATATATACCTTCTGCTATGGTCAAATATGGAGAATCCCAAGCCAATTCCTCGAGTCGTCTTGAGACTCGGGGGCTACAATGGTATGACTCGGCAAAATTAGCCGGTCTCAATAAATTCAAGAACTCCGGGTCATTGAAGGGAAAAATAACACGGCCCCGGAGATTACTGCTAGATCGATGAAAATTTAAAGGCCGTTAGAAGATTTCCAGCTCAAAATAAGGACTCTGGTTTAAATCCGGTTCAAGATACATCTTTCTCCCACAAATGATTGGAACTCTAAAATCCGGCTCAAAATCCGGTCCAAGGTAAATTTGTCCCTCACAAATTGTTGAAGCTCTCAAATCCGGTTCAAAATCCGGCTCAAGGTAAATTTGTCCCTCACAAAATTTTGAAGCTTTCAAATCCGGCTTAAAGTTCCGGTTCAAAAAGAATTGATCTCTCGCAAGTTCGAGTTCTAAGAAAAATTAAAGGTTGCCAAAAAGAACTTGTTGCCATGATGCGCGGTTCAAACATAGGTATCCTGCCTTACGACTTATCTTCTTATGGTTACTTGGGGGCTTACTGCTCATTGAGCATAGCTGTCGAAACCCTTTTGATCGGCACACTGCCAAACTCACTAGGGGGCTTCTTGATCGTATCCGAATCATAGCTTAACCTCTTTTGGGTCCGACGTGGATCATATTCGAATCAGCGTTGTTAAACAACTCTCAAGGTCATTTGGGGGCTTCCTGTACAAACATAGGTCGTATTTGAACCAAAGAGAACATAGCTGTCGGTACCCTCTTGATCGGCAACGCCAAAGCCACTGGGGGCTATATGATCGTATTCGAATCTTAGCTCAACCCCCTTGGAACGGTTTTTCGATCAGATATCTTAATCGAAGCCTTAAATTTTTAAGTCTTTTTGCGAACAATTTTGGGTTTGACTTGAGACCTTTTTGGATTATATCTCAAATGTATATAAGTGTTTTATGCCTAACCCGCTTGACTTTTGACTATAAGTCGCCAAAGTTATGACAATCGTCATCTATGTGGAAGCATTGGCTTCCAAGGATTGGGTTATCACCCTTACTCGCATGGTCATGTAAACCGCAAGACAAATTCAATATCACCGTGGTTATATGTGAGGTATTATGACCCACCTCGCGATAAACCGCCAAGGGTTCTTGTGATCTACTTGTGTGCGTGGTAAGACTACATTTGGTGGTTACCCGCTGGCTCTTGACGTTAAGTCGCCAGGCATATGTTGTTTAAACTCGTGCAGGATTTGCGTAACTATGACTTATATAAATGCTTCACCCAAGCTCATCACCGAAATTGGTGTCTCAAAAGGGTTATCAATTATTGATTTTCTCAAGGGCTATAGGCCACCGGGTTACAAAAATTCCGACTTATAATGAATGCGCATTAAGTCGTCATCGGCCAAGAGCCGCCAGGTATTTAAACTCCGGATTTACTTGTCAACCGATGAGGTATTAAAATCTTTAGTAGCCAAAACTGGCTGGATTTTTATGATGATATTGAATGATTGAGGTTTTCATACCGGATTATATTATTCAAATCTTGAATAGCCAACATGGCTGGATTTCTTTTGTGATTATCAATAACCAGTGTTATGATTGAGGTTTTCAAAGTCGCTTTAGCGCAACGGCTATTATTTTTATCAATGGGCATGATTTATTTTAGAATGGAGGAAATAGCCCCCAGTCGCTGCAGGCTTACGACCCGACACTTGGGGGCTACATTATTCAAATTGAGGTTACATCAAATATGCAAGTCTCATGTCGCTGCAAGCATGCACCATGACACTTGGGGGCTAATGCAAAGTCATTTTTTGCTCAACTTATTGAAGACCCGACTCATCACATTCTAAATGAGCCGGCCCTTGGGGGCTACCAATTGCTCCTGTCAAAAATTCAAGGTACAGAAGCCTTAATCCATTATATTGAAAGATCCACTACTCAGTTGGTAGTGTACAAAGCTCTTAACCTTGTGGACGTGGGTTCAAGCCCCGTGGTGTTGATTACATCATATGATGTTCCTATCAATGAATAATATACAAAGTCCCAGCTCAGTAATATTTTACTGAGTCGGCCCTTGGGAGTTACACGTTGTTGCTCAAAGTTTACATGATCATATTTACAAAGTCCCTGCTCATTATTGCATACTGACTCGGCCCTTGGGGGCTACACTGGTTGAAGTTTTTATGAGTATAAGGCAATTACAAGTCCCAGGTTGCTGCAAGCATGACAACTAGGCACTTGGGGGCTATATATGTGGAATAGTCAGTTTTGACTAGTGACTGAGATGAACAATCTGGATTTCTACAAGGTTGTAGCATTTATATTGAAACAAGTCTTAAGCTATCACTATGTTGCTCCTCTTAAGACTTGGGGGCTACAGGTAATATGCATATATAAGAGGAACATCTTCAAATTCTCAGTTTTGAGCAAATCAGGAAGATTATTTGAGTGACCCGGCGTTGGCAATAATCACGACCCGCCGGCTGAGTATCAGATGAATATTTCAAAGACCAATATTTTCTAAACCAGCGCTTTTGAAGCCGACTCAAGTGGATTATTTCTTATAATATTTCTCTACAAGAGACCAATGTCAGCAAATTGGTTCTGAAGCTGGCCTATTGACCCGGATTTTTCGAAAAGAAGTATCTGGATTTTTTGCATTAACAAGGTTGAAACATATCTGTATATATCAAGAAGGAGATGTCAAGGACTTAAGGACGATCAGGTGCCGGTTTACAAGAATATTTAACCCGGAACACAACCTGTCAAATTTGTTCTTGTGCTTATTTTGAAGAATCAGTTTAACATGGATAAATCCAAATTAAACTGGGGGCTAATGTTGGGGATATACCCCGCGGTATGACCCAGCCAGAAGTATGACCCGGCCGGACTTGGCGGCTCACAAAGAACCGACGAGTATTTGGTGACTCGCAGATGGCCCTAACGGCGGGTCAGATAAAAGACTAGGCCCAAGGCCCAGAAGGCCGGCTCATGTTATGGTGGGCCGGTTTACGAGGAAAGGCATAAGGAGTTTTCCCTTAAGGGGCGTACTAGGATTCCACTTGTAATAGACTAGTCCTAATCCTGATAGGACTCCACATTTAACCCGCCCCTTCAACTTATATAAGGAGGGGCAGGGCTCCCCAAAAGAGGGAAAAAGAAAGAAACAATAATCTCTAGGGCTAGACACAACTAAAGGGGAGCCGGCTTATGCCTCTCCCTCATGATCATAATGAGACCTAGCCACAAATAGCATGTAGGGTTATTACCGGATGATGTTTCCCGGGGCCCGAAGCTGTCTAAATTTTGTGTTGCGTCTCTCGATTCCGCTCAACCCCTCTCAAGCTACCACATAGATGCGTTGGCCTCGCGACTAAGTCCTCACACTAAGGACATATGCCGTGACAAATCCACGACAGTTCAGGTACCTTTTGGTCTTTGCGGGCTTTACTCTGCATTTGGAACAAGTCAATATGGATATGATAATATGGTACAGTGAAAAGAGTGAAACAACAGCTAATTACAAGAGCCTCGCAGTGTGCAATATAGCTATGAGATCTTGTCGTCTATTGGAATTTCACTTTCGTACGGTTGGCCTTGTTCTTTGAAGAGTTCACCTACAATAAGATAGATTTGTGAGGAACGTCCGTAAATTGGAGTTCAACATGTGATCTAATCACATATATATAATTTACCTGATACTTTGGATCAGACCAGTGTTTAACGAGGCCTCTCCAGTCTTCATCTGATATATTTTCCACTGGAGATGTTTGGGAAGTTCGCTGTTAGCCTTGCCTTCAAAGTGATTTTTCCTCAAGTTATACCGATACTGTCGTAGAGTAGACTTGAAAATATGGGTGCAAGCTTGTCTGGTTGCATCATCTTGGCTATGCAACTTGAACCTCATATGTTGAAAATTATGGCAGTCTCATTATCAGCAACCTAGAAAGTATGGGACAGAGCAAGAGGATATTACTAGTTTCCACACATAACCATACTTATAGATAAATGGTCAAGGAAGGTGTTGAACTAGGTTTCGTCTTTGTCATTCCTGTACTGAATCCATGTTGGGAGGATACGTACATGACACCTAACGGCAACCGCTGCCTCTAATACTAACTTGGCTGACTCTGTAGCATCACGTGGCCTTTTTAAACCCGCCTCAAAACGGATCTCCATTCTTCCTCCTCCAGATATAATTAACCCGTCGAGCATTATCCCTGATGTTTGTTTCCTCTTGCGCCTAGGTGCTCGTGCAACAACGAACATAGGAAGTGTTAGTGTACATCAAACTCTGAGACTACATATAAAGAAGCATGCAACTGTAACTTGACTCCAGCAACTACCTTCTTTCTATTGAAACTCACAAAGTTCATATGATCTTGCCAACTTGTCTTGTGTCAAGAGTGCTTCGGAAGTAGTGTCAGGTGGCATGGGAGCTTGGGAACGTGCTGCTAGCTGAGTTGAAAAACGAGTAACTCGTGTAGCTGGGGGTACTATGGAATGTGTTGCAACAGCTAGGGTTGTCTCTGCTTGTTTGGTGACAGCTATTGGTTTCTGTTTGGCTTGTTCTGCAACTCGTGTAGCACGGGATACCCCGTTTGTACAACTTTCCGCTAGACTTTGACCTTCTATTGCACCATCAGTACCAGCAGAATTTGCAGGATTACTCCGCTTCCGTTTCCGTTTGTCCTTAGTACTAACACCATCCCTTGTTATTTTTTGTTCCTTCCTCTTTCTCTGTGCCACGTTAAGTCAAGCCGACAAGAAAAAGGAATACCAATTTAGTTCTTCAGAACAAATTGATGCGTGATACAGACAAACTGAACTTTGATGTTAGACAACCACATGATAGGAGGATGTAATATGTACGAAAAACAGGACGTCGTTAGATAATCAGGACTATGATGTGTAAACTAAGCAGAAGACATTTCACTAAATTAGAAGCAATGCAATGGAAGATAATGAAAGATGCTACAAATATCGCCTCGCTAAGTTAATAAAGTTGTCTTGTCATAACCGACGCTTAAAACAAATGTGAAGTAGTACAAGAAATAAATCATATGCAAGATGCAAACAACATCACACTACCAAGTTAAAGGTCTCTCGTCATTAGTGCCATTGCATATTCACATCATTGCATATTCACAGCTTATGATGTGTAAACTAAGCAGAAGGCATTTCAACAAATTAGAAGCAATGGAAGCTAGACACCATATGAAAGATGCAACGAATATCACTCTAACAAGTTAAACTTGTCTCATCATAAGTGCCATTTCAACAAATTAGAATTAGTACAAGCTAGAAAAGAATGCGAGATGTAACCTATGTCACACTCCCGAGTCAAACGTGTCTTATGATAAGTGATTATTGCAGGTTGCACAACAGTAGTACTTAGATGTAAGAACATGGTGTGATAGATAGATATTGTATGTTCTTGAAGCAGGAACACGTGTCTTATTCACAAGTATAATGTGTAAAGTAAGCAGATGGGATTCAACAAAATTAGAATCAATACAAGCTAGACATCATACATAACATTCAACCAGATATAACAGTGCCAAGTTAGAGGCAGACCTGTGATGGTGCACTAGGGGAGACGTGCTCATCATCAACACAGCTACATTGAGTGTCTATGCATGTGTTGTCTTGCAAATCATCTTGGGGGGTTGGAGGAGTAGAATTTGTAGAGGCCCTCGGTTTGGAAGGAGCACCTTTATCCGCTGCCTTGCTAACTTCCTTCCGCTTTGTTGATTTTGAATTGTCAAGTAAAACCGACAAGAAAAAGCAATAAAATTCACTCTTCAGAACTCCTTCGTGCATGATACTGACAATCACTACTTTGATGTAAGGCAAACACATGATACCAGGATGGAATATGTACGTAAAACAAGACAACATGGCATATTCATAACTGTTTGTGTAAACTAAGAAGAAGCCATTTCAACAAATAAGAAGCAATGCAAGATAGACACCGTATGCAACATGCAAGACAATATCACACTACCAAGCTAGAGAAAGGATATGGGATGCCAGTTTCGTCGGAAGACCGCCATCAGTCCCTGCCTTATTTTTTTCCTTCCTGCTTCTTAGTTTTATTGCCTTGTCAATTCAAACCCACAAGAAAAATGAATAAAAATCCGCTTTTCAGAAATCATTGATGCAACATGCTCATGAGCACTACTTTAATGTAAGGCAACCGCATGATAGGACGATTGAATGTGTAACAAAAAAGGACATCATTGCATATTCACAGCTATGATGTGTAAACTAAGGAGAAGGCATTTCAACAAATTAGAAGCAAATGAAGGTAGACACCATATGAAAGATGCAACGAATATCACTCTACCAAGTTAAAACTGTCTCGTTATAAGTGCCATTTCAACAAATTAGAAGTAGTACAAGCTAGAAAAGAATGTGAGATGTAACCTATATCACACTCGCAAGTCAAATGTGTCTTATGATAAGTGATTGTTGCAGGTTACACAACAGTATTACTTTGATGTAAGAACATGGTGTGATAGACAGATATTGTATGTTCTAGAAACAGGAACACGTGTCTTATTCACAAGTATAATGTGTAAAGTAAGTAGATGGAATTCAACAAAATTAGGAGCAATACAAGCTAGACATCATACATAACATGCAACCACATATAACAAAGGTTGTTAGAGGGAGCACCTGTGATGGTGCATTAGGGGAGACGTGCTCATCATCAACACGGCTACGTTGAGTGTCTCTGCATATGTTGTCTTGCAAATCATCTTGGGGGTTGGAGGAGTAGAATCTGTAGAGGCCCTCCATTTGGAAGGAGCACCTTTATCCACTGCCTTGCTAACTTCCTTCCGCTTTATTGATTTTGAATTGTCAAGTAAAACCGACAAGAAAAAGCAACAAAATTCACTCTTCAGAACTCATTCATGCATGATACTGGCAATCACTACTTTGATGTAAGGCAAACACATGATACCAGGATGGAATATGTACGAAAAACAAGACGACATGTCATATTCACAACTATTTGCGTAACCTAAGTGGAAGCCATTTCAAAAAGTAAGAAGCAATGCAAGCTAGACACCACATGAAAGATGCAACCAATATGACTCTGCCAAATTAAAAGTGTCCCATCATAAATGGCGTTTCAACAAATTAGAAGCAGCGCATGATATAAATCATACGAAAGATGCAACTAATATCACACTGCATACACTAAAGGTGTCTCGTCATATTGATTGATGCGGGATACAAAAAACAATAGTTTTATGTAAGGACTTGCTTAATAGACAGATGTTCTATGTACTAAAAACAGGAAGGCATGTCACATTAACATGTATAATGTATAAACTAAGCAGAACAACACATGCAATTTAACCAGATTGTAAGAATTACAATCTATACACCATATGCAACATGCAACCACATATCACGCTGCCAATTTAGAGCAAGCACCTGCGATGCTCGTGTAGGGGAAATGCGGTAATCAACTACAGAGCTAGGTTCACTATCTTCATCTAGCCTTGTTGTTTCTTGAGAATCATGTGGGGAGGCTGACGCTGCATTCTTTAAATGAGGATCTTTACTCACAGTAGTCCACTGGCCTGACTTCCTCATCATAAGTTATTAATGAGGGATACACAAGAACATTAGTTTGATGTAAGAACATGGTTAATAGACATATGTACTAGTATGTACCAAAAACAGGAAGGCATGTCATATTCAAAGGTATAATGTGTAAGCTAAGTAGATGCAATTTAACCAAATTCGAAGCAATACAAGCTAGACATCTAGCTGGAGTGGTGAGCGTGATCATGTAGGTCCTCAGAGCCTGGTGGGAGGCGGGCTGCTTCGCCACCATCGTGGCTTTTTAGTTGGCTTCCAGGTGATGCCTGTCAGTGCTGGGCTTGTCACTAGCTCGGCCAGTGCCCTGACTAGCTATTTGTCTTCTGGTGCTCCCGGGATGGTGGTTCATGTAAAAAATATCTTTCCTTATCTTAATAAAGACCAACTTCGCCTTTCGAATACAAGCCAGACACCATATGCAACATGCAACCACATATGACACCGTGAAGTTAAAGCAGGCACCTGGAATGGTGGTTCATTGCGAGCGAGATTATCAACTCCAGAGCTACGTTTACCGTCTCCATCTGCTGACACTACACCCTTTAAAGTGCTGAAACGTGACTTGTCTAGCCGCGTACAAAGCTGGAGCGACTTATCTCCTTTCTTTTCTGCTTTTGTCAAGGCAGAGTCTGAAATACCCTTGCATAAAAACACAATAGTGAGAGTATGGGTGAAGTGTGTGCAGAACTAATGCACTGTAAAAGTAGCAGATAGCAGGTGACTGAAAAATAAATGACATGAGACATATGATAGCTCTACAGCATTGCATGGCAAACAAAATTGGATTCTACTCCGTATGATTTTGTAATATACACAAGGATGGCTGGGAAATGCATGTACTCCTCCGGCACACCACCACATGTGGTCCTATCAAAATAACAGTCGACTGAAAATAAACAGGTCAGTCGATTTTTTATGAACCGTCCGGTCTATAAGGAATGGGCAGATGGCCTTCGTCTACCTCCCGCCGATAACTGTTGACGATCTTTCTCGAACCACCAGCGACCACCAGCCCAGACACCTGCCTCCGTCACCCCGCCCTCCCCTCGACCTCACACCACCGCCGTGCTTGGCAGCGCCCCCCGGACATCCCTTTAATCCCGGCCGACCTCCAGATCAGGCGCCAGCAGCTCTAGGCCCCACACACCCCTAAGATAAACACCGAGGCGCTGCTTCCCCGGCGTAATAGGCGGACTAGCGCCTGTTATGATGAGGAATGCTTCCTTTAATTGGGAATCAACTGACCAGGAATTGAAATCCAGGGGGCGACGGACCTCTAGCTAAGGTGAAATAGTATATGAGGAGAAACCTTGTGCATCGCGAGTTACTAGGAACATCTAGTATCAAGAAGAAGCAGTCAACTAGTGTCTTCTATGGGATGAATATCGTGCAAGCAGACACGTAAGATTTGCATGAATAAGGGAAGAGGAGTACCATTTCCGGTTGCCGGTGTTGTGTCCTCCATATGTCGCGGCAATTTTCTTCTTTTTGCCGGGGGAACCGATGTTTTGGAGGAGGGTGCAGCCTTGGACGAACCCATGGCCAACTTGTTGACTGTGTTGCCGTGACCGTATGTCGGCGCAGGGGAAGTAGATATGAGGCGGCGAAGGACGGTGTAGCAGGAACAAATCCGGTGCGGTGGATGGTGGCGAAGTTGGAGCGGCAGCGGTGAGGCGTAGGACGGCGTGGTTGAACTGGCTCGAGTACGGACAGCTCGGCCTCAGCTTCAACTACTAGCCTTGGAGAGCGTTGCAGTTGAGGTTGCGGTGGAAGACGACGTCGGGGTATCGGCTCCGGCGTGATGGAGGAGGGCGGCGGTTGATGGGTGGGATGGGTGGCGGATGGAGGACGCCGGGGTTTTGCGGCTGGTGGAGAGGTAGTTTTGGTGCCCACGGAGTACGGATGGGGAATCAGACGGGGGGGGGGGGGTGGTGGGGGCGGGGGCGGGGGGAGCTAAGGGAGAACCTTGTTTCGGTCTGGGACGCGCTTGTTTTCGGCTTTTTTGAACAGATGGGACACGCTTGTTTGAAATTTGGGGAAAGTACAAACTTTGCCACCCTCTTAAATTTCGGACCTACTGCCGGTCAGGGTAGGATGGTAATCCCAGGTGTCCCAAATAGTGGGCAGGAGCGATTTCGGCCACACGCATGTGTGCCTAGGCGGCCATTGTGTATGAATGCTTTTCGGAGGCGGTTGTGTGGCGTCTAGATGAAGCGACAAACCTACCCCGGTTTAGACCTTTGGACGTTGGGCCGGTAGGTTTCACGGTTCGGATTTAGAAAAGTAATTTCCTTCTACTACCAAACATTGGTCTCACGCAGTTTTGGGCGAGTAGAGGCTCTTTTGGCGCTTCGTTCGAAATTTTGAAACAGAAGGATTCACGATTAGAGTACTCTTGAACTTTGAGGATTGACCTAATAGACAATGTTAAATTTGACCTTGTATGTTTGAAAACCTCATTAAATAATTCACTTCTTTTTGAAATTTTGACACTTGAAAATCCTAGAACTACGATTATTTTTGAATGGAGGAGCTAAATTTGAATCTATTTTGTACACGACTATATATGCTATTATGTACAAAAGCAGACCAAAGATTGGTGCCCCCATAATTTAGGTATGATTTACAAATTCCATGATATCGAATTCAAATAATTGAATGTACTTCATGTTGAATTCAAATTTTTTTAAACCACCTTAAGTTTAATTCAAATGTATGCTAGTTCATAGCTAGCTATATTAATGTTCATTGTGTAACTTTCGTATGTATATTGTGCTTTACACACACAACATGAACTATACTCACGTTTATATTCGATTGCTAAAGCGATGCATTGTCTGGAGTTCAAAATACTAACTATGTGGATCAATTATGTCGGACAATAACATAGACATGCTCATATTCAATAGAATCTAGATGTCTGATGGATCAATGACCATTCCTTACGCGAATGCAAATATCATGATCCCATCCTAATATTTGGATACAATTTATATTTTAATCAATGTGTACATCAGTCTTTTAGGTGTAGTTTCACTCTCCATCGGTGTTCTCTCAGACATGCTCACACACTCTCTCCCGAGGTGTCTTTCTCGCAGACATGCTCTCGATATAACCCTTCCTCCCTCTGGTAACCATTTACGACTGTTCTCACTAACCTTTATCACAAGCACTCTTCCTCTCACAAGCATACACACGCACAATCCCCATCGACCCTTTCTATATACATAGACCTGCCTACGTGTCTCCCATACGCACATTATCTTTAGGCCTGTCTCTCACGCATTGTCTCACACCTCTCTTCCTAATTGACGAGTATGATTCTAGCAGAGCATTATGTAGGATGGCCCTTAAAGTTAGGTTGGATGAATAGTAATATCAGAGATAAGGGGTTACCTTAGTCCCAGGACCTAGGGTTACAAATCCTAGCCGGCTTTGTCAGTGGACACAGAGTCCTTCACGATTCTGCTATCTTTGTCTTGTACGACTAGTCATCCATGGGTCTCACTAAATGCGTCACGGGCCGACCAATGTGGCGCGGGATGGAACCAAACCAAGGGCCTCACGTCGGCCCACCGGACCTCACGCGGTGACACACCCTCTGCCCCCTGTGTCTCAAGTATCTTCTCACACCCACACATACCAACACAGACACCACACAAAAAAAGTTCTCCTCGTGCCTCTATCCCCTCCCCCCTTGCATATACACACTCAAGGGCATCTCTCGCCGTGACATCATATTCGTCTCTCTCTCTCTAGACCTCTCTCATTTCTCGTGCTATCTCTCCCATGTCCCCCCTCCCCCCGCCGGCCCCTCTATTCACGCCTCTCTCGAATACGTAATACACACACATACCTCTCTAGGCCCTGCCAAATACATCAACTACACATTCACACATGTTACATCACGTACCCCATTGATATAAAAAGCCCTCCCTTCACGTTTATTTCACATACAACATCCCTTTTGAATAAAGTGTGGCCAAAAAATTATTTTAGAATTTCTACATATATACAACATTACAAAGTTATATGGAGGAGTATGAATGTTAATTTGCATTGCATGGTGCCCACAATGATATTTATTCCGCACTGTGAATTTTTATATTTTTATACTATATATAAAGTTAGTCATAATAAAGAGAAACAAAGAGCATCTCTCTCTCCATCGCACGGGCATCTTGTTAGTAAGAATGAAAACAAACGACAAAAAAATATTGGACGGTGGTTCGAAGTCATGACCGCGGGCACATCGGACAAGGTGGCCTTGTATTGGTATGCTGAGCCGTCTGTTTTAACACACAGGAGCTGGTGTGGTGATTATACACACACGCACGCATGCACACGAACTGCATGCACGCAACACTCACACGAACACATGCAGCCACGCACGCACGCAACACTCACACGTACACACGCAGACACGCACGCACGCAACACTCACACGCACACGCGCGCGCATGCATGCACACACCACACGACCAACACACACTCTCACGCTCAAGTGCTCAACCTACACATGCATGCCCACACATCAGCCCTGACAGACACATACACAACCGGGCGGCTCCCACGCACGGGTTGGAGTCTTGTCGCGCCTGTGTGAATTTGTGTTTATCTGACCTTTTTCCTATGCGAACTGACAGGTGGGACTCACAAGGAACATGGGAAATTTAACTAGTCAACATGGTGCCACGCAGACTATTTGGCCGGTTAACAGAGTGCAATCCGATGCTGAACGGTGAGCAAGTGACCGTATAATCACTGCAAAACGTATATAGTGAACGTAATGAGCATATTCTGAAGTCCGGTGACCGTATTACACTTTTCTCTCTGTAGGCCCTGCAAAACTACATCTCTACATGTTCTTGCATGTTACATCTAACAACTATGCAATACAGCACTACTACTACACTCTAACACAATAAATCATATGTGTTTTTAGTTTTACTAGATATCATATTGTTACTTAATTATTCAGTTTGCATACATTAAAATTGCCTTTGAAATGTATGGCCAGTATCATCTACCGCGTGGGAAAAATCCCGCCCTTTCCTGTTTAATCGGGTTTGTATCGATGGATCATGCGAAACAACAAAACTATAGTACTATAGTACTACGGTACAAGTAACAGTTCACTGGGCCGCCGTGTCGTGTACTCATCCATCGTAATAGTGGAGCACTCGCTTTCATAAATATTCTAGTCCCTTTCGCCGACATGTGGGACATCAAGCTACCAGGTCCACGTGCCATACCGGAATACAGTGCAGAGCAGCAGGGGTGAAGCACCCCAGTCATGGCGGCGGTATAGTAATGAGCAATGAGGCGTCAAATCACAAAGCTGAACCTTTCCCACAGTTAAGTTGGAGGGACGAAGTAATAATGCTAAAAAAGAAGTTGGAGGGATGAAGCAACTATCATTTCACTCGTTGCTGAATCCGCTTCTCCCTCATCTTCTTCAAGTTAACCACGTGTTGCTTCTGCCGTTGTTCTGCCTCATGTGGGACGCGCATCGGCTTGGTAGAGCACTGCCACGTGGGACTGCATGTTAGCAAACCGCCAGGCCAACATCCTCTAAAAATAAGAAACATCCCCCGCCATCCGCGCAGAAAAATTACCTCCTTTTTACTAATCTTGATTCTATAATTTTTTAGATCAATATAATTGAGATTTGTATAGATAGCACACAGGAGCAAAACCAAGTGGTACGGTTAAAGGCATCCACAATGTGTAGCCAAATGTGAAAATAGCTTTTGGCATCGACGGGAACCATTGTGGACGGTGTTGCCAAAGCCAAAAAGATGGAACCGAAGGTCCCTGATTGATTGATTGAAGGAATAGAAAAATGCAACGTCTCTCCTCTTTCTCCCGTGCTTGGACGCATGTACAGTATAGAGCATAGAGTCTACTCCCGTGTCCCTTCTATCACAAATCACAAAGCAGTGAGGCGTCAAATCACAAAGCACGGATGAAGCAACCATCATTTCACTCTTCGCTGACTCCGCTTCTCCATCGTCTTCTTTGAGAAACCACCTCACCGCACTAAGCTGGACGGACGACGCTATTGTGTACTACTACTAGTACATTTACGCGTCCTTTGGCTCAACGGACTTCCTGGATGCAAATAAGGCAGTTGTCTCGGCTTGCAGGCAGCACTTGCGAACGACTTACTGTGGTCTCCCTCAATGGTATTCTCCGTCGAACGCACTTCGCCAAACCACAACGTTCGAGATATCATCGACATCACCGCAATGGGGAAGGAAGTCAAATAGTTACTACCTCCATTTTTTGTACACATGGCCAGTATATCAAAATTACAATTTGTAGAAGGCCACTAACACTAATCGAGGCAAAATTGATGGGTTTTGCCTCATACTAGCAACCAAGGACATTAGTATACCCTTGCATGTATGCAAAAATGAGAAGGTAGGTTTGCATGGCGCTGCATTAATCAAGCGATGAGGAGTGATATGGTTAGCTCTTTGGGATTTGGAGAAAAAAATATGCATTAATTGACACGTCAAACGAGGATTTGTACCGACTAATCCCTCGAAGGAAAACCCCGCCTTTCTTTTTAACTCTAGGACTCCTACGTACGTACTTGTATCCTGTTTGGGTCTAGGCCTTGCATTGCCATACTTTGCCACACATTTTTGCCAAGCTTGCCTAAAGTTTTCATAATGAAAAGGAGGTAAACTTGCACACGGCTGTCACGGTGGCACCGCACCCTTACACAGTCGCTCCTGCACGCCGCAAACCCAACCAAGGGAACGCGCCCTCACTAGCACGTGCTACCGTATGTGATCAAACCAAACTCAACCATCCTACCGCTGACACATAATTTACGTTCATACAGTATGTTTATCCAACCGCATGTTGGGGAAGATCTGTACGGCCCGTGCGGTGGTCTATTG
This sequence comes from Aegilops bicornis, assembly GCA_021605145.1. NCBI lineage: Eukaryota > Viridiplantae > Streptophyta > Magnoliopsida > Poales > Poaceae > Aegilops > Aegilops bicornis. Next base: position 179,108,308 of record CM038669.1, read on the forward strand.
GGGAAGAAGAAGAGGTGAGGAAGAAGGGTTAGGAGATGTAGGATATTCATCCAACTGCCTGAAATGATCGACTGACCCAAGTGATGAAAGTCAGGTGACTTGCATAAATATATGTTTTTAGATAGCAAAAGATCCCTAAAAACAATAACCTAAAGAAAAACTGTCACTGCTTGCGGAACGAGAGGGCCTCATCGTCTTTGGCTGTCGGCGCGAACCAGCCATAGCTGCCGACGTGTGTCTCCGCACCGTGGTTGTCCTCGGCCTTCAGCTACTCGTTCATGCGGAGCGTGCGGGCGCTCTGTACGGACGAGAGCACCGCCCGGTTTAAGTCCAGGACGTCCGGTTCCGCCTGCAGGAGGGCCTTGATGGCAGCGGGATCCACGCGCTCCGCGTCGAGTTGAGCCTCCGCCGCCCAGTTCTAGTCCAGGACGTCCGGTTCCGCCTGCAGGAGGGCCTCGATGGCAACAGCGTCCGTGCGCTCCGTGTCGAGTTGAGCTTCCGTCGCCCGGTTCAAGTCCAGGACGTCTGGTTCCGCCTGCAGGAGGGCCTCGATGGCAGCGGCATCCGCGCGCTCTGTGTCAAGTTGAGCCTCCGCCGCCCGATTCACATCCATGACATCCGATTCTGCCTGCAGGAGAGCCTCGATGGCAGCGGCATGCGCGCACTCCGCATCGAGTTGAGCCTTTGCCTCCCGATCCTCCTTTAGTATCGCCAGGTTGAACCGCTGGTCCGCTAGCACCATGGGGGACCCGGGCGCCGGCACAAAGTCAACGTCCATCGTCTCATACGCATCGGGGGCCTTTGACAATCCCCGAGTGCAGGGAATCATCGTAGCAATTTCCAAAGGTGGAAGTGATAAGTATGAAGTGTCGAACCCACAAGGAACTAAAGGTAAGATTAATATTCTCTCAAGCCCTATCTGCCACTGATACGACTCTACATACACCGAACGTTTGCTTCCAACTAGAAACAAGAAATAAAACTATGTTGTGGGTATGAAGAGGATAACTTTGTATGATATCGGAGAGCTAAAATATAAAAGTAGGTGTTGTTATCATAAAGTTAGAATATATTACTAAATATTATAAATAGCGAGTGTGGAATAATGGTGGATCGGTGTGCGGATTTGTCCTAGGTAATTATTAACAAGACCGATAGTCATGATTGCAATTTCATATGAGGGAGAGGCATAAGCTAACACACTTTCTCTACTTGGATCATATGCACTTATGATTGGAACTCTAGCAAGCATCCGCAATTACTAAAGATCATTAAGGTAAAACCCAACCATAGCATTAAAGCATCAAGTCCTCTTTATTCCCATACGCAACAATCCCTCTTACTCGGGTTTGTGTTTCAGTCACTCACCAACCCACTATAGGCGAATCATGAACGTATTGCAACACCCTGCAGCGGGAATCCCTCACGCTTGCGCGACACGGAGGGCACCATAGGACAGCACCAAAATAAAACATACAATTCGTACCAATCTATATCATCAATCAACCCAAGGACAAACGATATCTACTCAAAACATCATAGGATGGCAACACATCATTGGATCATAATATGTGGCATAAAGCACCAAGTTCAAGTAGGGATTACAGCGGGGTGCGGGAGAGTGGACCACGTAAAAGAGATGAGGATGGTGATGATGATGGTGATGTTGATGAAGACGATCACCGTGGCGATGATTCCCCTCCTGATGGCACTCCGGTGCCACCGAAAGAGAGGAGGAGAGGTTCTCCCCCTTGTGCTTCCTCCTCCATGGTTTCCACCCTCTGGTCCTTGGCCTTCATGGTGATGATGGCCCCTCCGGGATACTCCTCCATGGCCACCGATGATGATGGCCTCCTCCGGTAGGGTGTCGGAGAGGGCCTAGATTGACTTCTCGTGGCTACAGAGGCTTGCGGTGGTGGAACTTCCGATCTAGGTTTCTTTCTGGAAGTTTGGGTATATATAGAAGAGTTTTGCGTTGATTTCACGCCGTGGGGTCTCCGGCTGTCCACGAGGCAGGGCGCGCCTAGGGGTGGGCGCGCCCCACCCTCGTGGGCATCCCGGACTCTTCTCGCCTGCTTCGTACTCCGTGGGCTTCTTCTCGTCCAAACATGATCCCCTGTCAATCGGCACGCTAATTGACTCCGCTTAGTTTTCCTTTTCTGCGATACTCTAAAACAAGGAGAAAATGTAAACTGCACCGAGCTCTAGGTTAATAGGTTAGTCCCAAAATCATATAAAATATCATATAAATGCATATAAAACATCCTAGAAGGACAGTATAATAGCATGAATACTTCATAAATTATAGATACGTTGGAGACGTATCAGCCTTCTGCGCCGCGACCTCCGCCATGAACATTGGATCGGCTTCCTCCTCCTCATAGCTTAGCTCCAGAGAACTCAGGGATTGGTGTCGGTGTCAAAACTGGAAGATCTCGGGTAGGGGGTCCTGAACTGTGCGTCTGAGGATCGAGGGTAAGAGGAGACAGGGACACGATGTTTACCCAGGTTCGGGCCCTCTTGATGGAGGTAATACCCTACTTCCTGCTTGATTATCTTGGATGAATGTGGGATTTACAAGAGTTGATCTACCTCGAGATCGTAATGGCTAAACCCTAGATGTCTAGCCTGTATGTTTATGATCGCCTCTACGGACTAAACCCTCCGGTTTATATAGACACCGGAGGGACCTAGGGTTGTACATAGTCAGTTTACAGAGGAAGGAATCTTCATATCCGAACGCCAAGTTTGCCTTCCACACAAAGGAGAGTCCCATCCGGACACGGGAGGCAGTCTTCTATATTGTATCTTCATGGCCCATTAGTCCGGCCTACGTCACATAGCCCGGACGCCCGAGGACCCCTTAATCCAGGACTCCCTCAGTAGCCCCTGAACCAAGCTTCAATGATGATGTGTCCGGCGCACATATTATCTTCGGCATTGCAAGGCGGGTTCCTCCTCCGAATACTTCAAAGTAGTCCTTGAACACATAAAACATGTCCGGCTCTGCAAAGCAGGCACCGCACACAGCCGTAGAGAATAAAATATTTAACAAGTCCCATCTACTGACAACTTTTGTAGCGAGACGTTATGTCCTTGCCCGGTTATTATTTCGAACCATTTTTTTAGCCTCCCGCTCCATGTTTCGAGATGCGGTTTTTATTGGCACGTCTTGTCAAAGCAGAAGATTGTGTCCCCTTATCGTTGGGATTGTCATCAATACGGGCCTGGGTAATCCAACCGTGCCGTCCGCATGACCCTTGGGGAATAGGCGAGTTTTAAGGCGAGGGGGGAGGCACTTGATATTCGCTGCCTTTATAAGAGGATAGGGATCCATTCTTTCACCCACGCCTTCTTCCTCTCTGCCCATCCGTTCTTGAGCTCCAGGGCCCAAGCTTCCATCCTTTCCTCCCCAAAAAGCACTCCGACCATGTCCGGATCTAGAGCGCAAGGCAAGTGGATGGCCTCCTCCGTCACGGAGGAGAACATCACGGAGCTCCGGGAAGCGGGGTATTTGGCCCGGGAAATCGCCCACCGGCTTCCGGCCAAGGGGCAGATCGTCCCCACCCTAGAGCCCAACGAGAGGGTGGTGTTCATCCCCCACTTCATCCGCGGGTTAGAATTTCCCCTTCACCCCTTCGTCCGCAGACTCACATTCTACTACGGGCTAGATTTCCATGATCTAGCCCCAAATTCTTTCCTCAACATCTCGGCATTCATTGTCGTGTGCGAGGCCTTCCTCCGCATCCCACCCCACTTTGGATTATGGCTAAAGATCTTCATTGTGAAGCCAAAAGTGGTGGATGGTCAACATGTCGAAAAGTCGGAGGCGCCATGGTGAGCAAACTGTCCAACATCACATGGCCCACAGGCACCTTTGTGGAGACCGTCAAAGGGTGGCAACAACAGTGGTTCTACGTCACACAGCCCGCGACACCACCTGGGCCGCGGCTCCCGAATTCAAATCTGGGCCCCCAATGCGGCTTACCTCCTGGCTAAACAAGGGCCTGGACTGGGCGTCGTTGGACGAGGTGTTAGTGCTGCAGACGCGCATTAAGAGCATGGTGGACAAGAACATCAAGCTCGTCAATGTGATACAGGTGATGCTTTTTAGCCGGATCCTTCCTTGCCAAAGCCGGACTTGCCATTTGTGGGAGTTCGATCCGGCCAAGCACCAGACCTTGCAATAGTTCTTCGGATCCACACACGAAGGTATCTGGAAGGTGCTTTTCAAGGCCAACCAGTCATGGCTGAAGATGACCGAGGACCGCGGCTATGACCTGACTCATCCAGCCAGTCCGGTAAGTACTTCATATTTCGAGGTGTATCCTCTACCTATGCATTCAAGGAAGATGTCCAAGCTTCTCCATTTGTCTTTTTCAGGGCTGCAGAAAGAAGGTGGAGCGGATCCAGTGTCTGGCTCCGCTGCCTGAAAACCCAGCTATCCCACTTCTGACGAAGATGCTGGTTCCGGCGCCCTACAAGGCACCGGAGAAGAAGGCCAAGAAGAAGGGCCATGAGGCAAGAAGAGGCCTCTGCCGTAAAGGAACTTCGGACGCAACATCCGAAGACATCAAAACCCACTCTTCCCTCGCCGACAACGATGGCGAGGAGGAAGAAAGCAATTCTCGCCATGAGGGGGGAAGGAAGAAAAGAGCGACCTCCATGGATATGGAGGCAGAGGCGGAGGCGTCCAAGAAAGGGAAGATCTCCCTTGCGGATAATTCCGCATTGGACACCAATAGTAGCTCTGAGTGGCGTCCCAGGAAGAAGCCCCTGGCCGAATCGTAAGTACTCAAAGGCACTTATGCACATATATATCCAGCTCCTTTACTTCGCGGTTTTTAACATGTTGAATCAGGCGCTGCAGTCCGGCTCACGCCCACCCCCAGCGATCCTCATCTTCGGGTAATTCACTGGATACAAATGTGATGGACAGCGAGTCGCCTCCGCCGGCCTCCTCCCCCAAGACCGCGGACGACGCCGAAGTGTTGTCCCGAAGGACCCTCCTAGGCCAGGGAGAGGTACAGGAGGCCGTCACGGTGGCGCCAGAGGGTGATACCTCGGCCGCCGGACACATGGGGGAGCAGACCCCCCTGGAAACTAGCGATGGGGGTAATACCCAATTCGGCCCCCAACCTAATACTATTCCGGAGGCCTATATGGATCCGGAATCAGGTAAGCAGCCTCCTTCGAAAGAAGGAGGTGCACCTATTCCACTGGTGACCTCTGTCCACCCAAAGGCACCGGATACTCTACTGGAAGCGCTTCAAGGTGCTTCCATTGTGGAAGAACACCGTATCCTTATGCGTATGGTGGTTGAGAGGGTTCGGTCTGGTAAGAGCGGACTGACCAAAGCCTGCGTCAGCCTTCTAACAGGCTTTGAGGTATGTGACGGAATTATGCAAAAAGAATGCCGTAGTATAGACAGTAGCCCCTGAGACTCTGTTCGGTGCTCGAAAAGAAAGGCCGGACAAAGGATCGAATAATTTTCGCAGGAGACTAAACATATGGGTCTATGTGAATAAGCAGGCGTCCATGCTGGCTGCGACCTCCCATTCTGCCGAAGTCTCCGAACTAAAGCAGAGCCTGGAGCAGGCCGATGAAGAGCTCGACCATGTCGAGAAACAACTAGAGGACAAGCAAGATATGCAATGGCCTACTCAGATCTAAACTGATATGAATTGTTTGTGTTGATCGCGCCATAATGATGTTTCATAGGAGCTACGGCCGAGGTGGAGTCCCTCAAGAATGCGCTGACCGAGCCCAGAAGAAAGCGGAGAAGGAACAAGCCGCCCGCAAAAAACATGAGTCAAGGGCCGGGGAGGTTCAGCAGGAGCTTAAGGACGCCGCAAAGAAATGCGAGTCCTTGGAGCGCAAGATTGTGGACCAAGAGTCCGAACTTTCTAAGGCCCGCCAAAGCGCGCTAGTGGCCCGGGTTGAAGCCCAGGGCGCCCTCCGCGAAATCTAAGAGGCCAAGCAAATTGCGGCGGGTAAGACCTTTATTATGTAAAGCAAATTTGTGAAGGAAAGGTACCTCTTCATCAATTCGGATTTGGAGTTCTCCGTGAGCGCTTATGGATCTGCCTCACAGTGTTGCTAATGCTGCGGAGTTCTTCCGAGCCGAAGAGGGGAGCTCAACGGAGAAGCTGTTCTGGTCGCAATACCTTGTGCCAGAGCATCCGGTGCCCCTCAGCGATCAGCTGAAACAGCTGACCGATCTGCATAGGGTGGCTGGATTAGCCATGAAGGATTTGATAATCTGTCTATGGCCTACCGAAGCCATGCCCAGTAGCCATTTCGGGCTCGTGAAGCAGCTGGTCGATGCTTGCCCCCGGCTTGATGCCATAACGCGGTCGGTCTGCATCGAAGGTGCGTGGATGGCCTTCGCCCGTGTCAAGGTGCGGTCGGCGAAGATGATCGCCGTCAAGCTCGCGACCGAGGGACCGCCTGCGGGCAAAGAGCACCGCACGCCCGAGCGGTATTTTGATGATGTCCTCGAAGGATCCCGCAATGTAGAGGGCCAGTGTGCGAAGGACATTATTTTTTAATGAATGTATTCATGTTATCCGGTCCTGTATTATGGAACAAAGCCTCTATGTAATATATTGCTTGTTGTTGTGTGAAAATATCCCTCCTATGCGGACATTTATTAAATCTGAGAGTTGGCCAGTCATCGGCTTCAGCCCCCACGTAGGGAGTACGGGGGTGTTCCGGTTCGAACCTAAACACACTTGACCCAAGAGTTTGGTCCTTGAAGGAGGTGTTTTGTAACATCCCAATTTTCAATTTGGAATGTTATACATAGGTCATCATATGCATATCATATTCTATTTGCATTTCTTTTGCGACCCTTGAAATATTAAGCAACTCAAGGACCCACGGAGAGTGTTGGGGATTTCATTATTTTCATATTTGAATTTTTCTCAAATTTGAAATGAGGATCAATTTGGTTTAATATTTTTCTCTCCGAAATATTTCCAATATAAAAATAAAATGAGAGGAGATAAAATGACTTCTCCAAAAATAAAAGAAATATTGGAGGAAAAATGTTAAAATCAAATAAATATTTTATTCAGAATTTTATTGCTATTTTATTTGAAATAGAAAAATATGCATTTTCAAAATTGCATTTTTAGGCCAGAAAAATGTTCAATTTGTTATAAATATTTTATTTAGTAGGCGAAAATTGTTTTTGGCATTTTTAGAATTTTTTTAATATTTATTTAGGATTTTTCCTTTTTGGCGGAATTTATTGTAAAACGCTGAATCGACTCGTCAGGCCGAGACGGACACGCCCTACCCAAATTTCTTTATAAGGCGAGGCCCAAAGCCGCCTCAAATTTCAAGCCGCCTCTAACCCAAAGCCGTCACGCCTCGAAACCCTAGTCGTCGCCGCCGCCCGTTCACCGGAGTTCGCCAGAATCGTCACGCCGCCGCCGGTTTTTTGTTTACTAGTAAACCCTAGATCCGGTTTTGTTTTGAGTAGATCGGTTCAGTTTTTCTTGGTTTCGCCGGTTTAGATCGATTTTTTTCGGTTCAGACCTAATTTACGAATGTCCATTCGTTTAGATCTGATAACGAACCAATTCATTCGTTTGCTTCTGTTAGTGGACGTTCGCACGGTAGTTGAGGGAGTCCCGGACTAGGGGGTGTCCAGATAGCCGGACTATCGTCACGGCCGGACTCCAAGACTATGAAGATACAAGATTGAAGACTTCGTCTCGTGTCCGGATGGGACTTTCCTTGGCGTGGAAGGCAAGCTTGGCGATACGGATATGTAGATCTCCTACCATTGTAACCGACTTTGTGTAACCCTAACTTATCTCGGTGTCTATATAAACCGGAGGGTTTTAGTCCAGAGGATCTAACAACAATCATACCATAGGCTAGCTTCTAGGGTTTAGCCTCCTTGATCTCGTGGTAGATCTACTCTTGTACTACCCATATCATCAATATTAATCAAGCAGAGTAGGGTATTACCTCCATCGAGAGGGCCCGAACTCCGGGTAAAACATCGTGTCCCTTGTCTCCTGTTACCATCCGCCTAGACGCACAGTTCGGGACCCCCTACCCGAGATCCGCCGGTTTTGACACCGACAGTAGTCTTTTCTTTTTATTTTATTTTTCGGCCAGGGACCTATCCACGATTATTTTTATCGCAGTTTAGCCCCTCATCTTCAATCCCTCGCAAATTTTTAACCGTTCGTCCAAATCCATTGAAACCAACGCAAAAATCTTCGTCTCGAACCCCTCTTTCCAGTTAATCAACTTGAACAAAGTTTTGATAATTTAAAATTTGGTTTCAAGCAGATTTGAATTCGAAGTTCTTTTGATCATAGTTTCAGTTCCGTAGCTCCGATTCGATTAATTCTTTTTGCAAATCGAAGCTCTTCAGTTGAACATTCAGTTTGAATCTCTTTACCTGAATTTGACCCTTGCATCTATGCTTATGTGCTTATGTATGCTATTGTTTGTTTGCGATAGAATTCTCGCAGTGCGAAGCATGCTACTACGAGTCTCTAGAGTTTGCAGATCATCAGCAAGGCAAGTAACACTTTGATCATATCCCTTATTACCAGGTTTTCCGCGCATTAGTTTCAACCCTCAAATATTGCATGAGTAGGATATCTTAACATGAGGGTATTGGGAAGTAGTTGATGAGGTAGAACCTATTGCCCTTTTATTACCAAACCATGGGAGTTACTTCTACGTTATGCTTATATTGCTATGCTGTGCTCGTAGACGTGGATTGGTTTGAGTGATTCATGATAGTTGTGAATATTATTATGAACTAAGGGTTTACTTAAGGTGGCTAATTTAACACACATCTGGGTGGATTGTTTGTGGGGACTTGGGGAATCCAGTGTTGTCCAAGGAGATCCCGGGGCATCCGTGTGATCATCCTACGGTTCACCACCCAGGCTCAAAGGGATCATAAGATTATTCATGATAGAAACTTCCGTGTGCATCCACAAGCCATTGTGGGCTCTGGCATAGTTGAGTATGTTGTGTGACCTCTTTCAGTGGTAAACTAACAGATGTAGGGGATGTAGGTGGTACGGTTTACCCGTCGAAAAAGTTAATGCTTCTGAAAGACTGTGTCTCGGTCATCCGTTTCTCAAACACCATGTAGTGCGAGAAAACCAACGGAGGAGATCGAGTCTTGTGGGGAAAAGTGCGCAAACCTCTGTAGAGTGTACAAACTGTCGGTGTTCTGGGAATGGGGGTCCCCAGACTTGCCTGCCTTTGGCCTGCGGCGTGGCTCAAAGGAGGCCCAGGACGGCCCATATTCATCAACGCAAGCTCAAGACCCTCGCGAGGGGCCAAGCCTCGCGGAGCAGACGACCAAGAGCTTCCTCGGGCACGGCCTCGTCAGGCTAGCTCATGAGGAGGCAGAGAGTTCAAGGCAGGGTACCTCGCGAGGTGCCCGTGACGCAAGCCATGATTTACCAAGGGCGCCACGGGCGCCAGCCAAGAGCGCCCCTCCTTTCCTCTTTGGTGCAAAGGGAGCAAGCGCAGCGAGAGCATCAAGCAAAGGCATCCGCTTCTGCAACAAGACCAAGACCAGCCCCAACGGCTGGAAGGGAGTCATCGTGCAACCCAAGCAAAGGCCATCACGAGCCTTTGGCAAAGCGAGGACCAACTTTAGTCAGGATAAGTGTACCCGCTGTTCCCCTTCAAAATGGCCAATTGTTGGCGCCCTTCCCGCTCAATATTTGGGAGGAGGCCCAGGGCCTTCGTCTATATAAGTAGAGCTAGCCACAATAGTAGAGGGGGAGAAGAGAGGAGAAGAGAGGAGAAGAAGGAAGAAGGATCCGACAATTGGAATCCAGAGAGAGAGAGATAGAGACCCGATCCTCAAGCTAGAGCGACGGGACACCACTTAGCAGTTCATCACACTCACCAAGAACAGACCCTCGCGAGGCTGTTCTTCTCTCTCAGACTGTTTCTTCATCAGCCCAGAGGCAATCCACCACACCACAAACTAGAGTAGGGTATTACACCACAACGGTGGCCCGAACTAGTATAAATCTCGTGTCTCTTGTGTTGTTCTTCTTAGTAGTTTAGGTCCTTGCAATTCGGCGAGGTACGAGACGGTGGAGGGTTGGATCTCCGCGCGCACCCCATAGTTCGAACCTTAAGGGTCTGCCGGAACCCGAAATCCGACATTTGGCGCGCCAGGTAGGGGTGCGCCGTAATTTTCCTTTCGTCGCCTCGTTCTTCCTCGACCACCGCAACCATGTCTGACGCTCGTCGGGCCCGCGCTGAGCGCCGAGCCGCCGTCAGCGGGTGTCCTCGTCGTTCCCCGTCGCCTGCCGTCAACGCCGCCACCGGCCCGGCGGGGAACGAGCAACAAGCGCCGCCCCAAAGACCCGCCCAGAGGCGGGACGGCCACACCGCCACGCCTTTGCTCACCCTCGCTGGTTTCGCTGCGCGCTTCAAGGCGCCATGGAGGCCCGAGCTGCGCTATCGCGCTAACGAGCTCTGCGCTACCGCTTCTGCCGACGACGTTTACGAAGAATGGCTCGCCGCTGCCGCCGAAGCTTCGTCGCTGGGCGTGGAGGCGACACCGCGCCCGTCCGTCTGCAGACCGCACCCGCTGCGTCGCGGCGATGAAGCTCCGGGCGCCTCGGCCGCCTCCTCCTCAAGACAGCGCCACAGCCCCAAAGGCGCGCGGCCCCTGACGGAACCCGTTCCGCCAGCGCCGCGGCAAGAGCAGAGCTGCCAAGAAGTTCTCGCCCGCAAGAAGCTGCCCGAGCGCTCCCGCTCCAAAGACGTCAAGACCTGCGCTGCCGCCAGCCAGTGCAGGAGGCCCACAAGATGAAGCTCTTCGCCGTCCGAGGCCCCCGCTGCCACGGCAGGCTGCCGCGCTTTCACCACCGAAGGCACAGCGTCGTGTGGCCCGCCAAGTTCAAGCCAGACCTGCCTCCACGCTACGACGGCATGGCTGACCCTACGGAGTTCCTCCAGCTCTACGAGCTGGGCATCGAGGCTGCCAACGGAGATGAAAAGGTCATGGCGAACTGGTTTCCCATGGCGCTCAAGGACGGAGCCCGCACCTGGCTCCTGAATCTGGCCCCGGGCACGATCTCTTCCTGGGCCGAGATGCGCACCCGCTTCATCGTCAACTTCCAGGGTACTCGCGACCGGCCACCCGCCGTGAGCGACATGCGCCGGATCAAGCAGCAGCCAGGGGAAACCCTGCAAAAGTACGTCCAGCGCTTCAACAACGCACGCCTCAAGATCCCCAGGGTAACGGAGGAGGCCATCATCTTTGCCTTCTCCGACGGCGTGCGCGACGTCAAGATGAAGGAGGAGCTGGCGATGCATGAAGATCTGTGCACCTCCTCGAGCTGTTCAACTTGGCGACCAAGGCGCGCCAGGCTGAGGAGGGCGCCTCTCCCTCCTCGAGCTGCCTCGCCGTGGATCCCAAGAGAAGAAGTCCAAGGCGAAGGACGTGAAGCGCAAGGGGCTGGGCGTGCTCGCGTCGAACCAGATACCAAGCGAGGCGTAGATCAGCCCGAGTCCTCTAAGGGCAGCCGCATCAAGGTGTACCACGACCTCCACACCCACAACACCAATGAATGTCAAGAGCTCCGGCCGTAGGCGAAGGAAGGAGTCGGCAGACGCCCGAAAGCGCAGCCGACCGGGCTACGGCCGAGGAGGAGGAAGGAATGCAGGACGCTGGGAAGACCGCGGCCTGCGCCAAGGGTGGCGCGACCAACCTCGCGAGGACCGCTGGCAAGACCCACCTCGCGAGGGGGGCTGGAGGTATCAGCCTCGTGAGGATCATCCGCAAGGGAAAGCAGGCCTCCCTCCGCTGCCGCCGCCACCAAGGAGAGTTGGAGACCGTCATCAGGACGAGGGGGCTGGGGGCTTCTAGGAAGCGCGTGCGATCGCCTGCATCCTGGGCGGAGCTCAAGCCCCAGCCTCTCACCGCATCTTCAAGCAGTTCGCCCGTAAAGTGAATGCAGTCCTCCCCAAGCTCGAGTCCACGCGCCCCCTCAGTGGTCGGGCGGCGCCATCACGCTCAGCTCAGCGGATCAGCTCAAGTCTTGATCACAGCCGGAGTTCTTCCGATGCTTTGCTCCCCAATCATCAGCAATGTGCTAGTCACCAAGACCCTCATCGACGGTGGAGCAGGGCTCAATGTCCTGTCCGTGGAGACATTCAACAATCTTCCAGTGCCTTACAGTCAGCTCCAGCCAACCAAGCCTTTCTCCGGAGTCACCGACGGCTCCACGGTCCCAATCGGGCAGGTCCGCCTTCCTATCACCTTCGGGGCCCGCGATAACTACCACACCGAGCTCATCGACTTTGATGTCGCCCACATTCGCCTGCCGTACAACCCCATCCTTGGGTACCCAGCATTGGCCAAATTCATGGTCGTAACCCACCATGGCTACAACATCCTCAAGATGCCAGGAAGTGGCGGAGTCATCACGGTGCCCTGTGAAGAGAGAGATGCAGTGTGCTCCCTGGAGCGAGCTTTTCAGCCGCATCGCTGGAAGACCTGCACCACAAGCAGCAGGATGCCTCCCGAGGCAGCACCCAAGAAGAAGAAGACATCGACCGCCCGGCTCTTCAAGAGACAGCCCCTCGTGGTCCGTGACCGGGCCATGGGGAGCCTCCTTCCATCGCATAGGAAGGCGCGCCGGCGCCTCCTCAGCAGGGGCTCGGGGCTCTCCACGGAGGGCCGCCGACCTCGCCAAGGTCTCGAGGGAGGTGCTTGGGCACCACGTGGAGGCGTGTTTGAAGCACGCTTCCTGCAAGGTGAGCAAGACCAGGAGGACAGAACCCTCAAGAGTTCATCAAGAAGGCCATTCAGAGCTACAGGAGTCAAGGGTCATGAGGGGCAGCCGCCGCCACTCACTGTGCCCCCCCATCCAAAGCGAGGATGGTGGGCTGCGCATCTGCATCGACACACCAGGGCTCAACCGAGCCGCATCTCAAGAACGCCTCTGGCCCTCGCGAGTGGGACGTTGTGAGGGTCCTCCCCACAGCTACATACGCATGCCTTATGGCCTGCCAAACGCGGCTGCTGCATACCAGCGTCTCATGAGGACCATCCTGGAGGCTCAAGAGGTGTGGCACGCTGCAGCCCTGGCGGAGATGGAGATGGCCCATGAGGAGCCGCTAGCGCCTCCGGAGCCTCCCGAAGCCCCCGGGCCTGGGGGCTCGTGAGGATCGGCTCCCGCAGCCCACCGAGTCTGCTACATCAACAACCCTTCATCCCCAACATCACCAGGTGACATCTTTAAGTTTTATTTCCGGTGGGAGCGCCTTCAGGCCGCAGATATTCCCCGGCCGCGTGGGTCTGTCCTGCGGCATGTATCCCTTTATTTCATGTCTTTAGCTTATCCTGTTAGGGGCGCCTCGGGCTGCATCATCCCCAAGCCGCCAAAGGCCAGTCCCCGCGGCATGTATCCTTCATGCGTTTTCCTATGGATTATGCTCCCGGTCCACCATGCTGGTTATTGGGTGCCTTCTCCGGGGTGGCTAACTCTTGCACGCTAAGGGGGGGGGGTGCCTGAGCATCGCGACTGTGGCTCCTACCGGCTCTTCGCCCTCACCCTCTGGTCTTGCCCATGGCATCGCGACCGGCTTGCCAATGACGGTCGAGACCAGCCCGAGAGCCGGACCCGAGGACGAGAGTTTCTTCATCCAATCCAGCCTTGCTGCTAAAGGGGGGTGCCCGAGCATCGCGACTCGTGGCTCCTACCGGCTCTCGCCCTCACCCTCTGGTCTTGTCCATGGCATCGCGACCGGCTTGCCAATGACGGCCGAGACCAGCCCGAGAGCCGGGACCCAAGGACGAGAGTTGCTGCGTCTGACTCAGCCTTGGCGCTGCTAAAGGGGGTGTCTGAGCATCGCGACTCGGGGCTCCTACCGCTCTCCAGCCCTCACCTCTGGTCTTGTCCATGGCATCGCGACTGGCTTGCCAGCTGACGGCAGAGACCAGCCCGAGAGCCGGGACCCGAGGACGTAGAGTTGCGTTATCTAACCTAGCTTGCGCGTTAAAGGGGGGTGCCTGAGCATCACGACTCATGGCTCCTACCGGCTCTCTGGCCCTCATCCTTTGGTCTTGTCCATGGCATCACGACCTGGCTTACCAGCGACGGCTGAGACCAGCCCGAGAGCCGGACCAAGACGAGAGCACCGCATCCGCCAAATTTGCAGGAACACACTCAAGATAAGGCCAGAGCCAGCGCAACCCGCCTTGAGGTAGGGCCTCGTGGAGTCCTGCTACTGGCTCATGGGTGCCCAGATACACCTCGTCTAGCCCTACCGTGCCAGCCACGTGTCAGGGTGGGGCTGTATACGCCTGGGGCTCCTCTGAGGGGAGCCCCTCCCACGCTCCAAAGGAAGCACCATGCTCGTGGCCGGTGGCGACGACATCGCCGAGGAGCGGCTATGCCCAGACGCTTGGAAGCGCTATGCTCGCTACCGGTGATAAACAATCGACGGTGGCCTCCGGACGATCAACCTCGTGGAGCCCAGAGCTCAAGAGTTCTGACTCGTCGCAACGCCTCCTCGGGAGCACTGCGTGCGAGGGGCTGGGCACGGGTTGCGCCTGGTCACGCCCAGACGCACGCCACCCAGCCAGCCCTCGGGTCTGGGTTCGTGACGTCACTCCCCGAGCGGAGCTAAGGTACGCATGCCGCTTGAGCGTCAAGGGGACTCTGAGCATCGCGACTCAGAGCCTAATCGGTCACGTAGCCCCTCACCCCTTAGTTCCGAAAGGCTAACGGCGGTTGAGGTATGCGCGGGCCGGGCTCGCAGACGTAGAACGGTGGGTCCGCCATGCGTCTCACCTCCCTACTTGCTGTTCAGGCGCTAAGGGGACTCCCGAGCATCGCGACTCGAGAGCCTAACTTGTCACGTAGCCCCTCACTCCTTGGTCCCGTCCTGGTTTCGTCGGGCTAACGGCGGCCGAGAGCAAGGCGGGGCGGGCTCTCTCACGCGTAGAACATAAGCAAGTAGGAAGCACAAATTTCAAGGAATTCAAAAGCAAATATTACAGTCCACACTGTTATCGCAATACAAAATGCAAGTCTAAACGCCTCCCCGAGGCATGATACACGTGCAGTAATTAAAAGCAAGACAGGAGCCACAACGGAGTCACTTGTCGGCGGTGGAGCTGCGCGGAGTGGGCTCGCCTCGTGAAGTAGCACGGGCAGCGCTCGCTTTGGCTTGGTCTTTGAAGGCCGGAACTTCCCTAACAGAGCCTCCGACGACCCTTCACAGCCTCGGCGGGCAGCTGCATGCTCGCCGCTTGCCGGCTCCAGCAGGCTGTCCATGTCGATGCTGGGATCGCGAAGATAGATGTGGGTGAGGATCCGCGTCAGTGCCGCAGAAGACAAGACACGCGCCTCGGCCTCAGCCATGGGGCCAAGACCAAGGGAGACATCTTCAAGAGCGACTCAGGAAGGGAAGCAGCTTGGCGGGGCCATCCTCTGCGCCGGCCAGTGGGCTCTCCAGGCCGCTATCATAAAGCTCCCTCAGCAAGGCGCGAGCCTTCACCTCCATATCCATGAAGGCCACGCGATCTTTGGCAAGATCCCGCGCCTTGGCGTCCAGCTCGATCTTCCTCGCCTCCAGTTCCTGCTCCAGCGCGTCCAGGCGGTCGCGACACTTCTTCAGCTTAGCCTCCTGGTCCTTGGTGGCCGCCTCACGAGCCTTCATGCTATCCTCCTGCTCCTGGCGGAGGCGGGCCTCCTCGGCGAGCTGGTTCTGCAGGCCCTCACCGCCCTCCAGCGCCTCACAATGACCTTGGATGTCTGGCTGCCTCCCTGTGGCAGCATCGCGGGCTACCTTCGCCTCACGAACAGCCTGCTTCTCCTCATCGCAAGCCGTCGAGGCCTGGACCAGCGCCGCCCGAATCGAAGCGTCGGCGCGAATCCAGCCAGAGGCCAGCTCCAAGCGCCCGGCCACCAAGCGAGGGTCGGCGCCCAGAAGATCCTGCCGCAGCCAGTCCAGTTCAGCGGCAGCACGATCCAGGACAGCGGGAGGAGTCGGAGAGATAGCGGTTGGCGGAGTAGGAGGAGATGCGGCGGAGTAGCCAGTGCGCCTTGAGGCAGAACCAGCGGCGCCACGGCAACGTTGGAGGTAGCGTCCAGCAAGGCCACCTTGGGAGTCGCCTGGCCAAGGGGCTGAGCTCACCCAGCCGCTCAGCCGAGCCTCGCGAGGGCGCCCGGCAGAGAGGCCCGGGCGTCCAGGATCATCTTCCTTTTGGGCAGCGGCACCATCACGGATGGGGCCTCGGGGGCCCCTTCAGCCTTCGCCCTGGGCGCCGCTTGGCCAAGAACATGGACGCCGATCTCGCCGACAGAGCAATAATCAAGGCAGGAAGCAGGCACTTATAGGTCATCGCTGGTGGACTCGAGCAGCCTCCGACCATACTTGAAGCCCGAGAGTCGGCTGCAGGGATCAGCCTCAAGGGGACCAAGAGCAGGAGGCGCTGTCGGATCGCCTGGGCCGGGCGGATCCGCTGGGACCAGCCCATCCGGTCCTTCTTCTGGATCGAGGCAAGCTTCGCCTCCCGCTCATCCTCGTCCTCGTCGTCGTCACTCTCGGGAGGCGGAGAACGCGGGCTCGCGCCGCAGGGGAGGAGCCCTTGACTCCGCCCCTGAATCAACCCCCTCTCCTGGATCTCTTTCCTCCACCTCTTTGCCGGAGTCGGAAGAGGACACGTCCACCAGGTCCTCCGGAGCCTCCGCGGGCACGAGCCCGTCCCTGTTGAAGGCGGGCATGGACCCCACAACCTGGTCCCAATCCTCGTGAAGGAATAGGGGCGCGGGGGCGCCCTCCGGTCTCACCACATCGCCCCCAACCAAGGACTGGAGGACCGTCGCCAGATCCTCGCCGGCCAGGGCCACGGGGCTCGGGTGAGGCCTCCACATCGAAGCGAGCATCGCGGTGGAGCCGATTGGTGCTCAGAACTCCCTCAAGCCGACAAGACCAGTCAGCCTCGCCGCCGCCGTCGGCCCGGCTTCAGATCTGCAGATCAATCTTCTCCAAAGACTACCAGGCGGGATCCCAAGCTTCGCCGGGACCGATCATCGGAGCTCTCGGCGGGCTCCATTGGAAGGATCACCGAGGGTGGATTCGCCAAGATCCACCAAGACCCACTTGCTCTCGAAGCCCTCAATCCGCTTCCCAGGGTTTGAAATGGCGATGGCTCCTCCGTATGCGACGAAGGTCGCGCACGCGGAGGCGGAACCACGGGAGGCTCGGAGGAAGAAGTAGTGGCGCAGCAAGGCCACCAAGGGCTTCACCCCCAACATGGGCCTCACAATAGTAGGCGAAGATTGCAAGAAGAAGGACAGAGTTGGGATGGAGGTGCAGAGCTTTGATGTTATAGTGATGGAGGACGGAGAAGAAGAACTCAGAGAAGGGAGGCACTGCATCAAGAATGATGGCGCCATGAAGAACGGGTAGAAGGTACTCCCCGACCCTCGAGGCGGAGGAGCCGCCTTGAACACCGCTGTTCCATTGACGCCAAGGCCCGCTTAATCGGCGCGATTGAGTGCAGGCTCGCCCCTGACACATTTGGCGGGTCCAAGGCAGGAGAATAGCAGGCTCCGGCCGGGGTTTGGCGAGGAGCCATGACTGGCTAGGGCACGAAGGCAGAGTGGATCTGAAGGTCTTGGAAGCAGGGAGGAGAGGTGCAAGAAAGGGGATCTGAGCAGCAACTGGAGAAAGTAAAGGAGGCAAGGAAGATGCCGCTCTATTATCAACCCGCGCGGTTGCAGAGGCGCCCACGTCCAATCAACTGCCACGCGGCACCCAAGGCCGCAGGCTATTAGGGCCCACGACGCTTCACATTTGCCCTTTTGCCTCTCTGCACGGCCAAGTTCGGGCTTGTCGTGGCCCCGGGGGCTACTGTCGGCGTTGTGGGAACGGGGGTACCCAGACTTGCTCGCTCGCTGCTCGTGGCGTGGTTTCAAAGGAGGCCCAGGACGGCCCATCTTCATCAATGCAAGCTCAAGACCCTCGCGAGGGGCCAAGCCTCGCGGGGCGGACGACCAGGAGCTTCCTCAGGCACGGCCTCGTCAGGCTGGCTCATGAGGAGGCGGAGAGTTCAAGGCAGGGTACCTCGCGAGGTGCCCGTGACGCAAGCCATGACGCACCAAGGGCGCCCGATCGGGCGCCAGCCAAGCAGCGTCCTCCTTTCCTCTTTGGTGCAAAGGGAGCAAGCGCAGCGAGAGCATCAAGCAAAGGCATCGCTTTGATTGCAACAAGTCCAACACCAGCCCCAACGGCCGGAAGGGTGTCATCGTGGAGCCCAAGCAAAGGCGTCATCACCAGAGCCTTTGGCAAAGTAGTACCAACTTTAGTCAGGATAAGTGTACCCGCTGTTCCCCTTCAAAATGGCCAATTGTTGGCGCCCTTCCCGCTCAATATTTGGGAGGAGGCCCAGGGCCTTCGTCTATATAAGTAGAGCTAGCCACCATAGTAGAGGGGGAGAATGGAGGAGAAGAGAGGAGAAGAAGGAAGAAGGATCCGACAATTGGAATCCAGAGAGAGAGAGATAGAGACCCGATCCTCAAGCTAGAGCGACGGGACACCACTTAGCAGTTCATCACACTCACCAAGAATGCACCCTCATGAGGCTGTTCTTCTCTCAGACTGTTCTTCATCAGCCTGCAGGCAATCCACCACACCATAAACTAGAGTAGGGTATTACACCACAACGGTGGTCTTAATCTAGTATAAATCTCGTGTCTCTTGTGCTGTTCTTCTTAGTAGTTTAGGTCCTTGCGATTCGGCGAGGTACGAGACGGTGGAGGGTTGGATCTCCGCACGCACCCCAGAGTTGGAACCTTAAGGGTCTGCCGGAACCCGAAATCCGACACAAACTAATAATGGTTAGCTGTGTCCTCGGTTATGGACATCTTGAGTATCTGGTTCTTGGATTATCATGTTGATCTCAACACTCTTAATTAATTTTGTTGGGTTACTAATTACTGTTTAATTGGGATTGAGATGGGGTTACCATTCTCAATGTTTATCAACTACCATGATAGTTAAACAAAATATATTCCTTTGTTGTAGGGAAAATTTGGCTTTTCGCAAAAACTTGTTAACCGTAGAGCCTCCACCAGCCATATATGCATGTAGTGATAGCTTTAATTGCTCATTGCTCTCATCAGGTTATTTTGCCAGATATTCCATGTGCTGACCCATTTCGGGCTGCAACGTATTATGTTGCAGACTTTTCAGACGAAGAGTAAGGTGCGCTAGGTCGTTGTCGTGCACTCAGCTATGCAGTTGGAGTTGATGGACTCATTTACCTTCGATGCTTCCGCAGTTATCTTATTTAGAGGGCCGTAAGCCATATTATTGTAATAAGTTCTCTGTTGAGACATTCGATGTAATAAGTGTGTGATTGCACTCTGTTATAAATCCTTCAAGTACTGTGTGTGTCAGCATTACCGATCCAGGGATGACACTTATGAACAGAGATTCGGCCGTTTGAGGTCGGATCACTACAAGATGGTATCAGAGCACACGCTGATTGTAGGACACGACCACTAAGTTAAGCCATAGGTCACTCTTCTGTACTCATTTCTAACTCCTCTCCATTTTCCACTCTATAGGATGGCAAACTCAAGGAATAAGTTTGCACAACCGGATGAAGACACACCTTTTGGACATCACTTGAAGGAAGTCACTAGGTACCTGAACATCAGAATCCCAAGCTTCACCGGGACCTACACCGCCACTTTACCAGAAGAGGAGCGTTGGATGATTCGAGTTCAAGTTCCAGGAAGGACATTCACGCCAGTTACTGAGCCCATAGAGTTTTCCTTTGATGCACCAACCTGGAGTCTAGGTAAGAGCATGGAAGCCCACATCACCATGGGACGCATCGGCGAGGTTTATCACAAGGATCTTAAGGACACCATCTACCAGATATGTGGGCGCCGAGATGAGCAACGGGAGATGATCAGCACCAGGAGGGACAGGTCCATTGCAGCTTTCATCCAGGAGTTAAACCAGCACATTCGTCGCCAGGAGAACCAATTGTTCGATAGCATGATTGAACTAAAGAAGGTGATGACCAGGATCTTGGTGTGTTTTGAATTTGCTTTGTCACTAGACCTCACTCTACAACAACAACAACAACAACAACGACAACAACAACAACAACAACAACAACAACAACAACAACGACAACAACAACAACAACAACAACGACAACAACAACAACAACAACAACAACAACAACAACAACAACAACAACAACAACAACAACAACAACAACAACAACAACAACAACAACAACAACAACAACAGCAGCAGCAACAACAACAACAACAACAACAACAACAACAACAACAACAACAACAACAACAACAACAACAACAACAACAACAACAACAACAACAACAACAACAACAACAACAACAACAACAACAACAACAACAACAACAACAACAACAACAACAACAACAACAACAACAACAACAACAACAACAACAACAACAACAACAACAACAACAACAACAACAACAACAACAACAACAACAACAACAACAACAACAACAACAACAACAACAACAACAAGGATTGGAAGGGAGTTGACCACCGCAGGTTGCACAGATGCGGAGAAGGTGTGTTTTGCCGCACATCAATTGGATGGACCTGCAGCTTCATGGTGGGAGAATTACACAACCACTTTCCCTATAGCCAATGTTACTTGGGAATAGTTTCAGCAAGCATTCCGCATTGTGTCTCAACTAGAGCTATGAGCATGAAGAAGCGTGAGTTTCACAACTTACGCCAGGGAAATCGTAATGTGGGGCAGTACGTGGATGAGTTCAGTAAGCTAGCTCCCTATGCCCCGGATGATGTGGCCCCAGACGCCGCGAAGCAGGAAAAGTTTATGGAAGGGCTGAATGATGAACTAAGCATGCAGTTTATGGTGGCAACATTTGCTAACTACCAAGAGTTGGTAGACAGGGCCCTTATGATTGAAGAGAAGCAGCAGCAGATAGAGAGTCGCAAAAGGAAATATGGGCAAGGGAAGTATAACTCTGGAGCAGCGCAGAAACCTCGTTTTACTCCTAACCCGGGAGGATTTACCCATAACCATGGAGGACACACTCACAATGGGGGAAGTTCCCATAACCACAATGGTCCGAGGAATGGAAACGGGAATGGAGCAAGCAGCAACCAGAACCGTTCCAACCCAGCAACACCCGCTAAGAAGGATCTGAGTCATGTCACCTGTTACAAGTGCGGGAAGACTAGGCATCATGCCAACAATTGTTCTGAGCTGAAGAATGGCAATGGGAATGGAAGCTCTGGGAAGAAGCCCAATCCCTTCACCAGAGGTCAGGTGAACCACATCAACGTGGAGGAGGTTGAAGATCAGCCTAACGTGGTGATTGGTAAGTTTTTGGTTAAGTCATTTACCTCTCTTGTTCTTTTTGATACTGGTGCATCGCATTCATACATGAAGGGGATTTGTGGACAAGTTTAAGCTACCCACCTTAGCCCTTAGGTCACCCATGTTAGTAAGCTCGCTAGGAGCAGAGTATATGGTCAGCCGATGGTGTGATCGGTTACCCTTAACCATTGGCATCCATGTTTTCCCCTCTGACCTAATAATTCTGGAGTCGCAGGGTTTGGATGTGATACTAGGCATGGATTGGCTATGGAAGTATGGAGGGAACATTGACTGTGCTAGTAAGTTGATACATCTCACCACCCTGGAGGGAAAAAGGATTAAGTATGTATCCATGCATGCGCCTAGGAGAACCCAAGTAAATTCCCTCTCTGGAGTTGTTCAGGAGGAAGTGCATGTGGCGAAGGATTACCCAGATGTATTTCCAGAGGAACTGCCAGGCATGCCGCCGGATCGAGACATTGAGTTTTTGATAGAGTTGTTGCCAGGCACCGGACAGATATCGAAGAGACCATACCGGATGCCCGCAAATGATCTGGAGGAGATTAAGAAGCAGATTAAGGAGTTACTGGAGAAAGGTTACATTCGACGAAGTTCGTCACCGTGGGGAGCCCCGGTGCTCTTGGTTGAGAAGAAGGGTGGATCTTTGAGAATGGTTGTTGATTATCGTGCGTTGAATGAAGTGACGATCAAAAACAAGTACCCACTACCGATGATCAACGATTTGTTTGACCAGCTACAGGGAGCTAAAGTATTCTCCAAGATCGATCTGCGATCAGGGTACCATCAGCTGAAGATTCGAGAACAGTATATACCTAAGACAGCCTTCACCACAAGGTACGGGCTATATGAATACACGGCTATGTCAGTTGGATTGACTAATGCCACTGCCTATTTCATGAGTATGATGAATAACATGTTCATGGAGTTCTTGGATAAGTTTGTTGTGGTGTTCATTGATGATATCTTAGTATACTCGAAAAATGAAGAGGAGCACAAGTAGCACCTGCGTTTAGTTCTCGAGAAGCTCAGGGAACATCAGTTATATGCCAAGTTCAGCAAATGTGAGTTTTGGTTGAAGGAGGTTGGATTCCTTGGACATGTTATATCAAGAGAAGGTATAACAGTAGACCCTACCAAGGTTCAATCGGTCACTGATTGGCTGGCACCCACCTTAGTAGGAGAGATCCACAGTTTTATTGGACTCGCGAGATATTACCGGAGATTTATTGAGAATTTCTCCAAGATTGCGAAGCCTATGATGGAGCTGTTGAAGAAGGACACTAAGTTCAAGTGGACCAAAGAGTGTGAGGCCAGTTTCCAGGAGCTGAAGAAATGTTTGGTTACAGCCCCAGTGCTGATTCTGTCAGATATACGCAAGATTTCCAAGTGTATTGCGACGCCTCTCGCTTAGGACTTGGAGGTGTACTTATGCAAGACGGAAGAGTGGTTTCATACGCCTCACGTCAGCTTCGACCGCATGAGTTAAATTATGCCACGCATGATTTGGAGTTAGCAGTTGTAGTTCATGCACTCAAGACCTGGAGACACTTTCTTATTGGAAATCGTTGTGATGTGTACACGGATCACAAGAGTTTGAAGTACATTTTCACATAGAAGGAGCTGAATCTCAGGCAAAGGAGATGGTTGGAGCTCATAAAGGATTATGATATGAAGCTACACTATCATCCAGGCAAGGCCAATGTCTAAGCAGACGCTTTGAGCCGAAGAGTTATGTCAATATCCTCATAAGCGGAGGATTACCAAAGGAGTTAGCGGAAGATCTCAGGGAGCTTAGCTTGGATATAGTCCCTAGAGGTTTTGTTGCAGCAATGGAGGTTCAGTCAACATTATTGGGAAAGATTCGAGAAGCTCAAAAGTATGATAAGGAGATTGCTGAGATAAAGGAGAAGATGAGCGAAGGAAAAGACAAAGGTTTTTGTGAGGATGAGTACGAAATTTTATGGTTTGAGGACCGTGTTTATGTACCCAATAATGAAGAGATCAAGAAGTTAATACTTCAGGAGGCCCATGACTCGCCATACTCGATACATCCCGGAAACACCAAGATGTATTTGGATTTAAAGGAGCGTTTCTGGTGGACAGGTATGAAGAAGGATATTGCCGAGTATGTAGTCGTATGTGATGTATGTCAGAGAGTGAAGGTAGAACATCAAAAGCCAAAAGGATTACTGCAGCCTATGAGGATACCCGAATGGAAGTGGGACAAGCTTGGCATGGATTTCATCACCGGATTACCAGGACCCGATCGGGATATGTTCTATCTAGGTAGTAGTGGATCGTTTGACCAAAGTGGCTCACTTTATCCCAGTGAAGACCACCTATACGAGTGCGAAGTTGGCCAAGATATATATGACCAGGATCGTATGTCTGCACAGAGTTCCGAGGACCATCGTATCAGATAGAGAAACGCAGTTTACTTCAAAGTTTTGGCATCAGCTACACCAGACTTTGGGTACCAGGCTAGAGTTTAGTACATCCTTTCATCCGCATACAGATGGATAGACCGAGAGAGTCAATCAGATTCTAGAGGACATGTTGAGAGCTTGTGCACTAGATTATGGATCTAGTTGGGATGCTAATTTGCCTTACGTGGAGTTCTCATACAACAACAGTTACCAAGACAGCTTGAAGATGGCCCCGTTCGAAGCCTTGTATGGAAGAAGATGCAGGACACCATTGATGTGGGATGAAGTTGGAGACTATCAGTTGTTTGGGCCAGATTTGATCAAAGAGTCAGAAGAGAACGTTAAGTTGATTCGCGACATACTAAAGGTAGCTCTGTCCAGATAGAAGAGTTATGCAGACTCCAAACGCAAGGAGGTAGTCTATGAAATCGGAGACAGAGCATATCTTTGTGTGTCACTTCTGCGAGGAGTTAAATCTTTGGAGTTAAGGGAAATTTAGCCCCGAGATTTGTAGGACCATATCGAGTTTTGGAACGTATGGGAGAAGTGGCCTACAAGTTGGAGTTACCCGAAGGACTGTCAGGAGTTCATGATGTGTTTCACGTTTCCCAGTTGAAGAAGTGCCATGCTGAGATGGCCGATATTCGTCTGAGAGATACAATGCTCCTGGAAGCAATTCAGTTGGGTAGTGATTTAACCTACGAGGAGAAACATGTAAAGATTCTCGAATTTGCAAGCCGAGTTACACGCAGCAAGGTTATCAAGTTTTGCGAAGTTCAATGGAGCCACCATACCGAGGATGATGCCACCTGGGAGCGAGAAGAAGACCTACGCAAGGACCACCCGCACCTATTTTCTAGCCAACCCGAATCTCGAGGGCAAGATTCATCTTAAGGGGGGTTGGTTTGTAACATTCCAAATTTTCAATTTGGAATGTTATACATAGGTCATCATATGCATATCATATTTTATTTGCATTTCGTTTGCGATCCTTGAAATCTTAAGCAACTCAAGGACCCACGGAGAGAGTTGGGGATTTCATTATTTTCATATTTGACTTTTTCTCAAATTTGAAAAGAGGATCATTTTGGTTTAATATTTTTTTCTCTGAAATATTTCCAACATAAAAATAAATGAGAGGAGATAAAATGACTTCTCCAAACATAAAAGAAATATTGGAGGAAAATGTTAAAATCAAATAAATATTTTATTCGGAATTTTATTGCTATTTTATTTGAATTAGAAAAAAATATGCATTTTTCAAAATTGCATTTTTATGCCAGAAATTTTTTCACTTTGTTCTAAATATTTTATTTAGACGGTGAAAATTGTTTTTGGCATTTTTAGAATTTTTTTAATATTTATTTAGGATTTTTCCTTTTTGGCGGAATTTATTTTAAAAAACGCGAACCGACTCTGGGCCGTGCCCGAGACGGACACGTCCTACCCAGCCCCTTTATAAGGCGAGGCCCAAAGCCGCCCCAGCCCCAAGCCGCCGCCGCCCAAACCCTAGCCGTCGCCGCCGCCACGCTCCGCCGCCTGCTCATTGGAGTTCACTGTAATCGTCGTGCCGCCACCAGTTTCTTTTCGGTTTTCCGGTAAACCCTAGATCTGGTTTTATTTCGAGTAGGTCGGTTCGGTTTTTCTCGGTTTCGTCGGTTTAGATCGGTTTTTTGTTTTTTCGGTTCAGATTTAATTTACGAACGTTCGTTCGTTTAGATCTGATAAGAACGAGTTCTTTCGTTTGCCTCTGTTAGCGGACATTCGCACCGCAGTCTATTCTTTTTATTTTATTTTTCGGCCAGGGACCTATCCGCGATTATTTTTTCGCAGTTTAGCCCCTGATCTTCAAACCCTCGCAACTTTTTAACCGTTCGTCCAAATCCAGTGAAACCAACTCCAAAATCTTCATCTCGAACCCCTCTTTCCAATTAATCAACTTGAACAAGGTTTTGATAATTCAAAATTTGGTTTCAAGCAGATTTGAATTCTAAGTTCTTTTGATCGTAGTTTCAGTTCCATAGCTCCGATTCGATTGATTCTTATTGCAAATCGAAGCTCTTCAGTTGAACTTTCAGTTTGGATCTCTTTATCTGAGTTTTACCCTTGCATCTATGCTTGAGTGCTTATGTATGCTATTGTTTGTTTTACATGTAAATCCCGGCGCGAGCGTGCTACTACGAGTCTCTAGGGTTTGCAGATCGTCAGCAAGGCAAGTAACACTTTGATCATATCCCTTATTACCTTCTGTGCATTAGTTTCAACCCTCAAATATTGCATGAGTAGGATCTCTTAACATGAGGGTATTGGGAAGTAGTTGATGAGGTAGAACCTATTGCCCTTTTATTACCAAACCATGGGAGTTACTTCTACGTTATGCTTATATTGCTATGCTGTGCTCGTAGACGTGGATTGGTTTGAGTGATTCATGATAGTTGTGAGTATTATTATGAACTAAGGGTTTACTTAAGGTGGCTACTTTAACACACATCTGGGTTTGTGGGCACTTGGGGAATCCAGTGTTGTCCAAGGAGATCCCGGGGCATCCATGTGATCATCCTACGATTCGCCACCCAGGCTCAAAGGGGTCATAAGATTATTCATGCTAGAAACTTCCGTGTGCATCCAGAAGCCATTATGGCCTCTGGCATCGTTGAGTGTGTTGTGTGACCTCTTTCCGTGGTAAACTAGCAGATGTAGGGGATGTAGGTGGTACGGTTTACCCGTCGAAAGAGTTAATGCTTCTGAAGACTGTGTCTCGGTCATCCGTTTCTCAAACACCATGTAGTGCGAGAAAACCAACGGAGGAGATCGAGTCTTGTGGGGAAAAGTGCACAAACATCTACAGAGTGTACAAACTAATAATGGTTAGCCATGTCCCCGGTTATGGACATCTTGAGTATCTGGTTCTTGGATTATCATGTTGATCTCAACACTCTTAATTAATTTTGTTGGGTTACTAATTACTGTTTAATTGGGATTGATATTGTCGGCGTTCTGGGAATGGGGGTCCCCAGACTTGCCTGCCTGCGGCCTGCTGCGCGGCTCAAAGGAGGCCCAGGACGGCCCACCTTCGTTAACACAAGCTCAAGACCCTCGCGAGGGGCCAAGCCTCGCGGGGCGGATGACCAAGAGCTTGCTCAGGCACGGCCTCGTCAGGCTGGCTCACGAGGAGGCGGAGAGTTCAAGGCGGGGTACCTCGCGAGGCGCCCGTGACGTAAGCCATGACGACCATGGGCGCCGGTCGGGCGCCAGCCCGCGCAGCGTCCTCTTTTCCTCTTTGGTGCAAAGGGGGCAAGCGCGGGCAAGGGCATGAGGCAAAGGCATCCGTTTCGGTGCAACAAGACCAAGACCAGCCCCAACGGCTGGAATGCACTCATCGTGGAGCCCAAGCCAGCGTCATCACCATAGCCTTTTGCAGGCGAGGACCAACTTTAGTCAGGATAAGTGTACCCGCTGTTCCCCTTCAAAATGGCCAATTGTTGGCGCCCTTCCTGCTCAATATTTGGGAAGAGGCCCAGGGCTTCGCCTATAAATAGGGGTAGCCACACTCAGAGTAGCAGGACGATCAGATCGAGCAGTCAGAATCCAGAGAGAGAGAGAGAAACCCGTTCCTCAAGCTAGAGCGACGGGGCACCACTTAGCAGTTCATCACACCCACCAAGAACAGACCCTCGCGATGCTGTTTTTCCCTGTACTGTTCTTCGTCGGCCCCAGAGGCAATCCACACACCACAAACTAGAGTAGGGTATTACACCACAACGGTGGCCCGAACTAGTATAAATCTTGCGTCTCTTGTGTTGTTCTTGTTAGTAGTTTAGATCCCTGCGATTCAGCGAGGTACGAGACGGTGGAGGGTTGGATCTCCGCGCGCACCCCAGAGTTCGAACCTTAAGGGTCTGCCGGATCCCGTGATCCGACATTTGGCGCGCCAGGTAGGGGTGCACCGGAATCTGCCTTTCATTGCCTTATTCTTGCCCGGCCACCGCAACCATGTTCAACGCTCGTCGGGTCCGCACCGAGCGCCGAGTCGCCCTCACCTCCCACGTCCCCCGGGCCGCTCCCGTCAGCGGGCGCCCTCGTCGTTCCCCGTCACCCGCCGTCAACCCCGCCATCGGCCCGGTGGGGCGGGCAGCAGCGCCGCCTGTGCTCCCCGGCGACCTCATGGGGAGTCCGCGGCTCAGTCGCCGCCCCTCGCTGCCTCTCCACTCATTGCAGCCCTCCTCGGTGGCTCAGCGCCGCCCTCCGGCCGCCATGTCAAGACATTCGTCCGCTGGTCGACGCCGCCTCCACGCGGCAGGTGCTCCCGGGCCGACGGGTCGCCGGCCGGGCTGACCTTCGACTCTCAAGACCACCTCGCCAACTCGGCTGGCTCGGGCGCGCTCCCGCTGCTCTGCACACCTACCATCTGCCAGGTCGCCGTCACCAGGACCCTCATCGACGGTGGCGCCGGCCTCAATGTACTCTTGGTCAAGGCCTTCAACCTCCTCTGCATACCCAGGGAGCGGCTGCTGCCCAGCCGGCCATTTTCGGGCATAGGAGGAGGGTCATCCAGCTCCTTGGTGCAAATCCGGCTTCCGGTGACCTTCGGCACATACGACAACTTCCGCACGGAATCGGTCGACTTCGACATCGCCCCCATCGGCCTCCCCTACAATGCCATCCTCGGCTATCCGGCATTGGCCAAATTCATGGTCGCAACCCACCCGGTGTACAACCTCATGAAGATGCCGGGGAGCAGTGGCGTCCTCACCGTGCCCGGGGAGACCGAGGGCGCGCTGTGAGCGCTCAGGATCACCCTCAGGACGGCGGCCGCAGCACAGCCTGCCGATGCGGAAGCCCCCAAGCCCAAGGGGGCTGCGCCGACGAAGAAGAAGCAGTTGTTCACCCAAGACAAGGCGGAGACCAAGCAGATACTCGTCGATGAGGATGGGTCCACAAACGCCGCCTTCACCATAGGCGCCAACCTCGAGCCCGAGCAGGAGGAAGCCCTTGTAAAGTTCCTGCGTGCGAACAAGAAGGTGTTCGCCTGGGAGCCCGATCAGCTGGCTGGGATTCCATGGGGCGTGATCGAGCACCACCTCAACGTGTGCACCAACGTCCGTCTAGTGAAGCAGAAAGCGAGGAGGCAGTCCACCGAAAAGCAGGCCTTCATTGTCCAAGAGACCCGCAAGCTAGAGGCCACGGGGGTTATCCGCGAGGTCCGGTACCCAGATTGGTTGGCCAACCCCATGGTGGTGCCGAAGAAGGGAGGAAAGGAGCTCATGTGTGTCGACTTCACCAACCTCAACAAAGCATGCCCACAGGATCCGTTTCCACTCCCTCGCATCGACCAGATCGTCGATTCCACCGCCGAGTGTGACCTGTTGTGCTTCTTGGACGCCTTTTCGGGTATCACCAAATCAAGATGGCGGTGGAAGACGTGGAGAAGACGGCCTTCCTGACCCCGTCTGGAGTATCTTGCTATACCTGCATGCCATTCGGGTTGCGAACGCAGGGCAACCTTCCAAATGCTCATGCACATCACCTTGGGCCCGCAGCTCGGGAAGAATGTGGAGGCATACGTCGACAACATCGTGGTGAAGTCTCGCGAGGCCAAGACCTTGATACAAGACCTGGAAGAAACCTTCGCGAGCCTCAATGCAGTGAGTCTGCGACTCAACCCAGAGAAGTGTGTGTTTGGAGTTCCCTCAGACAAGCTCCTCGGTTTTCTCGTGTCCCACCGAGGCATCGAGGCCAACGCAGAAAAGGTCAAAGCAGTGGAAGACATGAGTCCACCGAAGACCCTCAGGGAGATGCAGAAGCTCACAGGGCGCGTAACGGCGTTGGGCCGTTTCATCTCCCGATTGGGGGAGCGGGCGCTGCCTTTCTTCCAGCTGATGAAGAAAAAGGGGTCCTTCGAGTGGATCAAGAGGCCGACTGCTGCTTTCAAGACCTCAAGAGGTACCCGACCAGCCCTCCGGTGATGGTGGCCCCGCGCCTCGAGAGCCCTTGGTACTCTACCTCTCCACCACTCCTTACTCTGGGCTTAGCGCTGCTCTAGTGGCGGTTAGGGAGGAGTGTCGAGCCAAGACCACGGCGGCCACCCGAGCTAAGGCAAGACCGAATCGAAGGAACTAGCGTAAGTCGGCCAGAATGGAGGAAGATCACCGTCAGCGCAGAGCACGCCTAGGGCGGGGGACCTCCCGTCCAAGCACCCGGCTTCCGGAGGCGCCGACGCCTCGGAGGCACCACCGCTCGGAGGACGCCACCAGTACCAACGCCCCTAACCTCGCCGAGCACCCGTGTACTTTCACAAGACTGCGGTTACGGTGTGAGGGCACGGTACCCCATGCCACGTAAGCTCCTCCTGGCACTCCTAGTGGCTTCGCAAGCAAGCTGCGGCACTACTTCCGTGGTCATCCAATCAAGGTTGTCTCAAAGCATACCCCACGGAGAGGGTGCTCGGAGCCCCAACTCGGCCGGAAGGGTCGCCGAGTGGAACATTGAGCTGCAAGCATTCCAGCTCGAGTTCAAGACGACTAGAGTCATCAAGGGGGCCGTCTTGGCAGATTTCGTGGCGAATGGATGTAAGCGCCGGGCCTCGTGGCCGGGCGAGGATCGATCCCTCTCCCTGTGGAGCGGCGCCAGATGGTTGGGTCATGTACTTGACGGAGCGTTCTCCAGACAGTACTGGGCTGGGGCAAGACTCATATCCCCATCTCGGGACAAGCTCTACTATGCCGTGCAGCTCTGTTTCCGGCATGGCGAGAAGGTCTCCAACAATATAGCAGAATCACGAGGGGGGCCGATAGCAGCTGAAGGCTGCCGCTGCCCTGGGGGTGAAGCGCCTTACCATCAAGGGCGATTCGCAGCTCCTCGTCAATTTCTCCAACAAGGTGTACGAGCCAAGGGATGAACACATGGAGGCCTACCTTGCGGAGGTCTGCAGGATGGAGAAACAGTTCTAGGGCTTGGAGCTGCAGCACGTGCCCCGCGGCACCAATCAAGAGGCCGACGACATCGCCAAACGAGCCTCCAGGAGGTTACCCCAGGAGCCGGGTGTCTTTGAGGAACGGCTCTTCAAGCCCTCAGCCCTGCCGCCGTTATCAAGCACGGCACAGCCTCGGGAGGAGCTCCCGCAGCCTCCAACCTCGGGAGCCCCAGCCAGTGGCCCGGCCTCGGGAGCACGCCTGCTCCTAACAATGGAACCTCAAGAGGAGTGCTGGATCACGGAGCTCAAGAGTTACTTAACGCGCGGGACTTTGCCAGAGAAGGAGGAGGAGGCAGAGCGTGTGGCGCGGCAAGCCACGGCATACAACATCATGGATGGAGAGCTTTACCGGAGACGACCAAACGACGTATCCCTACGCTGCATCACCAGGGAACAGGGGAAGGAATTATTGGCAGATATACATGGCGGAGATTGTGGGCACCATTCATCGTCACGGACCCTTGTCGGGAAGGCGTTTCGCAGCGGTTTCTATTGGCCCACTGCACTCAATGACGCCATCGACCTCGTGAAGGCTTGCGAGGCTTGCCAATTCCATGCCAAGCATATCCACCAGCCAGCAGGAGGCCTGCAAACTATTCCCCTCACTTGGCCATTCACGGTCTGGGGGCTGGACATTCTGGGCCCTTTCCCTCGGGCGCCAGGGGGCTATCGCTACCTCTACGTCGCCGTGGACAAATTCACCAAGTGGGCCAAAGTCGAGGCCGTCCGCGCCATCCCCGCTGGTTCTGCGGTCAAGTTCATCAAGGGCACCGTGAGCCGGTTTGGAGTGCCGAACCGCATCATCACCGACAACCGTTCGCAGTTCACCAGTAACCTTTTTAAAACGTACTGCGCTAACCTTGGAACGCAGATATGCTACGCTTCGGTGGCGCACCCCACAAAGAATGGACAGGCCGAGCGGGCCAATGCAGAGGTCCTGAGAGGCCTCAAGACCAGGATGTTCAAGAAGAAGCTGGAAGCCTGCGGCAGATGCTGGTACGACGAGCTCCCCTCCGTGCTATGGTCCATCCGCACAACTGCGACCAAGCCAACTGGAGAGACCCCCTTCTTCCTGGTCTACGGAGCCGAAGCGGTCCTCCCTCACGAGGTCAAGCGTCAATCCGCTGCTGGTCCCTGGCGTTCGATGAAACGCAACAGGCGCCATGCGGGGACGGCTCTTGTCTTTGAGGGAGGAGCACCGCCGGAAGCTACCCTGCGAGCGGCAAGGTACCAGCAGGCACTCCGGCGATACCACTGCCGCAACATCCGCCCTAGAACTCTCGAGGTAGGAGACCTCGTGCTCCGACGGGTCCTCTCCAGGGAGGGACTGCCTAAGATCTCTCCCATGTGGGAGGGCCCATTCAAGGTTGTTCATGTTTCCAGGCCTGGCTCCGTGCGCTTGGAGACGCAAGAGGGAGTACCTATACAAAACGCGTGGAACATCCAGCACCTCCGGAGGTTCTACCCCTGAAAGGCCCGGAGCCTGTGAAGAAGGCGAATGCCTGTGAAGTTCATCCTTTAGGAAAAGGCCCGGAGCCTGTGAAGAAGGCGAATGCCTGTGAATCTCACCTCTTGGAAAAGGCCCGGAGCCTGTGAAGAAGGCGAATGCCTGTGAAGCTCACCTCTTGGGAAAGGCCCGGAGCCTGTGAAGAAGGCGAATGCCTGTGAAGCTCACCTCTTGGGGAAGGCCCAGAGCCTGTGAAGAAGGCGAATGCCTGTGAAGTTCATCCTTTTGGAAAAGGCCCGGAGCCTGTGAAGAAGGCGAATGCCTGTGAAGCTCACCTCTTGGGAAAGGCCCAGAGCCTGTGAAGAAGGCGAATGCCTGTGAAGTTCATCCTTTTGGAAAAGGCCCGGAGCCTGTGAAGAAGGCGAATGCCTGTGAAGCTCACCTCTTGGGAAAGGCCCAGAGCACGTGAAGAGGGCGAACGCCTGTGAAGCTTGCTTACTGTAAGAAAGGCCCGAGCTCAGAAGAAGGCCCAGTGCCTGTGAAGCTCGCTGCCCCGTGACACTCTCACGTAACAATGAGTGGGGCTGCATACACGCCCGAGTCTCAGGGTGCCGGCCTCGAGCCCCGGGCTCCTCCCACGCCCAAGAGCAGCACTTAGCTCCGCTATTTGGTGAGAAGACGCCCAAGACTAGACTAGGTGCCGGACGCAACTTTTCCATTTGCTTTCTGCAGCTTGGATCGGTTATTCCCATTTGAAGTTTTTATCGAAACTATCGCCTGCTTTTGGTCCGTGGTCCTTGACCTTTTTCGCCCCTCTTGCCTCGGTTTCTCTTCTGTGGGGCTCATGAGGCGGAAGCCTCGGGAGCCCCATGGTGTTCCAACCCTTATCGCTCAAGTTTCACGGCCCTGGTCCACTACCGAGCACCCCTCCTGACCATGCCTCACGGGCAGCACAACGCGAACACGGGGCCAGGGTCGGCCGCCCACGCGGCCACGATCGGGTTCACTTGCGAATGAGCGCACGACAGAAGGGAACAGTAACAAGATAACAAAAGCAGTACATTAATTAACGGCGTTGCCGTAAACACGCCCCCACGGGGCCGAACATTGTTCCCTTTTTTGCGCAGGAGAAAAGGAAAGAAAAGGACAAAAGCAGGTGAAGCACGCCCCGTGTCGGCTCTCTTGGGAGGCCCGAGCCGCCTCCGGAGCTCAGTCGGACTCCACCTCGCGCTTCACCGGGGCGTGGTGACGAGCGGACCCGCTGCCACCCCCAAGCAAGCGCGGCGGTGTCGGGGCTGGGCGCGGGCGCTGCTGGAAGAATCGCCACCCAAAGAAGAGCTGGTGAAGCATGGGGAGTCGCAGGCATTGCCAGCCGCCCGCGCGCTGCCCCCTCCGCCCGCGCCGGGGCTGAGTCCCGACCCATGATCGTCGCCCTCGTGGCAGCACCCTCTGCGGCCGTCTTCCCAAACACCCTCACGTAGAGGGTGGCGTCGCCATCATACTTGAAGTGCAGGGAGCACCGGCGGCGGAGGCCACGCGCACGCGTGAACGTCTGCCAGCCGCGGGCCAGGAACAAGTTCCCTGCAGCAGAGACCTCCAGAGAAGCCCATGAAGCCCGGCTGCAACAGCCATCTGCTTGGAGCCAGAGGCCACTCAGGGCGCCATCTGGGAGCTCACCCAGGAGGAAGCACGGGAGCTGAAGCCGGACGCTGAACGACTCCTCTACCCTCACCAAGAACTCCGGCAGGGCTTCAGCAGCGTGGAGGCGCGGCCTCGGGGGACGAGCGGCCGGGGCACACCCTCCAACCATGGCCAGCCGCTCGTCGCCACGTTGAGAGCCTCCCTCAGGACCGCGGGAGACCGCCGTGGAGGCCACGGGGTGCTTGCGAGGCGACCTCGACCACGCTTAGGCGGAGGAGAGGAAGATTCGACTGGCGGCCCTTCCCTTCTCTCGCAGCCGAGAACTTCCTTGCTGGAGCCATGGAGAAGAAGGAGAAACAAGAACGATAGATCGAAGGGCGCGGCAGTCCAGACTTATAGCCGGCGGAGGCCAACCGTCAGCCTCCACGATCACCAGTCATCAAGCCCAACTCTGCATGCAAGGACCTATCGAATCTGGGCAGTTACCAAGGCGTCGTGGGGGATGCGGTGCGCCCACGTCCAATCAACCGCCACGCGGCGCCCAAGGCCGTAGGCTGTTAGGGCCCACGATGCTTCGCACTTGTCCTTTCGCCTCTCTGCACGGCCAAGTCCGGGCGCGTCGTGGCCCCGGGGGCTACTGTTGGCGATGCAGGGCAGGGGTCCCCAGACTTGCCTGCCGCTTCTTGGCTGCTCAAAGGAGGCCCAGGACGGCCCACCTTCATCAACACAAGCTCAAGGCCCTCGCGAGGGGCCAAGCCTCGCGGGGCGGACGACCAAGAGCTTGCTCAGGCACGGCCTCGTCAGGCTGGCTCACGAGGAGGCGGAGAGTTCAAGGCGGGGTACCTCGCGAGGCGCCCGTGACGTAAGCCATGACGACCAAGGGCGCCGGTCGGGCGCTAGCCATCGCAGCATCCTCTTTTCCTCTTTGGTGCAAAGGGGGCAAGCGCGGGCAAGGGAATCAGGCAAAGGCATCCGTTTCGGTGAAACAAGACCAAGACCAGCCCCAACGGCTGGAATGCAGTCATCGTGGAGCCCAAGCCGGCGTCATCACCAGAGCCTTTTGCAGGCGAGGACCAACTTTAGTCAGGATAAGTGTACCCGCTGTTCCCCTTCAAAATGGCCAATTGTTGGCGCCCTTCCCGCTCAATATTTGGGAAGAGGCCCACGGCCTTCGCCTATAAATAGGGGTAGCCACACTCAGAGTAGCAGGACGATCGGATCGAGCAGTCGGAATCCAGAGAGAGAGAGAAACCCGTTCCTCAAGCTAGAGCGACGGGGCACCACTTAGCAGTTCATCACACCCGCCAAGAACAGACCCTCGCGAGGCTGTTCTTCCCTATCGTTCTTCGTCAGCCCTGCAGGCAATCCACACACCACAAACTAGAGTAGGGTATTACACCACAACGGTGGCCCGAACTAGTATAAATCTTGCGTCTCTTGTGTTGTTCTTGTTAGTAGTTTAGATCCCTGCGATTCGGCGAGGTACGAGACGGTGGAGGGTTGGATCTCCGCGCGCACCCCAGAGTTCGAACCTTAAGGGTCTGCCGGAACCTGTGATCTGACAGATATGGGGTTACCATTCTCAATGTTTATCAACTACCATGATAGTTAAACAAAATATATTCCTTTGTTGTAGGGAAAATTTGGCTTTTCGCAAAAACTTGTTAACCGTAGAGCCTCCACCAGCC
Source organism: Aegilops bicornis (assembly GCA_021605145.1). Classification (NCBI taxonomy): domain Eukaryota; kingdom Viridiplantae; phylum Streptophyta; class Magnoliopsida; order Poales; family Poaceae; genus Aegilops; species Aegilops bicornis. Next base: position 179,143,907 of record CM038669.1, read on the forward strand.
ATATATGCATGTAGTGATAGCTTTTACCTGTTCATTGCTCTACTGTGTTATTTTGCCAGCATATTCCATGTGCTGACCCGTTTCGGGCTGCAACGTATTATGTTGCAGACTTTTCAGACGAAGAGTAAGGTGCGCTAGGTCGTTGTCGTGCACTCAGCTATGCCGTTGGAGTTGATGGACTCATTTACCTTCGATGCTTCCGCAGTTATCTTATTTAGATGGCCGTAAGCCATATTATTGTAATAAGTCCTCTATTGAGACATTCGATTTAATAAGTGTGTGATTGCACTCTATTATAAATCCTTCAAGTACTGTGTGTGTCAGCATTACCGATCCAGGGATGACACTTATGCACAGAGATTCGGTCGTTTGAGGTCGGATCGCTACATGTTTAGTGCAGCGAACCAGGCAATCGGACTATGTGGCTTTATCACCCTCAATTAGCCATAGGAGCCTGACAATAGGAATGTAGACGCAGCCCCTAGTTAGTATTTGTTTATCCGGACTAGGGCGCTGTAGACACCTGATCGGGTGGAGGCCGATCCGTTGCATAATGCGGAAAAAATCGCAAGAGATTTATGTTTAGCCACCGAATAGCTGACCAGCTCTCGCTGCATCATGACAGTCAATTTTCGGCTTTCTCTACTGAGGTGTTTATCTGGGTGAACCAGAAACACAATCGCAGTAGTTCTCCCTTTACTACCCTAGCCGATAAGATGGAACGTAAGGTAGCAAGCACAGGAGCCAGGCAACCCAACTATTGACAAAAGACATGATTCGGAGCCGATGCATATAATGCTATATTCGGGGCGCCGAATTATACTATAAAAAGTGTTTGGACTTGTTGTACATGTATGGAGCACAATGGGGCCCCTGGCGAGTTAAGTCGTACCAACGGGGACGGGTGCAATCGATAAAAAACAGTGAAATATAATGAAGGAGTAAACCAGCGCCACATATATTGGGCCAGAAACTGTTTCTATTATAGTCTGATTGATACGTCAAAGCGTATTTGTACAAATAATGCGAAATGCAACAGGGCTATTTGACATGCCGAGACTAATGGGAAACTGCGTGCGGGTCCTGAAAACAGGTAAAGTGATCGTCAATAAGATCATCTGGATATTCTACCACACGTCTATGCTGCTTTCCTCCTTGGTATGTGATCCTTCGAAAGGATCGACGATCAGGCCTTTGTGAGGGGCCCGTGGAAAAGAAACCTGAAAAGGGTAGAAAGCAAGGGGAAAGTATGAGTGTCCAGATGAGGTCGAGCCATATTGTGGACCGTGATCGAGTTGTGCCTCCGTCTTTGCCCATGGTATTTTTAGTGCGTAGTTATGTACACGCGGTACGTACGCTGCAATTCGATCGGGGCTGAGGCGGAGGCCGAATTGCTAGTCGAACTCCTGACGAGCTGGACTGTCATTCCGCGGAGTAGTCTGGACTCGTTTAATAGTGTTCGGGGGCTTGGCCGCCGAATTGATGTTCTGCTTGATAAGGCTTCCTTGTATCTCCGCTGCCAGGGCCGCGGTGTGCTCCTCGGTGTGGAGGGAGCGTTCCATGTTTCCGTTGACTATTATGACACCGCGTGGTCCGGGCATCTTGAGTTTCAGATAGGCATAGTGTGGCACCGCATTGAAGCGAGCAAATGTGGTTCATCCGAGTAGTGCGTGATAGCCATTGCAGAAGGGGACGATGTCGAAGATCAAGTCTTCACTTCGGAAGTTGTCCGGAGATCCGAAGACGACTTCCAATGTGATTGAGCCTGTGCAACGGGCCTCTACACCTGGTATTACTCCTTTAAAGGTAGTTTTTGTGGGCTCGATCCTTGACGGATCGATGCCCATCTTGCGGACTGTGTCCTGATATAGTAGGTTAAGGCTGCTGCCACCATCCATGAGGACTCACGTGAGGTGGAATCCATCAATGATTGGGTCGAGGACCAGTGCGGCTGAGCTGCCGTGACGGATACTGGTCGGATGGTCCCTACGATCAAAAGTGATCGGGCAGGATGACCATGGATTGAATTTTGGGGCGACTAGCTCTATCGCATAGACGTCCCTGAGCGCGTGTCTATGCTCCCTCTTGGGGATATGAGTAACATATATCATGTTCACCATTTTGACTTGCGGGGGAAATTTCTTCTGTCCCCCTGTGTTCGGTGGATGGGGCTCCTCGTCATCGTCCTCACTTGGCGACCCCTTCTCCTTATTCTCGGTATTTAACTTACCGGACTGTTTAAAGACCCAACAGCTTGTGTTGGTATGATTGGCGGGTTTATCGGGGGTGTCGTGGATCTGACATGGTCGATCGAGCATTCGGTCCAAGCTGGATGAGCCCGGATTGCTTCTTTTAAATGGCTTCTTCCACTGATCGGACTTGGAGCCACTGAATCCGGTGTTGACCACCGTGCCATCGGTATTGTCACCGTTGTTCCGACCCTTGTGCCTGTTGCGTCGGGGCTTGCCGTTGCTATTTCTGGCTTCAGAAGTGCCAGGTTCGCTTGCATTGTTGCTGCTACGGGCTAGCCAACTATCTTCGCCCGCGCAAAAGCGGGTCATAAGTGCCGTGAGGGCTGCCATGGACTTCGGCTTTTATTGGCCAAGGTGACAGGTGAGCCATTCATCGCGAATGCTATGCTTAAAGGCCGCTAGGGCTTCGGCATCCGGACAGTCGATGATCTTGTTCTTTTTAATTATGAACCTAGTCCAGAATTTCCGGCCGACTCTCCGGGCTATTGAACTATGTGACTGAGGTCATCGGCGTCCGAAGGTCAGACGTATGTACACTGGAAGTTGTCACGGAAGGCGTCTTCCAAGTCCTCCCAGCTGCCAATGGAGTTTTCTGGCAGGCTATTTAACCAGTGACGAGCTGGTCCCTTGAGCTTTAGCGGGAGGTATTTGATGGCATGAAGATCATCACCGTGGGCCATGTGAATATGGAGAAGAAAGTCCTCAATTCATACTGCGGGATATGTTGTTCCATCATATGATTCGATATTCACAGGTTTAAACCCTTTTGGGAATTCGTGCTCCATTACTTCGTCAGTGAAGCAGAGGGGGTGTGCGGCGCCTCTATATCGGGCCAAGTCACGACGCAGCTCGGATGGAGTCCATCTGCGGTTTTCAGCCCGGACGTGGTTATGCTTGTCGCGCCTGGCTGGATAGCTGTCCTCGCGCGCCGGGGCACGCCCCCGCGATCCGTAGATCGGTCTGGTCTGACCTGCTCTATTTTCCAAGTCCTGCCGTTGGTCATATGTATATCCCCGAGCTGTTGTGTCTCTACATTTACAGCGAGGTAGTATGTGCTGATGATCGGCTTTAGTTGCCTTTTTGTCACGGCCACGTGGTGGTCGGTCGGCCGTGTTACGCGCTGATGGTACGGGCTCCAACGCCTCGTCATTGAATTTAGGTAGCAGCTTACGCTTAGGGTAACTCTTGGTTGGGTGCCCGAGGCCGTATTCCTCGGCTGCCAGGACATTAGTCCACCTGTCGTTGAGCAGATCTTGATCCGCCTGAAGCTGCTGTTGCTTCTTTTTCACGCTCCTTGCAGTGGCTATTAGCCGGTGTTTAAAGCGCTCCTGTTCGAGGGGATCCTCAGGCACGATAAAGTCTTTGTCGCCAAGGCTCACCTCGTCCTTGGAGAGTGGAAGATAATTACTATCCTCCGAGTCTTCATTTACAGCCTATTCATCAGGGCTAATTTTCCCATCTTCCCGATCATCCTATTCGGTGGTTGGCTCGATGGGGTCTTCTTGGTCTTCGGCGTCGTCCGGAGTATTGTTGTCTCTAGTGCCGGTATTGATGTCTTTTCCACGACGTGATTTAGAGCGGCGCCGCTGACGTCGGCGCTTTGGTTGTATCTCAGGAGGTTTATCCTCAACTGGATTTTTCTCGTTATCGTCGTTACCCTCTTTGGGTGTATCCACCATGTATACGTCATATGAAGAGGTGGCCGTCCGGTGGCCGGTAAACGGCGGGTTTTGGGCCTGCTCTTCTCCGGCATCGTCGTCCATACCATCGATGCCTTCGGAGCCGTATCGAGCATGTCGGTTAAGTCATCGACAGTGGCTATGAAGTGGGTGGTGGGTGGGACATAAAATTCCCCGCTCTTAGCCCCTAGTCCGGGCTGGGCGTAGTTCGGACATTTCCCCTCTGTAATCACGAGGGATCGCATTAAGTCTAGAGCCTCGCTTAAAGGCGAGGTTTGGCTAGGGAGAAAAGAGTCCGTGGAGTACGTCAGGAAGGAAACTCCTTGGCCGAGCTCACATGATGCTGACTCCGAGGGTTCGAAGCCAGTGTTTAGAGAAGTGTACGGCTTCATGATGATTGCCGGTGACCCTACTTCCTTCGGCTCTCTCGTACTAGGCTCTATAGCCGCAGAGGGTCCGGGGGGTTCGGAAATCCCGTTTTCGGACCCGGTGATGCGCTTCGGATCTAAGGCCAGAGCGGAGGTTGGGGTCGCGAACCCTTGGAAGATCAAATCTCCTTGGATATTGGCGACATAGTCCAGATTTCCAAAAATAATCTGGTAACCTGGGGCGTAGCTGTCGATCTGCTCTAGATGGCCAAGTGAGTTGGCCCGCAGTGCGAAGCCGCCGAACACAAAGATCTGGCCGGGGAAAAAGACCTCCCTCAGGGCAGCATTGTTGTATATGACTGATGGAGCCATCGAACCTTTTGACAACGACACATCGGAACTCTCAGTGAAAGCACCAATGTCGGTGTCAAAACCGGCAGATCTCGGGTAGGGGGTCCCAAACTGTGCATCTGAGGATCCAGGGTAACAGGAGACACGGACACGATGTTTACCCAGGTTCGAGCCCTCTTGATGGAGGTAATACCCTACTTCCTGCTTGATTATCTTGGATGAATATGGGATTTACCTCGAGATCGTAATGGCTAAACCCTAGATGTGTAGCATGTATGATTATGATCGCCTCTACGGACTAAACCCTTCGGTTTATATAGACACCGGAGAAACCTAGGGTTGTATAGAGTCTGTTTATAGAGGAAGGAATCTTCATATCCGAACGACAGGCTTGCCTTCCACGCAAAGGAGAGTCCCATCTGGACACGAGGCAGTCTTCTATCTTGTATCTTCATGGCCCATTAGTCTGGCCTACGTCACATAGCCCGGATGCCCGAGGACCCCTTAATCCAGGACTCCCTCAATTGGCCCACTTCAAAGTGAGCTTGGGAAAGAAGGTGTGTGGCGCCGACCTCCGCCGTGATTTCTGCGCAGCGCTCCGGCATCATTATCTTGTAGTACGTGATCTTGCAGCGCACCATGGCTTTCCGGCGAACTAGGGGACGCTTGATGCGGGCTAGGGGATCGAAAGGTGGGGGAATGGGATGGAGAGGAGGTGTGGTTTTGGGGCAGTGGCTGGCGTAGGCCGAGCAGCGAAGGTTCTGGTGTGAATAGTGGTTCCGGTGACAATCGTTCAATCGGTTTTGACTGTACATCGCTCTTGTTGCGTTCGCGTTGCACCCCGGCACGCTGGACCCTCCACGTCGCTCACCGAATGGAATGCGCTTCGTCTTGCGTTTTTGCTCACTTGTGGGACCACAGTTCAGAGCAAACCGACGTCCCTCCCCTCCCCCGCCCGCATAATTTATACTACTACTCCCTCTGTTTTATGCGGAATTAATAAAAACAGAGGGAGTATACTACGGATGAGGATCTCCTGACGTGGCCGAACCCATTGAGTAACTGACATGCGGGGGCTAGCAAGCATGGGGCCCGCCAGTAAGTGACCGGCAATAAGGGTAAGACAGGGATACCTACATCAGAGGATCCACTTCCACTACTACTCCCTCCTTCCATCTATACATGGCCTAATGCGTTTTTCGAGGCTAACCTTGACCAAATGTCAGAGTAATAATATATGGCATGCAACTTACAGATAGCATACGGTCGAATTCGTATGTGAAAGGAGCTTCCAATGATATAATTTTCACAATATACATCTCATGTACTATTAATCTTGTCAATAGTCAAAGGCGGTTTTGAAAAACGCATTAGAGCATGGTTAATAATGTAGTCGGCTGTTGGCTATAAAGAGATGCCACCTCACTTAGAGCCATCATAAAAATACTCATATAAGCATTTAATCTTTGCATGGTTAAGTAATAGGTTGTCTCTTAGAATGGCTATTAGGTTGGCTCTAAGCATTTAATATTTGCATGAGCAAGGTATATGATTGGAAGAGAATTGCATGCATAATATCACTACTGCAGGATGCTGCTAACGCGACACTATGATCAGAGAACCTTTGAAGAAACTGTGTGCGATGCATTAATCACAAATGGGGATGTAAAAAAACTGTCAAAAAAGGTACAAAACATTTGTGATGGCAGAGCCATCAAACACGGTTCGGATTTTAGTTGCGTGTGCGAATCAGGGCACACGGTTAGCCCGTTTGAACTGTTTGCGATGAGGCAGAACAACAAAAATGGGCAGCCATATCATTGTGTGTGTGATATACGGCATCCAATTCGCTCTGATGAACTATTTACTATTAGGGAGTGCAACAGAAACGGTTAGCCAGTCAAGGTGTGTGTGATATAGGGCATACAGTTCACTCGGACGAACTGTTTCCGATTATCGAACACAACAGAAACGGTTCAACTTAACAAGATATGTGTGATACGTGGCAAACAACCAACTCGGATGAACTGTTTGCGATGAGAAATTACAACACAGACGGTTAATACCATTAGTTCGTGTGCGATTCTGTGTGTACAAAAAACTTTGAAAAATGCAAACTAGTTGCTTGCGTTGCTAGGAGTATCGCACACGATGCGTCTGCGAGTACTCGTGTGAGATGATTAGTAAGTTACACATATGTTTCCTTATGTTAACACTTGTGTGATAAATAACACGTGGCACCGGATACGGTATTCGGGTTGTGTGTGTGCTCCACTTAGTTTTCCCGCGCTCCACATGGGTGAATTGTAAAATCCACGCCTCTTACCTCACCGGTTTCCCGCCACCAGCTAACGGCTTGCTGCATATAACCCAGGCGGCAACGCACCGCCGCGACATTCTGTGAAGATCTAGTCCTCACCCATCTACCATTAGTTATTCCAAGCATGCCAGGCAACGACCAAAGCTTCAACGTCGACGCCTACCTGCGTTACATCTTCGGCGAGGAGAACGAACCGGAGCAGGTCAGGGAGCAAGAGCTTCATCGGCCGGTGTAGGCACCATGACCCATCGGAGCGATATCAGCGTGATAGTCCTTGGGAGCACAATCGACATATTGCAGAGGAGGTGTGATGAGCAGTTTGCCATCCACCATGCAAAAGATCCAGAGCTGCTCGGCGGCATGATCGCCGACCCACCCGAAGAGCCGCTGTCACCAGTGCTCATCGAGAGCCTGATGCCCCGCAAGGAATGGGCAGAGGACCAGCCTGCGGCTTCATCATTGCCCGCGGCGGCCGTGTGAACATCGATCCCGATGATGTGGTGGCCAAGCTCGAGCGCATCCTTGGCGGAGTTGACGTCCCCGGCGAAGTAGAAAATCACCAATGTGATATCTTGAGGATGCAGGTGATGGACGGAATTTTCTACCAGGCCAGAGACATGGAAATGGAGCGGTTCCGCGGAGTTGTCATGCGAGCCACTGCACGATGTCAAGCACTTCTGAAAGAGGCCCAGCAGCCCCAAGAGCCTCCCAGCGCCAGTAGCTCTGTAGGCGGAGGCAGGTCGGGACAGTTGGAGTGAACGGCCGCAAGGGTGCTATGCTGATCATGGAGTCCGAGAAGACCATCGTCGGAAGGCTGCCATTTCAGCCTTTTATCTTATATTTTATTATAATTGTATGCATATGTAGGTCATGAGTGTTCTGGGCCTTGCCGCATGTGGCATTTTAAATTATCCTGAATATGTAAGATAATTATTAAGAATCATTAACCGTTGCCATTGTAAATTTGCCTTAACAGCAAGCAGAGCGCGCGCAGGGATGCCAGAGCGGAGCGCGCCGCGGCCGCCTCAACGGCGAGCAACCACATGGTCAACCTTCTACCATCAATAAATTTTGACCTTGTTTCTCATCACATTGCAGATTACAACGCAATAAGTAATTGCAAATCTGTACAGACCTATCAAACTAATATGTGTTCACACTTTGCACCGGGCTATAAAAACTACCCACTCGAAAATTACTTCACAGTTCCTCTCCTCATCACCCACAAAACTGGTCTTTCTTGTCAAGTCGTTCCACCATGACCGGTAGGAGTATTTTAGGGTGGACATATAACCAGGAGCAAATACCAAGGCCGCGGAAGCACTAGAGAGGTCCCGGCGCGAAGCCGCGGCCGCAGCAAAGATGTCCCGACGCGCCGCGGAGCCCTCGAACGAGCTCTCATGGGCACGTGAGGGCTCTCACAAGCGCATTCGCGGTGTCGGCCATGACGACGAGCCGGCGTTCTTGAAGTCCTTCGCCGGCGACGACGACATTCTCGCTGGCGTCACTACGCAGCAGGAGCTGGTCGACGGCTTGATGAAGCTGCTCAAGATCAGCGATGCCTCAGTTGACAAGGCGACTGGGCTCGTCGAGCAACTCATGGGTGAAAATTCGAAGCTCCTCAAGTTGCTCGCTGAGAAGGAGGAGGAGGCCGCCGGCTGGAAGACGCTGCATGAGCAGAGCAGTGCCTTGGAGATGACGCTGAAAGTGGTCGTCGAGGAACTAATGGGTGGCTTGAGGAAGCTCCGGATCGAGCACGAGCAGGAGGTGGAGGAATCCGTGGCTGCTTTCAAGCAAAGTCGTGAGGAATTGAAGAAGGAGCTAGAGGATTTTGTCGCAGGTGATCCATCGACGAGTAGAGACAGTAGCGACCCAGATCGTTGTCTGCAATTTCCTTCTTCTCTTGCCCCCGTGTCTTCCGGGCTTTTTGCCGCATGTGGCATTTTAAATTATCCAGAATATGTAAGACAATTATTATCTACGCCATCTCAAATTTGTCGTTGTATTATCCGTTGCCATTTTATTTGTGGTCATATTATCCGTTGCCCTATGTGATAATTTAAATTAGGGTGGAATACGAGTTGAAAACATGAACAAAGCAAATGATGCCATGAGATCACAAGCAAACACCCTCCATCCAGGTGCTTTAATTAACCCATTGATGGAGAAGTTGTGAGCGAGGCGAGCGGAGGCTGGTGCATGGAGGTCAAAGAGCTCGCTTCCCGATGAGCATGGATTTAAAAACCGAGATTCTCAATGTTTCAGGACGACGACAAGTTTGTAATTCATTCCCATTCCTTAAATGAGACCTAAACATGCACCGAATGACACATGTACGATTTCCCACCCATTTTGCTTCACTGGAGCATGTGCTTGTAGTTGAAATTTGAATTATGGACTACATTAAATGCGTAGAAAACTTAGTAATTATTAATATATACAATGGTCAAACAAACCCTGAACAGTTTCAAATTTCAGCCCGACACTCCTGTTATTCTATGTTGCCTGTAGAAACAAAGTTCAACGCGAGATAAGGCAACGATTATCATTTCGCCCACAAGAGGGGCATGTTTCCCTGCCGGAACCACGAGGGGTGCGACATGCTCCAGTTTGTAAGAGGCTTGTAATATAGCTTCACCCAAATTGGACAATTATATGTACCATGTAGTGACACCATGCCAAGTTTCATGATTTCCTGGTGAGTTTTGGATTTACAGAGATTTAAAACAAAGATTCGCAATGTTTCTGGCCAAGCCAGGGCGGTGAGACTGTTGAATTCGTTCCCATTTGTTCCATGGGACCTAAGCATGCACCCCAAGGAAACATGTATGTTTTTTCTAGCCATTTTGGTGCACCGGAGCATGTATTTGTAGTTTGGATTTGAATTATGGACATTAAATGCCTAGAAAACTCAATTAATGAATAAAAAAGGTCAAACGAACCCTGAATAATTTCAAAGTTCAGCACGAATCTCCCGTTGTTTCGTGTTGCGTGTAGAAGAAAATACAAGGCTAGAAGAGGGAGCAATTATCGTTTGTCCCACAAGGGAACACGTTTCCTTATCAAAACCACGAGGGTTCTTGCGACGGGCTTTGGTTTGTAAGAGGTTTGTAATAAATCTTGGCCCAAATTGGCAATGTTTTTACCACGACAAATATGTGCCATGACGTGACACCATGCCACCTTTGATGACTTTCTTGTGAGTTTTGGATTTATGGGGGTTCAAAAACAGAGATTCGAAATGTTTGCGGACGAGCCAGGACACCGGTACGGTTGTAATTCGTTCCCATTCCTGGCATGGGACCTAAACATGCACCCAAGGACACATCTATAATTTTTCTAGCCATTTTGGTGAACTGGACCATGTATTTGTAGTTCAGATTTGAATTATGGACATTAAATGCCTAAGAAACTCAATTAGTGTATAAAAAGGCCAAACGAACCCTGAATAAGTTTAAATTTCAGCACGGATATCATGTCGTTCCATGTTTCCCGTGGAAAAAAATACAAGGCGAAAAGAGGCAGTGATTACGTTTCGCCCACAAGGGGAACACGTTTCCCTATCAGAACCACGAGGCTTCTTTGAGAAAAGCTCCGGTTTGTAAGAGGTTTGTAATAAAGCTTGGCCCAAATTGGACAATGTTTTTACCACGACATATATGTGACATGACATGACACCATGCCACCTTTGATGACTTTCTGGTGAGTTTAGGATTTACGGGGATTTAAAAACCGAGATTCCAAATGTTTGAGGATGAGCCAGGATGCGGGTATGGTTGTAATTCATTCCCATTCCTGGCATGGGAACGAAACATGCACCCAAGGACTCATCTATAATTTTTCTAGCCATTTTGGTGAACTGGAGCATGTATTTGTAGTTCAGATTTGAATTATGGACATTAAATGCCTAGGAAACTCAACTAGTGTATAAAAAGGCCAAACGAACCCAAAATAAGTTTAAATTTCAGCACGGATATCATGTCGTTCCATGTTGCCCGTGGAAGAGAATATAAGGCGCAAAGAGGCAGTGATTACGTTTCACCCACAAGGGGAACACGTTTCCCTATCGGAACCACGAGGCTTCTTTGAGAGAAGCTCCGGTTTGTAAGAGGTTTGTAACAAAGCTTGGCCCAAATTGGACAATGTTTTTACCGCGACATATATGTGCCATGATGTGACACCATTTCACCTTCGATGACTTTCTGGTGAGTTTTGGATTTATGGGGGTTTAAAAACCGAGATTCAAAATGTTTGAGGACGAGCCAGGACACCGGTACGGTTGTAATTCGTTCCCATTCCTCGCATGGGACCTAAAAATGCACCCAAGGAAACACCTATAATTTTTCTAGCCATTTTGGTGAACTGGACCATGTATTTGTAATTCAGATTTGAATTATGGACACTAAATGCCTAGGAAACTCAATTAGTGTATAAAAAGACCAAACGAACCCTGAATAAGTTTAAATTTCAGCACGGATATCGTGTCGTTCCATGTTGCCCGTGGAAAAAATACAAGGTGAAAAGAGGTAGTGATTACGTTTCGCCCTCAAGGGGAACACGTTTCCCTATCGGAACCACGAGGCTTCTTTGAGAGAAGCTCCAGTTTGTAAGAGGATTGTAATAAAGCTTGGCCCAAATTGGACAATGTTTTTACCACGACATATATGTGCCATGACGTGACACCATGCCACCTTTGATGACTTTCTTGTGAGTTTAGGATTTACGGGGATTTAAAAACCGAGATTCCAAATGTTTGAGGATGAGCCAGGATGCGGGTATGGTTGTAATTCATTCCCATTCCTGGCATGGGAACTAAACATGCACCCAAGGACACATCTATAATTTTTCTAGCCATTTGCTGAACTGGAGCATGTATTTGTAGTTCAGATTTGAATTATGGGCATTAAATGCCTAGGAAACTCAACTAGTGTACAAAAAGGCGAAACAAACCCTGAATAAGTTTAAATTTCAGCACAGATATCATGTCGTTCCATGTTTCCCGTGGAAGAAAATATAAGGCGCAAAGAGGCAGTGATTACATTTCGCCCACAAGGGGAACACGTTTCCCTATCGGAACCACGAGGCTTCTTTGAGAGAAGCTCCGGTTTGTAAGAGGTTTGTAACAAAGCATGGCCCAAATTGGACAATGTTTTTACCACAACATATATGTGCCATGATGTGACACCATGCCACCTTTGATGACTTTCTGGTGAGTTTAGGATTTACGGGGATTTAAAAATTGTGATTCCAAATGTTTGAGGACGAGCCAGGATGCGGGTACGGTTGTAATTCATTCCCATTCCTGCCATGGGAACTAAACATGCACCCAAGGACACATGTATAAATTTACTAGCCATTTTGGTGAACTGGAGCATGTATTTGAAGTTCAGATTTGAATTATGGCCATTAAATGCCTAGGAAACTCAATTAGTGTATAAAAAGGCCAAACTAAGCCTGAATAAGTTTAAATTTTAGCACGGATATCCTGTCGTTCCATGTTGCCCGTAGAAGAAAATACAAGGCAAAAAGAGGCAGTGATTACGTTTCGCCCACAAGGGGGACACGTTTCCCTATCGGAACCATGAGGGTTCTTTGAGAGAAGCTCCGGTTTGTAAGAGGCTTCTAATAAAACTTGCGCCAAAATGGACAAAAAAATTCCTCGACATATATATGCCATGTCATGACACCATGCCAGGTTTCACGATTTTCGGGTTAGTTTTGGATTTACGGGGATTTAAAAACCAAGATTCTTCTCACGAAATGTTTTCAAATAGCACACGGTTCACTCACGAAAGCCGTATGCCTACCAAACCATGGCCGATGCCCCCCTCCCCCCACCCTGCTGCGCGATCTGAGTCGTGCGTTCTGATTGGCCAGAACCCAAACCCCACGGATCGTACATGTGCACCGTTGGATTCTCCCAGATCGAACGGCAACCCTGAGCCCTTTCAACAGCACATGCAGTACATGGGTAAGCACTGTGTGCATGCGTCGTGCTGCTCACGCTTCCTTCTCTACTAGGTTTTCTAATTAGGCTACCATTTCTCGCCACTCCTCTCACCGGTTTTCCGCCTCTTCTCCCATCGTTTTCCTGCTACCAATGTCAGTGCTCATTGAAGGCTACCGGCGACACATCGGCCATGTAAATATCCCACACAGTTTCTAAAAGCACAAATGTGTGTGATAGGAGGGAGTTGGTCCCATAGGGTGACCAGCGTGAAACGCCTTAATGGCAAGGAGGCAATTCTTATCAGCAAGGGGCGGCTTCCCATCTGCTAGCCTAGTCGAATAGAACGCAGAAGTTAAGCGTGCTCGGGCTGGAGTAGTCCAAGGATGGGTGACCTGGTGGGAAGTTGCATATCTCAAGCTTTATTTAAATACTATGACACGGTCATTATAGAGATATATTGACCTGTATATATTATATCTCTATAGTGACCTATCATGGCAATTATATAAACCTTGGGATCCTTGTTTTGCTAATTTGTAGACAATGTTTTTATGGGTTGTTTTTTGCTCTAAAAAATTAAGGAACGATTGACTTGATCTGCCATGGCGATTATATAAATCTACTATGTTTTAATGGGTTTTTTGCTCTAAAAAATAAAGAATGACTGACTTGACTTGTCATGGCGATTATATAAACCTTTTTCAGGTTGCATGCAGGGTATAGGGGGCAGGGTGTTCTTCTCGAGCATGTCTCCCTTGTGCGGCTTATAGATGCGGCACATATCTGTGGGCTCCCCGAGGTATATATACTATCCTTTACCGACAATTAGGGGGCCCCGCACAATCTGTCCCTTTGACCCAACAACGAGAAGGGTTTGACCATGACGGTTTCCTATTGATACTAGTAAGGTACACATGCATTGCACGCATGAGATTTGGTAACCAAATTATGAATAAATACCACATTATAGCATGTAAGCTTTGAGTAATATATGCATGATGTAGATGTTGGTTTAATTCTTATAGTTCATCTCATCCAAAATCAATTAGTTTTATAAAAAAACTATTTTAAGAATCATGGAATTGTGCATTGTAAAGCATAAAGTAAAAACAAAAAGTGATAATTCATTTAGAAAAAAAATTGGGCAATTAAGATATGGAAGATTCTAGAGAACAAAGGAGAAGTGCTTGTGTTTTGAGGTTTGTGCATTATGCTTAAGTTCAGCCATGGAGTCTTCTAGATTGTACATGTGGCAGAATCTAGTGGAATGTAGATGATATCCAAAGGCCAGTAGTGCTCGGATTTGCCATCTCTGTACCGTCGGATTGGCTTCATCCAACGACCAACTTTCAAAGTTATTCGCACACTATATAGGGGTATAGATATAGATGTGTCCCATGCTAGACCAAATAAAGTTTGAGCGCATGCATGGGATGACCCCCCCCCCCCCACCGGTCGCCGCTGCTCGAAGTTGGGAAACTGACATCGTACGTATTGAACCAGGCTTGGAGTCGGGTATGGTGTTTGTTTTGTAATGTAGTTGGTGGCCCGTCGAAGTTGTGCATTTGGGATTTAAACACATCACACACCACCATACCCATACATATTTTCGGGTCGCATGCAATGTATACGGGGTCTTCTGATCAAACACATCTCCCTTGTGCGGTTTTTTGTGAAGAGACGCATATCTGTGGGCTCTCCAAGTGTATATATGTCATCCCTTTGACCGATAATGAGGGGTATGTGTTGGCCATGAATGCATTCCTCCTAGTTTGTGTTAGGGCCGGTCACCGTCACATGTCGCTCAACCAAAGCTCGAGCTCATGCATTGTCAGGATTCCCTCCCACATGCTCGGATTGCTGGGTTCGATCTACATCATACCATGTGTATCCCGTCCTTAACTACCTTGCCTTCATCGTTGTTGTTTGTATCGAGAGGTAGGCACCACATCTAAATTGTACATTATTCTATATTTAAAACACACATCACCCCTTCCCAACGTACATTATTTTGGGCCGCATGCAGGAGGTGTTGGTTTTGTGGTCCCTCTCGTGCGATTTTTATGATGGTTTAATCTATTGGCCCAAGCGGTTTATCGACAACAACAGCTGTTGTTTGACCAAATGACAGATTCATTGGTCTGTCTTATGGTAGGTCATGGCGACATGCATGTATGACCAAAGTATCGACCATTACGTGCATCCGCCCCGCTGACACGAAGTGGGAGGTGGTGGGCCAAGCATCCTAGCTCGGTACGACATTATGTCATTGTAGATATATATCCAAGGGTGCTTTCGGGTTTGCGAGGCAGGTGCGACCAAAGTTATGCATTGTCTATTTAAAGTTTTAAACATCCCCAACATTCCTACATATATTTGGCCACTTCCAGGTGGTTCTTGACTTATGTCCCCTCTCATCGTTCTTCGACGACGCGCCCAACCATGGGCCCGCGCAGTCAAAGTTGTGCATTGGAATTTTGAACATCACAGACCACCCTTTTCACTCATATATATTTGGGCCACATGTTGGTGTGCTATCTACTGACCCTCTCTAGCGTTATTTTTTGCTGCAAAGACTCTGATGACGCTCAATGGACACGGGTATAATATCTTAACCGTGTGCGATACAAGTGCGCAGTGAATCACCACGCCTACGCAAGCGTGAGCAAATTAAGGTGGAGGTACTTGCTCAACCGTGTGCGTTAGCAAGTGCGCTGTAAAATCACCACGACCATGCAAACGAGAGCAAAGGGTGGAGGTACTGGCTCAACCGTGTGCGATGCAAGTGCACTGTAAAATCACCACGATCGTGCAAGCGCGAGCAAAGGGTGGAGGTACTGGCTTAGCCGTGTGCGATGCAAGTGCGATGTTAAACCACCACATGTGCAAGCTAAAGGCGGGTAAGTTTATTCGGAAATTAGGACGAACCATGTGTGATAGACCAGCTAGTTAGAAATATAAAAACAAACTACCCGCCTTGAGCGTTGCAAAAATCGGCGGTTCCACGCCACTTTTCCTTATTATCATACACGCATATTGTTATTGGACCGTGCGCGATCTTGGGCACTCCGCCCGCATCAATTCCTTTACCCAAATTTTAGTAGCCGCCAGATTTCAACCGTCCCCCACACTCCTCCAGCACCGACCTTATAGTAAAATTGCAGTAGCCAAGGCATTTGAACCGTCGCCCTCCCTCGTCCACCACCATATCCACCCACCATTACTAAAATTTTCAGTAGCCACGTCGTATCCTCAAACACCCCCCCTCCATAGTCCCCCACCCGCCCCCTCCCCCCTCGAACCCTAGCTCGCGGCCGCCGCCGGCATCGCTGCCGCCAATCCCTGCCGGTCTGGCCGTTCCTCCTAGCTTAGATAATAAAGTTCAGGTTACCCAGCGATTCCCATACCATCGCCCCACTCCCCTGAGTTTCTAGATGAGGCATGCGGTGTCCCTCCCCGCCAGATCCACATCCCCTACTCCAGAATGTCGCACCCTAAGCTCGGCCACGTATCCCGGGGAGCCCGACGAGTGTTCGCCCAAGAAGAGGTCTATCATGGCCTCTCCAGCAGACGTTGGCGAGGTGGCCGCCGTTCACCCCGACCTGTTGATCCCGGAGCAACACGTCGCCGGGGAAGCCGGCGAAGACGTTGACTACGTTGCCATGCCAAAGGCTTCATGTCAGCGGGCTAGCATATTACTGTATCTCGGGAAAGCTGGCTACGACATCAAGCTCGTCCACAGCGACAGCTTCACGCGGGCCAGGTCATAGGTTAAGTGGTCCATCCCCAACCCCTCTGGTTCAACCGCCGTCGATGTCTTCGACGGCCCTGCGGCTGATGTCCTCTGCCAAGCGGTCAAGGATTTGCGAGGTTTATACGCCATCGATTCCATTTTGTCATTTCTGAAGGACATGTTCTACGGCGGCGGCTTGGGATCCTCAATTGCCAAGTCAGATCTCATCGACCACGACCACGAGGAGGGCACCCACGAAGGTTCTTCCTAGGTGAAATAGCCCATCTGTGACATCAGAGAGTGCACCATGGGTTTGTGCTCTTCCAACTCGAAGGATCTAGTCCATGAAATGTGAGGCAACATTCTATCAGCAAATCTTACCTCTTCTAGCTTCCCAAACCATACCCTTTGTTGTAGTAGCATTTGTCGTGCGGTGCTTTAACTTGCCGTGTTTAATTATTTTAGTTATGCAAAAATGTATTGTTCAATAGGGCTATGTGATGTTTAAGTATGAATTGTTCACAATGTGTTGTTCATTATGTGCAAGTCAGAACTGTGTCGCTCGACTACCACTGGTACGCGTCGGTGCTATACAAACGGTTTTTAACCCCTTTCCGCAACGGCGTTCGGAACCGTCACCTAGTGAGTGTGGGCGATAGGGGGGTCCTTCCCACACGACCCAAGAAACTGCCGAGGATATGCCCTCCCGGCACACACGCCGGCAAAATGAGGTCGTAGCAACCGGTGAGCACTTAAATACGTAAATACGAGAGTAGTGCTAAAAATACAATTATACAAAGCGAAATCATTTCCGGTCGTAAGTACATCCCACACAGTCAGTCACCACTAAACGTTTCCGTTCATATATACATCCCACACAGTCACTCCAAGGAAAACGTTTGCGCAAGGTGGCGTAACGCAAACAGTTTTCAAGAGAATGCCGTGTGTGATTGTTCATTGACACAACACGGTTTATTCCTAGAAACTTTGTGCGTTGCCTGAGGTCATCGCCCATGGTGTTTTCTCAATAACCATTTGCAAAAGGAAAACCGCTAATTGGCCAATTAGCAGGCTAATTGCCCTATTATTAATAATGCATCTGCTAATCTAATTGACATTCATATTAAGCACATAATATATTCCATTTCCATATTAAGGAAGCAGGATTTCATAATTGAAATACATCGGAGTACAACATGATATAGCTTCAGCACTCAGCTAGCCCATTACACAACTGCACTAGCAGCAAGTATCACATGCAACATCTAGAACCTTTCGAAATTAGCATCATAGACGGTACATAGAGAGATGCATCTCATCTGGAAAACTGCTGAAGCATAAGGCGAATATTGAGCCTTCATTCATGTTGAAGGTCTTCGCAACTTCAGGCCAGTGCCTGTGGATGATTGACCGTCCATCCTTCGACCCCTTCAGGAACACTTCAATATTGAACCATGGGTGTTGTATGAAAAATTTCCTCGCCTCCTGACCACAGAGGTGGTTTGAGAGGTAATCATCGGTGAAGCCTGAAAACAAGGATGTGCATAAATATCTTCTCTATATTGGAAATGGGGCAAAGGAATAAAAAAGGCAAGGTATAATAGTTAGTACCATCTTTTAAACCTCAGTGCTTCCCATTGTTTCCCTGCAACACATATAAGGTAGTTAGTCATTAGGTTAAGTAAGGGTTCACATGCTATCAGTAAAATATGTTGATGATAAATAAGCACATTACAGATTCATCAGATTAATTCAAGCCACATGGAAAACCCATTTATCCAAACTGTCGACATTCTGGGAACGGGGGTCCCTATACTTTCCTGCCTGCGGCCTGCGGCGTGGCTATGCTAGCAGGCCTGAACGGCCCATCTTCGTCAACAAGGCATTCAAGACCCTTGCGAGGGGGCCAAGCCTCGCGAGGCGGACGACGCAAGACCTCCTCAGGAGCGGCCTCACCAGGCTGCCTCGCGAGGAGCAGAGAAATCAAGGCATGGCAAACCTCGCGAGGCTCTCATGACGTGAGCCATGACGATCAAGATCAGGCGGGCGCCAGGCGGGCGCCAGCGCGCGCGGCGTCCTTGGTTCCCCTTTGGTGCTAAGGAGGCAAGCGCAGGCGTAGAGTACCGAGGCATCAAGCAAAGGTTTCCATATCAGTGCAACGAGACCAAGGCTAGCAGGACGGCAGGACGGAGGTCACCATGGAGCCCAAGACGGTGTCACCACCAGAGCCTTTCCCAGGAAGACCGCTTTTGTCAGGTTAAGCTGTACTAGCTGTCTCCTTTCAAATTGGCGTTGTTGGCTCCCTTCCCGCTCAATATTTGGGGAGAGGACCAGGGCCTATATAAGGAGAACTAGCCACCGTAGTAAGGGGATCGATTCGATCTTCCATCATCTCACCCACACAAGTTCGCCAAGCACAAGAAAGCAACAGCCTCAGGAGGCTGTTCTTCCCTTTGTACTGTTCATCATCAGCCCAAGAGGCAATCCACCACCACCACACTGGAGTAGGGTATTACACCACAATGATGGCCCGGACCAGTATAAATCTTGTGTCTTTGTGTTGTGAGTTCGTCAAGTTCGTCCGCGAGATCTTACCGAGCTAGGGCATGGATTGGTAGGGAGGAAATCTTCGCGCGCACCCTAGTGTTGGAACCTTGAGGGTTTTGCTGGAACCCGTGATCCGACATTTGGCACGCCAGGTAGGGGTGCGCCGGAGCTTCCTTTTCGTCGTTTCGCGTCCAGTTGCTCCATCGTCTCCATGGCGGACGCTCACCGTGCTCGTGCTGAGTGACGGGCTGCCCTAGCCACCCGCATCGCTCATACGGCTCCCGTCGGTGGGCCACCTCGTTGTTCCCCGTCTCCTGCCGCCACCGGCCCGGCGGGGAACGAGCAGCAAGCGTCCTCGCTGCACCCCTCGATGCGGCGGGACGGCCGCACCGCCACTCCATCGCTGACCCCGGCCGGTTCCTCGTCCCACGCTCGTTGAGCTCCCATGGATGCACGGGCCACGCTCCTCAGGGCGCACGAGCTCATGCGCTATAGCCCGGTCGACGACCTCTACGAGGACTAGTTCGACTGCATCGCCGAGCTCACGGAGCTCACGGAGCGCTGAAAGTGTGTTATATCGACTAGAGGGGGGGGGGGTGAATAGGCGATTTTTATGAATTCTTCACTGAGGAATTTGCCGGTGAGGAAATTCCTTAGCAAAGAACTACTTGCAGCGGAATAAGTACTCAGAAGTAAGCATAAGAGAATGCGGGCATGGTCATCATGATGAAATGAAGACAAACAAAGAGTACGAAAAGCGTAAACACAGGATAGCACAAGATGAAGACAAATGTAATGAAGAAATTGAACTGAGGAAGTTGAGAAAGTCTTCAGTCAAAGTCTTCAAACACAGATATGAATGAACACTCAACATAGTAATGAGGAAATGAAAGGGTTGAGGAAATAGAACCAGTTAGCTTGGTGAAGACAATGATTTGGTAGACCAGTTCCAACTGCTGTCTCAGTTGTACATCTGGTTGGAGCGGCTGAGTATTTAAACTCGAGGACACACAGTCCCGGACACCCAGTCGCTGAGCACGCAGCTCAAGACACCAAGTCCTCACCGTATTCTCCTTGAACTAAGGTCACATAGACCTCGTCCAATCACTCGTGGTAAGTATTCAGCGACTTCCAAACCTTCACAGACTTGGTCACTCGGTGATCCACAATTCCTCTCGATGCTCTAGACCATGACGCCTAACCGTCTGGAAGAAGCACAGTCTTCAAAGGTAACAAGCGTCGGATCCACGCAGATCAATCTCTTCAAAGGATGCTCAATCACTTTGGGTTTGTAGGGTTTGGTTTTTGGGTTTTCCTCACTCGATGATTTTCGCTCAAAGTCCTCGGAGGATGGGTTGCTCTCAAATGACAAGTGTCAAGTTCTCTCGAAGCAGCCAACCCGCTAGTGGTTGTAAGGGGGCGGCTATTTATAGCCTAGGGAGCAGCCCGACATGATAAGACATAAATGCCCTTCAATGATATGACCGTTAGGTGGATAAGATACTTTGGGACAGCCGGCGCCAAGAAGACAACAACGGTCGGAAATTTGACTCTCAAATTCCTCGGGGCTATCATGTTCCTCACCGTAGGCAATCCGCGGCAAATTCCTAACTCCTCGGTCAGAACAAATTCCTCGTGATGTAAGAACTTCATCTGTGTCATCAAGAAATTGATCGAATCAGTATGAGATTTCCAAAGGCTTCACTCGAAGGGATTGGTAGGTGTAGGATTTTGAGTTGAGCATCACATGGAAATTTTTCCTTAGTATTTCCTCGACCCCCTTTAACAGTACGGTGTTTCCTATGACTCAAGAAAGAGAAAAATGAAACTACGAAAACAAAAGTCTTCACGCTTCATGTTCCTCAAATGAATACCAAGTCTTCAAGGTCACACCAATTTCTTCACTTTCAAAGTCTTCAGAAAGTCTTCGTAATATCAAAGTCTTGATCGAAGAACTTCATTTTTAGGGGTCGACTTTCCTTTGTAAATATCAAACTCCTCATAGACTTATAGACTGTGTATACTCATAAACACATTAGTCCCTTAACCTATAAGTCTTCAATATACCAAAATCACTAAGGGGCACTAGATGCACTTACAATCTCCCCCTTTTGGTGATTGATGACAATATAGGTTAAGTTTTCAACGGGATAAACATATGAAGTGTAAATACTGATATTGAGGAATTTGATTGCAAGATATAGAAGAACTCCCCCTGAAGATGTGCATAGTGAGGAAATTGCTTTTGAGGCAGTGCACATTTGAAGAGTTGAATCATGGAGATCTCCCCCTATATCTTGTAGTTCATACACGCATTTGAAATATAATATGAAGAATTTGAAATGCATGATGAAATATGGTGCTTGATGAAATTCAGCATGCGTGTGATAACTTTAATGAGGAACAGGCATGCAAAATAACGGAACAAGAGAATCAGAGCTCAGTGCATCAAAAGTATCAGAGCACCATCGGGTTTAAGATTACAACTCGATCCAATAAAAGTTTCAGAAGAACGAGAGTTGTAACTTAACAAAAAAAATTGCCCATATGTTAGACCCGCTTGAAGACTAACTCTCTCATATTTCTCCCCCTTTGTCATCGAATGACCAAAAGGATCGAAACTGAGGACTAACGCCCCTGAAGAAATTTAAGTTGATGAAGGAGCGCCAGCGTTGTTGGGGTCTGTTGTCCTAGTAGGGCCTGCCGCAGTGTCGTCCAAGTCTACATTTTCATCAGTGTCTCGTGATGAAGAATAGGAGCTGGCCACCAAGGAAGGAACTTTGACCTTCTTGTATTTCTTCGGAGGAGGAGCAGACCAGTCAAAGTTTTCCTTGAGACCCATTGTCTTCAGTTCTTCCGTGCTGTAGACATTTGAAAGAACAGCCCAGGTGTGTTTGAAGGTTTCATGGAGGTAGTAGTGGTTTTTCTTCACTGCATTGTGTGTAGAGGTCATGTTGTGAAGAATTGAACCAAACTGACGTTTGACCCATTTATGATTGCGATCAACCATCCGATGAAGACCGAGGAGTAACTCACGATCAGTCATCACCACAGGTCTTTGTGGCTTGAGGACTTTGCTTGGCTGAGGTATTTGCGGCAGAGTCATGTGTGGCAGAGTCATCATTGGTGGAGTACGATGCAGCTTTGCGAAACTGTCCATCCAATGGACGATGCCTTCATCGATCACAGCAGTTGCCTTGCCCTTGTCATCAGCTGAGGTAAATGTCCGTTTGAGGACTTCAATCGGGGGCAATTAGCTGCAGTGGTTCAGAGTATCAGCCTTGTAATTGAGTGAAGACCTTGTCCTGATGAATCTCATTATCCAAGGCGCATAAGGCTTCAGCTCAAATGGTGACATAGCAATGTTTGCCAGAGTCCTCATGAAGAAATCATGGAAGTTGACGGCAACGCCATGAATGATATTGAAAAGCATATTCTTCATGATGCCAACGACTTCTTCATCATTTGAGTCGTGGCCTTTGATAGGACTCATTGTCTTCGTCAGAATCCGATAGACGATTGCGAGGCACATACAATAATTCCTTGACGAGGAATTTGGTTCTTGGGGCCTGCCACGGCTTCAAAGGCTTCATCAAGACTTGCATATAGTGATTTGAAAGCTTCAGGTTCATTGTAGATACAACGAGCACCATCAAGGGAGGGCTGAGTGGTAGAGCACGAAGCAATTCAGCTTGTCGGTGCCTTGTAGTGAGTATTTTCGGACATCGATCTAACACCCATGAGTTCACGTCTTGGCGTCTCCGGTGATGTGCAGCGTTGCATAGAATTGAAGAATGAGTTCTTCATTCCAATCACAGATGTCAGTGCAGAAATTCAGAAGTCCTGCGTCATGAAGAACACTGAGGACTGGCTCGAAGCTTGGCAGAGACTCCATGTCCACATGAGGACTATGTCCATGATCGAAGACTTTGTCTTTGTTGAAGAGCACCTTGAGGAATAGAAATTGGCTTGACTAGCAGTCCGTAAACGCCTCTTCCTTATGCAAGCGTAATCATATGGATTATGTCGATGAAAAATACGTGCTCGCCGAAGAAATCTTCAGCCTTGAACTTTTGCTTTGTTGAGAAGGGATTCTTTGGCTTTGGCAATGGAGTGTCAGTGAGTTGCATCACAACCTCTAGAATCGCAATCTCAGGTTCTTCAGGCTGAGGAATTTCTTGTTCCTCTGAGTGCGGTCGAGGATCGCAATAAAGAAGTTCATCGGTAGCTAGTGGCTGGAATTTCTTCATGGACGGATGAAGTGGGATGAGTTTCTTGAGCCCATTAGAATTGTTGGAGCAGGGGACTGAGGAATCTGTTGAATTGGGGTGAAGAGTGGAGAATTTGGATGCTGACTTTCCCAAAAGTCATCGTTCATCACTGGAGTTGTGCTTCCAATATCCACATCTTCTTCAATTTCCTCAACACCGGCCTCTTCAGCTGTGAACTGAGACATAGGCGAGGAAATGATTGGGGTTGAAGGGATTGCTTCCACTACAATTTCTTCATAAATCTACTCTGACGAAGGATCAGAATGATTTTCTTCATCAGATCCGCTTGGGATCTCATAATCTTCACCAAAAGGAACAAGGTCCTTTGATGGAATTGAGGAAATTGGAACAGCATCAATAGGATTTTCAAAGGAGCTGGTCATTGGCTTCATTTTCTTCGCGGCCGACGAATTTGGCCTTGGTGATGCTTTCCGTTTCTTCACCGCAGCTCGTTTCTGCAGCCTTGGTCTTCTTCACATCGAGGCAAATGGAAGAATTGGAGTTGGTGTTGGCGCAGGAGGAGCCGAGGAATCTGGTTGATTTTCCTCGGTATGGCCAATCTGATTTCCACGACTTGTTCGGTTTCTTGGTAGCGCCACTAGTGGATGCCACAGCAATTTCTTCAGCCGTGGAATGGGATCATCAGCCACGGAACTAGCATTTTCTTCAGCAGCCTGAACTTCATCAGTGGTCTTGTCATGTTCTTCGGTCGGTGGTGAGGCTCCGGCTGAGGAATTTCTTGTTGCGTTGGGGCTGCAACATTGGTGAATTTCTTCGTCGGGTTGATTTAATCGACTTTGGCTCCTTGCCAATCAGCATAGTATGAGTCAAATTTGTCTGAGGGCTTTGATGTCACCGCATCTTGATAAGTTCTTGATTGTCATTTTGACAACGTTTTTCTTCAGCTTTCTCCTTTACATCATGCGATTTCTTGATCTCTCTGGCCGTATCAAATTTCCATTTCTCCTCTTGGATGAAATGAGTCAGCATGTGATTTTGACCAGGTGTCAACTTGAAGTGAGGCATAGGAGTGTTTGGGTCCTTGTGCCAGAGATCAATGTAGTCTAGGATCGCTCTTGGATCCAATAAAGATGCACAGTGTGCCTTTGGCTCTAGCGGCCCTTTCTTGGTGGTCTCTGATGATTTCCGCAAGTTCATCATCATCAGCCTCATCATCTTCAGGTGATCTTGGAAGGCGACCTGTTTCTTCTTGGGACTTGGCCGAGGACCTCGTCCAATTGCGGGCCTTAGTCTTCAGCAGAGTCGGGCCAGATGAAGAATTTGGTGCGGTGAGGAACTTCTTTGAAACACCAGAGGCAATGGAGATGCTGCAGTCCTTTGGCACGTGGCGGATGCACAGTCTTGAGGACTTTGTCGGAACTTGAGGACTTTGTAGGAGCAGTGAGGACTTGGGAGGAGCAGGAGCAGCATGAGGAATTGGCCGTGAGGGCACAAATGAGAACTTGGCCGTGAGGGCACTGTTGGTGAAGCACTTGGCTTGTGCGGGCTTCTTTGCCATAGATTTTCTTGGCTTGATAGAGGCCTCGATGGCAGCAGATGTGAGTCCTCATTAAATTTCCTCACAGCCTCATTGGCTTGTCTTGCCAATTTGTCTTGGCGCTTGGCCCATTCTTCAGGAAAGTCCTCACCACGCTTGATGCTGGTGGGGTCAGCTTCTTGACCAGGTGCCAATGGAGCTCTTGGGCATGGAGGATTGAGAGCGAATTTCTTCTTGTACTTTGGATTTACATATCTGTACTCCCTCCATTCTTTTGCCCATCTCCTTTCAATCCTTTGAATGCGCACCTTGCGCTGATTTTTGTTTTCTTTGCCGAACTCGGCTTCATCAGGTGTGCAATAATCAGCATATATTTCCTTAGGGATCTCAAACGCAGTCATGACCTCAGGCCTCTTTCCTCCTTTCGGTGGCTTCTTTCCTTCTGCCATATTCTTCAGCTCAGGAATTTGAACAATCAAATTCTCTGAAGAAGTATGCAACTTTTCTTCGAGGAACGCTGCAAATGAGTTAAGTTGATGAGAACCTAGTGATTCAGCGGACATGAGTACCGTGAGCAGTATAGTTGCGTGGAATTTGGAGAGGTCATATGCGTTCTCAGAAGGTTTTTCAAAAAGAACTAGTTTGAGGAATTTGACCAGATGAGCCTTGAAGAATTTGACTAAGCGATCTTTGTCTTAGGTTCCAGAGTTGTATAGATCGAGGATCCACACAATTGAGGAATCTTGAAGAAAATCATTGCTTAGAGAAACGAATCAAGAGCATATTTTGTTTGAGGTGTTCATATGTGTGAAGATTTGAAGAATAAACACCTTTGAAGATTTTCGTGAAGGTTTGAGAATCAAAGCGAGTAATAAAAGTAACTTTTAATTACCCGAACTGAAGAACACGACGAACTGAGAAGAACAGATGAGAAGTTCGTCAGGTTAGATCTTCCACGCCCTAACTTGGCGGAGGAAGATAGCTACTGCGGCGGCGGAGTGAGGATTTCCACGGTCGGTAGCGATGCGTCGGCGACGAGGTCGAGGCGATGAAGCTCTTCCTCACCGGCTGACGATGCAGAGCGGGCGCGCTTAGGGTTTGAGATGCTCGGCGAGAGAGAGCGGTCGAGCCAGTAAAGGAAGTGAGGAAGGAGAGGGGTATATATAGCCACGGTGAAAAACTGTTCGCCCAAAGATTTTGGACGAACGTGCCCCTGACCCTTCTCATTCGCTTGACATGTGTCACCCACGTACTGAGTAGTGGAGATTGTGTTAGATCGTGGGTGAATAGATAAATCTATCGTGGAATGCGGAACGGTTTGAGCGGCAAAAACGAAAGTTTGGATAAGATCAGTTTTAAAGTTCCGTTCGCAATTTCTTCGGTGACAAGGACACAGTGAAGATTTTGAGCAGGTTTCAAATAGAACGCACATGAATAATTTGTGAATGGATTGGGTTGAGTATAGCATAGAGGGAAGGGTCCGATCACATTCACTTAGCGAAAAGCGACTTGAAGAAATAGCCATAAGTGAATCTTTGTAGAGGACATAAACCCCATATATATATATATATATATATATATATATATATATATATATATATATATATATATATATATATATATATATATATAGAGCCAATGAAGAAAAATGACGGAACTTGAGGAAGATTTTGCGAGTTGAAGAATTTGAACAATCGAGGAATTTCAAAAGCGAGGAAAAACTCAAATTGAAGATTTTCAACTTTGGTGGTGGCGTGACCCACCGTATAAGAATGATGATTTAAGACACCGCGTACAATTGTCGTAGGGTTCTGAGAATCAAATTCTTCATTAATTTCTTCACACTTGGAGTGTTATTCTTCATTGATTGAAGAAAAACGTTTCTTCATGTGTTGCACATCTAAGTCATCAATTTTGCATAAGTGTCAGGATGTGTGTCCTCTTCAAAGAACATTCGAAGATTCTAAGATATTTAGCTCACACCGCAACTTGCTAAATCTCTTCTCATCCAAGGGCTTTGTGAAGATATCCGCTAGCTGTTCTTCTGTCTTCACATGCTCGATGGAGATGTCGCCCTTCAACACATGATCACGAAGAAAATGATGACGAATTTGAATGTGCTTTGTCTTCGAGTCTTTGGCGGGTTGTGAGCAATCTTGATGGCACTCTCATTGTCACAAGAGAGAGGCACATTCTTCACGTTGATGCCGTAGTCCTTGAGAGTTTGCTTCATCCACGAAATTGAGCACAACAAGAGCCAGCGGACAATGTATTCAGCTTCCATGATGAAGCGGTGATATGCGATTCTGCTTTCTTCGAGGACCAACGGACCAAAGATCGTCGAGGAAATGACAAGTACCAGATGTTGACTTGCGGTCCACACGATCACCAAAGATAGTCGAGTCGTAATATCCAATGAGATCAAAAGTAGAGCCCTTGGGGTACCATAATCCTAGTGTTGGTGTGTGAGCTAGATATCGAAGAATATGCTTCACGACCTTATGGTGTGATTCCTTGGTGTAGCTTGAAATCGGGCACACATGGAAACACTAAGCATTATATCTGGCCTAGATGCACATAAGTACAATAGAGAACCAATCATGGAGCGGTATACCTTGTGATCGAAGTCAATACCATTTTCATCGATTGCATAGATGGCCATTTGTGGGCATAGGAATTCGACACCTTTGCAATCTTGCATGCCGAATTTCTTGAGGACATCTTTGAGGTATTTCTCCGAGATATGAATATGCCATTGTGTTGTTGTGAATTTGAAGACCTAAGAAGAATTTCAACTCTCCCATCATAGACATTTGATATTCTTCACTCATCATATAGGCAAATTCATCACTATAACGTTGGTCAAGACAGCCAAAGATAATATCATCAACATATATTTGGCACACAAACAGTTCACCATCATATGATTTAGTAAAGAGAGTAGGGTCGAGTGAACTGGTGTGAAGCCATTCTTCACGAAGAATTCCTTCAATGTATCATACCACGCTGTGGGGCCTATTTGAGACCATAGAGGGCCTTGTTGAGTCTCAAGACTTTGTCGAGATTCTTTGGATCTTCAAAACACAGGGGTTGAGTAACATATACTTCTTCCTCAAGCTTACTATTGAGGAATGCACTTTTTACATCCATTTGATATAAAGTGATATTATGATGGTTAGCATAAGCAAGTAATATGTGAATAGCCTCAAGTCTAGCAACAGGTGCAAAAGTTTCATCGAAATCAATTCCTTCAACCTGTGTGTAGCCTTGAGCTACAAGTCGTGCCTTATTCCTCACCACAAGGCCATTTTCATCTTGCTTGTTGCTGTAGATCCACTTTGTGCCAATGATATTATGCTTGCGAGGATCTGGACATTTGACCAGTTCGGACATTGTTGAGCTCGAATCGATGTAATTCTTCTTGCATGGCCTGAATCCACTCGGGCTCCGAAATGCTTCATCTACCTTGGTGGGCTCTGTGATAGAGACAAAAGCATAGTGCCCACAAAAGTTAGATAAATGTGAAGATTTTGAGCGTGTGAGAGGACTGGCGCTTCAATGTCATCGATGATCTTGTCAACTTGCACTTCTTTTTGCAACGCGAGGATGAGCTGGTTGTCGCCGAGGAATTTGATCATTTTCCTCGGCACCATTGTCTTCAACATTATCTTGAGTGCATCAGCCGACGTTCTTCATGTACAGAATGAATTCTTCAAGAGATTCTTCAAGAGGAATGACATCCTCGGTTGCCTTGAACTTGATAGATTCCCAGAGCTGGTTCATCTAACACAGAAGGTAGGTGCTCTCTTTGCGAGCCATTAGTTTCATCGAACCGCACATCTACAGTATCAACAATCTTGTGAAGAGCGATGTTGAAGACTCTGTAGGAGTGCGAGTCCTTTCCATAACCAAGCATAAAACCTCCATGTGCTTTCGGTGCAAATTTAGAACTGTAATGAGGATCTCTAATCCAGCATTTAGCACCGAAGACTTTGAAATAACTCACATTGGGTTTCTTGTCAGTGAGGAGTTCATAGGCAGTCTTCTTGAAGAATTTGTGAAGATACACTCTGTTGATGATGTGGCACGCGGTATCTATTGCTTCAATCCAAAAAGCGACTAGGCGTTTGTATTCATCAAGCATAGTGCGAGCCATCTCAACAAGAGTTCTCGTTCTTGCGCTCCACGACGCCATTTCTTTGAGGAGTATAGGGAGCAGATAACTCATGAGTAATACCAAGTTCATCAAGATAGGCATCAAGACCGGAATTCTTGAACTCAGTTCCATTGTCACTCTGATGTGTTTGATCTTCACACCAAAGTTAGTTGAAGCCCTCGAGGAAAATCGTTTGAAGACTTCTGCACTTCATTTTGTAAGTAACAATGTGTACCCATGTGTAACGAGAGTAATCATCAACAATAACAAAGCCATATAGAGATGCATCATTAGTGACTGCTGAGTAATGATTAGGACCAAAGAGGTCCATGTGAAGCAATTCAAGGGACGAGTAGTGGTCATGATAGTCTTATTTGGATGCTTGGCCTTGGTCATTTTCCAGCTTCACGGGCTCCACACAAGTGATCCTTGAGGAATTTGACATTCTCAATGCCAATGACATGCTTCTTTTTGCAAGCGTGTGCAAATTCCTCATGCCTGCATGACCAAGTCGCCGATGCCATAGCCAATATACGAAGCTTTTGCAAGTAGACACACGGCTGGTTGTGGTCGGTAGAGAAATCAACAATATACAAGTCTCCTCTCCTAAAGCCTTCAAGACTTTGGAATTGTCAGCTTCCATAATCACAACACAACGATACTTGCCAAAGATAACAACCATATCAAGATCACAAAGCATTGAGACTGACATGAGGTTGTATCCTAAGGACTCAACAAGCATGACTTTGTCCATGTGTATGTCCTTAGAGATCGCAACCTTACCAAGACCAAATACCTGGATTTTGTCTTTGTCAGCAAAGATGATATGCTTCAGATGTGACGGTGATAAGGGAGCATCCATCAATAGATTCTTGTCACCTTTGATGTGATTTGTACATCCACTATCGAGGACCCACTCATTGGCTTTGGGTTGATCATCCTGCAGATGAATTAGTGCAACTTACGATCTCATATACTTCATCAGTGAAGAATATGATATCAATTTCATCAGATGAATTTCATCAGGCAGTATAACAGAGAAGCAGTGTGAGGACGTGTGAAATGAAAGTTCATTTCTTCATGATTTGCCTGCGTCCTTTCACGCAATTTTGTTAGGCCCCCAGCAAATTTTTCAGACGTTTAAAGCACGTCTGGAGACCTGACCCTGCAGAAGAGGTTAGTTCTTTTTCTTCACCACCCACATCTGAAGGGGTGGCAAAGAGTTCATCACTCTGCGAGCACCATATGAGAATGGTGGCATAGAGGCCAATCCATTTCGTTTCACATAAGAGGGGTTAGGGTAAGCATAGAAATTCTTCGAGGACTTATGAACATATTGGTTTGAAGAATAATGCACATATTCATAGCCCTTAGCTCTACCTCATGTAAAATGTAGTTGTTAGCACGATGATAATCATATGAGGACTTTGATCCTTTTGAGGAATTTGATCCACGTGAGGAATTTGGTCCGTATGAGGACTTGGATCCATATGAAGAATTTGGTCCATATGAAGAGTTTGAACTGGGGTTCCTATTCTTCACAGGTGGTTTCATGAGGACATTCACGAAGACTTTCAAGGCACTTCTTGGGAACCCAGATTTTCTTCATAGGGGAACCGTTCCTGCAGTTAGTGCCAACATATCTAGCAAATACTTCACCATTCTGATTTTTGAACAGTTTATAGTTGGAGTCAAATGACTCATCAGAAGAATGAGGAGATTCGCATGTAAAGCCAGATAAGTTTGATGGATCAACTGGAGGTCCCTTTGCAGCAACCCATGAGGTTTTGGGATACTGCTCAGGCTTCCAATATGTTCCATCAGCATTGAGTTTCCTCTCAAAGGCAATACCCTCTTTCCTAGGGTTCCCGTTGAGGATCTGCTTTTTAAGCACATCACAAAGAGTCTGATGCCCTTTGAGGCTTTTGTACATGCCTGACATGTACAATTCCTTCAGCCCTGCATCGTCAGTGATACTAGCAATGTCCTCAGATGAGGAATTAGTGATAGCAGAGGCAGGTGAAGAATTTGTAACGGTTGAAGCATTTGAACATTCAGGTGAAGAATTAGCAGATTCACGTTCAATGCACTTTAAGCATGGAGGAACAAATTCTTCCTGAGAAGCGCTGATTTGTTGAGCAAGTAATGAATTGCGCTCCTTCTGAAGATCTTCATAACTCACTTTTAGCTTCTCATGATCTTGCTTTCTTTGAAGAAATTCATAAGAAAGTTTCTCATGATCAGACAAGAGAGTGTTATGATGACCTTGAAGGCTGTCAAACCTAGACTGAAGTCTCTGAAGATTTTCAGTCAGGGCTTTAGTGTGATCCATTTCTTCACCTAACATATCATCACTTTTATCTACATGTTTTGAACCTTTTCAAAAGCCCTTTGTTGTTTTACAGCAATCTTAGCAAGTTTTGAGTAACTGGGCTTTAGATCTTCATCAGATTCATTTTCACTAGATTCAGAGGAGGTATATTTGAGTACCTTGGCACCCTTTGCCATGAAGCAATAGGTGGGAGCGTAGTCATCACTATCTTCATCAACTTTGTTGGTGAGGTCATTTTCTTCAGATTTGAAGATGGACTTCTTGTGAAAGCGATGGCGAGAGCTAGACTCGCCACACCGTAATCAGATTCTTCTGATGCCTCCTCTTCCTCATGTTCCTCAGATTCAGCTTCAGAGTCCATTTCCTTGCCAATGAATGCCCGAGCCTTTTTGGAGCTGCTCTTCTTGTGAGAAGAAGGCTTTGAGGATTTTGATGATGAAGATTTCGACGATTTCTTCTTCTTCTTAGCGTCATCAGAACTGTAATCCTTGTATTTCTTCTTCTTTAATTCCTTTTCCCACTGAGGACAATCTTGGATGTAGTGACCAGTTTCTTGCATTTGTGGCAAAGTCTTCTCTTATAGTCACTGGATGAGGAATCACTGCTCCTTGAGGATTTTGCAAAGCGACCACGTCTTGAGAACTTCTGGAATTTCTTCACAAGCAGTGCTAGCTCCTAGCTCAATTCTTCAGGATCTCCAAGGCTACTACCAGAGTCTTCACAATCAGATTCAGACACAGCCTTGGCCTTCAGGGCACGTGATTTTCCATAGCTAGAACCATAGAGATCTCTCTTTTCAAATAGCTGGAACTCATGAGTATTTAGCCTCTCGAGGATATCACCGGATCAAGTGACTTGTAGTCAGCACGCTCTTGTATCATCGGTGCGAGTATCAAATGAGGAATCAAGCGATCTCAACAATTTCTTCACCACCTCATGGTCGGTGATGTCGATTAGCACTAAGCGCTTGAAGCTCATTTGAGATGTCGATGAGGCGATCGAAGGTTTGTTGAACATTTTCGTTGTCGAGTCTTTTGAAGCGGTTGAAGAGATTGCGAAGAACATCAACTCGAGAGTCACGCTGAGTTGAGACTCCTTCATTTACTTTGGACAGCATGTCCCAGATGAGCTTGGCAGTTTCCAAAGCACTCACTCTTCCATATTGTCCTTTGCTCAGATGGCCACATATGATATTCTTCGCTTGAGAATCGAGTTGCTTGAATCTCTTCACATCGGCAAGATTCGGAGAAGGTGTGGTGAGGGAACACCATTTTCCACAACATACCGTAGATCATTGTCAATTGCCTCAAGATGCATTCGCATCTTGTTCTTCCAATAGGGGTAGTCCGTCCCATCAAAGGTAGGACACCCTGCCGAGACCTTGATCATACCTGCGGTCGACATAACTAAAACTCCAGGTGGTTAAACCAAAATCACACAGAACAAGGGAGTACCTTGCTCTGATACCAATTGAAAGTGCATTATATCGACTAGAGGGGGGTGAATAGGTGATTTTTATGAATTCTTCACTAAGGAATTTGTCGGTGAGGAAATTCCTTAGAGAAGAACTACTTGCAGCGGAATAAGTACTCAGAAGTAAGCATAAGAGAATGCGGGCATGGTCATCATGATGAAATGAAGACAAACAAAGAGTACAGAAAGCGTAAACACAGGATAGCACAAGATGAAGACAAATAGACTGAAGAAATTGAACTGAGGAAATTGAGAAAGTCTTCAGTCAAAGTCTTCAAATATAGATATGAATGAACACTCCACACAGTAATGAGGAAATGAAAGGGTTGAGGAAATAGAACCAGTTAGGTTGGTGAAGACAATGATTTGGTAGACCAGTTCCAACTGTTGTCTTAGTTGTACATCTGGTTGGAGCGGCTGAGTATTTAAACTCGAGGACACACAGTCCCGGACACCCATCGGCCGAAAGCACGCAGCTCAGACACCAAGTCCTCACGTATTCTCCTTGAACTAAGGTCACACAGACCTCGTCCAATCACTGTGGTAAGTCTTGGCGACTTCCAAACCTTCACAGACTTGGTCACTCGGCGATCCACAATTCCTCTTGGATGCTCTAGACCATGACGCCTAACCGTCTGGAAGAAGCACAGTCTTCAAAGGTAACAAGCGCCCGGATCCACGCAGGATCAATCTCTTGATGATGCTCAATCACTTTGGGTTTGTAGGGGTTTGGTTTTGGGTTTTCCTCACTCGATGATTTTCGCTCAAAGTCCTCGGAGGATGGGTTGCTCTCAAATGACAAGTGTCAAGTTCTCTCGGAGCAGCCAACCAGCTAGTGGTTGTAGGGGGCGGCTATTTATAGCCTAGGGAGCAGCCTGACATGATAAGACATAAATTCCCTTCAATGATATGACCGTTAGGTGGATAAGATATTTTGGGACAGCTGGCCAAGAAGACGGCAATCTGATCGGAAATTTGACTCTCAAATTCCTCGGGGCTATCATGTTCCTCATCGTAGGCAATCCGCACTAGCGAATTCCTAACTCCTCGGTAACACCTCGTGAAATGTAAGAACTTCGTCTCTATCATCGAAGAAATTGACTGAACTGTATGAGATTTCCAAAGGCTTCACTCGAAGGATTGGTAGGTGTAGGATTTTGAGTTGAGCATCACATGGAAATTTTTCCTTAATATTTCCTCAACCCCCTTTAACAGTACGGTGTTTCCTATGACTCAATAAAGAGAAAACGAAACTACGAAAACAAAAGTCTTCACGCTTCATGTTCCTCAAATGAATACCAAGTCTTCAAGGTCACACCAATTTCTTCACTTTCATAGTCTTGAAAGTCTTCGTAATATCAAAGTCTTCATCGAAGAACTTCATTTTTAGGGTCAACCTTCACTGTAAATATCAAACTCCTCATAGACTTATAGACCTGTGTACACTCATAAACACATTAGTCCCTTAACCTATAAGTCTTCAATACACCAAAATCACTAAGGGGCACTAGATGCACTTACAAGCGCCTCCACCACCTCTGCCCCAAGACGACGCCCTGGCGCCAAGGCGCTGCTCCCACGCGACCACGCGTCCCGGCGCCCAGCGTGAAGAAAGAAGCTGCCAAGAAGTCCCTCGACCGCAAGAGAATGCTTCGCCACTCGTCGCACCGCCGCGCCAGGATCGTCCGCCGCGGCAGGACCCCGTGCCGCTTGCTGTGGCGGCACGTGGGCCTCAAGACCAAGCTCCACCTCCAAGACGGGCCCTGGCGACCATGGCCGGCTGTCGCGCCTTCACCCCCGAGCTGCATAGTGTGTCCTGGTCGGGCAAGTTCAAGCCGGATCTGCCTCCTCGCTATGACGGCACCCCCGACCCCGCGGAGTTCCTGCAGCTCTACGAGCTGAGTATCGAGGCGGCCAACGGCGACGAGAAAGTCATGGCGAACTGGTTCCCTATGGCACTGAAAGACAGCGCCCGTTCGTGGCTCCTTAACCTGCCTCCAGGCTCGATCTCCTCCTGGGACGAGATGCGCGACCGCTTCGTCGCCAACTTCCAGGGCACTCGCGACCGCCCGCCGGCCGCGGGTGACCTGCGCCGCGTCAAGCAACAACCAGGGGAGACCCTCCAGAAGTTCATCCAGCGCTTCAACAACATTCGTCTCAAGATCCCCAAGGTGACGGACGAGGCCATCATCTCCGTGTTCTCCGATGGCGTCCGTGACGTCAAGATGAAGGAAGAGCTCGCTATCCACGAGGAGCTGAGCACATCTCAGGAGCTGTTCAACCTGGCAACCAAGTGCGCAAGAGCTGAGGAAGGGCGCCTCTCCCTCCTCGAGTTGCCGGCTGCGGACCCGGAGGAGAAGAAAGCCAAGGCCAAGGACGTGAAGCGCAAGGGAGCAGCCGTGCTCGCAGCGGAGCCGGACACCAAGCAAGGCAGAGACCAGCCCGAGTCGTCCAAGAGCAGCCGACCGTTCTGCGCCTTCCTCAACCTGAATACCCACAACAGCAGCGACTGTCAAGAGCTCAGAGACATTCGTGAAGGACGCGTCGGTCGACGCCCCGAGCGCGGCGACCGGGGCTACGGCTGAGGAGGAGGACGTGGTGGCGGGCGCTGGGACGACCGTGGCCCGCGTCAGGAGTGGCGCGACCGGCCTCGTGAGGACCGCTGGCAGGATCATCCTCGCGAGGGCGCCTGGAGGGACCAGCCTCGTGAGGATCTCCCTCAGGGCAACGCCGGTCTCCCCCCGCTACCGCCACCACTAAGAAGGAATGATGACCACCATTAGGACGAGGGGGCTGGGGGCTTCCAGGAGTCGCCGCTATCGCCTACATCTTGGGCGGAGCCTCGGCCCTAGCCTCGCAGCGTATCTTCAAACAGTTTGCTCGTGAAGTGAATGCAGTCCTCCCCAAGCTTGAGGCCACGCGCTCGCTCAGGTGGTCCCAGTGCGCCATCACCTTCGACTCGGCAGATCAGCTCAAGTGTGCAGCCACCGCTGGCGCCCTCCCGATGCTTTCTTCACCAGTCATCAGCAACGTGCAAGTCACCAAGACCCTCATCGACGGTGGCGCAGCGCTCAATGTCCTGTCAGTCGACACGTTCGACAACCTCCATGTGCCATATGACCAGCTTCAGCCTACCAAGCCTTTCTCATGAGTGACCGACGGTTTCACCACACCGATAGGGCAGGTCCGCCTCCCTGTCACCTTCGGTGAACGCAAGAACTACCGCACCGAGCTCGTCGACTTCGACGTCGTGCACATCCGTCTGGCGTACAATGCCATCCTCGGGTATCAAGCCCTGGCTAAGTTCATGGCGGTGACCCATCACGGCTACAACGTCCTCAAGATGCCAGGAAGCGGCGGAATCATCACGGTCCCATGCGAATAAAGAGACGCGGTGTGCTCCCTCGAGCGTGTCTTTCAAGCTACATCAATCAATGATCCCGACAGCAAGGGCGAGGGCTCTCCAGAGGCCATCTCCAAGAAGAAGAAGAAGAAGTTGCGCCGTGCCGGACCTCAGGAGGGCGGTATCGCAGCTGGAACCTCGTCAGGATCAGCGCCCGCTCCAGGGGCGCCTCCCTCCAACGCATAGGAAGGCGCGCCTGATACGTCTTCAACGTATCTATAATTTTTGATTGCTCCATGCTACTTTATCTAGTGTTTTGGACAATATTGGGCTTTATTTTCCACTTTTATATTACTTTTGGGACTAACCTATTAACCGGAGGCCTAGCCCAGATTTGTTGTTTTTGCCTATTTCAGTATTTCGAAGAAAAGGGATATCAAACGGAGTCAAAACGGAACGAAGTCAACTGGAGAAGTTATTTTTGGAAGGAAACCCACCTGATGGACTTGGACCCCACGTCGGAAGATACGGAGGTTCTCACGAGGGTGGGGCGCCCACCCCCTAGGGTGCGCCCCACGCCTCGTGGGGCCCCGTAGCTCCACCAACGCATCCTTTCACCCATATATACCTCGTACACTAAAACTTCCGGAACAGAAGATAGATCAGGAGTTCCGCCGCAAGCCTCTGTAGCCACCAAAAACCAATCGGGACCCTGTTTGGCACCATGCCGAGGGGGAACCCTCACTGTGGCCATCTACATCATCCGGCGCTCTCCATGATGAGGAGGGAGTAGTTCACCCTCGAAATTTGAGGGTATGTACCAGTAGCTATGTGTTTGATCTCTCTCTCTCTCATGTTCTTGATTTGGCACGATCTTGATGTATCCCGAGCTTTGCTATTGTAGTTGGATCTTACGATGTTTCTCCCCGTCTACTCTCTTGTGATGAATTGAGTTTCCCCTTTGAAGTTATCTTATCGGATTGAGTCTTTTATGAGAACACTTGATGTATGTCTTGCCGTGTTTATCTGTGGTGACAATGGGATATCATGTGCCACTTGATGTATGTTTTGGTGACCAACTTGCGGGTTCCGCCCATGAACCTATGCATAGGGGTTGGCACACGTTCTTGACTCTCCGGTAGAAACTTTGGGGCACTCTTTGAAGTACTTTGTGTTGGTTGGATGAATCTGAGATTGTGTGATGCATATCGTATAATCATGCCCACGGATACTTGAGGTGACAATGGAGTATCTAGGTGACATTACGGTTTTGGTTGATTTGTGTCTTAAGGTGTTATTCTAGTACGAACTCTTTTATAGATTGATCCGAAAGAATAACTTTGAGGTGGTTTCGTACCCTACCATAATCTCTATGTTTGTTCTCCGCTATTAAGGGCTTCGGAGTGACTCTTTGTTGCATGTTGAGGGATTGTTATACGATCTATCTATGTTATTATTGTTGAGAGAACTTGCACTAGTGAAAGTATGAGCCCTAGACCTTGTTTCCTATCATTGCAATACCGTTTACGCTCACTTTTACCACTTGTTACCTTGCTTTTTTTATTTTCAGATTACAAATACCTATTTCTACCATCCATATTGCACTTGTATCACCATCTCTTCGCCGAACTAGTACACCTATACAATTTACCATTGTATTGGGTGTGTTGGGGACACAAGAGACTCTTTGTTATTTGGTTGCGGGGTTGCTTGAGAGAGACCATCTTCATCCTATGCCTCCCACGGATTGATAAACCTTAGGTCATCCACTTGAGGGAAATTTGCTACTGTCCTACAAACCTCTGCACTTGGAGGCCCAACAACGTCTACAAGAAGAAGGTTGTGTAGTAGACATCAAGCTCTTTTCTGGCGCCGTTGTCGGGGAGGCTAGGTAAGTTAAGGTATATCTTTAGATCTTGCAATCTAATCTTTTTGTTTCTTGTTTTAGCACTAGTTTAGTTTATAAAAGAAAACTACAAAAAAATGGAATTGTGTTTGTCTCATACGCTTCATCTTTTTAATATCTTCCGTGAGAATGATGGAAAGGAAAATTGTGCTCAATTGCTAGAAGAAGAATTCTTTAAAATGCTTGGTACTAAATCTTTGAATAATGAGCATGATTGCAATGTTGTTAGTATAAACTCTTTGAATATCCATAGTACTAATGATGATTGCTCTAGTCATGATGAAAATATCTCTTATAAGCATGTCAACTTTTGTGGAGTGCATATTTTCATTAACACACCAAATAAAGAAGATATATATTGCAAGAGGCATAAGTACTTAGAAACCAAATTGTTGCAAGAAGAGCTAGATGAATGTGCTGAAAGATTCAATATTTTTCATGCCCCTTGTGAACTTTGCAATGAACATGGTCATTTAAAGCTCCAATGCTATTTGTTTCATGATCAAGTCGTGTCCAAATATTGTGATAATTTGATTACCCTTGAGCATCATAAAGAACTTAGCCTTCTTTTGGGTTATGAAGAAATGAAAGCATTATAACTGAGGGTATTCCAAAATTTAATCTTGATAAAATTCTTGATTTTGATCTAGAAAAGATTTATACGTATTGTGCGGTGAAATGCATTGAAAATCCTTATATTGCCAATTACCTAAAGAAAAGAAAGAAAATATAAGATGATGAGAATACTAATGAACGGAAGAGACTTCCCAATATCCTCCTATTATTTCTTATGATGAATCAGGTAACGAAGAGGAGCTTTCTATTCAACCAATCTCATCAATAAGGAGCTCAAAGAGGAAGGTTGAACCCACACATAATGTGAAGAAGAAAAGGAAAAGAAGGGGCAACAAAGGTAAAAAAGGTATCCCTCCCAAATGATGTTGCTCCTACTACTCATTGTGATGATGATAATTGCTTTACTATTGGTGATATCCATATTTTCAACGATGAGAGTGATTATGCTTATGATATGAAAGGGCCCAAGCTTGGGGAAGCTATGTTTGATGAGAATGAAATATTTGAGAATATAATTGCTGAAATTAATTTTTGTCCCAAGCTTGGGGATGCTATGTTTATTGAAGATGATATTTTTAGCATCCCAAGTTTTGATATGCAAAGTTGTTTTGATGAAAGCATGCCTCCTATTTATGATGATTATATTGATGAAGGTGGGTTTGGAAGAGTGTCAACTTTAGGAAGTAGTGATCCCACTATTTTGGAGGATGTTGAATCTTATTGTGATGAACATGAAAGTGGATTTGGAAGAGTGTCAACTTTATTTAGAGATGATTCCACTATTTCGGAAGAGGTTCCAATTGATTATGAGAACAAAGTTGCTATCTATGATGATTATTGTGATGACTTGTATGCTATTAGGAATAATGATAACCATGAAACTTGTCATCATGATTTTAATTTTCTATTGGATTATGCCTCACATGATAATTATTTTGTTGAATTTGCTCCCACTACTATTCCGAATGAGAAGAATTTTGCTTATGTGGAGAGTAGTAAATTTTCTATGCAAGTAGATCATGAAAAGAATGCTTTAGGTGATGGTTATATTGTTGAATTCATTCATGATGCTACTGAAAATTATTATGAGGGAGGAACATATGCTTGTATGAATTGCAATAATATCAAGTTTCCTCTCTATGTGCTTAAATTTTTGAAGTTATGCTTGTTTTGTCTTCCTAAGCTTGTTGATTATTGTTCCCATAAGTTGTTTTCTCACAAAATCCCTATGCATAGGAAGTGGGTTAGACTTAAATGTGCTATTCATATTCTTCGAGATGCTCTCTTTATGTTTCAATTCCTATTTTTTATGTGAGCATCATTGAAATCATCATGCCTAGCTAGGGGCGTTAAACGATAGAGCTTGTTGGGAGGCAACCCAATTTTATTTTAGTTTCTTGCTTTTGTCCTGTTTAGGAATAAATAATCCATCTAGCTTCTGTTTAGATGAGGTTTTGTGTTTTAATTAGTGTTTGTGCCAAGTAGAACCTTTGGGAAGACTTGGGTGAAGTCTTTATGATCATGCTGTAAAAAACAGAAACTTTAGCTCTCACGAGATTAGCTTCAACTTTTTACTGGAGAGTGATATTTAGTTGATTCTTTTTGAAGATGATTACTAAAGAAATTACTCAGGTCCACCAATTTATTTTAGAATTTTTGGAGTTCCAGAAGTTTGCGTTAGTTACAGATTACTACAGACTGTTCTGTTTTTGACAGATTCTGTTTTCATTGTGTTGTTTGCTTATTTTAATGAATCTATGGCTAGTAAAATAGTTTATAAACCATATAGAAGTTGGAATACAGTATGTTTAACACCAATATAAATAAATAATTATTTCATTACAATACCTTGAAGTGATGTTTTGTTTTCTTTCCCTAACGGAGCTCACGAGTTTTCTGTTAAGTTTTGTGTTGTGAAGTTTTCAAGTTTTGGGTAAAGATTCGATGGACTATGGAATAAGGAGTGGCAATAGCCTAAGCTTGGGGATTCCCAAGGCACCCAAGGTAATATTCAAGGATAACCAAGCATCTAAGCTTGGGGATTCCCCGGAAGGCATCCCCTCTTTCGTCTTCGTTCATCGGTAACTTTACTTGGAGCTATATTTTTATTCACCACATGATATGTGTTTTGCTTGGAGTGTCATTTTATTTTGTTAGTATTTGCTTGATGTTAATTAGATTAATGTTTTGCATCTTTATTTTCAATAAAAAAGTCAAGGATAGCCTTTGCCATGCTTATTTTGCTACTATACATGTTGCTGTTTGAAAACTGAAAGTTTACCGCTGTTGCAAAATTTACCTAGAAAAGTCAGAGAGTGGTATAATGTTGAATATTTTTTCATATTGATATCTGATAAATTTATTACAGTGGGAGTTTTATTTCATAATTTTTGGAGTTAGGGAAGTATTGATACTCTTGCATTCTTTACAGACTGTACTGTTTTGGCAGATTGCTGTTATGTTTGCATTGTTTGCATATGTTTGCTTGTTTAATGATTCTATTTAAGGATAGGAGTATTAAATATGCAGAGGAATTTAGTATGAAATGTTGAATAATAATTTTAGTTAGTTGTTACAGTAGAAAATGATAAGGTTTTGCATTGGTTTATACTAACCTATCTCACGAGTTCTTGTTGAGTTTGTTGTGAATGAAGCTTTTGATAAAAAGAGAAACCATGATATGAGAAGAATTAAGGAGACACAAAAGTTCAAGCTTGGGGATGCCCAAGGCACCCCAAGATAATATTTCAAGAAGTCTCAAGCATCTAAGCTTGGGGATGCCCCGGTAGGCATCCCACCTTTCTTCTTCAACAACTATCGGTTAGTATCGGTTGAGCCTAAGTTTTTGCTTCTTCACATGAGTTATGCTATACTTGCAATGTCATTTTATTTAGATTTGCTTGCTGTTTGAATAAAATACCAATATATAAAATTCTTATATGGGAGAGTCTTCACATAGTTGTATAATTATTCGACTACTCATTGATCTTCACTTATATATTTCGGAGTAGTTTGTCATTTGCTCTAGTGCATCACTTATATCTTTTAGAGCATGGTGGTTGTTTTATTTTGAAGAAATAGATGAACTCTCATGCTTCACTTATATTATTTTGAGAGTCTTAAATAGCATGGTAATTTTCTTAAATAATACTAATATGCTAAGCATACAAGATTTGTAAAAATTATTATGAGTGTGTTGAATACTATGAGAAGTTTGATACTTGATAATTGTTTTGAGATATGGAGGTAGTGATATTAAAGTAATGCTAGTTGGGTGATTATGAATTTAAATAATGCGTGTATTGAAGTTAGAAAGTCCCGTAGCATGCACGTATGGTTAAAGTTGTGTAACAAATTTGAAACATGAAGTGTACCTGGCTTGTGCATCCTTATGAGTGGCGGTCGGGGACGAGCGATGGTCTTTCCTACCAATCAATCCCCCTAGGACCATGCGCGTAGCACTTGGTTTTTGATGACTTCTAAATTTTTGCAATAAGTATGTGAGTTCTTTATGACTAATGTTGAGTCCATGGATTATACGCACTTTTACCTTTCCGCCTTTGCTAGCCTCTTGATGCATGCATTGCCCTTTCTCACATTGAGAGTTGGTGCAAACTTCACGGTGCATCCAAACCCCGTGATATGATACGCTCTATCACACATAAACCTCCTTATATCTTCCTCAAAATAGCCACCATACCTACCTATTATGGCATTTCCATAGCCATTCCGAGATATATTGCCATGCAACTTTCCACCGTTGTTCATCATCATCATGACATACATTACTTTTGTCATAGTGCCATTGCATGATCATGTAGTTGACATCGTATTTGTGGCAAAGCCACCATGCATTATTTTTCATACATGTCACTCTTGATTCATTGCACCATCCCGGTACACCGCCGGAGGCATTCATATAGAGTCATATCTTGTTCTAGTTTCGAGTTGTAATCCTTATGTTGTAATCAATAGAAGTGTGATGATCATCATTATTAGAGCATTGCCCAAAAAAAGAGAAAGGCCAAAAAGAAAAAAAGAAAGGCCCAAAAAAAGAAAATAAATAAAAAGGGCAATGTTACTATCCTCTTTTTCCACACTTGTGCTTCAAAGTAGCACCTTGTTCTTCACGTAGTAAGTTTCATATATTGTGCTTCAAAGTAGCACCTTGTTCTTCATGTAGTGAGTCTCATATATTGTGCTTCAAAGTAGCACCATGTTTTTCATATAGTGAGTCTCATAAGTTGTCTTTTTATACTAGTGGGAATTTTTCATTATAGAACTTGGCTTGTATATTCCTACGATGGGCTTCCTTAAATGCCCTAGGTCTTCATGAGCAAGCAGGTTGGATGCACACCCACTAGTTTTCTTCTGTTGAGCATTCATAGCTCTAGTGCATCCGTTGCATGGCAATCCCTACTCCTCATGTTGACATCAATTTATGGGCATCTCCATAGCCCGTTGATTATCCTCGTCAATGTGAGACTTTCTCCTTTTTTGTCTTCTCCACACAATCCCCATCATCATATTCTATTCCACCCATAGTGCTATATCCATGGCTCACACTCATGTATTGCGTGAAGATTGAAAAAGTTTAAGATTATTTAAGTATGAAACAATTGCTGGGCTTGTCATCGGGGGTATAGAAGTTGGGAACATCTTTGTGTGACGAAAATGAAGCATAGCCTAACTATATGATTTTGTAGGGATGAACTTTCTTTTGCCATGCTATTTTGAGCAGACATGATTACTTTGATTAGTATGCTTGAAGTATTATTATTTTTATGTCAATATTAAACTTTTGTCTTGAATCTTTCGGATCTGAATATTATACCACAATTAAGAAGAATTACATTGAAATTATGCCAAGTAGCACTCCACATAAAAAATTATCTTTTTTATCATTTACCTACTCGAGGACGAGCAGGAATTAAGCTTGGGGATGCTTGATACGTCTCCAACATATCTATAATTTTTGATTGCTCCATGCTACTTTATCTAGTGTTTTGGACAATATTGGGCTTTATTTTCCACTTTTATATTACTTTTGGGACTAACCTATTAACCGGAGGCCCAGCCCAGATTTGCTGTTTTTTGCCTATTTCAAAGATTTGAAAAAAGGAATATCAAACGGAGTCAAAACGGAATGAAATCAACTGGAGAAGTTATTTTTGGAAGGAAACCCACCTGATGGACTTGGACCCCACGTCAGAAGATACGGGAGGTGCTCACGAGGGTGGGGGCGCCCCCACCCTCCTAGGGCGCGCCCCCTGCCTCGTGGGGCCCCCGTAGCTCCACCGACGTACTCCTTTCACCCATATATACCTATGTACCCTAAAACTTCCAGAACAGAAGATAGATTGGGAGTTCCGCCGCCACAAGCCTCGGTAGCCACCAAAAACCAATCGGGACCCTGTTCCGCAAGACTCACGGAGGGGGAACCTCACTGTGGCCATCTTCATCATCCC
Organism: Aegilops bicornis; assembly: GCA_021605145.1. Lineage (NCBI taxonomy): Eukaryota > Viridiplantae > Streptophyta > Magnoliopsida > Poales > Poaceae > Aegilops > Aegilops bicornis. The sequence goes on from CM038669.1 coordinate 179,188,130, forward strand.
GGCGCTCTCCATGACGAGGAGGGAGTAGTTCACCCTCGGGGCTGAGGGTATGTACCAGTAGCTATATGTTTGATCTCTCTCTCTCTCTCTCGTGTTCTTGATTTGGCACGATCTTGATGTATCCCGAGCTTTGCTATTGTAGTTGGATCTTATGATGTTTCTCCCCCTCTACTCTCTTGTGATGAATTGAGTTTCCCCTTTGAAGTTATCTTATCGGATTGAGTCTTTTATGAGAACACTTGATGTATGTCTTGCCGTGTTTATCTGTGGTGACAATGGGATATCATGTGCCACTTGATGTATGTTTTGGTGACCAACTTGCGGGTTCCGCCCATGAACCTATGCATGGGGGTTGGCACACGTTCTTGACTCTCCGGTAGAAACTTTGGGGCACTCTTTGAAGTACTTTGTGTTGGTTGGATGAATCTGAGATTGTGTGATGCATATCGTATAATCATGCCCACGGATACTTGAGGTGACAATGGAGTATCTAGGTGACATTAGGGTTTTGGTTGATTTGTGTCTTAAGGTGTTATTCTAGTACGAACTCTTTTATAGATTGATCCGAAAGAATAACTTTGAGGTGGTTTCATACCCTACCATAATCTCTACGTTTTTTCTCCGCTATTAGTGGCTTCAGAGTGACTCTTTGTTGCATATTGAGGGATTGTTGTACGATCTATCTATGTTATTATTGTTGAGAGAACTTGCACTAGTGAAAGTATGAGCCCTATGCCTTGTTTCCTATCATTGCAATACTGCTTACGCTCACTTTTACCACTTGTTACCTTGCTGTTTTTATATTTTCAGATTACAAATACCTATTTCTACCATCCATATTGCACTTGTATCACCATCTCTTCGCCGAACTAGTGCACCTATACAATTTACCATTGTATTGGGTGTGTTGGGGACACAAGAGACTCTTTGTTATTTGGTTGCAGGATTGCTTGAGAGAGACCATCTTCATCCTACGCCTCCCACGGATTGATAAACCTTAGGTCATCCACTTGAGGGAAATTTTCTACTGTCCTACAAACCTCTGCACTTGGAGGCCCAACAACGTCTACAAGAAGAAGGTTGTGTAGTGACATTAGCGCCCAGCGCGCTCCTTGGGCAGGGCTCGGGGGCTCTCTTCTGGAGGGCCTCGAACCTTGCCAACCTCACGAGGGAGGCGCTTGGGCACCACTTGGAGGCGTGCTTCATGGCATGTTTCCCTCATGAGGTCACAGGGCGAGGAGCGCCCACCGCTCAGGAGTTCATCACCAAGACCACTCAAGAACTGCAAGACGCAAGGGCCATGCGCAGCGACCACCGCTTGCGAGGCGCAGCTCCCCATCCAGGCGAGGATGCCGGGCTGCGCGTCTGCATCGACGTCCCAGGGCTCAACGGGGCCGCATCTCAGAGCCTTTATGGCCTTCGCGCGTGGGCTGTTGCGAGGGTCCGCCACGTAGCTACGTTCGCATGCCTTTCGGCCTACCGAGCGTGTTGTCAGCCTATCAGCGCAACTTGCATCGCATCCTGACAGCTCAGGAGGCCAGGCACCACGCCGTCCTGGCAGAGATGGAGACGGTCCTCGGGGAACAACCTGAGCCCCCAGAGCCTCCTGAGGCTCAGGGCCCCAGTGGCTCGTGAGGAGCAACCCCTTCACTGCGCACCTTCAGCTGCCCCAACTCTCCTTCGTCAACAGAACTAGGCGACATTTTCCAAGTTCATTCAGCTGGGAGCGCCCCTCGGGCTGCATCATTCCCAGGCCGCGTAGGTCCGTCCCTGTGGCATGTATCCATTTTTCTTCATGTCTTTAGCTTACCTTGCTGGGGGCACCCCTCGGGCTGCATCATCCCCAAGCCGCTCGGGCCTAGCCCAGTGGTGTGTATCTTCCCTGCTTTTACCTAAGCTTGTTCGCTTCCCGTGCCTAACCTATCTACCACCATCACCTGCCTGACTCACGCCTCCCACGGGGGCCGCTCACGCCAGCACGACGCTTGTGCATGGGTCCGTCCCTGCAACATCGACAAATCTGAGTGGCCAAGCTCTGGCTCGCGGCACGCCCCACGCACGTCACCTCACCAGGCCCTCAGTACCGTCGCCTCCTCGCGAAGCAACCGGGCGGGCTGACAACCATAATGGCAAACCATGCTTCTCCTTATGCTGGTTTGCAGGGATCTCACGAGGAGGATAGCAGGCGGCACGACGAGCTTCCTCTTCTCCCGTACAATCTACTTGTGCGTTAAAAGGGGGGCTCCTGAGCATCACGACTCAGGAGCTCTTACTGGCTCTCCAGCCCTCACCCCCTGGCCTTGACCACGGCACGCGACCTGGCATACCAGCGGCGGCTGAGCTAGCTCGAGGGCCAGGACCTGAGGACGTAGAGCACCAAGGAGAACATGGGAGAAGGGAGACTCGTATGGGCCCGAACTAGCTATGCTGCGGAAGCTTGCGCACGAGCCTGGCGCATCACAAGGACTCGGCCCCAAACCATCAAGATAAGTCCCGTGCTCGGACTAACTAATTGTTGGAGCCCAGGGTTTACGCTCGCCGCGGCCCAGTTGCGGCCACGTCACCACCCTTTCTTGCCTTACCATAGCTTCTTGAGCACTAAAGGGGACCTCCTGAGCATCGCGCCTCAGGGGCTCTTACTGGACCTCGGGCCGCTCACCTCGTGGCCTTGACCACGGCACGCGACCTAGCATACCAGCGACGGCTGCAGCCTGCCTAGGGACCGGGACCTGTCAGCATAGAGCAACAAGCTGTCGCGAGGTTGGAAAGGGGAGACCGAGACTTAACAGGACATGTGTTCGCAGATTTTCATAATAAGGAAGATATACACAAAACACATCACAGATCCTTACACGCCCCCACGGGGTACTTCTTGGCTCCTCGCAGGGAACACGAGATGGGAACCTAGGGGAATCCTATCTACACCCTCCTCTGGCTGACGCCATCATCAACCGTTGGCCACGAGAGGACGGCACCAACCCCATCCAGATCAGCGGCGGCGGCGGCCGGACGCCGTAGCCCTGCTCCGAGCCCGGCGAGAGCTCGGGGGCACGTAGCTGTCGTCGCTCGTCTCCGGAGTCTCGTAGATCTTAGAAGAACCGCTAGACTCCCATGAGTCGCTGTTGCTGGAATAGCCACGAGCGGAGCGCGCGTCATCCTGGCGCTCCCCTCCAGGGCAACACTCCAAGCGGCGGCCCTCCGTGTCGAAGACCTTGAAGAAAAGCGTGGAGACGTTGTCATACTCGAAGTGGATCACGAGGGCGCCCTTCGCACGACAAACCTGCGCAACCTCGCCCCAGCCGCGGGTCATGAAGATCTTCCCGGTGGAGACCGCTTCGACCTCTGCTACGGTCGCCGGAGCACCGCAGTCAGCATGCTGCAGTCAGAGCTCAAGGGGCCCCCTCGGCGGCATCACGTCGGAGAAGAACCACGGGAAGCGGATCCAAGAGCTTGGATGCATCCGCGCCCATAGCACAAGCTCGCGCGAGGAATCCGTGGCGTGGATTCCAGGGGCAACAGCGCGTGTCGCCATCGCACGGCGACCACGGACGCGATGCGGGCGCCGCCGCTCGTCGCTTCGCCCTCCTGAGCCCTCGGCTTGGGCGTACAAGGGTAGCAGATACCCCGGAGGAGGGCCGCTCGCACCAAGGCCTCATCACCATCTGCATCGCCGCTTTGTCACGACGATGAACCGACCTCTTCTTCGGCGAGAGCGGCCCCGGATCATCGCGGGGGGCCTTTCCCTTCTTGTCAGCGGAAAATCTTCGGATCGACACCATCGGTGCTGCTATAAGCAATGGAGCAGAGGGGGAAAGAAGCAAGCGAGCAAGGAAGAGATGGGCGACGGGGGCTCTGCCCCCCTCCCCATTTATAGCGGAAGAAGGCCAACCGGCGCCTCCCACGATCATAGGAAATGATGGTTTTCCTTGCATGTCGCAAGGACTTGTCAAGTCGAGCAGTTGCCGAGGTACCGTCGGGAAGCGGAGACGCCCACATCCAATCAATCGCCACGCGTCAACCGAGGCCGCAGACTTTTGGGGCCCGCGGAGGTCCGTGCTTGACCTTTGGCTTCGCCTCGAAGCCAAGCCCGAAGCGCCGCTTTGGGCCCGGGGCTATCACGGGCGTTCCGGGAACGGGGTCCCAGACTTGCTCGCTCAAGGCCCGCGGCATGGCTATGCTAGCAGGCCTGTACGGCCCATCTTCGTCAACAAGGCATTCAAAACCCTCGCGAGGGGCCAAGCCTCGCGAGGCGGACGACGCAAGACATCCTCAGGAGCGGCCTCACGAGGCTGCCTCGCGAGGAGCGGAGAAATCAAGGCAGGGCAATCCTTGAGAGGCTCTCGTGACGTGAGCCATGACGATCAAGATCAGGCGGGCGCCAGCGCGCGCAGCGTCCTTGTTTCCCCTTTGGTGCTAAGGAGGCAAGCGCAGGCATAGAGTACCGAGGCATCAAGCAAATGTTTCTATATTAGTGCAATGAGACCAAGACCAGCAGGACGGCAGGACGGAGGTCACCATGGAGCCCAAGACGGCGTCACCACGAGAGCCTTTTGCAGGCGAAGACCGCTTTTGTCAGGATAAGATGTACTAGCTATCCCCTTTCAAATCGGCCGTTGTTGGCTCCCTTCCCGCTCAATATTTGGGGAGAGGACCAGGGCCTATATAAGGAGAACTAGCCACTGTAGTAAGGGGATCGATTCGATCTTCTATCATCTCACCCACACAAGTTCGCCAAGCACAAGAACGCAACAGCCTCGGGAGGCTGTTCTTCCCTTTTGTACTGTTCATCATCAGCCCAAGAGGCAATCCACCACCACCACATTCGTCGAGTTCGTCCGCGAGATCTTAGCGAGCTAGGGTGTGGATCGGTAGGGAGGAAATCTTTGCGCGCTCCCCAGTGTTCGAACCTTGAGGGTTTTGTCGGAACCCGTGATCCGACACAAACCAAGCATGATTAAGAACTAGGAAATATAGTACTTGTATATGTTTGTCATGTATTAAGTGCAGCCAAATTCGATTTATTCCTCACATGGTATACAATAACAGAATGCAGCCACAACAATTGAACATCACATTGCAGAATTGAACCAAGCAGTTAACTAAACACCACAACAAATGAACCAAACGTTAACTGAGCACCACATTGCACAATGTAACATACTCGTAATAGAAGAACAGACAGTTAACCAAACCAAGCATGCTTAACAACTTGGAAATATTGCACCCTTAAGAATTGAACATCACATTTGCAGAATTGAACCAAGCAGTTAACTGAACACCACATTGCACGACATAGAGAACATATGCACTATAGCAGAAGATTGCATGGTAAAAGTAGATAGCACAATTCACTAGAATTTGTTAAGGAAAAGCAGTAGCTAGCACACTGAACATGGGTCCTTATAGTGAGCTAATAAGACAAGCTACTCGTCATTGTCGGAGATCTCGATGATGATTGGCTCCTTGGACATGGAAGAGGGCGAGGCCTCCACATCGTGGGTGCCTTCGTTGTAGTGGTGAGTTGCCTGAGCCGCTCCGGGCACCAACCTGCTGGCTCTCGAGATGAGGTAAGCACGTGCACGCTGAGAAAACACCTCTAGTCTTCGTCGAAGGCACCGACGGTGGCCTCGAGAAAACGCCATGAACTTTCATTTAAAGCAGCCAACCGCGTCGCGGCGTCGGTGCACGAGGCATCAACAGTGGCCTCGATTGCGAGGTGCTCCTCCAAGATCTGGGGTCGGCACGAATGGCAGCCATTCAACCTCATCCACACGTGCGGCCGCGATCTGCTTCTCCACTGCCGAATGCTCCTTGAGATCCTAACTATGCTGCGTGCACCATGGCTTAGGGTGGCACTTATTTGGTGGAGGGGTCGGTGATTTGGGTGGAAGGTGTCACGCTCGCGCCGGCAGTCGGGGCATGTGGGATGTGGAAGGAGGAGGAGGATGGGGGTCAGGTGTGGATTACCTGCCTGGATAGGCGAGGCCGAGCAACGTGAAGGAGGGTCGCCGGCGAGGAGGCGGCACTGCAAGCAAGGAGTGAAGGTTTCAACATGGAAAGGAAGGTGGGAACATGGGAAATGTGGCTTTTGGTAAGGGGGAGGGGGTGGGGAGGTAGATATTTCCACGGAAGCCGAAAATTTGAAATCGCTTCAGCGAAAAAACTGGAGCGCAAAGTGTCATCAGACACGGTCCCTTATTCAGAGCGGGCTGTGGACTGTAGCCGTCGCACCTTCTCGCGTAAGCCGTATGCCTACTATACTCTGATGGTGCTCCAAGATATTTTGTGATGTATCTCACACGGTTGGTTATAATAAACTGGGATCTACTTGATTTTTCGTCTTGATTTGAATTACATAATGGGGTCACAGCGGCCATGGACGGTGTTTGAATTGCTAGACCTTTTATCTGTAGTGAACATGCAACTATATGTGTGTCATAAAAGAATTGGAATTATTCAGGGTTCGTTTGGACATTTTTATGCATTAACTAAGTTTTCAATGCATTTATGTGCATAATTCAAATTTGAACTACATGCACATGCTCCAGAGCATATAAATTGGTTGAAAAATCAAATCTTTGTCCTTGGGTGCACGCTTAGGTCCCATGCAAGAAATAGGAATGAATGTCAAACACCCTGGCACCGTCACTCGGCCGCAAACCTTGAGATACCTTGTTTTCAAATTCTAGTAAATCCAAAACTCGTCTGAAATTCATGAAACTTGGCATGCTATCATGGAGCGGCATCAACATGACGTGGTAATTTTTTGTCCCATTTGGGGGAGGTTTGGGTATGTGCTTCTCACAAACCAGAGCTTCTCACAACAAGCATGATGGTTTCGGTAGGGAACGCCCCACCTTTGGGAACGAAATGATATCCATTGCCTCTTATTGCTTTTAAATTTTTTCTCGTGTCAACATAGAACAACAGTAGCGTTGTGTTATTTTTTGTGATTTTTCAGGGTTCGTTTGGACATTTTTATGCATTGACTGAGTTCTCAATGCATTTATGTGCATAATTCAAATTTGAACTACATGCACATGCTCTAATGCAAATAAATTGGTTGAAAATTCAAATATGTGTCCTTGGTTGCATGCTTATGTCCCATGCAAGAAAAGGTAATGAATGTCAAACACCCTGCCACGGTCACTCGACCGCAAACATTGAGATACCTAGTTTTTAAATTCTAGTAAATCCAAAGCTCGTCTGAAATTCAAGAAACTTGGCATGCCATCATGGAGCGGCATGAACATGCCGTGGTAATTTTTTTCCCATTTGGGGCAGGTTTGGGGATATGCTTCTCACAAACCAGAGCTTCTATATGTTTCTCACAAACCAGAGCTTCTCACAACAAGCATGATGGTTTCGGTAGGGAACGCCCCACCTTTGGGGACAAAACGATATCCATTGCCTCTTATTGCTTTCAAAATTTTCTCGTGTCAACATAGAACAACAGGAGTGTTGTATTATTTTTTGTGATTTTTCGGGGTTCGTTTGGACATTTTTATGCATTGATTTTTCAATGCATTTATGTGCATAATTCAAATTTGAACTACATGCACATGCTCCAGTGCATATAAATTGGTTGAAAATGAAATCTTTGTCCTTGGGTGCATGCTTAGGTCCCATGCAAGAAATGGGAATGAATGTCAAACACCCTGCCACTATCACTCGGCCGCAAACATTGAGATACCTGGTTTTTAAATTCTAGTAAATCCAAAACTCATCTGAAATTCATGAAACTTGGCATGCTATCATGGAGCAGCATCAACATGCTGGGGTAATTTTTTTGTCCCATTTGGGGCAGGTTTGGGTATATGCTTCTCACAAACCAGAGCTTCTCACAACAAGCATGATGATTTCAGTAGGGAACGCCCCACCTTTCGGGACGAAACGATATCCATTGCCTCTTATTGCTTACAAAAAATGTCTCGTGTCAACATAGAACAACAGGAGTGTTGTGTTATTTTTTGTAATTTTTCGGGGTTCGTTTGGACATTTTTATCCATTAAATGAGTTCTTAATGCATTTATGTGCATAATTCAAATTTGAACTACATGCACATGCTCCGGTGCATATAAATTGGTTGAAAAATCTAATCTTTGTCCTTGGGTGCATGCTTAGGTCCAATGCAAGAAATGGGAATGAATTTCAAACACCATGGCACCGTTGATTGCCGACAAAATGTTGAGATACTTTGTTTTTAAATTCTAGTAAATCCAAAACTAAATAAAATTCATGAAACTTGGCATGCTATAATGGAATGGCACCCGACATGCTGTGGTATTTTTCGTGTCCATTTTGGGAGAAGGTGCACTCGAATAACAGCCAACAAAGGCATTTTGAAAAAAATAGCTGCCACTTTAATATCTCAAACGTTTGTATAACCGTGTGCGTTATGTTAACCATTCACGTGACTCCATGTGTCTTGGTTTTAATGGCTATAGGTTTTAATGGCTCTTGATCGCAAATGTTTTAGATAGAACACCCGTATGCAAAGTGAGAGCAGGATTTGTGCATCTCTTGAACACAAACGGTTCTTTTGGATGGCCCGTGTGAACCACTTACAAACAATTTGGTGCAATTTGCATCTGTCATATTGGGTATGTTGCCATTTGTCAAACTAGAAAGATTGACATTTGTTGATCTAGTAACATTGCCATTTGCCAACCTTGTAACACTGCGATTTGTCAAAATATGAAGCTAAAAATCATTAGCAGTATCTAATTTTTGCAACTAAAATTTAGTAATTAAGCATAGATGGAGGCGAGTGGGCGTGTTCAGCCGGGCGTGCAGCGGGCGCGTGATACTAATTCGATTTGGCGGGTAGTAGCGATTCACAATCTTGCTTTAATGCGCATTTAGGAGAGGGTAGCGGTTCCCGAAATGTTGAATGGCCAATGATGCATCCTACTTCAGTTAGCATCGCGTGAATGCATGAGGGAAGTAATGGGAGGAGGACCGGGAAAAGAGGCAGCACGATGTGAATGCAGCGCAATTTACACTCATATAAAGGCGACCCTCCATTCCAATGCATCTACCACATCGTACGCACCTAAGAATTTGCCTAAGCACCTACACTAATAAGCACAAAAGTGCTCACTCCAGACCCATGGCGGTGATGCGCGCGAGCGGCCAGCGGCTGTGCCAAATGGTCCAAGACGCCGGCCTGCGGCATGGCACCGTGGATCGTCTCCACGCGGTGTTGGCGACCGGATAGTGGATGGCCGCCGTCGACGCCAGCTACGACTCTCAATACGACCAGATGATTGTTCGCACCACCAACAGGTTCACCGTCGTCAAGAAGCTCGCGGACGACATCGCCGTACTCCTCCAGCCCGCGCAACCGAGCTCCTCATTGCCTGCCACCCTAATCGGCCTCCATGGTCGGAACCTCTTTCAAGCACAGCTGGCCCTACGACTGCCCGCCAACGCCACGAAGAATGTCCACCTGGAGGTCGCGCTCACCGCGAGGCACCTCACCCTACAAGAAACCATAGACATGCACATCCATGTGTAGGAGCGAATCGTGTACATAGGTATCTACAAGGCCAGTGAGGACGCTACGACGTTGGCCTTCTTCAACCGGCTGGAAGCCTTGGATACCTTAGCTGAGAAGCACCTTGACCTCGCCACAAAAGCCGTCGCTCCTTAGCCGCCGGACGGTGGCCCGGCGCACTGAGTTGAGGAGGAGGAGGTCATACGTTGATGGATGCATCTTTCTTCTTGCCTCCTGTAACCACCACTGCGATTGCATCATCGTGGCCTTAATTCTTATTGTGCTATTGCATTCTCGTTCTAGTCAATACAGACATGTGCGATCCCTTTGCTTAATTATATGCATCACTGTAACTAGTACTCCATCCGTCAATTTATAAGTTGTGCTGCCAGTGTTTGGGGCCGGCGCACAATCACGCACATCTTGTTAAGTTGAACCGTTTATGTTCTCTTCCCTAATCGAAAACAGTTCATTCGACTGAACCGTATACCATATATCACACACACCTTGATCTGGCTGGCCGTTTCTATTGCTTTCCATAATAGCAAACAGTTCAATGGAGCGAACCGTATGCCGTATATCGCAAACGCATTAATATCGATGCTCGTTTCTGTTGTTCTGTCTAATCGCAAACAGTTCGTGTGGATCAACTGTATGCCCTGCTTTGCAGACGCAACTAAAATCTGAACCGTGTTTGATGCATTCGTCATTGCAAATGTTTTGCACCTTTTTTGACGGGTTTTTTACACCACTGTTTGCGATTATCGCATCGCACACAGTTTCGTCGAAGGGTCTCTGATTGTAGTGTCGCGTTAGCAGCATCCTGCAGTAGTGTACATCAATACCAGTTTGAACGGCTATATCTGGTTCCAGTTATTCCCGGTGTAGTTAACACATGCCCTTTATTTCAGTTTTACACATTTATCTAGTGTGATGTTTAAGCATTACCTATGTTCTATTCATTTTCAAAAATACCAGTTTAAATTGCAATATTTGATGGCTGTTAAGCCTGCTGTCGGTAACATTGCCTTCCATTTTAAATCTGCTTTAACAGCATGCTGAAACCAACACATTCAAGCTATCATTTGGAGATGATGTTGTTTACCTTTGCTATATTTGTTTGATGTTAAGGTTGATGTACTTTTCATGCCTTTCTGCTACTTATGCAGGACAATAACAGGAGCGGCCACCATTTTCCGCCGAGGTTAGCTTCATCCCACTGCTTGTACTCCCCCTGTCGTTCCATAATGTAGTGCATATAGATCCAGGCCTGAACACTTGTTAGCTTCTAATATTGACTTGTTGCTTGTAGGTACATATGCCCTTGGCAAGGATCCACGCATCAACCCTTTTTGCGTATGGGGCAATGAGATATTCATGAACAAGCATCAAGTGTGGAAACTGATAAGGATTATTAGCAAAAAGATATGAATGATGGCAAGAAAATTATTTGTTTATGCTCTATCCAACACAACAGTGAGCTGTAGGATGGTAACTACAAACTCTGCAGCCTTCTCTTTTTACTGCCCATAATGAGTTGTTAGACAACAATGTCTGAATCTTTTTCGTTCGCAGTGGTTCCCGAAGCAGTTCACTCAAGATTACCTCGCAAAGTACATGATTGATGGACACGAAATGAAGGTTAAAGTATTTCATCCATACTACAATGAGCATCGAGAAGTCGTTATGAAGACAGTGAAGGATGGACGGGCAGCCATCACAAGTGGTTGGCCTAGAGTCGTGCGCGCATTACGCATGGAGGAGGGCACAATATGGGCATTCCGATTCACCTTCTCCGGCAACCAGGATGTCTTTCACCTCTCTCTTTACAGTATTTAGTACAACTGTGGTTCATCATTCTTTACTTGGTGCTGCTGTAGTTCTTCAGTATATGTACCTGTGCATCGAATTGCATTCGTGGTTGAACCTATATTTGTAATAAACATGGTTGGATATGAAATAAGTGATTGCCTACTTTGAAATTCAAATCATGTGATTTTTAAATTAGGAATTAATTAGGGATTACACTGCACACGGTTTGTGAAAGCGAAACGTGTGTGATAGACGTGGAGATCAGAAATGTTTCTAGGATCCACTACGTGTGCGATCAATCTCCACTGCACACACGACATCCTCTTGAAAACTGTTGGTGTTAGGCCACCTTGCGCAAACGTTTACCACATAAAAATTGTGTGTGATGGACAGCCTTTGCCACACAATTTCTTCTACGCACCGTGTGTGATGCATTCAATAACGCAAACGATAAAATTGTTAATATCGTGTGCAATGGCAACACTATCACAAACGATTTAACGGGGAAAATTGTGTGTGATGTACCTGTGAACGGAAACGTTTTCCTTGGAGCGACTGTGTGGGATGTACATACGAACGGAAACGTTTAGCGGGGACTGACTGTGTGGGATGTGCTTGCAACCGGAAACAATTTCGCCTGTATAATTGTATTTTTTTAGCTCTATTGTACGTATTTCCGTATTTGAGCGCTCGCCGGTCGCACACGAACTCATTTTGCCAAGCGTGTGTGCCAGGGTGGCATATCCCCGATGGTTTCTGGGTCGTGCCCCTATGCCATCAGTCACTAGGTGATGGTTCCAAATGCCGTCGCGGAAAGGGGTTAAAAACCGTTTGTATAGCACCAACGCATACCAGTGTATTTTTTCTAGATATATATGTGTTATAGCCGGGCTGTAGAATAAGTGTCCACCTCACTCTCTCTCCTCTCTTCTCACTCCTCCAAGTAGGATTTTATTGACATGGCAAGTCTTATAGCCTGCTGACTAGGCCTTATTAGACTTGCTCTTAGGCCCTATATAAATGGAAGGAGGGAGTACTATGAGCACTGCATACTCTACTACAGATGTTTTCAGTACTCCACTAGTACTATTGGACAGGGAGCTTAAAAAGGTTACTATTGGACTGGCTATACGTGGCGAAACCCTAGTAGGAAGAGCATGCGCGAGAACAAGCACATTCACGTGGTTGAAAACAAATTGGAAACCATCTCTGTTTGAATACAAATCTAGGAGTATGTACGAATCTAACAATATAGATTGGGCGTTGTTGAATGTTGATACTTTTTTCTGTAAGTTTGATCAAAGTAGAGATACTTTGACTACACATAAAACTTATATGTAAACTAGAAAGGATCGGAGGGAGTATATTGTACGTTCAAAAGTGAAACAAACATTGAATACCCTTTATATATGATTTGCGGATGCTATGATCACCAGTTCAAAATTTTGAATCCGCCTTAGGTATCACACATGCACCCACTGGTTCTATCTCGATTTCATCTCGGGGTCCGGAGATCAATGAAAAGAGGACTAGGGTGGGTACAATACGTTCGTTTCGCTTATGAACGTACAATATACTCCCTCTGATCCCCACAGACCCCCCCCCCCCGCGGGTCATTTCTATCATAGAAACAGACCAAACCTTTATCTCCTTGCACGACATGCAATTCATCTCTCAACATCAATCGATCTCGTCAAGATGTGTCGGGGCATGAACCGAATGGGATGTCAAAACTAAGACGGTAAGCCACACATAGTGGAGGCAAAGTGAAACTTTAAACGAACCTTTTGTTTGTATGCATGTCGGAAAAATTACAACATTGAAAATACAAGCATGGTCTAGGCCCACATGTGAATGATACTCGGCGGGATGTTCAAATGAGGCATGCGGGAGGATGGACTCGACCGGAGGGCGGCATGATCGATGGAGAAGAGGGTTGGAGAGGAATGAGAATTAAGCAACGCCACATGATTATACTTGAATGGCTCAAATAAACAATAATTTGTCTTGTTTTCCCTTCTGTCTTGGTCATGGAGTAAGATACTCCCTCTGTTTTTGTTTACTCTGCATATTAGGTTTGACTGAAGTCAAACTTCATAAAATTTGACCAAATTTATAGAAAACTAGCAAGATGCATGTTCGTTACACGGAACATCAAGATCTTATGGGAGAAAAGGATGAACGAGGGAAGGCCTTATCTGCAAATGTGGAGAGGAGTGCGGGTAAATTTTCATAGTTTCCTTCATATCCGTTAGATAGGTCGGATGCAGGATGGCAGGCACACCATCATCACCAACTCTACTTTTTATAAGAGTAGAAATATGAACATTTACAATAGAAAATCTATATGACGTGAAAGTATATTCAATACTGAATCTAATGGTATTGATTTGTTATTGTATATGTTATTATTTCTGTCTGTAAACTTTGTCAAAGTTTACAAAGTTTGACTTTGAGCAAAGCTAAAATGCGGAGTAAATAAAAACAGAGGGAGTACGCAGGGACTAGAATATATAGTTACTACTACCGGAACAAGGTAAGTTGGACCCCTAAATGCGGGCACGGACCGGGCACACCTCAATTATTCATTCAAACAATCGGACACCTACATTTAGCACACCATCCGGCTACTTAATCAAGTGTTACGCTTCACTACTTGAAAAGGAAAAGGGTGGTACCATACCCAAAACCACCACACTTGGGGCTAGGGTAACAACTTGGTATTGTACCACATTTGAATCAAGGCACCAAAACCACCTGTTCTGCGCCTAATGCGCAACACGGAGCACTGATGCTCGAATTTGGCCAGAAAAACAAGGAAACCGACATGTGGGGCACACCTGTCGGGATGACGTGGCGCAAACTAGTCCAATGGAGGAACTGGCCCACGACCTCCTCACCACCGGCAACCGTTCATGTGGGTTGTGGGGGCCAGCAACGTGGCGCAGCTCCATCACCGCCTCTGGACACGGCGACCGCGGTGAGCGACACGCTTATTGTCGCTGGACACGATCGGCTTCAGTGTGCCGAGGGTGGCGTTAGCACTGTGGCATGACCACCAGATCAACACCCGGCTCATCGAGGATGCACGGGGCGCCGAAGTGCGCACGCGCCGCGACGCGTCCGCGGAGTGGTGTAGCGCGGCCAACTGCATCCCCAGGACCTGAGACCATGCCGCGTCGTCTTGCTTTTTCAATGACATGTGGGGATTGCATGTGAGCAAAGGGCATCTCCAACATTGCCACGACCACAGCTGGCTACCCTGGCACACCAAAAACCCTCGTCCCTCGCATCGTCACGTGGTGCGTTCCCAGCCGGCACCAGCTGCCCGCATTCATGTCATCCGTCCGTATGCCGTCATTGAGAGACTCGGTGCCCAAGGAACCAACCCCGGCGACTTAATGATGCACCCGGACGCTTGGCCTCACCGGAATGTGTTACTTAAAGCGGCAATGCCCAGCTAACCTCCACACCATAGCGCATCGTCCTGCTACTTGGCACCACATCTGCCATGACCGCGAGCGCGAACGCTCTGTGGGAGAGCTTGTCTTCGGGGATGAAGCTCGAGGTCGCCGCCCTCGCTCAAGTCACCACTCGCGACGCAATAGCGGCATAGCCGGACGTGGGCGTGACCGCACAAGTGGTGGCCACACTAGCGGCCGACGACGGGAGCACCGTCAAACACGCGTCCTACTTTCCGTCGTCTAACGTTCGGCATCGCCGAGGTCGGGGACTTCTCCGAGGATGGGTAGGGCATGGGAGGCGGCAGGGCATGGTGTGCCAACTGGCCGGTCCGTCTCCCGTGTTCTACTCTTCCTCATCGGAGACTGCACCTTCACTTCACAGGTCTTGAACCCTGCCCCTGTACATGGAGATCGCAGATGGAGGACGTCTGTCACCTCCATAGAGTAGGTTTAGGGTCGGGGTTCTTTTATTTTGCTGTCCTATAAAAGTTTGAAATGTAATGAAAATCTGTGTGTTTGCATTAATCTCGGCCGGTGTATATGAACTTTCACAATAATATAGTATATTGTAGGAGTACTAGCAAGATGCCCGTGCCTTGCACGGAACATCAAGATCTTGTGGGAGAAAAGGATGAACGAGGGAAGGCCTTATCTGCAAATGTGGAGAGGAGTGCGGGTAAATTGTCATAGTTTCCTTCCTATCCGTTAGATATAGATCGGACGGCCTATATTGCAGGATGGCAGGCACACATCACACCAACTCTGCTTTTTATAAGAGTAGATAGATAGATAGATTGATAGATAGATAGATATGGAATGATGATTCGTTTTTGTGTGTATAAGCTTAGAAGGTTTGAACCGAGACAAAGCTAACATGCGAAGTAAAATAACACATAGGGTCTACATACACAATTTATCTTACACACTCCAATAGTAGTACGTCCACTACACATTCACGCATTTCACATCTTTCTAGTTCTACGGGAACCTACGAAAGGGTTAACGTAAATTTCCTCTCTCTCTCCTCCCTGATTTTCATGGTGGTTGGCCCCTCCCTCCCCCAAATCTACAATCAACAGCTCACACGTTTCACATTACGTTAATTACGTAACTCTTATTACGTAGGTGTAGCATTACTCGTCCTAAAAAAACCCAACTAAGCCAACCTCCCAGCATATCGCGCAGGAAAAGACCCGGCCGCGCCGTTTTAGTCGGGATTACCGGATTACTAGTAGTAGTATCGATGGATCGCGTGAAGCACCAAGTTTTCTTTAGGGGGCGAAGCACCAAGTTTAAAAGGAAAAAAGGCGGTACACTCATTGCACCCCACACATGTTCGGTCCTGCACACAGCTCATGCAAACAGAACGCGCTTCGGCTTGCCTCTTCACTGATACGTGGGACTGCACTTGGAGAAATCGACCATGCGCCAAACTCCCCCCGCCCACCGCGCGAAAATCCCCCCAAAATTTCCCCCAAATCCCAAATTCAACCGCCCTTCAGCCAACTAGCCAATAATATTCCCCAAACCCCTTCACCCGGCCCCTCCACTCCATTCGCTCATAAAGTTGCCCTCCCGCGCGCCCGATACGTCAGCGCCGTGGTTCGTCGAGGGGACGCACGGCGATCCTCTCGCTCCCACAATACACTCTCATAGATTGTCATCCTCTAGCAGCGCCGCCACCGCTGGGGACGTTCTTGTGGAGACGCACGGCGGTCAGCGCGGCCACCACTAGCGACGTTCGTGTGGAGACGCACGGCGGTCAACTTCTCCCACGGTACGCGCATTCTAGACTGAGGCCCAGTGCATGTCGGTGTAGTGCTAAATGTTAGCTGATAGACGCTGTTAATCTCACTGTTTGCTGAAGTTGTTTACAGTCAATATGCTTTGCTTAAGAAGCTTCCTTGCCCTGTTCTGCACTCACTCTGCTTAGCTGAGATGGCATGCCAAGCCCGATTAGTTGCTAAAATATCCTGCCCTATATTTATTGTGACGTAGATTGCCATGGTCTAGTAGCCAACCTGTTAGGTGAAATAGCTCTACACCGTTTTATACTCGATCTTTGTTGCTGAGATGGCCTCCGATAGTTCGATGGTTGTGTGCTCGGCCTCATTGACTGCTGAAACATCCTGCCCTAATTTAGCACTCAAATCTGTTTGCTGAATTAGCTTTACATATATTTCGTTACTTAGATCTGCTCGTCCAAATATCTTGCCATAGCTTTAGACATCTACCTAGGTATGTTTTTCTGGACTTCATAAAAAAGCATATATGTTTTTCCTGTAATATCTAGTAGAACTAATTTCTATGTCTAACAGATGGACATGACTTGGATAACTTCTGCTCGAAGATTCTCCGCTGCATATGTCGAGGGGGTTGAAAACTTCATGAACTTTATCAGAGCTGAGTACGGTGGTCCGAAATCAGATGTGCTCTGCCCGTGTAGCAGTTGTATGAATACAGTTACAAGACCCCAGTCAACTGTTCAAAATCATCTACACTTGTATGGGATGTCAGTCACATATACAAGGTGGGTTCATCATGGTGAAGCTGTGAACGTCAATGTTACTGACTATGTGGAAGCAGCAGATCACCATCTTGATCTGCCTGATGCTCAGGTGGAAGAGGAGGAGGAGGTTGTGGTGGCAGAGCCAGTGAGTTTAACCAGCATTGAAACAATGCTACGAAATGCTCGTGCATTTCGTGAACTTTCACCTGCAGAAAAAAACGGTGGGCCCGCTTGTTGGAACAATGCAACGTGGCTGTCACCCCAGGAAATAAGCTGTTAGTATTCTCAGCTATGGTCACCTTTCTTCGGGTGAAGACATCTGAGAGGATGACCAACAAATCATTCGATGCGATGTTGGCTGCTTTTCGCAAATCTTTCCTAGATGCGTCTGAGCTGCCACACACCTACAATAAAATGAAGAATTACCTTCGTGCAGTTGGAATTGGATATGATATGATCCATGGTTGTAAGAATAATTGTGTTATGTTCCGGAAGGATTATGCCAACTTAAGTGAATGCCCGAAATGCAAATCATCAAGATGGATAGATGGCGATGCTGTGAAGAGGATTCCTCATAATGTCCTGAGACATTTTCCAATTATACCAAGATTGTAGAGGTTGTTTCATGATGCTGAAAACAAGAGAGGATGTACTGTGGCATTCTAGCAAGCAGGAGTATAGAGATCAGAATGTAACGAGCCATCCATCTCATGGTAGTATTTGGAAAAGCTTCAATCGTAAACACAAAAAGTTTGCTCTTGACCGAGAAACATTAGTCTTGGCTTAGCTTCGGATGGATTTAACCCATTTCGCCACCAGGCGCCACATATAGCCTGTGGCGATGCTTGTTATCCCTTACAACATGACTCCAAATGTCTGCACCAAAGAATCAATCTACATGATGTCCTTGCTAATGCAAGGTCCAAAAAGTCATCTAAAGGATTTTTATTTATTCATGGAGCCTCTTGTGGAGGAACTTCAACAACTATGGAGGGGTGTTCTCACTCGAGACCTATATAGCAGCCCATCGGTTGATTTCTTTCTGCGTGCTGTTATAATTTGGTGCATCCATGATTATTCGGCTTTGGGCATTGAAAGTGCTAGTTATCGACTAGAGGGGGGGTGAATAGGCGATTTTTATGAAAGTCTTCAAAACATGAGAGTTTCGAAGACAAACAATAGAAATGAACCTATTGATATGCAGCGGAAGGTAGACTACACTAAGCAAGCCATAGTCAAGTATTCAATGAAGTGAAAGCCACGAAGACTAATAGCAGCTAGGTAGTAAAGATCGGGATGGAAGATAGTATGAAGCCAAACAACAATAGTAGTCACACGGTGAAGTCACCTGAGTAATGCAACCAGACAATGACTTCACGAAGACAAACTGTAAGTAAAGAGAGGGAGAGGATAGAACCAGTCGCTTGGTGAGGACAAGGATTTGTTGGACCAGTTCCAGTTGATGTGACAACTGTACGTCTGGTTAGGGAGGCTGAGATTTAACTCAGAAGTTCGTGTCTTCACCTTATTCCCCTTGAGCTAAGGACACCCAGTCCTCGCCCAATCACTCTGGTAAGTCTTCAAGGTAGACTTCCAAACCTTCACAGACTTCGTTCACCGGCAATCCACAATGACTCTTGGATGCTCAAAACGTGACGCCTAGCCGGCTGGAGGATTCACAGTCCTCAAGTGTAACAAGTCTTCAGGTCATGCGGACAGAAAGACTTCAGTGATGCCTAACACTCTTTGGCTCTGGTTATTTGGGCTTTGTTCTCGCAAGGATTTACAAAATCCGTGCACTAACTCTGAGCAGCCACCAATTTATGGTGTAGGGGGTGGGCTATTTATAGCCACTAGGCAACCCGATCTGATTTGTCCGAAATGACCTTGGGTCACTAAGGAACTGACACGTGTTCCAACGGTCAGATTTCAAACACATGCGGCAGCTTGACTTGGGCTACAAGTAAAGCTGACTCATCCAACTCTGGATAAGATTTTCTCTCATTGTCTTCGCTCGAAGACATAGGATTTGGTTGAGCATCACTTCAGTCACTCTGACTTTGTTCACTAGGACCCCACTTAACAATACGGTGGTTCCTATGACTCAACAAGGAAGAAAAGGAAACAATGAAACAACTAAGTCTTCGCGCTCCATAGTCTTCACGCGATGTCTTCTCATGTCATAATCTTCAATGTGAATATCTTCACATACCACCATTATCTTCAATGTCTTCATACATTTTTAGGGGTCATCTCCGGTAGGTAAACCGAATCAATGAGGGACTACTACCTGTGTTATCCTGCAATTATCACAAACACATTAGTCCCTCAACCAGGTTTGTCGTCAATACTCCAAAACCAACTAGGGGTGGCACTAGATGCACTTACAATCTCCCCCTTTTTGGTGATTGATGACAAACCGGTTGAAGTTTTCAACGGGGATAAAAGTATGTTAAATTGTAAAGGATACAGGTATTGTCTTCATAAGTAGCAAAAGGCTCCCCCAGAAGATGTGCATATAAGTAATTTGCTTTGGGAACGCAAATGCACATGGCAGGTTGTACTTGTGGAGATCCTCTTCAACTTATGAAGACAATTCGTCATGCATGATTTGATATAGCGAAGATAATGACATGCATAATGAAAAATGGACGTCTGCAATATGACTTCATGTGGAATTTATCATCGCACATGCAGAATTTATCACCGCATCACAAAATAGGAAACAAGTAGCAGACGACCATCAAGTTTAAGTGTTACAACTCAAAGAACCAAATGTATCACAAGCGAGAGTTGTAAACACTAGGCAAAATGTAAAGCAACCGCCCATGTGGACCCGCTTGAAGACTATCAACTCATATGCTTCTCCCCCTTTTGTCAGTAAGGACCAAAAAGGTTTGAAGACATAGAGTCTCTACTCATTCCCAGAAGGAGTAGGTGAAACTGCAGGGTCGGCGTCGTGGTTTGGCGGTGCAGAAGAACTTGGTGCAGTGTTGATACGCGCCGAAGTAGGAGGTGGTGAAGTAGCATCATCTTGGTCATCTATTACTCTGGCATTCACCGTTGCAGCTGAGGAGGAATAGTCAGAGTCTTCAAGAGAGGGAGTTTGACGTAAGACAACATTCCTTGGAGGAGTGGAGTCAAACTTGAATCTTTTGGTGAAGCCATCGTCTTGAAGATCTGCTTCAGCACTCAGCAATGTCAAACTCTTCCATGACCTTCGACAGGTTTCATGAGTGACAAATGCATTCTTGGTGGCAAGATTGCGAATGCGATTTACGTCCACCAAGAGGCTTTGCATCTGCCGCTTCAGCCAGTAGTGATGCTTATCCTATTGTCGATGCAGGCAACGAAGCTCTCGGTCATTGAGAACACGAGAGCGCTTCCGAGGCCTTTGCGCAATTGTGCTCTCAGTGGCTTCAGTATTGGCACGGTGAGGGCCACGTGTATTGCCAGCCAAAGGATTAACACGAGTGACGGCCTGTACTCCTTCAATGGGCTTGGT
The DNA here is from genome assembly GCA_021605145.1 of Aegilops bicornis. Classification (NCBI taxonomy): domain Eukaryota; kingdom Viridiplantae; phylum Streptophyta; class Magnoliopsida; order Poales; family Poaceae; genus Aegilops; species Aegilops bicornis. The sequence continues at coordinate 179,208,919 of CM038669.1, forward strand.
CAAGCTTTGGTGATCAGCATTGTGAAGATAAATGGGCTCCTTGGCAGGCTTTGGGTATATGGCTTCAACTGACATATCAACCTCTGGCAAAAAGATCAGATGGTTGCGGCGTATAAGGCTGATAGTTGACAGCTGAATGAAGCTTGATAAGGCGCATAACCCATGGAGCGTAGAACTTCAGACCAAAGAGATCAAAGCCAGATGCAGCCAATTGCCTGATAAAGAAGTCTTGAGCATTGAAGTTGATGCCATTGAAGATATAAAATACCAATGTCTTCATCGCTCCTTCAAGCTTTGTTGTGGAAGAATGTCCTTTGATAGGCCAGAGAGTTCGCCTGATGCTATGATAAATAGTGCGGGGCAGATACTCAGGTCTTCAACAAAGAATTCTCTTGGGTATTCAGTGTCGCGTGGCAGAGGCTTCATCATGCTTAGCATTTGTCTCATGTTGGGCTCGGGCTTCTGAAAAATGCTCTCCAATGCATTGCGGTGAAGCTGACAACCAGGTTCATATAGTTCACCTAGAGTGGGCAGACCAGTGAGCTCAATAATGTCAAGAGCTTTAGCTTCATGGTGTACGTTGCCTGTCATCCACTCAAGGACCCATGTCTTCGGATCCCTGTTGTAGCCGTGAATGTGGAGGGTGGCATAGAATTGCAGTAGAAGCTCTTCATTCCAATGCTCCTTATCAGTCACAAAGTTCAGCAATCCAGCATCACGGAAGCAGTCAAGGGCTTCTTCAAGGCATGGCAATCCAGCAATGGCTTCACAGCCTAGACGCATATGTGGAAAGATGCGCCCTTGGTCATAAAGAACACAAGAATAATAACTGCGCTGCTGATAGCTCCAGAACTGATCTGATGAAATCCTTGGCTTGGAATAAGGGTTCTTGGCACTATCAAAGAAAGTGGTGTGCGTCATGAAGCCATTTGCATTGAAGGACCCTGGTGAAGTGGCAGTACCTGGAAACCTGGGTAGTCTTGGCTTAGGCTTCTGGACCTGCGGCCTGTGCTCGACGTGATAATCAAACTGCGGACCAGCAGCAGGTGGAGGAACCAGAATGGGCCATCTGACAGTGACCAGCTGACCATAATTGTATGCTTGCTCGATAGTGTGTGGCCTAGGAGGCGGTACAGGAGCAGTGGCATTGGCATTAACGTCAGGCTGCAGATTTGCTTCAGGTACAGCATTGGCTTCAGGTGCAACTACTTCTGGCACCACATTAACTTTAGGCGCCACATTAGCTTCAGCCATGACAACGTCATTGGCTTCAGTTGAGTTGTTTGTGGCCGCCTCAGTATTGTTAACCTCCACTTGAGTAGCTAGAGGGTCGGACACGTTCTCCTCGAGAACAACTTCAGGGTTGGACGGGGGTGTAGCAACACGTTCTTCTTCCAATCTTGGCTCTTCTTGTTCATCGGCTGATGCAGCCGGAATATCTTCAGCCGCTTTGGCTTCAGACTCGGGGATGTTCACAGTTGGAGAGGCTTCAGGAAATACTTGGCGAGATACTGATTGGTGCTCTTCTCCTTCTAGAACACTCGACAGATTGACTTTTGGCCTTGGTCCTTTATGAAGCCTGCGGAATGCTGGCGACGCTTGTGGAGATGGAGTTGTCTGGGCCACAAAGTCTTCATCTTCAAGCACCGGAGTGGTGACTTGAGTTCGGGGAGTAGTTGGTGTGTCTTCGTCACGGGGGGAGTCTTGAGGGTGATCAGCCCATGAATCATCCTGAGCGATTGCCGTCAATGGACGACCAATGCTGATGAGTTCGCTATTCATGAGAACAGGCGATGATACCACATTATGCTCAATCTGAGGAAGGACTTCATCATCTTCAACATTGTCTTGGGGACCAATGTCTTCAGCTGCGGTGGGGTTGGCAGCTGGAATGTCTTCAGCTTCAGGAGCCTCTGGGGAAGCATGCTAATGAACTATCAAGCAATGTTCTTGTTGTGCAGATGCAGGACGAGCAACAGAAATTGGCTCGACGACAAGAGGCTCTATGGGAGCAGCCCGATCTTTCTTCTTGGTTTTACGCTTCTTGGTGGGTGGAGCATCGTCAGTGGTGTTCTTGGTCTTGCGCTTTATGGCTTTGGTTTCAGCTGCCCTTGTTTTCTGAAGCTCTGAAGCCACTGTGGGGACCTTAGGCTTCACGCCTGTCATACTAGCGGGGAAGACAATGCGAGGTTCTTCCCGCCTGGATGTATCATCTTGGTCCACAACAGGCTTCTTCTTCTTGGAAGCCATCTTGGGGTCGATGCCAGGACGCCCAAGTGCCTTGCGCTTCTCAGCTTCATTGTAAGCTTGAACACAATTTGCAGTCGGATGCTTCATTCGCTCTCGAGAACCTTTGGCTTCTTCACGTTTCTTGTGAAACGCTTCCTTGAGCTCATGCATCATAGTCTTGAAGTTTTAGACGTCTGTCACGCTGAGCTTGGCCACATGCTTCTTGAAATGAGCCTTTTCATAATCAATCTTGTGCTTCAGCTCAACAATTCTCTGAGCTAGAGCCAGCTCAGGAGCAATGGCTCCATGAAAGGAGATGCTGAGCCCAACAGGGAGTTGCAGATCATCAAAGCTGAGATTGGGGGTGTCAAACCATTCATCAATGAAATTGTTTAACACTTCCACGTCAAAGAGAGGCAAATCATTGAACATTTCCGCCTCTTGCTTGCTCTTTATCAGCAGCTCAAGAGCATCATCAGCAAGATCGTCGTCACTCGACAGATCTATGGCGTCGTTCTCATTCCTCAGAACGGCAGCAGGGGTCAGAGCTAGACCAGGAGTGTGCATGGGCTTCTTCTTCTTCTTCTCAGACTTGGAAATGCGTGAGAGATCTTCAGACTGCACACTTGGTGCAGGAGGAGCAGTGGCCAGAGGTTTCGCTCGTGAGGCTTTTGGTGTAGTGGAAGGTTCTAAGCCTTGGGTTTCTTCAGCTTCTTTGGCTTCGGTGGTGCAGGCGCTTCGTCAGAATCAGAGTCATCTGTGGAGTGATCCACGACAGTCCCTTGAACCATAATGTGAGTGATGAGGTCTTCTAGGTTGTAGAAGGGCCCAACAAGATTGGGTTCAGCTTCGCGTGTGCCATCGGCACGAGGAGCAGAGGGACCTGGGTTGAAGTCTAATCCCCGCGACTTCTTGTTCTCTTTGGCCGAGTTCTTGGCAAATTGAAAGTTACGCTTGAACAGATTGTCGTCACAACACCATAGCAGCAAAGATGGGTCGGCATCAGCAGGCTGTGGCCCACGGACCATGCAAGGGTAGAAGCCTTGATCAATGGCTTCAGCTATGGACTTGGGTGGAAGATTTTTGTACAAGATGTCTCCCCAGGGTCGCTTGATGGCATTCTTTTCAGCATATTCCTGGGTCACGAACCTGTACTTGTACCATTGTTCTGCCCAATATCTTTGAATCCATTGGATTCGTGTTTTGCACTGATTGTAGTCCTCCTCCGGATCTGTCTTGTATAGCTCATAGAGGTCTGGTGGCAGATCCTTCGATGTATTCCCATGGCCTTTATCGCCACCCTTCCTTCTTGACTTATCTGTTGCCATGAAGTTCGGTGAATGGCTTCAACACGATCAAAGGCTTCCATCTGCACGGGTCGACAGAACCGGCTTCGTGGAGAGTTGATATGATGTTGTAAGAATTCTGCAAATGAATGCAGACTATGAGAAACAAGGAATTCTCCCACGGACATGTACATGTGACAGCATTAGAGATGCAAGGGAAGGGGAAGAGGCCATATGCATTCTCAGAAGATTTTGAAGATAAATCAGTTTAGAAGACATTGCCCTCATAGCGAGAAGACATTCACTTATATGTTGAGAGTTGGTTCCAGATTTGTACGAATCCAAGAATAAGTACAAGTGAGGAATCTAACTATGTGTGAAGCATAAGTGAATATACTTGGCATCATATAAGATGCAGAACATGATAGATCCAAATTTGTGGAGGCAGAAACCACATTTGGTAGAAAGGATGAATCTTTCGGATCAAAAATACGGTAAAAAGAGAGTTTTAATTTACCACACGATGAACTGCTAGACAGAGTATAAGATGAGGCTGAGCAGTTCGATCTTCCGTGCCCTAACTTGGCGACGGAGGACACCTACGGCAGCGGCGGAGAAGACGATGTCTGCGGCCGGCGCGAAGACGACGTCGGAGAGGTTGCGGTAGCTAAGCGCTTCGTCACCGGCGTCGTCGAGAGCTAGCGGTGGCGCTAGGGTTTGTCGAGATGGAGAGGTGGAAGAAAGATTTTGACCACGATTGGACATGCATTTATAGGGAAAGGGATGGCACAGCGCAATTACGCAGGTGCCCCTGGCGGTTCACATCTGAGGGACACGTGGCGAACATGCAACACATTAGGAGTTGTTCCATGTTCCCACGCACGCCTGGACTGTCGGGTGGTCGTTCCGGCTTCTCCGGGTTTCAGGCAATAAGAATTGAGCATTTAAAACAGATTTAATGTTTGTCTCTGTATCTTCTGCTGACAAGGATGCAGAGAAGACATTCGACAGTTTCAACAGAATGCATATGATTTGGATAGATAGAGTTTGAGATAGGAAGCATAGATAGGTTAGGGTCCGATCACATTCACTTAGTTCAAAAGATTCAAACGAGAAGACATAGCTATAAGTGAATGCTATAGAGGAGAGAACACTAATGTGTATATATCAGAAAAAGACCAAATCAACATTGTGAGGATAAACATGAAGTCATGTTGATATTGAAGACAAACCAAATGCGAAGACACAACAAATGTAACGCCATGAGAAAAACACTTCAAAAAGAAGAATTTGGTGGTGGCGTTACCCACCGTATAGGAAGTATTAGACCCAGACACGACGCACAATTATCGTGGCGCTCTGAAGTCAAATTTTGCATTAATATATTCACACTCAGAGTGTAAGTCTTCATTGATTGAAGACATACATTACTTTGTGTGTTGCATATCTAAGTCATCAACATGCATAAGTTTTAGGATGTGTGCCTGATCACAGGACATTTGAGGATTCCAAGATATTTAGCTCACACCACAACTTGCAAAACCTTTTCTCATCCAAGAGCTTTATGAAAATATCTGCCAATTGCTCTTTAGTGTTGACGTGTATGATATCAATATCTTCCTTCATGACATGATCTCTGAGAAAGTGATGACGAATTTCAATGTGCTTTGTCTTCGAGTGCTGAACTGGGTTGTCGGCAATCTTGATGGCGCTTTCGTTGTCGCAGTAGAGTGGTACTTGTTTCAGATGGATGGCATAGTCCTTGAGTGTTTGCTTCATCCATAGAAGCTGAGTGCAGCAAGATCCAGCAGCAATGTATTCAGATTCAGCAGTGGAGAGTGATACACAGTTCTGCTTCTTTGAAGACCAACAAACAAGTGAACGTCCCAGAAAGTGACACGTGTCTGATGTAGACTTGCGATCCACCTTGTCACCAGCATAATCAGCATCCGACAATCCAACTAGATCAAACTCTGAGCCCTTTGGATACCATAATCCTAGTGTTGGGGTGTAAGCCAAATATCGGAGAATTCGCTTCACAGCTAAGTGATGCGATTCCTTTGGTACCGCTTGGAATCGAGCACACATGCAAACACTAAGCATGATATCTGGCCTAGATGCACATAAATAAAGTAAAGAACCAATCATGGAGCGGTATACCTTTTGATCGAACTATTTACCGTTGGCGTCAGGACCCAGATGACTCTTGGTTGGCATTGGCGTCGTATAACCTTTGCAGTCTTGCATTCCAAACTTCTTCAGGCAATCTTTGAGATATTTCTCTTGAGATATGAAGATGCCATTGCTTTGCTGACGAATTTGAATACCAAGGAAGAACTTCAGCTCACCCATCATGGACATCTGATATTGCTCTTGCATCATGTGTCCAAACTCATCACTGTATTTCTGGTTGGTGCAGCCAAAGATAATGTCATCCACATATATTTGGCACACAAATAGTTCACCATCATATGTCTTCGTGAAGAGTGTGGGATCTAGGGAACCAGGTTTGAAGCCTTTGCTCTTCAGGAAATCCTTGAGTGTGTCATACCAAGCGCGAGGGGCTCGATTGAGGCCATACAGTGCCTTGTTTAGCTTGTACACCATATCAGGATGTTTTGGATCTTCAAAGCCAGGAGGTTGTGCAACATACACTTCTTCTTCAATCTTTCCGTTGAGAAATGCACTCTTCACATCCATTCGATACAGCAGGATGGTGTGATGATTTGCATAGGCTAGTAATATGCGAATAGCTTCAAGCCTAGCCACAGGAGCAAATGTTTCATCGAAGTCAATCCCTTCAACTTGAGTGTGTCCTTGAGCAACGAGACGAGCCTTGTTTCTGACAACTTGACCATGCTCATCCTTGCTTGTTGCGATATATCCATTTTGTGCCTATTATGTTGTGCTTGCGGGGGTCAGGACGCTTGACAAGTTCCCAGACATTGTTCAGCTTGAACTTTTGAAGCTCTTCTTGCATAGCTTGAATCCATTCAGGTTCCATGAAGGCTTCAGCAACTTTCTTGGGTTCAGATATTGAGACAAATGCAAAGTGCCCACAGAAATTTGCTAGCTGTGTTGCTCTTGAACGAGTGAGTGGACCAGGCGCATTAATGCTATCAATTATCTTCTCAATCTGTACTTCATTTGCAACACGAGGATGAACCGGACGAAGATTTGGCTCTTCCTGATCATTGTCATCGTTAGGAGGATTGTCTTCAGGCTAAGCACTATCTTCAGGTTGATTGGGTCCAGAAATGATAAGTTCCTCTTTAGGTTGTGCTTCATTTGGTATGATTTCTCCAGTTCCCATGAGCTTGATGGATTCACTAGGTGGAACTTCATCTAGCACATTTGGCAGGTGCTCTCTTTGCGAGCCGTTAGTCTCATCGAACCGCACATCCATAGTTTCAACCACTTTATAGTGAAAGAGGTTGAAGACTCTGTAGGAGTGTGAATCCTTTCCGTAACCAAGCATAAAACCTTCATGTGCTTTCGGTGCAAATTTTGAAGTGTGATGTGGATCCTTGATCCAGCACCTAGCACCAAATACTCTGAAGTAACTGACATTTGGCTTCTTACCAGTGAGGAGTTCATAGGACGTCTTCTTTAGAAGCTTATGAAGATAAACACGGTTGATGACGTGACATGCAGTATCAATGGCTTTAGGCCAGAACTTTCTTGGAGTCTTGTATTCATCAAGCATCATCGGAGCCATCTCAATGAGTGTTCTGTTCTTGCGCTCCACGATGCCATTCTGCTGAGGTGTGTACGGAGCTGAGAACTCATGAGTGATGCCCAATGTATCTAGGTAAAGGTCGAGGCCGGTGTTCTTGAACTCTGTGCCGTTGTCACTTCTGATGTGCTTGATGTTGACGCCATAGTTGTTCATGGCATGGTTGGCGAAGCGTTTGAAGACATCCTGCACTTCAGTCTTGTAGAGAATTATATGCACCCACGTATATCTCGAATAATCATCAAAAATTACGAAGCCATAGAGACAACCAGTAGTAGTGAGATTAGAGTAGTGAGTAGGGCCAAATAAGTCCATGTGTAGCAGCTCGAAGGGTTGAGATGTCGTTATGATTGTCTTCGAGGGATGCTTGGCCCTTTTCATCTTTCCAGCTTCACAGGCACCGCACAGATGATCTTTCTTGAACTTGACGCCCTCGATGCCTATGACATGCTTCTTCTTTGCGAGAGTGTGCAAGTTCCTCATGCCAGCATGCCCTAGCCTTCGATGCCAGAGCCAGCACTCTGAAGCTTTTGCTAGAAGACATACGGCAAGCTGTGGTCCTGCTGAGAAATCTACCATGTACAGATCATCTATCCAGTACCCTTCAAAGACTAGAGACTTGTCAGATTCCATTAGTACAAGGCAACGATATTTTCCAAATATCACAATCATTTTCAAGTCGCAAAGCATTGAGACAGACATTAAGTTGAAACCAAGGGATTCAACAAGCATCACTTTATCCATGTGTTGATCCTTTGAGATTGCAACTCTACCTAGACCCAATACCTTGCTTTTACCGGTGTCGGCAAATGTGATGTGACTCTTGTCGAGATGGACGTAAGGTTGAGTCCATGAGAAGACTTCGATCACCGATCATATGATTAGTACATCCCCTGTCCATAATCCATTACGAAGCATGAGGTGTCATACCCTCTGATGCAGTTAGGGGATAGGCTTCACCAAGAGTATTGTGAAGCATAAACATTTGACGGACAAGAGGATTATCAAAGCTCAGATCAAGAATAGGACTGATAGGATGATTGGCAAGCGATTCAGGAATAAAATACATAGTAAGACCATTTGGGCATTTGATCTTGCGCCCTACAAGATGTTTTAGGTCCCCAGCATTAGCATCAGACGCCTTTGATTTCCGGCTGGAGACCTTTCCCTGCAAAAGAAAGTTAATTCTTCTTAACCACCCACATCTTCAGGGGTGGCTTAGAAGCAATGAGTATAAGTGCAGCATCTGAGAACTTCGACTTTGAAGCCCTAGCAAATAGCCTTGCAGGAGGTGAATAGTACTCATATGAATAAGCAGAAAAGTTCTTAGTTTTATGAACATAGTGGTTTGAAGAAACACGCTCATATTCATAAGTCTGAGTATGATTTCCCTGCAAAACATTGGCATTAGGGTGACTCGGGTGAGTCCTCTGTCTGTATGAAGCCTTTGGACCATATGAAGCCTTTGGTCTGGAATTTGTCTTCTTCCCAGGTGGTGTCATGATGACATTCACAGGAAGATTCTCAAGACAACTTTTGGGAACCCAGATCTTCTTCATAGGTGACCCATTCCCGCAGTTAGTACCAATATACCTGGCAAACACTTCACCATTCTGATTCTTAAATAGTTTATAGTTTGCATCAAAGGATTCATCAATGATAATAGGGTTAGCACAAGTGAAGCAAGATAAGGTGGATGGATCCACTGAAGATCCCTTTGCAGCAACCCATGTGGTTTTGGGGTACTGCCCAGGCTTCCAGTAGGAGCCATCAACATTCATTTTCTTCTCGAACCCAACACCCTCTTTCCTAGGGTTTCGGTTCAGAATCTGCTTTTTGAGAACATCGCACAGTGTCTAATGCCCTTTGAGACTTTTGTACATCCCTGTTTCAAGCAATGTCTTGAACCTAACATTTTCATCAGCAATAGTAGTGGTATCCTCAGCAGAGGGGTTAGTTACCACATCAACAGTTGAAGATATTGCAACAGTAGCAGCAGTAGAACATTCAGCAATAGAAGTCGCGTTATCACGCTCAAGGCATTTTAGACATGGTGGTTCAAATCCTTCTTGAGCGAGACTGGTCTGTTGAGCGCGAAGTGACTCATTCTCTTTTTGAAGATCTTCATGAGCCGCTCTCAATTTCTCAAGCTCTTCCTTCCTTTGAAGATAATCATAGGAAAGCTTTTCATGAGTGGTTGAGAGCGTTTCATGACGACTTTCAAGTTCCTGGTACTTAACATGAAGATTTTTTATGTCTTCAATTAAGGACTGAGAACGGGTCATTTCCGCATCCAATAGGTCATCGCTTTTGTCTAACAGTTTTTGAGTATGTTCCGTAGCTTTCTGTTGTTCAGTTGCAATTTTAGCAAGTGTTTTGTAGCTGGGTTTGGATTCACAATCAGAGTCATCTTCACTTGATGTTTGAAAGTAAGCATCGCATGATTTTACCTTGGCACCACGTGCCATGAAGCAGTAGGTGGGAGCAGAGTCGTCCTTGTCATTAGCATCAGCGTTGGTGACGGGGCCATTGTCTTCAGTGTTGAAGATAGAACTGGCAACGTAGGCTGTAGCTAGAGCCAGACTTGCAATGCCAGGGTCATACTCCTCCTCAGACTCCACCTCCGCCTCCTCAGAAGCAGACTCCTCCTCTGAATCCATCTCCTTGCCAACAAAAGCACGATCCTTGCCAGATGAGCTCTTATTATGAGATGAAGACTTGGATGAGGACTTGGAAGAAGACTTTGAGGATTTCTTCTTCTTCTTGTCATCAGAATCATATTCCTTGCTCTTCTTCTTCTTGTTGTTCTCATTGTCCCATTGTGGACACTTAGAGATGTAGTGACCAGGTTTCTTGCACTTGTGACATGTTCTCTTCTTGTAGTCATGAGTGGAAGCTTCATCATTTCTTGAGCTGGATCATGAAGACTTTCTGAAGCCCTTCTTCTTAGTGAACTTCTGGAACTTCTTCACAAGCATAGCAAGCTCCTTTCCAATGTCTTCGTGGATCACCGTAACTGCAATGATTCTTCTTCAGATGAGGAAACAACTTTTGCCTTCAAAGCACGAGTTCGGCCATAGTTGGGACCATAGATATCTCTTTTCTCAAATAGCTGGAACTCATGTGTGTTGAGCCTCTCAAGTATGTCAGACGGATCGAGTGTCTTGAAGTCAGGGCGTTCTTGTATCGTCAGGGCAAGGGTGTCGAATGAGCTGTCAAGTGATCTCAGCAGTGTCTTGACGATTTCATGCTTGGTGATCTCAGTGGTGCCGAGAGCACAAAGCTCATTTGTGATGTTAGTGAGGCGATCAAACGTGAGCTGGACATTCTCATTGTCATTTCGGTTGAAGCGGTGGAAGAGGTTGCGAAGAACACTGATCCTTTGATCTCTCTGGGTTGAGACGCCTTCGTTGACCTTGGAGAGCCAGTCCCAGACTAGCTTCGGCATTTCCAGAGCACTCACACGGCCATACTGTCCTTTGGTCAGATGACCACAGATGATGTTCTTGGCTATAGAATCCAGTTGAATTAACTTCCTGACATCAGCAGGGGTGACACCTTCACCAGTCTTGGGGACACCATTCTTGACAACATACCAGAGGTCGACATCAATGGCTTCAAGATGCATGCGCATATTATTCTTCCAGTAGGGATATTCAGTTCCATCGAAGACGGGGCAAGCCATGGAGACTTTGATTATCCCTACAGTCGACATAGCTAAAACTCCAGGTGGTTAAACCGAATCACACAAAACAAGGGAGTACCTTGCTCTGATACCAATTGAAAGTGCTAGTTATCGACTAGAGGGGGGTGAATAGGCAATTTTTATGAAAGTCTTGAAAACATGAGAGTTTCGAAGACAAACAATAGAAATAACCTATTGATATGCAGCGGAAGGTAGACTACACTAAGCAAGCCATAGTCAAGTATTCAATGAAGTGAAAGCACGAATACTAATAGCAGCTTGGTAGTAAAGATCAGGATGGAAGATAGTATGAAGCCAAACAACAATAGTAGTCACATAGTGAAGTCAAACAGGTAGTGCAACCAGACAATGACTTCACGAAGACAAACTGTAAGTAAAGAGAGGGAGAGGATAGAACCAGTCGCTTGGTGAGGACAAGGATTTGTTGGACCAGTTCCAGTTGATGTGACAACTGTATGTCTGGTTAGGGAGGCTGAGATTTAACTCAGAAGACCGTGTCTTCACCTTATTATCCTTGAGCTAAGGACACCCAGTCCTTGCCCAATCACTCTGGTAAGTCTTCAAGGTAGACTTCCAAACCTTCACAGACTTCGTTCAACGGTGATCCACAATGACACTTGGATGCTCAGAACACGACGCCTAGCCGGCTGGAGGATTCACAGTCCTCAAGTGTAACAAGTCTTCAGGTCACGCGGACAGAAAGACTTTAGTGGTGCCTAACACTCTTTGGCTCTGGGTGTTTGGGCTTTGTCCTCGCAAGGATTTCTCTGTCTCAAAAGCTTCGGAGGTGGGTTGCTCTCAAATGACAAAAGCTGTGCACTAACTCTGAGCAGCCACCAATTTATGGTGTAGGGGGGTGGGCTATTTATAGCCACTAGGCAACCCGACCTGATTTGTCCGAAATTACCCTGGGTCACTAAGGAACTGACACATGTTCCAACGGTCAGATTTCAAACACACGCGGCAGCTTGACTTGGGCTACAAGTAAAGCTGACTCATCCAACTCTGGATAAGATTTGCTCTCATTGTCTTCGCTCGAAGACATAGGATTTGGTTGTGCATCACTTCAGTCACTCTGACTTTGTTCACTGGGACCCCACTTAATAGTACGGTGGTTCCTATGACTCAACAAAGAAGAAAAGGAAACAAAGAAACAACTAAGTCCTCGCGCTCCATAGTTTTCACGCGATGTCTTCTCATGTCATAGTCTTCAATGTGAATATCTTCACATACCACCATTGTCTTCAATGTCTTCATACATTTTTAGGGGTCATCTCCGGTAGGTAAACCGAATCAATGAGGGACTACTACCTGTGTTATCCTACAATTCTTACAAACACATTAGTCCTTCAACCAGGTTTGTCGTAAATACTCCAAAACCAACTAGGGGTGGAACTAGATGCACTTACAGGCACTATGTCAGGGCGGACGACACATGGTTACAATGCATGTGTTCGCTGTGACAGGAATCTGCTGTCATATGCAATACTTAGCAAGATCTGTTACATTGGACACCATCGTTTCCTTGCCAAGGACAAGCCGCGTCCTAAAAAATGCCAAAGACATGTGTTCAATGCAAAGCATGAAAACCATGATGCGCCAAATAGGCTCACCGCCGATGAGTTGCAAGTGGAATTAGAGAAGGTCAGGCATATTACACCAGGAGACCATCCTGATAATGGTAGCGGGAAAAGGAAGCATGGCAGGGCAGAAGAGAGATTATTGTTTACCCGCTGGTCCACTTTCTGGGACTTGGAGTATTGGAAAGATTTGGATCTGTGGCATAATCTTGATGTGATGCACATCGGGAAAAATATATGTGACAGCATTATCAGCACACTTATTAATATTGAAGGCAAGACGAAATATACCTTAAAATCTAGGATTGATTTGACACACCTGGGTATCAGAAAGGATTTGCAGGTGGAAGATGAAGGTAAACCACGGGATATGGCACCAGCTGTGTACATCTTGGACAAGGTAAAAAGAAAAGAATTCTGCGAGATCCTATCACGTGTGAGATTCCCGTGGATTTGCTTCCAACCACGAAAGGAGAGTCGGTCAAGATGGAAACAAGGTACGAGGTTGAAAACTCATGACTGCCACGTCCTACTTCAAAGGGTTTTACCTGTTATCCTTAGAGGATTGGGCCGCCCTGACTTATATAGAGCAGTTGCAAAGTTGGGATAATTCTTCAGGGAACTCTGAAGTAGAAATATCAGGATAGATGCTTTGGAGCGTCTTAGAGACAAGATACCAACTATCCTATGTGCCCTTGAGAAGGTATATCCTCCAGCCTTCTTTGATGTGATGGTGCATTTGGTTGTTCATCTACGTGATGAGGCACTACTTAGAGGTCCAGTCCAGTATGGCTGGATGTACCCTATTGAAAGCCGGCTAGGCACTTTCAAGGGCTATGTTAGGAACAGAGCTAGACCCGAGGGTTCCATTCCAGAGGCCTACATTGCTACAGAAGCGTTGACATTCTGCTCAAAATACATTGAAACAAATTGATCGACTTAGCAAAGAGGTGGGTGAAGACAATCCCGGGCTCAATTTTTCGATTATTCTGTTTGAGTTACAGGGAAGAGTCGACAATAGGACAAACCTAAAGATTTAGACAAAATGGTTTGGTATGTGTTGAATAACTATCCTGAGATACTACCTTATATCAAGTAAGTGCTAAGTACTGCAGCTTATACATCATAGTCTACTAAACTTGCACCACATTCTTATATATTTAGATGTTTGACGCGATCACTATGTTGTGCAACATCTACAAAAAGGAGTTACTGCTGCAAAATCCAAGAAACATTGACAAACTGGTTATGGCAGGATTTGCGAAATGGTTCAAGAGCCATGTAAGCTTTTGAATTACCTTTATCAGTTTTTTAATATATTGAGTACATAAGATGATCAGCTTGTCTATTTTCTAACCATAGGTTAAGAAGATGCGGGAGGATGGGCAGGTAGTTGATGATGCCATTTACGCACTAGCAATGGGTCCTGATACTCGGGTAAGACATTATGAATCTTGTGTTGTTGGAGATGTGCGCTACAACACCCTTGCACGTGACGAAGGCAGGAAGACACAAAACAGTGCCACCATGAGCACGGATACGTACGGTAGAGAGACAACTGAAATATATGCAAACATAACAGACATTGTTCAGTTGTAGTATATCTCCAGTTTCGAGGATCATCGGTGTGTGGTTCTGTTGTGCTGTCGTTGGTATAACCTGTTTTCCAGGATCGCAAAACCCAGAGCTGATGATTATTTCAAGTCCATCAATGTCAAGGCGGCACATATATTTTTCTTGGAAGACACAATTGCACGTAGAGATGGCTGGAGAGTATTGCAAAGGTTTGAGCAGAGGAATTCGTTTAGTGAAGTTGCACAACAAGATGATGCTTACACTACTCCTGATGTACAAGATTCCACAGATGTTCCTAATATCTTTGAGAACCATTACGTCAATGATACTGGCGAAAAGATTGCCTGTCATGTTTTGGACATACAAGAGTTGATCAAGAAGAAGCCAATGTTCGAGGACACTGAGGATGAAGAAGAAGATGACACTGTGGCAAATTACGATTCAGACTGATACACATGGCGAAGATGTTGACGCTGTTGCTGCGGATGATGATTAGATTGCTTTTGTCGTATTTGCGTGTCAGAAGACGTTTTTTATCTACTATGTGAAATTGTGTTTGCCATGACAACTGAAACCTGATGAGCGTGTTGTTTAGTATTTTGCTGTGAGAACATCACTTGTTATGTATGTTGATTTGTGTTTGGTGATTATATGACGACTAAAACATGATGACATTGTTGTTTAGTTGTACTCATATTTGGCTGTGAAACTTGAATTTGATGACATAGTTTGCTGTTGGACTGCAATTTGCTCGACGTCTTCGAATGGGAACAAAGCTAACCCGACAGGGCCGCTGCTAATTTATCTATTTATTAGCAAAAGGGCCTCTGCTATTTATTTATTTATGAGCAAAAGGGGATACCCCCCGATTTCGGTTAATAGAAATCATTAGATGTTCACAACACTACGCCCAACCTGCTAACATGTTTGATTCATTAGTAGTTTCAGCAAAGTGCTCATGTCATAGCCACTGAATACATCACGAGTGCTACATACACTACAAATAAAGAAACAATCATCGTACAGAGCACATCGATTTTGCCCATTATCTTCAAAAGCTCTTTCATCTCCTCATTGCTGTCAAGGCCGCTCAGCAGCTGTTGCTTGGCCATGATCGGAGGAGCTGCATCTTTTACATTTTGCTCTGCATCTTCCTCTTTTGTCGTTCCTTCAGTTACTTGTCCAACACCCCAACCTGCTGGTATTGGGATTCCTCGGCTAACCAAATAATCAACGTAGTTTCATTCCCCCACATCAGCAACTTCCCAGAAATACAAATCACACGAATCTTCCCTTTTCTGCACGAATCAAATTGGAAGATCATCAACCAAACTATTAAAAAATCAGCAACTAAAAGCAGCAGAACAACACTTAAACATATTATTACCCCATGATTCGGGCATTTGTAGAAGTCTCAGTCAGGGTTGAGGATTGTGGTTGAGACGCGATGGATGATTCTGCGTGATTTGCAGCAGTGGCACCACACCAACGGCAGCGGGTTGCGATGAGCAACCGGCTGCGGTGCGTGGGCCGGTGGGGGTGTGGTGAGACCCACAAGCGATGGTATGGGTGGCGACTTGGTACATATCTGGTTGTTGCCTACTGAAGAGCAGGTGGACGAGCAGCCAGCGGACATGGTTGTTGCAGCCAGAGCTTATGATGCTAGGCAGAGTAAGTAGAGAAGAGGAGAAGAGAATGTTGGATATGTTAGTTTCATTACTTGCAGAGTAGCATAGCACCATATATAGTCATAGTCTAGGTTTGGATTCGAACCAGCCATGAGAACACGTCTATCTTTTTCTAGAACTTCAAGAACATCTCTTTACTGGTACACTAGCTTGTTCTGTACGCCTTCTCAACTCTTTGATTTTCTTTCTTTTTTGCGAGGAAGGAAAGAGGACAAAATTGAGAGTTCCTGGGACTCGAACCCAAGACGTCTCGGTTGAAAACCAAGGGTGTTAGTCACTTATGTGGCGAACATTCCCTGGGAGGAGGATGACAGACAAATGCATTTTCCTCGCAGTTTTAGTTGCGACACAAGATCGAACGGTTGCAGTTTCAGGAATGTTATCAGGCGAACGAGTCCAGTTTTTCTTTTCTTTCTATATATAAAAAAGTATGCTACTTGGTGTCGGCTTAGTCAACGAATGATTGTGCCAACCTTGACCGTTGGATTGACATTCAACGTCTATCGTGTTTCTTCAGTCTCTTCTTCCTCCATCCGCCAAAGCCAAACCAGCGCCG
The DNA here is from genome assembly GCA_021605145.1 of Aegilops bicornis. NCBI lineage: Eukaryota > Viridiplantae > Streptophyta > Magnoliopsida > Poales > Poaceae > Aegilops > Aegilops bicornis. Next base: position 179,225,275 of record CM038669.1, read on the forward strand.
GTGGGGCCACCTGCTCCCGCCTCCCACGGCTGAGTGTGCTGCCACGCATGCATTGTGGCCACATCACACCCTAAAACTATGTGCATCTTCCCCGACTCCTGTCCGTTCCCATCCGAGGCCTCACCATTGTCCTCCGCCATGGTTCGCTCACCGCGGCGCCGCCCTTCGGTGTTGTCAACATGGTCAACAACCGAGAGGAATAAGGAGATGACTGTACATGGTGAAGATGACAGTAGGGACCCAGTGCAGTTTTTTTTAGGACGGCGAAGGGTATCAACAGGGTTGTGTGGGAGTTGTGGCCCGTCTAGCCCAGGCTTTTATTTCATATGTTTACCACATCACTAGCCCAGTTTGTTTTTTCTTTCTGAAAATGGCTAGCCCAGCTATTTTGATTTTTGCAGAATAACTAACGTAGGCCTACTTGCTTTTCAATGCTGCTGGGCTGGAAATCTTTCAAGACGAGGAGGGATGCATTTGGGCTTGCCCAGAAAATGGGCTATAAGTAATAAGAAATGGGCTATAAGTAATAATAAATTGGCTGTAAAATGGAAAAAATATAGCAAATAGGCAATTAGCTCCAAAATACTTTTTTCTTTCGGATTTTGATATTTTAAATTTCATTGTTTTTGTGCGGGTAAAATTTCATTGGATTTAAATTAAGGTATGTTTAGTTTTTAAAATTAATTTGAATCTGGCTAGAAATTTTGGGTTGTATGTTGTTTGGGACAGATTTGGAGGCTGACTTGTGGGTCTACTAGGTTGACGTGTACGAAAGGCTTTGTCAACATAGTCCACAAACGATTCTAGCAGCAGTGACCATTGGATGTTAATCCAACGGCCATGCTACTTCTTCAATATCTGATCTTCTTGCTCCAGCCGCACAAACCAGCGCCAGTGGGACTGCCTGCTCCCGCCTCCCGTGGCCTGCTGTGCTGCCGCACAGGCCGAACCGCCCCACCCTACTCCATTGCTGGCCAGGCCATTCCTCTACTCACCCACACCTCCTGTTATTTTTCGGCGACGGCAGCCGAACCAGTAAACCCCCGTACTCCCCACCGCGTGGGCAACCACTGTCGAGTCTTCCCCAACTCCGTGTCGTTCCCTTCCTAGGCCTCACCATCGTCCACCGCCCTGGTGCTCTCAGCGCGGCGTGGTCAACATGGTCAACGAATGACATCAATCAGAAGTGGACTCTACATGGAGAGGCCGACAGCTGGGTCCACGGCGCACACAAGGAAATGCCTCCTTATTACGCGCAAAATAATGATTCCTCCACCTGATAGCTGGGACCCACCGGAAGGGCCTCTGTATTTCACAAAAAAACGTTCCCCCCGCTGACAGCTCGGACCCACCAACTATATCTTCGCACGCAAGGAAGTGCCTCCTTATTACGCACAAAAAAAATGAATACTCCCCCTGCTAGCTAGGACCCACCATAGTGGGAGGCTGACTTGTGGGCCTACAAAGTTGACGCAGACGGAGGGCTTTGTCAACTTAGTCAATATGAACGATTCTAGCTCCAGTGACCGTACATGTCCATCCAACGGCCTGTAGTGCTTCTTCAACCTCTGGTCTTCTTGCTCCAGCCGCCCAAACCAGCACCATTCGTGCCGCCTGCCCCTGCCTCCCGTGGCCGACTGTGCTGCCGCGGAGGCCTCACCGCCCCCTACTACTCGTACCGCTGGCTAGGCCATCCCTCTACTTGAAGGAAATATGCCCTAGAGGCAATAATAAAGTTATTATTTATTTTCTTATATCATGATAAATGTTTATTATTCATGCTAGAATTGTATTAGCCGGAAACATAATACTTGTGTGAATACATAGACAAATAGAGTGTCACTAGTACGCCTCTACTTGACTAGCTCATTGATCAAAGATGGTTATGTTTCCTAGCCATTGACATGAGTTGTCATTTGATTAACGGGGTCACATCATTAGGAGAATGATGTGATTGACTTCACCCATTCCGTTAGCTTAGCACTCGATCATTCAGTATATTGCTATTGCTTTCTTCATGACTTATACATGTTCCTATGACTATGAGATTATGCAACTCCCGTTTACCGAAGGAACACTTTGTGTGCTACCAAACGTCATAACGTAACTGGGTGATTATAAAGGTGCTCTACAGGTGTCTCCGAAGGTACTTGTTGGGTTGGCGTATTTCGAGATTAGGATTTGTCACTCCGATTGTCTGAGAGGTATCACTGGGCCCTCTCGGTAATGCACATCACTTAATCCTTGCAAGCATTGCAACTAATGAGTTAGTTGTAGGATGATGTATTACAGAACGAGTAAAGAGACTTGCCGGTAACGAGATTGAACTAGGTATTGAGATACCGACGATCGAATCTCGGGCAAGTAACATACCGATGACAAAGGGAACAACGTATGTTGTTATGCGGTTTGACCGATAAAGATCTTCGTAGAATATGTGGGAGCCAATATGAGCATCCAGGTTCCGCTATTGGTTATTGACCGGAGACGTGTCTCGGTCATGTCTACATAGTTCTCGAACCCGTAGGGTCCGCACGCTTAACGTTTCGATGACGGTTGTATTATGAGTTTATGAGTTTTGATGTACTGAAGGTTGTTCGTAGTTCCGTATGTGATCGCGGACATGACGAGGAGTCTCGAAATGGTTGAGACATGAAGATTGATATATTGGAAGCCTATATTTGGATATCGAAAGTGTTCCGGGTGAAATCGGGATTTTTACCAGAGTACCGAGGGGTTACCGGAACCCCCGGGGGCTTAATGGGCCATGGTGGGCCTTTGTGGAGAAGAGGAGAGGCGGCTAGGGCAGGGCCGAGCGCCCCTCCCCCCTAGTCCGAATAGGACAAGGAGAGGGGGGCGGCGCCCCCCTTTCCTTCCTTTCTCCCTCCCGTTTCCCCCTCCACTCCTAATCCAACAAGGAAAAGGGAGGGAGTCCTACTCCCGGTGGGAGTAGGACTCCTCTTGGCGCGCCCCTCCTGGCCGGCCGCACCTCCCCCCTTGCTCCTTTATATACGGGGGCAGTGGGGCACCCTAGAGACAAAACAATTGATCGTTTGATCTTTTAGCCGTGTGCGGTGCCCCCCTCCACTATAGTCCACCTCGATAATACTGTAGCGGTGCTTAGGCGAAGCCCTGTGTCGGTAGAACATCATCATCGTCACCACGCCGTCGTGCTGACATAACTCTCCCTCAACACTTGACTGGATCGGAGTTTGAGGGACGTCATCAGGCTGAACGTGTGCTGAACTCGGAGGTGACGTGTGTTCGGTACTTGATCGGTCGGATTGTGAAGACGTACGACTACATCAACCGCGTTGTGATAACGCTTCCGCTTTCGGTCTCTGAGTGCGTGGACAACACTCTCCCCTCTCGTTGCTATGCATCACCATGATCTTGCGTGTGCGTAGGAAATTTTTTGAAATTACTATGTTCCCCAACAGTGGCATCCGAGCCAGATTTTATGCGTAGATGTCATATTTACGCATAGAACACAAGTGAGTTGTGGGCGATATAAGTCATACTGCTTACCAGCATGTCATACTTTGGTTCGGCGGTATTGTTGGATGAAGCGGCCCGGACCGACATTACGTGTACGCTTACGCGAGACTAGTTCTACCGACGTGCTTTGCACACAGGTGGCTAGCGGGTATCAGTTTCTCCAACTTTAGTTGAACCGATTGTGGCTACGCCCGGTCCTTGCGAAGGTTAAAACAGCAACAACTTGACAAACTATCGTTGTGGTTTTGATGTGTAGGTAAGAACGGTTCTTGCTAAGCCCAGTAGCAGCCACGTAAAACTTGCAACAACAAAGTAGAGGATGTCTAACTTGTTTTTGCAGGGCATGTTGTGATGTGATATGGTCAAGACATGATACTAAATTTTATTGTATGAGATGATCATGTTTTGTATGGCGAGTTATCGGCAACCTGGTAGGAGCCATATGGTTGTCGCTTTATTGTATGGAATGCAATCGCCCTGTAATGCTTTACTTTATCACTAAGCGGTAGCGATAGTCGTAGAAGCATAAGATTGGCGAGACGACAACGAGCTATGATGGAGATCAAGGTGTCGCGCCGGTGATGATGGTGATCATAACGGTACTTCAGAGATGGAGATCACAAGCACAAGATGATGATGGCCATATCATATCACTTATATTTATTGCATGTGGTGTTTATCTTTTATGCATCTTATCTTGCTTTGATTGATGGTAGCATTATAAGATAATCTCTCACTAAATTTCAAGATAAAAGTGTTCTCCCTGAGTATGCACCATTGCCAAAGTTCGTCGTGCCCAGACACCACGTGATGATTAGGTGTGATAAGCTCTACGTCCATCTATAATGGGTGCAAGCCAGTTTTGCACACGCAGAATACTCAGGTTAAACTTGACGAGCCTAGCATATGCAGATATGGCCTCGAAACACTGAGACTGAAAGGTCGAGCGTGAATCATATAGTAGATATGATCAACATAGTGATGTTCACCATTGAAAGCTACTCCATTTCACGTGATGATCGATTATGGTTTAGTTGATTTGGATCACGCGATCACTTAGAGGATTAGAGGGATGTCTATCTAAGTGGAAGTTCTTAAGTAATATGATTAATTGAACTTAAATTTATCATGAACTTAGTACCTGATAGTATCTTGCTTGTCTATGTTGATTGTAGATAGATGGCCCGTGTTGTTGTTCCGTTAAATTTCAATGCGTTCCTTGAGAAAGCAAAGTTGAAATATGATGGTAGCAATTACACGGACTGGGTCCATAACTTGAGGATTATCCTCATTGCTGCACAGAAGAATTACGTCCTGGAAGCACCGCTGGGTGCCAGGCCTGCTGCAGATGCAACTGATGACGTTAAGAATGTCTGGCAAAGCAAAGCTGATGACTACTCGATAGTTCAGTGTGCCATGCTTTACGGCTTAGAACCGGGACTTCAACAACGTTTTTAACGTCATGGAGCATATGATATGTTCCAGGAGTTGAAGTTAATATTTCAAGCAAATGCCCGAATTGAGAGATATGAAGTCTCCAATAAGTTCTATAGCTGCAAGATGGAGGAGAATAGTTACATCGGTGAGCATATACTCAAAATGTCCGGGTATAACAATCACTTGATTCAACTGGGAGTTAATCTTCCGGATGATAGCGTCATTGACATAATTCTTCAATCACTGCCACCAAGCTACAAGAGCTTCGTGATGAACTATAACATGCAAGGGATGGATAAGACGATTCCCGATCTCTTCGCAATGCTAAAGGCTACGGAGGTAGAAATCAAGAAGGAGCATCAAGTGTTGATGGTCAATAAGACCACCAGTTTCAAGAAAAAGGGAAAAGGTAAGAAGAAGGGGGACTTCAAGAAGAACAGCAAGCAAGTTGCTTCTCAAGAGAAGAAACCCAAGTCTGGACCTAAGCCCGAGGCTAGTGCTTCTCTTGCCAGCGTAGTCACGGAAGCGGAACTGCACCAAGTATTTGGCGGATAAGAAGGTTGGAAAGGTGAACAAAGGTATATGTGATATACATGTTATTGATGTGTACCTTACTAGAGCTCGCAGTAGCACTGGTATTTGATAATCGGTTCTGCTGCTAATATTTGCAACTCGAAGCAGGGACTACGGATTGCGAACACGGCCAGGACAAGGTGATGATGCGCGTGGGAAACGGTTCCAAAGTCGATGTGATCGTCGTCGGCACGCTACCTCTACATCTACCTTCGGGATTAGTATTAGACCTAAATAATTGTTATTTGGTGCCAGCGTTGAGCATGAACATTATATCTGGATCTTGTTTGATGCGAGACGGTTATTAATTTAAATCAGAGAATAATGGTTGTTCTATTTATATGAGTAATATCTTTTATGGTCATGCACCCTTGAAGAGTGGTCTATTTTGATGAATCTCGATAGTAGTGATACACATATTCATAATGTTGAAGGCAAAAGATGCAGAGTTGATAATGATAGTGCAACTTATTTGTGGCACTGCCGTTTAGGTCATATCGGTGTAAAGCGCATGAAGAAAGTCCATACTGATGGACTTTTGGAACCACTTGATTATGAATCACTTGGTACTTGCGAACCGTGCCTCATGGGCAAGATGACTAAAACGCCGTTCTCCGGAACTATGGAGAGAGCAACAAATTTGTTGGAAATCATACATATAGATGTATGTGGTCCGATGAATATTGAGGCTCGTGGCGGATATCGTCATTTTCTCACCTTCACAAATGATTTGAGCAGATATGGGTATATCTACTTAATGAAACATAAGTCTGAAACATTTGAAAAGTTCAAAGAATTTCATAGTGAAGTTGAAAATCATCGTAACAAGAAAATAAAGTTTCTACGATCATATCGTCGAGGAGAATATTTGAGTTACGAGTTTGGCCTACATTTGAAACAATGCGGAATAGTTTCACAACTCACGCCACCCGGAACACCATAGCGTAATGGTGTGTCTGAACGTCGTAATCGTACTTCACTAGATATGGTGCGATCTATGATGTCTCTTACTGATTTATCGCTATCGTTTTGGGGTTATGCTTTAGAGACAGTTGCATTCACGTTAAATAGGGCACCATCAAAATCCGTTGAGACGACGCCTTATGAACTGTGGTTTGGCAAGAAACCAAAGTTGTCATTTCTTAAAGTTTGGGGCTGTGATGCTTATGTGAAAAAGCTTCAACCTGATAAGCTCGAACCCAAATCGGAGAAATGTGTCTTCATATGATACCCAAAGGAGACTGTTGGGTACAACTTCTATCACAGATCCGAAGGCAAGTCATTCGTTGCTAAGAATGGTTCGTTTCTAGAGAAGGAGTTTCTCTCGAAAGAAGTGAGTGGGAGGAAAGTAGAACTTGATGAGGTAACTGTACCTGCTTCCTTATTGGAAAGTAGTTCATCACAGAAACCGGTTCCTGTGACGCCTGCACCAATTAGTGATGAAGTTAATGATGATGATCATGGAACTTCAGATCAAGTTGTTACTGAACCTCGTAGGTCAACCAGAGTAAGATCCGCACTAGAGTGGTATGGTAATCCTGTTCTGGAGGTTATGTTACTAGACCATGATGAACCTACGAACTATGAAGAAGTGATGGTGAGCCCAGATTCCGCAAAATGGCTTGTGGCCATGAAATCTAAGATGGGATCCATGTATGAGAACAAAGTGTGGGCTTTGGTTGACTTGCCCGATGATCGGCAAGCCATTGAGAATAAATGGATCTTCAAGAAGAAGACTGACGCTGACGGTAATGTTACTGTCTATAAAGTTCGACTTGTTGCGAAAGGTTTTCGACAAGTTCAAGGGATTGACTACGATGAGGCTTTCTCACCCGTAGTGAAGCTTAAGTCTGTCCGAATCATGTTAGCAATTGACGCATTTTATGATTATGAAATTTGGCAAATGGATGTCAAAACTGCATTCCTGAATGGATTTCTGGAAGAAGAGTTGTATATGATGCAACCGTAAGGTTTTGTCGATCCAAAGGGAGCTAACAAAGTGTGCAAGCTCCAGCGATCCATTTATGGACTGGTGCAAGCCTCTCGGAGTTGGAATAAACGCTTTGATAGTGTGATCAAAGCATTTGGTTTTGTACAGACTTTTGGAGAAGCCTGAATTTACAAGAAAGTGAGTGGGAGCTTTGTAGCATTTCTGATATTATATGTGGATGACATATTGTTGATTGGAAATGATATAGAATTTCTGGATAGCATAAAGGGATACTTGAATATGAGTTTTTCGATGAAAGACCTCGGTGAAGCTGCTTATATATTGGGCATCAAGATCTATAGAGATAGATCAAGACGCTTAATTGGACTTTCACAAAGCACATACCTTCACAAAGTTTTGAAGAAATTCAAAATGGTTCAAGCAAAGAAAAGGTTCTTGCCTGTGTTACAAGGTGTGAAGTTGAGTAAGACTCAATGCCCGACCACTGCAGAAGATAGAGAGAAGATGAAAGATGTTCCCTATGCTTCAGCCATAGGCTCTATCATGTATGCAATGTTGTGTACCAGACCTGATGTGTGCCTTGCTATAAGTCTAGCAGGGAGGTACCAAAGTAATCCAGGAGTGGATCACTGGACAGCGGTCAAGAACATCCTGAAATACCTGAAAAGGACTAAGGATATGTTTCTCAATTACGGAGGTGACAAAGAGCTAGTCGTAAATGGTTACGTCGATGCAAGCTTTGACACTGATCCGGACGATTCTAAATCGCAAACCGGATACGTGTTTACATTGAGTGGTGGAGCTGTCAGTTGGTGCAGTTCTAAACAAAGCGTCATGGAGGGATCTACGTGTGAAGCGGAGTACATAGCTGCTTCGGAAGTAGCAAATGAAGGAGTCTGGATGAAGGAGTTCATATCCGATCTAGGTGTCATACCTAGTGCATCGGGTCCAATGAAAATCTTTTGTGACAATACTGGTGCAATTGCCTTGGTGAAGGAATCCATATTTCACAAGAGAACCAAGCACATCAAGAGACGCTTCAATTCCATCCGGGATCTACTCCAGGTGGGAGACATAGAAATTTGCAAGATACATACGAATCTGAATGTTGCAGACCCGTTGACTAAGCCTCTTCCACGAGCAAAACATGATCAACACCAAGGCTCCATGGGTGTTAGAATCATTACTGTGTAATCTAGATTATTGACTCTTGTGCAAGTGGGAGACTGAAGGAAATATACCCTAGAGGCAATAATAAAGTTATTGTTTATTTCCTTATATCATGATAAATGTTTATTATTCATGCTAGAATTGTATTAACCGGAAATATAATACTTGTGTGAATACATAGACAAACAGAGTGTCACTAGTATGCCTCTACTTGACTAGCTCGTTGATCAAAGATGGTTATGTTTCCTAGCCATTGACATGAGTTTTCATTTGATTAACGGGATCACATCATTAGGAGAATGATGTGATTGACTTGACCCATTACGTTAGCTTAGCACTCGATCGTTTAGTATGTTGCTGTTGCTTTCTTCATGACTTATACATGTTCCTATGACTATGAGATTATGCAACTCCCGTTTACCGGAGGAACACTTTGTGTGCTACCAAATGTCACAATGTAACTGGGTGATTATAAAGGTGCTCTACAGGTGTCTCTGAAGGTACTTATTGGGTTGGTGTATTTCGAGATTAGGATTTGTCACTCCGATTGTCGGAGAGGTATCTCTGGGCCCTCTCGGTAATGCACATCACTTAAGCCTTGCAAGCATTGCAACTAATGAGTTAGTTGCGGGATGATGTATTACAGTACGAGTAAAGAGACTTGTGACGGTAGCGAGATTGAACTAGGTATTGAGATACCGACGATCGAATCTCGGCAAGTAACATACCGATGACAAAGGGAACAACGTATGTTGTTATGCGGTCTGACCGATAAAGATCTTCGTAGAATATGTAGGAGCCAATATGAGCATCCAGGTTCCGCTATTGGTTATTGACCGGAGACGTGTCTCGGTCATGTCTACATAGTTCTCGAACCCGTAGGGTCCGCACGCTTAAATTTCGATGACGGTTGTATTATGAGTTTATGAGTTTTGATGTATCGAAGGTTGTTCGGAGTTCCGGATGTGATCGCAGACATGATGAGGAGTCTCGAAATGGCCGAGACATGAAGATTGATATATTGTAAGCCTATATTTGGATATCGGAAGTGTTCCGGGTGAAATCGGGATTTTACCAGAGTACCGAAGGGTTACCGGGACACCCCCGGGGGCTTAATGGGCCATAGTGGGCCTTTGTGGAGAAGAGGAGAGGCGGCCAGGGCAGGGCCACGCGCCCCTCCCCCCCTAGTCCAAATAGGACAAGGAGAGGGGGGTGGCTCTACCCCTTTCCTTCCTTTCTCCCTCCTGTTTCCCCCTCCACTCCTAATCCAACAAGGAAAAGGGAGGGAGTCCTACTCCCGGTGGGAGTAGGACTCCTCCCGGCACGCCCCTCCTGGCCGGCCGCACCTCCCCACTTGCTACTTTATATATGGGGGCAAGGGGCACCCTAGAGACACAACAATTGATCGTTTGATCTTTTAGCCGTGTGCGGTGCCCCCCTCCACCATAGTCCACCTCGATAATATTGTAGCGGTGCTTAGGCAAAGCCCTGCATCGGTAGAACATCATCATCGTCACCACGCCGTGATGCTGACGAAACTCTCCCTCAACACTCGGATGGATCGGAGTTTGAGGGACGTCATCGGGCTGAACGTGTGCTGAACTCGGAGGTGTCGTGCGTTCGGTACTTGATCGGTCGGATCATGAAGACGTACGACTACATCAACCGCGTTGTGCTAACGCTTCCGCTTTCGGTCTACGAGGGTACGTGGACAACACTCTCCCCTCTCGTTTCTATGCATCACCATGATCTTGCGTGTGCGTAGGAATTTTTTTGAAATTACTACGTTCCCCAACACTACTCACCCACACCCCCTGTTATTCTGCGGCGACGACAGCCTCACACCGAAGCCGAACCAGTGAACCCTCGTACTCCTCTTCGCGTGGGCATCCACTGCCGCGTCTTCCCCGGCTCCGCGTCATCCCCTTCCTAGGCCTCGCCGTCGTCCACCGCCTTGGTGCTCTCGGCGCGGCGTGGTCAATGTGGTCAAGGAACGACTTCCATCGGAAGAGTACTGTACGTGGAGAGGCTGACAGCTGGGTCCACGGCCGCAGCAAGGAAGTGCCTCCTTATTACGGGGAAAATAATGATTCCTAGACCCGACAGCAGGGACCCACCGGACGGGCCACCGTATTTCGTGAAAAAAACATTCCCCCTGACTGCTGGGACCCACTAGTTACATCTTCATACGCAAGGAAGTGCTTGACAGTCGGGACCCACCTGGTCGAAGCATACGTAGCGTTGTCATTCTAGTCACGAACGTGTACGTACATACTGGTCGATCGGTCAGTCTGCAGGTGTAACGCCCCGGATTCAATGCGCTAGGTGCCTGCCAGTTATTCGCCGTCGTGGCCATGTCAGTTGCTTGCGTGTTGCACTTTGCCATGTCATCATATGCATTTCATATCGTGTCATCATGTGCATCGCATTTGCATACATGTTCGTCTCATGCATCCGAGCATTTTCCCGTTGTCCGCTTTTCCAATCCGGCACTCCTTTGTCTCCCGGCGCCCCCTTTTACCTCTTTTCGTGTGTGGGCATTAAACGGTCTCGGAATGGACCGAGGTTTGTCAAGCGTCCTTGGTATAGCACCGGTAGACCGCCTGTCAAGTTTCGGATCATTTGGAGGTCGTTTGATACTCCAACGGTTAACCGGGTAACCGTAAAGCCCTCTTTGAGTTGCAGCCCAACACCCCTTCCAAAGTGGCCCAAAACCCACCAAACTCCCCTCCATGCTCTCGGTCGTTCGATCACGATCGCGTGGCCGAAAACCGCACCTCATTTGGACTCTCCTAGCTCCCTCTATCTATAAATACACCTTCCCCTCCGAATTCGCGGATCAATTCTACCCCCAAACCCTAAAATTCTCCTCCGCGCCGCGCCGGACATGTCCGTCCCCGGCCGGACGCATCTCCGCCGCCCCAGCGCCAGCGCCTCCGGCCAGCGTGCCCGCCGCCCGACCCAGCGCTCTCCGGCGACCTCCGCCCGTGCCGTCGCGGCGAGTCCCAGCCGGCCCGTCGCGCGCCCTCCGCCGCCTCCTCCCGATCGCCCGCCCGACCTCGCCGCCCGCCGGCTAAATCGCCAGTGCCGCCCAGACGAGCACCGCGCCGCCCGAGCCAGCAGCCCCTCCGCCCGCCCGCCGCCTCTCCCGTCGGCCATCAGCGCCACCGCCGGCGACCCAGCGCCTCTCCGCCTCAGCGCCGCCGACCTCGCCGCCCGCCCGTCCGGCCTGTCCCGGCCTCCCGGCGCCCGTCCCCGGCCGGACCCGAGCCACCCCGGCGTCTTCCTCCTTGTCTCCGGCGAGTTTTCCGGCCGCCCCGAAATCCGTGCTAATCCGGAGGTTGACCCCGAATCCCCCAAGTCCCGAATCTGTGATATTTTTATGCATTTTTCATTATGCCATAACTCTCTGCACATAGCTCCGTTTTGTGCGTGTAATATATCAAAATGTTCGCCTCGACGGGTAGATCATTTCATATTATTGCATCATTTTCATTTGAGCTCATCTTGGTGCCCTAAATGCTGCTAGAAGAGTACTATGTGATGTTAGTTTCTGTTTCTTAACAGAACTTGCACTTTTGTTATTTTTTCCATGATTAATGGGTGCACCCTATGAACTTGAGTCCTACATGTGTTTTGTAATATGCCATGCCATATTTTCAGGGATGCTTGCCATGTATTTTTGTGAGTTGTGTAGTGAGTGCATCAAGCTTGTTAAGCAGGGTACTTGCTGTTGCTGTTTTCCTGGCAGATTCTGTTATATTTTTTATGCCATGTTAACTTGATACTACCGAGAGATCCATGCATATTTTGAGATACTTCAGTAAGGATGTTTTGTTATACATGTCTTGATATATCCATCCATGCCCTCGTTTGCAATTATGGAGTGCCATAGCTTGAGTCAATGGAGCTCTACTTTTGCTATAAAATGTTTCCTGGCAGATTGTTTACATGTTATTCAATTTTGCCAAGGTTGTTGTAGTTGATCCGTGTATGCTATGATGTTGTTCTTGCCATGTATAGCTTCTATGCCATGTCTTCTTGCTGTTGGTTACCTTTCCATGCCATGTATTGCTCTGTGGTGAGTGGTTCAAGCTCACCAACATGCCTACTTATTGTTGTTCCTGCCATGTTTAAATCTGTAATATAACTTGCCATGTTTACATGGGTGCCATCATATTTTCTGATCCTTTTTGGCCTATGGTCAGTAAGGGACTTTTGTTCTATGCTTTGAGTAGATTCATGCCATGCCTTTGTCTTCCATGTTAAGTTCCTGTAACATGTTGTTTGATAGCTCTAAACATTGCAACCTGATGTTATTTCTGCCAATGCCTGAAACGGTTACTATTTGCAATCTTGCCATGTGTTTTTGAGCATGTTCTAGTTGCTTCTGGAGATAGCTCAGTGTTCATGTTTTATCATGCTTTACCTGTAGATCATGCCCATGCCTTTTGTTATTACGTTGAGATGCTGTAGCATGTTGTTTTGATGCTTGCAATATGCCTAGTTGCTGTTTTGGACAGATTGTTGCTAGAACTTGTATTGTGTGTATGTGTTGAACCGTTGCTCCGTTTTGAGAGTGCTCTATATGGAACTTGCTTGATTTTGCATGTAGATTCATATTATCATGTTGCATCCTTGTTTGGAGGTGTTTGCTTGATGTTTGCATGTATTTTGCATCAATGTCATGCTTAACTTGTTTTGCTCATATCTTCTAGGCCGTAGCTCCGAATTAAATGAACTTTATATGAAACTTGACTAGAATTTCATGTAGATCATCATGGTGCATCTTAACTTGCTGTTTAACAACTTGAACATAAGGTTTATTCAGATCTGGACCAATTTCGAAATTTGCATATGAGGACTTACCGGAATTGTCATGTGTTGTTTCCGGCCTCATTTAAACTTGCTTTGATGTGTTGCTCTTGTTTGCATCATCTCTTGCCATGAGTAGCTTCATCTAGATTTGTCATGCATCATGTTTGTTGTGCATCTTGTCATGTTCATGTGTGGTGTGTTTACCTATGTTGTGTGCTTCTTCTTGTTAGTTCTGTTGCGTTGCGATCGTGAGGATTCGTTCGTCTCGCTTGGTTCAACTTCATCCGATTCGTCTTCTTCATGGACTCGGTCTTCTTCCTTGCGGGATTTCAGGCAAGATGACCGCTACCCTGGATCTCATTACTACCATTGCTATGCTAGTTGCTTCGTTCTATCGCTATGCTGCGCTACCTATTACACATTTATCAAGCCATCCCAAATTGCCATGTCGACCTCTAACCTTTTGTACCCTTCCTAGCAAACCGTTGTTTGGCTATGTTACCGCTTTGCTCAGCCCCTCTTATAGCGTTGTTAGTTGCAGGTGAAGATGAAGTTTGTTCCTTGTTGGAACATGGAGATGTTGTTCCTTGTTGGAACATGTTTACTTGTTGGGATATCACAATATATCTTATATTATTAATGCATCTATATACTTGGTAAAGGGTGGAAGGCTCGGCCTTATGCACGGTGTTTTGTTCCACTCTTGCCGCCCTAGTTTCCGTCATATCGGTATTATGTTCCCGGATTTTGCGTCCCTAACGCGGTCGGGTGATTTATGGGACCCCTTGACAGTTCGCTTTGAATAAGACTTTTCCAAAGAAGGCCCAACATTGGTTTTACCATTTGCCTCACCTATGCCCTTTTTCCCTTGGGTTTCCGGAGCCCGAGGGTCATCTTTATTTTAGCCCCCGGACGGTGCTCCTTCGAGTCTTGGCCCGAACTAGAGCCTTGCAGCGCCCCTCAAGGCAACTTGAGGTCTGGTTTTAGTTGTATGGACTGCTCATCCGAGTGTGCCTCGAGAACGAGGTACGTGCGACTCCTATCGGGATTTGTCGGCACATTCGGCGGCTTTGCTGGTCTTGTTTTATTGCGTCGAAATGTCTTGTAGCCGGGATTCCGAGACTGATCGGGTCTTCCCGGGAGAAGGAATATCCTTCGTTGATCGCGAGAGCTTATCATGGGCTAAGTTGGGACACCTGCGGGGTATAAACTTTCGAGAGCCGTTCCAGCTGTTATGTGGCTGTTGTGAATTTGTTAATGTCCGGTTTTAGTAATCTTGTAGCTAACTCTTCTAAAATACACCAACCGTGTGCGTAACCGTGAGTGTCTCTTTTCGGGGTTGATCGAGAGGTTAACACGGTTTACGGGTTATGTCGGCGTAAGTAGGAGTTCGTGGATCACTTCTTGATCATTACTAGTTGACGACCGTTCCTTTGTTTCTCTTCTCGCTCTCATTTGCGTATGTTAGCCACCATATATGCTTAGTCACCGCCGCAACCTCACCACTTTATCCCTTCCTTTCCCTTTAAGCTTTGCTAGTCTTGATACCCATGGTAATGGGATTGCTTTGAGTCCTCGTGGCTCACAGATTACTACACCACCGATTCTTGTACAGGTTGTCACGATGATCATGACGTGAGAGCGATGTTTGCTTGTATTGGAGTTCTTCTTACGCTTCTTCTTCGATCGAGGATAGGTTCCAGTCGGCAGCCTGGGCTAGCAGGGTGGATGTCGTTTGAGCTTCTGTTTATGTTTTCATCCGTAGTCGGATGTTGATCTTGTATATGATGTTGTAGTATTCTTGTGGCATTTGTGCCTTATGTATGTATCCCCATCTATTATGTAATGTTGATGTAATGATATCCACCTTGCAAAAGCGTTTCAATATGCGGGTCTATCCTTGGTGGGACCTTCGAGTTCCTTTTGGATAGGGTCACATATTGGGCGTGACAGCAGGCTGCAACGATGAACCATGGCCCTGTAAGGATGGGCACGTGTCGTAGTATAGGCGCACATGTGTCGTAGTAGAGGCACGCACGTAGCATGTCATGCAGTCCCGTTAATATCGTGTACACGTACGTACAGCCAGGGTGCAAGAAAGTTAATACGGCCATGTACGTACATACGGGCAGGGTCTCAAATGCCTACTCGCGCATACGTACGGCCAGGGCTCGTGTACATGGCTGGGTCGGAACGGAGAAACTGCGTCGTCGTGTTCATCGTGAGCCAACGGGCTTGGATGGAACAACCGATTGAAATGAGGCCTAGCGTACCGCACAACGGAGGAAACGGCCTTGTGTTCGACCGGCCACGGTCGAAACGGGATCATGTTCATCGGGAGGGGTCTGGCGTACCACAAAACTGAGGAAACAGACTTCTCTTGGACCTCCCACGGTCGAAACGGGGTCATGTTGATTGGGGGGTTAGGCGTACCGCAAAATGGAGGAAACAGACTTGTGTTGGAGTGCTATGGTCGAAACAGGGGTCCTGTTCATCTGGAGGGGTGTGTCGTACCGCAAAAAGGGACTCCACGGGATATTGTTCATCTCCACCGTCGGCCTCCTCCAGCCTCCACGGGATATTTTTCATCCACCATCGGCCTCCTCCAGCCTCCACCTACGACTGTTCATCCATGGGCTCCTGTTCATCCAGCCTCCACCGCTCCTCCACCGGCTACTGTTCAACCAGCCCTCTCCATGGGGTCCTGTTCAACCACCCCTCCACGGGCTACTGTTCATCCAGCCCTCCACCGGCTACTGTTCAACCAGCCCTCCACGGGGTCGTCCTGTTCATCTAGCCCTCCACGGGGTCCTGTTCATCCACCCCCAACCAGCTCGATCGATCGGGGTCCTGTTCATCCAGCGGCAATGGCCTCTACTACCACGGGGTCCTGTTCATCCACCCCCCCACACCGGGAACTATTCATCCCCCCCCCCAACAACACTCACTATTCATCAAGCGGCAGCATCGATCGGCTTTAGTTAGCAATAGTAGCGAAGGAATCACTCGGTTCAGTTAACAGCAAGGGATCGATCGGGGTTCAGTAACGTAGCTAGTGCAAGCGCTCGGGTTCAGTTAGAGCCCAACGCCTCATGCTCGGGTTCAGTTAGAGCGCAACGCCTCGCACACACGCGCGTATGTGTACGAGAGAAACGTGCAAACCTCCGTGCATCGCTCGGCCTCGACTACCCACCGTAACCGGGAACTCCCCGATATTTTCCTCGCCCTCGCTTCTACCACGGTTTTTTGTCATGGACGGCCCAAAGAATGTCATGCAGCTGCGTCACCGCCCCGCCCAGGACGAAAAGCCCATTTTCTGTCATGCTTTTTGTCATAGAAGTAGGAGCCCACCACATCTATGATGATACCGGGTTTTGTCACAATTATCGTCCTAGAAGTGTCATAAGCATGACAGGAAAAAAATCGTTCGGCCCAAAATGTCACGGATGTGTATTTTTTTTGTAGTGTGAGTTGATGCTCTAGCTTTGGACATGGGCACTCTCTTGGCAGGAGCTTTCTTGTGTAAGCCAGGCTTGGTTGAAGCTGTAGTGCCAAACTCTTTCTTGACAACCTTCTTCTTGGAGCTGACCTCCTCCTCAACAGCAACATAATCTTCATCTTTAGAGTTCGAGTTTCTCTTCTTCCTTGTCCTAGTTGCAGCTTTTGGCAAGTTGCTTGGGGTGCTTCTGCTACCCTCATCATAGCTGCCAGAGGAACTAGTGCCCTCACTCAGGTTGACCTGTTCCTCAGACTTGTTCTGGATGTCACTTTGATCAGACATGGCTGAAACTGCAAACTAACCTGAAAGCTGACCTTGTGAATAGATATAGTCGAGATAGAGTGGATGAGCATCACAAAGTGCAGAGATTTTGCAAAACAATTGAGTCAAAAACTTAGTTTTAGTCTTCTACAGAAAGCATTTCGGAGCTACCGATTTGTTGAACTCGGTGACACGGAAGCAATATTAGAGTCTAAACTAGTGGAATCGGTCAGACCGAGACACAATTCGGTGACTCCGAGATTGCTAGAGTTTCACTGAGAGTCAAACTTGGTAACACCGATTTGTAAGTTTCGGTCAGACCGAAATTCACGTGCAATGGCCTAGGCCAAATCGGTGAGACCGATTTCTACAACTCGGTCGGTCCGAGATGAGTTTGGCGGAAACCTAGCGCTAAAATTTCGAATCTAATCTAATCTAAAGGAAGTTTTTGCTGGATAGAACAATTCATACGTGGTAAGAATCATGGCATTGACCTAAGTGCAGGAATCAGAGGTAAAGATTGCACATAGGGGTCGAGTTCATACCCTAACTCGACGGTGAACTCGCTACAGCGACAACGGCGGCGAAGATTCCCATTGACGGCGGCGGAGACTAGTGGTGGGAGGTCGCTGGCGATGAGGAGACGATTCGGAGACCTCGAGTCCGCAGAGCAGGATATGTGCGGGCGAAGTGTTCGGAGGAATTTCCAAAATTTAACCCATGGGTATATATATCCTGACCCTGTCGGTGTGATCGAGTGGAATGACTCGGTGGCACCGAGATGCAGAATCGCAAGCGGTTACTGCAACTTGGTGTGACCGAATTGTTCAAATTGGTTGCACCAAGAATGAAAACCTAGATCAACTCAATGAACTCGGTATGACCGAAAGGGATGAATCGGTCAGACCGAAGCACACATAGAGGTTTTGGAAGTTTAAGTCTACGACGAATCGGTGGCTCCAAGTGCTCCTCACCCAGAGGGTTCGAATCTGACTTGATCAAACCTTGTGATGTAGCATGAATAGAGTTTGAGATGAGAAAAGCATAGATAGCTAGAGAGAGTTCTTAGGCACTCTTGTCCATCCATTTGGCAAAAGAAAATCCCAAACAATCAAAGCAACAAATGGATGTCCTCGAATGAGAAAAATATGCAATCAACATGCTCACATAATACGATGGCAAATGAAATATGTGGAAAAGCATGCACAAACACTCTAGCATCTATCAAGCAATTGGCGATGACTAGGTCATCTATATATGAGTATATTGACTGAGGAGTCAAATGAGAACATTTGATCATAGGTCATACTCATCGTTTAAGCACAAGTGGGGTTACCACTTTTACATAAAGCATTGTTGTGTTCACACCATTAGAGTTGCTTTAGCTGAATTCTTAGAGTAAAGGCCCCCCCCTAGATGTGATATCCCCCCTAAGAGGGATGAACTAACCTTGAGTTTTTTTATGATGACTTCATGTAGATGTTGACGATGTGGATGCTCAATGTTGATGTAGATCATTTGGAGCAATCCATTGGAGTGAGTTGCACTTTCAATACCTACATGGGTTAGTCCCACAAGGAACAAACAAGGATATCCATAGACATAGAGTGAAACACACACAAGATGATGTCCATGAAAGCATTAGGTTACCTTGTCCCTTGACGTACCAACAATAGGGTTTGTGCCTCCTTGAACTAGTGCAAGATGTGGAAGTTGTTTGCACTTGTTCTTGCCAAAAATGAATATGAGTGAAGTGTGTTGGCGGATTCACCCTCAAGAACTCTCTAGTTCTTCTTCTTTGGGATCCACATCATCTTGATGGGAATCCTTGGAGTTGTAGTCATACTTGATAAACTAAAACTTGATGTAGTCTTGGGAACCCACTTGAGCAAGGCCTTAGGAGTTTCTTCAAATGCATCAATCTCCTCTTGAAGCTTGTCCTTGCCTTTTCACTTGTGGTCTTGTGATGGAAGATCATCTTGACCTTGTGTCCCCTTGAAGGAAGTGGGATCATACTTCTCTTATTGAGGAACAAACTTCATCTTGGGTTATTGATCTTTCTTGGCATTGAACTTTCGTTCAAAACCAACACCTTGATTCTTCCGGTGCCTTCCTTGCTTGCATACAATTTCCTGAAATTGCTTACTTCCGGCAAGGCTCTTGTAAACACCTTTCTCTATAATTCCCTTCAATAAGCTATTTTCTTGCTCAAGTGTAACTTGGCTAAGAGAATCATTAGTGGAATGAAGAGAACTACTAGAAGCAACAATATTGGATTTAGCATGATTATGGTTACTACTAGAAGAAGAGTCTTTCTTACTCTTATTACTAGATTTTAGTTGTGGCGTGTAAGTAGACAAGAGTAAACGCTTGGCAATGTAAGAACAACTTTTCTTACGAAGATCATCATTGATTTCTTTTAATAACCCATGCTCTTGCTCAAGATTTAGCTTTTCAAACGTAGCTTCTCACGAGTCTTTAAAAGCTCTCAATGATCTTCCAAGGTAGTTTCATGAGCTAACTTAAGAGTGTTTAGTTCTTTAGTTAGACGCTCAATATCCTTCTTATCATCCTCATTTGTTTTATCTTGATTAGCATGATTAATAGCAAGTTCATCATAGTTTTCATCACTAGAGTTGTCAACAAGTAAATTATCATCACCTATCAAATCATCTTCATCACTATCAAAATCAACATACTAGGGGTGTGATAACTTTGGGCCTTTAGCCATGAAGCATCTTCCAATTCCTTCATTTGGTGAGTCAAATATGTCATAGGAGTTGGTTGACACAAGTGCTAGACCGCCAACACCTTCATCTTGAGTATATTCAGAGTCGGAGTCATAACTTCTCTCGGAGTGGTGGTCGGAGTCGGAACCGGATACACATTCACCAACATGAGCTGTATGTCTTTGTTTTGTATAGCTCCTTGATGACTTGTCCTTCCTTTCTGAATCCTTGCTTCTGCGAGAGGTTCTTCGTTCAAAACGATCATCTCTACTCCTTCTCTCCCTTGGAGGTGATTCTTCTCTTTTACTTCTCCTTTTAGGTGAGCCTTCTCTTCTTTTATAGGGAGTCGTACACTCATTGGAGTAGTGTCCGGGTCTTCCACAATTGTAGCAATTACGTTCACGACTAGAAGATCTTTTGTCATTGTAGGACCTTGACTTAGAACTTATTTCCTTGCTTCTAATCTTGTAGAACTTGTTGAAGTTCTTCACCATTACGCTCAATTCTTCATTCAAGGCTTGTTTCTCACTTGATGATGTAGGAGCATCACATGAGGCTTTGTAAGCACCACTAGACTTGTTGTGAAGCTCTTCTTTATCCTTGAGTGACATCTCATGAGCAACAATTCTACCAATGACTTTCATTGGCTTGAGATCTTTGTAATTGGGCATCATTTGGTTCAATGTGCACACGGTATCATATTTTCCATCCAAGGCTCTTAGGATCTTCTTGATGATGAATCTATCGGTCATCTCTTCACTTCCTAATCCGGCAATCTCATTTGTGATGAGAGCAAGCCTAGAGTACATTTCAGCGACACCTTCACCATCCTTCATTTTGAACTTGTCAAGTTGACTTTGAAGCACATCCAATTTGGATTCCTTGGCGGAGTCGGTAAATTCATGCATATAAATCAAAGTATCCTAAATTTCCTTTGCATTATCAAGACGACTGATTTTGTTGAATTCTTCGGGGCACAATCCATTGAAGAGGATATCGCAAGCTTGAGCATGGTATTGCAACATCTTCAATTCTTCCGCGGTAGCTTCACGATTTGGTTCTCTCCCATCAAAGAATTCACCTTGCAAGCCAATACACACAATAGCCCAAACGGCGGGGTTATGTCCATGAATATGCATTTTCATCTTATGCTTCCAACTAACAAAATAAGTACCATCAAAGTAAGGACCTCTATGGTGGTAATTTCCCTCACTAGACGCCATACTCTCCTAGGTTGTGAAACCAAGGGTATGATCACCAAATCTATGGAAATCAAGGTAAATGGAGACCAAAGCTCTGATGCCACTTGTAGGATCGAAAGTATGTCTAGAGGGAGGTAATTAGACTACTTGACCAAATAAAAAACTAGCCTTTTCCCAATTTTAAGTCTTGGCAGATTTTAGCAACTTAGCACAAGTCAAGATATCAACCTACACATGCAATTCTAAGAGTATAGCAGCGGAATGTAAATCGCATATGAAGGTAAAGGGTGTCGGTGTACAAAAGTAGGGGCTCTCCTTTTTGACTCCTTTAATTGTGCACAGTGATCGAGCAAGGCCTTGTGCCGCATTACATAGGGCAGAGGAGGGAAGCCGGAGGGAAACCGAAGCACAAGGAAAACAAGGCAATGCCAAGACCAGAAGCATAAAAGAGCAAAGGGGCGAGGTGGAATCCCCTGGCAAGACCCTTGCCGGGGCGGCCTCTGCGGCCCCGGCAAGAGCCTTGCCGGGGCAACTTGCCCAGCGCCAGCAGAGCGAGCCACCCTTGAGCCCAGGGGTTCCAAACGCTGCCAACAACTACATTGGACCCACGGCTCGGGAGGCACCTCCGTGGTGGCATGCAGATCTTTGTCAAGATCATGAATACATGAGATCATATGAGGACCAGAAGACGACAACCCTCGGCGGGATTCTAGCCGAGGAAATCCACAAGACCCCCGGCAAGCGCCTTGCCGGGGACAACCGCAGCGCCACAGCAAGACCCTTGTCGGGCCCCCCGGCAAGACCCTTGCCGAGGGCATTGATGTCTACTACACAACCTTCTTCTTGTAGACGTTGTTGGGCCTGCAAGTGCACAGGTTTGTAGGACAACAGCAAATTTCCCTCAAGTGGATGACCTAAGGTTTATCAATCCGCGAGAGGCGTAGGAGGAAGATGGTCTCTCTCAAACAACCCTGCAACCAAATAACAAAATGTCTCTTGTGTCCCCAACACACCTAATACAATGGTAAATTGTATAGGTGCACTAGTTCGGCGAAGAGATGGTGATACAACTGCAATATGGATGGTAGATATAGGTAATTGTAATCTGAAAATATAAAAACAGCAAGGTAACAAGTGGTAAAAGTGAGCGTAAACGGTATTGCAATGGTAGGAAACAAGGCCTAGGGTTCATACTTTCACTAGTGCAAGTTCTCTCAACAATAATAACATAGATAGAACATATGACAATCCCTCAACATGCAACAAAGATTCACTCCAAAGACACTAATAGCGGAGAACAAACGTAGAGATTATGGTCGGGTACGAAACCACCACAAAGCTATTCTTTCGGATCAATCTATAAAAGAGTTCGTACTAGAATAACACCTTAAGATACAAATCAACCAAAACACTAATGTCACCTAGATACTCCATTGTCACCTCAATTATCCGTGGGCATGATTATACGATATGCATCACACAATCTCAGATTCATCCAACCAACATAAAAGTACTTCAAAGAGTGCCCTAAAGTTTCTACCGGAGAGTCAAGAACGTGTGCCAACCCCTATGCATAGGTTCCCAATGTCACGAAACCCGCAAGTTGATCACCAAAACATACATCAAGTGGCACATGATATCTCATTGTCACCACAGATAATCACGGCAAGACATACATCAAGTGTTCATAAAAGACTCAATCCGAGAAGATAACTTCAAAGGGGATACTCAATTCATCACAAGAGAGTAGAGGGGGAGAAACATTATAAGATCCAACTACAATAGCAAAGCTCGGGATACATCAAGATCGTATCACCTCAAGAACACGAGAGAGAGAGAGAGAGAGAGAGAGAGAGAGAGAGATCAAACACATAGCTACTGGTACATACCCTCAGCCCCGAGGGTGAACTACTCCCTCCTCATCATGGAGAGCGCCGGGATGATGAAGATGGCCACCAGAGATGGATCCCCCCTCCGGCAGGGTACCGGAAAGGGGCCCCGATTGGTGTTTGGTGGTTCTGGAGGCTTGCGGCGGTGGAACTCCCGATCTATCTTCTGTTCTGGAAGTTTTAGGGTACGAGGGTATACATGGGTGAAAGGAGAACGTCGGTGGAGCTACGGGGGCCCCACGAGGCAGGCGCGCCCGAGGTGGGCGCGCCCCACCCTCGTGAGTACCTCCCGTATCTTCTTCGGACGTGGGGTCCAAGTCCGTCGGTGGGTTTCCTTCCAAAAATAACTTCTCCAGCTTGATTTCATTCCGTTTGACTCCGTCGATATTCCTTTTCCTCGAAACACTTTGAAATAGGCATAAAAGCAGCAAATGCAGGCTGGGCCTCCGATTAATAGGTTAGTCCCAAAAATAATATAAAACTGGAAAATAAAGCCCAATATTGCCTAAAACAGTAGATAAAGTAGCATGGAGCAATCAAAAATTATAGATACGTTGGAGACGTATCAGGCATCAGCAGGGCCACAGCCAGGCCCGCACCAGCCAAGACTCCACCGCCGCCCCCATGCAGCTGCTAGTTCAACCAGCTGGGCAGGCACCTGCGTGGCGACGAGCGGCCTCTACACCAACCCAGCAAGCACCTGCGTGGTGGCATTCAGATCTTCGTGAAGGCTCCCCCACCGCGCCACCTCAGCAGCCTGCCTGCCTACATGGCGCTGCACACATCGCTGGCCTGGGCGCGTGTCGAAGCGAGGCAGAGCGGTGACGGACCGGACGGGCCTCGTTCCCGTCCCCGATAAAGCTAATGGACACCTAAGTAGCGCATTTAATGCGCTTTGCCCCGTAATGCGGGGCGATAAGCTCACGCACTCTACACCTTTCCACCTCCTGTGTGCCACTGTGGAGACCCCTTTTGCCTATAAAAGGAGGCCCGAGGTGACCAGGAGAAGGATTCGGCTCTTTGGAACTACGGAGCCACAGTAGCTAGTTCGAGAGCTCAATAACACTCTGAAATACACACCAAAGCAGGACTAGGGTATTACGCATCCTCGCGGCCTGAACCTGGGTAAACGATCTTTGTGCTAACTACCAGACCCGCTCTTTGCACAACCCCACGCCCGCCAACCGTAGAACAGATCCCAGTGATCCCATAGGTGTCGTTTCCCCGACATCTTTGGCACGCCAGGTAGGGGCATAGTTGTGATAATCTGGTTTAGCAGCCAGCTTAGCAGTTCCTCATGGCCATGGCTTCTGGAGAAGAAGACGGCCAAGAGAACGGTGCCGCCTTCAAGCGCGAAGGGCGCCAGTGCAGCGACAGGAAAGCTAAGTCATGCCGAACTTTAAATATTTCCTTTTTATATAAGGTTATTCCCCTCGTAGATCTTGTTCTTTGTATGGAAAACCTGCACGCAATGGGGCCATTCCGCTATTGGCAACGCCCTTACTCTGTTTCGAGTCCGCTCAACAGCTTAAGCGGCTGTGTCGAGAACGGCACGGTAGCCTTCCACAATTGTCAATGCTCTCGGTTCTGACTCGTGTCAATCTATAGTTCGAGCGGCCGCGTTGAGAGTGGCAAGGTGGTTTGACCGGCAGCAAGCACACCCGGCAGGCCGTCGGGGATCCGTCCTCCAGGTGTCGTGCCCTGGGTTTACGTGCCGGCGAGCCTACCCGATTAACATAGGGTGAACATACAAAGGGGGGATTGAACAAGAGAGTAACATGCATAATATCAAAAGTGCTGCAGAGTTATATTACATCACTTGTTGCCGCAGTTCTAACTAAAGATGAAAATTGTCTTGGTTGTGAACCTACAGCAACGAAAAGAAACGGGGTGCCTAGTCCTGGCGCTGGCCCTCTACCCTCTGGATTCCATCGATGCCGCTGATGACGGGCTCGATATGCTCCCTGAGCAGCGTGAGGTCCACATCCTCCGGCAAGCTCTCCAGCGCAGCGTCGAAGTCGAGGTTGGGATTCCAATATGACACCTTGGTGAGAACCTTGATCATGGCACCCCGGCAAAGCCTCCGGGCCTCATTGGCCAGGAAAGTCGCCCTGGTGGAACGGAAATGCTCCAGGGCTCCAAGAACACCCTCGAAGAATAGGGTCAGCTTGGCATTGGGGCTGACGTTGCGCTCCGGGGTGTACCTCACATTTGGCATCCCCATGGTAGCCAGCCGTGTGGTGATCCTGCCGGCGACGTCTTCGAGGCGGCCGACCCAGCGGGTCTCGCCCTCCACAAAATCCTTGTGGTTGGCGGCATTGTTCTTATGCTGCTGCTTCTTGGCCTCCAGATCCTTGGCCAGGGTCTCCTCTCGGGCCTTGGCCTCTGAGAGCGTCTCCTCAGGACCCTCTAGCTTCCGCTTTAGGTCTTTGATGGAGTCGTTGGCCTTGGAGAGCTGCTCGGCCTTGCCGAGGACTGCGCCCTACGCCTCCACCAGGGCACCGTTGAGCGTGTCTTTCTCCTTGGCCAACTTCAGGGTCTGGTCCTTCAGCCCGTCCCGCTCCACCTCCAGCTCCTTCACCTTACCGGCGTGAACCAGAGCCTGGGCATTGAGTGCCTCCTTGTGCCTCTGCTCCAGCTCCTGGGTTCGCTACACAACGAGCTTCTCCACCTCCTCATCCTTGCCGCGGAGCGTTGCGGCAAGCTTCTCCTCACACGCGGCAAGGTCCTCCTCCTGGGAGTTCAGTGCGGCCTCGGCTTCGGCGGCCAGGTTCTTCGCCGTCTCCTGGGCCTTCTCGATGTCGGCCCGCTTCATGGTGAGCTCCACCTCGCGCTCAGCCAGCGTGTCTTGGGCGGCCTTCAGGTCCTTGTGGGCCTAGTGGAACCAAGCCTGCGCCTCGGCGACTCACCCCTCGAGGTCTGCCTCCGCCTTGTCCACCACCGCCATCCTGGACTTGGCCTTGTCCAGGCGAGCGCGGTGAAGCGCCCGGAGCTTCTGGAAGTTGGCGCCCATGGCCTGGAGGAGCCGCTCTTCCTAGGAACCGCCGCCACCGGTGCTCGGCTCGTCAACAACCTCAATCCCGGTGGCAGCAAGCACCTCGTCATCGAACACCTCCCCCTCGACGGGCGCCCCGGTGCTCGCCGTCCCTTGGAGGTGGACAAACAGGTCGTCGCTCACCCTCAGGTACCTGCCTGAGCCAAAGGCAGCAGAGGAGGAAGGTTGGTCGTTAGCCACCTCCTCCTCGACAGCAGCCTTGCCGGCCTCCTCGGCAGCAGCCTTGCCGGGCTCCCCGGCGGGCCCCTTGGCAGCGTCCTCAGCGGCACCCTTGGCGGCCTCCTCGGTGGCGATCTTCTTGGCCTCCGTCGCGGCATCCTTGGCGACATCCTCGATGATGGTGTCTATATCCTCCGGATCCGCCGAGGAAGGATCTGGATACCGAGAAGAGGATGAGGCGAAGTCAAGACCAAGATTCATAAAGAAGAGAAAAAGGAACAGGGATAGAAGGCAAGTGACTTACCCGTGCTGGGATGGGAAGCAGAGGTCCCCTCCCCGCCAACATTTGGCGCCGAGGCGAAGCCACCAGCGCCCGAGTTCGCGTCCTCCTCCTCCGTGTGCATGGGCTCGGTGCTTGGCGCCCTTGCCGGGGACACCCCTCGGGGCGGCGTGGTCGATGGGGGCGGCATGTTGGGGGTAGCCCTCGGTGGCTCCTCCCGCTGCTGCCCTTCTCCTACAACCACGGCAAGGTCAGCGCCAAAGGATCATACCCCCGATACACGTCGACGAGGGGTGAGTGATGAACTTATGCTGGGAGCTGTGCTGGGGGCTGCTCAACACCACCAGTGGCATACCTGAAGCGCCTGCCGGGGGCTGTCCGCTCGCCGAAGCCCTGGCCCTCTTCACCCTCTGGGCCAGTGTCTCCGCATCCCTGCAAAGATAGAAACAAATCAAGATAAGAGGCACGGTTTGAGGAGGCAGAGATGGCAAGAAAAAGGGGACAAGATACTTACTCGTCCTCCACCTCCTCCTCTATTGCCTTCCTCTTCCTCCTTGGGCTGAGGGACCCAAAATCAAGGACAACCTCCGCGTCGTCATCTGCGGGAGGAGGGGAAGCAAATGGGGTCCGTGGACGCTTGGACGAAGAAGAGGCAGATGCTTTCTTCTTTGCCACCGCGGCCTTCACCAACTTCTTCTTCGCCGCGACCCTTGTCTGGCACGCGGATCCCTCCTGGGCTTGCCGCGGTTGCACGGCCCTGCCGGGCCGGACCGGCTCGCCGGAGGTGGCCCGCCGCAGGACTCGCCCTCTCCCTGTGACCGTAGGGTCAACAGCCCCGACCTCCTCCGACGATGACTTGTTGACCACATCCTCGATGAGGGGAGCCTCGGTGCCGGCGCTGCTGGCCTCCCCAGCGGACTCCGCCCACTGGGTAAGCTCATTTTCCTCCGCAGCCGCCGCGCCCTTGTCCTCCACGTTGTTGGTGCTGCCAGCCTCCTTGGCGAGCTCTGCCTCCACCGCCCTTACGGCGATGTAGTCCAGCTCCGCCTAAGTGGTATCCTGGACGAGCCGTGGTTCGTCGCGGACGTACTTCTCCACCAGGGTGTCAAAAAACTCTTGCACCTGATCCGCCGGCGGCTCGGCCCAACTTGGGACGAGGCCATGCGCGTTGAACTCCGGCATCATGGCAATGATTTTGGTTCGGCGCGAGTTGTTTCTCAGTGGGACCACCCCGCCGACAACTTAAATAAGGGCCCCTTGGCGACCTTGCCAGCCTTCGCGGCCTTGCCGGACCGCTCGACCTCGCCGTCGCGGTTCACGTCGAGCTGGAAGAGCTGCTGGCAGAAGTGGGCGTGCCCCTTCACCGTGAGGTTGTGGTCCAAGCCGGGTCAGAGCCTCATGATGTCGGTGGCGTTCGTAAAGAGCCAGGCCGGCCTCCCCTTGTTGTGCAGCGGAGCAATTCAGCGGCGGATGAAATCCGCCCGATCATCTCAAGGGTGAGCCCGGCCTCGGTGAGACGAAGAATCCTGGTGGTGGCGACCATGAGCTTCTTGTCGTTGACGTTGACATCACTCCAGTCGTTCCTGCGGACCAGCGGTGCATGGCGGACCCGGCAAAAGTCCTGTGGATCCTTCTCTTCAATCCAGCAACACCGGCCCCGCCACTCCTCCCACCTCTCCTTCTGGGCGCCGTCCGGATATGCCCTTTTCTCCTGGGTCCTTGGGATCCAAGTGACGCAACCAGAAATGGCGCCCCCCTTTTGGATCCGAGGGAAGAAGTAGTGGCGGTAGAGCGCCGTGTTGGGATGCACCCCGGCGAAACCCTCACAGAGGTGCGCAAAAAGAGCCATGCACGGCACGGCATTTGGAGTAAAATCCAGAAGGTGGAAGTCGTAGGTGTGCATGACGTCATTGAAGAAATCGGAGAAAGGGGGACATAGCCCGCGGGAGAAGTAATCGATGAAGAATGGGTACCGATTCGGGCCGGCTTCGGCAAAGGCGGCGCGGATGACGCGCGTGGTCGGATGCCCCGTCATCTCGCTTCCCATCTTGCACCCCCACAGATGCTTGAAGTAGTCCTGGAGTTCGACCACGTCGACCGTTGACGGGAAGTAGGCGTGCTGCGTCCGTCGCACCGCCAACTCGCTCTCCGGCGGCTCCTTATCCCCGGCGTCCTTGGCCACTCCCTTGCCTCTGCTGGTCTTGGGTGCCACAGTGGCTGCGGGAGGCGAGGAATGGAGGATGGCGAAGGTGCGGTGGCGGCGAGCGAAGGCAAGAGCTTGAGAAGGAGGAAGAAGGGGACGGCGGTTCTGAGATTGGGGAAAGCACGGAGGGTAAATGAGCAGCGCGCCCACGGTTATTCCTTTTTACGGGGACGACGCTGGCCACCTCTTTTCCCATTAACTGCGATGTGACGCATGCGTGCAGGAACCGCCCCACGCATGACCCCCACGTCACGCACGACTCTCCATGTCGCGCATTCAACGCGGGTCATGGAGAAGCACAGGGGACGAAAAGTTACTGCAGTAAAATCCGCCCCACCTGCCCGCGCACCGTTCTGGGCCTGGCCCAACAATGCGTCGCACTTATGTGTGTCCCAGACCTGGGGGCTCCTATTGGTGTACAAAAGTAGGGGCTCTCCTTTTTGACCCCTTTACTTGTGCACGGGCAGTCAGAGCCGCGCGCCGCGGCCGCACATAGCAGGGCAGAGGAGGGAAGCCGGAGGGAAACCGAAGCACAAGGCAAACAAGGCAACGCCAAGACCAGAAGCATAAAAGAGCAAAGGGGCGAGGTGGACTCCCCCAGCAAGACCCTTGCCGGGGCAACTTGCCCAGCGCCAGATGAGCGAGCCACCCTTGAGCCTAGGGGTTCCAAACGCTGCCAACAACTACATTGGACCCACGGCTCGGGAGGCACCTCTGTGGTGGCATGCAGATCTTTGTCAAGATCATGAATACATGAGATCATATGAGGACCAGAACACGACAACCCTCGGCGGGATTCTAGCCGAGGAAATCCACAAGACCCCCGGCAAGCGCCTTGCCGGGGACAACCGCAGCGCCACGGCAAGTCCCTTGCCGGCCCCCCCAGCAAGACCCTTGTCGAGGGCATCAGCAGGGCCACAGCCAGGCCCGCACCAGCCAAGACTCCACCGCCGTCCCCATGCAATTGCTTGCTCAACCAGCTGGGCAGGCACCTGCGTGGCGACGAGCGGCCTCTACACCGACCCATCAAGCACCTGCGTGGTGGCATTCAGATCTTTGTGAAGGCTCCACCACCGCGCCACCTCAACAGCCTGCCTGCCTACATGGCGCTGAACACATCGCTGGTCTGGGCGCGTGTCGAAGCGAGGCAGAGCAGCGACAGACGGGACGGGCCTTGTTACCATCCCCGATAAAGCTAATGGAAACCTAAGTAGCGCATTTAATGTGCTTTGTCCCGTAATGCCGGGTGATAAGCTCGCGCACTGTACGCCTTTCCACCTCCTGTGTGCCACTGTGGCGACCTCTTTTGCCTATAAAAGGAGGCCCGAGGCGACCAGGAGAAGGATTCGGCTCTTTGGAACTATGGAGCCACCGTAACTAGTTCGAGAGCTCAAGAACACTGTAAAATACACACCAAAGCAGGACTAGGGTATTACACATCCTCGCGGCCCGAACCTGGGTAAACGATCTTTGTGCTAGCTCCTAAACCTGCTCTTCTCACAACCCCGCGCCCGCCAACCATAGAAGGGATTCCAGTGATCCCATAGGTGTCGTTTCCCCGACAATGGGGAGGAGTTTGGAGGGGACAAACGCAATGTAGACACGGAGATTTTTGGCGTGGTTCCGATAGGTGGTGCTATCGTACATCCACGTTGGTGGAGACTTCAAGCCACGAAGGGTAACGATTGCGCGAGTCCACGGAGGGCTCCACCCATGAAGGGTCCACGAAGAAGCAACCTTGTCTAT
This sequence comes from Aegilops bicornis, assembly GCA_021605145.1. NCBI lineage: Eukaryota > Viridiplantae > Streptophyta > Magnoliopsida > Poales > Poaceae > Aegilops > Aegilops bicornis. The sequence goes on from CM038669.1 coordinate 179,255,745, forward strand.
CCCACCACGGCCATCGCCCATGAAGGACTTGCCTCACTAGGGTAGATCTTCACGAAGTAGGCGATCTCCTTGCCCGTACAAACTCCTTGCTTCAACTCCACAATCTTGACGGAGGCTCCCAAGTGACACCTAACCAATCTAGGAGACACCACTCTCCAAAAGGTAATAGATGGTGTGTTGATGATGAACTCCTTGCTCTTGTGCTTCAAATGATAGTCTCCCCAACACTCAACTCTCTCTCACATATTTGGCGATGGTGGAAAGATGATTTGAGTGGAAAGCAACTTGGGGAAGGCTAGAGATCAAGATTCTTGTGGTTGGATTGGAATGTCTTGGTCTTAACACATGGGTAGGTGGTTCTCTCTCAGAAAATGAATGTTGGAAGTGTAGGCACGTTCTGATGGCTCTCTCCATGAATGGAGGATGGGTGGAGGGGTATATATAGCCTCCACACAAAATCTAACTGTTACACACAATTTACCAAACTCGGTGGGACCGAATAGTGAAACTCGGTCAGACCGATATGGTTCAAAATGTGAATGTTAGGCTTTTAGGTGGGCCCGACAAGATCAACTCGGTGGGACCGATGCGTTAGGGTTAGGGAATAACATGATCTCGGTGAGACCGATCAGATGAACTCGGTGAGACCGATTTCAATAATAGGCAAACAAAGAGTTGGTCGGGCAAACTCGGTGGGACTGATCGCTCATTTCGGTGAGACCGAAATGTTATGAAAAGGAAACAGAGAGTTTGCATTGCGAACTCGGTGAGACCGATCGCTCATCTCGGTTAGACCAAAACATTATGAAGGGAAACAGAGAGTTTGCAATGCCATCTCGGTGAGACCGAATTGATTAGGGTTTCTACCAGTGGCTATGTCAAGTGAACTCAGTGGCGCCGGATAGATCAAATCGGTGGGGCCAAGTTTGACTTTAGGTATAGGACATATGTGGAAATGATAAAGTGGTTGAGGGCTTTTGGAGCATATCACTAAGCATTTTGAGAAAGCAAGCCATTAAGCAACACGTCATCCCCTTTTAATAGTATTGACTTTTCCTATGGACTCTATGTGATCTTGGATCACTAAAATGAAAATGTAGAGTCTTGAGCTTTTGCCAATATGTGTCCTTTGCATTTTGAGGGGTCCACATCTCTAGTCCATGCCATGCCAATCGTTGAACTTTTCTGAAATGATTATCTTGAATGGATATTAGTTCAGTGAGCTATATGTTGTTAAGAATTACCAAAACCACCCAGGGATTAGTTGCACTTTTAGTTGTGCCACGAATAGGCAGCGCCTCGACGTCCAGCGGGGCCTCCTAGAGCCACGTCGTACCATCAGCGACGAAGCTGAGGACGCCGAAATGGATATCGCCTTCAAGTGTCAGTCCGCCGCCGAAAACCATGGTGAAGATGGGAAAATCGCAACTACGCCAGAAGTCGCTAGACGCCTGCCCCATGGTGGACACCAACTGTCGTGGGTGTAAGTCTGACAATAGTGTATAGGGGTACGAATTAGAGGGTAGAGCCTAGCTACGGTGCAGTTGTTACACTTTCAGTTCTGAGTTCAGTCCCTCATGGTGGAGGTAATAGCCTATGTCTCGATGATCTGGACCTGCTGATTGAGTGTATGGTTTACAAAAGATGAGAACCCTTGCCACAGAGCAGGGGGGAGGCTTATATACAGTGCGCCCACATCCCATGAATTTTGCCGTTACCAAGGGTTTAAGGAGGAGTTTAAGGACGCTGAATTCTTGTAACGGGCATATTTACTACATTTGATGAAGGTGGACACACGTCTTGACCGTTGTGATCCCGGGGAGTCTCCTGGTCTTCTCTATCCAAGTGATGACAGGTTCTCCAAGTAAAGTAGGCCTGTCAAGTGAATTGTTACCTTCCGAGTGGTTAGTATCTTCCGAGTGAACGTTGGTCTGGCCCTGGGGTCCAGTACAAGGTGTATGGTGTCCTAGGGTAGGGTCTGTAGGTTAGGCCTATTACCCTACCCTTAATATATGTCCCCATCACTTGATAGGTTTTGATGATGTCTCCTCGGCAACGGCGCCAGAAATTCTTCTGCTACTTGTGAATTGTGCTGGGATTTCCTCGAAGACGAGAGGATGAAGCAGTATAGTAGAGATAAGTATTTCCCTCAGTAAAGAACCAAGGTTATCAATCCAGTAGGAGAACCACACAGAACCTCGTTAGCATCACCTGCACACACAAAATCAAATACTTGCACCCAACGCGAACAAGAGAATTGTCAATCCCCTCGGTGGTTATTTGCAAGGATTAAATCTCGTAGTGGTAGGTAATAAGATCAGCAAGGTATTTTTTGTTTTTATATATGATAAAAGAAGACCCCGGGGCCATAGTTTTCACTAGAGGCTTCTCTCTCGAGCACATAACGTACGGCAGGTAAACAAATTATTGTTGGGCAATTGATAGAAAAGTGCATAGTTATGACGATATTCAAGGCAATGATCATGTATATACGCATCATGTCCGAGACAAGTAGTCCGACTCCTGTGTGCATCTACTACTATTACTCCACTCACCGACCACTATCCAGCATGCATCTAGAGTATTAAGTATAAAACAGAGTAATGCCTTAAGCAAGATGACATGATGTAGATTAAGTAAACCCAAGATATATGAATAAACCCCATTGTTTTATCCTTAATGGAAACAATACAAATACGTGTCTTGTGCCCTACTTTATCACTTGGATATAGAACACTACAAGATTGAACCCATCACAAAGCACCTCTCCCATTGCAAGATAAATCAATCTAGTTGGCCAAACCAAACCTATAAATCAAAGAGAAATACAGAGCTATAATAATCATGCATCAATGAATTTAGAAAAGACCCAATTAATATTCATGAATAATCTAATCATAAACCCACAATTCATCATATCCCAACAAACACACCGCAAAAGAAGATTACATCTAATAGAACTCCAAGAACATCGAGGAGAACATTGCATTGAAGATCAAAGAGAGAGAATAAGCCATCTGGCTACTAGCTATGGACCCGTAGGTCTGTGGTGAACTACTCACGCATCATCAGAAGGCAGCAAGGATGATGTACAAGCCCTCCGTGAACGATTCCCCCTCTGGCGGAGTACTGGAAGAGGCCTCCAGACGGGATCACCACTACTAGGGAAAAGCCTAGCGATGGCAGGCAGCGGCGCTACGATGCGGCCTTCTGACTAAAGGTTAGCAGTAGCGTGGGTTAACCCACACTACTGCTATATCCACTTAGTAGTAGCGCTTCCTGTGAAGCGCGCTACTGGTAATTACTAGTAGCGCTTCTCGCTGCCCACGCTACTACTATTATTCCGTATTATATTTCTTTTTTATTTCATGTTGTATTCATACACCTTTATACAAGTTTTCATACAGCAGCAATTTAGAGATTGTTTTTACATCATAATGAGTTATTACATCATTCTTTCACCCAATGATACAATAAATATCATCATCATATCATTAACAACTTATCATCATAATACATCATTGTCATATAGCACCTCCTCATGATCATCGTTTTCATCAATGAGACATCACATAGCAAGTTGGTCACTAGTCGTAATCACAACTACTCCTCATCATCAACTCTAACACATTGTACCACATAATAAACATTATACCTCATAGGACCTACTACATTCTCTTAGGACCTACTACATTCTCTTAGGTAAAATAGCATAAAACCAGATAGCCCCTGACTCTCCATTATGGAGAATGGAGATTATCATGTCTCCAATTCTTGCCTTTCGCACAATGCTGCTTCCAAGAACCTCCTTACGACTGTCACTACATTTTTTCCATTCTTCGATTACCATGTGTTCACCGGTTTTAGAAATCCGATATGGAGAGGTGTGATTCGTAGGATGACCTGGCTGTATGTTCAAAACATCAAGGCGACCATTCTGAAACATCAGATGGGGCACACAGTCCTTCGGGATTTTCTGTTGAAAAACATAGTAATAACTTCGTAGTTAGCAATGTAGTTCAGTTTTAGAAGTATGCAAAAGATGCACGGATGTCGTAATAGTAAAAAATCTTACCATGGCATCTCCAGGGATGTTACCGTGGTTCAACACGTGCACTAGTGGCACGTATTGACCATAATGTGGAGGAGTTTGATAATAGATATTGTAATTCTCAAGATCAATAAAAATGCGATCAGATGATTTTTCTCTTGATAAGTTAATTCGGAGCCATCGGCGTAGTAGGTTCTGTCTACCATCTTCCACACATTGTTTGATGAATGAAAATAAGTTGTCAATGGAAATGAGTTGTCAACTATTTTGAAATAAACAATATAAATTAGTTAATAACTATGTTTGAGAAACTCACATAGCGGTAGAATTGGAAGCGTATCAACAAAGACCCAAATGTCCATATTGTCTTGCTCGATGTCAGGATCACCAAGATCCATGGTGACAAGCATACCCTCATAAAACCATACATCTTGCAAAGTGCTTCCTAATTTGTGCAAGCAAAATGGGTTACACTCTCAGAATTGTACATATTTACTCGAAAAACCATACCATGATGGGTCCTTAGGTGAATTTTCTTTGTTTCAAAACTTTCATGGTCTTCAAAACCCATCCTCTCCAAGACATAGCGTCTTGCAGGGCATGGGATAAGCTAGTCGAATAGTAAAAGATGAAAATGACACGTTGAAATAGTTGAAGTCGTGCTTAATTACGAAAAACAATTGTCGCCGTTGCGTACCGTTTCAACATCGAAGGTCTCCTAGAGCTTAATGCTGAAGCGCCGATCTTCGTCCAGGTGAGGCCTGTCGCACAGATCTTGGTCGTCGTTGCACCAATTGCACTCCCCCGTGAAACTTTCACCATCTGAGTACGACATTTCCTATGTTTATAATTCAAAGATTAAACTTGTACAATTAAATATATGTACTACAAAAACTAAATTAGATAATTATTATTCATCACGGGTTGACTATCGGTCTGCCGAGTCTTTTCTTGAAAACTCACAGCTCATGTGGTGTATACATTCGACCGTTGGTGATGATTGCTCCTCCTTTCATCCTCGAGTGCATTGCACCAAAATGTCTAGCACACGGGAATGAAGGAGAAGCGACCCTCATGATAGCAGTCGGGATTCTTCGTCCTCTCATATATGGTGGAGCCTCGACAGACTTAAAGTCAACCCGAAATGTCGTCTAATATCTTTCTAGAAAATCCAGGCCACTCGATATTTTCTACATATTCTAGCACAAGTCATGCCAAAATTCACGAAAAAATCTGGCATGACCTTTGCTAAAAAAGGACATATCGAGTGCCTGAAATTTGCCGGAACGGAAATTAATCAACACTCCGGCAAAACATAGGCCACTCGAAGGTGTAACCTGCAAACATCACCGGCCACTTGGGCAAGCACATATCCTATTTGAGCAACACAAGATATACATGTTTTTATCTACATCATATGAGCATTCAAACTTGATGGTCATTTCATTTCAATGGTTGAAAATATGAACAAAAACATTTCAAAATATCTTATAGGACACATATTGACATGGAGATTTGGCTGGTCTCACCTCGAGGTCGGAGGGGGTCGGTGACGGGGACGACGGCGGAGACGATGGAGGGGCTCATTGATTTCTGAGAAAACAAAAACCCTATAAGCTATCAACTAATCAAATGCATACGCCTTACATACTGGGGTCCAATTTGAGCATTCAAAATAGGAGTACTTCTCCAATTTGAGCACTCAATAAGCAAAACCAAATCGTAAAATAAATAAGTATTAAAATTAGCATGCATTCAATAAGCAAAACTACATCATCTCTCGCATCCGTACATCGTCGAATATTATCACTAATACATCTCGAATAGTATCATACATATAACATCACTAATACAACTAAAACCCTAGCGAACGACGGGTATCGACGCGGGCGGTCTACACCCAAAGAGAAGGAACCATCACAGGATCATAGCTCCAGTGAGATCCCTGAAGAACCTGCCAGGTGTTTGAGAACCTGCCCTCCAACACAACCATGTAGCGACGGACGGGCTCGTCTGATACGTCTCCAACGTATCTGTAATTTTTTATTGTTCCATGCTATATTATATTCTGTTTTGGACATTATTGGGCTTTATTATACACTTTTATATTATTTTTGGGACTTACCTATTAACTGGAGGCCCAGCCCGTAATTCTTGTTTTTGCCTATTTCAGAGTTTCGCAGAAAAAGAATATCAAACAGAGTCCAAACGGAATGAAACCTTCGGGAACGTGATTTTTGGAACAAACTTGATCCAGTGGACTTGGACCCTACGTCAAGACATCAACCAGGAGGCCATGAGGTAAGGGCGCGCCCTCCACCCTCGTGGGCCCCCTGTTGCTCCACTTGCGTACTCCTTCCTCCTATATATACCTACATACCCCCAAACTATCAGATACGGAGCCAAAAACCTAATTCCACCGCCGCAACCTTATGTACCCGTGAGATCCCATCTTGGGGCCTGTTAGGAGCTCCATGGGAGAGGCATCGATCGCGGAGGGCTTCTATATCAACACCATAGCCTCTCCGATGAAGTGTGAGTAGTTTACCTCAGACCTTCGGGTCCATAGCTATTAGCTAGATGGCTTATTCTTTCTTTTTGGATCTCAATACAATGTTCTCCCCCTCTTTTGTGGAGATCTATTTGATGTAATCTTCTTTTGCGGTGTGTTTATTGAGACCGATGAATTGTGGGTTTATGATCAAGTTTATATATGAACAATATTTGATTCTTCTCTGAATTCTTTTATGTATGATTGGTTATCTTTGCAAGTCTCTTTGAATTATCAGTTTGGTTTGGCCTACTAGATTGATCTTTCTTGCAATGGGAGAAGTGCTTAGCTTTGGGTTCAATCCTGCGGTGTCCTTTCCCAGTGATGAGGGCGCAAAGCAAGGCACGTATTGTATTGTTGCCATCGAGGATAACAAGATGGGGTTTATATCATATTGCATGAGTTTATCCCTCTACATCATGTCATCTTGCTTAAACGTTACTCTGTTCTTATGAACTTAATACTCTAGATGCATGCTGGATAGCGGTCGATGTGTGGAGTAATAGTAGTAGATGCAGGTGAGTCGGTCTACTTGTCTCGGACGTGATGCCCATATACATGATCATACCTAGATATTCTCATAACTATGCTCAATTCTGTCAATTGCTCAACAGTAATTTGTTCACCACCGTAATACATATGCTCTTGAGAGAAGCCACTAGTGAAACCTATGGCCCCCGGGTCTATTTTCCATCATATTTAATCTCCCGACAACAAGCTATATCTGGCGCTGTTTTTATTTTACTTTCTTTATTTTGCATCTTTATCATAAAAATACCAACAATATTATCCTATCATATCTATATCTCACTCTCGTAAGTGGCCATGTAGGGATTGACAACCCCTTATCGTGTTGGTTGCGAGGATTTATTTGTTTGTGTAGGTGAGAGGGACTCGTGCGTGGCCTCCTACTGGATTGATACGTTGGTTCTAAAAAACTGAGGGAAATACTTACGCTACTTTGCTGAACCACCCTTTCCTATTCAAGGGAAAACCAACGCAGTGCTCAAGAGGTAGCAAGAAGGATTTCTGGCGCCGTTGTCGTTGAGTCTACGCAAAAGTCAACATACCAAGTACCCATCACAAACCCTTATCTCCCGAATTACATTATTTGCCATTTGCCTCTCGTTCTCCCCCACTTCACCCTTGCCATTTCATTTGACATCTCTTTTCTGTTTGCCTCTTTTTGCCCGTCTCTTGTTTGCCCGTGTGTTGGATTGCTTGCTTGTCACGATGGCTCAAGATAATACTAAATTGTGTGATTTCACCAATACCAACAACAATGATTTCCTTAGCACTCCCATTGCTCCTCTTACTGATACTGAATCTTGTGAAATCAATACTGCTTTATTGAATCTTGTCATGAAAGATCAATTTGCCGGCTTTCCTCGCTACCCATCTAAATAGCTTCGTTGATTTGTGTGATATGCAAAAGAAGAAAGATGTGGATAATGATATTGGTAAATTGAAGCTATTTCCTTTTTCGCTTAGAGATCGTGCTAAAGCTTGGTTTTCATCTTTTCCTAAAAATAGTATTGATTCTTGGAATAAGTGCAAAGATGCTTTTATCTCTAAATATTTTCCTCCCGCTAAAATCATCTCTCTTAGAAACGATATTATGAATTTTAAGCAACTTGATCATGAACATGTTGCACAAGCTTGGGAGATGATGAAATTAATGATACGTAATTGCCCTACTCGTGGTTTGAATTTGTGGATGATTATACAAGATTTTTATGCCGGATTGAATTTTGCTTCTAGAAATCTTTTAGATTCGGCCGCGGGAGGCACTTTTATGGAAATCACTTTAGGAGAAGCTACTAAACTCCTAGATTATATTATGGTTAATTATGGAAATCACTTTAGGAGAAGCTACTAAACTCCTAGATTATATTATGGTTAATTATTCTCAATGGCACACTGAAAGATCTACTAATAAAAAAGTGCATACGATAGAAGAAATTAATGTTTTGAGTGGAAAGATGGATGAACTTATGAAATTATTTGCTACTAAGAGTGTTTCTTCTGATCCTAATGATATGCCTTTGTCTACTTTGATTGAGAATAATAATGAATCTATGGATGTAAATTTTGTTGGTAGGAATAATTTTGGTAACAACGCGTATAGAGGAAACTTTAATCCTAGGTCTTATCCTAGTAATTCCTCTAATAATTATGGTAATTCCTACAGCAATTCTTATGTGAACTTTAATAAGATGCCCTCTGAATTTGAGACTAGTGTTAAGGAGTTTATGAATTCGCAAAAGAATTTCAATGCTTTGCTTGAAGAAAAATTGCTTAAAGTTGATGAATTGGCTAGGAACGTTGATAGAATTTCTCTTGATGTTGATTTGTTGAAACTTAGATCTATTCCACCTAAGCATGATATCAATGAGTCTCTCAAAGCCATGAGAATTTCCATTGATGAGTGCAAAGAAAGAACCGCTAGGATGCGTGCTAAGAAAGATTGCTTTGTAAAAGCGTATTCTTGTAGTCCTATGAAGATAAAGATGAAGATCTAAAAGTTATTGATGTGTCCCCTATTAAATCTTTGTTTTGCAATAGGAATCTTGATAATGATGGGACTGAATATGGTCCACCTTTACCTAGAAGGCGTTCCAGAAATTCAGAGTTTTTAGATCTTTATGCTAAAATTGATAAAAGTGGGATTGAAGAGATCAAAACATTAGATATTAATGAACCCACTATTTTGGATTTCAAGGAATTTAATTATGATAATTGCTCTTTGATAGATTGTGTTTCCTTGTTGCAATCCATGCTAAATTCTCCTCATGCTTATAGTCAAAATAAAGCCTTTACCAAACATATCGTTGATGCTTTGATGCAATCTTATGAAGAAAAATTTGAGTTGGAAGTTTCTATCCCTAGAAAACTCTATAATGAGTGGGAACCTACTATTAAAATTAAAATTAAAGATCATGAATGCTTTGCTTTGTGTGATTTGGGTGCTAGTGTTTCCACGATTTCAAAGACTTTGTGCGATTTGTTAGGTTTCCGTGATATTGATGATTGCTCTTTAAACTTGCACTTTGTGGATTCCACCATTAAGAAACCTATGGGAAGAATTAATGATGTTCTTATTGTTGCAAATAGAAACTATGTGCCCGTAGATTTTTGTGACGGCCCGAGACCGACGCTCCAGATGCCGTCCATGTTTTGCGAGTTTCGTCGTGTGATTTGTTTTGCTTGTTGCTTTCATCATTGTATCATGTGCATTGCATCATGTCATCTTGCACCCCTTTTTAAAACTCAACTAAATAAACTGTATGGATCTTCGGTCCATTTAAATCGAGGGATATTCACAATGGTGATTTCTCTTTAGAACATATACTCCCAATATTATTAGGGAGCTATAATAAATTTTCCATTAACTGGAAATCACCCAAAACACATTTGCATTATTCTGACTCTTCTTTTATCCGACTCAACTTTCTATCCTTCCTTTTCGACCTTTTAGTAAAATTGAGTTGCAATTTTACTTCTCCATAAATGTTCCAAATCTGCCCATAAATCACATTTGGTGTGTAGGGTCACCCCCTATAATTTCAACCTATTTGGAGTCCATTCAAATGGGTTTCGAAATTCAAACTTGTCTGAGTTAAACCCAACAGTGTGGATTTTACTTCCTCTAAAATCCTCTCTATTTTTTCAAATTCCTCGCATTGTTGTGAGTCCGGGAAAATAATCCCCATGTCCAACTTCTTTCCCTAACCCTCTGTTTCTTTTCTTCTCTCTAATTCTTTTCTGTTAAAGAAAGTACGAGAGAGAGAGAGAGAGAGAGAGAGAGAGAGAGAGAGGAGAGAGACAGCCCAGGCCGGCCCATCCTTCCTCCCAGCAGCCCAGCAGGCCATTTAGGTCCATTCGCTAGGCCCAGCCACCCTCTCCTCTTAACCCTAGATGGAAGGGAGAGCCCTGCCGATCCCCATCTCTCCCTCGCCTTCCTCCCTGCGCTGTCGCCCAAGACGCGTGACGTGCACGCCGAGCGCTTGGTTCCCCGACCACCGGAGAGCTCCCCTAGCCCGATCCTCTCCACCTCCACGCGCTCCGCCGACCCTCAAGCTCGTCGCTGCCTCCCCGCGACGCCCTTTCACCTTGCGCGACCCAAGATGGTCATGCCATGGAGGCAACCGTCTTGGCCCACAGCTTCGCCACCGCGCCTGTTTCTCCTCCCGCACGACGCCCTCCTTCGGCTGCTCGCGCTGCAGCTCCGTCCACGAGCTCGTGCAGCCATGGCCGCCACAGAGCGCCCGACCCACGCCATCGAGGCCATGGATGTCCGCGGCCCGCCTTTCCTGCACTGCACACGCCGCCCGCACACGCCACCAACCGCTGCTCCGCTTCCATCGAGCTCCATCCCTGTTGTCACTTTGACGCCAAGATGCAGCCCGACCCGTCGGCCCCTTCCTCGTACAACGCTCAAGCCTTCATGCCCGAGGCCTTCGTCATCTCCTCAGTGTTCCGCTGCGTGCGACCACATCGACCACATGGTCGCCACCTCTGCAGCCTCCTGCTGCTTTTCGGCGCCATTGCCGGTTGGCGTTGACGCAAGACCAACGGCTTCATCATCGTTCGCCTACACGCCCGAACCTTGAAGATCCCGTGGAACGCCAAGTACCACTATCCATCTCCGAGGATTTCGCCAAGTACCGCACCGGACGCCTCAGAAAAATCGCGGATTAAATCCGAGAAAAAGAAAAACAACGAACAGGTTAACGAACGAACGTTCATTAACTAGATCTAAACGACGAACACGTTCGTTAAAACGAACGAGCGAACGCTCGCTATTTAACCGAACCAAAAATAAATAAACTGATCTAATAAAAAACGGAAATAAAAAACCGGCGAAAAACCGACGGAAAAACCGAACGGTTTTCAAGGAAAACCGGCGGCGCGGATTTCAAGGCAACCTCGGGCCGTGGGTTGGTGAGGCGGCGGGCGGCGGCGGCTGGCTGCGGCGGCGGTTAGGGTTTCGGGCGCGCGCTGGCTCATTGGCTAGCTCCCCGGCTTATAAAGCCTCGCCGGAGTCCCGGTCGGACACGGCCCGTAGGTCGGTTCGTTTTTTTAATAATTCCGCGCAGGAAAAACAAACGAAATAAATACTAAACGGACTCCAAAAATCCCGAAATAAATTTTCCCTGGCTTCTAAAATCAAGCCGGACTAGATGAACATTTATTTGGGGCCTAAATGCAATTTTGAAAAACGCATATTTTCCTAAATTCCAATAAAAAAGCGGAAAACTCCAAAATAAAATCTTATTTGATTTTATTATTAAATCCTCAATATTTCTTTATTTTGGGAAAGTCATTTTATTCCCTCTCTCATATTTTTGTAATAGAAATAATTGATGATAAAATAATTAAAATCAAATGATCCTATTCTCAAAATTTGAGAGAACTCAAATATGAATATAACAAAATTCCCAACTCTCTCCGTGGGTGCTTGAGTTGCGTAGAATTTCTAGGATCAAAACCCAAAGCAAATAAAATATGATATGCATTGATGATCTAATGTATAACATTCCAAATTGAAAATTTGGGATGTTACAAACCTACCCCCCTTAAGATGAATCTCGCCCTCGAGATTTGGGTTGGCTAGAAAATAGGTGAGGGTGGTCCTTTAGAAAATCTTCCTCTCGCTCCCAGGTGGCTTCATCTTCGGTGTGGTGGCTCCACTGAACTTTGCAAAACTTGATAACCTTGCTGCGGGTAACTCGACTGGCAACCTCGAGAATCTTAACTGGTTTCTCCTCATAGGTCAAATCGTTATTCAACTGAATCGCTTCCAATGGCATTGTATCCATTAGTGGTATTTCAGCCATCTCCGCATGGCACTTCTTTAACTGGGAAACGTGGAATACATCATGAACTCCTGACAATCCTTCGGGCAATTCCAACTTGTAGGCCACTTCTCCCATACGTTCCAAAACACGATATGGTCCTACAAAACGTGGTGCTAACTTTCCCTTAACTCCAAAACGCTTAATTCCTCGTAGTGGAGATACTCGAAGATAAACTCGGTCTCCAACTTCGTAAACTGTCTCCTTGCATTTTGAATCTGCATAACTCTTCTGCCTGTACTGGGCTACCTTGAGCCTATCGCGAATCAACTTCACTTTCCGTTCAGACTCCTCAATCAAATCTGGTCCGAACAACTGGCGGTCTCCAACTTCATCCCACAACAACGGGGTCCTGCACCTCCTTCCGTACAAGGCTTCGAAACGGGCCATTTTCAAACTGGATTGATAACTGTTGTTATAAGAAAACTCCGCATATGGCAAATTGTCGTCCCAACTAGATCCATAATCTAGTGCACAAGCTCTCAGCATATCCTCCAAAATCTGATTGACTCTCTCGGTGCATCCATCATCTGCTTTGGATGGAAAGTCGTGCTAAAATCCACTGGTACCCAAAGTTTCATACAACTGCTTCCGAACTTTGAGGTGAATTGGGTTCCTCTATCGACACGATACTCCTCGAACTCCATGTAAACATACAATCCTGGTCATGTATATCTTCGCTAACTTAGCACTGGTGTAAGTGGTCTTCACTGGGATGAAATGAGCTACCTTCGTCAACCGATCCACTACAACCCAAATTGAGTCATAGCCGGAACGAGTCCTGGGTAAACCCGTGATAAAATCCATGCCTAGTTTATCCCACTTCCATTCGGGTATCGGCAATGGTCGTAATAACTCCTGCCGCTTTTGATGCTCGCCTTTACTCTCGACATACATCACAAACTGCCACGTATTCCGCAATATCTTTCTTCATTCCGGTCCACCGTAAAGCATTCTTCAAATCCAAATACATCTTGGTATTTCCTGGGTGAATCGAATATGGTGAATCATGTGCCTCTTGCAAAATCAACTTCCTGATCTCCGGGTCATTGGGCACATAAACACGGTCTTCAAACCATAGGGTGTCATGCTCATCCTCACGAAATCCCTTAGCTTTTCCTTCGCTCATCTTCTCCTTTATATAGGCAATCTCTTTGTCAGTCTTCTGAGCTTCTCTGATTCTATCCATTAAGGTTGACTGAATCTCCAATGTTGCTGCATAGCCTCTCGGAACTATTTCCAACCATAGCTCACGAAGATCCTCGGCTAACTCCTTTGGTATTTCTCCTGTCATTAGTGTATTGACATGGCTCTTACGGCTCAAAGCGTCAGCTACTACATTAGCCTTTCCGGGATGGTAATGCAATCTCATATCATAATCCTTGATGAGCTCCAACCATCTCCTTTGTCTGAGGTTTAACTCCTTCTGCGTGAAAATGTACTTCAAACTCTTGTGATCCTTATACACCTCACAATGATTTCCAATGAGGAAATGCCTCCATGTTTTCAATGCATGCACTACGGCTGCTAACTCCAAATCATGCGTGGCATAATTCAATTCGTGAGGTTTCAGCTTGTCGTGAAGCATACGAAACAACTCTTCCCTCCTGCATGAGCAAACCGCTCCAAGTCCTCGGCGTGAAGCGTCGCAATACACCTCATAATCTTTAGTCCAGTGCAGCAAAATCAACACCTTTGGTGAGGTAACTAAACTTTTCTTCAACTCCGGAAACTAGCCTCACACTCTTCACCCATATAAACTTGGTATCCTTCTTCAACAACTCCGTCATAGATTTTGCTATCTTGGAGAAATTCTCAATAAACCTCCGGTAGTATCCTCGCCGGTCAAGGAAACTTGGATCTCTCCAACTGTTGTTGGTGCTTCCCAATTGGTCACAGTGATAACCTTTGTGGGGTCAACCACTATTCCTTCTCCGGATATAACGTGTCCGAGGAACCCTACTTCCTTCAACCAAAACTCACATTTGCTGAACTTGGCATATAACTGATGTTCTCTAAGCTTCTCCAGTACCAATCGCAAATGTTCCTTATGTTCCTTTTCATTCTTCGAGTAAACCAAAATATCATCAATGAACACTACGATGAACTTATCCAAAAACTCCATAAACACCTTGTTCATCATGTTCATAAAATAGGCAGGTGCGTTAGTCAGACCAAATGACATAACGGTATACTCATACAGCCCGTACCTGGTGGTAAAAGCCGTCTTAGGTATATCCTGCTCTCGAATCTTCAACTGATGGTATCCTGATCGTAAATCGATTTTGGAAAACACTTTAGCTCCTTGCAACCGATCAAACAGATCGTTGATCATTGGTAGTGGGTACTTGTTCTTAATCGTTACTTCATTCAATCCACGATAATCAACAACCATCCTTAACGATCCATCCTTCTTTTCCACTAAAAGTACAGGTGATCCCCAAGGCGAAGAACTTGGGCGAATGTAACCTTTATCCAATAACTCCTTAATCTGCTTCTTAATCTCCACCAAATCCTTTGCGGGCATCCTGTATGGCTGCTTCGGTATTGGCCCTGTGCCTGGCAAAAGCTCAATCAAAAACTCAATATCTCGATCCGGTGGCATGCCTGGCAACTCTTCTGGAAATATGTCAGAGAAATCCTTTACCACTGGTACTTCCTCCTGCACAACTCCTGATAAGGAATTTACTTGCATCCTATATGGCACATGCCAGGATACATACTTGATCCTTCTTCCTTCTGGTGTCGTAAGCAAAATTGTCTTACTGGCGCAATCGATGTTTCCTCCATACGTCGACAGCCAATCCATACCAAGAATTACATCAAATCCGTGGGATTCCAGAGTAATTAAATCCGTTGGGAAAATATGCTTTCCTATACTTAATGGCACTTGAAAACATCCTTGACTGGCCATATACTCCGCTCCTGGTGAGCTTACTAGCATAGGTGTTTTAAGAACCCTAGTGGGCAGGCTATACTTATCCACAAATCCCCTTGATATGTATGATTGCGATGCACCAGTATCAAAAAGAACGAGTGCAGTAAATGACTTAACCAAAAACTTACCTATTACTGCATCAGGCTGAGCTTCAACCTCCTCCACGCATACGTGGTTCACATGTCCCCTGTTGAAAGGGTTCGGCTTCTTTCCAGATCTTCCATTGCCATTCTGGCCTTCAGAACATTCATTTGCATAATGCCCAGTCTTATTGCACTTAAAGCATGTGATTTGGCTCAGGTCTTTCTTGGCTGGGGTTGATGGGTTGGTACGGTTACGCCGTTGCTTCCTCCATTCCCATTACCATTCTTGGGGCCATTATGGTTGTGTGAACTACCTCCTCCATGGGTATGCTGAAAATGAACTCCCGTTTAGGGGTAAAACGGGCTTCTGAGTTCCGGAATTGTACTTCCCTGTCCATACTTCCTCTTGCGGTTTTCAATCTGCTGCTGCTTCCCTTCAATCATAAGAGCACGATATACCAACTCCTGGTAGTTATTGAAGCTTGCTACCATCAACTGCATACTCAGCTCGTCGTTCACCTTCCAGAAACTTCTCCTGTTTAGCTGCATCCGAAATAACGTCATCTGGGGCATAACGTGCTAGCTTACTAAAGTCATCCACATACTGGCCAACTGTCCGTCCTCCTTGGCGCAAGTTGCGAAACTCACGCTTCTTCATGGCCATAGCTCCTGCTGAAACATGGGCAGTACGGAAAGTTTGCTGAAACTGATCCCATGTGACAGTGTCTACATGGTAAGTGGCTATAAAAATCTCCCACCATGCTGCTGCGGGTCCTTCAAGCCGATGTGCGGCAAATTTCACCTTTTCCCCTTCTGTACATCCTGCAGTGGTCAACTCCCTCGCTATCTTACAGAGCCAATCATCTGCTACTTTTGGCTCGGTGCTACTAGAAAACACCGGCGGATTCAGCCTAAGAAAACGGCTTAAATGATCAACAGGTGGTGGTGGTGGTGGGTTGTTATTGTTGTTGTTGTTCTGGTTCTGGACTAGCAACTGCATCAACGCATTCTGCTGCTGGATCAACTGAGTGAGCTCCGGTGGGAAAGCAAATCCATTGTCACGTCTCGGAGGCATCTGAGGGTTTGTAGAAAACACGAGAGTTTAGAATAGAAAGGGGTCTAAAGAGAAAACACTACCCAATGCACATGAGACAAAAAAACACACAAAATCACTTCATTAAATCAAGCAAAAGCATACAAACGGTCTAGAACTATCACAAAAGTGTGTGGACTATGCTATGTATATGGTGGAACACTACTACTGTTATGGTGGTCAACTAGAAAAACTGCTCCGATGAAGATTCCATGATATCCGCTCCAGCTTCATCAAGATAGTCATCATCACTATCGCCGGGGTCCCAGTCGGTGTCGTCGATGATGATATAATTATCCGGGCAAGTGGAATCGTCATCTTCTCTTTTGGGTGTTGAACCTCCCATGAATACTCCAATCTTCTCCTTAAGGTCGCTGCTCGTCTCACTAGAGCGACGATCTCCTCCATGTAGTCTTCACGTGTAGCCTTGAGTTCTTCTTCTAGCTCCTTGATCTTGGTCATGGCCTTCAGAGATCCTCCTACTGCGCAAGACATCCGGTTCTCTCCGGCGTCGGATGTGCTGGTTTAATTCCTGAATGTAAGCTGCGATTGATCTGTCCCTCCTGGTGCGGATCATCTCCCATTGCTCATCTCGACGCCCACAAATCTGGTAGATGGTATTCTTGAGATCATTGTGGTAATCCTTTCCAATTCGCCCCATGGCGATGTGGGCTGCCATGCTCTTTCCTAGACTCCAAGTTGGTGCATCAATGGAAAACTCTATGGGCTCCGTGACTGGTGCAAATGTCCTGCCTTGAATTTGAACTTGAATCATCCAGCGCTCCTCTTCGGGTAAAGTGGCGTTGAAAGTCCCGGTGAAGCTTGGTATTCCTATGTTCAGGTATCTAGTGACTTCCTTCAAGTGACATCCAAACGGTGTATCTTCATCCGGTTGTGTGAACTTGTTCCTTGCATCCGCCATCCTAAAAGAATAGAAAAGATGAGGAGTCATAAATGAGAAGGGAGAGTAGTGATCTAGGGCTTTAGCTTAGTGGTCGTGTCCTACAGTCAGCGTGTGCTCTGATACCATCTTTGTAGCGACCAGACCTCAACCAGTCTGATCTCTGTGCTCAGGTGTCATCCCTGGATCAGTAATGCTGACACCACACAGTACTTGAAGGATTTATAACAGAGTAGCAATCACACACTTATTACATCGAATGTCTCAAAAGAGAACTTAGCAAAATAAATATGGCTTAAGGCCATCTAACAACGATAACAGCGGAAGGCTTGGAAGATAAGCGAGTCCATCAACTCCAACAGCATCATCTGCGTATAGAACCAATGCACCTAAAAGCACCTTTACTCGTCATTCGAAAAGTCTGCAACATGAAAAGTTGCAGCCCGAAAACGGGTCAGCACATGGAATATGCTGGCAATGTAACACACAGAGAGTAATGAAAGAATAAGCTATACTACATGCATATATGGCTGGTGGAAAGCTCTATGGTTACAATTTTTGCGAAAAGCCAATTTTTCCCTACTACAAAGGAATAAATTTATTTAACTATCGTGGTGGTTGTTAAACATTGAGAATGGTTGACAGCATCCTCAATCCCAATTAAAGTAATCATCATTAAAACCCAACAAAATTAATTAAAGTCACATGATGAGATTCACATGATATCCAAGTACTAGATACTCAAAACATCCATAACCGGGGACACGGCTAACCATGATTAGTTTATACACTCTGCATAGGTTTGCGCACTTTTCCCCACAAGACTCGATCGTCTCCGTTGGGTTTCTCGCACTACATGATGTTTGAGAAACGGATGACCGAGACACAGTCTTTCAGAAGCGCTAGCACCTTACGAGGCGTCTTGTATAATTTGAGTCTTTGCTTTTTAGTTTACCACAATCATCCTTGCTGTACACACCCTTTTGAGAGAGACACATATGATTTGGAAATTGATAGAATACTCTATGTGCTTCACTTATATCTTTTGAGTTATATAGTTTTTGCTCTAGTACTTCACTTATATCTTTTAGAGCACGGTGGTAAATTTTGTTTATGGAAACTATTATTCTCTCATGCTTCACTTATATTATTTTGAGAGTCCTACAAAACAGCATGGTAGTTTGCTTTAACTTTGATAGACATCCAAGATTAGTAAAAAAATTCTTATGAGTGTTGAATATTATGAGAAGTTTGATACTTGATAATTGTTTTGAGATATGAAGATGGTGATATTAGAGTCATGCTAGTTGAGTGGTTTTGAATTTGAGAAATACTTGTGTTAAAGTTTGTGATTCCTGTAGCATGCACGTATGGTGAACCGTTATGTGATGAAGTCGGAGCATGATTTATTTATTGATTGTCTTCCTTATGAGTGGCGGTCGGGGACGAGCGATGGTCTTTTCCTACCAATCTATCCCCCTAGGAGCATGCGCGTAATACTTTGCTTTGAGAACTTGTAGATTTTTGCAATAAGTATATGAGTTCTTTATGACTAATGTTGAGTCCATGGATTATATGCACTTTTCTTCCTTCCACCATTGCTAGCCTCTCTAATACCGCGCACCTTTCACCGGTATCATACACCCACCATATACCTTCCTCAAAACAGCCACCATACCTACCTATCATGGCATTTCTATAGCCATTCTGAGATATATTGCCATGCAACTTACCACCGTTTCGTTTACTATGACACGCTCCATCATTGTCATATTGCTTCACATGATCATGTAGTTGACATTGTATTTGTGGCAAAGCCACCATTCATAATTCTTTCATACATGTCACTCTTGATTCATTGCATATCCTAAGACATCACGGAGGCATTCACATAGAGTCATATTTTGTTCTAAGTATTGAGTTGTAATTGTTAAGTTGTAAAGTAAATAAAAGTGTGATGATCATCATTTTTAGAGCATTGTCCCAACTGAGGAAAGGATGATGGAGACTATGATTCCCCCACAAGTTGGGATGAGACTCCGTACGAAATAAATAAATAAATAAATAAATAACAGGCCATAAGAAAAAAAAGAGAAGAAAAGGCCCAAAAAAATGAGAGAAAAAGAGAAAAGGGACAATGTTACTATCCTTTTACCACACTTGTGCTTCAAAGTAGCACCATTATCTTCATAATAGAGAGTCTCCTATGATATCACTTTCATATACTAGTGGGGATTTTTCATTATAGAACTTGGCTTGTATATTCCAGTGATGGGCTTCCTCAAAATGCCCTAGGTCTTCGTGAGCAAGCGAGTTGGATGCACGCCCACTTAGTTTCTTTTGTTGAGCTTTCATATACTTATAGCTCCAGTGCATCGCATGGCAATCCCTACTCACTCACATTGATATCTATTGATGGGCATCTCCATAGCCCGTTGATACGCCTAGTTGATGTGAAACTATCTTCTCCTTTTTTGTCTTCTCCACGACCACCTTTCTATTCCACATATAGTGCTATGTCCATGGCTCACGTTCATGTATTGCGTGAAGATTGAAAAAGTTTGAGAACATTAAAAGTATGAAACAATTGCTTGGCTTGTAATCAGGGTTGTGCATGATTTAAATATTTTGTGTGGTGAAGATAGAGCATAGCTAGACTATATGATTTTGTAGGGATAACTTTCTTTGGCCATGTTATTTTGAGAAGACATAATTGCTTAGTTAGTATGCTTGAAGTATTATTATTTTTATGTCAATATTGAACTTTTATCTTGAATCTTTCGGATCTGAATATTCATACCACAATTAAGAAGAATTACATTGAAATTATGCCAAGTAGCATTCCACATCAAAAATTCTGCCTTTATCATTTACATACTCGAGGACGAAAGGAATTAAGCTTGGGGATGCTTGATACGTCTCCAACGTATCTATAATTTTTTATTGTTCCATGCTATATTATATTCTGTTTTGGACATTATTGGGCTTTATTATACACTTTTATATTATTATTGGGACTAACCTATTAACCGGAGGCCCAACCCAGAATTGCTGTTTTTTTTGCCTATTTTAGAGTTTCGCAGAAAAATAATATCAAACGGAGTCCAAACGGAATGAAACCTTCGGGAACGTGATTTTCGGAACGAACGTGATCCAGAGGACTTGGACCCTACGTCAAGACATCAACCAGGAGGCCGCGAGGTAGGGGGGCACGCCCACCCCCTGGGCGCGCGCCCTCCACCCTCGTGGGCCCCCTGTTGCTCCACCGACATACTCCTTCCTCCTATATATACCTACGTACCCCAAACTATCAGATACGGAGCCAAAAACCTAATTCCACCGCCGCAACCTTCTGTACCCGTGAGATCCCATCTTGGGGTATGTTCCGGAGCTCCGGCGGAGGGGGCATCGATCACGGAGGGCTTCTATATCAACACCATAGCCTCTCCAATGAAGTGTGAGTAATTTACCTCAGACCTTTGGGTCCATAGTTATTAGCTAGATGACTTCTTCTCTCTTTTTGGATCTCAATACAATGTTCTCCCCCTCTCTTGTGGAGATCTATTTGATGTAATCTTCTTTTGCGGTGTGTTTGTTGAGACCGATGAATTGTGGGTTTATGATCAAGTTTATCTATGAACATATTTGATTCTTATCTCAATTCTTTTATGTATGATTGGTTATCTTTGCAAGTCTCTTCGAATTATCAGTTTGGTTTGGCCTACTAGATTGATCTTTCTTGCAATGGGAGAAGTGCTTAGCTTTGGGTTCAATCTTGCGGTGTCCTTTCCTAGTGACAGTAGGGGCAACAAGGCACGTATTGTATTGTTGCCATAGAGGATAACAAGATGGGGTTTATATCATATTGCATGAGTTTATCCCTCTACATCATGTCTTCTTGCTTAAAGCCTTACTCTGTTCTTATGAACTTAATACTCTAGATGCATGCTGGATATCAGTCGATGTGTGGAGTAATAGTAGTAGATGCAGGCAGGAGTCAGTCTATTTGTCTCGGACGTGATGCCTATATACATGATCATACCTAGATATTCTCATAACTATGCTCAATTCTATCAATTGCTCAACAATAATTTGTTCACCCACCGTAATACATATGCTCTTGAGAGAAGCCACTAGTGAAACCTATGGCCCACGGGTCTATTTTCCATCATATTTAATCTCCCGACAATAAGCTATTTCTGGCGACATTTTTATTTTACTTTCTTTATTTTGCATCTTTATCATAAAAATACCAAAAATATTATCCTATCATATCTATCAGATCTCACTCTCGTAAGTGACCGTGTAGGGATTGACAACCCCTTATCGCGTTGGTTGCGAGGATTTGTTTGTTTATGAGGTGCGAGGGACTCGTATGTGGCCTCCTCTTTGGATTGATACCTTGGTTCTCAAAAACTGAGGGAAATACTTACGCTACTTTGCTGCATCACCCTTTCCTCTTCAAGGGAAAACCAACGCAGTGCTCAAGAGGTAGCATCCTCCTCGCTTACACGGTGACGTACCACCTCTGTGGGGTCCTCAAGCCTGTGCACCGACACTGGCCCACGCGACCACCACCAAAGAAGGTTCGGGTCAACGACGGGCTGGCTCCTCACCAAGCTGCGCCCCCCGGTAGGTAGCACCTCCCAGTACCAGCCCGGCGGAGCCTAGTCCCGGACATGGCCCCTCTGATCAAGTAGGTGTCCTCCGCCGAGTCGACGATGAGGATGCGGGATAGGCATCGTCGACGTCGATGCGGGAATAATTGCTTTAACTAAAAAAATAACAACAAATGTGACATGTTCAACTAGTTCTATTAATTCAACTAGTTCTTACTAAAAAATAAACTTACTATAAATAAAAATAAAGTAGTTCTTACTAAAAATAAACTAGTTCAAATAGTTATATTAATTTTCTTACTAAAAATAAACTAGTTCAACTAGTTCTATTAATTTTCTTACTAATTCTATTAAACACTACTGCCCTAGTTCTTACTAACTATTTAGATGAACCTACCTAGGAACTACTGCCCTAATTAGCATCTAATTTGATGAACCCTAACTAATTTGATGCACTCTAAAATTTGATGAACCCTAGGAACCCTAGCTAGGAAGATGTAGGGGAGGGGGAGGAGGAGGCTAGCTCAACTCGGGTGCCAGCGGCGAGGGAGGGGTAGGCAGCGTTGAGGTCAGGGTCGGGGCTCGGGCGCGCAGCGGAGGGCGACGTCGAGGTCGGGGTCGGGGTGGCGTCAAGGTCGGGGTCGGGGGTGGCGTCGAGGTCGTAGTCGGGGGCGGCATCTAGGGCGTGCGGAGGGCGACGGGAGAGCGCGCGGTGGCCGATGGCGATGAAGGCAACGACGGCGGCGACAGCGGAGGAGTTCGATTTGGGGGAAGTGGCCGTGGGGAAGAAACAACCGCGCGGTTAAGTGAAAAGTAACAGTAGCACGTTCCAGGAAATGCACTATTGCTACATTAGATATAGCTAACTTAGCTATAGCGCTGGCTGGAAAAATGCGCTACTGCTAAGTTAGCTATAGCGCCTCTCCTGAAAGCACACTGCTGCTACGCCTTTCTCCTTTATTTTTATTTTTCATTTGTTTTCCTTCACATTTTCTTTTTTTCCTTCCCCTTTTCCATTTCTTTCATTTTCATTCACTTTTCCAAATGTTTTTCATTCTATTTTCCTTTCATTAGCAGTAGCGCTTTCCCCATGAAACACGCTACTACAACAACCTTAGCAGCAGCGTGCTTTTCTTAAGCCCGCTACTACTATTGGTAGCCTGGAGAGAACAATAGGGGAATTGTAGTTGTAGAGCTTCTTCCCTGAGACGCGCTACTACTATGAACTTAGCTGCAACGCGTTTGGTTGCCACGCGCTACTAGTAAGTAGTAGTAGCGCTTCTTTTTGTCCCTCGCTACTGGTAAGATTCTGTGTATAAGGTTTTCCCTAGTAGTGCACGGAAGAACAAAAGCTTGCGGCAACGAAAAAAATGTTTTGGGTGGCTCTCTATTGGTTTCCAATTTTAGAGAATTTATAGAGGTGGAATTAGGTCAGACGGGGCCGCGTGGGGCCCACAAGGCATCAGGGTGCGCTTACCCCCTGGGCACGCACTATTTCCTCATGGTCTCCTCGGTTCTCGACCGGTCTCCTCCCGAAGCTTCTAGGGTCTCATTTGTCCAAAAAAAAATTGTCAAAAAGTTTCGTAGCGTTTGGACGCCGTTTGGTACTGATTTCCTGGAAAACCAAAAACAAGCAGAAAACAACAACTGGCACTTGGCACTGGGTTAATAGGCTAGTCCCTGAAAATGATATAGAATACCACAAAAAGTTATATAAAACATCCAAGATTGATACTTTAATAGGATGGAAATAAAAAATAAAAGATACGTTGGAGACGTATCAACCGACACGACATTAGGATGAAGATGGAGCACGTGAATGTTGAAATGTTCCAGGACCGCCATGAAGAAGTTGGAAAAGGGAGGAACTAAACTAACGGCAAGGAAGTTGATGAAAATAGGGATCATAGTGTTGTTCTCCTCTATATTGCTTGCAGGAATGAGTTCTGTCGGGCCCCACAAGTGGCTCACGCCTCCAACCAAGAACCCAAACTTCCTCAGGCTCCGGGCGTCGGAAAATGCGGACTCAAGCAGAGCCGGCGGAAGCTCCCCTCGAACTATCTCCTTAGATCTTTCCCCCATTTCCGCCTCTGGTGTAGGATCACGGGGTGCCATGGCTAATGTGGAGAGTCGGCTTGGGAGATTTCGGGCGGTGGCAAAAGAACAAGAAAGGAAGAAGACGGTCGGCTCGACACCATTCAATTCCTCTCCTTTATAATCGAATAAATGAGCAGGAAGGCAACCACTCGCCCAGGTGAGGGAGTCTTGGATTAGGGGGTATCCGGACTGCCGAACTATATACTTTGTCCGGACTATTGGAGCGTGAAGATACAAGACTCAAGACTCCGTCCCATGTCCGGATGGGACTCTCCTTTGCGTGGAAGACAAGCTTGGCGATCCGGATAATATATTTCCTTCCTTGTAACCGACTCCATGTAAACCCTAGCCCTCTCCGTTTTCTATATAAACCGGAGAGGTTGGTCCTTAGAAGGCCGATCACGATCATGATCACAATCATAATCATCATAGGCTAGCTTCTAGGGTTTAGCCTCTACGATCTCGTGGTAGATCTACTCTTGTACTACTCATATCATCAATATTAATCAAGCAGGAAGTAGGGTTTTACCTCCATCGAGAGGGCCCGAACCTGGGTAACATTGTGTCCCTTGCTTTCTGTACCATCAGCCTAAGACGCACACATCGGGACCCCCTACCCGAGATCCGCCGGTTTTGATACCGACGTTGGTGCTTTCATTGAGAGTTCCTCTGTGTCGTCACTGCAAGGCTCAATGGCTCGTCTCGTCGTCAAGGACCACATTGCCTCTGGGGGAGCGCTGGCTCTAGGCCAAACTCTCCGACTTGGCGGCTTCATCATGGCTGCCCCTTCGGCTGTTGCGCCGACGATGACCTCTCGGGTCATCACGCATAACCTTCGTGTCAATCCGGAACTCTCCGAATAGATGGATCTGATAGAGCTCTCCCGCCTTAATGAGCTCTTGGATCGCATCGCCGCTTTGGGAGTCGCTACAGACTATGACCAGATCGGGCTTAAACCCGACCAAAGGGACATTAGATCCCCGCCGGCCACCCATGAGATAGCGGTAGTGGAGGAACCACGCCCGGATTACCCCTCTATTTTGAGGACGAATTATGTCCGGATCACCGAGCTCCCTGAGTCGGACACCCGCTCAAGGGAAGACATAGCACAGGTCCCGGACTTAGAATCGGGTATTGGGCCGGAAAAATTGGGCAGCACCCCGGATCCCGAGCTGTCAAACTCGGAAGCTCCCATGCCCCTGGGCGCTAGATCGGATCAGAATCCGGATTCAGCTACGCCCACCCACCCGGACTTAAACCATCTCTCCCATATCAGACAAGAGCCCCAGGAGACAGTACATCGCTACTGGGCCAGATTCCTCCTTGTGCTAAATAAGGTCAAGGACTGCCGTGACGAGGACGTAGTCTCACTTTTCTGCAAAAACTGCACGAAGAAAGGAATCCTTAATGCTATAAGTCGCCATGACATAGTACACTTTGCTGACTTGGCAACCATAGTACAGAAGTACTGTGAGATGGAAAGCGCCTGGAAAACCCAAACAGAATTTTGGGATAGTCCGGCTCTCACCAAAACCTTTGTCCGAGCTAAACGGGCGAACTCTCGTAAGTCAGCCGATCCAATCCCCAAGAAACCAAAGCCCACCCCAGGGCGTGGAACCGTATTGGAAGAATGGCTCAATGGGCCATGCAAACTCCACAGTACGCCAAACACAACACCAACTCATAGCCTTAGGGCATGTTGGATACTCCGGCAGGTTGCAAAAAGTGGCGAAGATCTTCTTGTAAGCCATAAAGCAGAACAACATCCCGCCAACGAACACAATACGGTACTAACAGTCTTCGAGACTTTCGCCTCAAACAATAGGCGCAAGCGAGCTCATCGAAGCTCCGCTGACATCTGCCATGTGGCAAAAATAAACCCGTGGAACGACACTGCTATAACTTTCAATGCCAGTGATGAACCTCGATTCCAGACTGTCCGGGCACCAGCCGCTCTGGTCCTTAGCCCAATCATGGACGGCTTTCGGCTCACTAAAGTTCTCATGGACGGCGGAAGCATATCAAACTTGATCTACGAAGAAACACTCAACAAGATGGAAATTGATCAAAGCCGCATTGAACAAAGCGGCACAACCTTCAGGGGAATTATCCCTAGTCGGGAAGCGCTATGTGCGGGAAAAATCACACTCGATGTGGTATTCGTCACCCCGGAGAATTACAGGTCCGAAGAAATTACATTCCAAGTGGCTCCTTTCAGCAGCGGATACCACGCCCTTTTAGGACGGGACGCGTTTACAAGCTTTCAAGCTATACCCCATTACGGGTACATGAAGCTTAAAATGCCCGGACCCAATGGAATCATCACTCTAGCCAGTGATCCGAACGTCGCACTTCGCGCCGAAAACAAAACTGCAACACTAGCCCTGGAAGTATTATCCGCAGCCTTAGCAGCCGAAGAACTAACAACGCTGCGTGCCACCATGGACAGGGACGGCGTGATACTCGACAAGCGACCCAAGTCCACCTCATTCAAACCCGCAGACGAGATAGTCAAATTTCAGGTCCATCCAACGGACCCCACGAAGACAGCTTCCATCAGGACATAGTTGAGCCCCGCAATGGACACCACACTGTGAGACTTCTTACGCGAGAATTGGGACATTTTCGCCTGGCACCCATCGGACATGCCGGGCATCCCACGCAGACTAGCCGAACACAGCCTCAATATACCGAACACGCAAACTGCTGGGCTTCATTGTTTCCAATAGAGGAATTGAATCAAATCCGCCAAAAATCTGAGCTCTGTCGCAGTTGGCTATACCAACAGACCTCAAGCACATCCAGAAACTAGCTGGATGCGTGGCTGCCTTAAGCCGCTTTATCTCCAGGTTAGGAGAAAAGGCACTACCTCTTTACCGCCTTCTTCGGCGCACCGAAAACTTCATGTGGACGGATGCAGCCGCGGCCGGACTGGACGAAATAAAGACCTTATTGGCCAGTAATCCAGTCCTAACAGCGCCAAATATTGGCGAACCTATGCTGTTGTACATAGCTGCAACACATCAAGTTGTCAGCGCAGTGCTCATCGTTGAACGAGAGGTTGACGGATACAAATTCCCGCTCCAGAAGCCAGTTTATTACGTATCCACGGTCCTCACCCTATGCAAATCCCGATACCCACACTATCAAAAAATAGCATACGCGGTCTTCATGGCATCCCGGAAGCTACGACACTACTTTCAAGAGTGTTCGATTACGGTGGCCTCCGAAGTACCACTCAATGACATAATAAATAACCGCGACGCTACGGGCCGGATTGCTAAATGGGCCATCGAGCTCCTTCCGTTCGACATAACATACAAACCACGGCGGGCCATCAAGTCGCAAGTACTGGCTGACTTTGTCGCTGAATGGACAGAAGCCGAACTCCCTAAAGAGTACGACGCGTACTCTAACTGGATCATGCACTTCGACGGCTCTAAAATGCTGGCCGGATTGGGAGCAGGTGTAGTCCTGACGTCTCCCACCAGAGACACAGTCCAATACGTCCTCCAAATATTATACACAGACTCCAACAATGCAGCCGAATATGAGGCTCTGTTGCACGGTCTTCGGATGGCAATCTCTATGGGCATTCAACGCCTAGAAGTGCGTGGAGATTCAAACCTCACAATATCACAAATAAACGGAGACTTTGATGCCAAGGATCCAAAAATGGCGGCCTACCGTAGTGCCGTCCTCAAAATGTTAGCCCGGTTCGAGGGGCTCGAATTCCACCATGTGGCTCGAGAAAACAATCAAGCAGCGGATGTCCTCGCTCGCATCGGCGCCAACGCGACCCTGTCCCACCTAACATATTCCTGGAAAGGCTGTTCAAGCCATCCGTAGTATGGGAAGGGGAGTCCGGCAATACTAGCACGGATCCGAATACAACCCCAGATACCGAACTATCAGACATAATCGGCGGCTCTACCACCGAAATAACATCTTCGCCCACGAAATCATGGTTGTAATCGCCCATGGATCGAGCCTTTCTTGGCCTACCTCAATAGGCGTGAGCTCCCCGAAGACCAAAATGAAGCACGTTGCATCGTTCGGCGTTCTAAAGCTTACAAAGTCCATGAAGGGGAACTCTATAAGAAAAGTGCGATCAGAGTGCTCCAAAGGTGCATCTCCGAAGAGGAAGGGCGGCAGCTCTTGGCTGAAATCCATGCCGGATCAAGGGCACCACACCGTGGCTCGAGCACTAGTCGCCAAGGCCTTCCAGACAGTTTCTATTGGCCGACGGCCCGAAAGCACGACTTGGACCTTGTCCAACACTGCGTCGATTGCCGCCTCTTTGCCAATCAGAGTCATATGCCCCCTACCGCTCTCCAAACAATCCCCATAACTTGGCCCTTCGCGGTATGGGGGCTGGATATGGTCGGACCTCTTAAAGGGGGAAGCCATAAGAAAAAAATACTTATTGGTCATGGTGGACAAGTTCACCAAATGGATAGAAGCCAAACCAGTCAAAACGGCTGAATCCGGACTGGTAATAGACTTCATATCCGGGGTTGTACACCGATACGGCGTCCCCCACAGCATCATCACTGGTAATGGATCAAACTTCACAGCCGATGAAGTGAAAACTTGGTGCGGCAAAATGGGCATTAAGCTCGACTACGCTTTCGTCTACCATCCCCAAACACACGGCCAGGTCGAACGGGCAAACGGTATCATCATGAGCGGCATCAAACCCAGACTAGTGCGATCCTTGACACAGTCGGACACGCACTGGGTCGAAGAGCTCGACTCCGTACTCTGGGGGCTGCGGACCACACCGAATCACACCACCGGATATACACCGTTTTTTATGGTATACGGCGCGGAAGCAGTACTACCCTGCGACATAATACATGATTCGCCTCGCGTACGCATGTACGAAGAGAAGGAAGCCGAGTTAGATCGGCAGGATAACTTGGATGCCTTGGAGGAGGAGTGCGACGTCGCAAAAGCCCGCTCTGCATTCTATCGCCAAGAGCTCGACGGTACCAAAGCGTAGAAGTGCGGGCCAAAACTTATAATATTGGCGAACTTGTTCTACGCCTACCGGAGAAGAAGAAGGACAAGCTCAAACCTAAGTGGGAAGGCCCCTTCGTCATTGATAAAGTCCTCACCGGAGGAGCGTACCGCTTACGTAATGCATCCGGTAACAGACTCGAGATGAACCCATGGAACGCGGCCAGACTCCGGAGATTCTACGCCTAGCGCCGAACTCAGTGTTCGTCTCCTTACCCCCTCCTCTTTTAATTATGCTCCCTCCCTTTTCCTTTCTCGACCTTTTTTCCTCTTCACACAAAGTACTTAATACAGTACGGACGCCCGGATCACTCCGGCCGCACTATGTGTGTAAGCAATACCTGGGGGCTTCCCATACGGAAGCTAAACATAATTACTTTATTGGCTTTTTACCCATCACATATGCGTTCTTTTTCCATATGTGCCTTTTCTTCACCATTCTATGCATTGATATGACTTAAGATGTGGCCAAGCTGGGTTGCCTGGCTCTTGTGTTTATGCCCTACGTTCCCGTTAATTCGGCTAGGGCATAAGGGGAGCACCTTTGTGATTGTTACTGCCGGTTCAGCCGGATGTGTACCTCAGACTGGGTGAAGCCGAAAGCTAGCGTCCTTAAGGGAATATTCAGTCGGTGAACAAAAGATGTATTCGTTTATTACAACGTAATCCCCAGAAGTTTTGTATCCTGCGTCCTTGTTCGCAGTCCGGACATGTGCATCGTCGCACGCGTACCCAGGGAAAGGAACCCCTAACGGTAATATTCTCCCTGGAAGATGTTTCTTACTATCCATGTAATATAACATAACTAATTGGGTACTTGTCTGTTCAAGCACTTATGACCCCTATGCCTGGTTTCCATGCATATCCCGGTTCTGCATAACTGAGCGGGTATTCGGATACACCCCGGACTATCGGATCCGGGGTCAAGTTAAAAGGTCTGCCAAGACAAATGATTTAAACCCGGCTAGGGACTACTTATGTCCATTGAATTACACAGTCACTTGGACTGACTATATTCCTCCTCTATACCATCCAACAAGCTATCTAGCTTACAATCCTGTTGGGAATACTTTGCGGCTAACGCTACCTGGTCATACACCAGACTCACGGGAATTTCTTGCCCATCCGCCCCGCCGTCCGACTTCGCCATATGGTTCGGGTCCAGCTTGGTGTAGAGCGTCTTCACCATAGCCCAGGCTTCTCTTGCACCTTGTCGGCAGGCTGACATCTTCCACAATCGGAAGCGCCGCGGTGCTCCTTGAAGCATATCCACAAGCTCCCCCCATGCCCTTCGGCAGGAAGCTTGATGGCCACAAGGCCTGAGCAACACCCTGCATCACCTGCCGAGCTCGCTTGTGCAGTTGTGAGAGGTCTTGCAATAAATCGCGTGCATACGCGGGCACCTCCTCCTCAGGGCGGCCCGTTAACATACCTGAAAGTAAAAATTCTTTCAATATGCTTCCTCGCCGAGCTATACTACAGTTCGTTTGGGCACTTACAATAAATGCCGCGACGAAGCCTTTTGTTCTCCTTTACGGAGTCCGCCAGCTGAGCACGGACGTCTTTTAATTTCACGTCCAGCCGGACATTGGCATCTTGAAGATTGTTCTTCTCCTGCCTAACTTGCGTAAGAACGCGCTCGCCAGCCTTTAGCCTCCTTTTGAGATGCGACTCGTCATCTCTTACACCCTCCGGATTCACCCCGGGATTGTCTGCAGAATTTTCTGTTAGACTTGTCGTACCAAGCCACTTACTAACTGGTGCATCTTCGTACAATTGAGACAAATGTTACCAGATGAGGCCTCTGGGATTCCTCTAGCTTGGCAACTATGGCCCTCGGCTGGGCCTTGCACTGCTCTAGCTCCCGAGACAATTGCTCATTCTTATCTACAAGGACCTGTGCATATATTGATCCTTAAAACAGTTGTTCCAACCGTTTCAAGTCTCAGGGGCTACCGCTATACATGCTTATCAAATGTTCTTACTCGTAAATCTTTGGTATACTGGTCCGTCGCTCGGGCAAGCCCACCTTGAGCAGCTCGGATGTATGCGTCTCCCGAATTGAAAGCGTTAAATGCCTCTTCGGAAAAGATGTTGTTGCGAAGTACGGCCCGTCGGTGCCGGTGATTCATGGTGCTCTCTACTTCGGAATTCGTGGCAGAGAGCATATCCGCGTCCTCCGTCGGAAGACTATGCGGCATAAGCCCCACGTCCTCCTCCTCTCTCGAAGCCGGTTCTGGAATCCGGCTGGTGGAGGCATGATTGGCAGGGTCCCCGGATATAGTCCGGCTACTCCTCTTCCTGCCAGGACACAAAGGGCGCTGTTACACTTCAAAATCAATAATCGCAAAACAGGTTTTTGCCTTACCTCTGTAGTGGCGTTTCGACCCTAACCGCCTTCCTCTTAAACCTGCCCGATCCGGACGCCCGTTGCTGACGGATCCCTAGGCGCTCGGCCTCGTGATCTGACCGTCGTCTCTGCAAAAGCACGACACTTCAAGGGTGAGGCATGACATCAGAAGGGAGTCCTCTTCGGAGGATAGAGTTTTCGGCACACGACGTAGGTAGCAGTCTGGGATAGTCGGCAATAATAGCCACTGAGGCGCCATCGCAGCTCGCCTGATAAAATATCCTGTTGACAAGCTCCACAGTAATATCCGGATCTTCTTCAAGTCCTGGACCGAGGGCCCTTCCGGGGTCCTC
Source organism: Aegilops bicornis (assembly GCA_021605145.1). Taxonomy (NCBI): domain Eukaryota; kingdom Viridiplantae; phylum Streptophyta; class Magnoliopsida; order Poales; family Poaceae; genus Aegilops; species Aegilops bicornis. The sequence goes on from CM038669.1 coordinate 179,287,661, forward strand.
TGGCTGCGGGGAAGGGCTGGAGATCCCTTCTATGGCCCTCCTTAGTTCCTGCTCGAAAATATTGAGGCAGATAATCTTAGCGAAGAACGCCACAATAAGTGAAGCGGGAAGAAGTATAACGACTTACCCAGCTTGGGGGGTTGTACATAGAAAACCCATCCCGCAGTTTAATGTGAAGGAATTATTCTTCTTCTCCTTTATACAGGTCGGATAATATCCTCGCCAAAGCAGTGGCGGAGTCCGGACCCTTACGGCCGCAGCGGGTGGCATCATCTTCCCCGTTGAAGTGCCATATGGGCTTCCCCCGATATTGAAGCGGTTGCACCCCCCGCATTATGCATATTGCCATAACCTCGACTATCGTCAGTCCGGATTTGGCCAGCAACTTTATCCCGCTCATCAGGAAGTGTATTTCCCTAGTATCCTCCTCTTGGGGGCCCCGAGGGCACCAACTTCGACGTGCCCTCGACGGGTGTTCTTCAACTTGGGAGACCTGTCCGGACTGGGTCCTAAGGGGAACGTCATCAACGTAAAACCATTACGAAGGCCAGTTCTCTGGTGCCTTCTTGGGAGTGCCGGATAGGTATCCGGTCTCGCAATGCGCCATACTTTGGCTCCGCCCACTTGACATAGGGATTCTCCCTGGTTGCGAGGGACGAGGCAGAACAACTTCTTCCATAACCCGAGGTGAGCCTCGCAGCCTAGAAACAGCTCGCAAAGGGCAACATATCCTGCTATATGTAGCACGGAGTCAGTGGTGAAGTTGTGCAACTGGAGGCCGTAGAACTCCAGGAGCCCACGAAGAAACGGGTGGATAGGAAACTCGACGCCCCTTAGCAGATGCAGGATGATGCATATTTGCTCCTCTGGAGATGGATTAGGAGATCCCTCCGCTTGCTCCCCGCCATTACAGGTGGCTATTCCGGCTCGGACATGGACCATGAACGCCGGTGGAAGAAACCCTTGGGTTTGTAACTCTATCAAACGGCTATGAGGAACTGAACACTCTTCCCATTGCCCTGGCTTAGAGCGAGGAGAGCGAGAAGAAGGGCTGCGACGACTGGCCATGTTGAAATAGTTTTTTTCTGGAGCGCTCTGTTGAATGCTTGCTCGAGGGAAGAGGATGAGGTTTGGATCTGAGAATCCCCGTCTCCTCAAATAGACGGTCAACCTGCTAGACCGGGGGTGGCAAATGCAAAAATACCTCGGCTCCTCGCATTCGCTCAACATGTGGAGGAGGTCATTATTGAGGTACGGAAGCCGAGGAGTACAACATTGATGGGAAGCTTGACACTATTCGTCGTAACAGGTACTTTCGAGTATTCGGAGATGGAACCCGCCTTGCAATGCCGAAGACAGAACTGCGCGCCGGACTCATCGTCATTGAAGCCTGGTTCAGGGGCTACTGAGGGAGTCCTGGATTAGGGGGTATCTGGACAACCGGACTATATACTTTGTCCGGACTATTGGAGCGTGAAGATACAAGACTCAAGACTCCGTCCCATGTCCGGATGGGACTCTCCTTTGCGTGGAAGACAAGCTTGGCGATCCGGATAATATATTTCCTTCCTTGTAACCGACTCCATGTAAACCCTAGCCCTCTCCGGTGTCTATATAAACCGGAGAGGTTGGTCCTTAGAAGGCCGATCACGATCACGATCACAATCATAATCATCATAGGCTAGCTTTTAGGGTTTAGCCTCTACGATCTTGTGGTAGATCTACTCTTGTACTACTCATATCATCAATATTAATCAAGCAGGAAGTAGGGTTTTACCTCCATCGAGAGGGCCCGAACCTGGGTAAACATTGTGTCCCTTGCTTTCTGTTACCATCAGCCTAAGACGCACAGATCGGGACCCCCTACCCGAGATCCACCGATTTTGACACCGACACCAGGGACGCGACTAACCACGACCTCTGGCAAATGATGAGAGCGGGGCGCAAGCTGAGGAGGTGGCTCGTTTTCTCGTGGGGTAATCAATTAAGCCTCTGCCGTGGTGACGGGACTAGGGATGGTTTTGACAGTCCCCGTAAGACAATCCAGGTTGTCACATGTCATACCCCTATGGTTACTTGGCCCACTCCCCCTCTTAGCTTCCACTATCGAGCGAGAGGAAGATGGGCCCGGGGGCTACTGTCGGTGTAAATAAAACTAGGGTGGTGACAGCCTAGCACAACGGGCCTAAAACAATTTGGGCCGTACAATTTTCTTGGACAGGAAGGAAGGCTTTAGGAGGCTCTACAACATCCGGTGGACTTTGGCCTGCATCTATACATAATGGCTCAAGACATGATACATGATGGACTCTTGGGATCACTTTGTGGGGTCCACCCGGGAGGATGCGTAGATGCGTTCGAGAAGAGAAGGCCTCGACCCCGGGAGAAGGATAGCAACCCACGCCCCGGAGGACGGCTACCGACGCTAGGTGGCAGGCCGCGGGGTCTCAGCGTAGGCTCTAGTAGGATCCATGTGGACCAAGTTATCTGCAACGACCACAGTAAGATTCACCTGCTGTCTACACTACTATAGTGGTTGTACTTCTCTGCCACCTGACGTTTACCAAATAAGGACGAGGCGAGTACCCGGGGGGTAACATGCTTCCCCCGGAAGTCATCATCATCACATACAAGCGTTCCATGGGCAACCATACCCCCATGGTACATGCCAGACCAGCCTACTCCAATGTATATTCAACCAATTGGAACCTCCGTCCGGTCCTCCCTCGACACTATCAATAGGGGAGACCAAAGCCTCACAAGGGGTCGATCTATTCAGCTTGTAACAGACACATCATAGCTCTCCACCATTGCAATACAAAACAAGGCAGGAGTAGGGTATTACACCAAGAAGGTGGCCCAAACCTAGGTAACTCTTTGTGTTCATCTGTAGTTCATCCACCACATTTTCATTCATGACTTAGGATTGCTAGACGTGTTCAGTCCCTGGCCAAACTCTCAAAGAGTTGTTGCTCACAACTCATGTGTAGGTTCTAGGAAATCAAAAAACTGGTTCAATGAATTCTTCCTATGTCCGACTTGTTCGCCCAAGCTTATCCGAAGAGTTTTCATGCCCTCCTTGTTTTCTGACAAGTGTCTCGCTGCTCCTAAATTGCGCTCACTCTCTAACCCACCTGGTCAAGAGGCGTCTTCTTCATGACGGTCACCACCATGTGTGAGCGTGGGTCAGAGCTCACCATCGCCTAGTCCCATCAAAAAAGGCGGTCATGGGCTTCGAGGCATATAATAATTAACCGTCGGCCCCTTCAATCTTCACGCACGACGCATGGGAAATAAGTGGATTTAATGTATCATGGCCCAGGTGTGCCACCGTTGTTTTGCAAATTACTTGCACATATAAAGGCTGTGGGGTTTCAAGTGTGAATATTTTACATGCTCAGCTTACTCCTCTCCCTTATCTTTTTCCTCGAGCTCTGCTGCCCCTATCCTTGTCTTACCTTAGCACCCTTTCCTTCTTCCGCCAATGGTGGCAACCATTTGCGGAGAAGATCCAGGGGCATCGCTTCATCATTAGCCTCATTCTCGTGCACGGCCGGCTCTGTCGAGGGAGGATGGAAGCATTGCACTATGTCCCAATGTCGACTGAACTGACTTTCCACCATCGGCTAGCTGCTGGCACCAGAGATAGTATATGCGCGCCCGGGGCTGGTCGCCGTCGGCAAGGACATCTTCCAAGAATCCACCCCCAACCCCCAAGAGATCGAGCGGGTATGCTTTGTTACTTTCCTCCTTATGGGTTGGGATTTCCAATCCACCTTTTCTATGAGGCCTTCTACACTTTTACCGCATCCAACCGCATCATCTTTCCCCAAACCCCATCCTTCACATAGTGTGCTTTGTCACATTATGTGAGGCCTTCCTCGAATGTGCACCGCACTTCGGCTTGTAGTGTAGATACTTGTGTGTCCAACCACACTCAAGGGGCGACATGCTGTTGGATTGTGGGAGCATCGTGATCTACAGGTTGGCCGATTCCGGGCACCTTTGACGACTTCGTAGAGGAGACCACCAAGGACTGACAAGATGAATGATTTCACCATCCTAATGTGCCACTTGAGGATCCTCCTTGGGCGGGATTGCCAATTGCTTTCACCACGACCCAGCTGAACAAAATGTACTCCTCGTATTTGAAGAGTCAGCTTCAAGTAGACTCATAAGCGATGGCCATGTTAGCGGTGCAGGTGGCGCGACTTCGTCAAAACGGTGTTACTCTGGCTAGCGTGCTGGCAGTGGCACTCAACTGGGAAATCCAACCACTCCAATAGTGAAATCTCCAATGTGGGAACATAACGGCTCGGGTGATTCTACTCGGGCGATCCGAGGATGGTTCTACGAAGACAAGTCCCTAAAGGACATGCTCGCACTGATGTTTAGGGGCGGGGTGTCTGAGTTCTTCAAGAAGCCACGGGTTGATGGATTCTCCTCCTCAAGCCCGTTTGAGTAGTAAGTTCATGCTACTTTGTTGCTTTTTTATGACAGGCTACTAACTTCCTGATGTGTGTCTATGTTTTTCTCCTGTCCAACATGAATGGAGGTTATGGTCCACCAAACTTAACTTTTGGCTCCTCAAATGGATGCGAAAAATATAGAGTAGCTGGAGCTCGGCAGGGCTGAGGACTCCATCATCACAACCTCTAGTCATGTTGGTGTGATCTATCACGTAAACATAGATGGTGAGGATGTCATTGTGATCGATGACCATCAAGCAGGACCCCCACCCCAAGAAGACGTCGCAGGAGTGAGCCATCGAGGTCGGTGGACACGGGATCCTAGCACGAGCGCTCCTTGGATCGAGGATAACACCCTATTTGAGGACGAACATTGAGGAAAACCTCCGAGGTCCTCGCGCTGTGTGGAGCAAACTTGTCGGTGTGAAAACTGGCCGATCTTGGGTATGGGGTCCCGAACTATGCATCTGAGGATCGAGGGTAACAAGGGACAGGTGGGACACAATGTTTACCCAGGTTCGGGCCCTCTTAATGGAGGTAAAACCCTACATCCTGCTTGATTATATTCGATGAGTATAGGGGTTACAAGAATTGATCTACCTCGAGATCGTAATAGCTAAACCCTAGTTGTCTAGCCTATGAGAATTCGGATAGCCTCTACAGACTAAACCCTCCAGTTTATATACAAACTGGAGGGACCTAGGGTTTGTACAGATTCGGTTTGTGGGGGAAGGAAATAACATATCTGGACACCAATCTTGACATCCACGCATAGGGGGGTCCTACCCGGACACGGTGGGGGGGGAGTCTTCTGCTTGTATCTTCTTCGGCCCATCAGTCTCACCCGTATCGATAGCCCGGACACCCAAGGACCCCCTAATCCAGGCCTCCGTCAGTAGCCCCTAAACCAGTCTTCGATGACGATGTGTTTGGCACGTGGATTGTCTTCGGCATTGCAAGGCGGGTTCCTCCTCCTGAACACTTTAAAACAATTCGCTAAACAAATAAACTCTATCCGGCTCTGCATAATTGTTACAACCCTTAGCCACGAAGGCAAGATATCAAACAAAACAGTGTCTTTACCCTGACAACTTTTTCGGTGAAACGTCACGTCTGGCCTCTTAACATTTCGAACCGTTTCCACGCCTCCCGCTTCACGTTTCGAGGCACATCCTCCCTTGGCACGTCTTGTCAAAATAGAGATCGTGCCCGTCCATCATGAGATCCTCGTCAATACGGTTTTGGGTAATCCAAATGTGCCATTCGCACGACCCCTTGGGAACATGCGAGTTTTAAGGCTCGAGGGGGGCGTTTGGTATTCACCGCTTATATAAGAAGGTAAATATTCCTCTTTTCCCCACACCTTCTTCCTTCTCCTGCCTTCCCATCTTGAAGCTCCAGCGCCCAAACTTCAATCTTTTCCACCGCCACCAACCTCTCTAGCCATGTCTGGATCCGGCTCTAAGGGCAAGTGGGAGGCCTCCTGTGTCACGGAGAAGGACATCACAGAGCTCCGAGGTGTGGGCTACCTGCCCGCGGATGTCGCGCACCGGCTTCCCAATAAGAACCAGATCATCCCCACTCCAGAGCCCGGCGAGAGGGTAGTATTCATCCCCTATTTTCTCCAAGGTCTAGGGTTTCCCCTCCATCCCTTCGTCCGGGGCCTCACGTTCTACTACGAGCTAGATTTCCATGATCTAGCCCCAAATTCTTTCCTTCACATCTCGGCGTTCATTCTCGTGTGTGAGGCTCTACTCGCATCCCCCCACACTTCGGCCTGTGGCTCAAAGTCTTCAACGTGAAGCCGAAGGTGGTCGATGGGCAGCACGCGGATCGCGGCGGAGCCATGGTGAGCAAGCTCCCCAACAACGTCTGGCCCAAAGGGGCATTTGTGGAGACGGTCAAAGTGTGGCAGTAGGAGTGGTTCTACATCACCGAACCCCGCAACACCAACTGGGCAGCCGCACCCGATTTCAGATCCGGACCCCCCCCCCACCAGGCTCACCTCCTAGACCGCTAAGGGCCTCGACTGGGGGTCCATGTCGGATGTGCAGATGCTGCAAAAGCACATCACCAACATGATCGGCAAGAACATCAGTCTCACAGACGTGATCCAGGTGATGCGATTCCGCCAGACTCTTCCTTGCCAGCTCCGGGCCTCTCATATGTGGGAGTTTAATCTGGAGGAGCCACAGATCTTGAAGCACTTCTTTGGCACGACGCAGGAAAATATTTGGAAGTTGCTCTTCAAGGCCCAGAAAACGTGGCCAAAGAATGAAGGAAATATGCCCTAGAGGCAATAATAAAGTTGTTATTTATATTGCCTTATATCATGATAAATGTTTATCATTCATGCTAGAATTGTATTAACTGGAAACTTGATACATGTGTGGATCAAAGATGGTTAAGTTTCCTAACCATAGACATGAGTTGTCATTTGATGGACGGGATCACATCATTAGGAGAATGATGTGATGGACAAGACCCATCCGTTAGCTTAGCATAATGATCGTTAAGTTTTATTGTTATTGCTTTCTTCATGTCATATACATATTCATTTCACTATGAGATTGTGCAACTCCCGGATACCGGAGAATACCTTGTGTGCTATCAAACGTCACAACGTAACTGAGTGATTATAAAGATGCTCTATAGGTATCTCCAAAGGTGTTTGTTGGGTTGGCATAGGTCGAGATTAGGATTTGTCACACCGAGTATCGGAGAGGTGTCTCTGCGCCCTCTCGGTAATACACATCATAATAAGCCTTGCAAGCAATGTGACTAATGAGTTAGTCGCAGGATGATGTATTACAGAATGAGTAAAGAGACTTGCCGGTAACGAGATTGAACTAGGTATGAAGGTACCGACGATCGAATATTGGGCAAGTAACATACCGATGACAAAGGGAATAACGTATGTTGTCATTACAGTACGACCGATAAAGATCTTCGTAGAATATGTGGGAACCAATATGAGCATCCAAGTTCTGCTATTGGTTATTGACCGGAGAGGTGTCTCGGTCATGTCTACATAGTTCTCGAACCCGTAGGGTCCACACACTTAACGTTCGATGATGATTTTGTATTATATGAGTTATGTGATTTGTTGACCGAATGTTGTTCAGAGTCCCAGATGTGATCACGGACAGTCTCGACATGGTTGAGACATAAAGATTCATATATAGGACGATAGTATTTGGACACCGGAAGTGTTCCTGGGGTACCGGGTACATATCGGGTCACCGGAAGGGGTTTCGGGCAACCCCCGGCAAACTATATGGGCCTAATGGGCCAAGAGTTGGATAGACCAGCCCCTAAGGGGCTGGTGCGCCCCCTATAGGCCAAAATAAAGGGGAAAGGAAAGGAGGGAAGGGATAAGGAAAGGGGAGCATACGGCCTCCCCCTTTCCTTCCCCTCCCCCCTCTCTTTCCTTCCCCCCTCCAATGCATATGGAAAGGGGGAGGCCGACTTGGATGAGGCGCCCAAGTAGGATTACTCCTACTTGGGGCGCCCCTTGTAGCCCCTACCACTCTCCCACCTATATATATGTGGGGGGGGCACCGCTAGAACACACAACATTGATTCATAGCCGTGTGCGGCGCCCCCCTCCATAGTTTACGCCTTCGGTCATATTCACGTAGTGCTTAGGCGAAGCCCTACACGAATTACTTCACCATCACCATCATCACGCTGTCGTGATGACGAAACTCTCCCTCGACACTTTGCTAGAGCAAGAGTTCAAGGGACGTCATCGAGCTAAACATACGCAGAACTTGGAGGTGCCTTACAATTGGTACTTGATCGGTCGGAACAAGAAGAAGTTTGACTACATCAACCGCGTTGTCAAACGCTTCCGCTTTCGGTCTACGAGGGTATGTGGACACACTCTCCCCCTCTCGTTGCTATGCATCTCCTAGATAGATCTTGCGTGAGCGTAGGATTTTTTTTCAAATTGCATGCTACATTCCCCAACAAAGAAGACCGAAGACATCGGTCTTGATAGCGAGAATCCGACCTCACCGGTAAGTATAACTTTCCCGAGTACCTATTCGGTAAATAAGTTCGGATATAATGTATTGCCTGTTCTTCGTACAAGGCTGGACGACCAAGGAGGAGCGGATCAAGTGCCTGGCTCTGCTGCCTGAAGACCCAGTCACACCCCAGCTCATAGAGATGCTGGTCCCGGCGCCCTATCAGGCGCTGGAGAAGAAGGCCAAGAAGAAGAACGGCAAGGAGACCAAGAGCGCCCCCCGCCACAAGGGTCCTGCGGACGTTATGTCCAGAGAGACCGAAGCCCCTTCCTCCCATGAGGGAGACGAAGAAGAGGAAGAGGAGGAGGAGGTGGAGAGCGACCCCCCCCCCCCCCCGCGCAAGGGGAGGAAGAAAAAGAGGGCGGCCACCGAAGGCCCGCAGGGGGAGGCGGCCAAGAGGGGGAAGATGACCCTCCAGGACAGTTCAGACTCAGATGTCGAACTGGTCCCCAAAATGCCTCCCAAGGCGAAGCCCCTGGCCGAATCGTAAGTATCTAGACACTTACTATTTCATCTTGGGTTTTGCTATTTTCATTATATAAGTTACCATGTTGTGCATTTTTTCAGCCCTCCCCGCGACCTCTCGAACCCCTCGCTATCGGAGGGGAGTTCTCTGCCGCCTGAAATGGCAGAGATAGAGACGCCGCCACGATCCCCCTCACATACCGCCATGGACGATACCGAGGAGTTATCCCAAAGTACCTCTCCAGGCCACGGAGGGGTGGGCGAGGCTGTCGAAAAGGCGCCCGCGGGTTATACCTCGGTCGCCGAAGACATAGGGGAGGCTGTCGAAAAGGCGCCCGCGAATTGGTATAGTTGACTAGAGGGGGGGGGGTGAATAGGCAACTAACAATTTTTAAGCTTTTCTTTACCAATTTAAACTTTGCAATAATAAAGGTTGTCTAGATGTGCAACTAGGTGGACAACCTATATGATGCAACAACACAAGCACCACGAGCAATCAATGATAGAAACACAAATAAGCTTGCACAAGTAAAGGGATAAGATAACCAAGAGTGGAGCCGGTGGAGACGAGGATGTGTTACCGAAGTTCCTTCCTTTTGAGGGGAAGTACGTATCCGTTAGAGCGGTGTGGAGGCACAATGCTCCCCAAGAAGCCACTAGGGCCACCGTAATCTCCTCACGCCCTCGCACAATGCAAGAGCCGTGATTCCACTATTGGTGCCCTTGAAGGCGGCGACCGAACCTTTACAAACAAGGTTGGGGCAATCTCCACAACTTAATTGGAGGCTCCCAACAACACCACGAAGCTTCACCACAATGGAATATGGCTCCACGGTGACCTCAACCGTCTAGGATGCTCAAACACCCAAGAGTAACAAGATCCGCAGGGGATAAGTGGGGGGAATCAAATATCTTGTGGTGGAAGTGTAGATCGGGCCCTTGTCACCCAATCCCGAGCAAATCAACAAGTTTGATTGGCTAGGGAGAGAGATCGGCCAAAATGGAGCTTGGAGCAACAATGGAGCTTAGAGAGAGAAGAGGTGGTCAACTAGAGGTTGAAGATGCCCCTTATATAGTCGTGGAAAAAATCCAACCGTTATCCACTTATTCAGCTGCGGACGGTACTACCACTCCGTGGGGCGGTACTACGAGGTCACAGGTACTACCGTGGCGGACCACGGTACTACATGACAGCAGCACCGACTAGCTGACTAAGGGGCGATTACTACCGCTATGCGGTACTACCGCTCCCCCTTGCGGTACTACCGCAAGGCAGGGGAGTCACGGCCTGAGAAGGGCGCGGATGAAATAAATTACATCCGTGCCAACTTCCGCTGAAACTGCGGTAGTGCAAAAATCCGACGCGGTACTACCGTAGCGCGTGCCTACTACCGTGAAACTATGGTACTCGGTAGGAGGGCCACGGTACTACCGCGCTGGACGAGCGGTACTACCGTGGTGGGCGCGGATGTAAAAAATTACATCCGCCCCTACTACCGCATCAGAGCGGCACTAGGCCTGGGAGCCGCGGTACTACCGCTCCAGAGGAGCGGTACTACCGTGGCACCCCGCGGTACTACCGCGTGTACCTGCGGTACTACCGCAAGTACAGTGGCAGTTGTCAGATTTCCGCACAACCAAGATAACGAAGGGAAGCTCCAAAGTGCAGGGAAAGGAGGGACAAGTGTACGTGTTGATTCCGCCCTAACCTTTCCGACGGACCCCCTCTTAATAGTACGGCTCTCCTACGACTCAAATCCATCAAAAGAAAGCGTGGGGCGGCGCCGTCTTCAATAGTCTCCGAGGGGCACCGAATCGTCTCGAGCCTAGAGATGAACCATCAGAGGAACTCAAAGCATACGATTAGTCCGCAAAAGTATCGTCATCAATCACCAAAACACTTACGGGATAAATATGCCCTTACAATCTCCCCCTTTTTGGTGGATTGATGACAATACGGGATTTGCACAAAGATACAATAATATGGAGCAAGGGCAAACCCCTCCTCTCCAAAATATAGACGGGCTCCCCCTAGATGTGTGTACTCTGGATGAATGCTTTGGACTGCATAGCACACGTCCTAGGATCACCACTCCCCCTATATTTTAGAGACAAAGGTCCGAAGAATAACATCTAAGCAACATATAGCACGATATAACATAAGCTTGCTAAGATAGATAGAATGCATATGTCTTACACCATATGAAGGAAAAGAAACTAAAACGAGGTTCAAAGCGATTCAAGCGAGGTTCAACCGAAACGCATAATAAACACAACAAACACGAACACGACACAAGACTCAAGAATCTCGCTCTCTCCCCTTTGGCATCGAGGCGCCAAAAAGGCGGAGAGGACACCTACACAAGCGGTGGCTCAAGCGGAAGGGAACTCGTCCCAACCCTCTCCGTCAGACTCCTCGGCGGTAGGGATGGACTCCTCGACGTCCTCCTCTTAATCAGTCCACTTGTAGCCTTGCTTCGCCATCCACTCGGCCTCTGGAGTGATGTGCTCCTCAGACCCGCCAGACACATCCTCACCATAGAGCTTCAAGATCTTCCTGTCCCGGCGACGACTCTCCTTGGATGCCACATGTGTCCTGTACTGCCCCTTGGCTTGCATGCAGAAAAGAGTCTTCATCTTGTTCTTCAGCTTCGTGGCCCAAGAAGGCATAGAGGAGCTCTGGGAAGGCCTAGCAGCATGGCCCTCATCAACATTCGCGCCAAAGATCCTCCTCTCCAACAGCAGCCCTAGCAGCAGACGCCTCGGCACGAGTAGTAGTGTTGGCCCAGTTGGGTTTGACACGCAGACAGATGGGGTCATGGCGAATCCGATCGAGGCAAGGAACTCCTCACCAAGGAACATCTTCTCCCAAGTCCTCGAGATCATGTAAATAGATACGGCCCGTGAATGGGCACTTTGCGGTTGAACACCGCAAATCAAAGCTCACACCACATGATGTGTGAGATATCAAGTGGCTGAGTCTCGAGACACACGAGCCTCCTCGCAGATGAGCATCATATCCACCATATAGGCATGGACCTTGTCCTTGTCACCAATGCGGGGAACAAGGAGTTACGGAAGATGTGGTACATGATATCCGAGAAAGAGTTGAGCACCAACCCTATCTTGCCACTTGGAAGTGTCTTCTCAACATAGTACGGTGCAAGCCTGTCCTTGTTGGCGAGTCGTGGTTGGCATGGGGACTAACACCCACGGGAGTCAAGCTGTCATCGTGAACTTGGAGCAAATCCATGAACTCCTTCCAGTAGCGATCGACTTCTGGCCATTTGTCATCCAGGTCATCCTCCTCTCCTCATTGGGGTGAAAGTAGATGAAGCAAAGAACTGACCAATGAGCTCAGGATCATAGTCAAGGTGAAAAGAGATCGGATGCTCAATGTCAAACTGCTCCACCAAGTCCGTAGCCTCTCCAAAGTAGGCACGGAACTTCTCCTTCCTCAAGTGATGCATGTCAATCCACTTCACATCCACATAGGTATTCTCGCTTGTTCTTGATGACGTCGGATAGACGTTGGTTTGATGCTTGTTCCGTAACAGCTCACAGCCCCTGGCCGAGGAGCGAGGGGTCACGTCTGGATCAATTCGCTTTGAGACGGACGTAGTCAGATTGGGGCATCTCATCCATGCCCTTGGCGGGCTCCTTGAACTTGTTGGCAGTTGTCTTGACATGGCGCTTGGGGGCAGAGGAGGAGCCCTCTGGTGCTTCACCGGGGTTGCGCAGACGCTTGGAGCCAGTGTCACGGCTGGGATTGGACCGACGAGAGCCACCACCTGAAACACACACGCAAAGCACCAAAGACGCAAAGAAGATCAATGCAAAGGCCACGAAAAAGCACAAGAAACACATAGGAGACATATGAGAAAGTTGGCATGCGATAGGTGTGAGTCATGGTAGGATCGCCACTTTGCCTGCGGCACTAAAGCGATAATCGCTCCAAGCAGCGTAGTACCGTGCGAGGTCACGGTAGTACTGTGGTTGGAGCGGAAGTAGAGCTGTAGTGCCGCACAGAGCGCGGTAGTACCGCACCCAAGGGGCGGTAGTACCGCGTCGCAACGGATCCAACTATCGATTTGAATCTGAAAAGAACCGTGAAACAACGGCGGTGCTACAGTGATCAGATCTAGCGCATGACAACAATACACATATAAATCCTATGCAATACTACACTCCTTCATCCTATTCTTGCAGAGATTAGGCCTATCAATCTCAAGAACACACAAGCCTCCCCAAAACCTAGAAACGCCGAACACCATCAACAAGGAGAGGGAATTGGGGAAAAACATGGGTCCATAGCAAGAGCACGTGGTGGGGAACGATCCCACCGGTCGGAATCACGGGAGGGCAGCCGGTGGAGGAGATTCGGCGAGAGACGCCGGCTCCGTTCTTGAGCAAGGGAGAGAAGGAGGCGACGTGGGGAGAAGGCAGCGAATGGGTATGGGGAGTTAGAACTCCCCCTGCCCGTCCTTATCCCCACGCCCTCGAACCGTCGCGGTAGTACAGTGTATCATCGCGGTAGTACCGCTCGGGCGGAAGTTCCGCACCGAGGCAGTAGTACCACTCAACCGAGCGGCAGTAAAAAATTACTGCCGTGAGGTTGCGGTAGTACCGTGCTCACATGGCGGTAGTAGTACCGTGGCAGGCTGCGGTAGTACCGCAGCTGGCCGCGGTAGTACCGTGAATCTCAAGTCACCGCAGGTTTCAAAAACGAAAAGAGGGCCTTTGCAAGGAAACCTTTTTACACACAAGAAACCACAAACTCTGGTACAAACTAGAGGCAAAAGACAACAAGCAACCACCAAACGACAAGGACTCACAAAGAGAGAGGTCGGTGGCCGAAGCCACCTATGTTTGAGTGGAATGGTATGGCACCGCGAAGAATTATCCTTGGGCCCATGACCAAAACTCGTCTTTGGAACACAAGTACCATCAAAAATGGCTAATGTGAAAGAGGTGATCGATTTATGCATAATGGGGGGAGGGAGAGTTCATTGAGAGAACAATACTCCCCCTATGTCCATGCCTACACCTAAACTAGACAACACGTTGAGTGTGGTGGGGAGTGCACATGCTCAAGTCACATTGCTCAAATCAATGATATTTAGCTCATGCCTTAACTCGCGAAAGCTTGCTTCATCTAAGGGCTTCGTGAATATATCTGCAAGGTTATCCTGAGTGTTGACATACTTGAGCTCGATCTCTCCTCGCCTAATGTGATCCCGGATGAAATGATACCGAATCTCGATGTGCTTCGTCTTGAAGTGTTGCACCGGGTTGAGAGAAATCTTGATGGCACTTTCATTATCACACCAAAGAGGCACTTTGTCACAAATGACACCGTACTCCTTTAAAGTTTGCCTCATCCATAGGAGTTGAGCACAACAACTACCGGCCGCCACATATTCCGCTTCGGTGGACGAGAGAGGCACACAACTTTGCTTCTTGGAAGACCAACTTACCAAAGAGCAACCAAGAAATTGGCACCCTCCGGAAGTGGACTTCCTATCCACTTTGTCTCCCGCCCAATCGAATCAGTAAATCCTTCAAGATTGAAGTTTGCTCCTCTTGGGTACCATAAGCCAAAGTTTGGGGTATGAGCCAAATATCAAAAGATTCGCTTGACCGCCACATAGTGACTTTCCTTCGTGCGGCTTGAAACCGTGCACACATTCCCACACTCAACATGATATCCGATCTAGATGCACAAAGGTAAAGCAAGGATCCAATCATGGAGCGATATACCTTTTGATCCACCGCTTTACCATTGGGATCAATGTCAAGTTGGCACTTGGTGGGCATTGGTGTAGTAGCCGGCTTGACATCACTTAGCTTGAATCTTTTGAGCATGTCTTGAGTGTATTTGGCTTGGTTGATGAAGGTTCCTTCTCTTCTTTGTTTGATATCGAAACCAAGGAAGAACTTCAACTCTCCCATCGAAGACATCTTAAACTTGGAGGTCATGAGAGCGGCAAATTCCTCATTGAAAGCTTTGTTAGGAGAACCAAAGATAATATCATCAACATATAGTTGGCATACAAACAACTCCCCATTGACCTTCTTGGTAAAAAGAGTGGGATCGATTTGCCCCACTTCAAAACCACGATCTTGTAACAACTCGGTAAGGTGGTCATACCACGCACGTGGGGCTTGTTTAAGGCCATAGAGTGCCTTATCGAGTTGATACACAAGATCCGGGAAGTAGGGGTCCTCGAACCCGGGGGGTTGCTTGACATAGACCAACTCATTGATGGAACCATTAAGAAAAGCACTTTTTACATCCATTTGTTGCAACTTAAAGTTGTGATGGGAAGCATAAGCAATCAACAAACAAATGGATTCAAGACGAGCAACGGGAGCAAAGGTTTCACCGTAGTCGATACCCTCGACTTGGGAGTAGCCTTGTGCTACCAATCTTGCCTTGTTGCGTAATGATGTTCCCATGAGCATCTTGCTTGTTCTTGAAAATCCACTTGGTTCCAATGACGTTGTGGTTCTCCGATGGCCTTGGCACCAATCTCCACACCTTGTTGTACTCGAAGTTGTTGAGTTCTTCATGCATGGCATTGAGCCAATCCGAGTCTTCGAGCGCCTCATAGACCTTTTGAGGTTCAACACAAGAGACAAACGCGTGATGTTCACAATAGTTTGCCAATTGTCTATGAGTGCTTACCCTTTTCTTAGGCTTCCAACCACATTCTCCATGAGATGGCCTTTGGTGGTGAGTTTGGAAGCAATCTTGGCGGCACGACGCTCTAATTCCTCCTCGGAGGTGAGATGAGGAGGGGTCACTTGATCATCTTGAGCGCCGTCTTGAGCATGATCTCCATCTTGAGCATGCTCGGGGGAGAGAACTTGACCTTGGGCATCATTTGAGGTGATATCATCGTCTTGAGCACGATCTTGCCCTTGGTCTTGTTCATGAGGTTGAGGGCCTTCACTTTGTTCTTCGTGCGTGTGGGCCTTGGGTTGGTGATGGCTCCACTTGAGTGGAGCATTGTCCTTCTCCTTCGCCACAAGGGGTTCCTCAATGGGTAGGATAAAGCCAACTCCCATTCTTCTTATGGCTTGGGGAGGAATTTCATCACCTACATCACAAGTGCCACTTTGCTCCACTTGGGAGCCGTTATTCTCATCAAACTCCACGTTACACGTCTCCTCAATAAGTCTCGTGGATTTATTGAGGACACAATAAGCATGAGAGTTTCTAGCATAACCAACAAATATGCCCTCATGAGCTCTAGCTTCAAATTTAGACAAACGAACACCTTTCTTGAGAATGAAACACTTACACCAACACCGGAAGTACTTGAGGTTGGGCTTGTTGCGGTGAGTATCTCATAAGGAGTCTTGTTCAAGCCTTTGCGGAGATAGAGCCGATTGGATGCATGACAAGCGGTGTTGATGGCTTCGCCCAAAAGTTGTATGGAGACTTGAACTCCGCCATCATGGTCCTTGCCGCATCCATCAACGTCCGGTTCTTTCTCTCCGCAACACCATTTTGTTGAGGGGTATATGGTGCAGAATATTGATGCTTGATTCCCTCATCACTAAGAAACTCATCCAAGGTGTAGTTCTTGAACTCGGTGCCGCTGTCACTTCTTATAGTCAAGATCTTTGCATTATGTTGACGTTGAGCTTCATTTGCAAAGTCGATGACGGTTTGTTGAGTCTCACTCTTCCTCTTGAAGAAATATACCCAAGTGTATCTCGAATAGTCATCCACAATCACCAAGCAATACTTTCTTCCTCCAAGACTATCAAATGATGGTGGCCCAAAGAGATCCATGTGAAGGAGCTCCAAGGGTCTCTTTGAGTATATGATAGTCGTGGGAGGGTGAGCCTTCTCATGAAGCTTTCCTTCAATACAAGCACTGCAAGCACGGTCTTTGGCAAAACTAACATTTGTTAGTCCACGGACATGGTCCCCCTTGAGAAGACTTTGCAAAGATCTCATATTGACATGGGCTAAACGGCGATGCCAAATCCATCCCACGTCAACTTTAGCCATTAGGCATGTCGCGGTCTTAGTGGGTCGCTCCGAAAAGTTAATCACATAGAGACCGTTTTCGACATGCCCAACAAAGGCTACTTTAAGAGTCTTGCTCCACAAGAGGGCCACGGTATCAATGTCAAAGAAAGTAGCAAAACCCATGACTGCAAGTTGACGAACGGAAAGCAAATTGTATGCAAGGGACTCAACAAGCATGACTTTCTCAATCGTAAGATCATGAGAAATGACAACCTTGCCGAGACCCAATACCTTAGAATGTGATGCATCACCCCACTCGACATCGGTGGGCATAGATGGAATTTCTTGCACGTCCACCACCATGTCCTTGCTCCCGGTCATATGATTTGTTGCTCCACTATCGAGCAACCATGATCCCCACCCAAGCAAACCCCTACAAGAGATCAATGCTTGGTTTTAGGTACCCATTTGGTAATGGGTCCTTTGATGTTAGTAACGAGGGTCTTAGGAACCCAAATAGACCATTCAATGTATTCATAAGAATAACCAACAAATTTAGCATAAACATGCCCATCACTAGCACGTCACAACACATAAGAGGGGTTAAAGTCGCCGGCTATGTTCATGGGGATGACGTTGTCCTTCTTGACATTGCCACCCTTTGCACGGTTCTTCTTCTTCTTGGAAGCACCCTCTCCCTCCCTCACAAAAGTTTTCTTGAGAGGGGAGGTTGCTTGGTCTTGTCATTCTTCTTCTTGCTCTTGGGCTTGGGCGAACCCAATCCCTCCTTGGCCACAACTTCCTTTTGATTACTCAAAAGGTCGTTAAGGTTCTTCTCACCTTGAATGCATGTGACAAGGCCCTTTTCAAGTTGCTCCTTCAACTTAGCATTCTCCTCGACAAGATGCACATGCTCACAACAAGGGTTAGTAGCATTTGCATTATCAATCAATATCATATGAGGAAAGGTGGCTTTCTCCTTGGTTAGCTTCACTTGGAGTTGATCATGAGACTCTTTGAGACTAGCATGAGCACCCTTCAAGACTTTGTGAGCCTTGTCGAGAGTGTCAAAGTCCTCGTTGAGTCTAGCAAGATCAACTCCAAGCTTTGCCTTCTCGGAACTAAGCACACGAGACACAACAAGAGCATGATCAAGGTCTTTCTTTAATTTAGCGTGATCATCGTTGTGTGACTCCTCAAGAGCCAAACGAAGACCACGCTCTTCCTCAAGAGCATTGGAAAGATCCGAAATCTCATCGGCATAGTCACGACTATGCCCTTCCATCTTAGAGATGGTTTCTTCATGAGTCTCGATCATTACATTGGCTTCACCAAGTTGTTCCAAGAGAACAACGAAGTGCTTCTTGGATTTGCCCTTGAGTTTACTCATAAAGATCTCAAATTCATTTTCCTCTACATTAGTCCCCTCATGTTCATCAATGCAATCCGTCAAATAAGAATGATTGATGATGGTAGTTTTGATGTTGGGGTTTACCTTGTTGGTGGCCTTAGCCATGAGGCACTTGGCGGTGATGCTTTCATTGGGTGAACCGAAGAGAGACACCCGAGGAGTCATTGCAATGGCCATGGAGGCCATGGCAACCGATTCACCATCCTCCTCATCATCATCATCCTCATTGTACTCTTCTTGAACCACCAAGGCTTTGTGAGGAGTCTTCTTTGGTAAGTTGCTCTTGTTGGGGAAAGACTTGGCCTTGTCCTTATGGATGAGCTTGCCACCATTGTCTTCCCTCTTCTCATATGGACACTCCGCAACAAAGTGACTCACATTGCCACAATTGAAACACGTCCTCACTCGTTGCTTGCCCTTAGAGCCACTTGAATTGCTCTTGTTGAAGTTGGGCCTTGAGTTCTTCTTGCTCCAAAATTGTCTTGAAGCAAGGGCCATGTGTTCATGATAATCATACTTAGTATCTTCGAGGTTGCTCTATTCTTCTTCCTCCTCTCCATCTTCTTCGACACAACTCTTGGCCTTCAAGGCGAGGTTGGGCTTCTTTGCTCTTTGGGAGCGAAGCACCGCATTGTCGGCGGTCTTGTCCAATATGCTAATAGCCACAAACTCATCCAACACATCACTTGAGGACAAGGTGTGGAAGTCTGGTCGTTGACGGATGACGGAGGACATGGCTTTGTGGTAGGGCATCATTGCCTTGAGAAATTTGCGCTTGATCCAGTTGTCATCGGTGTCCTTACTTCCATGATCCCGGAGGGAGACAACGAGCTTGGTTACTCTCCGATAGAGCTCACGAGGTTCTTCTTCTTCCTTCATTGCAAACTCATCGGCTTCATCTTGGACCACTTCATAACTGGAACGTTGAATGCTTGCGCTTCCTCGATACATGGAAACCACCTTGAGCCAAGCATCTTTGGCACGGGAGTAAGGCCGGAGATGAGGGAGGTCTTCGGGAAGGATTTGTTCTTGGATGATGAAGAGAGCATTCTCATTGAATTGATGGTCCACGACCTCTCTAGGAGAAAAGTTGCTCGGATCATGCGGATAGAAACCTTCTTCAATGATTCTCCAAAGGTTAGTGTTCACATGATTTAAATGACGCTTAAAACGATACACCCAAGAATCAAAATCCTCCTTTTTATCAATCTTAGGTGGTGGACCGGCATGATTCAAATGAGTGGAAGGAATCGGTCCACCATAAACGGGAGGTTGCACATGGGCGAAGATGCCGGTGCCATTCTTACCACTAGACGAGGGGCTTTCTCACTAGTAGCCTCCCCTTATCGGAGTTAGCATCCGCTCCCGTGTTGGCGGGATCACCCACTTTCACGAAAAGCGGTGGAAAGTTTAAGCCCTTCTAGGAATTCCTTAAACATGTCCTTGACCTCGCTCGTCATGGAGTTTTTCAATGTGTCCAACGCCACATTGAATTCCTCACGAGAGATCGAGGTACCCCCATCTCCCGTAGATGATGTCGGATTCGCACCGGAGTGCTCCTCCACATCATCTAAGACGTCAACCATACTCTTCGGACGATAAAGTCCTTAAAAGGAGACGAGGCTCTGATACCAATTGAAAGGATCGATATAGTTGACTAGGGGGGGGGGGAATAGGCAACTAACAATTTTTAAGCTTTTCTTTACCAATTTAAACTTTGCAATAATAAAGGTTGTCTAGATGTGCAACTAGGTGGACAACCTATATGATGCAACAACACAAGCACACGAGCAAGCAAGGATAGGAACACAAATAAGCTTGCACAAGTAAAGGGATAAGATAACCAAGAGTGGAGCCGGTGGAGACGAGGATGTGTTACCAAAGTTCCTTCCTTTTGAGGGGAAGTACGTCTCCGTTAGAGCGGTGTGGAGGCACAATGCTCCCCAAGAAGCCACTAGGGCCACCGTAATCTCCTCACGCCCTCGCACAATGCAAGAGCTGTGATTCCACTATTGGTGCCCTTGAAGGCGGCGACCGAACCTTTACAAACAAGGTTGGGGCAATCTCCACAACTTAATTGGAGGCTCCCAACAACACCACGAAGCTTCACCACAATGGAATATGGCTCCACGGTGACCTCAACCGTCTAGGATGCTCAAAGACCCAAGAGTAACAAGATCCGCAAGGGATAAGTGGGGGGAATCAAATATCTTGTGGTGGAAGTGTAGATCGGGCCCTTGTCACCCAATCCCGAGCAAATCAACAAGTTTGATTGGCTAGGGAGAGAGATCGGGCCAAAATGGAGCTTGGAGCAACAATGGAGCTTAGAGAGAGAAGAGGTGGTCAACTAGAGGTTGAAGATGCCCCTTATATAGTCGTGGAAAAAAATCCAACCGTTATCCACTTATTCAGCCCGCGACGCGCGGTACTACCGCTCCAGGAGGGGAGTCACGGCCTGAGAAGGGCACGGATGAAATAAATTACATCCATGCCAACTTCCGCTGAAACTGCGGTAGTGCAAAAATCCGACGCGGTACTACCGCTTCGGAGGAGCAAGATACTATCCGAAGGCGGCGTGCCTACTACCGTGAAACTACGGTACTTTCGGTAGGAGGGCCACGGTACTACGGCTCATAGGGAGCGATTACTACCGTGGGCTCCGCACTACTACCGGACGAGCGGTACTACCGTGGTGGGCGCGGATGTAAAAATTACATCCGCCCTACTACCGCACCGAGCGGCACTAGGCACAGGAGCCGCGGTACTACCGCTCCAGAGGAGCGGTACTACCGTGGAACCCCACGGTACTACCGCGTGTACCTGCGGTACTACCGCAAGTACAGTGGCAGTTGTCAGATTTCCGCACAACCAAGATAACGAAGGGAAGCTCCAAAGTGCAGGGAAAGGAGGGACAAGTGTACGTGTTGATTCCGACCTAACCTTTCTGACGCGGACCCCCTCTTAATAGTACGGCTCTCCTACGACTCAAATGCATCAAAAAGAAATGTAGGACGGCGCCGTCTTCAATAGTCTCCGAGGGGCACCGAATCGTCTCGAGCCTAGAGATGAACCATCTGAGGAACTCAAAGCATACGATTAATCCGCAAAAGTATCGTCATCAATCACCAAAACACTTACAGGATAAATATGCCCTTACACCGGGCCCTAGCTGAACTCTCTCCCGAAGACCAATGTGGCTCCGGGATCAGGTGAGAAGCCCCCCTCGAAGGAGGGGGCATCAGTTCCGTCGGCGACCTCCACTACTTTGGAGGCGCCGAACAGTATAGTGGAAGCATTGCAACGTGCTTCCATCATGGAGGAGCACCGCACCCTGATGGGTGCGGTGGTAGAGAAGGTTCAGTCCGCCAAGAGTGGGCTGAATGAAGATTTTACCAGCCTGCTAACAGGCTTCGAGGTATGCAATGTAAAGCTCTAGACGCTTTTTTCATATAAAGGAATATACCTGTGCATAGATAGTAGCCCTGAGACTCTGCCTGGTTTGGAGAAAAGCTGGATAGAGGATCACCTAGTATTCGGAAGAGCTAACATACTTGCCTATTTTGTAACAGGCTTCCCTGTTGGCGGCAACCGCCCAGGCCGTCGAAGTTTCCGAGCTCAATCGGAAGCTGAAGGTGGCCGATGATGAAATCGACCGCATCAACAAGCGGTTCGATGAGACGCAAGGTATGCGTATAATTTTAAGAGTTTAGCTGTATATCATAAGTGATAGCTATGTTCAGAGATTAACTCATGTAATGTATTTAATTATAGTGAGTGCGGCCGAGGTCGAGACCCTCAAAGGCGCACTTGCTCGAGCCTAGAAAGAGGCGAAGGCAAACAAGGTAGCCGTTGACAAAGCGGCTGCGGAACTGAAGACCGAACATGCCGCCCGCCGACAACACGAAGCTCGGGTGGCCTAGGTCGAGCAGGAGCTAAAGGACACCATCCTCAAGTGCGAGGGTTTGGAGGAGAAGGCTTCGGCTCAATCTTTCGAACTCGCCAAAGCTCTCCAAGATGCTAAGGCGGACGGGTGGAGTCCCGAAGTGCTCGCGAGGAGATCCACCAAGAAGCAGCTGGTAAGCCCTTTCTATTGTAGAGTATTTTTGGAGGTCAGCTATATGCGTTATTCACACGGCTGTGGAGTTCTCCAGACGCGTTTGCGGATCTTCCGAAGAGTGCCGCCGATGCCGCACAGTTCTTCCAAGCCCAGGAGCGGAACTCGACCGAGAAGCTGTTCTGGTCGCAGTTTCTTGCGCCGGAGAATCCGATGCCTCTGAACAACCAGATGAACCAGCTGATGGAGCTACATAGGATTGCCGGTTTGGCCATGAAGGATTTAATAGTCCGTTTATGGCCAGCTGAACCAATTCCTAGCAGCTACTTCGGTTTGGTGAGGCGGCTCATCGATGCGCTGCCCCGAGTTGAAGCTGTGAAGCGCTCGGCGTGCATAGAGGGTGCTCGGATGGCCGTCGCCCGTGTCAAGATGCATTGGGCAAAGATGAAGGCCACCGACGTGGCGACCACAAGCCCGCCCGAAGGCAAGAACCACCGCAAGCCAGGGAGATACTTTGAAGACGTCCTGGCGGGTGCCCGAATAGTAGAGGGCCAATGCTCGAAGGACGTCATATTTGAGTAGATGTATCCGGGTTGTAAAAACTGTGTTTTGTGAACCCTAGGCTTGTAATATATTTGCGCTCTTTATCTTAAGTTATTTTCCTCCTGTGCGGTTGTTTAATTCTGAAAGTTTGCCAGTCGTCGGCCTCAGCCCCCATATAGATACTTCGGGGGTGGTTGGCCTGGAGCGTTACCACACTTTATCCAACATCTTGGTCCGTGAAGGAGGTGTAGGCGAGGTGAACTAGGCAATCAGACTATGCGGCTTTATTACTTTCACTTAGCCATAGGAGTTTGACAGTGGGGCCGAATATTAGCCCTTTGTACGTCTGCGGCAGTCCGAACTAAGGTGCCTTTACCACGTGGCTGGACGAAGACCAGCCCCTCGTATAACACGGAATAAATCACCAATGATTTATAGTATAATACTATGTCGCCAAATCGCTGACCAGCTCTCTCTTTATCATGACACTCGGTTTTCGGCTTTCTCTACTGAGGTATTTGACCAGACGAACCAGAAATACAATCACAGTAGTTCTCCCTTTACGACCTTATCCGAACGAGGGAAACGTAAGGTGGTAAGCACAGGAGCCGGGCAACCCAACTACAGACCAAAGACATGATTCGGAGCCAATGCATATAGTGCAATATTCGTGACTCCGAATAGTACCCGATAGGTGTTCGGACTTGAGAACGTGCGGAGCTGAATACAGCCCCCGGTGTTTGAGACCGGACTAAAGCACGAGTGGTAATATAAAGTAAAGAGGGAATGCAGATG
Source organism: Aegilops bicornis (assembly GCA_021605145.1). Taxonomy (NCBI): domain Eukaryota; kingdom Viridiplantae; phylum Streptophyta; class Magnoliopsida; order Poales; family Poaceae; genus Aegilops; species Aegilops bicornis. The sequence continues at coordinate 179,311,416 of CM038669.1, forward strand.
AAAAAAGAAATTAGTACCAAACAAAAAATGGTGATCATCTGCTTCCTTTATATCTTGTATAATAAGTCAAGACGTGCTATTACAGATAATGCCATTAATATCAAGGCTATTTTACATGCCGAGAGTTTACACAAGGGAAAGTTTTACACAGGGCCATTAGTAAAAGTAGCGGCTTGAAGGTCCTAATGTTGCCCTGTTGCACGTCTGCGCCGTTTCTCCTTGATTAAAAATCCCTTGAGAGGAAAGGTTGATGGTCGTCTATAGGAAGGCCGAGCTATAGAGAGTATCCCCTATACAACCGTGAATTAGACAGGTTTTAATGAACCTGTAGTTTAAAGAAATAGAAAGAGAGAAAGAAGCTTAAGGTCTAGATAGGGTCAAGCCGTACTATAGACCTTTCTCCACAGTATGCCTCCGATGTAGCCCAAGGTATTTTTAGTGCGTCGTTATGCACTTGCGGTACATATCCCGCAACCTTATGGGGCGATCGGCAGAGGCTAAACTACTAATCCATCTCTGGCTCTGCCAAACTTTCATGCTGTAATGTGGACCAGACTCGCTTGGCAGTGTCATGGGCCTTAATGGCCGACGAGTTGTTCGGCTTGATGAGGCCGTTCTGTACCTCAGCTGTGAGGGCCGCGGTGTGCTTCTCAGTACGGGGGGAGTGCTCCATATTTCCATTGACTGTGATGACGCCGCGCGGTCCGGGAATTTTGATCTTTAGGTAGGCATAATGCGGGACTGCATTGAAGCGGGCGGAGGCAGTTTGTGCGAGCAATGCGTGATAACCACTGCGGAAGGGGACGGTATCGAAGATCAAGTCTTCGCTTTGGAAGTTGTCCGGATAACCGAAGACTACCTCCAATGTTCAGGAGCCCGTACAACGGGCGTCCACATCGGGTATTACTCCTTTAAAGGTAGTATTGCTAGGCTTAATTCTTGATGGGTAAATGCCCATCTTACGGACGGTGCCTTGAAAGATCAGGTTCAAACTGTTGCCTCCGTCCATAAGGACTCTAGTGAGATGGTATCCATCGATGATGGGATCGAGTACCAGGGCCGCCGAACCTTCATGACGGATACTGGTCGGGTGGTCCCTGCGGTCGAAGGTGATCGGACAAGCCGACCATGGGTTGGATTTTTGGGCGAGAGGCTCTACGGCGTAGATGTCCCTTAGTGCGCTCTTGTGCTCCCTCTTTGGGATATGTGTGACATATATCATGTTCAATGTTTTCACCTTGGGGGGAAACTTCTTCTATCCCCCTATGTTCGGAGGGCGGGGTTCATCATCGTCCTCGCTTTGAGGCCCTTTCCCCTTGTGTTCGGTATTTAACTTACCGGACTGTTTAAAAACCCAGCAGTTTCTGTTGAGGTTTGTTAGGGGTGCCATGAATCTGGCAGGGCCTATCTAGTATCTTGTCCAAATTAGATGGAACGTCTCTATTTCCTTTGAATGGCTTCTTCCGCTGACCGGGTTTGGAGCCACTGAATCCGGCATTGACCGCCGTATCGTCAGTTTCTTCATTGTTGTTTCGACGCTTATTTTAGTTATGTTGTGGCCTTCCGTTACCACCCCTGGCTTCAGAGGTGCCAGGGTCGCTGGTATTGTTGCTTCTACAAGCCAACCAGTTGTCTTTACCCGCACAGAAGCGGGTCATAAGTGCAGTGAGAGATGCCATAGTCTTCGGCTTTTCCTGACCGAGGTGTCGGGTGAGCCATTCGTTACGGACTCTGTGTTTAAATGCTGCTAAGGCCTCGATGTCCGGGCAGTCGATAATTTGGTTCTTTTTTATTAAGAACTGTGTCCAGAGTTTATGGGCTGACTCTCTGGGTTGCTGGACTATGTGACTAAGGTCATCAGCGTTCGGTGGCCGGCCATAAGTTCCTTGGAAGTTGTCTCGAAAAGCATCTTCCAAGTCCTCCCAGCTGCCAATGGAGTTTCCTGGGAGGCTGTTCAACCAGTGTCGTGCTGGTCCTTTTAGTTTTAGGGGAAGGTATTTAATGGCATGGAGATCATCGCTGCGAGCCATGTGAATGTGGAGAAGAAAATCTTCGATCCATACAGCGGGATCTGTCGTTCCATCGTACGCCTCGATGTTTACGGGTTTAAACCATTCTAGGAACTGGTGCTGCATTACCTCATCGGTAAAGCACATGGGGTGTGCGGCGCCTCTATATCGGGCAACATCATGACGGAGTTCGAATGACATCCGTGTTCAGTTCTCGGCCCGAACTTGGTGATGCTTGTCGCGCCAGGCTTGATGGTCGTTGTCTCGTGTTGGAGCATGTCCCCTTGACCCGTAGATTGATCTGGTCTGGCCGGCTCTATTGTCCAGGTCCTGATGTAAATCATACGTGTATCCTGGAGCCGCTGCCTCTTTGCCTCTTCGGTGAGGTGGTGCGGTTTGGTGTTCGGCATAATTAGCCGCTTTGTCCCGTCCATGTGGTGGTCGGTCCGGTTCATCGACATGGTTGTATTTGGACGATATTGGCTCAAGGGCATCATCGTTAAATTGTGGTAGTAGTCTGCGTTTTGGGTAGCTCTTTGTTGGGTGCTCAAGGCCATATTCTTCGGCGACCAGGACCTTGGTCCATCTGTCGTTGAGCGTATCCTGTTCGGCTTGAAGCTGTTGTTGTTTCTTCTTCAGGCTCCTCGCGGTGGCGATATGTCAGGACCCCGATTCTAAGTCACACCGATCTAGCCTGTAACACCTCATATCACTTTGCGGCCTCACGCACGGTATTCCCAGGGTGTCGCCTTACCATGGCCCGGGACCGTTTGCGTCATTTGGCTCACGTATATGATAGTGTCGCTAGCATCCATATGGCCAAGAACCCGGGCCGACATGACTAGTCGTGAACCCAAAGTGGCACTAACTTACGGGGACAGGCATACATGAATCAACATCGAGCATGTCGGTCAGCAGCGTGCGAATCCGGGCTGTAGCACTGGGCTAACAGGACTCCGGGAACCCGGGCTATAGCAGGCTAGGCAGGACTCCGGATGTCACCGCATGACATTTCCCCGAAGGGACAGACACAGGAACGAAGTGAATCACATGCCGGCTAGTCAAGTGTTCCGGAGCAGTAGTGCTGGACTAGCAGGACTCCGGTGAACCAGTCAGAAGGACTACTATGGCTCATGGAAGCACAAGACTACATTTCCCCATAAGAGAGGCTACCAAGGATAAAAAAACTAGGTTGTCGGATCCCACACATACCAAGCATTTCAATCATACATACAATATGCTCGATATGTGTAAATACAACATGGCATCACAACATAACTCTACGACTCAAGTATTTATTCATTAGACTCCGAGGAGCCAAGTATTACAAGCATGGGTCTCATGACCCCAACATACAGAGCATACAAGCAACAAGCACATGTGGAAGCTTAACTTGTCTGAGTACAGATAACTACAAATGAAGAAGGCTGAGAAGCCTGACTATCTACAAGACCCTGCCGAGGGCACAAGATCGTAGCTGAGGTAACAAGCTAAACGTCGAAGTCCACGCAGAACTACTAGCGAGACTGAGGTCTCTCTACAAAAAAACATAAAACAGGCAAACATGAGTACAAATGTACCCAGCAAGACTTACATCAGAACTAACTACATATGCATCGGTATCAACAAAGGGGGTAGTGGAGTTTAACTGCAGCAAGCCAGCTTTGACTCGGTGGCTATCCTGAACTACGAATGCAAGTACTCTTTTGAGGTGGCGCACACGAGTCCACATATTCACCAATCAATACACCACTATGGATCCGCTCCCGTCTACCTACGAGAATGCCATCCATAGCACTCATGCTTATCTTGCGCATTTTAGAGTATCCACTTCAAGTTATCTATGAACTGTTATAGGCAACCCAGAAGTCCTTTACATGGACACGGCTATTCAATAGATGATGTTAACCTTGCAGGGTGTACTTCTTCACACACGCCTCGCCACTTACCACCATGTACACGTCGTGTATCTCGGCAACCTTCAAGCGGAAGCCTGGCGAGGGAGTCGGCCACGACCTGACTAACCACGCAAGTCTCTAGTCCAAGTTTATCACCTATTCGGGTTCCATCCGCGAGGAGATCCGAACGGAGTTTCGCTCACAGCCCAAACGATGTGTGCAGGGTTCCCGAGACACCAAACGAGCCTCGGTACACCGGGCAACGGTGTATCTACCGCGTCATAGCCCACCCCTAGGGTCAGCGCTACGCACGGCCTCCAACACATATCCTACAAAAACCAGAAACTAGTTGGAACTCCTGGACAGAGATCAAGGCGATTAATAAGTCGAGAGAGTCAATTAAGGATCCCAATGTGTGGTAGTAGCTGTTCATGGATCACAAACACAGAACTCAGTTCCTGAGGACGGCTTCAATGAGACAACCCACCATGTACTCCTACATTGCCTCTCACCAATACCTTTACCAAAATGTGTTCACACACTTAGCTCTCAACAGCAGGATATGTTCACACACCTCTGAATCATCCCCGATGAATCAGACCTGACTCAACTCTAAGCAGTAGCAGGCATGAAAAACAAGCATAGATGAGTAGGCACATCATGGCTCAAATAACTCCTACTCATGTTAGTGGGTTTCATCTATTTACTGTGGCAATGATAGGTCATGCAGAGGAAAGGGGTTCAACTACCGCAGCAGGTAACAGTTGAATCGTTGTTGTCCTAATGCAGTAAAAGAGAGCAGGAGCGAGAGAGTGGGATTGTATCAGAATGAACAAGGGGGTTTTGCTTGCCTGGCACTTCTGAAGATAATATAGTTCTTCATCGGTGTCATCAAACTCACCGTCGGAACCACGTCTATCAGGAGGGGACAAATACCGGCAACACAGAGAAAACACAATCAATGCAATGCAACAATATGATGCATGATCATGACATGGCAACATGCTGTGATTTGAGCTAATGCAACTAGCAGTGATTTAAATGAAGTTGATTTGAACCAAGGGTTCAAATTCAAACTCCATATGTGATTATTTAAATGCCAACTATGCAAATTTTCATATACAGCAAGCTTAGGTTGTTCAAACATGCATGACAATGGTATAGATGGATAGATTGCACTTTTCTGATAATTTTTCATATATAAATCTTTTCAATCCGAGCTATAGATTATTTTCTGTGATTTTTAGAAGTTTTAACTATTTTCTGGAATTTCCTGAATTAGTTTTACAACAGAAAATCCTTTACCGCGTCAGCATGACATCGGCGTGACCTCAGCAAGTCAACAGGGCCGGCCCAGGTCAAACCTGACCTGTAGGGCCCACTGGTCAGTGACAGAGGGGCTAATTCCGTGTTGACTCGCGCTTTGACTCGCTGCGGGGCCCACTGTCAGCGTGTGAGGGCGGTTTAGATGGTGGGGATTAGCGCTAATGATCGCGCCACATCGGCTCTCGCCGGAGTTCCGCCTGCGACGACCAAAACCGACAACGGAGACGTCGCGGGAAGGCGCTACAGGAGACGGTTCCGGACGCGGTTTGCGGCTACAGGTAGCTGGGGGTGCAACGCATCCAGAGGTGGCGGCGGCTGGAGCAGGGGTGGCCGAAGATTGCCGAAACGGAACTCGTGGCGGTGGCCGGAGTTCGGGCGCAGATGAAAATGACGACATCGTGCACGGGAGGGTCAACGGGTAGCACCTAAGGTTTCTACGGGCTCTCACAAAGCTAACGGGCATAAGAACGGAACCGATTGGCCACCGGAGCCTCGGCGGCGACGAGCTCGTGCGGCGGCGTGCTTCGAGCGTCATGCAAACGGCGGCTAAAGCGAACGCTAGGCCGCGGGGGTTAGGGGGGAATGACGGCGAGCTCACAGTGATCACGAAGAGGGTCTCGGCTTGCTCGAGGATGTCTTGTGGCCGGCGGATCGACGACGGCGGTGGTCATCTCCCGAGGTGGAAGACGACGGTGATGGCGTCGTTGCAGGGCGCCCGGCATCGCATATATCGGTGGAGAGGACGAGGAAGTAGCTAAGGTGCTTCTGGACTCATCAGCAGGGCGAGGGGTGGTCGGTGGCTACGGGGGGCTGCTGACGGCGGCGATGGCGCGCTCGGCCGTGAGAGAGAGGGAGATCCAGGGGAGGGAGTGAGAGCGAGGGAGAGTGAGAGAGTCGGGGTGCGTCGTGGCGGCTTCCAGAGAGGCCGGAGCGTTGAGGGGGAGGGGCAGGCAGGCAGGTAGCGTGGCGCCCATGCACTCAAGCGGCGAGCGCGTGCCTCTCGTCCTCCTGGCGCCAGGAGGACGATGACCGGCGTCGGTTGTGGGTTGGGCCGACAGCTGGGCCGCCTGCTGGGCTCTGGCCGAGGAGGTAAGTCCAGGTTAGTTCCTTTTTTATTTCTTTCTGTTTTCTACTTGTTTTGCTCTGTTTTGATTTAGTACTAATACTAAACCAATTTTTTTTTTGCTTCTGAAATTATTTGTGGATGCAAATATGGACTAACAAAAAGCCCCACAATATTTTCAGAATGATTGGAGTTATAAAAGTATTTATAGGAATTTATAACCCCAACTCAATTATAATATGATTTAATTAAAAGACCATAAATGCCTTGAAAAATGTGCATGACCTCTGGTTAAGGTTTTAACCCTTTTCCATAAATAATGAACATTTTTGGAAGGTCATTTTGGGTTCATTGAGAACATTTGAATTTGAACCTAGTTGAATTCATTTGGTGTTGGGGTTTGGTCATCCCCATTCCAGGTTTCAAATATATTTAGATAGGATGCAAGCATATCTAGCTAGCCTAAGTGCATACCAGACTAGGGATGTGACACGATAAGCTGTCGCTTGAAGTGTTCTTGTCCGAGGGGTTCCTCTGATACGATAAAATCTTCATTACCGAGGCTAACATCCTCTTCGGAGGCTGGTAGATAGTTACTATCCTCCGAATCCTCATGATCGACAAGTTCGTCTGGGTTGACTTGTCCTTCTTCCCACTCATCTTGCTCGAGCGCAGGCTCGATGGGGTGGTCGGAGTCTTCAACATTGTCCGGGGTGTTGTTATCTCCGGTTCCGGTATTACTTTCCTTTTCCCAACGCGATCGTGAGCGGCGCCGCTGACGTCGGCGCTTTGGTGGTGCCTCGACGGGCTTGTCCTTGATCGGATCCTGAGTGCCATATGTCGGATCTGGGGTTCCGACAAAACCCTTAAGGTTCGAACTCTGGGGTGCGCGCGAAGTTCTTTCCCTCCTACCAATCTACGCCCTAGCTCGCTAAGATCTTGCGGACGAACTCGACGAACTAGAAACACAAAGACACAAGATTTATACTGGTTCGGGCCACCGCCAGGTGTAATACCCTACTCCAGTGTGGTGGTGGTGGATTGCCTCTTGGGCTGATGAAGAACAGTACAAGGGGAAGAACGACCTCCTGAGGTTGGGGTGTTCTTGTGTTCGGTGTGTGGCTAAGAGTTGGCTCTCGATCAGATCAGCTCAAGCTGCTTCCTCTGGTGGTGGCTAGTCCTATTTATAGTGGCCCTGGTCCTCTTCCCAAATATTGAGCGGGAAGGGAGCCAACAACAGCGGCCAATTTGAAAGGGGACATCTAGTACAAGCTACCCTAACAAAAGCAGTCTTCGCCTGCGAAAGGGCTCTAGTGATGACGCTGTCTTGGGCTCCTGCTAGCCTACTGGTCTTGGTCTTGTTGCACGGATATGGAAACCTTTGCTTGATGCCTCGGTACGCTGCACCTGCACTTGCTCCCTTGGCACCAAAGAGGAAACAAGGATGCTGCGTGCCCTGGCGCCCAGCTGGCACCCGCCTGTCGATCGTCATGGCTCACGTCACGAGAGCCTCGCGAGGTTTGCCCCACCTTGATATCTCCGCTCCTCGTGAGGCATCCTGGAGAGGCCGCTCCTGAGGAGGTCTTGCGTCGTCCGCCTCGCGAGGCTTGGCCCCTCACGAGGGTCTTGAATGCCTTGTTGATGAAGATGGGCCGTACAGGCCCGCTAGCACAGCCACGCTGTGGGCCGCAGGCAGGCAAGTCTGGGGACCCTCGTTCCCAGAACGCGGACAGTAGCCCTCGGGCCCAAGGTGCGCTCGGGCTTGGCTTCCTGACGAAGCCAAGGGTCAAGCGCGTAGCGCCGTGGGCCCCCAAAAGCCTGCGGCCTTGGTCGACGCGTGGCGGTTGATTGGACGCGGGCGTCTCCACTTCCCCACGCTGCCTCGGCAACTGCCCGACTTGACAAAAAGGCTGGCGCGGACAGTGCTTGCCTTCATTGCTTCTTCCTCACCTTTCTCCAGATCCCCTTTCTCACTCCTCGCCGCCAAAATCTCCAGATCTCCTCCGATTTCGCTCTGCATCTGTGACCCATGGCGCCGCGCAAAGTCAAGTCTTCCTCGATGCCGGCTTGGTATGAGCCAGCTCTTGAGGCACCCACCGTCACCGAAAATAGCCTCGCCTCCGCGCGCCTGCTGAAGGCGGGGGAGAGCAGTGAATGGGGGAAGACGGAGCTCCGGCTTGCCTCCGACGTGCCGGAGTCTGAGGGAAGCACCTTCTTCCCCTTCTTTTCGAGCAGCATCGCTGCCGGGTTGGTTCCCCCCTTCTGAGATTTCTTTTATGAGGTCCTCGACCACTACGGGCTGCAGGCGTTGCACCTCCATCCCAACTCTATCCTCCTCCTGTCCATCTTCGCCTACTATTGCGAGGCATATCTGGGCGTGATGCCATCTGTGGCGCTTCTGCGCCACTGCTACGTCTCGAGCTTGCGTTGGTTTTCCCCGAAGAGGAGGGGATGATGCAGCACAGTAGCGTAAGTATTTCCCTCAGTTTTTGAGAACCAAGGTATCAATCCAGTAGGAGGCCACACGCAAGTCCCTCGTACTGCACAAAACAATAGCTACTCGCAACCAACGCGATTAGGGGTTGTCAATCCCTTCACGGTCACTTACGAGTGAGATCTGATAGAGATAATATTTTTGGTATTTTTGGTATAAAGATGCAAAGTGAAAAGTAAAAGCAAAGCAAGTAAATAAAGTGATGGAGATTGATATGATGAGAATAGACCCGGGGGCCATAGGTTTCACTAGTGGCTTCTCTCAAGAGCATAAGTATTCTACGGTGGGTGAACAACTTATTGTTGAGCAATTGACATAATTTAGCATAGTTATGAGGTTATCCAGGCAATGATCATGTATATAGGCATCACGTCCGTGACAAGTAGACCGAAACGATTCTGCATCTACTACTATTACTCCACTCATCGATCGCTATCCAGCATGCATCTAGAGTATTAAGTTAAAAACAGAGTAACGCCTTAAGCAAGATGACATGATGTAGAGGGATAAATTCATGCAATATGATAAAAAACCCGTCTTGTTATCCTCGATGGCAACAATACAATACGTGCCTTGCAACCCTTTCTGTCACTGGGTAAGGACACCGCAAGATTGAACCCAACGCTAAGCACTTCTCCCATTGCAAGAACTACCAATCTAGTTGGCCAAACCAAACGGATAATTCGAAGAGACTTGCAAAGATAACTCGATCATACATAAAAGAATTCAGAGAAGATTCAAATATTATCCATAGATAAGCTGGATCATAAACCCACAATTCATTGTCTCAACAAACACACCGCAAAAAGAAGATTACATCGAATAGATCTCCACGAGAGAGGGGGAGAACATTGTATTGAGATCCAGAAAGAGAGAAGAAGCCATCTAGCTACTAACTATGGACCCGAAGGTCTGAAGTAAACTACTCACACTTCATCGGAGGGGCTATGGTGTTGATGTAGAAGCCCTCCATGGTGGATGCCCCCTCCGGCGGAGCTCCAGAACAGGCCCCAAGATGGGATCTCATGGATACAGGAAGTTGCGGTGGTGGAATTAGGTTTTTGGCTGCTTCTCTGATCTGTTGGAGGTACGTAGGTATATATTGGAGGAAGGAGTACGTCGGTGGAGCGTCAGGGGGCCCACGAGGCAGGGGGACGCGCCCAGGGGGGAGGGCGCGCCCCCCACCCTCGTGACTGCCTCTGGCACTCCTTGGAGTAGGGTCCAAGTCTCCTGGATCACGTTCGGTGAGAAGATCACGTTCCCGAAGGTTTCATTCAGTTTGGACTCCGTTTGATATTTCGTTTCTTCGAAACACTGAAATAGGAAAAAAAACAGCAATTCTGGGCTGGGCCTCCGGTTAATAGGTTAGTCCCAAAAGTAATATAAAAGTGGAAAATAAAGCCCATTATAGTCCAAGATAATAGATAAAGTAGCATGGAGCAATAAAAATTTATAGATACGTTGGAGACGTATCAGGCATCCCCAAGCTTAATTCCTCGTCATTCTCGAGTAGGTAAATGATAAAAAGAGAATTTTTTATGCGGAGTGATACTTTGGCATAATTTCAATGTAAATCTTCTTAATTGTGATATGAATATTCAGATCCGAAAGATTCAATACAAAAGTTCATATTGACATAAAAATAATAATACTTCAAGCATACTAGTCAAAATAATTATGTCATCTCAAAATAACATGGCCAAAGAAAGTTCATCCCTACAAAATCATATAGTTAGGCTATGCTTCATTTTCACACAAAGATGTTCCCAACTTCTATAACCCCGATGACAAGCCAAGCAATTGTTTCATACTTAAATAATCTCAAACTTTTTCAACCTTCACGCAATACATGAGCATGAGCCATGGATATAGCACTATGGGTGGAATAGAATATGATGATGGGGATTAAAGTGCGGAGAAGACAAAAAGGAGAAAGTCTCACATTGACGAGGATAATCAACGGGCTATGGAGATGCCCATCAATTGATGTCAACATGAGGAGTAGGGATTGCCATGCAACGGATGCACTAGAGCTATGAATGCTCAACAAAAGAAAACTAGTGGGTGTGCATCCAACTTGCTTGCTCATGAAGACCTAGGGCATTTGAGGAAGCCCATCGTAGGAATATACAAGCCAAGTTCTATAATGAAAAATTCCCACTAGTATAAAAAGGACAACTTATGAAACTCACTATATGAAAACATGGTGCTACTTTGAAGCACAAGTGTGGAAAAAGAGATAGTAACATTGCCCCTTTTTTGGGCCTTTCTTTTTTTGGCCTTTCTCTTTTTTTTTTGGGCAATGCTCTAATAATGATGATCATCACACTTCTATTGATTACAACATAAAGATTACAACTCGAAACTAGAATAAGGTATGACTATATATGAATGCCTCCGGCGGTGTATCGATGTTGCAATGAATCAAGAGTGACATGTATGAAAATAATGCATGGTGGCTTTGCCACGAATACGATGTCAACTACATGATCATGCAATGGCAATATGACAAAAGTAATGTATGTCATAATAATGATGAACGGAACGGTGGAAAGTTGCATGGCTATATATCTCGGAATGGCTATGGAAATGCCATAATAGGTAGGTATGGTGGCTGTTTTGAGGAAGATATAGGGAGGTTTATGTGTGATAGAGCGTATCATATCACGAGGTTTGGATGCACCGCTGAAGTTTGCGCCAACTCTCAATGTGAGAAAGGGCAATGCACGGCATCAAGAGGCTAGCAATGGCGGAAAGGTAAGAGTGCGTATAATCCATGGACTCAACATTAGTCAAAAGAACTCATATACTTACTGCAAAAATTTAGAAGTCATCAAAAATCAAGTACTACGCGCATGCTCCTAGGGGGATAGATTGGTAGGAAAAGAACATCGCTCGTCCCCGACCGCCACTCATAAGGATGCACAAGCCGGTACACTTCATGCTTCAAATTTGTTACACAACTTTAACCATACGTGCATGCTACGGGATTTACTAACTTCAACACAAGCATTTCTCAAATTCACAACTACTCAACTAGCATGACTTTGATATTATCACCTTCATATCTCAAACAATTATCAAGCATCAAACTTATCTTAGTATTCAACGCACTCAAAAGAAAGTTTCACATATCTTGAACACCAAGTATATTAACATTAAGCAAATTACCATGCTATTAACGACTCTCAAAATAATCTAAGTGAAGCATGAGAGATCAAGTTTCTTTAAAACAAATCCACCACCGTGCTCTAAAATATCTAAGTGAAGCACTAGAGCAAAAATTATCACGCTCAAAAAGATATAAGTGAAGCACTATGAGCAAAACTATCAAGCTCAAAAGATATAAGTGAAGCACATAGAGTATTCTATCAAATTTCAATTCATATATGGCTCTCTCAAAAGGTGTGTACAGCAAGGATGATTGTGGTAACTACCAAGCAAAGACTCAAATAATACAAGACGCTCCAAGCAAAACACATATCATGTTGGTGAATAAAAATATAGCTCCAAATAAATTACCGATGGAAGTGGACGAAAGAGGGGATGCCTTCCGGGGCATCCCCAAGCTTTGACTTTTTGGTGAACTTGGATTATATTGGGGGTGCCATTGGCATCCCCAAGCTTAGGCTCTTGCCACTCCTTATTCCATAATCTATCAAAAGAATTCACCCAAAACTTGAAAACTTCACAACACAAAACTCAATAGAAATCTCATGAGCTCCGTTAGAGAAAGAAAACAAAAGACTACTTTAAATTACTGTAATGAACTCATTCTTTATTTATATTGGTGTTAAACCTACTGTATTCCAACTTCTCTATGGATCATAAATTATTTTACTAGCCATAGATTCATCAAAATGAGCAAACAACACACGCAAAACAGAATCTGTCAAAAACAGAACAGTCTGTAGTAATCTGTAACTAACGCAAACTTCTGGAACCCAAAAAACTCTACCAAAATTAGACGACCTGGAAAATTTGTTTATTGATCAGCAGAAATTGGAATCATTATTTTATAACTTTCTGGTGAGTTTTAACAATTCGGGCGCTGAGCACAAAGATTCTAGAAATTACAGCAAGATCAAATAACTATCATCCAAGAAGATCCAATAGGTTCAACTTGGCACAAACACTAATTAAAACGTAAAACCACATATAAACAGAGGCTAGATGGATTATTTATTCCTAAACAGAAGCAAAAACAAAAAAGACAAAATAAAATTGGGTTGCCACCCAACAAGCGCTATCGTTTAACGTCCCTAGCTAGGCATAAAAGCAAGGATACCTCTAGGTATTGCCATCTTTGGTAGGCAATCCATAAGTGGCTCTCATGATAGATTCATATCGTAATTTTATTTTCTTTCTAGGAAAGTGTTCCATGCCCTTCTTTAAAGGGAATTGGAATCTAATATTTTCTTCCTTCATATCAATAATTGCACCAATCGTTCTAAGGAAAGGTCTACCAAGAATAATAGGACATGAAGGATTGCAATCTATATCAAGAACGATAAAATCTACGGGCACATAATTCCTATTTGCAACAATAAGAACATCATTAATTCTTCCCATAGGATTTTTAATAGTGGATTCCGCAAGATGCAAGTTTAGAGAGCAATTATCAAAATCACGGAAATCTAGCAAATCACACAAAGTTTTGGGAATAGTAGAGACACTAGCACCCAAATCACACAAAGCATGAAACTCATAATTTTTAATTTTAATTTTCATAGTAGGTTCCCACTCATCATGGAGTTTCCTAGGGATAGAAATTTTCAACTCAAGCTTTTCTTCATAAGATTGCATCAAGGCATCAACAATGTGTTCGGTAAAAGCCTTATTTTGACTATAAGCATGAGGAGAATTTAGCACGGATTGCAACAAGGAAATACAATCAATTAAAGAGCAATTTTCATAATTAAATTCCTTGAGATCCAATATAGTGGGTTTAGCAACATCTAGATTTCTATTTCTTTCAATCCCACTTTTATCAATTTCATCATTAAGATCTAAAACTCCGAATTCTTAGAACGCCTTCTAGGTAAAGGAAGATCATATTCAGTTTCATCAAGATTCATATTGCAAAACAAAGATTTAATAGGGGACACATCAATAACTTTTAGATCTTCATCTTGGTTTTCATAGGAATTCGGTTTAGCGGCCATCTTATTGACTAAGGTAGCTTGCATATCCGAAATTTCAGCGGTCATCTTTTCAAGACGAGCGATTTGGGCTCTTATACCATCAAATTCTTCGGACATATCATCGAGCTCTTTATTCATATAACTCATAAAACTCTTTTGTTCCTTTAGCTCGTTTCTAAAGAAATTATTATGCTCAAATTGCAAAACCATAAACTTCCTGACATTGTTTTCGATCTCCTCTAGCCTTTTAAGGTGAAGATCACCAGATTTAGGTAGGGCCATTACGACAAACAAGCAAACTAACACACAAGCAAACAAAAGGCAAAGGGAAAAACAAGAGGAGATTGGGAAAGAGAGGGCAAATAAAACGGCAAGGGTGAAGTGGGGGAGAGGAAAACGAGAGGCAAATGGCAAATAATGTAATGCGATAGATAGGGATTGTGATGGGTACTTGGTATGTTGACTTTTTTCAGAGACCTCCCGACAACGGCGCGTAAATCCTTCTTGCTACGTCTCGAGCTTGCGTTGGTTTTCCCCGAAGAGGAGGGGATGATGCAGCATAGTAGCGTAAGTATTTCCCTCAGTTTTTGACAACCAAAGTATCAATCCAGTAGGAGGCCACGCGCAAGTCCCTCGTACCTGCACAAAACGGTAGCTACTCGCAACCAACGCGATTAGGGGTTGTCAATCCCTTCAAGGTCACTTACGAGAGTGAGATCTGATAGAGATAATATTTTTGGTATTTTTGGTATAAAGATGCAAAGTGAAAAGTAAAAGCAAAGCAAGTAAATAAAGTGATGGAGATTGATATGATGAGAATAGACCCGGGGGCCATAGGTTTCACTAGTGGCTTCTCTCAAGAGCATAAGTATTCTACGGTGGGTGAACAAATTACTGTTGAGCAATTGAAAGAATTGAGCATAGTTATGAGGTTATCCAGGCAATGATCATGTATATAGGCATCACATCCGTGACAAGTAGACCGAAACGATTCTCAGATTCTACTACTATTACTCCACTCATCGACCGCTATCCAAAGATGCATCTAGAGTATTAAGTTAAAAACAGAGTAACGCCTTAAGCAAGATGACATGATGTAGAGGGATAAATTCATGCAATATGATAAAAACCCCATCTTGTTATCCTCGATGGCAACAATACAATACGTGCCTTGCAACCCTTTCACTCACTGGGTAAGGACACCGCAAGATTGAACCCAAAGCTAAGCACTTCTCCCATTGCAAGAACTACCAATCTAGTTGGCCAAACCAAACGGATAATTCGAAGAGACTTGCAAAGATAACTCGATCATACATAAAAGAATTCAGAGAAGATTCAAATATTATCCATAGATAAGCTGGATCATAAACCCACAATTCATTGGTCTCAACAAACACACCGCAAAAAGAAGATTACATCGAATAGATCTCAACGAGAGAGAGGGAGAACATTGTATTGAGATCCAAAAAGAGAGAAGAAGCCATCTAGCTACTAACTATGGACCCAAGGTCTGAAGTAAACTACTCACACTTCATCGGAGGGGCTATGGTGTTGATGTAGAAGCCCTCCGTGGTGGATGCCCCCTCCGGCGGAGCTCTGGAACAGGCCCCAAGATGGGATCTCTTGGATACAGGAAGTTGCGGTAGTGGAATTAGGTTTTTGGCTCCTTCTCTGATCTGTTGGAGGTACGTAGGTATATATAGGAGGAAGGAGTACGTCGGTGGAGCGTCAGGGGGCCCACGAGGCGAGGCGCGCCTGTGGGAGGGCGCGCCCCACCCTCGTGACCGCCTCGCACTCCTTGGAGTAGGGTCCAAGTCTCCTGGACCACGTTCGGTGAGAAGATCACGTTCCCGAAGGTTTCATTCCGTTTGGACTCCGTTTGATATTCCGTTTCTTCGAAACACTGAAATAGGCAAAAAAAACACCAATTCTGGGCCATACCTCCGGCTAATAGGTTAGTCCCAAAAGTAATATAAAAGTGGAAAATAAAGCCCATTATAGTCCAAAACAATAGATAAAGTAGCATGGAGCAATCAAAAATTATAGATACGTTGGAGACGTAAGCCACTTCTTCTTCCTCCGCGCCAGCGATGGCCATGATTCCGGGTGCGCCAATTTCGTCGCATCCGGTAAAGCCAAACTCAATCTCAAGCACCGGGAAGAGAGCCGACAACATTCGTGCCAAATGGGTCATGATGGACGCTAAGTGCGTCCACCCGCGCTTGGCATTGCCAACGGAGGCGCCCCAGTTTAACAAGGGTTGGCCCCGCGCAGAGCTCACCGACGAGCGGGCGTTGCCGGTGTTGGTGCAGATGCAGACCGACCTGAAGCCGGGCAACGTGAAGGCGGCGAAGGTCACAGGGGCCATGCTCCTAAGGGAATTCTTGATGTTGCGCGTCGCCCCGCTCCAGGCATGAGAGCGCCCCTTGTGGAAGCTCGGAGATGGAGAAGACAAGACCCGCCTGAGGCCGAGGGCCCTGCCTGACGACGAGCTGGATGTTGTCCTGCGCCTCCTGGTTGGGGATAACCAGGAGTACCCGCCTAGCGCCTTTACTCCTTTGTTCCTTCGCAAGGAATGGGAGCCGCTCGTGGTCTCCAGGCCAACCTTCGATGCGCGCGGGTTGGTGCCGCCTGCGCTCTCCGGAGCCCCGGCGGCGCCGAAGCCGGTGGAGCTATCTTCTGACGAGTCCCGCAGGGAAAAGAAGAGGAGGGGGACTCAGAAGCGACCCTTGAAGAGATGGGGGAAAACTCCCCCTTGAGCAAAGCTGAAATCCTCCGCGCCCTTCCTGACGATGCTGAGGTCGATGCCCGCCGGGAGGAGGGAGAACTGCCCGTCATCTCGACGAGGAGTAGGTCGTCTTTGATCCCTCGGGATGCCGCCTCCGCCTTGACGCCGCCTGGGGCCGCCTCCTGCCCTCCTGCTGCGCCGTCTTCTGCCCCCAGGACCCGCACGGCTACTCCCTAGGCTCCGAAACTTTCGGGCTTGAAGCTCCCCAAGCGGAAGGTGGAATACATCGCGGTGGAGGTAAGTGCCTTGAGCTTCGTCTTGTCCCTGCCTGTACTTGTTATTTCCTTACGTTCATCCTTGGTTGATCAGGCTGATGCCTTCGGCGAAGAAAAGGAAGGAGGATACGGCGGTCGCGCCTCCCTACGCAGAGAAAGGAGGCAGCAGCACTCGCACTTCCCCAACCCAGTCGCCCTCGCGAGGTCAAGAAGAGCATTGTCGTGAGGAGTCAGCCCCCATGGCCCCACTGGCCCCGGAGGTGCCGGCGTCTGGCTCGGCTGATGAGGTTCCGACTGCTCTGGAACCCGCAGCCTCCCAGGCCTTGGTAACGATGTCGACTCCTCCTACTCTCGCACCTCCACAACCAGGTTCTTCTGCCTCTGCTGCTGTCCTGGAGCGTGCTCTTTTGGAGATGACCTAGCTGCAGGCAGATCTCCTGAGCGCTGACCCGCGCCTGGTGGCCGGGTGCCTGGAGCTGGCCTCTGGCTGGCTTCACTCCGATTCGGCAATTCGCGCGACGCTGAGCCAGTCCGTGGCGTCTTCCGAGAAGGAGAAGAAGAGCGCCGCCAATGCTGCAGCCGATCGTGAGGCGGCACTGAAGGACGCCAAGGCTGCCCGCGACTGCTGCCGGGAGCTGGATGACGCGCTGAAGAGCCTACGCGACAAGCATGCCAAAGAAGCGCGCGGCCGTGATGTCTACTACGCAACCTTCTCCTTGTACACGTTGTTGGGCCTGCAAGTGCACATGTTTGTAGGACAGTAGAAAATTTCCCTCAAGTGGCTGACCTAAGGTTTATCAATCCGTAGGAGGCGTAGGATGAAGATGGTCTCTCTCAAGCAACCCTGCAACCAAATAACAAAGAGTCTCTTGTGTCCCCAACACACCCAATACAATGATAAATTGTATAGGTGCACTAGTTCGGCGAAGAGATGGTGATACAAGTGCAATATGGATGGTAGATATAAGTTTTTGTAATCTGAAATAATAAAAACAGCAAGGTAACTAATGGTAAAAGTGAGCACAAACAGTATTGCAATGATAGGAACAAGGCCTAGGGTTCATACTTTCACTAGTGCAAGTTCTCTCAACAATAATAACATAGATAGATCATATAACAATCCCTCAACATGCAACAAAGAGTCACTCCAAAGTTAATAATAGTGGAGAACAACGAAGAGATTATGGTAGGGTACGAAACCACCTCAAAGTTCTTCTTTCCAATCAATCCGTTGGGCTGTTCCTGTAAGTGTCACAAACAGCCCTAGAGTGCGTACTAGAATAACACCTTAAGACACAAATCAACCAAAACCCTAATGTCACCTAAATACTCCAATGTCACCTCAAGTATCAGTGGGTATGATTATACGATATGCATCACACAATCTCAGATTCATCTATTCAACCAACACATAGAACCTCAAAGAGTGCCCCAGAGTTTCTACCGGAGAATCACGATTTAAAACGTGCAAACCCCTATGCATAGGTTCATGGGCGGAACCCGCAAGTTGATCACCAAAACATACATCAAGTGGCACGTGATATCCCATTGTCACCACAGATACGCACGGCAAGACATACATCAAGTGTTCTCAAATCTTTAAAGACTCAATCCGATAAGATTACTTCAAGGGGAAAACACAATTCATTACAAGAGAGTAGAGGGGGAGAAGAAACAAAAGATCCAACTATAATAGCAAAGCTCGCGATACATCAAGATCGTGCCAAATCAAGAACACGAGAGAGAGAGAGAGAGAGAGAGAGAGAGAGAGAGATCAAACACATAGCTACTGTACATACCCTCAGCCCTGAGGGTGAACTACTCCCTCCTCGTCATGGAGAGTGCCGGGATGATGAAGATGGCCACAGGTGAGGGTTCCCCCCTCCGGCAGGGTGCCAGAACACCCGATTGGTTTTTGGTGGCTCTGGAGATTTTGCGGCGGTGGAACTCCTGATCTATCTTCTATTCTGGAAGTTTTACGATACGTAGGTATATATGGGTGCAGGGGGTACGTCGGTGGAGCTTCGGGGGCCCCACGAGGCGTGGGGCGCCTAGGGGGTGGGCGTGCCCCACCCTCGTGGCCAGCTCCCGTATCTTCCGACGTAGAGTCCAAGTCTATCCGTGGCTTTCCTTCCAAAAATAACTTCTCCAGCTTGATTTCGTTCCGCTTCGACTCCATCCGATATTCCTTTTCCTCGAAACACGAAGTTGGCATAAAACAAAGAAATGGGCTGGGCCTCCGGTTAATAGGTTAGTCCAAAAATAATATAAAAGTGGATAATAAAGCCCAATATTACCCAAAACAGTAGATAATATAGCATAGAGCAATCAAAATTATAGATACGTTGGAGACGTATCAAGCATCCCCAAGCTTAATTCCTGCTCGTCCTCGAGTAGGTAAATGATAAAAAAGATAATTTTTGATGTGGAATGCTACTTGGCATAATTTCAATGTAATTCTTCTTACTTGTGATATGGATATTCAGATTCGAAAGATTCAAGACAAAAGTTCATATTGACATAAAAAAAAATACTTCAAACATACTAACAAAGCAATTATGTCTTCTCAAAATAACATGGCCAAAGAAAGTTATCCCTAAAAATCATATAGTCTGGCTATGCTCTATCTTCACCACACAAAGTATTTAAATCATGCACAACCCCGATGACAAGCCAAGCAATTGTTTCATACTTTCGACATTCTCAAACTTTTTCAATCTTCACGCAATACATGAGCGTGAGCCATGGCTATAGCACTATATATGGAATAGAATGGTGGTTGTGGAGAAGACAAAAAGGGAGAAGATAGTCTCACATCAACTAGGCGTATCAACGGGCTATGGGGATGCCCATCAATAGATATCAATGTGAGTGAGTAGGGATTGCCATGCAACGGATGCACTAGAGCTATAAGTATATGAAAGCTCAACAAAAGAAACTAAGTGGGTGTGCATCCAACTCGCTTGCTCACGAAGACCTAGGGCATTTGAGGAAGCCCATCATTGGAATATACAAGCCAAGTTCTATAATGAAAAATGCCCACTAGTATATGAAAGTGACAACATAGGAGACTCTCTATCATGAAGATCATGGTGCTACTTTGAAGCACAAGTGTGGTAAAAGGATAGTAGCATTGCCCCTTCTCTCTTTTTCTCTCATTTTTTTATTTGGGCCTTTTCTCTTTTTTCTGGCCTCTTTTTCTTTTCTTTTTTTTCGTCCGGAGTCTCATCCCGACTTATGGGGGAATCATAGTCTCCATCATCCTTTCCTCACTGGGACAATGCTCTAATAATGATGATCATCACACTTTTATTTACTTACAACTCAAGAATTACAACTCGATACTTAGAACAAAATATGACTCTATATGAATGCCTCCGGTGTGTACCGGGATGTGCAATGGCTCATGAGCGACATGTATGAAAGAATTATGAACGGTGGCTTTGCCACAAATACGATGTCAACTACATGATCACGCAAAGCAATATGACAATGATGAAGCGTGTCATAAGAACGGAACGGTGGAAAGTTGCATGACAATATATCTCTGAATGACTATGGAAATGCCATGATAGGTAGGTATGGTGGCTGTTTTGAGGAAGGTATATGGTGGGTGTATGATACCGGCGAAAGGTGCACGGTATTAGAGAGGCTAGCAATGGTGGAAGGAAGGAAAAGTGCTTATAATCCATGGACTCAACATTAGTCATAAAGAACTCATATACTTATTGCAAAAATCTAGAAGTTATCAAAGCAAAGTATTACGCGCATGCTCCTAGGGGGATAGATTGGTAGGAAAAGACCGTCGCTTGTCCCCGACCGCCACTCATAATGAAGACAATCAATAAATAAATCATGCTCCGACTTCATCACATAACGGTTCACCATACATGCATGCTACGGGAATCACAAACTTAAACACAAGTATTTCTCAAATTCACAACTACTCAACTAGCATGACTCTAATATCACCATCTTCATATCTCAAAACAATTATCAACCATCAATATTTTCTTAGTATTCAACACACTCATAAGAATTCTTACAAATCTTGTATGTGTGACGCCCTCGATTCAATCGTACACTAATCATACACGCAAATGTGTGCGATCAAGATCAAGGACTCACGGGAAGATATCACAACACAACTCTAGACACAAATTAAAATAATACAGGCTTTATGTTACAAGCCAGGGGCCTCGGGGCTCGAATACATAAGCTCAAATACACAAGAGTCGGGAAGCAACAATATCTGAGTACAGACATAGGTTAGACAAGTTTGCCTTAAGAAGGCTGGCACAAAAACAGCAACAATCGAAAAGGCAAGGCCTCCTGCCTGGGAGCCTCCTAACTACTCCTGACCGTCGGCGGTCTCCACATAGTAGTAAGCACCCTCGGGGTAGTAGTAGTTATCGATGGTGTCGTCTGGATCCTGGGCTCCACCATCTGGTTGCATCAACCGGAAAGAAGAAGAAAGGGGGAAAAGGGGAAGCAAAGCAACCGTGAGTACTCATCCAAAGTACTCGCAAGCAAGGATCTACACTACATATGCATCGATATCAATGAAAAGGGTTGTATCTATGGACTAGACTGCAGAATGCCAGAAGAGAAGGGGAAAGCCTAGCCTATCGAAGACTAGCATCTTATGGAAACCACCATCTTGCAGCAGCCGGAGGGAGTAGAGTAGCATAAAGTAAAGTAGTAGAAGTGTTATCAACCTCGTCCGGAGATCCTTTCTCGACTCCCTGTGAGAAAGGCATCCCAGAGCCATACTAGCCAGTTATCATCACAATCCATTCCTCATTACCATCCAGTTCTCATCACAAGTATCCAGTTCTAGTTGTATCGATCGGGATACAACTCCAAGTGTCCGTTACCGTAGGACAGGCTATCGATAGATTTTTCTTCCCTGCAGGGGTGCACCAACTTACCCACCACGCTCGATTAACTCCGCCGACATACTTTCTGGGTCATGCCCGACCTCGGCCAAACAATACGCCGCAACCCGACCTAGTCTTAATAGAGAGGCCAGCACGCCGGACTAAACCTATGCCCCCAGGGGTCATGGGCCATCTCCCCGGGAACTCCTGCACGTTGCGAGGGCGGCCGGTGAGCAGACCTAGCTACCTCCTTCAACAAGGCAGGCGCGCGCCGCTAAGTCGCGGACGTCTATTATGCTTCGGCTGATGCATACGACGCAGAACGCCCATACTATGCCCACGTGATGGTTAGTGCTATCGGGCCGAGGCCCTCGGATCAAATATCCAAATCGTAGTGGATTAGGAACGCACGGTAACAAGCAGAGAGTCACGAAAGATGTGACCCCGTTGCCCCGTCTCGAGGACTGCGGCAAGGGCTAGGAATGACCGGCCACGCCTCGTAATTATCTCGTGGGCACCCTCCATGTCAACCCGACTCCACATCACTCGCAATTAAGCTCGCGCGGGTACCCCTCAGGGTCGACACGTCTTTAGTAACATGGTTCAGTGTAAAGTCATAGTAACCATAGTAACTGTGTGTCCAAACATCAAGGGGAAAACCCGAGGAATCACCCCCGGTGAATTCCACTCGATGTAATCATCAAGGTGAACGTAAGAGGAACCACCCCCGAGGTTCACACTTGAGGGGTTGCACGACAGAGTCGTATCGGAAGTGGTTAAGGTGGAATCACCCTCGATGACCACGACTAAATAGCTACACTACAGGGTAACATCAGAAATGCTGATGAGGTCTCACCCCCGGCACTCGATAGTAACCCAGTAGTGTCGAGCAACTAAGGGGAAAGTGATGTGCGGTGTCGGGGCCTGGTCTTCGATCCCGTTGATCGGGTCTTCAATGATGAAGCAGGGGCAACAAGGACAAGGTGGGGGTCACTGATGGATCACTAACCAACCTATACTAAGCAGTTTAGGATAAGCAGGTAAGGTACAATGAGCAGGTTACAAAAGCAGGCTATGCATCAGAATAGGAGCAAACAATAACAGTAGCAAAATCTAATGCAAGCATGAGAGAATGGAATGGGCGATATCGGGATGATCAAGGGGGGGGGGGCATGCCTGGTTGCTCTGGCAAGGAGGGGTCGTTGTCGACGTAGTCGATCACCGGGGCTTCATCGGTCTCGGGGTCTACCGGAGAGAAGAGGGGGAAGAAACAATAAATATGAAGCAAACAAAGCATCACAAAGCATAACATGGCAATATGTTGTGCCGGGTGTGACCTAACGTATGGCTACACGATATATGTAAAGCGGGAATTCAACCGGGAATGTTTCCCGGTTCCGGACCTGTGTCAGACAGATGACCAGAGAGGGAATGTTTCATGTTCAGATAGATAGAGGCATCTGACAGGTATGTGGGTAGCGTATTCGGGTTCGTCACATTTTTCTGAGCAACTCTTATGTAGAAAACTTTTTCATCCGAGTTACGGATTATTTTCTATGAATTATCAAAGATTTAAAGATTTTCTGCAATATTTTTATTTAATCTAATCCAAATTTGACCAAGTCAAAATGACTAGTCAAAAAGGGGGGGTGTGGCCCACATGTCATTGGCACATAATTTAATTGATAGCTAAACTAAAATGGAGGGGTTAAAATTAACATAGGGGGCCACATGACATAGGCTAGCAATTATCCTAAGTAGTACTAATTAGTCTAACTACTCTGACCACTAAGTATTTAATCAACCTAAACTAATCAGGGCCATCCCCACTTGGCAGTGAGCCAGCCCTGCCTCCCACGCACACACACAACACACTCACGCATTACAGTTCTGTTTTACGCTAACAAAAGATAGCATTTTGTGATTTTCATCGAATTTAATCTATGCACCAAATGGATTTGGTCCAATGGAAACATTTGAGCATTGTCAAGTGTACTACCTCCCCATAATAGTTTTGCTCCAGTTAAAAGTCGTTTAGTCGCTGTTTAGGGGCCGTCCAGAGGGTTAGTCGTTGTAGAAAATGAAAAGCTAGCAATAGCTACATTAATCGAAAGTGTTACCGCCATGACAAGACAGCGAGCACCGCCGCGTCTGGTAGCGCTGTGGTGAGTGAGCGCGGCCGCAGCAGAAAGCAGCGGGCGAGAGGGCGAGGCAGCGCCGGCTGGGCGGCAGAAAGGATCGGCGTCGCGGGCCGGCAGGGAGCGCGAGCAGCGCTGGGCAGCAGTGGGTGGGGATGCGGGGCGCATGAACCGCACGAGAGGCAACAACAAGACGCTGGGCGCGGTTCGAGCCACGCGGAGCAGGAAGGGTCGCGGCGAGCATGACGACGTCAGGTGGCGGCGGGCGTTGATGGCTACGGTGATGTGGGGCATGGTACGATGTGTGCGCACGCGTTGCGTTCCTGGAAGCATGTAGCGACCCGACCCGAATGGATCAAGTCTCTGTGCTTTCGTGTCATCCCTGGATCGGTATGCTGACACACACAGTACTCGAAGGATTTATAACAGAGGTAAATCACATGTATAAACAGCGTAAATACTATTACCTCAATCCAAAAATATAGCGGAAGCAACAAGGTTGTGGATTCCCATCAACACCAACGGCAAAGTTGAGTATAGGAAATCGTAACCCTAACGTATCACTTACTGTCGTTCGAGAAGTCTCGCAACATGAAAAGTTGCAGCCCGAAACGGGTCAAGACATGGAATATGCTGGCAATGTAACACATAGAGAGTAATGAAGGAATAAGCCTATACTACATGCATATACGGCTGGTGGAAAAGCTCTATGGTTATAAGGTTTTGCGAAAAGCCAATTTTTCCCTACTGCAAAGGAATAAATTTATTTAACTATCATGGTGGTTGTTAAACATTGAGAATGGTTTGACATCCTCAATCCCAATTAAAGGTACTCATTAAACCCAAACAAATTATATTAAGTAACGTGATGAGATCAACAGGATATCCGGTACTAGATACTCAAAATTGTCCATAACCGGGGACACGGCTAATCATGATTAGTTTATACACTCTGCAGAGGTTTATGACTTTTCCCCACAAGACTCGATCGCCTCCGCTTGGTTCTCGCTTTTCTACATGGTGTTTGAGAGACGGATGACCGAGACATAGTCTTTCGTAGCGCTTAGCACCTTACATGTGGGTAGACCGGTATACCTACTTTCCCCTACATCTCGCTAGTCTACCCGTAAGAGTTCGCACAACTTAGTCAACTACGCCAGAGCCCATAATGGCTTGTGGCTGCACACGGAAGTTTCTAGTTTGAATAATCTCATGATCCCTTTGGGCCTGGGTGGCGGTCCGAAGAAATACAGCAAATCCTGTCTACCTGTGTGCCTTGACAGGCAAGTCTGGAATAGCCAGTGCCTCAATCCACCCAGATGTGTGTTTAAGTTGCCACCTTAGATAAACCATTAATTATCAATCTCACATCTGTCATGGATATTCACTCAAACCCAATCCACGTCTACGAGCATAGCATGGCGTAATAAACAAACGTAGAAGTAACTCCCAAGGGTTTGATAATAAAACAAGTAATAGGTACTACCTCCATCTACTTCCCATCCCACAATTTAATTAGATCCTAATCATGCAAGTGTTTGAGGATAGATCTAATGCATAAAACTGGGTAGTAGAAAAGTATGATCAAGTGTTACTTGCCCGCAAAGTTGATGAAGATGATTAGCACTCAAAACTCTTGATAGATCTACTCGTCACACTCCGGTCAATCTATCGTAATCAAGCAATAGTAACCACACATAAGCAATCACTCAAAAGATCGGAAGGATCGAAGAAACAATTCGGAACGTCAAAACCAAATCTAATAACTCTTGCAGCATAAAACAATTTCTAACAGTACCAAAACTATGTGTATTTGGCCTTATCAGAAAGTTTAGGTCAAGAGCTTCGATTTGCAAAAAGAATCAACTAAATCGGAGTTATAAAACTCAAGTTATGATCAAACGAAGTTCAAATACAAATCTGTTTGAGTTGTATTACTGGATAGAGGAGATCATAACGAAGAAGTGGGCGTTGGTTTCGTTGGATTCCGACTTACGAGTAAAAAGTTATGAACGTTTGAAGATTAGGGACTACGGATAGGTCCATGACGGGAATTAAAAAGAAAAATCTATCGAGCGAATGCTCGCTAAACAAAACCGGAAAGAAAAACCGGCGAGAAAACCGATCTAGGTTTCGGAAAGAAAACCGAAACGAAAAACCGATCTAGAAAAACGGAACGGAAACTGATCTAGAAAAACGGAACGGAAACCGATCTAGAAAACCGATCTAGAAAACGTGACGCGGCGCGGGGCTAGTACCTCGAAGAGGCGATGGGATCCGGCGGTGGCGGCGTAGGGCGGCGGCGGCGGCGTATAGGGCGGCGGCGCTGGTGAGGGCGGCGGCGGTGACTAGGGCGTGGCTATGGCGGCAGCGACATCGTGTTGCTGCTGCAGAGGAGGAGGAGGAGGAGAGGAGAGTTGATTTGGTGTGTTGGAGGGGGGTGGTTGGGTATTTATATTGGGGAGGGAGGGGTTTTGCTTGGGGTAGGGCACAAGAAATAGATTAGGATTAGGAATCCTAGGAATAAAAAACGGAATAACAAAACGGGGTCAAATTCTATTAGGAATCGAAAAAGGATAGGAAATTTGGGGCTCCTGGCTCCCCTAGGTGCGTGCGTGCGCGTTGTGGCCTCGGCCGGCCGGTGGCTCCTAGGCGGCTTGGCCTTTGGCCCAAGGCGTTGCATCTTTTTTTTTAAAATTTTTTAATTTTTTTTTAACAGAGACAATTAAAAATAATAAAACCAAATAAATAAATATATTATATAGGCATATAATATATCAAAATTTTCAGAAAAGAATTTCCTACAACATGAACATTATTCTAATGTCAATTAAAATCTACACAAATTCAAATAAAACAAAGAGTGCTATTGCTTTAATAAAATCCAACAAAAATTATTTTGAAAATATCAAAATGATTTCAAATTAATTTCTCTCCAATTTTCTGATGTAGGGAATCATGTTACCCTATTTTCATATATTTTATTTTTGGAGGAAAATAATTTGAATAAAACTCAAATAACTCCAATTGAAAATAATTCAAAGGACTTTGAATTTATTTCTTTGAAACTCCCAACTCATATTTCATATGTTTTGAAGAAGTCATTTTATCTTCGCTCGTGAAAATCATCGAGTTGCATAAAGTTTCAGAATTGGAAATATTTTCCAAATGAAATTCAAATATTTTCAACACCCCTTGTCATTTAAATAAATGGAAGAAGTCATGTCATCTTCTCTCCGTGGTTTTGTGATGAAAAGAATTTGAATTCTCAAGATCATAAAAGAAAAATGAAAGTTTGGGAAAGTCCTTTTATTCCCTCTCATCTAACTTTCAAAAAGTTTCAAATCACTCACTTTCAGTCAAGCAATCAATCAAATCTATCTATTTGTTTATAACATTCCAAAATTTAGAATTTTGGGATGTTACAAACTACCACCCTTAAAATGAATCTCGTCCTCGAGATTCGGAGAGGTTAGCAAGAAATAGGTTAGGGTTTGGGGGTCTTCTCAAAATCCATCGATCATTTCCGGGGTCTCGGGTTCTACCACCCTTAGAAGCATTGTTACGGTTCCATCAAAACTCATATACTCCATCCTTAATGTTGATAATTGTCGGTCTTCTCGCATCGTAAGGAAAATTCCTTCTCTGGGCTCTTCCGGTAGTGGCATAACCTTTTCCTCAATTCCTTTGTCCTTTCATCTTGGTAAGGTTATCCGAAACTGGGTCTTCATAGCTGACGGGTCTGGCGCCAATTCTAAACAACTATCGATTTCTCATGGTGGTCAACAATTTATGGTTTCTCCCATGTAAAACGGGTCTGGGTTGAACCTCACCGTATAACCTACGGTTGGCAACAACTGCCGTGTACAAGGGAAAAACAATACCTATACCTTTCTAAGGTTCAAACAAGGTTTAATATCGTCGTCTCTCTGCTATAGGTAAGTCACTCAGATTTACCATCCCGTATAGCAAGGCGAATAATAAGAGTATGTCGGTATGGTGATCAATCCATCCCGCACCCAAATCATTAGCTTGTACATGGTTTAGCGAATCTCGCATTCTAACACTCGGTCATCCTCACAAGCATTGTAGAATTTCTCTTGTCGACGAACCAAGTTCGGAAAATCCATTGTTTCTGCAAGCCAAACAAACATCTATCGTTCCTTCACAACTCTCAGGTTTTGCGTAAACTCCTATAGAATCGTTGGTCGATACAATCGTAACTTCTCCAGGGTTTTTCCTTCTGCAAGAGTGTGCTTGCTTCTTGGCAGGTCCTGGGGCCTGTGGGTTATGGCCCATCTCATCACTTGCAATCCTTGAACACATCCTCGGGGCAACTGATCATTATTCCAACATCCAACTTCCTAGTATACTTAATTCCATCCAATTGTAGTGTCGTCCTTCCTTCTATTCAACTCTTCATCCTCGTGGGATATCCCACCTACCGTGAAAAAAAACTTATACTTATGAAGTCCATACTCCACTTCGTGGAACATCATTATCCTTTTCAGGGTCAAGCGTCCTTACAAGGAAATATTGGCCATCTCTGCATGGCACTTCTTCAACTGGAAAACGTGAAACACATCATGAACTCCTGACAGTCCTTCGGGTGACTTCAACTTGTTAGCC
The DNA here is from genome assembly GCA_021605145.1 of Aegilops bicornis. NCBI lineage: Eukaryota > Viridiplantae > Streptophyta > Magnoliopsida > Poales > Poaceae > Aegilops > Aegilops bicornis. The sequence continues at coordinate 179,340,000 of CM038669.1, forward strand.
TATTCTCCCATACGCTCCAAAACTCGGTATGGTCCTACAAATCTCGGGGCTAACTTTCCCTTAACTCCAAATCGTTTAACTCCTCGCAGAGGTGGCACACAAAGATATGCTCTGTCTCCGATTTCATAGACTACCTCCTTGCATTTTTGAGTCTGCATAACTCTTCTGCCTGGACTGAGCTATCTTCAGTCTATCTCGAATCAACTTAACATTCTCTTCTGACTCCTTGATCATATTTGGTCCAAACAACTGACGGTCTCCAACTTCATCCCACATCAACGGTGTCTGGCTCCTTCTCCCATACAAAGCTTCAAAAGGGGCCATCTTCAACTGACTTGGTAGCTGTTGTTGTATGAGAAACTCCGCGTAAGGTAAATTATCATCCCTACTAGATCCATAATCTAAGCGACACGTTCTCAACATGTCCTCCGGTATCTGATTGACTCTCTCGGTCTATCCATCCATCTGCGGATGAAAGGCTGTCTTGAACTCTAGCCTAGTACCCAAAGTCCGTGCAGCTGATTCCAAAACTTTGAGGTAAACTGTGTTCCTCTACGATGGTCCTCGGAACTCCATGCAGACATACGATCCTTGTCAAATATATATCTTGGCCAACTTCACACTTGTATAGGTGGTTTTTCACTGGAATAAAGCGAGCCACTTTGGTCAAGCGAATCAACTACTACCCAGATAGAATCATATCCCAATCGGGTTCTGGGAAATCCAGAAATGAAATCCATGCCAAGCTTATCCTACTTCCATTCGGGTATCGGCATAGGCTGCAATAATCCTGCCGACTTCGATGCTCGCTTTTACTTTCTCTGACATACATCACTTACGACTACATACTCCGCAATATCCTTCTTCATACCAGTCCACCAGAAACAATCCTTCAAATCCAAATACATCTTGGTGTTTCCAGGGCGAATCAAGTATGGTGAGTCATGACCCTCCTGAAGCATTAACTTCCTGATCCCTGCATTATTGGGTATATGTACACTGTCCTCAAACCATAAGGTGTCGTGTTCATCCTTACGAAAACCTTTGGCCTTTCCTTTGCTCATCCTCTATTTTACCTCAACAACATCTTCGTCATCCTTCTGAGCTTCACGGATCTTTCTCAACAATGTAGAGTGAACTTCCATTGCTGCAACAAAACCTTTGGAAAAAATCTCCAACCAAAGTTCCCTGAAAATCCTCGGCTAACTCCTTTGGTAATCCTCCACTTATGAGGGTATTCATCCTTATTTTCTTTATGGTTGTGTCCTATTTCTCCACAAAGCTTGCATGCACAAGTTTTCTTCATATCCTTTTCCATAAGGCCTCAATTTACGGGACACAAGACGAGAATTTGGCAAAGTCAACTTAAATTCCTTCCAAGTGGTTACTCCTTGCCATCCATTGATCGTTTGGTACATCCTCCACCAAATAGCAGCACCTCTTTCAAAGCACTCTAGAGCATGCTGGGTCATATCTTTTCTGACTATCGGGTTATTCTCCATTTGATCCTCCATGTTCGGAATCCATTGGTCATCTCCAATTGACTCATCGGTCCAGAAAATATAAGCTCATCTCCATTCATCCTCTATTGGGTCCATGGGTTTGGGGTGGGATAAGAGAGATCGAGAGGGATGCACACAATACAAACAAAAGTTTTGAAAAGGCAGATTTTATTGTGGCTGTCGGAAAAACATCAAACAAATGACAGCTCACAATCGTCATCTAACGCATGTATGTAACAGGGTTAGGTCTTCTAAGGGTCAATAAATCTTCAACGCCATCAAACTCTTCAAGTCTTGTTCATGTCTCCGATGGCTTCTTCCAATCGTGCTTGTCCTGCTCAAGTTCTTTTGCCAGATCATCTCTGTTGACGCGAAGTCTCTCGCGACGTCCTGTAATATTTCTGGAGTTGCATTCCAAACTTCTGGTTTCAACTTCCTTGGCATGAACCATGGTCCTACTGTCCTTCAGTTCCTGACAAAACTTTGATGTCTCAAGGTTTTGCTCCTTAGCTTGTCTACTTTCAGCTTCTGGATCCTGAGTTCTTCATGAAATACTTCCTTGTCAAAATTTAGCTTCTTGTGGGTCCATCTTAACTTTCTGATGTAACACTCCAGATCCAATACACCTTGATCTTGGGTATTGATAACTTCCATGGTCCGTCAAATTCCATAAGCGTAACCTTCCTAGGTCATAAGGATCTGGAAATACTTTAGCGCCTTCAAAATCTCATAGTCTTCGGAGTCTTCAACAGTTGTAGTTTCCATTTACACGGTAAAATCCTCTTCATTCCAAATGGTCTTAGTTGTCCGATATCTTGTCTCCTTGGAGTGGTCTCATCGATCAAATCTTCGAGTGGTCAAAAGGGAAAAGGGTATGGTCTCACTAAAAGGAATGTTTGAATAAGCTCGTAAGAGAAGAGATGTAAAAGATCTTTTTGAAAATGAATTGACAAAATCTTTACAATGGGCTTGTCAGTTTCTAGCTTCACGTCCTACAGTCAACATGTGTTCTGATACCAACATGTATCGACCCGACACGAATGGATCATGTCTCTCTGCTTTCATGTCATCCACGGATCGGTATCTTTGACACACACAAGACTCGAAGGATTTATAACAGAGGTAAATCACATGTATAAACAGCGTAAATACTATTACCTCAATCCAAAAATATAGCGGAAGCAACAAGGTTGTGGATTCCCATCAACACCAACGGCAAAGTTGAGTATAGGAAATCGTAACCCTAACGTATCACTTACTCGTCGTCGGAAAAGTCTGCAACATGAAAAGTTGCAGCCCGAAAACGGGTCAGCACATGGAATATGCTGGCAATGTAACACATAGAGAGTAATGAAGGAATAAGCCTATACTACATGCATATACGGCTGGTGGAAAAGCTCTATGGTTATAAGGTTTTGCGAAAAGCCAATTTTTCCCTATCGCAAAGGAATAAATTTATTTAACTATCATGGTGGTTGTTAAACATTGAGAATGGTTGACAAGCATCCTCAATCCCAATTAAAAGTACTCATTAAACCCAAACAAATTATATTAAGTAACGTGATGAGATCAACAGGATATCCGGTACTAGATACTCAAAATTGTCCATAACCGGGACACGGCAAATCATGATTAGTTTATACACTCTGCAGAGGTTTGCGCACTTTTCCCCACAAGACTCGATCGCCTCCGTTTGGTTCTCGCACTACATGGTGTTTGAGAGACGGATGACCGAGACATAGTCTTTCAGAAGCGCTAGCACCTTACATGTGGGTAGACCGGTACACCTACTTTCCCCTACATCTGCTAGTCTACTCTACCCGTAAGAGTTCGCACAACTTAGTCAACTACGCCAGAGCCCATAATTGCTTGTGGCTGCACACGGAAGTTTCTAGTTTGAATAATCTCATGATCCCTTTGGGCCTGGGTGGCGGTCCGAAGAAATACAGGCAAATCCTGTCTACCTGTGTGCCTTGACAGCAAGTCCTGGAATAGCCAGGTGCCTCAATCCACCAGATGTGTGTTTAAGTTGCCACCTTAGATAAACCATTAATTATCAATCTCACATCTGTCATGGATATTCACTCAAACCCAATCCACGTCTACGAGCATAGCATGGCGTAATAAGCAAACGAGAAGTAACTCCCAAGGGTTTGATAATAAAACAGGTAATAGGTACTACCTCCATCTACTTCCCATCCCACAATTTAATTAGATCCTAATCATGCAAGTGTTTGAGGATAGATCTAATGCATAAAAACTGGGTAGTAGAAAAAGTATGATCAAGTGTTACTTGCCTGCAAAGTTGATGAAGATGATTCGCACTCAAAACTCTTGATAGATCTACTCGTCACACTCCGGTCAATCTATCGTAATCAAGCAATAGTAACCACACATAAGCAATCACTCAAAAGATCGAAAGGATCGAAGAAACAATTCGGAAAACGTCAAAACCAAATCTAATAACTCTTGCAGCATAAAACAATTTCTAACAGTACCAAAACTATGTGTATTTGGCCTTATCAGAAAGTTTAGGTCAAGAGCTTTGATTTGCAAAAAGAATCAACTAAATCGGAGTTATAAAACTCAAGTTATGATCAAACGAAGTTCAAATACAAATCTGTTTGAAATCAAATTTTGAAACTTTCAAAAACATGTTTGAGTTGTATTACTGGATAGAGGAGATCATAACGAAGAAGTGGGTGTTGGTTTCGTTGGATTCCGACTTACGAGTAAAAAGTTATGAACGTTTGAAGATTAGGGACTACGGATAGGTCCATGACGGGAATTAAAAAGAAAAATCTATCGAGCGAACGCTCGCTAAACAAAACCGGAAAGAAAAACCGGCGAGAAAACCGATCTAGGTTTCGGAAAGAAAACCAAAACGAAAAACCGATCTAGAAAAACGGAACGGAAACCGATCTAGAAAACCGATCTAGAAAACGTGACGCGGCGCGGGGCTAGTACCTCGAAGAGGCGATGGGATCCGGCGGTGGCGGCGTAGGGCGGCGGCGGCGGCGGGCGATAGGGCGGCGGCGGCCAGTGAGGGCGGCGGCGGCGATTAGGGCGGGCAGCTATGGCGGGCGCAGACCGTGTTGCTGCTGCTGCAGAGGAGGAGGGGAGGAGAGGAGAGGAGAGTTGATTTGGTGTGTTGGAGGGGGGGGGTGCTTGGGTATTTATATTGGGGAGGGGAGGGGTTTTGCTTGGGGTAGGGGACAAGAAATAGATTAGGATTAGGAATCATAGGAATAAAAAACGGAATAACAAAACGGGGTCAAATTCTATTAGGAATCGAAAAAGGATAGGAAATTTGGGGCTCCTGGCTCCCCTAGGTGCGTCTTGCTTGGCGTTGTGGCCTCGGCCGGCCGGTGGCTCCTAGGCGGCTTGGCCTTTGGCCCAAAGGCGTTGCATCTTTTTAAAATTTTTAATTTTTTAACAGAGACAATTAAAAATAATAAAACCAAATAAATAAATATATTATATAGGCATATAATATATCAAAATTTTCAGAAAAGAATTTCCTACAACATGAACATTATTCTAATGTCAATTAAAATCCACACAAATTCAAATAAAACAAAGAGTGCTATTGCTTTAATAAAATCCAACAAAAATTATTTTGAAAATATCAAAATGATTTCAAATTAATTTCTCTCCAATTTTCTGATGTAGGGAATCATGTTACCCTATTTTCATATATTTTATTTTTGGAGGAAAATAATTTGAATAAAACTCAAATAACTCCAATTGAAAATAATTCAAAGGACTTTGAATTTATTTCTTTGAAACTCCCAACTCATATTTCATATGTTTTGAAGAAGTCATTTTATCTTCGCTCGTGAAAATCATCGAGTTGCATAAAGTTTCAGAATTGGAAATATTTTCCAAATGAAATTCAAATATTTTCAACACCCTTGTCATTTAAATAAATGGAAGAAGTCATGTCATCTTCTCTCCGTGGTTTTGTGATGAAAAGAATTTGAATTCTCAAGATCATAAAAGAAAAATGAAAGTTTGGGAAAGTCCTTTTATTCCCTCTCATCTAACTTTCAAAAAGTTTCGAAATCACTCACTTTCAGTCAATCAATCAAGCAATCAATCAAATCTATCTATTTGTTTATAACATTCCAAAATTTAGAATTTTGGGATGTTACAAAGCACCAGGAGCACGATGCTGTGCTCGGGCGAGCATGACAGCGGTTGTGGCGACGGCCACGAGCTCATTGGCGGCGGCGTATTCGGGCGCGTCGGCGATAGCTAGCTAGGGCGCGCGAGAGAGCAACCGGGAAGGAGTAGGAGGTAGAGGAGCTCACCGAGCGGCTAAGATGTGATGCCCCTGATTCAATCGTACACTAATCATGCACGCAAATGTGTACAATCAAGATCAGGGACTCACGGGAAGATATCACAACACAACTCTAAAATATAAATAAGTCATACAATCATCATAATAAAAGCCAGGGGCCTCGAGGGCTCGAATACAAGTGCTCGATCATAGACGAGTCAGCGGAAGCAACAATATATGGGTACAGACATAAGTTAAACAAGCTTGCCTTAAGAAGGCTAGCACAAAGCTGGGATCTGAGATCGAAAGAGGCGCGGGCCTCCTGCACAGGATCCTCCTAACTACTCCTGGTCGTCGTCAGTGGCTGCTGCGTAGTAGTAAGCACCTCCGATTGTAGTAGGAGTAAATGCCGTCGACGGTGGCGTCGGCTCCTGGGCTCCATCGTCTGCAGTTGCGACAATCGAGTAAAGAAAGGGGAAAAGAGGGAACAAGGCAACCGTGAGTACTCATCCAAAGTACTACTTGACAGAAGAAGCTACACTACATATGCATGGGTATATGTGTAAAGGGCCATATCGGTGGACTGAATCGCAGAATGCCGTAATAAGAGGGGATAGCTAATCTGTCAAGACTACGCTCGCAGCCTCCGTCTTCTTGACATGTAGCAGAGAGTAGTCTGAAGTCCTGCAAGTAGCATTGCATAGCAATAATCCTACCCGGCGATCCCCTACTCATTGCCCTGATAGAGAGCGATCACCGGGTTATATCTGGCACTTGGAAGGGTGTGTTTTATTAAGTATCTGGTTCTAGTTGTCATAAGGTCAAGGTACAACTCCAAGTCGTCCTGTTACCGAAGATCACGGCTATTCGAATAGATTAACTTCCCTGCAGCGGTGCACCACATAACCCAACACGCTTGATCCCATTTGGCCGGACACACTTTCCTGGGTCATGCCCGGCCGTGGAAGATCAACACGTTGCAGGCCCACCTAGGCACAATAGAGAGGCCAGCACGCCGGTCTAAACCTAAGCGCCAGGGTGCAGGCCCATCGCCTTAGCACACTTACACGTTATGCGTCTGTGCCGGAAGCAGAACTAGCCCCCTTAATACAAGAGCAGGCCTACGTTCCAATCCGGCGCGCGCCGCTCAGTCGCTGACGTCACGAAGTGCTTCGGCTGATACCACGACGTCGAGTGCCCATAACTTTCCCACGTAGTTGGTTAGTGCGTATAGGCCAGTAGCCAGACTCAGATCAAATACCAAGATCTCGTTAAGTGTGTTAAGTATCCGCGAATGTCGAACAAGGCCAGGCCCACATCTCTCCTAGGCGGTCTCAACCTGCCTGCCATCCGCTCATACAAGTAACAGTCGGGGGCCGTCGGGAACCCAGGCCCACCTCTACCGGGATGGAGCCACCTGTCCTTTCAGCCCCCATCTCCGAACATTATCACAGGTAATGTAATAGTGTAAAGTATATAGTATATGCCCGTGATCACCTCCCGAAGTGATCACAGCCCAGTAGTATAGCATGGCAGACGGACAAGAGTGTAGGGCCACTGATGGAACACTAGCATCCTATACTAAGCAGTAGGATAGCAGGTAAAGGTAACAAAGTAGTAGCAAGGACAGGCTATGCAGCAGTATAGGATTAACTGAAAGTAGTAACATGCTACACTACTCTAATGCAAGCAGTATAGAGAAGAATAGGCGATATCTGGTGATCAAGGGGGGGGGGCTTGCCTGGTTGCTCTGGAAGAGAGAGGGGTCGTCAACTCCGTAGTCGAATTGGGCAGCAGCAGCGTCGGTCTCGAAGTCTACCGGAGAGAAGACGGGGAAGAAACAATAAATATAATGCAAACATAAGCATGACGGTGCATGAAAAGACAAGTAACGGTGCTAGGGGTGCCCTAACGCGGTATGAGCTGATACCAGTGAAGGGGGGAAGCATCCGGGAAAGTATCCCCGGGGTTCCGCGTTCTCGGGCAGAGGTACCGGAGGGGAAAATTGCGTGTTCGGTATGCTAGGGGTGTGTGGCGGACGAACGGGCTACGTATCCGGATTCGTCTCGTCGTTCTGAGCAACTTTCATGTAGAAAGTTTTTCTATCTGAGCTACGGTTTATTTTATATTAATTTTTAAAGATTTAAAACATTTTAGGATTTATTTAATTATTTAAATAAACATTATCCAGAATAGTGTACGTTGACATCATCATGACGTCACCATGACGTCAGCAGTTGACTGGGTCAATCTGACGTGTGGGTCCCGCATGTCATTGACTGTTAACTAACCTAACAGATTAATTAACTAAACTAGGTGATTAGGTTAATCTAATCAGAATTAATTAAGTTAATTAATTCCTTAATTAATTAACTAATTAATATTTTAATTATTTATTTTTTAATTCATTTTTTATTTTTTTATTTAAAACGTTCTGGGGGCAGGGCCCCACTGATCAGGCACGGGGGCCTAACGGGCGAAACGGGCGCACTGGCGTTATCGGGTGCGGGCGCCGCGCACCCGCACGGAGGCGACGGAGGGCGCCGGCGGGGTCGTGCCCACGAGCGTCCAGGGGAGGGCGTGTGGGCGTGCGGGAAGGGGAACCACGGCAGCGGCTCACCGGAGTTGCGTTTCGGTGACCATTTGGTCACCCACGAGCATCAGTAGGATGAGCGCGTTGGCGCACATCGAGTTGTGCTAGTGGTTGGTGCTGGAGGTGTCGGGATGGACGCCGGCGACGAGGTCTAGCGGCAGCCGAAACAAGACCTCGACAGATCCGGTGAAACAAGAGGAGATCGTGCGAGAAAAACGGTCAGGCTACATCCTGGGCATCCATGAACACTACGGCAAAGATGTTTAAATCCGATGGTCAACGCAACGACGACAACAAGCTTGGTCGCGGAGACATGGCCAGGACCGGCTCTCGGCTTCGGTCACGGCTAGCTGGCGACGCGTGCGAGGCAGGAAAGAGAGGGGAAATAGGGCGGCGCTCACATCGATGATGAGGAGCAGCTCGGGGTAGCCGGAGGGAGACGGCGGCGCGAAGTAGGCCGGCAAGAGGAGGCACGGTTGGCGACGGCGGGCGTCGGGGCGCCGGCATCGGGTGGCGGTGACGTCGGTGCTGCCTCCCCTCGATCCAGATGGGATCGATCAGAGTTGGGGCGGGGGAGAGGTGGTCGGTGAGGAGGAGGTCGAGGACGGCCGGTGAGGAGGGAAGGTCCGGCGAGGGGCGGCGTTGTCGTGCCCGATCCAGATTGGATCGGGGGAGGAGAAGAGGGAGCGAGAGGGGGAGAGATCGGGGGGAGAGTGGGGAACGTGGGGAGTGGACATGTTAGGGTTTCGGTCGGGGTGGGGGTGGCCGGCTGGGCCGTGGCCCAGTTGTGCCGAGGGGTCTAGTGGGGGGGGTTCTCTTTCTCCTTTTTTTTTGCTAGTTTTGTTTTTCTGGTTTTGTATTTTCTTTTTCTTTTGTTTATTTTATTTTTCTGTTTTAAATCATTTTAAATTATTTAGGCCTTTTATAAAAATGTGTTTACTATACCATATTTATCTATGTAATATTTAGTACAACCCGAGCATTTTTATTTTAATGTTTGAAAATTTTTATTATTTACCAAACTTTGAATTTGAATTTTGGACCGGTTTTGATCTAACAATAGATTAGTAGCAGTAACCGTGCTGACGTGGCACCATTAGCGTGGGATCAGTGTAGCTTAATTATCCGGGCGTCACATAAGAAAAGCCCTCGACGGATTAGTAGTTGCAGGGTTCGCTGGAGACGACGAGGATCGTCGGCGACAGAGCGGAAGGGGCGGAGAAGAACGCCCTCAACGGGGCCTCCCAGCTCCTGCTGATGGTTGGAGACGAAGGAGCGGAGAACGGCGGAGCGGAGCTCCTGGATGCGTTGGTGTAGCTCGGGGTCGACGGTCGCCGTGGCGGTGCGAGAAGAACGGCGACGACAGCGTCGGGCGACGTTGGGGAGAGGGGCCAGAGGGAGAGCGGGGTGGATCTGGGAGGCGAGGAAGCAAGTGGGGAGGGGATGGGATCGAGGGGTCGGGGCGTGGCATCCTTATCCCCTCCCGGCGTCGGCGCCGGCGAGGTGGTCCGGGGCGACCTGCCCCTGTAGCGACCCGATCGCGTGAACAGGGGAGAGAGGAGGGATCGCCAAGGCAGGCCGGCCTTGCTGTTTTGTTAGATGGGCCAAACCGCCAGTAGATTAGGTCCTTTTCCTTTTCTATTTTGTTTCATTTTCTCTTTTTCTTTTGCATTTTCTTTTTGTACCAAATGAGTTTTGTTTTGAACAAAACTTGGCACATAAATCTAACACAACATATTGAGATGGAACAAAAAGTATGGGTTCAAAAGGAGTTGCCTAACCATTTTTGTTTGAAATTGAAAAGGCAAAATTTAATTGCTGCTGGACTAGAAATTAATTCCAGGGGCATTTTGGGAATTCAAAAGAGGTTGGTTCCAACATGACAAATATTCAGGGATTATTTTCTACCCTTTGAACATTTTAGTTTGCATGTTTGAGAAATTTGAATTTTGGACTTTAGTTTGAACTTGAATTTGAATTAAGATCTGGATCAAGCGAGGATTAGCAACAGTAATGTGATGACAAGGAACCATTAGCAGAGGATTACTGTAGCTTAATTATCCAGGCGTTACAAATCTCCTCCACTACAAGAAATCTCGTCCCGAGATTTAAGGGGTGAAGTATGGGGGAAAGACTCGGGAAGGACGGAGCTCAACACAAGATAGGTATCTGGGGACTATCTTAGTGAACGTGGCATGGAGCCATCTCTCGAGTTGAAATTCAAGAAAGTCATCGAGAGCAAAGTATGAAGGTAGAATAAGAAGTTTCAAGCGAATGAACAAATGATCGATACCTGAACAGAGTGTGAGAAGGGGGTTGAGCATCGAATAGATCATCTCTCGGACGGTGGCTTGTGACAACACACAAAGTCAAGAGCAAATGATACTTCGGAATAAAGGATATACAGGAGAGTCAGGTTTCGATCCTGTGGAACTGTGGGTTATGGTCCCACCATGTGGGTTAACAGCAGGAAGGCACTAATCAATTTGCACGATCATGATAGGAAGTCATGTCAGAGTATAGCATGTCAGTCATGTTGGCAACAACGCTGGTACCAAGGGCGAGGGACGAAGAGAACCATTTTCCTGCTCGTTGAACGAGGCGGACCAATAGGCAAAGTTCTCGTCCATCGGTGGTTACCGAAATGTCATCAACAATAATAACAGGGTTTTACTGACAGAGTTGTACACCGAGGTGTTTACATAAGCAAGTAAATATTACTGCTTATATCAAAGATCACAAGACATGTTAAACAAAACAATGGAAAGGAAAATGTGATTATACCCTAGTATCGGGAGTATATCTTTCCCATCCATGACAGGAATGACAAGTAGATAACCAATTAGGTAAAGGCGAGGAATTCATGATATTATCCATACAACAGATTATGCGGATAAGTGATCAAGAAACATTTAGCATTAAGCCTCCAAATGTTTTTAAAGAGGTTCAAGTACCACAATCATGCTTTGGGATAGCATTGACATGGTCATCAGGTAAAGGTCGGACATTGGGAACACAAAGGATCCATCGGAATTTTTAGAACATATCATGCTATTTTATCACGGGAAAAGATGAGGAGGTGGCTGACGGGTTCAGTAGCAATCCATAGACATGTCAAAAAGGATGTATTCCCAAAATTAATATGAACAAGTTTGTGTTGGGGGGAACACAAGAATGTTGTCGATGCTAACACAAATTATCGAGAGGCAAGGATGGTATTTCTAGCCATGAACCCAACTGATATCATGTAGGAGCATCAGAATGTTGATGATGATCATGACACGTTTGTCGAGAGATTTCATGAAGATGTAATCGATCGGCGATGACATCAAGTTAAAGGAATGATGAAGCGAAAGCTTATTGGAACCACGGGTATGACACATACTCGAAATCAAGCTTGTTGTTCAAGGCGAAATGATATGACAAGGAAGATCAACGTAGGCTTAGCTCATCATCGAAAAATATGCTCTGGGAAGAAGGACCAGGTAGCACAGTTAAAATTTAGCACAATAATGATATAGCCGATCAGGGTAGGAATGACTTGAAGGATTATTAAACCTGTAAGCAACAAAAATTACTTAGAGTTATAGAATCGGAGTGTGGAATCGATTCACTTATCGGCGTTCTCGAGTGACTAACAACTCAAACCCCGGGGAAATATGAAATCAATGAGAAGCAATACCAGACGAAGACTCGTAGGAAGCAACACGGTTCTTTGTTATTCTCGAGATACCAGAGGGTAATACTCGGTGGAAGATCAAAATAGAGATTGCGAAGATGCATTTATCTCTGTAAGACAAGTGCTTTAACTTGTCCGAGAAATGGAATCAAAGGGGAACAATCATGGTCAGAACCACGGTTGTAAAGGATCAAATCCTAGATATAAGATGATCTTATACTAAGGGGATAATTAATTTTAAGAGAAGCTTCCATGATAAGATCTACATCGTGTCCATGGGCATGAACACAAAGTTCAAGTTCGACTCCCACTTCTTCAATGCATATCATTTTATTTACTTCTCGCTTTCGAAGAAATTGTAGTGCGAAAGATTTATCTAGTGAAGCACCAGAAGAGTATGACTCACATCTCTTTCGAGTTCACACGGATTAGGGAAGGTATAGGTTCAACCCATAGGGGCATCTTAGGAACATATACCACAAACTTAAAGAGTAAATAACACAAGCTCGAAGGTATAGCATGGTTGACAAAAGGAGAGGATACAATTTACCAAGGCATTATGTATCAGGGAAGAACTCGCAAGGTGATTAAATAAGAGGGGAACTATCGGATAGAAATCCAACAAAGGATCTGGTGGTCCACAAGGGATCGGATGTGAGCATCGGTACCCAACCAGAAGGAGAAATAATGCAAGGAGATCGGATATAGAAACAACTGACTAATTCAAAGCTCAATTACAGAAGAATTATGATTTTCAAATCAAGGGATCAAAAGCAGACGCTCTGATCAAGGATGGATAAATTGAAAATACTTAGGGGCACAATCAACCGCCAATTTGATTGATCGAGGACCAGCTCAGGTTCAAAGTGACGCCTGAGCTGGAAAGATAATTTATAAGGATCGACTGATGATTGCGTGCATGCGCACACCTGTTGAATAAATAGGATCAAAATGGGAATCACAAAGGATTTTAAGGAATATTGCTAGACATATGGAATTAACCATAATGCAAGCAGGCAAGAATTTAAAGAGCAATAGGCTACTAAGGATTTCGGAAGATCGAATAGTATTTCGAAGAATTTTGTGAAACACATGAACAAATGGGGATAAGCGGATACTCGGTAAGTGTGAGGAATCATTCGTAGGGGTATTCAGGCGGAAAAGGAGCTGCAAGGCAGCAGGCGCAAAGGATTCTCGGAAAATCGCAAAGTATTTCAGGATATCTTGTAGTAACAAGAGCAATTGGAAATGAAGGTATGTACGGAAAGTGTAAGTAGCTATCCATGGGGATTTATCGATGGTAGGGAATTGCAACGGCGAAGGGCACCAGGGTCTCAGGAAAAACTGAAGGGTATCTTCGGAATCTTCTCTTGAAGCAGGCCATCATCTGGAACGAAGGGGCTCTCCGGCAAAAAGTATTTATGAGAACCTAGAGTTAGAGTTAGCAAAATCATTTAACCCGAATAGAAAAGAGATCAGAGTCCCAGAGTATAGACGAGGAGTAAAAGATCCTACTACCACCCAATGGCGACGTGGGCCCGTAAGACACACAGCCAATGTTAGTAAAAGTTTTTCAGTGACTAGACTCAACTTCAGCCAAGGAGTTGGAAAGGGGGCTCCCTACAGGCAGTTGGCTCTGATACCAACTTGTGACGCCCTCGATTCAATCGTACACTAATCATACACGCAAATGTGTATGATCAAGATCAAGAACTCACGGGAAGATATCACAACACAACTCTAGACACAAATTAAAATAATACAGGCTTTATGTTACAAGCCAGGGGCCTCGGGGCTCGAATACATAAGCTCAAATACACAAGAGTCAGCGGAAGCAACAATATCTGAGTACAGACATAGGTTAGACAAGTTTGCCTTAAGAAGGCTGGCACAAAAACAGCAACAATCGAAAAGGCAAGGCCTCCTGCCTGGGAGCCTCCTAACTACTCCTGACCGTCGGCGGTCTCCACGTAGTAGTAAGCACCCTCGGGGTAGTAGTAGTTATCGGTGGTGTAAATGCGGATCCCGGGATCCACCATCTGGTTGCATCAACCGGAAAGAAGAAGAAAGGGGGAAAAGGGGAAGCAAAGCAACCGTGAGTACTCATCCAAAGTACTCGCAAGCAAGGATCTACACTACATATGCATCGGTATCAATGAAAAGGGTTGTATCGGTGGACTAGACTGCAGAATGCCAGAAGAGAAGGGGAAAGCCTAGCCTATCGAAGACTAGCATCTTCTGGAAACCACCATCTTGCAGCAGCCGGAGGGAGTAGAGTATCATAAAGTAAAGTAGTAGAATTGTTATCAACCTCGACCGGAGATCCTTTCTCGACTCCCTGCGAGAAAGGCATCCCAGAGCCATACTATCCAGTTATCATCACAATCCATTCCTCATTACCATCCAGTTCTCATCACAAGTATCCAGTTCTAGTTGTATCGATCGGGATACAACTCCAAGTGTTCGTTACCGTAGGACAGGCTATCAATAGATATTTTCTTCCCTGCAGGGGTGCACCAACTTACCCACCACGCTCGATTAACTCCGGCCGGACACACTTTCCTGGGTCATGCCCGGCCTCGGCCAAACAATACGCCGCAACCCGACCTAGGCTTAATAGAGAGGCCAACACGCCGGACTAAACCTATGCCCCGTGGGTCATGGGCCATCTCCCCGGGAACTCCTGCATGTTGCGAGGGCGGCCGGTGAGCAGACCTAGCTACCTCCTTCAACAAGGCAGGCGCTTACGCAGTCCAACCCGGCGCGCGCCGCTCAGTTGTTGACTTCTATTAAGCTTCGGCTGATGCATACGACACAGAACGCCCATACTATGCCCACGTGATGGTTAGTGCTATCAGGCCAGAGGCCCCTCGGATAAAATATCCAAATCGTAGTGGATTAGGAACGCTCGGTAACAAGCAGAGACTCATGAAAGATGTGACCCCGTTGCCCCGTCTCGAGGACTTGCGGCAAGGGCTAGGAATGCCCGGCCACGCCTCGTAATTATCTCGCGGGCACCCTCCATGTCAACCCGACTCCACATCACTCGCAATTAAGCTCGCGCGGGTACCCCTCAGGGTCGACCCGTCTTTAGTAACATGGTTCGGCGTAAAGTCATAGTAACCATAGTAACTGTGTGTCGAAACATCAAGGGGAAAACCCGAGGAATCACCCCCGGTGAATTCCACTCGATGTAATCATCAAGGTGAACGTAAGAGGAACCGCCCCCGAGGTTCACACTTGAGGGGTTGCACGACAGAGTCGTATCGGAAGTGGTTAAGGCGGAATCACCCTCGATGATCACGACCGAATAGCTACACTACAGGGTAACATCAGAAGTGCTGATGAGGTCTCACCCCCGGCACTCGATAGTAACCAAGTAGTGTCGAGCAACTAAGGGGAAAGTGATGTGCGGTGTCGGGGCCTGGTCTTCGATCCCGTTGATCGGGTCTTCAATGATGAAGCAGGGGCAACAAGGACAAGGTGGGGGTCACTGATGGATCACTAACCAACCTATGCTAAGCAGTTTAGGATGAGCAGGTAAGGTACAATTAGCAGGTTACAAAAGGAGGCTATGCATCAGAATAGGAGCAAACAATTACAGTAGCAAAATCTAATGCAAGTATGAGAGAATGGAATGGGCGATATCGGGATGATCAAGGGGGGGGGGCATGCCTGGTTGCTCTGGCAAGGAGGGGTCGTTGTCGACGTAGTCGATAACTGGGGCTTCATAGGTCTCGGGGTCTACCGGAGATAAGAGGGGGAAGAAACAAAAAATATGAAGCAAAAAAAGCATCACAAAGCATAACATGGCAATATGTTGTGCCAGGTGTGACCTAACGTATGGCTACACGATATATGTAAAGCGGGAATTCAACCGAGAATGTTTCCCGGTTCCGGACCTGTGTCAGACAGATGACCGGAGAGGGAATGTTTCATGTTCAGATAGATAGAGGCATCTGACAGGTATGTGGGTAGCATATTCGGGTTCGTCACATTTTTCTGAGCAACTGTTATGTAGAAAACTTCTTCATCCGAGTTACGGATTATTTTCTATGAATTATCAAAGATTTAAAGATTTTCTGCAATATTTTTATTTAATCTAATCCAAATTTGACCAAGTCAAAATGACTAGTCAAAAAGGGGGGGTGTGGCCCACATGTCATTGGCACATAATTTAATTGATAGCTAAACTAAAATGGAGGGTTAAAATTAACATAGGGGCCACATGACATAGGCTAGCAATTATCCTAAGTAGTACTAATTAGTCTAACTACTCGACCACTAAGTATTTAATCAACCTAAACTAATCAGGGCCATCCCACTTGGCGTTGAGCCAGCCTGCCTCCCACGCACACACACAACACACACTCACGCACACAGTTCTGTTTTCTGCTAACAAAAGATAGCATTTTGTGATTTTCATCGAATTTAATCTATGCACCAAATGGATTTGGTCCAATGGAAACATTTGAGCATTGTCAAGTGTACTACCTCCACATAATAGTTTTGCTCCAGTTAAAAGTCGTTTAGTCGCTGTTTAGGGGCCGTCCAGAGGGTTAGTCGTTGTAGAAAATGAAAAGCTAGCAATAGCTACAGTAACTAAATGTTACTAAAGTCTGACAAAGATTGCAGCGAGCACCGGCTGCGGGCGCCCACGATGCAATAAGCGTCGTGATGGTGAAACAAGCAGGCAACATAGCAGCAGGCGAGAGGGCGTGAGGCAGCGCTCGCGGTGTTCTTGTGACGCCAGCGGGCAGCGCCCGGCGTGGGGTGGCGAGAGGACAAAGGCGTCAGGCGGCGAGGCGTGAGCGGCGCGAGGCGATGGGTGGGGATGCGGGCGCCTGAACCGGGCACGAGAGGCAATAGCAGCACGCGTGTGGGCGCGGTTCGAGCCACGTCTTGAGCGAGGAAGGGTCATGGCGAGCATGACGACGTCGGTGGCGGCGGGCGTTGATGGCTACGGTGATGTGGGGCGCGATGCGATGTGTGCGCCGCTGCGTTGCATTCTGGAAGCACCAGAGCACGATGTTGTGCTCGGCGAGCATGACAGCGGCTGTGGTGGCAACCACGAAGCTCATCGGCGGCGGCGTATTCGGACGCGTCGGCGATAGCTAGCTAGGGCACGCGAGAGAGCAACCGGGAAGGAGTAGGAGGTAGAGGAGCTCACCGAGTGGCTAAGAAAAGCCCTCGGCGGATTAGTAGTTGCAGGGTTCGCCGGAGACGACGAGGATCGTCGGTGACGGCGGAAGAAGCGGAGAAGAACGCCCTCGGTAGCGGCCTCCCAGCTCCTGGCGATGGTTGGAGACGAAGGAAGCGGAGAAGCGGCGGGCGGAGCTCCTGGATGCGTTGGTGTAGCTCGGGGTCGACAGTTGCCGTGGCGGTGTGAGAAGAACGGCGACGACAGCGTCGGGCGACATTGGGGAGAGGGGCCAGAGGGAGAGCGGGGTGGATCTGGGAGGCGAGGAAGCAAGTGGGGAGGGGATGGGATCGAGGGGGTCGGGGCGTGGCATCCTTATTCCCTCCCGGTGTCGGCGCCGGCGAGGTGGTCCGGGGCGACCTGCCCCTCTAGTGACCCGGTCGCGTGAACAGGGGAGAGAGGAGGGATCGCCAGGGGAGGCCGGCCTGGCTGTTTAGTTAGATGGGCCAAACCGCCAGTAGATTAGGTCCTTTTCCTTTTCTATTTTGTTTCCATTTTCTCTTTTCCTTTTGCATTTTCTTTTTGTACCAAATGAGTTTTGTTTTGAACAAAACTTGGCACATAAATCTAACACAACATATTAACATGGAACAAAAAGTATGGGTTCAAAAGGAGTTGCCTAACCATTTTTGTTTGAAATTGAAAAGGCCAAATTTAATTGCTTTGGACCAAAAATTAATTGAGGGCATTTTGGAAATTCAAAAGAGGTTGGTTCCAACATGACAAATATTCAGGGATTATTTTCTACCCTTTGAACATTTTAGTTTGCATGTTTGAGAAATTTGAATTTTGGACTTTAGTTTGAACTTGAATTTGAATTAAGATCTGGATCAAGCGAGGATTAGCAACAGTAATGTGATGACAAGGAACCATTAGCATATTATCCGGGCGTTACAGTATGCTTAGCATATTATGATTATTTAAGCAAATTACCATGCTATTTATGACTCTCAAAATAATATAAGTGAAGCATGCGAGTTCATCTATTTCTTAAAAATAAAACTACCACATGCTCTAAAAGATATAAGTGATGCACTAGAGCAAATGACAAACTACTCCGAAAGATATAAGTGAAGATCAATGAGTAGTCGAATAATTGTGCAACTATGTGAAGACTCTTTAACATTAAGGAGTTTCAGATCTTGGTATTGTATTCAAACAGCAAGCAAAACAAAATAAAATGACAATGCAAGGATAGCACAACTCATGTGAAGAAGCAAAAACTTAGGCTCAACCGATACTAACCGATATTTGTTGAAGAATAAAGGTGGGATGCCTACCGGGGCATCCCCAAGCTTAGATGCTTGAGACTTCTTGAAATATTATCTTGGGGTGCCTTGGGCATCCCTAAGCTTGAACTTTTTTTCTCCTTAATTCCTCTCATATCATGGTTTCTCTTTTTATCAAAAGCTTCGTCCACACCAAACTCAACAAGAACTCGTGAGATAGGTTAGTATAAACCAATGCAAAACCTTATCATTTCCTACTGTAAAAATCACTAAAATTATTATTCAACATTGCATACTAAATGCCTCTGCATATTTAATACTCCTATCCTCAAATAGAATCATTAAACAAGCAAACATATGCAAACAATGCAAACATAACAGCAATCTGCCAAAACAGAACAGTCTGTAAAGAATGCAAGAGTATCAATACTTACCTTACTCCAAAATTTATCAGAGCTCAATATGCAAAAATATTCAACATTATACCACTCTCTGACTTTTCTAGGGAATTTTTGTAACAGCGGTAAACTTTCTGTTTTCAAACAGCAACATGTATAGTAGCAAAATAAGCATGGCAAAGGCTATCCTTGACTTTTTTATTGAAACTAAAGATGCAAAACATTATTCTAAATAATAGCAATCAAAAACTAACAAGAGAAAATGACGCTCCGAGCAAAACACATATCATGTGGTGAATAAAAATATAGCTCCAAGTAAAGTTACCGATGAACGAAGATTTAAAGAGGGATGCCATCCGGGCATCCCCAAGCTTGGGCTCTTGGTTGTCCTTGAATATTGCCTTGGGGTGCCTTGGGCATCCCCAAGCTTAGGCTCTTGCCACTCCTTATTCCATAGTCCATCGAATCTTTACCCAAAACTTGAAAACTTCACAACACAAAACTTAACTGAAAACTCGTGAGCTCCGTTAGCGAAAGAAAACAAAACACCACTTCAAGGTATTGTAATGAACTCATTATTTATTTATATTGGTGTTAAACCTACTGTATTCCAACTTCTCTATGATTTATAAACTATTTTACTAGCCATAGAGTCATCACAATAAGCAAACAACACAATGAAAACAGAATCTGTCAAAAACAGAACAGTCTGTAGTAATCTGTAACTAACGCAAACTTCTGGAACTCCAAAAATTCTAAAATAAATTGGTGGACCTGAGTAATTTGTCTAGTAATCATCTGCAAAAAGAATCAACTAAATATCACTCTCCAGTAAAAAGGTGAAGCTAATCTCGTGAGCGCTAAAGTTTCTGTTTTTTACAGCATGATCATAAAGACTTCACCCAAGTCTTACCAAAGGTTCTACTTGGCACAAACACTAACTAAAACATAAAACCACATCTAAACAGAATATAGATGGATTTTTTATTACTAAACAGAACCAAAAAGTAAGAAACTAAAATAAAATTGGGTTGCCTCCCAACAAGCGCTAACGTTTAACGCCCCTAGCTAGGCATGATGACTTCAATGATGCTCACATAAGAGATAGGAATTGAAACATAAAGAGAGCATCATGAAGAATATGACTAGCACATTTAATTCTAACCCACTTCCTATGCATAGGGATTTTGTGAGCAAACAACTTATGGGAACAATAATCAACTAGCATAGGAAGACAAAACAAGCATAACTTCAAAAATTTAAGCACATAGAGAGGAAACTTGACATTATTGCAATTCCTACAAGCATATATTCCTCTCTCATAATAATTTTCAGTAGCATCATGAATGAATTCAACAATATAACCAGCACCTAAAGCATTCTTTTCATGATCTACAAGCATAGAATTTTTATTACTCTCCACATAAGCAAATTTATTCTCATGCATAATAGTGGGAGCAAACTCAACAAAATAACTATAATTATTCTTTAAAACATACGCGTCATCACAATAATCATCATAGATAGGAGGCATGCTTTCATCATAGTAAATTTGCTCATCAAAGCTTGGGAGACAAAAAATATCATCTTCATCAAACATAGCTTCCCCAAGCTTGTGGCTTTGCATATCATTAGCATCATGGATATTCAAGGAATTCATACTAACAACATTGCAATCATGCTCATCATTCAAAGATTTAGTGCCAAACATTTTAATGCATTCTTCTTCTAACACTTGGGCACAATTTTCCTTTCCATCATACTCATGAAAGATATTAAAAAGATGAAGCGTATGACACAAACTCAATTCCATATTTTTTTGGTAGTTTTCTGTTATAAACTAAACTAGTGATAAAAGAAGAAACAAAAAGATTCGATTGCAAGATCTGAAGATATACCTTCACTTACCTAGCCTCCCCGGCAACGGCGCCAGAAAAGAGCTTGATGAAGATGGTCTCTCTCAAGCAACCCTGCAACCAAATAACAAAGAGTCTCTTGTGTCCCCAACACACCCAATACAATGATAAATTGTATAGGTGCACTAGTTCGGCGAAAAGATGGTGATACAAGTGCAATATGGATCGTAGATATAAGTTTTTGTAATCTGAAATAATAAAAACAGCAAGGTAACTAATGATAAAAGTGAGCACAAACGGTATTGCAATGATAGGAAACAAGGCCTAGAGTTCATACTTTCACTAGTGCAAGTTCTCTCAACAATAATAACATAGATAGATCATATAACAATCCCTCAACATGCAACAAAGAGTCACTCCAAAGTTACTAATAGTGGAGAACAAACGAAGAGACTATGGTAGGGTACGAAACCACCTCAAAGTTATTCTTTCCAATCAATCCGTTGGGCTATTCCTATAAGTGTCACAAACAGCCCTAGAGTTCGTACTAGAATAACACCTTAAGACACAAATCAACCAAAACCCTAATGTCACCTAGATACTCCAATGTCACCTCAAGTATCCGTGGGTATGATTATACGATATGCATCACACAATCTCAGATTCATCTATTCAACCAACACATAGAACCTCAAAGAGTGCCCCAAAGTTTCTACCAGAGAATCACGACGAAAACGTGTGCCAACCTGTATGCATAGGTTCATGGGCGGAACCCGCAAGTTGATCACCAAAACATACATCAAGTGGCATGTGATATCCCATTGTCACCACAGATACGCACGGCAAGACATACATCAAGTGTTCTCAAATATTTAAAGACTCAATCCGATAAGATTACTTCAAGGGGAAAACTCAATTCATTACAAGAGAGTAGACGGGGAGAAGAAACATAGGATCCAACTATAATAGCAAAGCTCGCGATACATCAAGATCGTACCAAATCAAGAACACGAGAGAGGGAGAGAGAGATAAAACACATAGATACGAGTACATATCCTCAGCCCCGAGGGTGAACTACTCCCTCCTCGTCATGGAGAGCGCCAGGATGATGAAGATGGCCACGGTGAGGGTTCCCCCTCGTGGTGCCAAACAGGTCCCGATTGGTTTTGGTGGCTCGAGGTTTTGGCGGCGGAACTCCCGATCTATCTTCTGTTCTGGAAGTTTTACGATACGTAGGTATATATGGGTGCAGGGGGTACGTCGGTGGAGCTTCGGGGGCCCCACGAGGCAGGGGGCGCGCCCCCCACCCTCGTGGCCAGCTCCCGTATCTTCTGACGTAGAGTCCAAGTCTATCCGGTGGCTTTCCTTCCAAAAATAACTTCTCCAGTTGATTTTGTTCCGTTTCGACTCCGTCTGATATTCCTTTTCCTCGAAACACTGAAATAGGCATAAACAAAGAATCTGGCTGGGCCTCCGGTTAATAGGTTAGTCCCAAAAATAATATAAAAGTGGATAATAAAGCCCAATATTGCCCAAAACAGTAGATAATATAGCATGGAGCAATCAAAAATTATAGATACGTTGGAGACGTATCAGGCCGCCAGGTGAAGGAGGAGGAGATGAAGGCCCGGGAGGACGCCATCAAGAACCGTGATGCTGAGCTGGGGGAGTTGGGGAAGATGCAGGCCGCCGAGCGCAGCCGGCTGGAAGAACTGGAGCGGAAGGTGAAGGCGAGGGAGGCCGATCTTGACGCCAAGGCGCGGGTCCTGGCCGAAGACCGCGTGGCCTTTGCCGATCTCGAGAAGAGGTATCGTGTGGCACTGAAGACGCTCTACGAGCACGGCTTGGAGATGCCGCTGACCACCGATAAGGACGGCCCCGCCCTGCTGCTTCCTCTCTTGGTGAAGGCACTTGAGGAAGTCGTGGATGGTGTCGGTCCCATGGCAGAGGCAGAAGCTCGCGTCCTGTCTTCAGCTGCATTGACTTGAGTCTTCAGCCATCTCCACCTTCGCGACCCCAGCACTTGTCTTGAGGAGCTGCTGGAGCATGTGGTTGATGATCACTCCGCAGTCGCCGCCACAGCCGTGCAAGGTCAGGTGGAGGCCCTGCTGAAGAAGTTCCGCGGATTTTCCTCCGCACCCTTGTCCGGCTATGACGCCGATCCTGCGGCCGGTGGTACAGGTGAAGACGACGTTACCCAAGGAGGAGCACCTTCTGCAGGTGATGACGGTGTTCAGGGGTGACCTGCGGCTACTCTCTTGTTTCGTTCCTGTAACATGCATCAGGCCTCGTGGAGGCGTTAAACTTTTCATCTGATATTGTGAGGACAATATGTTTTGTAATATTTGCTGCGAGATTTTGCCATTTCCTTCCTATTTGCTTTGTGTTCTGCACCGGCAGAGCCCGGCCCCGCGCATACCTCAACCGCCATTGGGCCGACCGAAGACCAGGACGGACCAAGGAGTGAGGGGCTACGTGACCAGTTAGGCTCCTGAGTCGTGATGCTCAGGAGTCCCCCTTGACGCGCAAACAGCTTATAGGGAGAGTACGCGAGGATAGATTAATCTTCTACGTCAGCAGAGCCTGGCCTAGCGCATACCTCAACCGCCATTGGGCCGACCGGAGACCAGGACGGACCAAGGAGTGAGGGTCTACGTGACCAGTTAGGCTCCTGAATGGCGATGCTCAGGAGTCCCCCTTGGCACGCAAACAATCTCCATACCTGCCCTCGCCGAGGCCTCGCGAGGGGCGTGCGACGACCATGTCTGGGAGACCTGGTTGGGTGGCGTGCGCTTGGGCATGACCCGAGCGCAGCCCCCAGGTCTAGGAGACCTGGTTGGGTGGCGTGCGCTTGGGCGTGACCCGCGCAGCCCCAGTGTCCGAGGAGACCTGGTTGGGTGGCGTCTTGGCAGGCGTGACCCGAGCGCAGCCCCCAGGTCCGGGAGACCTGGTTGGGTGGCGTACGCTTGGGCGTGACCCGAGTGCAACCCTCGTGTCCAGCCCCCTCGCGCGGCTCTCCCAACGGGAGGCATTGCAGTGAGGCCGGACACTGAGCTCTGGGGCTCCCTGAGGTTGGTACGACCATGAAGCCGCCCTCAGTTGTTTATCACCAGCGCGGAGCGTAGTGCTTCCACTTGTGCATGGGCATAGCCGCTCCTCGCAGTGTTGATGGCCAGCGCGAAGCATGGTGCTTCCACTTGTGCGTGGGAGGGGGCCCCCTCCAGGAGGAGCCCGCGGGGCGTGTACAGCCCCGCCCTGACACGTGGCTTGCACGACAGGGCTGCGAGGTGTATCTGGGCACCCATGAGCTAGCGCCGGAGTCACGAGGCCCTACCTCAAGGCGGGTTGTGACTGGTCTTGGGTCTTTGACGGCTGTGTGTTCCTGCGAGATGGTTAGGTGCAAGCGCTCTACATCCTCAGGTCCCGGCCCTCGAGCGAGCTCAGCCGCCGCTGGTATGCCAGGTCGCGATGCCGTGGTCAAGGCCAGGGGGTGAGGGCTGGAGAGCCAGTAAGAGCTCCTGAGTCGCGATGCTCAGGAGCCCCCCTTTTAACGCGCAAGCGAATTGCATGATGAAGGGACGTACCCGTGGTGGGTGGCAATCGAGCAGGTGATAATCATAGGCAGATTAAGCATGGAAGGCAAATTAGCTTGGGTAAACGCAGAAAGATACATGCCACTGGGTCAGGCCCGAGCGGCTTGGGGGATGATGCAGCCCGAGGGGCGCTCCCAGCAGGGTAAACTAAATACATAAGCAAAAGGGATACATGCCACAGGGACGGACTCACGCGGCCTGGGAATAATGCAGCCCAAGGGGCGCTCCCAGCTAAACGAACTTGGAAATTGTCACCTGGTTCTGTCGACGAAGGAGAGTTGGTGCAGCTGAAGGCGTGCCGCGAAGGGGTGGCTCCTCACGAGCCACCGGAGCCCTGAGCCTCGGGAGGCTGTGGGGGCCCAGGTGGTTCCCTGAGGACCATCTCCATCTCTGCCAGGACGGCGTGGTGCCTGGCCTCCTGAGCCGCGAGGACATGCCGCAGGTTGCGCTGATAGGTTGACGACACACTTGGCAGGCCGAAAGGCATGCGAACGTAGCTGTGTGGTGGACCCTCGCAACAGCCCACGCGCGAAGGCCAGAAAAGCTCCTGAGAAGCGGCCCTGTTGAGCCCTGGTACGTCGATGCAGACGCGCAGCTCGGCATCCTCGCCTGGATGGGGAGCTGCGCCTCGTGAGCGGCGGTCACCGCACATGGCCCTTGCGTCTTGCAGTTCTTGAGTGGTCTTGGTGATGAACTCCTGAGCGGTGGGCGCTCCTTGCCCTGTGTTCTCCTGAGGGAAACGAGCCGTGAAGCACGCCTCCAAGTGGTGCCCAAGCGCCTCCCTCTTGATGTTGGCAAGGTCTAAGGCCCTCTAGAAGAGAGCCCCTGAGCCCTGCTCGAGGAGGGCGCCGGGTGCGCCTTCCTATGCGATGGAGGGAGGCGCCTCTGGAGCGGGCGCTGATCCTGACGAGGTTCCAGTTACGACGCCATCCTCCTGAGGTCCGGCATGGCGCAACTGCTTCTTCTTCTTGGGGAGGGCCTCCGGAGGGCCCTCGCCTTTGCTGTCGGGGTCGTCGATTGCTGCAGCTTGGAAGGCACGCTCGAGGGAGCATACCGCATCTCCTTCTTCGCATGGGACCGTGATGATTCCGCCGCTTCCCGGCATCTTGAGGACGTTGTAGCCGTGGTGTGTGACCGCCATAAACTTGGCCAGGGCCGGATACCCAAGGATGGCGTTGTATGGCAGGCGGATGTGCGCGACGTCGAAGTCGATGAGCTCGGTGCGGTAGTTCTTGCGTTCCCCGAAGGTGACAGGGAGGCGGACCTGCCCTATCGGTGTGGTGGAACCGTCGGTCACTCCTGAGAAAGGCTTGGTAGGCTGAAGCTGCTCATATGGCACTTGGAGGTTGTCGAACGTGTCGAGGGACAGGACGTTGAGCCCTGCGCCATCGTCGATGAAGGTTTTGGTAAATTGCACGTTGCTGATGACTGGTGAACAAAGCATCGGGAGGGCGACAACAGTGGCCGCGCACTTGAGCTGATCTGCCGAGTTGAAGGTGATGGCGCACTGGGACCACCTGAGCGGGCGCGCGTGGCCTCGAGCTTGGGGAGGACTGCATTCACTTCATGAGCAAACTGTTTGAAGATGCGCTACGAGGCTGGGGCCTGGGCTCCGCCCAAGATACAGGCGATAGCGCGTGGCTCCTGGAAGCCCCCAACCCCCTCGTCTTGATGGTGGTCGTCGTTCCTTTTTGGCGGTGGCGGCAGCGGGGGAAAACCGGCATTGCCCTGAGGTCGATCCTCACGAGGCTGGTCTCTCCAGGCGCCCTCGCAAGGATGATCCTGCCAGCGGTCCTCGTGAGGACGGTCGCACCACTCCTGGCGCGGGCCGCGGTTGTCCCAGCGTCCGCCTCCACATCCTCCTCCTCGGTCGTAGCCTCGGTCGCTGCGCTCGGGGCGTCGAACGAAGCGTCCCTCACGAATGGCTCTGAGCTCTTGACAGTCACTGGTGTTGTGGGTGTTCAGGTTGTGGAAGGCGCAGAACGGTTGACTGTTCTTGAACGAATCGGGCTGGTCCCTGCCTCTCTTAGTGTCCGGCTCCGCTGCGAGCACGGCTGCTTCCTTGTGCTTCACGTCCTTGGCCTTGGCCTTCTTCTCCTCTGCGCCTGCAGCTGGCACCTCGAGGAGGGAGAGGCGCCCCTCCTCAGCTCTTGCGCACTTGGTCGCCAGGTTGAACAGCTCCTGAGATGTGCACAACTCCTCATGGATAGCAAGCTCTTCCTTCATCTTGATGGCGCAGACGCCGTCAGAGAACGCGGAGATGATGGCCTCGTCCGTGACCTTGGGGATCTTGAGGCGAGTGTTGTTGAAGCATTGGATGTACTTCTGGAGGGTCTCTCCTGATTGTTGCTTGATGCGGCGCAGGTCACCCGCGGCCGGCGGCGGTCGCGAGTGCCCTGGAAGTTGGCGACGAAGTGGTCGCGCATCTCGTCCCAGGAGGAGATCGAGTCTTGCGGCAGGTTCAGGAGCCACAAACGGGCACCGTCCTTGAGAGCCATAGGAAACCAGTTCACCATGACTTTCTCGTTGCCGTTGGCCGCCTAGATGCTCAGCTCGTAGAGCTGCAGGAACTCCGCGGGGTCGAGGGTGCCATCGTAGCGAGGAGGCAGATCCGGAGTGAACTTGCCCGGCCAGATGACGCTACGCAGCTTGGGGGTGAAAGCGCGGCAGCCGGCCGTGGTTGCCGGGGCCTGATACTTCTCCGTCGTATCTACTTTTCCAAACACTATTGCCCTTGTTTTGGACTCTAACTTGCATGATTTGAATGAAACTAACCCGGACTGACGTTGTTTTCAGCAGACTTTCCATGGTGTTATTTATGTGCAGAAACAAAAGTTCTTGGAATGACCTGAAACTCCACGTATCGTCTAGTTAATAATAATAAAATATCCTCGCCAAAGATGAAGACCAGGGGGGCCACACCCTATCCACGAGGGTGGGGGCGCCCCCCTACCTCGTGGGCCCCCTGGAGCTCCTCCGACGC
Organism: Aegilops bicornis; assembly: GCA_021605145.1. Taxonomy (NCBI): domain Eukaryota; kingdom Viridiplantae; phylum Streptophyta; class Magnoliopsida; order Poales; family Poaceae; genus Aegilops; species Aegilops bicornis. The sequence goes on from CM038669.1 coordinate 179,367,318, forward strand.
CAACTCCAACTCTATATATTTGCTTTCGGGGAGAAAAAATCAAGGAGAAGAAATCATCGCATTTTACGATACGGAGCCGCCGCCAAGCCCTAAAACCTCTCGGGAGGGCTAATCTGGTGTCTGTTCGGGGCTCCGGAGAGGGGGATTCGTCGATGTCGTCATCATCAACCATCCTCCATCACCAATTTCATGATGCTCACCGCCGTGCGTGAGTAATTCCATCATAGGCTTGCCGGGCGGTGATGGGTTGGATGGGATCTATCATGTAATCGAGTTAGTTTTGTTAGGGTTTGATCCCTAGTATCCACTATGTTATGAGATTGATGTTGCTATGACTTTGCTATGCTTAATGCTTGTCACTAGGGCCCGAAAGTGCCATGATTTCAGATCTGAACTTATTATGTTTTCATGAATATATGTGAGTTCTTGATCCTATCTTGCAAGTCTATAGTCACCTACTATGTGTTATGATCCGGCAACCCTAAAGTGACAATAATTGGGACCACTCCCGGTGATGACCATAGTTTGAGGAGTTCATGTATTCACTATGTGCTAATGCTTTGTTCCGGTTCTCTATTAAAAGGAGGCCTTAATATCCCTTAGTTTCCGTTAGGACCCCACTGCCACGGGAGGGTAGGACAAAAGATGTCATGCAAGTTCTTTTCCATAAGCATGTATGACTATATTTGGAATACATGCCTACATTACATTGATGAATTGGAGCTAGTTCTATGTCACCCTATGTTATGACTATTACATGATGAACCACATATAATTATCCATCACCGATCCAATGCCTATGAGCTTTTCCATATACTGGTTCTCGCTTATTTACTTTCCCGTTGCTATTGTTACAATCACTACAAAACACCAAAAATATTACTTTTGCTTCTGTTACTTTTGTTACCGTTACCACTACTATCATATTACTTTGCTACTAAATACTTTGCTGCAGATATTAAGTTATCCAGGTGTGGTTGAATTGACAACTCAGCTGCTAATACTTGAGAATATTCTTTGGCTCCCTTTGTGTCGAATCAATAAATTTGGGTTGAATACTCTACCCTCGAAAACTGTTGCGATCCCCTACACTTGTAGGTTATCAAGACTATTTTCTGGTGCCGTTGCCGGGGAGCATAGCTCTATTCTTTGAGTCACTTGGGATTTATATCTGCTAGACACTATGAAGAACTTGGAAGGCGCTAAGACAACAATTTATCCCTCAACTACGAGGAAAGGTAAGGAACTGCCAGCTAGCTCTGCACTTGATTCACCTTCTGTTTTGAGTAAGCTTGCGACACCTAAACCTGCTTCTGCTATTCGTTCTGATATGTCGCATGTTATTGATGATGCCACTTCCGCTATGCATGATACTTATGATGAAACTACTTCTATGCTTGATACTACTGTGCCCCTTAGTGAATTTCTTGATGAACAAATTGCTAGGGCTAGAGAGAAAGAAGTTATTGAAACTGATTATAATGATGAAAGTGATGATGAAGATAGGCCTGTTATTCCTGAGGGTTATGTTTTTGATATGGAAGCTTTTGCAGCTATTTTAGCTTGCAAAGATAGATATGAACTCAAGAGGTTATTAGCTGAATGGAATAAGCAATCTCTTAAAGATAAGATGAGGCCTGACCCTGCTTTTGCTACTTCACCTATTTGTGTTGCCGATAAGGATTATGAATTCTTTGTTGATCCTGATATAATTACTTTGGTTGAATCTGATCCTTTTCATGGCTATGAATCTGAAACTGTTGTGGCACATCTTACTAAATTAAATGATATAGCCACCCTGTTCACTAATGATGAGAGATCTCGCTACTTTTATATCCTTAAAATATTTCCGTTCTCATTAAAGGGTGATGCTAAGATATGATTTAATTCTCTTGATCCTGGTTGTGTGCATAGTCCCCAGGATATGATTTATTACTTCTCTGCTAAATATTTCCCTGCTCATAAGAAACAAGCTACTTTAAAGGAAATATACAACTTTTTGCAAATTGAAGAAGAGAGTCTCCCACAAGTTACTTAATGCTTTGCCTGATCATCCTCTTAAGAAAAATGAAATACTTGATATCTTTTATAATGGACTAACCGATGCTTCCAGAGATTACCTGGATAGTTGTGCCGGGTTCCGTTTCGTGAAAGAACACCGGATGAAGCTGAAATTCTATTGAATAATATGTTGACAAATGAAAATAATTGGGCACTTCTGAGCCAGCTCACTGCTCCAATTCGAGCCTATTCCTAAACCAACTCCGAAGAAGAGAGGTGTTCTATTTCTCGATCTGAAGATATGCAAGAGGCAAAGAAATCTATGAAAGAAAAAGGTATTAAAGCTGAAGATGTTAAGAATTTACCTCCTATTGAAGAAATACATGGTCTTAATTTACCGCCTGTTGAAGAAACATATGATCTTAATTCATTACCTATTGAAGAACCTCATGGTCTTGATAACCCGACACAGGTAGTAAAGGTAAATTCTCTTTATAGATATGATAGAGCTGAAATCCTTCCTACTAAAATTGCTAGACAATGCTTGGATGAGTTTGATAACTTTATGTTTAAGCAAGAAGATTTCAATGCTTATTTTGGTAGACAATTAAAACAAAATGCTTATATGATTAAACACTTGACTGATTATATGGCTAATATTATAGGTGAACTTAAACTTGTTAGCAAACATGCTTCTATGGTTACCACTCAAGTAGAACAAGTACTTAAAGCTCAAAATGATTTGCTTAATGAAATGAATAGGAAGAAAAATGATTATGCTGTTAGAGTGGCTACTAGAACTGGTAGAATGACTCAGGAACCTTTGTATCCCTGAAGGCCACCCTAAGAGAATTGAGCAAGATTCTCAGAGAAATAATATTGATGTACCTAGTTCTTCTAAAAGGAAGAAAAAGAAAAATGATAGGACTTTGCAAACTTCTAGTGAACCTATTGCTGAATCACCTGAGAATCCCAATGATATCTCCATGTCTGATGCTGAAACACAACCTGGTAATGAACATGAACCTAGTGAAAATGTTAATGATGATGTTCATGATGATGCTCAACCTAGTAATGTTAATGATGTAGAAGTTGAACCTGCTGTTGATCTTGATAACCCACAACCAAAGAATCAACGTTATGATAAGAGAGACTTTGTTGCTAGGAAACATGGTAAAGAAAGAGAACCATGGGTTCAGAAACCCATGCCCTTTCCTCCCAAACCATCCAAGAAAAAGGTTGATGAGGATTTTGAGCGCTTTGCTGAAATAATTAGACCTATCTTTTTGCGTATGCGATTGAATGATATGCTCAAAATGAATCCTTATGCTAAGTACATGAAAGATATTGTTACTAATAAAAGAAAGATACCGGAAGCTGAAATTTCCACCATGCTTGCTAATTATATTTTTAAGGGTGGAATACCAAAGAAACTTGGAGATCTAGGAGTACCTACTATACCATGCTCCATTAAAAGAAACTATGTTAAAACTGCTTTATGTGATCTTGGAGCTGGTGTTAGTGTTATGCCTCTCTCTTTATATCATGGACTTGATTTGAATAAGTTGACACCTACTAAAATATCGTTGCAAATGGTTGATAAATCAACTGCTATACATGTCGGTATTTGTGAGGATGTGCCTGTTGTGGTTGCAAATGTTACTATTTTAACGGACTTTGTTATTCTTGATATTCCCGAGGACGATAGTATGTCTATTATTCTTGGAAGACCCTTTTTGAATACTGCAGGTGCTGTTATTGATTGCAACAAAGGCAATGTCACTTTTCATGTTAATGGTAATGAGCATACGGTACACTTTCCGAGAAAACAACCTCAAGTTCATAGTATCAATTCTATTGGAAAAATTCCATCGATTATTTTTGGAGGTTTTGAATTTCCTCTTCCTACTGTCAAGAAGAAATATGATATTCTTATTATTGGGGATGTGCATATCTCCGTTGAGGTAACATAGTGTTATTCGAAATTTCTCCGGTTCCATGTTATTCGGAATGAGTTTGTTAACAAGACCTGATCAACCTTGTTAGTGGATTCCTTTTGGTGAGCATGAGATGGATGAAACTAGAAGGCACAACCTTCTGTACCCCCTCTCTACTTTCTGTTATTTAGTTGAAATAAAGTAAAATTAGTATTTTTCTGTCTGTTTTCTGATTTATCTGTGCAATATAAAAATACCCTGAAAATAAAAGTCCTCCAAATGCCATGCCAATTTAATATGATTTTTTCTAGAATATTTGAGGATTTATGGAACTGAAAACACTGCGGGGGGAGCTGCCACCTGGCCACGAGGGTGGAGGGCGCGCCCCCTGCCTCGTGGGCCCATGGTGGCCCTCCTCCACTTATTCCTGCACCCATCCTCTTCTTCTTCCTCCCACAAACACGAATATCCAGCTCAAGCACGAGTTCTAGCTAACTTTGCTGCAATTTTTGATCTCCTTGCTCAAAGCACCTCTCACAAAACTGCTTGGGGAGATTGTTCCTTGGTATGTGACTCCTCCATTGGTCCAATTAGTTTTTGTTCTAGTGCTTTATTCATTGTAAATTTTTGCTGCATAGGTGACCATGTTCTTGAGCTTGCATGTCAAATTTATATGGTTCCAAGTAGTTCTAATGCTTGATACTACTCTAGGCACTTGTAGGAGTAGTTACTATCAATTTTGTTGAGCTTGGCTCACTTCTGTTTGAAGTTACTAAAAATTTTAGAATATTTCAAAAAATGATGAAGAGACTTTTAAGGGGCTCATCGAGTCGAAGCTCGAAGGAAAAGCAAAATGAAGAAGCACAGAGGCCCAAATATAATTTTCCTCGTACCGCGGAGGTCCGGTCGTGCGAATGGCCTTTCAATGACTTCTTGAGACAAGCCGGGATTTATGAGGATTTTTATTCATCGGCTGAGGATGCTGGCCTCATCGACTTCCTCCGCGACCAACGTCATCAGTATCTCTTACTCACTAATACTTTTGTGCAAAACTTCTACTATTTTCCTAAGGAATCACCTCCTTCAGTAGAGTTTCATTTATATGATATTGTTGAGAAAATGCCATTAGGTGAATTTTGCAAGGTTTGCAAAATACCCTTTGAGGGTACCTTAGATGAACCACACCGTAAAGATGTGGAAGAATTTATTGACACCATCACTGTGGGGGAAACCAGGAAGGTTTCCGATGCAAGAATCACTAGCATACATTTTCCTGTCTTACGCTACTTTGCTTTATTTGCTAGTCGTTGCTTGATTGGTCGCGGAAACCGTGGAAACCTTAGTGTTCCTGATATTATAATTTTGTTCCATGGTTTATACCGCGATAACACTGTTAGTATGGGCGGAATTATTGCCAAACGGTTAAGTTTGAACCGTACTAAGGGCCCCATCTTTGGAGGTATTTATGCTTCATGCCTAGCTGCACATTTTAACATACCCATTAGGCTTTATGAGAAAGAAGAAAAATTGTTGCCCAGTGCTTATTTAGATTATAAGAGTATGCTAGCGCATGACTTTATTGTTAAGGGCAAGGAAGGGGAGCTTAAATACAAATTATTCTTTAATAAACATCATCCTGAGACTATTACTTTGCCTACTCCTTCTTTGTTTAATTTGTCTGAAGGTCCTTATCGCGTTCTGTGGGCGGCTATTCAAGCCTACCGGAACCCTACACCAGCCCCGGAGTCAGAACCACAATATGAGCCTCCATGACAGTTTTTTTACTCTTGGGATCCGGAGGTGGCTGCCAGCCAGTGGCAGTCAGAGTCCTCTTCATCACAGTACGAACCCAGGTACACCTACGGATATCCGCCAGGCCATCCATGGCAATGAACCAACTTAGGCCAAAAGCCTAAGCTTGGGGGAGTACGTATTTCCCACTAACATTACATTTATTGTTCACACACTCATTGCTAGATGTCGGTGCTCATACTCTTTCACTGTAATATCCATGGTAGTTTATTTTCTTTTTCCTGCTTTCTTCTTGTGTGTTTGTTAAACCTTAAGGAAAACCAAAAAAATTAGTAGTAGTTTACTTTTCTTGCTGTTGTAGTAATAATTAAAAAGAAAACCCAAAAATATTTCCTGTTCTTCTTTTGCTTGTTGGGAGCTTTCCCGTGTAAATAGTTTTATTTTCTTTTCTTTTCTTTGGGGGTCGATAGGAGAAGACCATGATTAAATTGTTGAAGTGGCTCTTATATGCATTATTGTTGATTTAACCAAGAGCCCATATTGCCTTGTCTTCTCCTGTTTATTGAATGCTCGTAGATTCCAAAGCTTAGTCCAATGCACGTGCACTCTTATTATTATTCACTTCGCTCGGTCGCAAGTGAAAGGCAATTATGATGATATATGATGGACTGACTGAGATGAGAAAAGCTGGTATGAACTCGACCTCTCTTGTTTTTGTAAATATGATGAGTTCATCGTTCCTGATTCAGCTTATTATGAATAAACATGTTTGCAATTACAATTAGAGATCATAGTTGCTTGTGCCATGCTTGATTAGCTATGAGTTATAATGGTTTACCTTGCATGCCAACATGCTATTAAAATGGTTGTGATGTGGTATAGTGGGGTGGTATACTCCTTTGAATGATTTAAGTGACTTGACTTGGCACATGTTCACGCATGTAGTTGAAACAAATCAACATAGCCTTCACGATATTTATGTTCATGGTGGATTATATCCTACTCATGCTTGCATCCAATGTTTATTAATTTTAATGCATGTTCATGACTGTTGTCGCTCTCTAGTTGGTCGCTTCCCAGTCTTTTTCTAGCCTTCACTTGTACTAAGCGGGAATACTGCTTGTGCATCCAATCCCTTAAACCCCAAAGTTATTCCATATGAGTCCACTATACCTCCTATATGCGGTATCTACCTGCCGTTCCAAGTAAATTTGTATGTGCCAAACTCTAAACCTTCAAATAAACATTCTGTTTTGTATGCTCGAATAGCTCATGTATCAACTAGCGCTGCCCTTATCTTCCATGTTAGGCGGGTTATTCCGCTCATCACTCATGAGGAAATGGCTGGTCACCGGGATGCCCACTCCCATGCTTTATGCAAACTAAATCAAAATTAATTGCAAACAAAACTCCCCCTGGGACTGTTGCTAGTTGGAGACACTCGTTGTTTCGAGCAAGTCATGGATTGATGCTTGTTGGTGGAGGGGAGTATAAACTTTACCATTCTGTTTGGGAACCGCCTATAATGTGTGTAGCATGGAAGATATCGCCATATCTTAGTTGTTATGTTGACAATGAAAGTATGCCGCTCAAAATATTATTTATCTCTATTTCAAAACCGAGCTCTGGCACCTCTACAAATCCCTGCTTCCCTCTGCGAAGGGCCTATCTATTTACTTTCATGTTGAGTCATCACCCTCTTATTAAAAAGCACTAGCTGGAGAGCACAGCTGTCATTTGCATTCATTACTGTTAATTTATATTGGGTATGACTATGATTGGATCTCTTTTACCATGAATTACAATGTCTAGTCAGTCCTTGATCTTTAAAGGTGCTCTGCATTTATGTTTTGCGGTCTCAGAAAGGGCTAGCGAGATACCATCTTGTTATATTATATCATGATTGTTTTGAGAAAGTGTTGTCATCCGAGATTTATTATTATGACTCGCTAGTTGATTATGCTATTGATATGAGTAAACATGAGACCTGTGAGTTATTGCAAATGTGGTTAGTCATAATATTTGCTGAAAACTTGAATGCTGGCTTTACGTATTTACAACGACAAGAACAAACAGAGTGTAAAAGTTTTTCTTTATCACTTTCAGTTTATCAACTGAATTGCTTGAGGACAAGCAAAGGTTTAAGCTTGGGGGAGTTGATACGTCTCCGTCGTATCTACTTTTCCAAACACTTTTGCCCTTGTTCTGGACTCTAACTTGCATGATTTGAATGAAACTAACCCGGACTGACGCTGTTTTCAGCAGAATTGCCATGGTGTTATTTATGCGTAGAAACAAAAGTTCTCGGAATGACCTGAAACTCCACGGAACGTCTAGTTCAAAATAATAAAAAATCCTCGCCAAAGATGAAGACCAGGGGGCCCACACCCTGTCCACGATGGTGGGGGGCGAGCCCCCTACCTCGTGGGCCCCTGGAGCTCCTCCGACGCCAACTCCAACTCTATATATTTTCTTTCGGGGAGAAAAAATCAAGGAGAAGAAACCATCGCATTTTATGATATGGAGCCGCCGCCAAGCCCTAAAATCTCTCGGGAGGGCTGATCTGGAGTCCGTTCGGGGCTCTGGAGAGGGGGATTCGTCGCCGTCGTCATCATCAACCATCCCCCATCACCAATTTCATGATGCTCACCGCCGTGCATGAGTAATTCCATCGTAGGCTTGCTGGACGGTGATGGGTTGGATGAGATCTATCATGTAATCGAGTTAGTTTTGTTATGGTTTGATCCCTAGTATCCACTATGTTCTGAGATTGATGTTGCTATGACTTTGCTATGCTTAATGCTTGTCACTAGGGCCCGAGTGCCATGATTTCAGATCTGAACCTATTATGTTTTCATGAATATATGTGAGTTCTTGATCCTATCTTGCAAGTCTATAGTCACCTACTATGTGTTATGATCCAAAGAACCCGAAGTGACAATAATCGGGACCACTCCGGTGATGACCATAGTTTGAGGAGTTCATGTATTCACTATGTGCTAATGCTTTGTTCCGGTTCTCTATTAAAAGGAGGCCTTAATATCCCTTAGTTTCCGTTAGGACCCAGCTTTATGGCGACCGGACCTCAAACAGTCGACCTCGTGCATCGATGTCATCCTGGATCGATAATCTTGACACGCATACGATTACTCGAAGGATATATAACAGAGTAGCAATCACACACTTATTACATCGAATGTCTCAAAAGAGAACTTATTACAATAAATATGGCTGAAGGCCATCTAATAACGATAACAGCAGAAGGCTTGGAAGATAAGCGAGTCCATCAACTCCAACGACATCACTGAGTATAGAACCACGACCTAAGGCACCTTACTCGTCGTTCAAACGCTCGCAACATGAACGTTGCAGCCCGAAACGGGTCAAGACATGGAATATGCCGCAAAGTAACACATAGAGAGTAATATGAAAGAGTAATGCTATACTACATGCATATGGCTGGTGGAAAGCTCTATGGTTACAGCTTATGTAAAGCCAAATTTTCCCTACTGCAAAGGAATAAATTTTATTTAACTATCATGGTGGTTGTTAAACATTGAGAATGGTTGACAGCATTCTCAATCCCAATTAAGCATCATTATTTAACCCAACAATATTAATTAAAGTAACATGATGAGATTCACATGATAATCCAAATACTAGATACTCAAGATGTCCATAACCGGGGACACGGCTAACCATGATTAGTTTGATACACTCTGCAGAGGTTTGTGCACTTTTCCCCACAAGACTCGATCTCCTCCGTTGGGATTCTCACACTACAAGGTGTTTGAGAAACGGATGACCGAGACATAGTCTTTCAGAAGCACTAGCACCTTACGAACGGGTAGACAGTTACACCTACATCCCTCTACATCTGCTAGTCTACCACTGTAGGAGTTCGCACGACTTAATCAACTATGCTAGAGCCAATAGTAGCTTGTGGCTGCACACGGAAGTTTCTAGCATGAATAATCTCATGATCCCTTTGAGCCTGGGTGGCGGTCCAAAAAAACAGGCAATCTCGAATACCCAGGTACCTCAATCCACCCAGATGTGTGTTTAAGTTGCCACCTTAAATAACCCATTAAATAACAATCTCACATCTGTCATGGATACACTCACCCAATCCACGTCTACTAGCATAGCCTGGCATAATAAGCAAACGTAGAAGTAACTCCCAAGGGTTTGATAATAAAACGGGTAATAGGTACTACCTCATCTACTTCCCAAAACCCACAATTTAATTAGATCCTAATCATGCAATGTTTGAGGATTGATCTAATGCATAAAAACTGGGTATGAAAAGGGATATGATCAAAGTGTTACTTGCCTTGCTGATGATCCGTGAAACCTAGCGATTCGAAGTAGCAAGCGGCACACTCTGAGTACTCTATCACAAATAAACAAGCATACAATAAGTACTCATCAAATGCACAGGTAAAACACAAATAAAAGATCTAACCAGAAAGTTCAACTTAAGAACTCCGGTTTCCAAAAAAATAATCAAATCGAACGAAGCAACGAAAGTCAAACGGCGAAAGAAACAAGCTTCGTTTACTAATCTGGACCTAAGTCAAATTTTACAGAGGCAAAAACTTGTTTGAGTTGATTAATCGGAAAGAGGGTTTCGAGACGAAAATCTAGGCGCTTGAATCGCCTGATTCCGATAAACGAGCGAAAAGTTAAACTAAAACAAAATTCGGATCAGAAATCGCGATCAGAAATAATCGCGGAAAAATCCGAGAAAAAGGAAAACGACGAACAGCTTAACGAACGGACGTTCGTTAACTGTAACTAAACGGTGAACGCGTTCGTTAAAACGAACGAACGAGAGAACCGATCTAAAATAAAAATAAACCGATCTAAACCGAAAGAAAAAAAAATAAACCGATCTAAAATAAAAAGACGAATCTAGGGTTTTTTTTTAAAAATCGGATTGGTTTTTTTCTCAGAAAACCGGGGCGGCGGGGCGGCTACCTCGGCTCGGCTCCGGGATTCCGTGAGGCTCGGCGGCGGCGGGCGGCCGCGGGAGGCGGGCGGTCATGTGACGGGTGAGAGGGCGGCGGCGGCTATTTAAGGAGGGGGGCGGCCATGGCTTGGGGGAGGGGGCGATGGCGAGGCGGCTCGAGATCGGACTCCCGAGTCCGGCGGCGACACGGCGGCGAGGCGGTGGCGCTGGCGAAGGCCGGCCCGTCTCGGTTGGGCCTTGGCCCAGTCGGGCTCCCGCGAGTTTTTTTAAACAATTCCGCCGAAACTTAGAAAAATTCTAGAAAATAAAATAAAATTCTAAAAATGCCAAAATAAATTTTCACCGCCTAAAAAAAATATTTAGAACGAGGTGAACATTTTCTTGGGACCTAAAATGCAGTTTTGAAAACATGCAATTTTTCCTAAATTCAAATAGAATAGCGATAAACTCCAAATAAAATCTTATTTGATTTTTTTATAAAACCTTCAATATTTCTTTATTTTGGGAAAGTCATTTTATTCCCTCTCTCATATTTTTATAATACAAATAATTGAAGATAAAATAAATAAAATCAAATGATCCTATTTTTCGGAATTTGAGAAAACTCAAATAAGAAAATAACGAAATCTCCAACTCTCTCTGTGGGTCCTCGAGTTGCGTGAAATTTCTAGGATCAAGCCAAAATGCAATAAAATATGATATGCAAATGATGATCTATGTATAACATTCCAAATTGAAAATTTGGGATGTTACAGCTGCCACGGGAGGGTAGGACAAAAGATCTCATGCAAGTTCTTTTCCGTAAGCATGTATGACTATATTCGGAATACATGCCTACATTACATTGATGAATTGGAGCTAGTTCTATGTCACCCTATGTTATGACTGTTACATGTTGAACCGCATCCGGCATAATTATCCATCACCGATCCAATGCCTACGAGCTTTTCCATATACTGGTTCTCGCTTATTTACTTTCCCGTTGCTATTGTTACAATCACTACAAAACACCAAAAATATTACTTTTGCTTCTGTTACTTTGCTGCAGATATTAAGTTATCCAGCTGTGGTTGAATTGACAACTCAGCTGCTAATACTTGAGAATATTCTTTGGTTCCCCTTGTGTCGAATCAACAAATTTGGGTTGAATACTCTACCCTCGAAAACTGTTGCGATCCCCTATACTTGTGGGTTATCAGGGCCCGTTTCGGAGGTGGAGCTTGGTCTTGATGAGGCCAATGTCGCCACCGCTGGTAGCGCTGATCTTGGCGAGGCGGCGCTGGGAGCGCAGTGCAGCTTCACGCAGCCGAGGAATTTCTTGGCAGCTTCTCTCTTGGCTGGCACTTTGGGCGTGGTGGATCGTCTTGGTGGGGCGCCTTTGGCGCCAAGGCACCATCTTGGGGCAGAGGTGGTGGAGGCTCTCCATGAGCCACGTCGCCCCGTGGCTGGCGGAGGGCGAGACAGAGAGAGGGACGGCGCCGGGGAGCCCCCTGCGGTGCGGGCGAGCTCGGTGACGCGGTCGAGACAGAGAGAGGTCGTCGACCGGGCGGTAGCGCAGGAGCTCGTTCGCCATGAGGAGCACGGCCTACGTGTCCATGGGAGCGCGACATGCGTGGGAGGAGGAACCAGTCGGGGTCAGCGATGGTGTGGCGGTGCGGCCGTCCTGCCGCACCGAGGGGTGCAGCGAGGACCCTTGCTGCTCGTTCCCCGCTGGGTCGGTGGCGGCGTTGACGGCAGGCGACGGGGAACGACGAGGTGGCCCGACAGCGGGAGCCGTCTAAGCAACGCGGGCAGTGAGGGTAGCCCGATGCTCAGCTCGAGCGCGGCGAGCGTCCGCCATGGAGACGACGGAGCGACGGAGCGCCGATCAACGGAAGGTAAGCTACGGCGCACCCCTACCTGGCGCGCCAAATGTAGGATCTGGGGTTCCGGCAAAACCCTTAAGGTTCGAACTCTGGGGTGCGCGCGAAGTTCTTTCCCTCCTACCAATCTACGCCCTAGCTCGCTAAGATCTTGCGGACGAACTCGACAAACTAGCAACACAAAGACACAAGATTTATACTGGTTCGGGCCAACGTTGTGGTGTAATACCCTACTCCAGTGTGGTGGTGGTGGATTGCCTCTTGGGCTGATGAAGAACAGTACAAGGGGAAGAACGACCTCCTGAGGTTGGGGTGTTCTTGTGTTTGGTGTGTGGCTAAGGGTTGGCTCTCAATCATATCAGATCAAGCTGCTTCCTCTGGTGGTGGCTAGTCCTATTTATAGTGGCCCTGGTGCTCTTCCCAAATATTGAGCGGGAAGGGAGCCAACAACGGCGGCCAATTTGAGAGGGGACAGCTAGTACAAGCTATCCTGACAAAAGCGGTCTTCGCCTGCGAAAGGGCTCTCATGATGACGCCGTCTTGGGCTCCATGGTGACCTCCGTCCTGCTGGCCTGCTGGTCTTGGTCTCGTTGCACGGATATGGAAACCTTTGCTTGATGCCTTGGTACTCCGCGCCTGTGCTTGCTCCCTTGGCACCAAAGAGGAAACAAGGACGCTGCACGCTGGCGCCCGCCTGGCGCCCTCCTGGTGTCGATCGTCATGGCTCACATCACGAGAGCCTCGCGAGGTTTGCCCCACCTTGATATCTCCGCTCCTCGCAAGGCAACCTAGAGAGGCCGCTCCTGAGGAGGTCTTGCGTCATCCGCCTTGCGAGGCTTGGCCCCTCGCGAGGGTCTTGAATGCCTTGTTGATGAAGATGGGCCGTACAGGCCCGCTAGCACAGCCAAGCCGTGGGCCGCAGGCAGGCAAGTCTGGGGAACCCCGTTTCCAGAACGCCGACACCATCGTTGTCCTTCTTTTTGGGCGTATCCACCATGTACACGACGTATGTAGAAGTGGTCGTCCAACGCCCAGTGATGGGTGGGTTTTGGCCTGATTCGGCTCCGGCATCGTCGTCCATGTCGTCGATGTCTTCAGAGGCATAGTCTAGCATGTCGGTTAGGTCCTCGATAGTGACTATCAAGTGGGTGGTGGGTGGGACATTAAATTCCCTACTCTCAGCCCCTAGTTCGGGCTGGGCATAGTTCAGAAGTGATACTTCTGTGATGGCGAGAGATCGCATTAAGTACAGAGCCTCGTTTAGGAGTGAAAGCTGGACGGGTGACTGAGGAACTATTGAGTTGGGCCTGGTAAACGCCACTTGTCTGTGCTCAATGGATGAAGACCTCGAGAGTTCAGAGTTGACCTCCAGAGATGAGTCCGGTTTCCTGATGACAGAGAGAGTCCTGTTTGACTCCGGGCCCGTTGATAACATGGCCACCTTTGGGTTTCCGGTTGGGAACTCCGTAACAGGATAGAGTCCGGTGGGGCTTAGCCTCCCGTCTTCGGATAGAGTGGTCCGCTCTGGATCTAAGGCCAAGGCAGGAACGAGAGTTGATCCTTGAACGGAGCCTGGTGGTGGATTCGACGGGCTTCCTTCATGTAGATGAGGAGCGGCGGCCGAGGCCGAGAACCCTTCGAAGATCAAGTCTCCTCGAATATCAGCAATGTAATTCAGGCTTCCGAATCTGGTCTGGTAACCAGGGGCGTAGCTGTTGACCTGCTCGAGGTGACCAGTTGAATTGGCACGCAGAGCGAAGCCACCAAACACAAAAAGTTGACCAGGGAGAAAGGTCTCCCCAAAAACAGCGTTGTCGTCGATGACAAGCTGAGCCATTGATCCTTTTGTTGACGACATAGTGGAACTCTCAATGAAAGAACCAATGTCGGTATCAAAACCGGCCGATTTCGGGTATGGGGTCCCAAACTATGCATCTGAGGATCGAGGGGAACAAGGGACAGGTGGGACACAATGTTTACCCAGGTTCAGGCCCTCTTAATGGAGGTAAAACCCTACGTCCCGCTTGATTGTATTCGATGAGTATAGGGGTTACAAGAATTGATCTACCTCGAGATCGTAATGGCTAAACCCCAGCTGTCTAGCCTATGAGAATTCTCATAGCCTCTACGGACTAAACCCTCCGGTTTATATACACACCAGCGGGACCTAGGGTTGTACAAAGCCGGTTCGTGGGGGGAGGAAATAACATATCCGGACACCAATCTTGCCATCCACGCATAGGGGAGTCCTACCCGAACACGGGGGGAAAGTCTTATGCTTGTATCTTCTTCGGCCCATCAGTCTGGCCCGTATCGATAGCCCGGACACCCGAGGACCCCCTAATCCAGGACTCCCTCACACCTCGAGTATCATGGACAATAGCATTGTTGCAAGGCAAAGCAGAAGAAGGGCCTACAACCTCAAGAGGGCTAACTTGATTCTCAATAGGAGCATCAGGTAAATAGTCAGTAGCAACAGGCAGCTCCTCATCTGCAGGAGGGATCACAACACGCGACGGCACTTCAACCACCACCGGGGGGGATGAAAGTGCAAGTTATCAACCATAAGGGGGGTTGAATGGGAGATTTTTACAAATTCATCAAAGGAATAGGTACTTGACGAATATCAGAGTTTTGGTACATGGAGATTGCAACTAATCTTGGGAACCTAGTGGCAAGTTGGTACAGTCCTAACCACACGTCTAACCAAAAGACGATGGAGTAACCGTTCCCAATATAATGTACCACCCCCACATGAAGTAGATGCTGATTTTCACAATTGCTTTCCAAAATTGGGATCCATTTCTATACGAGGCAGCTGAGACTAGAGCATGTTGGAGGTATTTATGCTTGATGATGTCTAACCATAGTCCATCTTGACCCGTCAACATTTTCCACGCCCACATGGCCATTAGACACCAATTCATGTGCTTGGTATTCAAGATCCCGAGGCCCCCAACCTCTTGTGGAGCACATATTGCACTCCAATGAACCATGTGGTATTTTTTGCTTTCCAAGTTCTTTACCCCAAACAAACCTGGATCTAGCAATATCAAATTTAGGATGAACCCCATCTTGAAGCAAGAAAAAGCTCATGATAAACATGGGGAGGCTAGAGAGACATGCATTGATCAATGTGAAAGTGCTAGTTATCGACTAGAGGGGGGTGAATAGGAGATTTTTATGGAAGTCTTCAAAACATGGAAGTTTCGAAGACAAACAATAGAAATGACCCTATTGATATGCAGCGGAAGGTAAACTACACTAAGCAAGCCATAGTCAAGTATGCAATGCAGTGAAGGTACGGAGACTAATACCAGCTAGGTAATAAGGATCAGGATGGAAGATGGTATGAAGCCAAACAACGATAGTAGTCAAACAGTGAAGACAAATAGGTAAAGAGAACAGGCAATGACTTCACAAAGACAAACTCTAACTAAAGAGAGGGAGAGGATAGAACCAGTCACTTGTTCAGGACACAAGATTTGTTGGACCAGTTCCAGTTGCTGTGACAACTGTACATCTGGTTGGGGAGGCTGAGATTCAACTCAGATTACCGCGTCTTCACCTTATTCCCCTTGAGCTAAGGACACCCAGTCCTAGCCCAATTATTGTGGTAAGTCTTCAAGGTAGACTTCCAAACCTTCACACACTTCGTTCACCGGCGATCCACAATGACTCTTGGATGCTCAAAACGTGACGCCTAACCGGCTGGAGGATTCACAGTCCTCAAGTGTAACAAGTCTTCGGGTCACGCGGACAAAAAGACTTCAGTGATGCCTAACACTCTTTGGCTCTGGGTGTTGGGGCTTTGTCCTCGCAAGGATTTCTCTCTCTCAAAAGCTTCGGAGGTGGGTTGCTCTCAAACGACAAAAGCCGTGCACTAACTCTAAGCAGCCAACCAATTTATGGTGTAGGGGGTGGGCTATTTATAGCCACTAGGCAACCCGACCTGATTTGTCCGAAATGACCCTGGGTCACTAAGGAACTGACACGTGTTCCAACGGTTAGATTTCAAATACACACGACAACTTTACTTGGGCTGCAAGTGAAGCTGACTCATCCAGCTCTAGATAAGATTTGCTCTCATAGTCTTCGCTCGAAGACATAGGATTTTGGTTGAGCATCACTTCAGTCACTCTGACTTTGTTCACTTGGACCCCACTTAACAGTACGGTGGTTCCTATGACTCAACAAAGAAGAAAAAGAAACAGCGAAACAACTAAGTCTTTGCGCTCCATAGTCTTCACTCAATGTCTTCTCATGTCATAGTCTTCAATGTGAATATCTTCATATACCACCATTGTCGTCAATGTCTTCATACATTTTTAGGGGTCGTCTCCGGTAGGTAAACCGAATCAATGAGGAACTACTACCTGTGTTATCCTGCAATTCTCACAAACACATTAGTCCCTCAACCAGGTTTGTCGTCAATACTCTAAAACCAACTAGGGGTGGCACTAGATGCATTTACAATCTCCCCCTTTTTGGTGATTGATGAAAAACTGGTTGAAGTTTTCAACGGGGATAAAGTACGTGAAATTGTAAAGGATAAAGGTATTGTCTCCATAAGTAGTAAAGGCTCCCCCTGAAGATGTGCATATAAGTAATTAGCTTTTGGAATGCAAATGCACATGGCAGGTTGTACTTGTGGAGATCCTCTTCAACTTATGACGATAATTCATCATGCGTGATTTGATATAACGAAGATAATGGCATGCATAATGAAAAATGGACGTCTACAAAATGACCTAAGTGCGGAAGTTATCATCGCACATGCGGAATATATCATCGCATCACATAATAGCAAATAAGTAGCAGACGGCCATCAAGTTTAAGTGTTACAACTCAAAGAACCAAATGTATCAAATGCGAGAGTTGTAAACACTAGGCAAAAAATATAAAGCAACCGCCCATATGGACCTGCTTGAAGACTATCAACTCATATGCTTCTCCCCCTTTTGAAAGTAAGGACCAAAAAGGTTTGAAGACATAGAGCCTCTACGCATTCCCAGAAGGAGTAGGAGAAGATGCAGGGTCGGCGTTGGGGTTTGGCGGTGCAGACGAACTTGGTGCAGTGTCGATTCGCGCTGAAGTCATGGGTGTTGAAGTACCATCATCTTCATCATCGATCACTCTGGCATTCACCGTTGCAGCGGAGGAAGAATAGTCAGAGTCTTCAAGAGATGGAGTTCGACGTAGGAAAGCATTCCTTGGGGGAGTGGTGTCAAACTTGATCCTTCTGTGAAGCCATCGTCTTGAAGATCTGCTTCAGCACTGAGCAATGTCAAACTCTTCCATGATCGCCGACAGGTCTCATGGGTAACAAAAGCATTCTTGGTGGCAAGATTGCGAATGTGATTGACGTCCACCAAGAGGCTTTGCATCTGTCGCTTCAGCTAGAAGTGATGTTTATCTTGTTTCTGATGCAGTGCCGCAAGAAGTTCTCGGTCATTCAGAACACGAGAGCGCTTCCGAGGCCTTTGGGCAATGGTGCTCTCAGTGGCTTCAGTCTGAGCTCGGTGAGGTAAGTGAGTATTGTCAGCTAATGGATAAACACGAGAGACTGCTTGGACCCCTTCAATGGGTTGCGAGAAGCTTTGGTGATCAGCATTTTGAAGACTAATAGGCTCCTTGGTAGGCTCTGGGTATATGGCTTCAACTGACATATCAACCTCTAGCAGAAAGATCAGATGGTTGCCAGCAGAGGGCTGATAATTGACAACTAAGTGGAGCTTGATGAGGCGCATGACCCATGGAGCGTAGAACTTCAGGCCAAAAAGGTCAGAGCCGGATGCAGCCAACTGTCTGATAAAGAAGTCTTAAGCATTGAAGTTGATGCCATTGAAGATATAAAAGACCAAACTCTTCATTGCTCCTTCAAGTTTCACTGCTGAGGAATGTCCTTTGACCGGCCATAGAGTCCGCCAGATGATGTGATAAATGGTGCGAGGCAGATACTCTAGGTCTTCGACAAAGAATTCTTTTGGGTAATCAGCGTCAGGTGGCAGAGGCTTCATCATGCTCAGCATTTGGCTCATGTTGGTCTCTGGCTTATGGAAGATGCTCTCCAAAGCATTGCGGTGAAGCTGACAACCAATTTCATATAATTCTCCTGGAGTGGGCAGACCGGTAAGCTCAATGATGTCAAAGGCTTTGGCTTCATGATGGACATTGCCCGTCATCCACTCAAGGACCCAAGTCTTCAGATCCCTGTTGTATCCACGAATGTGGAGGGTAGCATAAAATTGAAGCAGAAGTTCTTCATTCCAATGCTCCTTGTCAGTCACAAAGTTAAGCAAACCCGCATCACAAAAGCAGTCAAGGGCTTCTTCAAGGCATGGCAGTCCAGCAATGGCTTCGCAGTCAAGACACATATGAGGGAAGATGCGCCCTTGATCATAAAGAACACATGAATAATAGCTGCTGCTTTAGTAAGCTCCGAACCGATCGGATGAAATCCTTGCCCTTGAGTAGGGGTTCTTGGCGCTATCGAAGAAGGTGTTGTGCGCTTTGAAGCCATTAGCATTGAAGGACCCTGGTGAAGTGGCAGTCCCTGGAAACCTGGGCAGTCTTGGCTTTGGCTTCTGAACTTGAGGCCTGTGCTCGACGTGGTAATCAAATTGAGGACCAGCAGCAGGTGGAGGAACCAGTAGAGGCCATTTGACAGTGATTAGCTGGCCATAGTTGTATGCTTGCTCGATAGTATGTGGCCTTGGAGGCGGAACAGGAGCAGTGGCATTGACTTCAGGCTGCTGATTTTTGTCAGGTGCAGCATTAGCTTCAGGTGCTGTCACTTCAGGCACCACATTTACTTCAGGCGCCACATTAGCTTCAGCCATGACAATGTCATTGGCTTCAGTGTTGGTGTTGGTGGCCGCCTCAGTATTGGTAACCTCCACTTCAGGAGCTGGAGGGTCGGACACGTTCTCCTCGAGAACAACTTGCTTGGTAGGGGGTGTGGCAACACGTGCTTCTTCTTCTCTTGTTTCTTCACGGTCATCGGCTGATGCAGCCGGAATATCTTCAGCCGATTTGGCTTCAGACTCAGGGATGTTCACAGTTGGAGAGGCTTCAGGAAACACTTGGCGTGAAACAGATTGGCGCTCAGCTCCTTCTGGAACACTTGACAGATTGACTTGTGGCCTTGATCCTTTACGAAGCCTGCGAAACGCTGGCGACGCTTGTGGAGATGGAGTTGTTTGGGCCTCAAAGTCTTCATCGTCAATCACTGGAGTGGTGACCTGAGTTGGGGGAGTAATTGGTGTTTCTTCATCACGTGGGGATTCTTGAGGCTGATCAGCCCATGAGTCATCCTGAGCAATTGGCGTCAATGGACGACCAATGCTGATGAGTTTGTTGTTCGTGAGAACAGGCGATGATACCACATTGTGCTTGATCTGAGGAAGGACTTCATCATCTTCAACATTGTCTTGATGACCAATGTCTTCAGCTGCGGTGGGGTCAACAGCTGGAATGTCTTCAGCTTCAGGAGCCTCTGTGGAAGCAGGCTCATGAACTATCATACGCCGTTCTTGGTGTGCAGATTCCGGAAGAGCAATAGAGATTGGCTCGACTACAAGGGGCCCTGTGGGAGCAGCCTGATTGCTTTTCTTGGTCTTGCGCTTCTTGGTGGGTGGAGCTTCATCAGTGGTGATCTTGGTTTTTCGCTTTCTGGCCTTGGCTTCAGCTGCTCTGGTTTTCTGAAGCTCTGAAGCCACTGTGTGGACCTTAGGCTTCACACATGTCATGCTGGCTGGGAAGACAATGCGAGGCTCTTCCCGCCTTGATGGTTCAGTTTTGTCCACAGATGGCTTCTTCTTCTTGGCAGCCATTAGGGATGGCAATGGGACAATCCCCTATGTGGATACCTACACCATCCCCATCCCCATCTATTCCCTATCATCCCATCCCCTTCCCCGTTTACATGATCGGGGATGAAATTTCCCCATACCCATGCCCCACTGGGGAACGGGGCCCCATTAGGGTCCCCATTCCCATAAACAAATACTCATATACATAATATGACACCCTATAATCAACATACATTCATGGTGTTGTCCTTGTCCTGCTGATGCCTATCTAGGTCGTATTGACTTCTTGGTCATGGTGGCAGCTGAGGTGAGGATGTGAGATAGGTTTAAGGTTTTTTAGAGCTTTTTTTGTTTTCATAAGTTTGTTTGTGAATATTTTAAGGTTGACCGCAGTATCACAGTTACTAACCGGGTCCCCGATGGGTATTGGTTCTGGGAATAGGATATCGTCCCCATCCCCGTTGTACCCTATGGGGAATAAAATAGTTTGGTAAATATCCCCATGGGGATGTTTTTCACCCATCCCCAACCCCTAATAGATGAAATCCCCACGGGTTTGGCGGGTATGGGGCCCCGTTGCCATCCCTAGCAGCCATCCTGGGGTCGATGCCAGGACGCCCAAGAGCCTTGCGCTTCTCAGCTTCATTGTAATCTTGAACGCACATGGCAGCAAGAATCTTCATGCGCTCACGAGAACCTTTAGCTTCTTAACTTTTCTTGTGGAACGCTTCCTTGAGCTCATGCAGCATGACCTTGAAGTTCTGGACATCCTTCACACTGAGCCTGGCCATATGCTCCTTGAACTGAGCCTTTTCAAAATCAATCGTGTGCTTCAACTCAACAATCTTCTGAGCAAGAGCTAGCTCAGGAGCAATGGCGCCGTGGAAGGAGACGCTAAGGCCAATTGAAGTTGCAGATCATCAAAACTGAGATTGGGGGTGTCAAACCATTCATCGATGAAGTTGTTTATAACTTCCACGTCAAAGAGAGGCAAGTCATTGAAGATTTCTGCTTCTTGCTTGCTCTTTATCAATTGCTCAAGAGCCTCATCAGCAAGTCCGTCATGACTCGACAGATCAATGGCTTCATTCTCATTTCTCAAAACAGCAGCAGGAGTCAGAGCAGGACTGGAGGAGTGCATGGGCTTCTTCTTTTTCTTCTCGGTCTTGGAGACGCGAGAGAGATCTTCAGACTACACACTTGGAGCAGTGGCCAAGGGCTTCACTCGCGAAGTTTTTGGTGGAGTGGAAGGCTTCAAAGCCTTGTGTTTCTTCTGCTTCTTAGGCTTCGGTGGTGCGGGCGCTTCATCAGAGTGAGCGTTGTCTGCAGGATGATCCACATCTGCCCCTTGAACCTTTATATGAGTGATGAGACCTTCTAAGTCATAGAAGGGCCCAACAAGATTTGCGGCTTCGCGTGTGCCATCGGTTGAAGTCTAATCCACAAGACTTCTTGTTTTCCTTGGCTGAGTTCTTGGCAAACTGAAAGTTGCTTTTGAACAGATTGTCATCTCGACACCATAGGAATGATGATGGGTCGGCATCAGCGGGTCGCGGCCCATGGACCATGCAAGGATAGAAGCCTTGTTCAATGGCTTCAGCTCTGGACCTGGGAGGAATATTTTTGTACAAAATGTCTCCCCAAGGTCGCTTGATGGCATTCTTCTCAGCATACTCCTGGGTCACGAACCTGTACTTGTACCATTGTTCTGCCCAATATCTTCGAATCCATTGGATTCGGGTTTTTCTCTGATTGTAGTCCTCCTCTGGATCAGTCTTGTACAGCTCATAGAGGTCAGGAGGCAAATCTCTTGAGGTGTTCCCATAGCGCTGTCTTCCACCCTTCCTAGCAGATTTCTCCGTTGCCATGAAGTTTAAACTGAAAGGCTTCAACACTGTCAAAGGCTTCCGTCTGCTGGTCAGACAGGAACTGGCTTTGGGAGAGTGGATGTGATGCTGTAAAATTCTGCAAATGAATGCAGACTATGAGAACCAAGGGATTCTCCCACGGACATGTACCTGTGACATTAGAGATGCGAGGAAGGGAAGAGGTCATATGCATTCTCAGAAGATTTTGAAGATAAATCAGTTTAGAAGACATTGACCTCATAGCACGAAGACATTCACTTATACGTTGAGAGTCGGTTCCAGATTTGTACGAATCCAAGAATAAGTACAAGTGAGGAATCTAAATATGTGTGAAGCATAAGTGAATATACTAGGCATTTTATGAGATGCAGACAGGATAGATCCTATTTTGTGGAGGCAGAAACCACTTTTGGCAAAAAGGAATGAATCTATAGGATCAAATAGACGGTAAAAAGAGGGTTTTTATTTACCACACGATGAACTGCTAGACGGAGAAGAAGTGGAGGCCGAACAGTTCGATCTTCCGTGCCCTAACTTGGCGATGGAGGACACCTACGGCGGCGGCGAAGAGGTCGATGTTCGCGGCCGGCGTGAAGACGGCGTCGGAGAAGTAGCGGCAGCTAAGCGCTTCGTCGCTGGCGTCATCGAGAGCTAGCGGTGGCGCTAGGGTTTGGCGACGTGGAGAGGTGGAAGAAAGATTTTGATAGCGATTGGACATGCATTTATAGGGAAAGGGACGGCACGGTGTAATTACGCAGGTGCCCCTGGCGGTTCACATCTGAGGGACACGTGGCGAACATGCAACATACTAGGAGTTGTCCCACGTTCCCACCCCCGCCTGGATTGTCGGATGGTCGTTCCGGCTTCTCCGGGTTTCAGGCAAAAAGAATAGAGCATTTAAAACAGATTTAATGTTTGTCTCTGTATCTTCTGCTAACAAGGACGCAGAGAAGACATTCGACAGTTTCAACAGAATGCATATGATTTGGATAGATAGAGTTTGAGGTAGAAAGCATAGAGAGATTAGGGTCCGATCACATTCACTTAGTTCAAAAGATTCAAAAGAGAAGACATAGCTATAAGTGAATGTTGTAGAGGACATAAGTATTATATATATATATATATATATATATATATATATATATATATATATATATATATATACAAATGCAACCAAGTCAACATAGTGAAGATAATCAAGAAGACACGATGATATTGAAGACAAACCAAATGTGAAGATATAGCAAATGTAACGCCATGAGAAAAAACCACTTGAAACAGAAGAATTTGGTGGTGGCATTACCCACCGTATAGGAAGTATTAGACCCAGACACGGCGCACAATTATCGTGGCGCTCCGAAGTCAAATTCCGCGTTAATGTATTCACACTCAGAATGTATGTCTTCATTGATTGAAGATATACTCTACTTCGTGTGTTGCACATCTAAGTCATCAACATGCATAAGTGTTAGGATGTGTGCACGATTCTGAGGACATTTGAGGATTCCAAGATATTTAGCTCACACCGTAACTTGCAAAACCTTTTCTCATCCAAGGGCTTTGTGAAGATATCTGCCAGTTGCTCTTCGGTGTTGACATGTACGATATCAATATCTTCCTTCATGACATGATCTCTGAGAAAGTCATGACGAATTTCAATATGCTTTGTCTTCGAGTGCTGAACTGGGTTGTTGGCAATCTTGATGGCGCTTTCGTTGTCACAATAGAGTGGTACTTGTTTCAGATGGATGCCATAGTCCTTGAGAGTTTTCTTCATCCATAGAAGCTGAGCACAGCAAGATCCAACAGCAATGTATTCAGATTCAACAGTAGAGAGTGATACACAGTTCTGCTTCTTTGAAGACCAACAGACATGTGATTGTCCCAGAAAGTGACATGTGCCTGATGTAGACTTGCGATCCACCTTGTCACCAGCATAATCAGCATCCGAGAATCCAACCAGATCAAACTCTGAGCCCATTGGATACCATAATCCTAATGTTGGGGTGTAAGCCAAATATCGAAGAATTCGCTTCACAGCTAAGTGATGTGATTCCTTTGGTGTCGCTTGGAATCAAGCACACATGCAAACACTAAGCATAATATCTGGCCTAGATGCACATAGATAAAGTAAAGAGCCAATCATGGAGCGGTATACCTTTTGATCAAACTCTTTACCATTGGCGTCAGGACCCAGATGACTTTTTGTTGGCATTGGTGTCGTGTAACCCTTGCAGTCTTGCATTCCAAACTTCTTCAGGCAATCTTTGAGGTATTTCTCTTGAGATATGAAGATGCCATTTCTTTGTCGATTTAATTTGAAGACCAAGGAAGAACTTCAGCTCACCCATCATGGACATCGATATTGCTCTTGCATCATGTGTCCAAACTCATCACTATATTTCTGGTTGGTGCACCGAAGATAATGTCATCCACATATATTTGGCACACAAACAGTTCACCATCATATGTCTTCGTGAAGAGTGTGGGATCCAGGAACCAGGTTTGAAGCCTTTGCTCTTCAGAAGTCTTTGAGCGTGTCATACCAAGCGCGAGGAGCTTGTTTGATGCCATACATGCTGCTTTGTTTAGCTTGTACACCATATCGGGATGTTTTGGATCTTCAAAGCCAGGAGGTTGTGCAACATACACTTCTTCTTCAATCTTGCCGTTGAGAAATGCACTCTTCACATCCATTTGATATAGCAAGATGTTGTGATGGTTATCATAGGCTAGTAGTATGCGAATAGCTTCAAGCCTAGCCACAGGAGCAAATGTTTCATCGAAGTCAATCCCTTGAACTTGAGTATATCTTTGAGCAACAAGACGAGCCTTGTTTCTGAAAACTTGACCATGCTCATCTTGCTTGTTGCGATATATCCATTTTGTGCCTATTATGTTGTGCTTGCGAGGGTCAGGACGCTTGACCAATTCCCAGACATTGTTCAGCTTGAACTGTTGAAGCTCTTCTTGCATAGCTTGAATCTATTAAGGTTCCATAAAGGCTTCAGCAACTTTCTTGGGTTCAGATATCGATACAAAAGCAAAGTGCCCACAGAAATTTGCTAGCTGTGTTGCTCTTGAACGAGTGAGTGGACCAGGCGCATTTATGCTATCAATTATCTTCTCAATTTGTACTTCATTTGCAACACGCGGATGGACTGGACGAAGATTTTGTTCTTGCTGATCATTGTCATCGTTGGGAGGATTGTCTTGGTGAAACCTTTGTCTTGAGTTGATTAGGTGTAGAAATGATAAGTTCCTCTTCAGTTTGTGCTTGAAGGCATGATTTCACCAGTTCCCATTAGCTTGATAGATTCACTTTGGGTGGAGCTTCATCTAGCACATTTGGCAGGTGCTCTCTTTGCGAGCCGTTAGTCTCATCGAACCGCACATCCACAGTTTCAACCACTTTATAGAGAAAGAGGTTGAAGACTCTGTAGGAGTGCGAGTGTAAGTGCATCTAGTGCCATCCCTATTTAGTTTTGGAGTATTGACGACAAACCTGGTTGAGGGACTAATGTGTTTGTGAGAATTGCAGGATAACACAGGTAGTAGTCCCTCCTTGATTCGGTTTACCTACCGGAGATGACCCCTAAAAATGTGTGAAGACATTGAAGACAATGGTGGTCAGTGAAGATATTCACATTGAAGACTATGACACGAGAAGACATTGAGTGAAGACTATGGAGCGCCAAGACTTAGTTGTTTTGTTGTTTCCTTTTCTTCTTTGTTGAGTCATAGGAACCACCGCCTTTGTTAAGTGGGGTCCAAGTGAACAAAGTCGAGTGGTCAAGTGATGCTCAAACCAAATCCTATGTCTTGACGAAGACAATGAGAGCAAATCTTATCACAGCCGGATAAGTCAGCTTTACTTGTAGCCCAAGTCAAGCTGTCGCGTCTGTTTGAAATCTGACCGTTCTGACACGTGTCAGTTCCTTAGTGACCCAGGGTCATTTAGGAAAAATCCGGTCGGGTTGCCCAGTGGCTATAAATAGCCCACCCCCTACACCATAAATTGGTGGCTGCTTAGAGTTAGTACACGGCTTTTGTCATTTGAGAGCAACCCACTGCCGAAGCTTTTGAGGGAGAATACACTACAAAAAAATACACTTCCGTGATGATACGTGTTTGTCACAGTAGATCGCGTTTTTTGTCATGCATGTACATCCATGACAAATTTATGACAGAATCAGGATAGTCATACATGTGCTATCGTAGAAGTGTTCCATGACATTACGAAAATTATCATCACAGAAGTGTCCACTTCCATGACGATAAATCGCACGTCACAGAAGTGCTTTCATCAAGGGTGACCGACACGTGGCATCCACCGTAACGGAACGCCGTTAAGCTATCGGGTCGGGTTTTGGGTCCGATAACCTGTTAACAGCCCCGACCAATGGGGATTTTCCCGTGTAAAATCATCATTGGCTGGAGGAAACACGTGTCGGCTCACCGTTGGGACAGATGTCATCCACTCATTGGACAGAAGGCGCCTATGATACGTCGACACGTGGCATGGCCCAACAAGTTTAATTGGGCCGGCCCAATTAAAGGCCCACAAGTTTTGCGGACCATAATGGGCCGGCCCAGCTAAAACCCCAAGATTTTATGACCATAATGGGCCGCCCAGCTAAAGGCCCACGAGATTTTGCGGGCCATAATGGGCGGCCCGTAAAGGCCCACAAGATTTTGCGAGCCATAATGGGCCGCCCAGCTAAAACCCACAAGATTTTTGAGTGCTATAATGGGCCGGCCCAGGTAAAGGCCCACAAGATTCTTGCGGATCATAATGGGCCGGCCTAGCTAAAGGCCCACGAGATTTTGCCGATATTAATGGGCCGTCCCAGCTGTAGGCCCACAAGATTTGAGGACCCTAGTAGGCCGGCCCATTAACTGGCTGCCATGTTTTGGGCCAAATGCATGCCCATATCTGATCCGGTCCATTAATGGCCTGCCACGTTCCAGGCCTAAAAGTGGCCCATATGAGATCCAGCCCGTTATAAGCCTACCACGTTCTGGACCAAATTACGGCCCAGATCAGGTCCGGACCTTTAAGAGGCTTTGGGCTCAATTATGGCCCATATCAAATTCGCCCGACAAGAATCGACACTATGCTTTTGGGCCCACTTGCTAAAGGCCCACTTAGTAATTCAACCTGATATTAGTTTTGGCCTGTTAAGGGCCCGTTTAACATTCGGCCCTATATTAATTTCGGCTGTTAAAAGCCCGTCATAAAGTTGGGCCTAACTAAGGCCCGATTTGCATCCGGCCTGCTCGCAGCCGATATCTAATTGGGCCAAACAAGGACCAAGACAATTTTGGCTTGTTAAAAGCCCGTGATTTGATTCGCACAATCATGGGTCAGGGTTCATTTCGCTCTTTGCCGCCCGTGATCTGTTCGACGCGTTTGGGCCCAACCTACATCGTGATTGCATGATGGCCCGATTATGTACCGTAATTTTACGGTTTGGCGGTTCTTCGCGAAGACAGGATATATATACAGTAAAATAACTGCAGCATCATGAATAAGAAAAACCCTAGACTATACAATAAAGAAATTACAGCATATTACATCCACTGGGCATCAAAGTTCGCCACTATGATAATAAAGCACAAGCAGACATCAGATTACATACACTGGGCATCAAAGATCGCCACCAGTGCAAATAAACACGCCGACAAAATAATATACAAAACCGACAACACTTCAATAGAGTTCAAGAAAGGTTAGACTGTTGGGGAGCTGCGGTATAGCGGTGAGCAAGATGATGAGACTACGCTTGTTCAACACTTATATCTTCCTCACTCTGAAAGATAAACAAGCAGTCATATGACAGGTTTTGCACGTAAAAGTACCAGTGCTGACAATTCATAACATTTCTTACTGACGAATAAAGTGACACAGTTTAAAATTGCATTAACACAATATGGTATTGTTCAGGTCAAGACATGGCAGGAAATGACATTGTGAAGGAGTTGGCATCTTCACGACAACACCTGGATTACGTATCAAGAACTCATAAGTATCAATGGTTTGTGTCTTTGTCAATTTATACCATTTCAAATTGGCAAATAAAGAGACGGTTTAAATAATAGTAGAATGATATGACATTGTTCATAGTAAACACATTGCATAATATGACATTGTACTGTAGTGGGTAGGTTCACCACACCTTTGGATTACGGATGAAGAACAGAAGCATACATGCAGTGCAAAAGAAGATCACTTGCTCTGTATAGTTTAATTTACATGGTATGAAGAAGGAACTAGGTTGTAAAACTGAAAACTTAAATTCAGGAAGGACAAACTTTTGTTTATGAACTACATAATAAACTTTAAATAAGCAATTTGATGCAAACACCAAAAATAAACAATTGTTGCAGTCATGCCTAACCAAATATATACAACAAAGTTTGAAGGCTTGAGATGGACAAACTTACATTATTGGTGAAGACAGGCTCTATAAAGGTCTTGTCCATGCTGATGGGGGGCAATTCAAGAAGTTTACCACAGAATCTTCTTCAAAAGCATTGCCTTTACTCTACATTTTGTTAAGAGTAAATATAGATGTGATAATATACGAAAAAATGGAGAATATTTAAGATAAGATGAAGAGTGATGCTACATAACCAAGTAGCTATAAATTTAAGTGCAGCGATACGAGCAAAAGGTACAGCCAAGAGCAATGCACATTAAACTTCTTCAAGACCAACCTTATGGTAAGAGTAAATATAGATCTGATGTGTAGAAAATGGAGGGCAAAGGAAAATAAGCTGCAAAGTGATGGTACATGAACAACTACCTGTCATTATAAGTACACTGATAAAGGACAACATGTACTTACAAGAACAATGCATAGCTAAAAAACTTTGGCATTGGATATATTCTACACTAATGTAACCATTCATACAGATCAGATAATTTGGAGCGAACAATTGATAAGCAAGCTATCATGCATCTTCGTCACATAATGAACCGGTATGTATGCAAGTATAGTGATACAGGACAACAGTACTAACAAGAGCAAAGCAGCGGGCAGCATGTTTGAGATATCCTATCGTTCTTTTCAAACCGAATTCTTCTTGAGCAGATTTCACTGCAAAAAGATCCGTAAGGCACATGCGGAAAAGTAGAAGTTCAAATTGTCATGTGATTTCATAGACGATTACCTCATCACAGGAACGTGACGATTGCATAACAAGGTTTTTCCATTCAATGTCTTCTAAATTTAGCATAGGAGACTTCACCGAAATTCGTTTATAGACTTGCCACCAAAGTGTGATTTCCTCGGGTAACACCGATCTTTGCTGCAATGCTTCCTTGAAAAGCACAAGCAAGCTTTGCTCGTCATGACTATCCAGATTGACCATCGACTAGTTACAACAATTTAATGTAAATCAGTGATTTGTTCAATCAGCCAAAACAGAAAAATAATAACCATGAATAATAGCACTTACACGTAAGTTGGACAGAAGATGTGAAAATGGTTTACATCTTCACAATAATCTTCCCATGATGGGAATATATGCACGTAGTCCCTAACAACATTGAAAGCATTGTCTTTTAAACTGGGAATAAATGGAATGGGGTTCCAATCTGCGAGAATTGGCCGTCTCTGCGGTTGGGATAGGTCTTCGGCGGTGGACTTGCGATTACTTTTCTTTGGAGTGGGATTTTTCTGTGGTACATTTGGTGCTATGGAAAATGAAATCTGTATACCTTTTCTTTGGAGTGCAGGTCTGTGTGGTGGGGCTAGTGGTGTGGCCAGTGAAGTATGGGTACAGTCTGCTGGAGTCGGTCCTACGTTTTGTGTCACTGGTTGTACAGCCAATATAAGTGGGGTGTTGTCTGATTTCTCTGGCACCACCATGTTTTTCAGGGACTTTGGTGGTGCTCCTTCAGGTTCGGCAATCACCCTCTTCCTTTTTGATGTCTGATGCACACGAACAGCATTTGAGTGGAAAAACATGGTATGATGACAGATGGAATATGTATTGATAATGGATGGGCATGGCATCTCGACATATATGATGAGTAAACTAAGCAGATGGCGGTGCAACAAAGTAGAAGAAATGCAAGACAACATATGCAAGATACTCGCAATCAATAAAACATTGCCAAATTAGAACAAGCACCTTGATGGGTGAACAGGATAGGCCATCTGCCTTTGACTCCTCGAGTTTAGAATAGTCATTAGGATCATATTCTGAACAAGAGTCAACAGGTGGGGAGCGTATGAGTTTCATTGCATCCAAAATGGCACTCAATGCCTTGGTGCCAATTTTGTAAGTCATTGTAGTGTTTATCTTCAAGAGTGGACTGCTGCTAGTGCGACACAAAGCAGCTACACAGATCATAGTGCAGATATCACGGGAAAACCTTAAGCATCAGAGTAAAATCAGCAAAGTGGAACTTGCTGGAATATATGTGCTAGTATTGCCGGTATGGCTAGAAAGGCTTCGGATACCAGCTCTCTTCAAGTGAAGGTGCGGTACTGTTAATATCAGTGTAACTCTCAAAGGCGACACAGCTCCGCGCATTTCCTTGCTATTCTTATAGGATTCAAGTAGGCAGGTGTGACACTCCAAAAAAAATGTTCTTTTGGTTTTCTTCAAAAACTTTGTTGGATTTGAAGAAGGTCATTTAAACCCTTCCAAAAATCTCTCTCTCAAAAACGTTTTCCCTTTGGCAAGGGTTTTATTTTGGCATCTCCTTCAACTCTGGTGTTTGGTTTTAAAAAAAACTTTTCTTCTGATTGCCCTCTTCTCAAAATTCAAAATTTTTGGGTTCTATTTTCTTTTAAAAATAAAACCCTAGGAGTTTTGCATCTTCTCCAATATTGAGACCACTCATGATTTTATCATGCACCACATGGTAAAATCTTCCCAAAATCTCTCCTTCCACTTTGGGGCAATCCAAACATTCTGTCTCAACAAGTTCAATCCATTTCTGAATTTTATTTCATTTATTTCTCCTCCCAAATCTTTTCTGTCCATTATTTTGAGCCTAGGTGATTTGCAAAGCAAGTACCTAAATGCAATTGAGTTTTGACCTCAAACCAAATCCCCTGGATAGTCCTTGGTACCCACAACCTAGAACAATCAAGATCCACTCTTCTTCTTTTCAAAAATTTCAAATTTCAGTCTCTGCAAGTTTGGACCAGATTTGTCAAATTTGGTGAAATTCATATCTTCTCTGCTCCAAAAATTCCACAAAAATTTAGGCAGCCTCCAGATGCAATGAGAGGCCACTCCCCCAAAAATCAGCTGAAGGAGAAACTCCCACATACCAAAATCATTCTCCGAACACTGGCCGGCCTTTGTTTCTTTGCATTTTCGAGAAAAGTTCAGAGTTTGAGCTCGGTGTCGTTTCCCTTCGTCGGGAAGTTCGATCACGCGTCGGCCGACGCACTTGGCAAGTTGCTCACAGCCCCTCCTCCCTGTCCGGAGCACCACACGAGCACTTGGCTCGTTCCTGGCGTCGGTGGCGCCCTGGCCCGCCTGCGCCGGCGTGTACCACGGCGGCAGAACCACCGTAGCGGCCGACAGGGGGCAACCCTATGGCATAACGCCGTTCGGCACCGCCCGAACCTCCTGAGAGCTCCGCGTGGCCTTCTCCTTGCCAGCGCACGCATGCAGCACCGTCGCCGTGGCCCGGCAAGCACGTAACGTGCTCCCCTGCCGCCCGACGGGTCCGCGCCCGCTCCGTTCCGTCGAGCATGCACAAAGCACACAATACCCGCACGTTCAGCACCTAAAAGAAATAAGTTGAGCTACACGATGGAACTCAACCCTAAAACCACCCGACCAATGCCCTGCGCTGCCGTAAAACTCATTTGGACTTATCCGTTCACAAAGCGCCTCGGGCCATCTATAAATAGCACCCCCGAGCTTGCTCTCGCCTCGCACAACTCCACCACCTCACGGACCCGCCTAGCCACCGTAAGAGCCTCGAGGGGCCCTTCTTCCTCGACTCCGGCCAACTCCGTCCGCCTCGGGCTCCGGCAACGTTCTCTTGGTGAGAACTCCTCCACCGCCTACTCTTGCCCGTAGCCTCGTGGCACCACTAGGAGGCTAACCCCCACCTCAATTTAACCTCTGCAGCACTCTCCGACGAGGCCCACGACCACCCGAACCGCCGTCCGCCGGAGCAAGAGCCGCCGTCGACGTGGTGCTCGCCGGCAACCACCACTACCACCCACCGACGCGGAATGGTGCCCTGAGCACGGAGGTACCTTCCGATCTCCCTACCTCGCTGTGGATCGCCGCCGGCGACCACCGCGGCTCTCGGGCACCCTCGTGCTCTGCCGCCTCTTTCAAATATTCAGACCTGACGGGTGGGACCCGCCCGTCAGCCTCTTTGTTGTTTTTTTGAACCGTTTTCTGAAAGCGTACTCTGGCAAATACGCTTTCTACTCTGAACCGTTTTTCTACACTTTTCTGCTTAGGACCCTGAGGGTTTTCAGTTTCATTACAGATGGGTCCTTGGACCAAAACTCTTATAACTTTTTAATAGAAAGGAATTTTTGAGTGATTCTTTTTCTGTCCTCTTAAAAATTTTGTCTAGTTTTTCATAATATTTATTTGAAAAATATTTGGATTACTTTTCTGTACCCCACGGTATTTACATTAGCGCGTGTGTTTTGTGTACCGTAGATACCGAAGGAGGTGACGGAACCGCGAACTTCACCGAGCTAGACCCCGACTACTCCGAACCAGGCAAGCATGTTTAAAATTTTGATATGATGAGTGTTGGGGCATGTTCGCATTACTTTTGGTATCATGGCATGTTCATGAGCATCTCGATGAAAGTTTATCCCGTATGAGTGGAGGCAAGTGAGTTTCGGGAAATCCATGAGTTGTTGGAAACTTGTTGCACGGCCACGAGTTGGCATGAGAATGGGTAAGATGGCAGTGTTGTAGCATGCCAGACTTATGCCAGATGGTTGACCCAGTGTCAACTCAAATTAGTCAAATTCCGTTCATCTCCCCTTTCGTACTACCACCTGTTTCCCGCAAGGGATACGGCTTAGTAAGTTGTAAACCACTTCCTGGTACACACCAAATCGAGAGGCCGGGATGAGGGTTCCATGGCCCTGGATTAAAGCCTTTCATCCGGTCAGGGGGCATGGGTGTTTCCGGTTGGGAACGAGAGGGGGCACCCTTAGAGCGCTGCCGTATATAAATTTGATCCCATGCTATTCGAGATTGTGATCTCCCCGTCTCAAAGTTTTTCTTGAATGCTGTCTAGGGTGATTCCTCGCAACGTGAGGTAGGATGGGTGTGTACTGGTTAGCTATGTTTCCTCTGAAATACCCTAAACGGAACTAGTCCTTCGCGACTACGGAAATCCGTTGGCTGTGGATAATTTTAGTACAAACTCTGCAGAGTCAAAATTCTTGAATTTCATCTTATCCATGTCCAAGTATTGTGTTCATCCTATCTTGTCAAGTGACAGTCTCGGTGACAGAAACTCCTGAGAACCATATGAGTGTTAATGTTTATTTCCTGTGAATGGACTAACCCGCTTATTGCCTTGTGAGGAATATTTTCCGTGAGCACCATTTCTTGTCAGTTATGTATAATGAATTATAAGCCCTTTCTGTGATGTCGCTCAGACGTCCGACTGCGGCATTGTTATTATTTACTTTTATTATAAGCCCTTTCCGCGATGTCGCTCAGACGTCCGACTGCGGCATTGTTATTATTTACTTTTATTATAAGCCCTTTCTGCGATGTCACTCAAACGTCCGACTGCGGCATTGTTATTATTTACTTTTATTATAAGCCCTTTCTGCGATGTCGCTCAGACGTCCGACTGCGGCATTGTTATTATTTACTTTTGCTATAAGCCCTTTCTGCGATGTCGCTCAGACGTCCGACTGCGGCACGCATGTCTTATCTTTCAATATAAGCCCTTTATGAGATGTCGCTTAGACGCCCGACTGAGGCATGTTTTACTTATTTGTTCACCCTTCGAGGCGCCGCCTTGCATAATTCGATCGGTTTTGAGTTTATCTTCTTTGGGTTTTCGGGCGGACTACCGCCGATTCCCTTTTTACTTACTTTACTATACTGATTTGATTGCACATTGTTAAAATCAATCATATCGCATTCATGCATACATTTGTTATATCTTTTGTCCGAACTTTCTTGCGAGTACTTTCAAAGTACTCACCAGGCTTGTTGATTTGGCCAGATCTTGTGAAAGCGATCTCATGGATGAAGAGTTCGATAGCGAGTCCGACGCCTAGAGGAGTCCCAAATCTCGTATGCGACCTGGATTTGGTCATTGTGTTATATCCGCTTCCGCTACCCAAATAAATTCATCGAGCCTCACATCGATGCTCGATGAGCTGCCAGTGTAGTAGTCTTATTATCCACCCCACTGTGTTATTCCACCAACCACTTATATCTCGAGTCAGTAGTATTGCCACCCCACACCATTGTGTCATATCCGCCATTATGTATAATTATTGGTGTGTCTGTAATAATTGGTTGGGCATCTTCAGCTCGACCCTGTAATATTTTAATGCTACTGGCTTATTGTATCAAAGTTTTGTCTCCAGTGAGGAGGATTTTCCTCACACTGGAATTTATAGGTCGGTCTATCAATAATTATTTTATTGAAAAACCGGTCGTGACAAGCTTGGTACCAGA
The DNA here is from genome assembly GCA_021605145.1 of Aegilops bicornis. Taxonomy (NCBI): domain Eukaryota; kingdom Viridiplantae; phylum Streptophyta; class Magnoliopsida; order Poales; family Poaceae; genus Aegilops; species Aegilops bicornis. Next base: position 179,402,190 of record CM038669.1, read on the forward strand.
GCCAGGCTGACTGTAGGAAGCCACTAGGTGCGATCGCTAATCGGTTATTAGCAAAATAGAGCTGTTTATTATTTTTACAAATGTAGTCAATTTCTTACAGTCAGCATAATTTTATGATTTGACTACTCAGGATTTTGCCTACTTTTGTAGATGGCTGGCAACGACTGCGAGTCACAGATGTTTGCCAACATGCCCGATGGGTTCGTCAAGCTCCTCTCCTTCATCGTCCAAGTCGCGATGGGGCCAGCTGTGCGCCCAGTCTTCTCACTCTCTCAGCACAAGGTCAATGACCGTCTAACCATGCACCAAGCCGCGGTGCAATTCAAGGGAGGGCGTATTGAGTTACGCCGCTTCCGGTTCTTGGGGAGAGACATTCCCACGGAGAAGCATGCACTGCAGATGGCAGCCCGTGAGGCGATAGCTCGTCTCAGGGACATCCTTCCTTCAATCAAGACTCGTCGTTACCGCTACCTGCCATGTCACGTGCCATACACCTGCCACTACGCGTTCTCTTGCCCCAGAGGAGAACGAGACGAAGCTTTTGAGATGCGTATCGAGTATCTCCGGGCTTTGGAAGCAGCCTTCGACAACCTGGTGGACGACCTTGTAGCTGCCCGCATGGACTCAGTCCATGGCTGTGCCGCCAACAGGAGGGAGCTCCTGCGCGCCGCACCGCCACTGACTTTCGTCTCGTCATCAGCATCGTTTGCTCCTACTGCTCTCACCGCTACTCGTCACCTGCCTACCACGGAGGAGTTCAACCATGTCATTGTGCCTACTCCGGTTCGTTCTGCACCACCCCTCGTGCCCGCTCATGTTCGAGTTGTCCCGCACAGGGCATCTGCTCCACCAACTCAGCGCAGCACCTCACGTCTGGAGCCTATCACCGAAGAGGAGGTTGAGTCCCCAACCTCACTGCGCCTCACCCTTGGCAGGCCAAGGGAAATCCTTACCATCTCCGACTAAATGCGCTTAGCAGCCATGCGATGTACCGACTTATGCGATATGTTTATATGTACATAGGTTGTGAGAAGTAGCTTGTTTGCGCATCATGTAGGAACCGGAGGAGTGCACTAGCCTAAATAACATGTCGGGAATATATGCATATCCTGAGTGATGTATTGTATAATTACTGCTTGCATGTAAGATATGTAATGAGCAGTCCTTCTCCGATGCATAACGTTTATTCTCTTGAAAAATCTTGGAGCATTTGCGACTTTTCCGTCTTCATGAATTTATTGATTTTTGCGACTCAATTTCTTTTCTTATGAGTGTTTCAAAATATATCCCCAGAGTGAACCATGTCTCGTCCTTGGACGCGCTCCATGCCAACTCCATCAGAGGAAAATTTTGGCACACCCCAAGCAACAATTTCACACAGGGGCAATCAAGTCAACAGGACAGTGAAACAACACTTTCCCAAATGTGTCGTCTTTATGAGCAAAGTCAGCAACAACATCAGGAAATAATGAACCAAGTCATCAATATGGGGAATCACCGTGGACAGTATCAACAGAATCAAAGTTATCGAGCTACAGACACGTCCCCAAACTTTTTCTCACACCGACAAACCTCTTGAAGCCAAGACCGGCTTGAGACATGGAAAGAAAATTAATTATTGCCCGGTGTTCAGATCTTGAGAAAGTGCTTTATGCTCCGCACTATCTCACTTTGGAGCAGCCGCATCATGGTGGGAAAATTTCCTACACATGCACCCCAATGAAAATAATATAACATGGGAGGAATTTAAAGAAGGTTTTAAATGGGGCACATATTCCTAAGAGTCTTATGAGGATCAAAAGGAGAGAATTTGATGACCTCAAGCAAAGGACAATGACGGTGTCAGAATACAACAGTCAGTTTACTCTGCTGTCTCGCTACGCCGATGAGGAGCGTATGTCGGAAAACAAAAAGATGGAGAAATTCCTAGACAGTCTGACACCCGCGCTTAAATGCCAATTGGTCGTGCACACCTTTCCAGATTTTAAGACGCTGGTGGATAAGGCCATTACCTTGGAAAATGAGAGACGCAACTTAGAAGATTTCCATAGCGGAAGAGGGAACAGACTAATCATGCCCGCAACCACCGCAGCAGGATGACGCTCGTTGAGAAAAACTGGACACCCAAACCCACGACAAGCGTCTCACGCCCAATCAAGAATTTTCATGCAAGGGACAAGGAGTTCACCTACCTCCCGAGCGTTACTGTTACGCTTGTGGAGAAGAAGGGCACTATGCCAAGCGGTGCCCCAAGCATAGGAACTCGACCACAAAGCCGAACTTCGGAGGCAATATTTCGGCGCCAATGCGCAACAATTTCAACCCAAATAACGACCACGGGAAGGGTCATCTGAATCACGTGACCAAATAGGAAGCACAAAATGCCCCTGATATCGTGACTCAGTGCGTTTCACATCAACACAATCCCTGCCATGGTTTTGTTTGATTCTCGAGCTTCTCACTCATTCGTTTGAAAAGTTTTGCCTTGCAAAATAATTTTTCGATGCTTCCCTTGGAAAAATCTATGATCATCAAGTCCCACAGAATTAAGCAAGTTACCCAAAGTTACTGCCAGGGTGTGGTTATCGAGTTTGAAGGGTTGAAGTTTCACGCAAATCTTATCGTGTTGGAAAATAAAGGACTGGATGTCATCTTAGGGATGGATTGGTTAACCACCAACAAAGGTTTTATTGAGTGCTTCAACAGGACCGTAATTCTCACCCACCACCATGGGAAGACCATAAAGGTTTCAGCCAAGGAAAGAAAAATATCCCGGCAACCGAGATTGAACAAGGTGGATATTTCTGAATTGAGCAAGGTTCCAGTAGTGTGTGAATTTCCAGACGTATTTCCTGAAGAACTACCAGGCATGCCACCAGACCGACAGATAGAATTCAGCATTGAGCTAGCACCTGGAACCGCCCCCATATACAAGAAACCATATAGAATGGCACCATCCGAATTGGTAGAATTGAAGAAGCAAACAAAGGAATTATTGGAAAAAGGGTATGTACGAGCCAGTTCCTCACCTTGGGGTTCACCAATTTTATTTGCCAAAAAGAAGGATGGAACACTGAGATTGTGCATAGACTATCGAGCGCTAAATATGGTCACAATCAAGAACAAGTATCCGATGCCACGAATAAATGATTTATTCGATCAACTCGCTCAGGCCAAGGTATTCTCAAAGATTGACTTGAGGTCAGGATACCATCAATTGAAAGTGCGAACCGAAGATATCCCCAAGACAGCTTTCACCTCCAGAATCTGGATTGTATGAGTTCATCAGCAATGCCATTCGGGCTAACAAACGCCTCAAGCATATTTTGTTCACCTCATGAACAAAGTATTCATGAAGTTTATGGACAAGTTTGTTGTGGTATTTATCAATGATATTACGGTATACTCCGGACACCGTAAGAGCATGTTGAACATCTCCGAATTGTACTAGGGGAACTCAGGAAACATCAATCGACGCTAAATTCAGCAAGTGTGAATTTTGGCTAAAGCAAGTAGGTTTTACGGGCCACGCATCTTGACCCAAGAAGGTATCACCGTAGACCGGAAAAGGTCAAGGCCGTGATTTATCGGAAGCCACCAGCCAGCGTGACGGATGTACGAAGTTTCTTGGGAATGGCAGGATACTACCGAAGATTTATTGAAGGATTCTCCACCATAGCAAAGCCAATGACGCAACTACTCAAGAAAGACGGGAAGTTTGAATGGACGGAAGCTTGCGAGAAAAGTTTCCAAGAACTGAAGAGGAAACTGACGACAACACCAGTATTAATTGTGCCAGACATACACAAGAATTTTGAGGTATATTGTGACGCATCTCGAAAGGGCCTCGGGTGTGTATTAATGCAAGAAGGCAAGGTTGTCGATATGTTTCCAGACAACCGCAAGCATGAGGAAAATTATCCTACTCATGACCTGGAATTAGCAAAGATTATTCATGCACTCAAGGAATGGAGACACTTCTTACTTGGAAATCGTTGTGAAATATACACGGACCACAAGAGCCTCAAGTATATTTTCACACAACCAGAACTCAATTTACGGCAACGACGCTGGTTGAAATTAGTAAAGGATTATGACGTTGGAATCCACTACCACCCAGGCAAAGCAAATGTTGTAGCAGATGCTCTAAGTCGGAACCCCAGTCCGAACAACGACAGCATGCCAAACGTGAGACCTGAATTTTAGCAGGAATTTGCTAAGCTCAATCTGATGATGGTCACCAAAGGCAGTGTGTCGAACTTAGAGTTACAGCCTACCCTGATAGAGAAGGTTAAAGAGGCTCAACGTGGAAACCCCAGCATTGAAGGCATAAAACGGAAGATGAATTTGGGCAAGGCCTCAGAATTCGTAATCGATGAGCAAGGAATATTGTGAATGCAGGGAATAGACTTTGCGTACCAAATATCCATGACCTTAAACAGCAAATCTTGGCGAAGGCCACACGCTCCGTATTCAATCCATCCTGGAGGAACAAAAATGTACAAAGATCTTCGTGAAACATTTTGGTGGCATGGTATAAAAAGAGACATAGCCACGTTTATTGCATGTTGTGACTCATGTCAACGCATCAAGTCCGAGCACCAGAAACCGGCCGGACTATTGCAACCAAATAAGATACCCGAGTGGAAATGGGACGAGATTGGAATGGATTTTATTGTTGGACTACCTCGGCCACGACACGGACATGATGCCATATGGGTCATCACTGATAGATCGACTAAAGTAGCACACTTCATCCCCGTGAAGACAACCCACACCACTCGAGAAGCTTGCTAGGCTCTACCTTTCCCGTATCGATGCGCTTACATGGAGTCCCAAAGAAAATAATCTCGAGACAGAGGCACTCAATTCGTCTCCGATTTTGGGATCACTTACAACAAGCTCTGGGAACTCAGGTGGCATTCAAGACCGCATACCATCCCAGACGGATGGGCGGTGGCGAGTAAACCAGATTCTAGAAGATATGTTGAGAGCATGTGTCCTCACCTATGGGACCAGTTGGGAAGAGAGCTTACCATACGCAGAATTCACATATAACAACAGTTATCAGGCCAGCCTGCAGATGGCACCATTTGAAGCTCTGTACGGGCGAAGATGTCGTCCCCCGCTAAATTGGTCGGAAACCGGAGACAGCCATATCTTCGGCCCAGACATGCTCAAAGAGGCTGAAGATAAGGTAAAGGTGATTAAGGACAGACTCAAGACAGCCCAAAGTCGACAGAAGAGTTATTACGATCAGAAACATCATGCAGTCAATTTTGAATCCGGTGACTTTGTGTACCCTACGAGTATCCCCTATGAGAGGCCTGCATCTATTCAAGATTAAAGGGAAGCTAGCACCAAGATTCATCGGACCATTCTGCATAGTGGCACGGAAAGGCACGGTAGCCTACCAGCTAGACTTACCCGAAGATTTATCCGACGTCCACGACGTGTTCCACGTCTCACAATTGAGGAAGTGCGTGAGCAACCCAGAGAAACAAGTACCCCATGAAAACATTGACGTGCAGCCAGACCTCACATATCAAGAGCATCCAATAAAAATCTTGGAAGAGTCAGAAAGGAGAACCCGACAGAAAACCATCAAGTTCTTCAAAGTTCAGTGGAGCAACCACACCGAAAGTGAAGCCACTTGGGGAAGAGAGGATTTTCTTCGGACAGAGCACCCACACTTATTTGAGGATCAGCTGAAATCTCGGGGACGAGATTTTTCCTAAGGGGGTAGGTGTAGTGACACTCCAAAAAAAATGTTCTTTTGGTTTTCTTCAAAAACTTTGTTGGATTTGAAGAAGGTCATTTAAACCCTTCCAAAAATCTCTCTCTCAAAAACTTTTTCCCTTTGGCAAGGATTTTATTTTGGCATCTCCTTCAACTCTGGTGTTTGGTTTTTAAAAAACTTTTCTTCTGATTGCCCTCTTCTCAAAATTCAAAATTTTTGGGTTCTATTTTCTTTTAAAAATAAAACCCTAGGAGTTTTGCATCTTCTCCAATATTGAGACCACTCATGATTTTATCATGCACCACATGGTAAAATATTCCCAAAATCTCTCCTTCCACTTTGGGGCAATCCAAACATTCTGTCTCAACAAGTTCAATCCATTTCTGAATTTTATTTCATTTATTTCTCCTCCCAAATCTTTTTTGTCCATTATTTTGAGCCTAGGTGATTTGCAAAGCAAGTACCTAAATGCAATTGAGTTTTGACCTCAAACCAACTCCCCTGGATAGTCCTTGGTACCCACAACCTAGAACAATCAAGATCCACACTTCTTCTTTTCAAAAATTTCAAATTTCAGTCTCTTGCAAGTTTGGACCAGATTTGTCAAATTTGGTGAAATTCATATCTTCTCTGCTCCAAAAATTCCACAAAATTCAGGCAGCCTCCAGATGCAATGAGAGGCCACTCCCCAAAAATCAGCTCAAGGAGAAACTCCCACATACCAAAATCATTCTGTCGAACACCGGCCGGCCTTTGTTTCTTTGCATTTTCGTAAAAGTTCAGAGTTTGAGTTCAAAGGTCGTTTCCCTTCGTCAGAGTTCAGTCACGCGTCGACAGTGCACTTGGCACATTGCTCGCAGCCCCTCCTCCCTGTCCGGAGCACCACACGAGCGCTTGGCTTGTTCCTGGCGTCGGTGGCGCCACAACCGCCCTGCTGGCGTGTTCCACGGCAGAACCACCGTAGCGGCGAAGGGGGCAACCACAGCATAACGCCGTTCGGCACCGCCCAAACCTCCTGAGAGCTCTGCGTGGCCTTCTCCTTGCCAGCGCACGCATGCAGCACCGTCGCCGTGGCCCGGCAAGCATAGAACATGCTCCCTGCCGCCGACGGGTCCGCGCCACTCCGTTCCGTCGAGCATGCCCAAAGCACCCAATCCCGGCTCGTTCAGCACCTAAACGAAATCAGTTGACCTCCACGATGGCACTCAACCCTAAACCCACCCCGACCAATGCCCTGCGCCGCCGTAACACTCGCCGGACTTATCCGTTCACGGCAACCGCCTCGGGCCATCTATAAATAGAACCCCTCGAGCTTGCTCTCGCCCTCGCACAACTCCACCACCTCACGGACCCGCTTAGCCACCGGAAGAGCCTCGAGGGGCCCTTCTTCCCCGACTCCGGCCAACTCCGTCCGCCTCGGGCTCCGGCAACGTTCTCTTCAATGAGAACTCCTCCACCACCCTACTCTTGCCCGTAGCCTCGTGGCACCACTAGGAGGCTAACCCCCACCTCAATTTAACCTCTCCAGCACTCTCCGACGAGGCCCACGACCACCCGAACCGCCGTCCGCCGGAGCAAGAGCCGCCGTCGACGTGGTGCTCGCCGGCGACCACCACCACCACCCACCGACGCGGAATGGCGCCCTGAGCACGGAGGTACCTTCCGATCTCCCTACCTCGCCGTGGATCGCCGCCGGCGACCACATGACTCTCGGGCACCGTCGTCTTTGTCCGCCTCTTTCAAATATACAAACCCCCCGGGTGGCACCCGCCCGTCAGCCTCTCTGTTGTTTTTTTTTTTGAACCGTTTTTTGAAAGCGTACTCTTGCAAATACGCTTTTTACTCTGAACCGTTTTTCTGCACTTTTCTGCTTAGGCCCCTGAGGGTTTTCTGTTTCATTACAGATGGGTCCTTGGACCAAAACTCTTATAACTTTTTAACAGAAAGGAATTTTTGAGTGATTCTTTTTCTGTCCTCTTAAAAATTTTGTCTAGTTTTTTATAATATTTATTTGAAAAATATTAGGATTAATTTTCTATACCCCACGGTACTTACGTTAGCGCGTGTGTTTTGTGTACCGTAGATACCGAAGGAGGTGACGGAACCGCGAACTTCACCGAGCTAGACCCCGACTACTCCGAACCAGGCAAGCATGTTTGAACTTTTGATATGATGAGTGTTGGGGCATGTTTGCATTATTTTTGGTATCATGGCATGTTCATGAGCATCTCGATGAAAGTTTATCCCGTATGAGTGGAGGCAAGTGAGTTTCGGGAAATCCATGAGTTGTTGGAAACGTGTTGCACGGCCATGAGTTGGCATGAGAATGGGTAAGATGGCAGTGTTGTAGCATGCCAGACTTATGCCTGATGGTTGACCCAGTGTCAACTCAAATCAGTCAAATTCCGTCCGTCTCCCCTTTTGTACTACCACATGTTTCCCGCAAGGGATACGGCTTAGTAAGTTGTAAACCACTTCCTGGTACACACCAAATCGAGAGGTCGGGATGAGGGTTCCATGGCCCTGGATTAAAGCCTTTCATCCGGTCAGGGGGCATGGGTGTTTCCGGTTGGGACCGAGAGGGGGGTACCCCTTAGAGCGCGCGTATATAAATTTGATCCCATGCTATTCGAGATTGTGATCTCCCCGTCTCAAAGTTTTTCTTGAACGCTGTCTAGGGTGATTCCTGGCAACGTGAGGTAGGATGGGTGTGTACTGGTTAGCTGTGTTTCCTCCGAAATACCGTAAACGGAACTAGTCCTTCGCGACTACGGAAATCCGTTGGCTGTGGATAATTTTAGTACAAACTCTGCAGAGTCAAAATTCTTGAATTTCATCTTATCCATGTCCAAGTATTGTGTTCATCCTATCTTGTCAAGTAAAAGTCTCGGTGACAGAAACTCTTGAGAACCATATGAGTGTTAAATGTTTATTTCCTGTGAATCGACTAACCCGATTATTGCCTTGTGAGGAATATTTTCCGTGAGCACCATTTCTTGTCAGTTATGTATAATGAATTATAAGCCCTTTCTGTGATGTCGCTCAGACGTCCGACTGCGACATTGTTATTATTTACTTTTATTATAAGCCCTTTCTGCGATGAAGCTCAGACGTCCGACTGCGGCATTGTTATTATTTACTTTTATTATAAGCCCTTTCTGCGATGTCGCTCAGACGTCCGACTGCGGCATTGTTATTATTTACTTTTATTATAAGCCCTTTCTGCGATGTCGCTCAGACGTCCGACTGCGGCATTGTTATTATTTACTTTTATTATAAGCCCTTTCTGCGATGTCGCTCAGACGTCCGACTGTGGCATTGTTTATTTACCTTTATTATAAGCCCTTTCTGCGATGTCGCTCAGACGTCCGACTGCGGCATTGTTATTATTTACTTTTGCTATAAGCCCTTTCTGCGATGTCGCTCAGACGTCCGACTGCGGCACGCATGTCTTTTCTTTCAATATAAGCCCTTTATGAGGTGTCGCTTAGACGCCCGACTGAGGCATGTTTTACTTATTTGTTCACCCTTCGAGGCGTCGCTTCAGACACCCGATCGGTTTTGAGTTTATCTTCTTTGGGTTTTCGGGCGGACTACCGCCGATTCCCTTTTTACTTAATTTGCTATACTTATTTGATTGCACATTGTTAAAAATCAATCATGTCGCATTCATGCATACATTTGTTATATCTTTTGTCCGAACTGTCTTGCGAGTACTTTCAAAGTACTCACCTGGCTTGTTGATTTGGCCAGATGCTGACGAAGGCGATCTCATGGATGAAGAGTTCGATAGCGAGTCGGACGCCTAGAGGAGTCCCAGTCAGTCTCGTGCGACCCTGGATTTGGTCATTATGTTATATCCGCTTCCGCTACCCAAATAATTCATCGAGCCTCACCTCGACGCTCGATGAGCTGCCAGTGTAGTAGTCTTATTATCCACCCCACTGTGTTATTCCACCAATCACTTATATCTCGAGTCAGTAGTATTGCCACCCCACACCATTGTGTCATATCCGCCATTAGGTATAATTATTGGCGTGTCTGTAATAATTGGTTGGGCATCTTCAGCTCGACCATGGAATATTTTAATGCTACTGGCTTATTGTCTCAAAGTTTTGTCTCCAGTGAGGAGGATTTTCCTCACACTGGAATTTATAGGTCGGTCTCTCAATAATTATTTTATTGAAAAACCGGTCGTGACAGCAGGCCACTACAAATCCTATTCCTATGTTTACAAGATCCTATGAATCAAAGAGGCTCAAAGTGTCCATCACAACCGACCGTATAGACCTCTACACTGCAAATGTCCCTGCTCATCTTCAGTACAAGGAACATCTTTGTACTACTAGCATACTCCCTCTGTTCCAAAATATAAGTCTTGGTAGAGATTTCCACTATGGATCACATACAAATATATCCAGATACATTTTAGAGTGTAGATTCACTCATTTTGCTCCATATGTAGTCCATGGTGGAATCTATACAAAGACTTGTTTTTAAGAACGGAAGAGGAACATGGTAAAGAAGAGCAATCAGATTTTGGATAATAAAATGTTGGTTGCGCAGTGCCCACACAAGATGAACCAGAGTGCATTAAGAATGCAACTCCTAGCTGTCTCTCGACCATTTCAGGCGGTTGGATGAAGATCCTACGTGTCCTAACCCTTCTTCTTCCTCGTCTCTTAATTCTTCCCATACAGAACACCAGACGGGTCAGCCGGGCCGGGACCACCGCCCCCATCGCTGTGTTCCTCCGCCACCCCACCCCCACCAGCGTCGAGTTTTCTTCGTTCGGCGAGGCCCCACAACCACCCGAGCCCCTTGGATCGCACCGGCGAACTCCGACGAGCTCTGAAAAATCGATTGACCCAATATTGAAATTTAGTCTGCTGTGATTTAACTAGTGTGGAATATAAAAGGGGAAAACCATAAGCATTGGGAGTATAGTGTTGAGCGTGCCATGGCGGATCTGAAGGTGCAAACCGGACAAAGGCAACTTCGCGACCAAGACAAGAAATCAAAGTAAAGCAGTGGCGATCTATTTTCTTGCTGTGATAAATAAGTTGAGCAGATACGAAAGAGTACCGCCTCTGGTGCGGTGTCGTGTACGCATCTGCTAAGAATTTGACGGTGATGCGGTAGCGATGGCTGTCGGCAGCGTGGAAGCTGATCTAGGAGGGTAGACGGTGGCGGCGGGGCGCGGTGGACGAGACGGTCGTAGGAGCAGCGCCGGCAAGGTGGACGACGGCGGGGATGAACCGAGAGGACGGGACGCAAGGATCCCGGTCCAAAGGCGTGGATGAGTTGATCTCTTGTAATGGATGGCGGCGTCGGGGTATCAGCTCTGGCATGGTGGAGGAGGGCGGCGGTGGATGGGGTGGCGGACGGCAGCGGACGGAGGAGGGTGGGGTGGAGAGGGTGTTTTAGCGCCCACGGAGTACGAATGGGGAAAAGGGAGGTAGAGAGGAAGGGGGGAACCATGTATTCAGGGCGCGGTTGTCTCAAATGCGAGGAAATTTACAAACTTAGCCCCCGTTTCAAATTTCTACTACATCACAGCAACATTAGTCGGTTGGGAATAGGACGGTAATCTCGCACACCGAATATTTGCCGACGAGAGTTTGTTTTTGGCGCCTACCATGTATGAATATGAATCGGGGAGGGAGTCGATTTCGGCCGAGGGCACACTGTGTTTTGGCGCCCACCGTGTATGAATCCGGGTGAGAGGCGGTTACGTCATGTTTGGGTGAAATTACAAACCTACCCCTATCGAAACCTATAGAAATCCAGCAGATAGGCTTTGCGTGGCAGGGATAGTCAGTAGTGATTTCCATCTCACAGATTTTGGTTTGGGCGGGTTATCGCGACTTTCCTCGCTTCGTTCAAATTTTGCACAAAGCCGTTTACCGTGCCAACTCAATTCGAATCCCGTTTGTATTCTACTATTTTTTTCAAGGATCCATTTTCAATTGGAATTACATTCTATATACATCATTTTTTTATATATACTTTCAATAGATCAACAAAGATTTCTGCTGCTTTATATGTATAATATGATTTACAAATACAACGATCTCGAAATCTTAAGGTTAAATTCGAAAAAATTTAACCAAATTATGTTCTACTAAAATGTATGGATCAGTAATATCTACATATTAAATAACATAGATGTGCGTGAATTCATATGAGTATGCATGTTTGATAGATCAATTTTGGTTCGAGTATGGATTACATGTATCATCATCTCAATTCAAATATTTGAATCCCTTTTTGTTCACTCCTTTCAAGCCCATCTCTCTCTCGCATGCATGCTCCTTCGTAGCTATCACTCTCTTTTCTCCAGCTCACCCAGACGCTCACTTCATGTTTCTCCTATCCTCACAAACATGGTCTCTCGGCGTCTCCCTTGAGAAGTGTCACGCTCTCCCTATCATTATACATTACACGGTTTTCATTATCTCTCACGTCTCTCTCTTGTTCTCTGGTATCACTCGGTACCTAAGCTTTCTTTTTCACCGCCACACACAGTCTCCACTGCGTCTTTTACTTTGTCTTTCTCTCTTTGGGATTCTCTCACAAACCCTATATGTCTCTACATATTACTCATACCAATAAAATTACTCTCTCTCTCTCTCTCTCTCTCTCTCTCTCTCTCTCTCTCTCTCTCTTCAGAGACACAACATTTGTTGCGGTCTCCTTTTAAATCTCCATCCTGCATCGACATTATTCATTTGTTTACCGATCACACAACCCCGACTACCGTCTCCTCTCTCTCTCACATAGACACACACACACACACAACTCCTGCTTCCACTCCCCTTCCCGACTACCGTCTCTCTCTCACACACACAGAACTCTCGCTTTCACACCCCGACTCGTATTTCTCTCACAAACATTTATCGACTGGCTAGCCTCTAGATAGGTTTATACACCCGCACTCGTGCTTCCACCATCGCATAAATGTCTCTCTCCCGCTCCTTGTATCTATGTAGCTTTTTCTTCCCTTCTTGAGACACGCCCTATCGATCGTGCACACACACACTATCGCCTCATTTTAAGTTGATACCTATCGCACACACACTACTTGTGTCTTTGTCACACATGCACTCCGCCCTCCTCCACTCTCCCTCTCTCTCACACACACATGGGCCTTTTGCAACAACTAGCAAGATGCCCATGCGTTACCTGAACATCAAGATGCATTTGTATGAGTAGTTTATCTTGTGGGGGAAAAGGATGAATGAGGGAAGGCCTTATTTGCAAATGTGGAGAGGGGTGTGGGTATCTTTTTGCAAAATTGCCATAGTTTCCTTCCTATCCGTCACCTATAGATCGGACGGCCTATATTGCAGGATGGCAGGCACACGATCATCACTGACAATGCTTTTTATAAGACTAGGGATACAAAATAGAGTTAAAGATGATGGTGGGCCTGCCATCCTACAATGTAGGTCGTCCGATTTATATCTGACAGATAGGAAGGAAAATATGGCAATTTACCCGCACTCTTCACCACATTTGCAGATAAGGCCTTCCCTCGTTCTTCCTTTTCTCCCACAAGATCTTGATGTTCCGGGCAATGCACGGGCATCTTGCTAGTAAGAGTAGAAATTAGACATATACCACTTCTCAAATATTGAAACCAACAACATATTCCTCCCTTATCTCATCAAAACCGCCAAAGGAATATATTTTGAGTGAAACATAACATATTTTTAGTGATATACGTATTTCAAAACTAGACTTTTTTTCTATACGGTGAATATGTATTAGTCTACTTTGATCGTGTGGCAACGCATTGGCACATTGCTAGTAGTTATTATAATTTTTATGACATCAGACAAACGGTGGAGTACATATACGAAGAGAAGAGGCACATGCACGCAGTCGGCCTCTCGCTGTCTCGCACACATGAGTGTTACGTAAAGGTGACGTTAACAAATAAACCCTAAAACCCTAGGCGCACGATTGATGCATTCGCGGGTACCGGGTACGTGGTGGAGCACCTTTGTAGGAGTTGATGGTCGGGACCACAGGTGAACGACTTGGAGCGCGGTGGCTCGCCAGTTGCTACAGATCGAGTAGCCACGTTTAAAATATCGTTTTTTAGCGGGGTTAAGAGTTCCGATTTTCAATGGCGCGTAATAAGTAGTAAGTAGTTTTAGAACGATTGGTATGGAGCGAAAATGGAATTCATAGTACTACGTACCTCCTTGGCGTATGGTTGTATGGGTTTATGTTGCGAGATGTTGAACCTGGTAGTTCTAGGGCAAATACTATGGTTTAGATTTAGATGCTGGTTTTTAGTAATCGGAAGGGGAAACCCTTCTTTGATTAAAAAAACTACTACATCCATTCTGGTTTACTAGTCCCCATCATATTTTGGGTCAAAGTTTGTCCACGAATTTTACTTGTAAAATGTGAATGGAAAATGAGATTTTGTTATACCCATACAGAAAAGGACTGGAGGGAGTGATTGCTCCGACACGGATGCGACCTCTCATAGCGCAGGCATTGAACCGGCGCGCCGGCCAAGAGGGCCGCACTCGCTGCAGGCCCGGCTGAGCACGCCTCCTCGCCTCATGCAACCAAATTTAAGACTGCCCCGCCTTTGCCTTCATTGAATCCAGCGTGTCTTCAACACGCCCTTCCATGAGCGGCGGGCATTTTAGAACAGAAAACATGACTAAAATATACTCATGGTCTTGACTTGTTGTGCTCGACCGTAGCGAGGAACTAGTAGAGGTTTTTCTTTATTTATAACTCTCCTCACATTTTTTGGCTTTGAAGTGAATCATGGTTGTGGACATTATGTATGAATGTGCAGATATCTGTGAACATGAGTTTGATGTGGAAGTTGAACTTGGAATGTCGGGCTTGCGCGTGAACTATACCATGTCCAATGCTTCGTCTGTTATTGTTTAGAAAGTAATTGCTCTTATTAAATGACCCAAAAAAACATTTTGTGCCACATCAGTCGATGCACAGACATCACAACAGGCATGTTGACTGGATAAACATTTGAACCTAGCTATTATGAAGGAAATTTTGTATTGACAACAGTTTTAGATAGCAGGAGACGCCTATCCTGATCTGCCTCTGCTAGCTTATTTCTGGCTTCTTCCATCTCTTCTTTGGCTTGGGTGAAGAGAGCATCTGATTGCTCTTTTCGCTTCTTCAGGAACTCAGCTACACTCTCAAGGGCTGCACGCTTTCTTTCAGCCTTTACTAATGCCACGAGGACACGAACAGCTGACGACTCCACCTGGCTTGTGTGTAATCCAGCATCATCTGGGAATTTGCACCTTGTGTCTAATCCAGCATCATTAGGGAACTGGCACCTTGTGTGTAATCTAGCCTCATTTTGGAAACATGATCTCGAGGTTGACCATACTTCCCTCCTCGCAGGAACTGCATCCTGACATGAAGTTACTTCTTTTTTAGATCAATACTCGGAGAAACCTAGATCCATTTAGTAGAAGCCGGATAAATGTAACTCGGAGAAGTGAATTCAAAAGGAAAATAAATATAAAAACAGACTACAAGGTGAGAACACCCACTTCCTACATCAAGTTAAAAACGAAAGCATTAGGACGATTAAGACTCTTCTTATTACACATCAAAGAACACCATGCTTAAGAGAAACAGAAACTACAACATATACACATCGAAGAACACGAGGCTAAACGAAAGTAATTGAAAGGGTGTTACTTAACAAAGCTCATTTTACAGGTTCGGTGCAGCTCCTCTTTAACTTGCCATGCTCCTTGAAGATGTCCCGAATATCCCGTGTTTGGTCTTCATTGCTCCTCTGCATGTTCACACTCGTGGTTTTAAAATCTCAACATGGCAAGAAAAATACTACTAGTAATACTCGCCCATCTTGTGGGCAAGATTAAAGCACTCGTCTGCCATGTTAGAGCATCTCCAACAGAATCAAGAACGCGGCGCTTTAAAAAAGCGTTCTGAGAGTAGAGGATAGTTCTCGGCATAGATAGATAAAAAAGATAATTCAACTACTCCTCGTCGTCCGACTCCTCCTCGGTGATGTCCTCTTCCGACGCGTCGATTGTAGGCGTGAAGATACCGATCGTCGTCGGATTCCTGTATGACGCTGCTCCTAGCCTCATGTTGAATTGAGCGTCCGCTTTTACCTCGCTTGTCCTCGCGATAGGCGGCTCGCTCCGCCCTCCTCTTATCCCTCTCCGCCCTCCTTTGCGCGTAGAACTTCGCGCCGTTGATGATGTCCTGCGGGAAGTGTTGGCGCCACAGCGCCATGGCTTCCTCGTCCATCTCGGTGATGCCGAGACGGTGCTCCCGCCTCCGGTTGTCGGGACGATCCTCGTCGGTGCTAATCCGCGGCAGAGGCGCGAGCTCCTGCGCCCGCTCCTGCGTCGGCACGTTGGGGAAGTTCAATGTTCTATGAGGCCACCGGAGGCGCCACACCGCCGCGTCGTACGAGCAGGCGGCCTCATTGGTGGTGTCGAAATTGCCGAGGCCGAGGCGCATCCCGCGGAACCGGATCTCGGCAGAGAAGCCGGCGGAGGGGCGCGCGCGGACGCCGCGGTATCCCCAAATTTCCCAGCAACGCGGCGGCATGGTGGTGCGGCGGCGGCGAGGCGGAAAAGAGCGGGGAGAGAGCAGTGGCGAGGCACAGAGCGGTGGAAAGGCACAGAACGGTGGCAAGGCACACAGCGGTGGGAGGGCGTTGGATTTTATAAAGCACGTCGGACGCCGCTCGCCAAAACTAGCGCACGCTTGCGCTTTTTCCCTTGTGATCCTTTCCCGACGTCTCTGCTATCTCTACTCTCTTCTCTATGGTTATATTTATTTTAAATTTAATATTTAATATTTATCTCTACTTCCTTTACTGTCTACTTTTTTCTCTATACTTTTTTTTCTTGCAATATAGGTCGTCCGATTTATATCTGACAGATAGGAAGGAAACAAATGGGAATTTTGCAGAAAGATACCCATACCCCTCTCCAGATTTGCAAATAAGGCCTTCCCTCGTTCATCCTTTTCTCCCATAAGATAAACTACTCATACAAATGCATCTTGATGCGTGCAACACATGGGAATCTTGCTACTTCTAAAAACCTTTCCATCATTTGCCACACTACAGGTTGTAGATGAAAAACCTACCCAAGCACAGCGTGATACAGGAGCGACGCACAATTGCCAGCTGATATTCTGTTGGACAATGGAGGCTATAACCAATTATTTTTACGGGAACAATAGCACCCAGGAATATTGAAGGGTAGGTATGAACAAAATTGTAACTGCACATGTACTGCTAAGTGATTCAATACACACATTACCAATCGAGGAGGAGAACGATGGTCGCGGCCTCTGTGAGTCATGGTCGGCAGCGGAGTCGGTTCATTGTCCTGACGGTGGTATACATTGCTTGGCGCGTCGGCTTCCGGAAGCAGATCCGAGACCGTGGAAGACGATGCCGGAAGAGGCTCCGTCTGACATTGACGGTGGACGGCTCCGGTCTGGCGTCTGAGGTCATCGATGAGGCAGATGCTCTCTGATTGGGCGAGTCTGCGATGTAAAGGGAGGAGCATGAAGGCTGCGGTCTTGATGGAGAAGTCTATTTTGCGGTGGGGATAGAAAATGGGGAGTATTCAGGTGTACTACTCTGGGTGCCGGGGTGGGGTTGGCTGGGTAGGGTGAACCTGAAGTTACGAAAACAACCCCCTACCAAGCATCGTCCGTAGGCCTGTTCCGAAGGCTATGATGGTAACTTCCCACTGCTCGAATCACGGTCGCGGGAGCTTTTCCCGCCGACCTCAAAATTTTGTGACATTGGACTCCCCGTGTGGCGTGTTGAGTGATTCGGCTAAGCAACTAGCGAGTAGTAGTAGTAAACTCTGCATATTAGGTTTGACCGAAGTCAAAATTCCTAAAGTTTGACCAAGTTTATATAAAAATATAAACATTTACCATAACAAATATGTATGATGTGGAAGTACATTCAATAATGAACCTAATGGTATTTATTTGTTATTGTATATGTTAATATTTTTTGATAGGGAAAACTATGTTTTTGCCACTCTAGTTTTTGCCACTCTAGTTTTTGCCAACTTTGCTTATGCCACTCTAGAATTTGACATCTCACTTTTGCCACTGTTAGCTTTTGATAATACATCACAAATGCCATTCCGTGGCAAAAAGCGATAATTTTCATTTCACGTGTGCCACTCTCAGCATTTGACATGTATCACACTTGCCACTTGGAAAATTTTGTTTTTGCCACGGAAGGGCAAAAGTGATGTATTATCAAAAGCTAACAGTGGCAAAAGTGAAATGTCAAATTCTAGAGTGGCATAAGCAAAGTGGGCAAAACTAGAGTTAAAAAACAAAGTTTTCCTTTTGTTATAAGCTTTTTGAGAGTTTACAAAACTTGACTTTGAACAATACTAATACGCGGACTTAAATAAAAACGGAGGGAGTACACATTTTTTTCTTAGTTAGTGAACTAATCATTTGTTGAAATTGTGAAATAAATATATTAGGCTATTGACTTCGAATGTAATGGTCTATACAATTCAATAGTTACAATCATTGTCGAAACCCAAGATGTATAAAAGGTCTATAGTACTTCACAACATGCTCAAACTCACATAATCCCAGTCAAATGAGAATCTAAATGCATTTCATAGTTATTACTTTGTAGGATGCAACAAAAACAACCAAAACTGTACATCAGCCATTATAGAAGCAACATTTTGACATATCCCATTGTGTGAATGAAACGTGCAGAGAGAGCTTTTGAAGATGGAGCAGATAGGGCGGGAAAGATTGTATGTATGTGGACGAGAGAGTAGGAGACAAACCTAACAAGACAGAGAGAGAGAGAGAGAGAAAGATAGAGGAAGAAGTTAGGTCTGTGAGAAAGATGGAGACATGTAATATACGTGAGATGCGTGTGCATCCGGATTCTGTATACGTGGAAGGAGAAGAGACAACATGTTTGATGGGAGAGCTGGAAAAACATGGGCCGAGAGGGAAGGATCTCATGGGTTGAGGGATTGACAATTTTGTGTGGGGGAGAGAGGGATTGGTAATTTTGTGCAAGAGAGAGAGAGAGAGAGAGGGTGGGGGGAGGAGTCAGTCAGCCGTCGTCACATCACCCTGCTTCCAAATGACACCGCATTCTCTAACGCGGTGTGGTCGCCGTCTTTGATCTGCTCGATGCCCCCTTTGAAGATTGAGGTGTTGTGCATGTTGGGGTGCAAAGAAGCACAAGCGAGGGTGGTCGCCGTATAACCTTGGATGGGGATGAATTGTGTGCTCGGGGGAGTGTGCGTGTGTGTTGTGCTGCGTGTGTGTGTTTGTTTGTCTTGTGTAGCGTCTTGGCGTGTGTGTGTCGAGATATTGAGAGAAAACAAACCTAAGGAGAGAAATGGGTATTCACGAAGAGATTGTGCGGGCCTTGAGGTGGGGCGGGGGCAGTGAGGTGTCAAAATGTGCGCGTTGATGCATGTGTTGCATGCGATCGTGCGAGGGACGGACGAATAGAGAGAGATGGTTGTTGTGTTACGGATGCTCCTCTCTCTCTCTGTCTCTCTCTCTCTCTCTCACACACACACACACACAAGTAAACTAGAAGACCGTTCTCTCATGTATACACAACGTATTGGCATCTGTCTATGTCTCACTCATGCATGATCATTTGCACATTCACACCTCTCTATGTCTGTATCACACGCACAACGTCTCCACATTGCCCTTCCACCACAACACACATATGGACACATACACATGTTCTCTCTCAGTCACACACACAAAATAAGTATTAAAAAAAACTAGGGCGCACCTAAAACGTCCAAATCCAAATAAACACAAACTGGAGCTAAATTCAAATATATGGAAATATTGCAGCGTCAAGAACTTTCCAGGAAAAAAAACTTGAGTAATATTCGAGGATTGTTTTCACACACACAAAAGGTTCGGTGGATGTCCTTGGTAGCGACATGGTGACGCACCGTTCAATCGACCCATGCGGCATGATTCACGCGCTTGCACAGGATTCCGTATCATGGCTGTGGTACTAACTTAAAAAAAAGCGCTGCCTAAGTCTAATGTTCACGTGTACTAGTACGGTTTTCTTTTAAGTTTGACCAAACTTATATAAAACTAAAGTAAGCTCCCATACGCGCACTCATCAATATGCTGCCGCCGCCATTGCGCATGCCGGTGCCCGCCTGCTCCGGCCAACAATTTCTCGCCCATCACCGCCATGTCGCCGCCATCCCTGTGCCATGAAGTCAAAGGCTCACCCGCTCATGTCGTCTGCAGTCCCTCCTCGCCATGCTGCCGCGCTGCCAAGCACGCAAGCAGCTGCTGGAGCCGCGTCTATGCACGCAGTGTATGAAGAGGAGGACGAGTGCGTGCTCCAGCACGCCGGTGAGGAGGAACTAGCGTGTCATTGTCATCTTCGCCCGCGCGGAGGAGGCGCGCATGGTGGCTGTCGCCGCGGAAGCCGGTCGCGCACGCGTCGAGCTCGCAAACCGGGTGTGGACGCGGAATCTACCTTTGAGACCTTGAATGCCACGTGGATCCTGCAATCTGAAGGAGCAATTTGGGTCAGTCGACTCATGTGAGCCGTTTGATGCAACATGGATGGCTAGAAGGGCTTCTTCCACCTCTTCTGTCGTCTTCTTCCTTCGCTCCGTCGAACTTCTTTCACAAACCGACTGACCCAAATTATACTAATAGTACGAACGTATTAAGTACAGTAGGAACACGAAGATATGAGCAGTAGTACCAACTGCAAGAAGAACAGTAGTAAGACATAGTACTAGTACTACTCTACGTACTAAAGAGTTCAAATAACGAGAAAGAACATAAACATAGTTCTGCTGGGGCCTCAAAGACAACACACCCTTGAAAATAAACTAAGCAACTAGTCTGCTTGACACTGCAGAGAACCGGCATGAGCGACGGCACGCCACCTACTCGAGTCCGAGTCCACGTCCTCGACTTCGTCCTCGTCCCTCTTCCTCTTCCTCTTCGCCCACGCTTCTTTGCTTGAACCGGACCTTTGGGCTCGCTTCTTCATCCAACCCATGTAGATATTTAAACAAAGGTAGGCATCCATTGCTGCGTCTGAGGATGTGATCTTCATCTAATGTCTTCGACTCCCATGCATGATGAAACTTCGTGATGAGGTTTCTTGAGTTTAGCGTATGAAGGATCAATCATGGCTGCTGCCAGGTCAACATTGAAGGTTGAGAGGAGGACACCGGGCTTGCCTTACGGAGATCGAAGGGCTGTCCTACAACGAGACCTATCCGATGCAGGACATCTATGTCGTTCTTAAAGCCTCTGATGTGAATTTCACTCTTTTGTCCTTGAGGAAGTTCTTAAAATCCTGGCACTCAACGTCGGCATGGCATATGTGGTAGACCAAGCAAGCGTTATGTACGCAAACCTGGATCACGGCGGGCTTCTTCCTCTCTTCGTCCTTTAGATCCTTCTCTCGTCCCGGGCTGTGGTGTACTCAACATCTAGCCCAGCGACCCACTCATCCGTTGAATCGTTGAACATGCGTAGGAAGCGAGCAAGCCATGCTTTCACGGTCGCGGATCCACGTTGGTAGATGACGATGAACTGATCGCGGTGATGGCTCTAACACGGTACTCGGCGGCGACCATGGAGATTTGGGAGGCCATGGATTTTGGAGGAGGGTTAGGAGAAGTTGAACTATTGTACCCCATAAAAAGCGGGGCGAACTAATGTGAAAGGACGGGACGATTGGAGTGAATTGTTGTGAGGTAGAATACGGGATGAGTAGGGCGTCTGAACAGCGTGGGGTTGCTTTGGCTTGCCGGTGGATAAGCGGCTGCAAGCCCCAAAGAGTTCTCGAGAACTATGCGGGACCCACTAGATGTCATGTCTACTAGACCCATATCGTAGGCACAGCGGTATAGCTTCACTGTTTCGCACGCCATGCCGGCGCGTGGATGTAACTTCACTTAATTCCGTCAACCGTCGCGCCTCCCATGATCTTCGCCTCCCTCGCGCGGTCGCGCCCTTTGAGACTTCGGCCGGCTTTAAATGAGCAATTTTTTGCCTACTCCGCATGCATGATACTCCCTCTGGTCCTTTTTACTCCCGTCAACCGTTTGCTAAGTGTTTGACCAAATATATACTTTTTTTGAACACCGCCTTATATTAATTAACCAGCCACACCAGTACACTCATTCGATACAATATTTACCACACGTAGGCGATGCGTTATTTACAATAATACCATCTAATCTATTGTCAAAGCTATACTTAGCGATTAAGTGTGCCACCTTATTGGCGAATTGCTAATCTTTGACAATTGAAGATTGTTGATCAACTTCGAGATGCTCAACGCTTTCATCTTCGAGTCACGCATAGCAGACCTGTCATAGTCCCCGATGCAAGAGACGCTACCACAAAAGCGCCAATCAGTCTCTAAAATTACAAGATTATGAAGAGAAATACCTATGTATAGACCCGGCAATGCAAGCCCTAAGCTCCGGTTCCTCCACGCTTTGTGAGCATCAATGAAATCCACGACCAAATTTATACTAAAAATATCAATATCTACAATACGATTATAATGAGTATAAGAACTACGCTTTATAATGAGTGTAAAAATATTGATTTGACATTGTGAATGTTGATACTCCCTCCGTCTAGGTGAGTAAGTCATCTTAGGCTGTGCACCGTGACCAAGGAGGAGGGGGAAAACGAGAGACATTAATGTTTATTTGCTAATTAAATAGTATTGCATGCAATGAACTAACCACTGCATGTCATGTTTGATAGTCTCAGGTCATTAAAAGCATGCACACCCTCATCTCTTATTGGTTGATATGTCAAGAAACAAGAAAGGAGGTAGAAGTTAATGCACCGCGCCTACGTGTTTTGGGATTATTTGGTTTTCGTAAGATGACTTACACACCTAGCTATTAGAGTACCACTACCTCCCTTCTAGTTTAAAGGGCTCGACTCGAAAATTTCACCTACTCTTAGCAAGATAGTAGGCGGTGGAATATTTTTGAAGTCTGCAAAAGGACTCAACTAGTGCTGTCGTTCTTCACAAAAATGTGTTTACCAATGCATGCATGAACACTAGTTACTCTAACCCCCCTCTCTTCTTTAATTCTTTGCCACATCAGCATGTTTGCTATTCCCGTGTGCATGATACCAGCTAAGATACCACCATTATGGCCAGCCTTTATCATCGCATGCAATAATTTAGTGCACCTTGAAATATGAACATGTGTGGGGCGTGTATGTTTATAATGACTTGAGACTATACCTAGCCCGGCATGCAAGATGACTTATTATGCACCGTTCCCCATACCTGCAGGAAGCCCGTTCGTCTCCAAATCTTTTCCTCTCCATGTGTGGAAACAATATGCCTGCCAAACTCTCCTTCTCCCCTTGGCGGTCCCACCACTCCACCCCATGTGAAAAAATCTGCATCATGACCCTCCTCCCCCCACACTCGTCCAATCCATTGTGACCAGCAATATTTCCACCCCTTCGCTCCCTCGTAATTTACTCCAACAAATATGCCCACGTAGCTTTTACTTACTTCAGTTGCATTGGGTCACTGACATATGGGCCCAGCAGTGTACTGGCCCACATGTCGATGGCATAACTGAACCTGATTAAGTCAGTGCAGCTCAGTCCATATCTTACGTAGGTGTGCCATTGCTCGCTATAAATACTGCGCCTCCCACGAAATCGCTATCTCCTCCCCCTCATGTTCACGTTCATCACTATCTCCTCCCCATCCCTCTCACGTCGACCACCATGGCATCGCCCCTCCCAAGCCCTAGGAGACCCTCGGCTGCCGGTAGCGTGGGCCAGTCCGCAGCGTCGCCGTTCCGTTCCTCGCCGCCACTAGTCGAGGAGGACGCGTCGGTGTTCCCCTCCTCGCCGCGACGCGACGCGTCGCTGTTCCGTTCCTCGCCGCCACTAGTTGAGGAGGACGCGTCGGTGTTCCGCTCCTTGCCGCGACATGTCGAGGTGGACACGTCGGCGTTCCCAATCTCCCCAGCACGCGTGTCGGAGGACGCGTCGGCTCCCCGCTACGAGGAGAACGCCGCGCCGCCCGCCGAGCCCCCCCCAGCCTTGAGGAGCTTTGGCAAGAAATGGATGTCGCCTTGTGGGAGGCTTTGCCTCCAGCAGAGCGTGCCAAAATAGAGGCGGAGAAGAAGTCCGAGGAAGAGAAGCGCACCACGCAACAAGCTTTCTGGGAGATCTATGTCGCGTCCGAGAGAGTCAAGCAATTGGTTCTTTGGCAGAAGGCTCGTGCAAGGGCCGTGAGGGTGGCGGAGGACGCGCGTGCGACGCATACGAGTGCGGTCGGGCCCAAGCGCCTCATCTACGCTTGGCGATGCGTGGACGGTGCACGCTTCAGCCGGGAGGAGTACTGTTGGCGCGGATCACCAAACCGGTGAGATCACGCTCGCCCAGCGGCAAGCCGCCAATCAGCACCTCGCGAGTTGCGAGGCTGAGGAAGAAGCGTTATGTCGGCCTTGTTGAGAAACGGCCGCGCACCAGGGCTCTCATGGCGCGCCACAAGCGCTCCTGCGAGCGTTGTGGCTTTTAGGAGGAGTATAACTTTTGTTTCGTAAGGCGGTCTCATTAGTTTTGGGACGCAAATGATAAATCCCAAATGTTCAGGAATTTTTAGCGTCCTTAATTAAGTATGCAAAAGGGAAAGTTTGGAAACGTTGTGTATTATTACGCATTTTGCAAGTACGTGCATATAGCACAAACTTTACTATAGACTATCGAACTACACGTCTCTCTTGATATATGCTTGCAGACTTTTCTACTCCCTCCGTCCAGGTCAATAAGTCATCTTTGGTTGTGCACGGTGACCAAGAAGGAGGGAAGATTTGTACACCTAGACGGAGGGAGTACTACTATTACTTATATGCGTGCAAATGCACGTTTAAACGATACGATGCGGTTTTTGTAAAAGTAGAAAAACAGCACTAGTCAAGCTTGTGAAACGATTCCAACGTGAGTACTACTACTAGTAGGAGTACCAGGGGCCAATTCTTTTAGGCTTCTAGATTAGTAATCCCATAACTACTACCCGTCCTGGTTTATTGGTCCCCATTGTAATCTGTGTCAAATTTTGATCATAAATTTAACTAATGAAATGTTAGTGCATGTCACATGCACTACTCCATCCGTCTAGGTGAGTAAGTCATCTTAGGCTGTGCACCGTGACCAAGGAGGAGGAGAAAAGCGAGAAAGCGTTAATGTTTATTTTCTAATTAATAGTATTGCATGCAATGAACTAACCACTTTGCATGTCGTGTTTGATATCTCAAGTCATTAAAAGCATGCACACTCTTTATCTCTTATTGGTTGATATGTCAAGAAACAAGAAAGCGAGGTAGAAGTTAATGCACCGCGCCCTAAGTTTTTTGGGATTATTTGGATTTAGTAAGATGACTTACACACCTAGATGCACCGCGCCTAAGTGTTTTGAGTAACATTTTATCAATTAAATCTTTGGTGAAAATTTAGCACAAATTACAATGGTGAGGATTAAACCAGGAGACGGAGTAGTAGTTTAGAAGCCTAAATAAATGAGTGAGGTGCCTTATTGTTACTCTCCATTGTGACTAGTCTTGTGGGAAAAGCTGGGAAGCCGCCAAAGAACTGGCCCTAGGAGTAGTAGCTAGGGATCGAGTGTGGGAGATGAACCGAGAAAGTAAATCTTGAGAGAGATGAAATGCAAAAAGGCGGAGGAATGTGATGGTTGCTTGTCCGTTTATTTTACCGGGCCACTTATTCTTGGGAGTGGTTGGGTTTTGTGATATGACGGCTTTTACTGTCAAGCGCCACGAAAGTGAGAGGTGAGACTCCCGTGCAGCGCCGCCCTCTACACTTGTACTACATCGGTCGTGGTTTATTAGTCCCCATTGAATTTGTTGAAGATTTAATCGACAAAATGTTAGTGCATGTCAACAAAAACTATATCGTTGGATTCGTATTTGAACATAGTTTTGAATGATATAATTTTAGGTGACATGCATCAGTATTTATCGTACTATATATAATGTTAGTTCAATTTTTGGTCATACTAATCTATAGTAGTAAGGTGCCCGTGCGTTGCACCGAAGAGTGAAATGCATTGATCGAGGAGTTGTTTATTTTGACAAAGGATGTGGGGGTCATCTCATGTGTAACAGGTATCGATAGGTTTCTTCGGATATTATCTCATCTCTAGAGCTCACAAACATCCGGGTGAAATAGATAAAAAGGTCTCTTTTGCAAACAAAAGCGTTCAACTGTTCAACCTGCATCCAAAACTTGTGAATAAATAACACTTATTGTGCTTTGCAAGAAATGATCTTTAAGAATTAGTTTTTGAGTATCGATTGTTATACATGTTGGCTACAGATGACATGGCACTTTCTTATAGTCAATATATGGCTATACTATTAAGTAATATTAACCATGCCCTTATACACCTATACGGAGGGATTAAATCAGGATGAATTGCAAGAGGCGGAGGAGATGTAAGAAATGGTTCATCGTAAGTCTTTCACCGATCTTGTAGTAAAAATTCATACATGGAAGATTCTAGACTAAACCATAAACGGATACACTTTTATTCATGCGTGATACTCCAATAGAGCAAGATCCTGCATGGAAGTCTCCACATGCTTAGACAGGGGATTACATTGAGCGAAGACTAATGATCAACATTTAACTTGATAATGCGTATTTTTTTAGAAGAACTGGGAGGCTCCTCCCCGGTTCCATTATCAAATGAAACCCAAAGTGTCTTACATCAGCTCACTGAGAGGAGCAGTTCAAAGGAAGGACTACGGCGAAAGCCACTCAAGTTTAACGACAAGCTTACAGAATCAAAAGCGGCAAAGACACGGGCCATAAGTGCCCAGACACACACTACATGATTTCTAAGTGCACTTGATAATGCGTATGTCCAGTTGAACCTCCTTGGAGTCCCCGTGCACCGAGTCGGCAGGTAAAGGATATAACGGATGCCATGGGTTTTCCAAGTCCACATTGGCGGGATAGTCCCAACTCCTCAATTTCTAAGTCTGTCCGAAGAGGCCGGTTTCGCCGCCCACGTGACCCGGAGGGGTAGTAACATTGACCTCGCACCCATACATCTGCCTCGTGTCAGTGTCAACATCAGCGGCGACGCCCCTGACGCACGCTACAAAGACGGGGCGGCGGCCTGCGCGGGCCTTGCCGGTGCCCACGATCAAGAGGAAGACGTTGCCGTCCTCCTCCAAGACTAGCAGGCGGTAGTGATCCTCCAGCGACTCCGGCATGGTGAACCGCTAGCACGTGTCGTACTTGATGTTCTCCGCCAAGGGCCAGCAGTGACCGATGCGCACATCCGTGAGGTGATGCACCATATCCGCCGGCGAGCCACAAAACGGCATCGGGCACTCATAGAAGTGGACAAAGGGCTCCTTGGAGGCATCGACCAGGTCGTCCATGAAACGGGAGTGGCTGTAGGGGACGTTGCGCCAGTTGAATATGTGAGCAAGTTACTACGAGATTTAATCCGAATAAGCACAAAATAAATCATGACGGCTATAACGAGAGATGAAACTAATCATGTGGACTAGCATAGTAGTAGGATCTGAGTAGAAACATGAATTCTACCATGATTTGAGCAGGAAGGACAGAAACACATACGGTGCAACGGGGGCAGCACCGTTGGCGTTGAGGTTGTCGCCCATGTCGTTGAGGAAGAGGTTGCCGAGGTCGGGGAAGAAGTCGTCGTCGGTGAAGTCGTGTCTGCCAGCAGTCGCGAGAGTGCGCTCCCCAGATTTCAACATCGCCCGCCGAATGGTGCGCAGGAGGGAGTGGTTGTAGGGGACGTTGCGGCCGCCGAATGGAGCGCGGGAGTAGCACACGAAGCAGTAGATGGTGTCCTTACTAGTACTCCCTAGTCTCTATCTATCTATCTATATATATATCTACTCTTATAGAAAACCGAGTTGGTGATGATGGTATGCCTGCCATCTTTTAATATAGACCGTCCGATCTATATCTGACGGATAGAAACCCAACTATGACAATTTTACAAAGATACCGCACCTCTCTCCACATTTACAGATAAGGCCTTGCCTCGTTCATCCTTATCTCCCACAACCTCGTGCTCCTCCCTATGTCTCTATCTCTACTAGTACTTTTTTTAATAACAAATCGAATAGTGTTGCGTCATCCGCTACACGCCCGGCTAAACACGCTTCCTCGCCTCCATCATCACCAACTGAGTCTTTTATAGGAGTAGGAGTAGAGAAAAAACCGAGTTGGTGATGATGGTGTGTCGTGCAATGCACGGGCCTCGTGCTATTTTTTGCATATAAGTCCAAACACCACGTGAACCACGGTCTTTGAGCACGGTTCGTAGTCGTTCCACACTCGGGCATTGAAGTTTGTAACTATTTTAGATTAGAATATACTACTCCTCCGGTGCTAGTAGTAGAGCAGAGTCCTACTCTACTACTCTACTCTAGCAAGCTAGGACATAATCTTGTAGTAGTAGGTCTTGTAGGGAGTACCCGATCTTGTGATCACTCAAGCAAGTTGTGCGGCATCGATATGACCCTCTGCTGCTAGTATGTGTCTAAATAAGTCAAGCGGCGTCTTTGTAGTCATCATCACTGTCCACTTCCCATGACACATATTCGCTTCTCCATCTTTGTCCGCACATAATCTCGTCCAAGCTTCCATCCCGCTAAGGCACCTCCCCTCATCCAAACCCAAGCACTAACAATGGCGAGAACCGAGCAGCGTCCACCGAAAGAGTGGCTGGAATTCGCTCCCCACAGGTAATCAAGCTCATTGTTTTGGCGTGTGGACAATCTCGATACCATGCCGCTCATGGCATGCTCGTCGGGCTGTACCATTTACTCAAAGCCCTCGGGCGGAGCTTTTTAAGCCAGCTCCTTGCTTCGATGCCGCTGATCTTGAAGCGGCGTGTCACGCAGCATAACGATCGTGGGGTGGCGAGCATCAACCCCTTCACTGCGATCTGATCCCCGTCGACCCTCGGCTACATTAACGGTATGTCTTTGGGTCGGCATGAACACGTCTTGGATGGTGCTCGTCGACGGTTGCGGCATTTGGATGCTCGTGGAGGTCTACACCGGCGATTGATCCCCCTTCGCCGATTAACACTACAGTGCTTTGGCACCACGGCCCAGAATACTCGAAATCTTACAGTAGCCAACATGATACCAAGTTTGATTTGCTCAAGGTTGTAATCTGCCAAGTGCCCACAAGATCTGCGAATTATAAATATTTCAGGCTAATTGCGTTCTTCAACCGCGGTCTCGCCTATCGGCAGTCAACTGCGGTAAGTGGATAAGTCGGCACGTCCATCGCAGGATCATACATCCTCCATGGTTCTCTGATGCCATTGAACACAAGGGCTTCATTTACGCTGTCGACTCCTTCTATGGCTGGACATATTGCTGGCCTACTCCGATCCATCGCTACAAAGCGGCTGTTACAGCGGTATGTTATTTTCCTATGATATCATGATGGCTTGCTTATATTCTGTAAACATTTCTTGAAAAAAATATTCATGCTCATAACATGTTGTTCTTAAGATTGACTAAATCAAGAGCCCTTTTTATTTGACTCAACTTGATATGATGTTGTAGGCCGCTGGTGTCCCTACCCTTCCTAATCCCAGAACCTTTCAAAGAAAAGCGGCATGGCGATTGCAGGTGGTTCTGGCTCGACCGAACGACGGCGAAAGATTGATGATCGTTACGCGCGTCTTGGACGTGTTGTTTCGCGGAATACAATCACAGTCACTGCCAGGTCTTTGAGTAGGATCTCAGCTTCTCTGGGCCTTCAGGATTTTTTGACAAGAGGCTGGTAAGTAGCCTTGGTACAGCTCTCTGTTTTTTGGACTGAATTGTCCGATTAACCAGGAGATAACCGACGGCAAGGATCATGATGGCAGCGCAGTTTCGTTCATCGAGCAAAAGCGTGTGTACCACGATGTACCATGCGTCTGCATGCACCATATCCTGATATGTGCCGCCACGCTCTGCAGCCCAAAGTAGGAGAGAGGGTCGAAGTATCGGACTTCGACCTTCTTGGTGGAGTTTCCCCGTCGAGCACCCATCTGGTTCAAGCCGTCGACCAATCTCCACGACAATAAATAGTAACGTCTAACTGAGCCAGTTAGTTAGATGCGTACACTTGGTGTAGTAGGGTCTTTATTTAGTTTGATGCATATACTTGTTCTTTTTTGGTAGCCCTTTTGTAATGATGGCTGATGTTTGGTTTGGAAGAGAGAGTTGCGTCTTCACTCTTACGGCACCTTCTTTATACATTGCACCCCGATACAGTTCTTTCTTCTTTGTTGTTTTCAATGTACTATCGGTAGTATATTCCGTACATTGGTTGAATAAATGTGTTGTTTTGGAAGTCGTTGCGGTTAGATCCTTTAGTGCCCGTGCATCACGTAGCTCATACTATTATTCGTACGGAACACATTTTCCACTTGTTGATAACATGCAGCCCACTGATGAAGGCCCAATAGAGAAGCCCATAATTAACTGGAAGGGAGGTTCTCACATGAATCCGGCCCAGGTACATGCTCATGGTCCCCTAAACATAAATAAGTAAATAAATAATAAATAAAGCTAAATGCTCATGCACCAGTTCTTTGGGAAAATAGGTAGCCCAGTATTTCTTTTTGAAGAATACCCAAGCTAGGCCTATTTGTTTTCTCCGAATTCTTGGGCTGCAAATCTTTCAAGAGCGAGGAGGGGCGCATTCCGTCCTGGCCAAAGAGTATGGTCAATGTCTGTTAAAAGTAATATCAAAAGGGTTGAAAATTCCAAAAAAATTATAGCAAATGGGATATTAGTTTTTTTGAATTTTGTTCTTCTTGATATCTTATCGTATTTCATTGGATTTAACATGACATAGTACTAATTTATTTTTAAATTTGTTTTAGTATGGCTATTAATTTTTGGATTAAGAATGTTTTCGTTCCCCGGCAAAAATTTGCGAATTTTCAAAATTTACCACATATTTAGTTAATTTTTTGACCTGGTGCTTGACGAAAATGGCCGGCAATTCTAAAAATGGAAAAGCGGGCTGCAATAAATTCCATATGAATTAGAAAATGAGTAAAAATTATAAAAATAATAGCAAATGGGTTGTACACGCCACAATTTCGAGGCTGACTTGTTTACATAAGGCTTTGTCGGTGAACACATGATTCTAGCGGCGGATCGTTGGATGTCCATCCAACGGCCGACGTCTTCTTCAATCTCTGATCTTCCTGCTCCGGCCGCCTAAACTAGCGCCCGGCGGGACTGCTGCTCCCTCCTCTTGTGGCTCATTGTGATACTGCGCGAGCTTCCCCGACCCACCCTACTCCCTCCGGCTGGCCTGGCTGCACGCAATCAACTTCCTCCTTATTACGCGAAAAAATGATTCCTCCCACCGACATCTGGGCGCACGGTTGGGAGGCTGACACTGGGCCTACTACGTTGGCGTCTGTGAGGCTTGTCAACTTAGTCAACAAACATTCTAGCAGCGGTAACCGTTGGATTTGAATCGAGCGGTCCTATTGCTTCTTCAATCGTGCTCTTCTTGCACCGGCCCAAACCAGCCCGGAAACCGCTTGCTCACGCCTCCGGTGGCGGTCTCTTGCCGTTGAGGCCTCATCGCCCTACTACTCACACCGCTAGCTGAGCCTTGCGGCGACGGCAACCTCACACCGCAGCCGAATCGGTGAACCCTCGTACTCCTCTACTGTGGGCATCCACTGCCGCGTCTTCCCGGCTCGCGTCGTCCCCTTCCTAGGCCTCGCCGTCGTCCACCGCCTTGGTGCTCTCGGTAGCGGCGTGGTCGATGTGGTCAACGACATTCCATCGGAAGAAATCTTTGTACATGGAGAGGCTGACAGTGGGTCCACGGCCACTGACCCAGTTTTTTGTGATTTGCCAAGTAAGTCGCTTTGTCGAGCCTGTTGGGCTGCAAATCTTTCAAGACGAGGAGAGCTTTCATTAATTTGGTGAGAAAATGGCCCATCGATAATGAGAAATGGGTTGTACATTTTTAAAACACATCAAACCGGCAATTAGTTTCAAATATCTTTTTTTTCATTTAGAGATTTTAAATTACATTAATTTTTATGCGTGGAGAATTTGTTGGATTTTATATTGATATACATTTATTTTTAGAATCAGTTTGAATGTGAGTCGAAATTTCGGGATTAAAAATAGTTCGGACCGCTTTTGAAATATGCAAAATTTCGTATGATTTTTTAACCGTGGCCACAGTATGGGCTGTAATGCTAACAAAAAGAATATGGGCTCCAAAAAAACCTTAAGAATTAGCAAATGGATTGTAAATTATTAGAAATAATGGCAGATGGGTTGTATGTTGTTTTCCATAGATTTGAGGCTTTCCTAAAAAAGGTTGGCCTTTAAGCGGTGGTGTTGGATGTCCATCCAACGGCCGTCGTCTTCTTCAATCTCTGCTCTTCTGCTCCGGCCGCTCAAACAAGCGCCAAGTGGGACTGCTCGCTCCTCCTCCCCACGGCCGGTGTCTTTGCCATGTGAGCCTCACCGCCCCATCGTACTCCCATCGTTGGCCTAGCCATCCCTCTACCCACTCACACTGCTTTGTTATTCTCCGTGACGGCGGGCAGAACCCGAT
Source organism: Aegilops bicornis (assembly GCA_021605145.1). Classification (NCBI taxonomy): domain Eukaryota; kingdom Viridiplantae; phylum Streptophyta; class Magnoliopsida; order Poales; family Poaceae; genus Aegilops; species Aegilops bicornis. The sequence goes on from CM038669.1 coordinate 179,434,642, forward strand.
AAACCCTAAATGCAGTCATACTCCCCTCCGCGTGGGAAACAAGCTGCCGAAGTCTTCCACTGCCTCCGTGTCGTTCCTTCCTAGGCCTCGCCGTAAATCCGTCCCACAGTGCTCTTGGCGCGGCTGGTCAGCGTGGTCAACGACCGACATGCATCTGAAGTGGGATCGTACATGGAGAGAGCCCGGCGATTGGGTCCACGGCCGCCGCAAGGAAATGCCTCCTTATTACGCACAAAATAATGATTCCTCCGGTGACATCAGGGACCCACCGAAAGGGCCTCTGTATTTCGCGAAAAAATGTTACCGCCGCTGACAGCTTGAACCCATCAGCTATATCTTCGCACGCAAGGAAGTGCCTTCTTATTACGCACAAAAAAAATGAATACTCCCCCTGTTAGCTGGGACCCAGTATAGTGGCAGGCTAACTTGTGGGACTACTAAGTTGGCGGGGACGGAGGGCTTTGTCAACTTAGTCAATATGCACGATTCTAGCTCAAGTGACCGTACGATGTCCATCCAACGGCCGTAGTGCTTCTTCAACCTCTGGTCTTCTTGCTCCAGCTGCCCAAACCAGCGCCGGTCATGCCTCGTGCTCCTGCCTCCCGTGGCCAGCTGCGATGCGGCGAAGGCCTCACCGCCCCCTGCTACTCCCACCGCTGGCCAGCCCATCCCTCTACTCACCCACACCCCCTGTTATTCTGCGGCGACGGCAGTCTCACACCGCAGCGAACCAGTGAACCCCCGTACTCCTCTACGCGTGGGCATCCACTGCCGCGTCTTCCCTAGCTCCGCGTCGTCCCCTTCCTAGGCCTCACCGTCGTCCACCGCCCTGGTGCTCTTGGCGGCGTGGTCAACGTGGTCAAAGAACGGCTTCCATCAGACGTGAACTGTACGTGGAGATGCTGACAGCTGGGTCCACGGCCGCAGCAAGGAAGTGCCTCCTTATTAAGCGCAAAATAATTATTCCTCCACCTGACATCGTGGACCCATCGGATGGGCCACCATATTTCACGAAAAAAACGTTTCCCCCCTGACTGCTGGGACCCACCAGCTACACCTTCGCACGCAAGGAAGTGCGTCCGGGCAAAAAACAAAATGATTCGCCCCCCTAACTGCTGGGACCCACCGGCTACATCTTATACGCAAGGAAGTGCGCCCGGCAAAGAAAACAAAAGCGATTAGCCCCACATTGCTGGGACCCACCGGCTACATCTTCGCAGTGAGCAAGGAAGTGCACGGCGGTCGGGACCCACACGGTCAAAGCGTGCGTGGCGTTGTCATTCAGTCGCGAACGTTATGCGTATATATATCTTGGTGGATGTAGAGGCGCGCCGCAGTCGTAGTAGAGGCGCCGCACATAGCATGTACCTGCGTCATTATAGCGGCGAGGTGCAAGAAAGAAAATCTGACCCACGCCGCGTACATACGGGCAGGGTCTCGAACGCCTACTCACGCATACGTACATGGCTGGGTCGGAACGGAGAAACAGCGTCGTCGTCGTGTTCATGGGGAGGCAACAAAATGCGTCGTGTTCATGGGGAGGCAACGGAATGCGTCGTGTTCATCGGGAGGCATCGGAATGCGTGGGAGCCAACCGGGTGGGTCGGAACGGAATGCGTCGTCGTGTTCATCGGGAGGGCTTGGACGGAACAGGCGATGGAAACGAGGCCTGGCGTACCGCGCTGTGAGAGAAACTGCCTTATGTTCGACCGCCCGCGTTGAAGCGGGATCATGTTCATCGGGAGGGGTCTAAGCGTCTGCCAAAGCGGAGAAGCGGACCTCCTACGGTCGAAGCAGGGGTCTGTTGATCGAGAGGGTGTGGCATACCGCAAAAGCGGAGAAGCGGACTTGTGTTGGGCGCTACGGTCGAAGCAGGGTCCTGTTCATCGGGAGGGGTGTGGCGTGCGCAAAAGCAGGACTCCATGGGATACTGTTCATCTCCACCGTCGACCTCCTCCATCCTCCACGGGCTACCGTCGACCTCCTCCAGCCTCCACGGGCTCTTGTTCATCCAGCCTCCACCGCGCGCTACTCCATACTGTTCAACCACCCCTCCATGGCCACCCCTCCACCCTCTACGTTCATCCAGCCCTCCACACCACGGGGTCCTGTTCAACCACCCCTCCACGGCCACCCCTCCACCATCTACTGTTCATCCAGCCCTCCACACCACGGGGTCCTATTCATCCAGAGGCAATGCCACCGCTCACTGTTCATCCAACCACCCCCCCCCCCACAGCTCACTTTGCTCATCCAATCGATTGGATTGATTAGCGAAGCAATGAAGAATCGCTCCATCGGGTTCAGTTAACAGCCATCGATCGATCGCTCGGGTTCAGTAACGTGTAGCCTGCAATGCAATCGCTCGGGTTCAGTTAGAGCCCAATGCCTTGATCGGGTTCAGTTAGAGCCATAGCGCCTACGCACACGCAGCGTGTCGTGTCACGAGAAGAAAGCAGCGCGCCAGCGCATCGCTTTCGACCCCGACCTCCCACCGTAACGAAACTCCCGAAATTTTCCTCCCCTCGCTTCTACCACGGTTTTTTCCGTCATGGGCGGCCCAAAGAATGTCATGCAGCTGCGTCTCCGACCCGCCCGGGGACGAAAAGCCCATTTTATGTCATGATTTTTGTCATAGAAGTAGGAGCCCACCACATCTATGATGATACCGGGTTTTGTCACAATTATCGTCATAGAAGTGTCATATGTATGACAGAAAAAAAATTGTTCGGCCCAAAATGTCACGGATGTGTCTTTTTTTTGTAGTGATCCTTGCGAGGACAAAGCCCAAACCACCCAGAGCCCAAAGAGTGTTTGGCATCACTGAAGTCTTTCTGTCCGCGTGATCTGAAGACTTGTTACACTTGAGGACTGTGATCTTTCAGTCGATTAGGCGTCGCGTTCTGAGCATCCAGGAGTCATTGTGGATTGCCGGTGAACGAAGTCTATGAAGGTTGAAGTCTAACTTGAAGACATACCCGGAGTAATTGGGCGAGGACTGTGTGTCCTTAGCTCAAGGGAATAAGGTGAAGAAAGCGGTATTCTGAGTTGAATCTCAGCCTCCCTAACCAGACGTACAGTTGTCACAACAACTGGAACTGGTCCAACAAATCCGGTGTCCTTCTGAAGCCACTGGTTCTATCTCTTACTCCTCTGTACTTATAGTTTGTCTTTGTGAAGTCATTGTCTGCTTGTATTATCTGTTTGACTTCACTATGTGACTATCTGTTCTGATTGGCTTCATACTATCTTCCATCCTGATCTCTACTACCTAGTTGCTATTAGTCTTCATGCTTTCTCTTCATTGAATACTTGACTATGGCTTGTCTAGTGTAGTCTACCTTCCGCTGCATTAGAATAGGGTTGTTTATATTGTCTATCTTCAAAACTTCGATGTTTTGAAGACTTTCATAAAAATCGCCTATTCACCCCCCCCCCCCCACTCTAGTCGATAACTAGCCGTTTCAATTGGTATCGAGCAAGGTGCTCCCTTGTTACGTGATTGATTTAACCACACAGGAGTTTAGCTATATATTTGCGGGGATAATCAAAGTCTCCTTGCGTGCCCCATCTTGATGGGCTGAATATCCTCTTTGGAAGAATAGGATGCACATGCATCTTTAAGCCATTGATGTCGATCTATGGTATGTCGTCAAGAACGGCGTTCCCAAAGGTAGTGAAGGTGTCACCCTGGCGATGTCAAGAAGTTCATTCAAGCTGGACTCTCTTGCCAAGAACATCATCTGTGGTCACCTTACCAAAGAACGATATGGCCGTGTGAGTGCTCTGGAAAGCGTCGAAGCTAGTGCAGGACTGGCTATCCAAGGTCAATGAAGGCATATCAACCCAGCGAGATCAACGTATCAGTACTCTCCGCAACCTCTTCAACCGCTTCAAGAGACACGACAACAAGAATGTCCAGCTCACATTTGATCGCCTCACGTATATCACAAATGAGCTCCAAGCACTCGGCGCCACTGAGATCACGAAGCATGAGATAGTGAAGACACTACTGAGATCTCTTGACAGCTCATTTGACACCTTAGCCCTGATGATACAAGAACACCCTAATTTCAAGACTCTCGATCCGTCTGACATACTTGAGAGGCTCAACACACATGAGTACCGACTATCCGAGAAACAAGATATCTATGGCCCCAACTATGGCGAACTCGAGCTTTGAAGGCAAAGGTTGCTGCTTCCTCATCTCAAGAAGAATCATTGCGGTTACGGTGATCCTGAAGAGATTGGAAAGGAGCTTCGCTATGCTTGTGAAGAAGTTCGAGAAATTCACCAAGAAGAAAGGCTTGAAAGTCTTCACGATCCAGCTCAAGAAATGATGAAGCTTACGCCTATGATCACAAGAAGAGAACCTGTCACAAGTGCAAGAAACCTGGTCACTACATCTCTGAGTGTCCACAGTGGGACAATGAGAAGAAGAAAAAGAAGAGCAAAGAATATGATTCTGATGGCAAGAAGAAGAAGAAATCCTCAAAGTCTTCTTCCAAGTCTTCTTCCAGATCTTCATCACACAAGAAGAGCTCATCTGGCAAGGCCCGTGCTTTTGTTGGCAAGGAGATGGATTCAGAAGAGGAGTCTGCTTCAGAGGAAGTGGAGGTGGAGTCTGAGGGGGAGTCTGGCTCGGGTGTTGCAAGTATGGCCCTAGCTACTGCCTACGTCGCCAAGTCCATCATCAACACCGAAGATAATGGCTCCGTCACCAACACTGATGATAATGACGAGGACGACTCACCTCCCACCTACTGCTTCATGGCACGTGGTGCCAAGGTAAAATCACGCGACGCTTACTTTCAAATATCAAGTGAAGATGACTCTGATTGTGAATCCAAACCCAGCTACAAAACACTTGCTAAAATTGCAACTGAACAATAGAAAGCTATGGAACATACTCAAAAACTGTTAGACAAAAGCGATGACCTGTTGGACGCGGAAATGACCCGTTCTCAGTCCTTAGTTGAAGACATTAAAAATCTTCATGCTAAGTACCAGGATATTGAAAGTCGTCATGAAACGCTCACAACCATTCACGAAAAGCTCTCCTATGATTATCTTCAAAGGAAGCAAGAGCTTGAGAAATTGACAGCGGCTCATGAAGATATTCAAAAAGAGAATGAGTCACTTCGCGCTCAACAGATCAGTTCCACTCAGGATGGATTTGAACCACCTTGTCTAAAATGCCTTGAGCGTGATAACGCTACTTCTGTTGCTGAATGTTCTACTGCTGCTTGATGACCCAAAAGTATAGGGGATCTATCATAGTGCTTTCGATAATTAAGAGTGTCGAACCCAACGAGGAGCAGAAGGAAATGATAAGCGGTTTTCAGCAAGGTATTCTCTGCAGAAATCTTTGAAATAAGTGGTAACGAGATAGTTTTGTGATAAGATAAATTGTAACGAGCAACAAGTAACAAGAGTAAATAAAGTGCAGCAAGGTGGCCCAATCCTTTTTGTAGCAAAGGACAAGCCTGGACAAACTCTTATAATAGGAAAAGCGCTCCCGAGGACACATGGGAATATCGTCAAGCTAGTTTTCATCACGTTCATATGATTAGCGTTCGGTACTTTGATAATTTGATATGTGGGTGGACCGGTGCTTGGGTGCTGTTCTTACTTGAACAAGCATCCCACTTATGATTAACCTCTATTGCAAGCATCCATAACTACAATAGAAGTATTAAGGTAAACCTAACCATAGCATGAAACATATGGATGCAAATCAGCCCCTTACGAAACAACGCATAAACTAGGGTTTAAGCTTACATCACTCTAGCAACCCATTATATACTTATTACTTCCCAATGCCTTCCTCTAGGCCCAAATAATGGTGAAGTGTTATGTAGTCGGCGTTCACATAACACCACTAGAGGTTAGACAACATACATCTCATCAAAATATCGAACGAATACCAAATTCACATGACTACTAATAGCAAGACTTCTCACTTGTCCTCGGGAACAAACGTAACTACTCACAAAGCATATTCATGTTCATAATCGGAGGGTAATAATATGCATAAAGGATCTGAACATATAATCTTCCACCAAATAAACCAATTAGCATCAACTACAAGGAGTAATCAACACTACTAGCAACCTACTAGCACCAATCCGGACTTGGAGACAAGAATTGGATACAAGAGATGAACTAGGGTTTTAAGAGGAGATGGTGCTAGTGAAGATGTTGATGGAGATTGCCCTCTCCCGATGTAGGAAGGCGTTGGTGATAACGATGGTGATGATTTCCCCCTCCGGAGAAGTGTCCCCGGCGAGAATAGCTCTGCCGGAGCCCTAGATTGGTTCCACCAAGGTTCCGCCTCGTGGCGTGAGTCTCGTCGAAAGGTTGCTTCCCCTTTTTCTTGATGAAAGACTTCATATAGGAGAAGATGGGCGTCGGAGAGCCACCGGGGGCCCCACGAGGTAGGGGCGCGCCCTAGGCGCCCCCACCTCGTGTGGCAGTGTGGGCCCCAGCTTTCATCTTTAGCGACGATTTTTCCTTATTTATTTTAAGATATTCCATGGAGTTTCAGGACTTTTGGAGTTATGTGAGAATAGGTCTCAATATTTGCTCCTTTTCGACCTAGAATTCCATTTGCCGGCATTCTCCCTCTTCATGTAAACCTTGTAAAATAAAAGAGAATGGCCATAAGTATTGTGACATAACATGAAATAACAGCCCATAATGCGATAAATATCGATATAAAAGCATGATGCAAAATGGACGTACCAACTCCCCCAAGCTTAGACCTCGCTTGTCCTCAAGCGGAAAGCCGATAACAATAAATATGTCCTCACGTTTAGAGGTAGATGCGTCGATAAAAATAAAATACGGACATGAAGGCATCATGATTGTTCTCATAACAACAACACATATAGATTTTGTCATATGATTACTTATGTTCAAGTGATGATCTTTTCACAATGCAAAAGTATGAATCAGAAACCTTATTGAGCACCAACAAATCATAACCTCAGTCATTGAAGCAATTGCAATTTATCATAACATCGGAAAGAGTCTATGTCAGAGCTTAAAAGCAAGTCCATATACTCAACTATCATTTAGTCCTTCATAATTGCTAACACTCACGCAATACTTGTGGTTACTGTCAGATTTCGGGTTCCGGCAGACCCTTAAGGTTCGAACACTGGGGTGCGCGCGGAGATCTTTCCCCTACCAGCTCGTGCATGAACGGTTAGCGAGGGATCTAAACTATGAATGAAGAACACACAAGGGACACGAGGTTTATACTGGTTCGGGCCACTGATGTGGTGTAATACCCTACTCCGATGTGTGGTGTGGTGGATTGCCTCGAGTGATAATGAACAATTCAAAGGGAGAACAGCCTCGCAAGGGGCTGTTCTTGAGCTAGTGCGATGAACTGCTTGGGGGAGTTCAGTCGCCTCTCTCTCTGTCTCTCTCTCTCTCTCTCTCTCTCTCTCTCTGCTAGGGCTCTATCCGATCGATCGATCTATGTGTGTGTGTCTTTGTTTGGTGGCTAGTCCTATTTATAGAGGGAGGCCCTGGGCCTCTTCCCAAATAATGAGCGGGAAGGGTGCCAACAATTGGCCATTTTGAAGGGGAACATCTAGTACACTTATCCTAACTAAAGTTGGTCTTCGGCTGCCAAAGGCTCTGACGGTGACGTCGTCCTGGGCTCCACGATGACCTCCATCCTGCCGCTCTGATGGTCTTGGACTTGTTGTACCGAAGCAGTAACCTTTGCCTAATGCCTAGGCCTGTGCTTGCCCCCCTTTTCACCAAAGGGGAAACAAGGACACTGTGCAGGCTGGCGCCCGCCTGGTCTTGATCGTCATGGCTTGCGTCACGGGGCACCCTCGTGAGGTACCCTGCCTTGATCTCTCCGCCCCCTCGTGAGCCTGCCTGGCGAGGCTGCTCCTGGGGAAGGTTCCTATCGTCCGCTTGGCAATCTCAGCCCCTCGCGAGGTCATGAGCTTGAGCTGATGAAGCTGGGCAGCAGGCCCCACTTGAGCCACGCCCGCAGCCGCCTGCGAGCAAGTCTGGGGACCCCCGTTCCCAGAACGCCGACAGTAGCCCCCGGGCCCAAGGCGCGCCCGGACTTGGCTTAGCAGAGAAGCGAAGGTGCTAGTGCGAAGCGCCGCGGGCCCCAACAGCCTGCGGCCTTGGGGGCCGCGTGGCGATTGATTGGTCATGGGCGTGTCCGCTTCCCCATGACGCCTCGGCAACCGCATGACGGGACAAGTCCCTGCATGCAGAAATGGGTCATGATTACATGTGATCGTGGGGGCCGATGGTTGGCCTCCTCCGGCTATAAGTACAGAACGGCGCAAGCCCTTCCAGTCCATCCCCTCTTGCTACTCCTTTCTCTCCATGGCTCCGTCGAAGAGGTTCTCGGCCGCGGAGAAAGGGAAGGCTCGCCAGGTTGGGCCTGACTCTCCCCCGGCCAAGCGCGGTCGAGGCCGTCCTCGCAAGCATCCCGTGGCTCCCGTAGCAGCTTCCCGTGGCCATGGAGGCGATCCCCTGCGCGGTGATGGGCGCCAAGTCGTCGATGGGGGGCATGTCGTGACTGCGCGGCCCCCTAGGCCGCGCTTCCATTGGCAGAGGTGTTGCCGGAGTTCGTCGTGTGGTCGGTGGAGCCGACCAGCACCTGGCTCCAGCTCCCCCGCTCCTTTCTGGGTGAGCTTCCGCCCGGCGCTTCGGGCGGCCTCTGGCTTCAGGCAGACGGTTGTTGCAGCCGGGCCTCCTGGGCTTCGCTGGAGGTTTCCGTAGCCGGGAGTGTGGCCTTGACCTGCAGCTGGCAAACGTTTGCCCACGCGCATGGCCTGAGCCGGCGGTGCACCCTGCACTTCAAGTTCGACGGCAACGCCACCCTCTACGTGAAGGTGTTCGGTGAAGACGGTCGCCGTGCCAGGTGCTGCCCCGAAGATGATGACCGCGGCCATGGACCCAGCCCAGGCGATGATCGGGATGAAGATGACAGCAGGCGTGTGGTCGGCGGTGCTCGGAGCTCGTCGAGCTTCGGCGGCTCTCCTTTGGACATCAGCTCCTCCAGCGGTGGCCACGACCAGCCCCCGTGAAGTCGCGCCCGCCTGGAGGGAGGTAGCGGGTCAGCCTACCGTCACGCCTCGGTGAAGCGCGAGGTGGGGTCTGGCTGAGCTCCGGAGGCAGTGCGAGCCTTCGCCGTGAGTTGGCGCCGAGCAAGTTGTGCCTATTTTGTTTTTCTCCCTTCCCTGCAAAGAGAAAGTAGTGTAGGGCCCGTAGGCGTCTTTGAAGCTATTCTTTGTTAATTACCATGTTGTTCCCGCTATTTCTGTGCTATGCTTTTGTGCCGCATGCCTGCGCGAAGAAAATACTTGGCTCTAGGGGACCTGCCGTGGTCTTCGCTTCCCGAGGCCGAGGCCTCGTCGAACGCTTCATGTCCTGCAAGGATTAGTCGGGAGGGGTAGCTTCCGGCCTCGGTTGTGGAGGCGACCGACCCGGGTCCTGTGTTCACGTCGCGATGCCCATGGGGACGGACTGGGAGGGGTGCTCCCGTAGTGGATCCGGATAGGAAAGCTTCAACGACAAGGGCAGAAAACTCTCGCGAGGGTGCCCGCGCTGCTCCCTCGCGAGACTTGCGCGAGAGAAACCGAGGCAGGAGAACGAACAAGACAAAGAGTCACAAGCCAAAAGACGGCAACAACTTCAATAAAACTTCAAATAGGAATGAACAAGCCAACTGCAGAAAGCAAATGAAAAAGCCGCGTCCGGCACCTAATCTAGTCTTCGACGTCTTCTCACCAGTGCGGAGCTAAGTGCTTCCACTAGGCGTGGGAGGGAGCCCCAGGGCCTGAGGTCGGCGCTCCTGAGACTCCGGGGCGTGTACAACCCCAACTCATTATTACGTGAGAGTGTCACGGGCGGCGAGCTTCACAGGCATTGGCCTTCTTCACAGGCTCCGGGCCTTTCTTGGGGAAATGAACTTCACAAGCGTTGGCCTTCTTCACAGGCTCCGGGCCTTTCTCAGGAAAACGAGCTTCACAGGCGTTTGCCTTCTTCACAGGCTCCGAGCCTTTCTGAGGAAAACAAGCTTCACAGGCATTTGCCTTCTTCACAGGCTCCGGGCCTTTCTCAGGAAAACGAACTTCACAGACGTTTGCCTTCTTCACAGGCTCCGGGCCTTTATTCAAGGGTAGAACTTCCGGAGATGCTGGATGTTCCACGCGTCTGGGATGGTCACCCCCTCCTGAGTCTCCAAGCGTGCGGAGCCGGGCCTGGAAACATGAACAACCTTGAATGGGCCCTCCCACATGGGAGAAAGCTTATGCAACCCTTCCCTGGAGAGGACCCGTCTGAGCACGAGGTCCCCTACCTCAAGAGTCCTGGGGCGGATGTTGCGGCAGTGGTACCGCCACAGCGCCTGTTGATACCTTGCCGCTCACAGCGCGGCCTCTCGACAATGTTCCTCCCCCATCACGAGATTCGTCCCCCGCATGGCGTCCTGCTGCGCCTCGTCGAACGCCAGGACCCGTGCGGAGCGATGCCTGACCTCGTGAGGGAGGACAGCTTCTGCTCAGTAGACGAGGAAGAACGGGGTCTCGCCAGTCGGCTTGGCCCCGGTCGTGCGGATGGACCACAGCACAAACTGGAGCTTGTTGTGCCATCCCCTGTCGTAGGCCTCCAGCTTCTTCTTGAAGGTCCTGGTTTTGAGGCCCTTCAGGACCTCCGCGTTGGCTCGCTCGGCCTGGCCGTTGCTCCGGGGGTGCGCCACCGAAGCGTAGCATATCTGCGTTCCAAGGTTAGCACAGTATGTTTTGAAGAGATTGCTGGTGAACTGCGAACCGTTGTCGGTGATGATGCGGTAAGGCACCCCAAACCGGCTCACGAGGCCCCTGATGAACTTGACCGCAGAGCCCACTGGGATGGTGCGGACAGCTTCCACCTCAGCCCACTTGGTGAACTTGTCCACGGCAACGTAGAGGTAGAGATAGCCCCCTGGTGCCCGAGGGAACGGGCCCAGAATGTCCAGCCCCCAAACTGCGGATGGCCATGAGAGGGGTATAGTTTGCAGACCTCCCGCCGGCTGATGGAGCTGCTTGGCATGAAATTGGCAGGCCTCGCAAGCTTTTACCAGCTCAAGCTGCGTCATTTGGCCAGTGGGCCGATAGAACCCATCATGCGAACGCCTTGCCAACGAGGGTTCGCGGCGATGAGTGGTGCCCATTCTCCGCCGTGTATGTATTCCAAGCAATTCCTTCCCTTGCTCTCTAGGAATGCGGCGTAGGTACACGTCATTGCCGCCTCGGTAAAGCTCTCCATCCACGATCACGATGGCCGTGGCTTGCCGCGCCACATGCTCCGCCTCCTCCTCCTTCTCCGGCAGGGTCCCCTGTATTAAGTAGCTCCTGAGCTCTGTGATCCAGCACCCCTCCTGAGGCTCCAATGCCAGGAGCAGGCATACTCCTGAGGCCGGGCCGCAGGCCGGGGCTCCCGAGGCAGGCGGCTGGGGGAGCTCCTCCTGAGGTTGCGCCACGCTTGATAGTGATGGTGCCGCTGAGGGCCTAAAGAGTCGTTCTTCGAAGATGCCAGGATCCTGACGTAGCCGCCTGGATGCCCTCTTGGCGATGTCATCTGCCTCTTGATTGGTGCTGCGTGGCACATGCTGCAGCTCGAGTCCCCAGAACTGTTTCTCCATCCTGCGAACCTCCGTGAGGTAGGCTTCCATGTGCTCGTCCTTCGGCTCGTATATCTTGTTGGAGAAGTTGACGAGGAGTTGTGAATCGCCCTTGATGATGAGGCGCTTTACCCCCCAAAGCGATTGCGGCTCTCGGGCCGGCTATCGCCTTCATATTCTGCTATGTTGTTGGAGACCTTTTCCCCATCTTTGAAGCAGAGCTGCATGGCGTAATAGAGCTTGTCTGAGTAGGGATCACGAGCACTGCGCGGCCCCAGCGCCATGTCGGGAGAATGCCCGTCAAGTACATGACCCAGCCGTCCGGTGCCTCGCTCCCGGAGAAAGCGATCGGTCTTCGCTTTGCCGAGGCCGGGTGCCTCCGTCCATTCTGCCACGAAATCTGCCAATGCGGCCCCCTTGATGACTCTGGTTGTGCTGAATTCTAGCTGAAACGCTTGCAGTTCGATGTTCCACTCGGCAACTCTTCCAACTGAGTTGGGGCTCCTGAGCACCCTCTCCAGAGGGTATGCTAAGACGACCTTGATGGGATGACCTTGGAAGTAGTGCCGCAGTTTGCGTGAGGCTACCAATAGCGCGAGGAGGAGTTTTTGGGGCATGGGGTACCGCGCCCTCGCATCCCGTAGCACCGTCTTGTGAAAGTACACGGGTGCTTTCGGCGAGAGTAGAATCTTGACGAGGCACGTGCCCTCCGGAGGGTCCGACGCCTCTGAGTCGTGGAGCCCCCGTGCTGGTTGCTGTGGCGGCCTCTTGACCCATAGGGGCATCTTCCTGCTGAGGCTGGTTTCCGTCCGCTGAGGTCGTGACCTTCACGAGGCCTTCTTGGTCTTGCGCCGCCACGGCCTGGGCCGTGGCCAGGCGTGACGCAACCCTGATCTGGCGCTCTTCCCGAACCGCCACTAGGGTTGCACTGGCGGAGTAGGGTGTGGCGGCGAGGTAGAGCACCAGGGGCTCAAGTGGGCGTGGCGCGACCATCACGGGAGGCTGGTAAGGTACCTCTTGAGTTCTTGGAATGCCTTGTCGGCCTCTTGATCCATTCAAAGGGCCCTTCTTCTTCATCGACTTGAAGAATGGCGGTGCTTGTTCCCCAGCTTGGAGATGAAAGCGTCCTAAGCGGTCACGCAGCGCCCGGTGAGTTTCTGCATTTCTCTGAGGGTCTTTGGCGGGCTCATGTCTTCGTTGCCTTGATCTTTTCCGGGTTGGCCTCGATGCCCCTATGGGACGCGAGGAAACCCGAGCTTGCCGAGGGACTCCAAATCGCACTTCTCCGGATTGAGCCAGCAGATCCACTTTATCAAGGCTCGCGAAGGTTTCTTCAAGTCTTGTATCGTGGTTTTCGCCTCCGAGACTTCACCACAATGTCATCGACGTCGCCTCGAGATTCCTCGAGCTTTTGGCCCAGGCGATGTGCATCGGCCGGCTGAAAGGTCGCGCTGCATTGTGCAACCCAAAGCGGCATGCACGGTATAGCAAGACACTCCGCGGGTCGGAAAGCCGTTTTTTCCACGTCTTCCACCGCCATCTTGATTTGGTGATAGCCTAAGAAGGCATCCAGGAAGCACAGCAGGTCACACTCAGCGGTGGAGTCGACAATCTGGTCGATGCGAGGAAGCGGAAACGGATCCTGTGGGCAGGCCTTGTTGAGTTTGGTGAAGTCGACACACATACGTTCCTTTCCCCCTTTCTTTGGCACGACAACTGGGTTGGCCAGCCAATCCGGGTAGCAGACCTCGCGAATAACCCCTGCTGCTTCTAGCTTGCGGGTCTCTTGGACGATGAAAACTTGTTTCTCCGTGGACTGTCGCCTGTATACCTTCCTGTGGCGCACATTGGGGCACACGTTGAGGTGATGCTCAATCACGCCCCTCGGGACCCCTGCCAACTGATCAGGTCCCCATGCGAACACCTTCTTGTTTGCGCACAGGAACTTCACCAAGGCCTCCTCCTGCTCAGGTTCGAGGTTTGCACCTATGGTGAAGGTGGCGTTAGTGGACCCGTCCTTGCTGACTGGTACCTGCTTGGTTTCCGCCTTGTTTTGAGTGAATAGCTGCTTCTTCTTGGGCCTTGATCCCCTTGGGCTCGGGGCGTCGTGACTGGCGAACGCCGTGCCGCATCCATATGAAAACAAGCTCGGCGCTGCGATTGCATCTCCGTGTTTCTGACACGGTAAGGACGCCGCTGCTTCCGGGCATCTTCATGAGGTTGTACGCCGGGTGAGTTGCTGCCATGAACCGGGCCAAGGCCGGGAAGCCAAGGATCGCGCTGTAGGGGAGGCCGATGGGGGCGATATCGAAGTCGATCAGCTCCGTCACGGTAGTTATCATGGTCTTAGAAAGGTCACCGGAGGCGGATTTGTCGAGGGAGGCGATGGAACCGGCTCCGACTCCCGAAAAAAACTCTTTGGGCGGAGCCGCTCTGGCGGCACATGGAGGAGGCTGAAGGCCTCTGAGAGAGCTGCGTTGAGGCGGCTCCGCCGTCAATGAGGGTCTGGTGACTGCCACTTGCAGATGGTGGGGTGCACAACATTGGAAGCGCACCCGACCCGGCGGGGTTGGAGGGTGATCGTCCGAGTTGAAGAGCGAGTCGGCCTCGGGTGCCACCCAACCGTGAGGCTCCACAGTGCTTGGAGGCGGCGGTGATCTGGCGGGTGAAACGGTTTGGCGTGGCGGCTCGAAGGTGGCGCCGGTGAGCCGCCAGAGAGCTGCGACGGCAAAGCGCCCGGCCCGGCCGCGATGGTGAGGTAGAGGTCGCGCAGCTCCCCAATGAACTGCTGCTCGTTCCTGCCGGTCCGGTGGCGGCGTTGGTGGCGGCGACGAGGGAGCAGCAGGCGTCCGCCGGCGGGAGCCGTCTGGGCGACTCGGGCGGCGCGAGCAGCCCAGTTCTCGGTGCGAGCTCGGCAAGCGTCAGCCATGGGCACGACGGAAGATCACACGCGACCAGCGGGAGAAGGATTCCGACGCACCCCTACCTAGCGCGCCAAATGTCAGATTTCGGGTTCCGGCAGACCCTTGAGGTTCGAACACTGGGATGCGCACGGAGATCTTTCCCCTACCAGCTCGTGCGTGAACGATTAGCGAGGGATCTAAACTACGAACGAAGAACACACAAGGGACACGAGGTTTATACTGGTTCGGGCCACCGATGTGGTGTACTACCCTACTCCAGTGTGTGGTGTGGTGGATTGCCTCAGGGGCTGATATTGAACAATACAGAGGGAGAGCGGCCTCGCGAGGGGCTGTTCTTGAGCTGGTGCGATGAACTGCTTGGGGGAGTTCAGTCGCCTCTCTCTCTCTGCTAAGGCTCTATCCGATCGACCGATCGATGTGTGTGTGTCTTCGTTTGGTGGCTAGTCCTATTTATAGAGGGAGGCCCTGGGC
Organism: Aegilops bicornis; assembly: GCA_021605145.1. Lineage (NCBI taxonomy): Eukaryota > Viridiplantae > Streptophyta > Magnoliopsida > Poales > Poaceae > Aegilops > Aegilops bicornis. The sequence goes on from CM038669.1 coordinate 179,449,687, forward strand.
CTCTTCCCAAATAATGAGCGGGAAGGGCGCCAACAATTGGCCATTTTGAAGGGGAACATCTAGTACACTTATCCTGACTAAAGTTGGTCTTGGCTGCCAAAGGCTCGACGGTGGCCGTCACTGGGCTCCACGATGATCTCCATCCTGCCGCTCTGCTGGTCTTGGTCCTGTTGCACCAAGCAAGAACCTTTGCACGATGCAGGCACATGCTTGCCCCCTTTGCACCAAAGGGGAAACAAGGACATCATGCTGGCTGGCGCCCGCCAGTCTTGATCGTCATGGCTTGCGTCATGAGGCACCCTCGTGAGGTACCACCTTGATCTCTCCGCCCCCTCGTGAGCCCTCGTGGTGAGGCTGCTCCCGGGAAGGTTCCTGTCATCCGCCCCGCGAGGCTTGGCCCCTCGCGAGGGTCTTGAGCTTGAGCTGATGAAGCTGGGCTGCGCTGGCCCCCCACTTGAGCCATGCCGTAGGCCGCATGCAGGCAAGTCTGGGGACCCCCGTTCCCGAGCGCCCGACGATTCTGGAGTTTTAATCGGACCGAGAGAAAGATAGGGGCTTATAGTTTTGCCCCGCAACCTTTTACCTCAAGCGTAATGTCAACAATAATAATTCATGCTCCCTACATCCAATTAGATATATATATATATATCATGTTCTTTCCAACATGCTGGGCTTGCCAAAGGATAAAATGAAAAAGGAAAGGTGAAGATCACCGTGACTCTTGCATAAGGTAGAGGATAATAATAAAAGATAGGCCCTTTGCAGAGGGAAGCAGAGGTTGCCATGCGCTTTTATGGTTGGCTGCACAAAATCTCAATGCAAAAGAACGTCACTTTATATTGCCCCTTGTGATATGAACCTTTATTATGCAGTCCGTCGCTTTTATTACTTCCACATCACAAGATCGTATAAAGCTTATTTCTCCCACACTAATCAATCATACATGTTTAGAGCAATTTTATTGCTTTGCACCGATGACAACTTACTTGAAGGATCTTACTCAATCCATAGGTAGATATGGTGGACTCTCATGGCTAAACTGGTTTAAAGGTATTTGGAAGCACAAGTAGTATCTCTACTTGGTGCTTTGAGAATTTAGCTAACATGAGAGGGAAAGGCAAGCTCAACATGTTAGAGGATCCATGACAACATACTTTATCTCAGATATAAGAAAACATAACTCATCACGTTGTCTTCCTTGTCCAACATCAACTCTTTAGCATGTTATATTTTAATGAGTGCTCCCAATCATAAAAGATGTCAATAATAATATATCTATATGTGAAACCTCTCTTTCCTTATTACTTCCTATTAATTGCAACGATGACCAAAGCTATATTTGCCAACTCCCAACAACTTTTAATCATCATACTCTTTCTATGTGAAGTCATTACTCTCAATAAGATCAATATGAACTCTTTGTTTCTTTTTATTCTTTTTCTTATTTCTTTTCTTTTATTCACCCAAGATCATGGCAAAATAATCAAACCCTTGACTCAACTAACTTTACTTTATATATAGCTCACAGACTCGATTACATAGAGAGATCATTAAGCAAAACTCAAAACTAGATCATGCCATAAACTTTATTCTACTAGATCAAGATACTACTAAAAGGATCGAACTAAGAAAAAGCGGTAAAGATAGGAGTTGTGATGGTGATACGATACGGACACCTCCCCAAGCTTGGCGATTGCCAAGGGAGTGCCCATACCCATGTGATTATGCCTCCTTCGTTGTCGAAGAAGGTGGAGGTGTTGTTGATGATGCGGGCTTGTCGTCCACCTTCCATGGCATAGGCTCACCATCATAGAAGGATTATCGAGTCTCCGGAATCCTCAAATCTGCAGCCAAACTCATCCTTTTGAATCTATATTCATACTCACAATTTTGATTTTGCAGATCATAGATTTGGGCTTGGAGGTGCTCGATCTTCTCATGTAGCTTGAAGACGGCCTCCTCGGTATTCTTGGCATCCGGCTCGTAGTTGTTGGTGAACTCCGCGAGCATCGTGTGGCTAGCGTTGATTCCACGCTCCACCATCCCCTGGCACTTGAAAACTTGTTGCTCCATTGCTTCGAGCCTCGACTCCACGCTTCCGGTTCCCTTTGGTCCCTGAGCATCGTGGATCTGCAGCAACCCATCACGCATCTCAATGGTTTGAGGGTGTCGCAGCACCTCCGCGAGGTAAGGGTTGATCACCTTCTCGAAGAACTTGTCCTTGGAAGCACTTGGGGACGTCATGATGATCTAGACCTGTCAGAAAAACAGCTCGAAACAAGAACAGGAGAGATTTGCGTGATACGAGAGTCAAAACCTTCGGGAGAATATATAATGAATTTTTACCGACCAAAATACGTATCGTGCAAGAAAAGCGGAGTCCAGAGGGCACAGCGTGCTCACGAGGTAGAGGCGCGCCCGAGGGGGTAGGCGCGCCTCCACCCTCGTGGAGCCCTCGTGTCCTTCTCGGACTGCAACTTATTTTTCTATTTTTCTAAATATTCCAAAACGGAGAAATATTGCCTTAGAAATTGTTTTGGAGTCGGTTTACTTACCGTACCACATACCTATTCCTTTTCGGAGTCTGAAACGGTGCAGAAAGTGTCCCTTATGTATTCCTCCCGGTTACGGTTTCAATAATATTGGTTTCAACATTTATGGGATTACCTGAGATATAATGTTTGATCCTTTGACCATTTACCACCTTCGGATTTGTACCTTTGAAGTTGTTGATTTTTATGGCACCGAAACGATAGACCTCCTCGATAACGTAGGGACCTTCCCGTTTAGAGAGAAGTTTTCCTACAAAAAATCTTAAACAAGAGTTGTATAGCAATACATAATCACCTACATTAAACTCACGCTTTTGTATCCTTTTGTCATGCCATATTTTAACTCTTTCTTTAAACAACTTAGCATTTTCATAAGCTTGGGTTCTCCATTCATCAAGTGAGCTAATATCAAATAACCTTTTCTCACCGGCAAGTTTGAAATCATAGTTGAGCTCTTTAATAGCCCAATATGCCTTATGTTCTAGTTCGAGAGGTAAGTGACATGCTTTTCCATAAACCATTTTATACGGAGACATATCCATAGGATTCTTATATGCAGTTCTATAGGCCCATAATGCATCATCAAGTTTCTTGGACCAATTCTTTCTAGACCTATTAACAGTCTTTTGCAAAATTAATTTGAGCTCTCTATTGCTCAATTCTACTTGACCACTAGACTGTGGGTGATATGGAGATGCAATTCTATGATTAACATCATATTTAGAAAGCATTTTACGAAAAGCACCATGAATAAAATGTGAACCACCATCAGTCATTAAATATCTAGGGACTCCAAACCTTGGAAAAATAACTTCCTTAAGCATTTTAATAGAAGTGTTATGATCAGCACTACTAGTTGGAATAGCTTCTACCCACTTAGTAACGTAATCAACAACAACCAAAATATGTGTATATCCATCAGAGGCAGGAAAAGGTCCCATATAATCAAAGCCCCAAACATCAAATGGTTCAATGACAAGTGAATAATCCATAGGCATTTCTTGACGTATAGTAATATTACCAATTCTTTGACATTCATCGCAAGATAGAACAAACTTACGGGCATCCTTGAAGAGAGTGGGCCAATAAATACCGGATTGCAATACCTTATGTGCAGTTCTATCTCCAGCGTGGTGTCCTCCATAAGCTTCGGAGTGAAACTTGCGTAGGATTTGTTCCTGTTCATGCTCAGGCACACAATGTCTAATAACACCATCTACTCCTTCTTTATAAAGATGTGGGTCATCCCAAAAGTAATGTCGCAAATCATAGAAATACTTTTTCTTTTGTTGGTATGTGAAGCTAGGTGGTATAAATTTAGCAACAATATAATTAGCATAATCAGCATACCATGGAGTGCTACGAGAAGTGCTTATGACATTTAATTGTTCATCAGGAAAGCTATCATCAATAGGTAGTGGGTCATCAAGAACATTCTCTAACCTAGATAAGTTATCTGCAACGGGTTTCTCAGCTCCTTTTCTATCAACAATATGCAAATCAAATTCTTGCAGCAAGAGAACCCATCTAATAAGTCTAGGTTTTGCATCTTTCTTTTCCATAAGATATTTAATAGCAGCATGATCGGTGTGAATAGTTACTTTAGAATCAACAATATAGGGTCTGAATTTATCACAAGCAAATACAACTGCTAAAAGTTCCTTTTCGGTAGTAGCATAATTTCTTTGAGCATTGTCTAGAGTCTTACTAGCATCTTTGGATAACATTTAATTTCTTATCAACTCTTTGCCCTAGAACAACACCTACAAAGATAATCACTAGCATCACACATAATTTCAAAGGGTAAATTCCAATCAGGTGGCTGAACAACAGGTGCAGAGACTAATGCTTTCTTAAGTATTTCAAATGCTTCTACACAATCATCATCAAAGACAAATGGTACATCTTTTTGTAATAAATTAGTCAGAGGCCGAGAATTTTTTTGAGAAGTCCTTAATGAACCTCCTATAAAATCCGACGTGACCAGGGAAACTTCTTATACCTTTGATGTCCTTGGGACATGGCATCTTTTCAATAGCATCAACCTTGGCTTTATCAAGTTCAATACCTCTTTCAGAAACTTTGTGCCCCAAGACAATACCTTCATTAACCATAAAGTGGCACTTTTCCCAATTCAAGACAAGATTAGTTTCTTCACATCTCTGCAATACTCGATCAAGATTGCTCAAGCAATCATCAAAAGAGGAACCATAGACGGAAAAATCGTCCATGAAAACCTCACAAATTTTTTCACAAAATCAGAGAATATAGCCATCATGCATCTTTGAAAGGTAGCAGGTGCATTACATAAACCAAAAGGCATACGTCTATAAGCAAAAGTACCAAAAGGGAAAGTAAAAGTAGTCTTTGATTGATCTTTAGCCGACACAGGTATTTGAGAGAAACCGAATAACCATCTAGAAAGCAATAATGTGTATGTTTGCATAATCTTTCTAGCATTTGATCAATAAAAGGTAAGGGTAATGCCCTTTCTTAGTAGCTTTATTTAATTTATGGAAATCAATTACCATCCTATAACCTGTGATAATTCTTTGCGGTATCAATTCATCTTTATCATTAGGGACAACGGTAATACCTCCCTTCTTAGGGACACAATGGACAGGACTTACCCACTGACTATCAGCAACGGGATAAATTATACCTGCCTCCAGGAACTTGAGTATTTCTTTTCTTACCACTTCTTTCATTTTAGGATTCAAACGTCATTGAGGATCGCGAACTGGTTTGACATCCGCTTCCAAATTTATTTTATGTTGACATAAAGTGGGACTAATGCCCTTAAGATCATCAAGAGTATATCCAATAGCGGCACGGTGCTTCTTTAGGGTTTTCAATAATCTTTCTTCTTCATGGTCTGAAAGGTTAGCACTAATAATAACATGATATATTTTCTTTTCATCAAGATAAGCATATTTAAGATTATCACACAATGGTTTAAGCTCAAACACGGGATCACCCTTGGGTGGAGGAGGATCCCCTAGGATTTCAACAGGCAAATTGTGTTTCAGAACAGGTTCCTGTTTAAAGAATATTTCATCTATTTCCCTTCTCTCATTCATAAACATATCATTTTCATGGTCTAGCAAATATTGTTCTAAAGGATCACTAGGAGGTACGGCAACATAAGCAAGACCGATAATATCATCCTTACTGGGCAATGCTTCCTCACGATGTTGTTTACTAAATTTAGAGAAATTAAACTCATGAACCATATCATCCAAGCCAATAGTAACAACATTCTTTTCGCAATCTATCCTAGCATTAACAGTGTTCAAAAAGGGTCTACCAAATATAATGGGACAAAAGCTATCTTGTGGCGAACTGAGAACAAGAAAATCAGCAGGATATTTAGTTTTCCCACACAAGACTTCAACATCTCTAACAATTCCCACTGGTGATATAGTATCCCTATTGGCAAGTTTAATTATGACATCAATACCTTCTAATTCAGCAGGTGCAATTTCATGCTTAATTTCCTCATACAAAGAGTGCGGTATAACACTAGCACTAGCACCCATATCACATAAGACATGATAACAATGATCTCCAATTTTGACAGAAATAACAGGCACGCCTACCACAGGTCTATGTTTATCTTTAGCACAAGGTTTAGCAATTCTAGCAGTTTCACCATTGAACTGAATAACATGCCCATCAATATTGTCAGACAAGAGACCTTTAACAATAGCAATATTAGGTTCTACTTTAACTTGCTCAGGAGGTGTATAAGTTCTAATATTGCTTTTACGAACAACAGTTGAAGTTTTAGCATGATCCTTTATTCTAACAGGGAAGGGTGGTTTCTCAACATAAGAAGTGGGAATAATAGGATCATTATAAGTGACAGTCTTTTCTTCAACTTTAATAGGTGCAGCTACTTTTACTTCTATGGGAGGATCATATTTAATCCACTTCTCCTTGGGGAGATCAACATAAGTAGCAAAAGATTCACAGAAAGAAGCTACTATTTCAGAGTCAAGTCCATATTTAGTGCTAAACTTACGTAAAATATCGGTATCCATAAAAGACTTAACACAATCAAACTTAGGTGTCATACCTGACTCCTTACCTTCGTCGAGATCCCAATCTTCAGAGTTGCGTTTAATTCTATCCAATAAATCCCATCTGAATTCAATAGTCTTCATCATAAAAGAGCTAGCACAAGAAGTATCGAGCATGGTGCGATTGTTATCAGAAAGCCGAGCATAGAAATTCTGAAGAATTGTCACTCTTGAGAGCTCATGATTGGGGCATGAATATAACATTGATTTAAGCCTCCCCCAAGCTTGAGCGATGCTTTCTCCTTTGAGGCCAAAAATTATATATATAATTGTGATCACGATGAACAAGATGCATAGGGTAATACTTTTGATGAAATTCCAATTTCAATCTTTTATAGTTCCATGATCTCGTATCATCACATAGCCTATACAATGTCAATGCGTCTCCCTTCAAAGATAAAGGGAAGACCTTCTTCTTAGCAACGTCATCGGGTATACACCGCAAGCTTAAATAATCCACAAACTTCATCCACATATATTAAGTGCTCATCGGGATGCTTTGTTCCATCTCCGTAAAAGGATTAGCTAGCAGTTTTTCCATCATACCAAGGAAATTCAAAAGGAGTTTCATTTTCAATAGGTTCAGTAGGTTGAGGAGCAACTCTTTGCTCTCTTGGGACGGGGTGAAGATACCCGAACAAGCCCCTCGTAGAATTACTTTCCATAGTAACAAGTGACAAGAATTTCAGCACACTATATACATTTTTCCTGACCAAATTCCACCTACCAAAGGCGCTACACTCCCCGGCAACGGCGCCAGAAAAGAGTCTTGATGACCCACAAGTATAGGGGATCTATCGTATCCTTTCGATAAGTAAGAGTGTCGAACCCAACGAGGAGCGGAAGGAAATGATAAGCGGTTTTCAGCAAGGTATTCTCTGCAAGTACTGAAATAAGTGGTAACAGATAGTTTTGTGATAAGATAAATTGTAACGAGCAACAAGTAACAAGAGTAAATAAAGTGCAGCAAGGTGGCCCAATCCTTTTTGTATCAAAGGACAAGCCTGGACAAACTCTTATAATAGGAAAAGCGCTCTCGAGGACACATGGGAATATCGTCAAGCTAGTTTTCATCACGTTCATATGATTCGCGTTCGATTGCTTTGATAATTTGATATGTGGGTGGACCGGTGCTTGGGTGCTGTTCTTACTTGAACAAGCATCCGACTTATGATTAACCTCTATTGCAAGCATCCGCAACTACAACAAAAGTATTAAGGTAAACCTAACCATAGCATGAAACATATGGATCCAAATCAGCCCCTTACGAAGCAACGCATAAAGTAGGGTTTAAGCTTCTGTCACTCTAGCAACCCATCATCTACTTATTACTTCCCCATGCCTTCCTCTAGGCCCAAATAATGGTGAAGTGTTATGTAGTCGACGTTCACATAACACCACTAGAGGCTAGACAACATACATCTCATCAAAATATCGAACGAATACCAAATTCACATGACTACTAATAGCAAGCTTCTCCCTTGTCCTCAGGAACAAACGTAACTACTCACAAAGCATATTCATGTTCATAATCAGAGGGATAATAATATGCATAAAGGATCTGAACATGTAATCTTCCACCAAATAAACCAATTAGCATCAACTACAAGGAGTAATCAACACTACTAGCAACCTACTAGCACCAATCCCAGACTTGGAGACAAGAATTGGATACAAGAGATGAACTAGGGTTTTGAGAGGAGATGGTGCTGGTGAAGATGTTGATGGAGATTGCCCTCTCCCGATGAGAGGAATGTTGGTGATGATGATGGTGATGATTTCCCCCTCCCGGAGGGAAGTGTCCCCTGAGCAGCCTCTGCCGGAGCCCTAGATTGGTTCCGCCAAGGTTCCGCCTCGTGGCGTGAGTCTCGCCCCGAAGGTTGTTTCCTTTTTTCTTGACGAAAGACTTCATATAGGAGAAGATGGGCGTCGGAGAGCCACCGGGGGCCCACGAGGTAGGCGCGCCCTAGGGGCGCCCCACCCTCGTGAGCGAGTGTGGGCCGCTGGCCTTCATCTTTGGCGATGATTTTTCTGTCTTTATTTTAATATATTCCATGGAGTTTCAGGACTTTTGGAGTTGCGCAAAATAGGTCTCCAATATTTGCTCCTTTTCCAGCCCAGAATTCCAGCTGCCGGCATTCTCGCTCTTCATGTAAACCTTGTAAAATAAAAGAGAATAGCCATAATTATTGTGACATAACGTGAAATAGCAGCCCATAATGCGATAAATATCGATATAAAAGCATGATGCAAAATGGACGTATCACTGCTACTATTGCAATATCTTCAACTGCTGATGTGGTAACTAACCCCTCTGCGGAGGATACCACTACTATTGGTGATGAAAATGCTAGGTTGAAGACATTGCTTGAAACAGGGATGTATAAAAGTCTTAAAGGGCATCAGACACTGTGCGATGTCCCTAAAAACCAGATTCTGAACCGAAACCCTAGGAAAGAGGGTGTTGGGTTCGAGAGGAAAATGAATGCTGATGGCTCCTACTGGAAGCCTGAGCAGTACCCCAAAACCACATGGGTTGCTGCAAAGGGACCTTCAGTGGATCCATCCACCTTATCTGGCTTCACCTGTGCTAACCCAATTGTCATTGATGAATCCTTTGATGCAAACTATGAACTTTTTAAGAATCAGAATGGTGAAGTGTTTGCTAGGTATATTGGTACTAACTGCAGGAACGGGCCACCTATGAAGAAGATCTGGGTTCCCAAAAGTTGTCTTGAGAATCTTCCTGTGAATGTCATCATGACACCACCTAGGAAGAAGACAAATCCCAGACCAAAGGCTTCATATGACCCAAAGGATTCATACAGACAGAGGACTCACCTAAGTCACCCTAACGCCAATGTTTTGCAGGGAAACCATACTCAAACTTATGAATATGAGCGTGTGTCTTCAAACCGCTATGTTCATAGAACTAAGAACTTTTCTGCTTATTCATATGAGTATCGTTCTTCTCCTGCAAGGCTATTTGCTAGGGCTGCAAAGCCGAAGTTCTCAGATGTTGCACTTAGACTCATTGCTTCTAAGCCACCCCTGAAGATGTGGGTGGTTAAGAAGAATTAACTTTCTTTTGCAGGGAATGGTCTCCAGCCGGAAATCAAAGGCATCTGATGCTATTGCTGGGGACCTAAAACATCTTGTAGGGCGCAAGATCAAATGCCCAAATGGTCTTACTATGTATCGTTTGCCAAACATCCTATCAGTCCTAATCTTGATCTGAGCTTTGATAATCCTCTTGCTCGTCAAATGTTTATGCTTCACAATTCTCTTGGTGAAGCCTATCCCCCTAACTGCACTGTAGGCTACGACACCTCGTGCTTCTGAATGGTTTATGGATAGCGGATGCACTAATCATATGACTGGTGATCGAAGTCTTCTCATGGACTCAACCTTATGTCCATCAGACAAAAGTCACATCACATTTGCTGACACTAGTAAAAGCAAGGTATTGGGTCTAAGGTAGAGTTGCAATCTCAAAGGATCAACACATGGATAAAGTGATGCTTGTTGAATCCCTTGGTTTCAACTTAATGTCTGTCTCAATGCTTTGTGACTTAAACATGATTGTGCTATTTGGAAAATATCGATGCCTTGTACTAATGGAATCTGACAAGTCTCTAGTCTTTGAAGGGTATCTAAAAGACGATCTATACATGGTAGATTTGTCAGTAGGACCACAGATGGCCGTATGTCTTCTAGCAAAGGCTTCGTAATCTTTGGCTCTGGCATCGAAGGCTAGGGCATGCTGGCATGAAGAACTTGCACACTCTCGCGAAGAAAAAGCATGTCATGGGCATCGAAGGCATCAAGTTCAAGAAGGACCATCTGTGTGGCCCCTGCGAAGCTGGAAGATGACTAGGGCCAAGCATCCCTCGAAGACAATCATGACTACATCTCAACCCTTCGAGCTGCTTCACATGGATCTATTCGGACCTACTCACTACTCTGCTCTCAATGCTACTGCTTGCCTCTATGGCTTCGTAATTGTTGATGATTACTCTAGATATACCTGGGTACATATAATCCTCTACAAGAATGAAGTGCAGGATGTCTTCAGACGCTTTGCCAATCGTGCCATGACAAACTATGACATCAAGATCAAGCACATCAGAAGTGACAATGGCACTGAGTTCAAGAACACTGGCCTCGACCTCTATCTGGATACACTTGGCATCACACATGAGTTCTCTGCTCCTTATACACCTCAGCAGAATGGCATCGCCGAGCGCAAGAACAGAACTCTCATTGAGATGGCACGAGCGATGCTTGATGAGTACAAGACTCCACGGAAGTTACGGCTGAAGCCATAGACACTGCTTGCCACATCATCAACCGTGTTTATCTTCACAAGCTTCTGAAGAAAACATCCTATGAGCTCCTAACTGGTAATAAGCCAAATGTAAGCTACTTCAGAGTATTTGGTGCTAGGTGCTGGATCAAGGATCCACATCACACTTCAAAATTGGCACTAAAAGCACATGAAGGTTTTATGCTTGGTTATGGAAAGGATTCGCACTCCTACAGAGTCTTCAACCTCTTTCACTATAAAGTGGTTGAAGCGTGGATGTCTTGATTCGATGAACTAACGGCTCGAAAAGAGAGCACCGCCAATTGTGCTAGATGAAGTACCTCCAAGTGAATCTATCAAGCAGATGGGAATTGGAGATATCATACCCTCTGAGAATCAATCTAAAGAGGAACTTGTCATTTCTGCACCTAATCAACCTGAAGACAATGCTTAGTCTGAAGACAATCCCCCAAATGATGACATTCATCAGCAAGAGCAAAATCTTCGTCCGGCTCATCCTCGTGTTGCAAATGAAGTTCAGATTGAGAAGATAATTGACAGCTTGAATGCACCTGGTCCACTCACTCGTTCGAAAGCAACTCAAAGAGGAACACAGCTAACCAACTTCTGTGGGCATTTTGCATTTGTCTCAATCTCTGAACCCAAGAAAGTTGATGAAGCCTTCATGGAACCTGAATGGATTCAAGCTATGCAAGAAGAGCTTCAACAGTTCGAGCTGAATAATGGGTGGGAATTGGTCAAGCATCCTGATCCTCGGAAGCACAATATCATTGGCACCAAATGGATATATCGCAACAAGAAAGATGAGCATGGTCAAGTTGTCAGAAACAAGGCTCGTCTCGTTGCACAAGGTTACAGTCAAGTGGAAGGAATTGACTTCGATGAAACATTTGCTCCGGTGGCAAGACTTGAAGCCATTCGCATACTGCTAGCCTATGCAAATCATCGCAACATTCTTCTGTGTCAAATGGATGCGAAAAGTGCTTTTCTCAATGGAAAGATAGAAGAATATGTATATGTCGCACAACCTCCAGGCTTTGAAGATCCAAAATATCCTGATATGGTATACAAGCTCAACAAGGCACTGTATGGCCTCAAACAAGCCCCTCGTGCTTGGTATGACACACTCAAAGACTTCCTGAAGAGCAAAGGATTCAAACCTGGTTCACTAGATCCTACACTCTTCACGAAGACATATGATGGTGAACTATTTGTGTGCCAAATCTATGTGGATGACATTATCTTCTACCGCACCAACAAGAAATACAAGTGATGAATTTGGTCACATGATGCAAGAGCAATATCAAATGTCCATGATGGGCGAAATGAAGTTCTTTACGGGTCTCCAAATCCGTCAACAACGCAACGACATATTCATATCTCAAGAAAAATACCTCAAAGATTTCCTGAAGAAGTTTGGAATGCAAGACTGCAAAGGATACACGACGCCAATGCCAACCAAAAGTCATCTGGGTCCCGACGACAATGGTAAAGAGTTTGATCAAAAGGTATATCGTTCCATGATTGGTTCTTTGCTTTACTTATGTGCATCTAGGCCAGATATAATGCTTAGTGTTTGCATGTGTGCCCGATTCCAAGCGGCACCAAAGGAATCACATCACTTAGTCGTGAAGCAAATTCTTCGATATTTGGCTTACACCCGACACTAGGATTATGGTATCCAAAGGGCTCGTAGTTTGATCTAGTTGGATTCTCGAGATGCTGATTATGTTGGTGACAAGGTTGATCGCAAGTCCACATCGTGCACATGTCACTTTACGGGGACGATCTCTTCTCTGTTGGTCTTCAAAGAAGCGTAACTGTGTATCTCTCTCTCTTTGAATCAATACATTGCTCTTTGGATCTGCTGTGCTCAACTTCTCTGGATGAAGCAAACTCTCAAAGACTATGGTATCCATCTGAAGAATGTGCCTCTCTATTGCGACAACGAGAGTGCCATCAAGATTGCCAATAACCCAGTTCAGCATTCGAAAACAAAGCACATTGAAATTCGTCATCACTTTCTCAGAGATCATGGTATGAAGGAAGATATTGATATCATTCACGTCAAAACAGAAGAATAGTTGGTTGATATCTTCACAAAGCCCTTGGATGAGAAAAGGTTTTGCAAGTTGCGGTGTGAGCTAAATATCTTGGAATCCTCAAATGTCCTGTGAATGGACACACATCCTAACACTTATGCATTTTAATGAATTAGATGTGCAACACATTTAAGTAATGTATATCTTCAATCAATGAAGACATACACTCTAAGTGTGAATACATTAATGAGGAATTTGACTTCGGAGCGCCACGATAATTGTGCGTTGTGTCTGGGTCTAATACTTCCTATAAGGTGGGTAACGCCACCACCAAACTCTTGTTTGAAGTGTTCTTTTCTTGGCGTTATATTTACAAAGTCTTCACAGTTGATTTGTCTTCAACATTGATTTGAATTCATGATTAACTGTACCATGTTGATTTGGTCTTGACTCTGTTATATACATATATTGTGTTCTCGTCTCTCTACAAAGATTCACTTATAGCTATGACTTCATGTTGAATCTTTTGAACTAAGTGAATGTGATCGGACCCTAACCTCTCTATGCTTCCTACCTCAAGCTCTATCTATCCAAATCATATGCATTCTGATGAAACTATCGAATGTCTTCTCTGCGTCCTTGTCAGCAGAAGATACCAAGACAAACTTTAAATCTGTTTTTAATGCTATATCCTTTTGCATGAAACCCGGAGAATGCGGAACGACCACCCCGACAATCCAGGCGAGCGTGGGAACATGGAACAACTCTCAATGTGTTGCATGTGTGCCACGTGTCCTTCAGATGTGAACCGCTAGGGGCACCTGCATAATTGCGTTGTGCCGTCTACTTCCTTATAAATACCCATCACATCTCGACCAAAAGTTCTTCTTCCACCTCGCCACCTCTTGCAAACCCTAGCACCTCTGCTAGCTCTTGATGACACCGACGACGAAGCGCTTAGCTGCCGTGACTTCTCCGACGTCATCCTCATGCCGGCCGCGGACCTCATCCTCTCCGCCGCTGCTGTAGGTGTCCTCCGTCGCCAAGTTAGGGCACGGAAGATCGAACTGCTCGGCCTCCAACTTCGCTCCGTCTAGCAGTTCTTCGCGTGGTAATTAAAATTCACTTTTTACCGTCTTTTCGATCTGATAGATTCATCCTTCCTTACCAAAAGTGGTTTCTAGATCCCCAAGTTGAATCTATCTCTTTCGCATCTCATACTATGCCTAGTCCATTCACTTATATGCTTCTTTACAAGTTCGATTCCTCACTTGTACTTATTCTTGGATTTGTACAAATCTGGAACCAACTCTCATCAAATAAGTGAATGTCTTCGCTGTGAGGTCAATGTCTTCAAACCGATTTATCTTCAAAATCTTACGAGAATGCATATGACCTCTTCCCTTCCCTCGCACCTCTAATGTGTCACAGTACATGTCCGTGGGAGAATCCCTTGGTTCTCATAGTCCGCATTCGCTTGCGAGAATTCTTACGATCACATCAACTCTCCCAAAGCCAGTTCCTGTCTGACCAGCAGACGGAAGCCTTTGACAGTGTTGAAGCCACTCAGACTAAACCTCATGGCAACAGAGAAGTCTGCAAGGAAGGGTGGCAGACAACACTGTGGGAACACTTCCAAGGATTTGCCTCCAGAGTTGCACGAGCTGTACAAAACAGATCCAGAGGAAACCTATACGGGCCGCAAAAATCGAATCCAATGGATTCGAAGATATTGGGCAGAAGAATGGTTCAAATACCGCTTCGTCACAGAAGAGTATGCAGAGAAGAATGCCATCAAGGCACCCTGGGGTGATATTTTGTACAATTCCACCCAGGACCCGTGTCAAGCTATTGAGCAAGGATTCTATCCATGCATGGTGCGCGGACCACGTACCGAGGATGTCAACCCTTCTTCACTGCAATGGTGCCGTGAGGACCATCTGTTCAAGCGCAACTACTAGTTCGCCAAAGACTCAGCTACGAAGAACAAGAAGGCTCTAGGGCTTGACTTCAACCCTGGTCCTTCCTCACCTCGGGACGATGGCACCCGTGAAGCCAATGAGAACAGCATCGGCCCCTTCTACAACCTTGCTGGCCTCATCACTCACATCGTTGTCCAAGGTGCCAAAGTGGATCATTCTGATGATGGTGCTGACACTGATGAAGCTTCAACTCCTACTCCAAAGCCGCAGAAGCAAAAGAAGGCTAAAGCTTCAAAGTCATCTGCTGCTCCAAAAGCTTCACGATTGAAGCCATTGGCAACTGCCCCTCCTGCTCCCAGTAACAACTCTGAAGATCTCTCTCGCATCTCCAAAAAGCGTGAGAAGCCACAGAAGAAACCTGTTCAGCAACACAGTCAAGCACTGACACCTGCTGCCGTTCTGAGGAACGAATCTGAAGCCATTGATTTGTCTTCAGATGAAGAATTTGGCAATGATGCTCTCGAGTAGTTGATCAAGAGCAAGCAAGAGGCGGAGATCTTCAATGATCTGCCCCTCTTCGATGTGAACATCTTGCACAATTTCATTGATGAATGGTTTGACAATCAAGATATCAGCTTTGATAATCTTCAACTCCCTATTAGCATCAGCGTCTCCTTTCAAGGCGCCATTGCTCCGAAAGCTGGCTCGCTCAAATAATAGTTGAACTGAAGCACAAGATTGATTTTGAGAAGGAACAGTTCAAGAAGCATGTGGACAAGCTGAGTGTGGCTGATGTCCAGAAATTCAAGGTGATGCTCAATCACCTCAAGGAGGCGTTTCACAAGAGACGAGAGGAAGCCAAAGGCTCAAGAGAGCGCATGAAAACTCTAGTTGCAAAGTGTGTTCATGCTTACAACGAAGCTGAAAAGCGCAAGGCTCTTGGGCGTCCTGGCATTGACCCCAAGATGGCTGCCAAGCAGAAGAAGCATCTTGTGGCCCAGGCCCGAAGCTCCACGTGGGAAGAACCTCACATTGTCTTCCCGGCCCGATGATGAGCTCGAAGCCTAAGGTCTCCACGGGGCTTCAGATCGGTGAAAACCAAGGCAGTCAAGCCGCCGTAAAGCGCAAAACCAAAAACACCACAGATGATGCACCACCCCTCAAGAAGAGGAAGACCAAGAAGAGAGATCTGGATGCTCCCAAAGAGCCCCTTGTTGTTGAACCCATTGCTTTTGCTCCCCCTCCATCTGCAAATCAAGAATGTCGATTGATTGTTCATGAGCCTGCTTCCACAGAGGCTCCTGAAGCTCAAGAGGTTCCAGTCGTTGACCCCATCGCGATTGAAGACATTGGTCCCCAAGACAATGTAGAAGATGATGAAGTCCTTCCTCAGATCCAGCACCCGACGGTATCATCGCCTGTTCTCACGAACAGCGAGCTCATCAGTATTGGTCGTCCTTTGACACCAATCTTACAAGATGCCTCATGGGCTGATCGCCCCCAACCAGAAACTCCAAATCAAGACTCACCAAGTACACCCCGTCCTTCACCAGTGCCAGCCATCAGCCCCATTTCAAATGATGACAACTACATGGAGACCACACCGTCACCAAAAGCGTCGCCCGTGTTTCAACGGCTTCGCAAAGGCCTGAGGCCATCTGTCTCCATGACTACCATCACAGAAGAAGATTCAAACTTGTCCAGCTCAGTGGCACGTCAAGTGTTCCCTGAAGACAATCCTTCTGTGACGGTCCCAATGTCTGAAGCTACTGTTGCTGAAGATAATCCGGCTGCATCAGCCGAAGAAAGACAAGAATAGCGTGTCGCTACTCCCCCTACCGCTCAAGAAGTTGTTCTAGAAGAGAACGTGTCTGTCCCCGACCCTCCAGCTACTCAAGTGGAAGTTGAGAATACTGAGGCTGCCACCAATAACACCACTGAAGCCAATGACGTTGTCATGGTCAAGACACCGTGGAGCTCGTGATCAACACCGTGCTGTAAGCAAATGAAGCCATTGATGCACCTGCAACTGATGGGCAGCCAGACGCCTCTGTTGATGCCCCTACTCCTGTTCCGCCACCAAGGCCACATACTATCGAGCAAGCATACAACTATGGCCAGCTAATCACTGTCAAATGGCCTCTTCTGGTTCCTCCACCTGCTGCTGGTCCTCAATTTGATTACCATGTCGAGCACAGGCCTCAGGTTCAGAAGCCAAAGCCAAGACTGCCCAGGTTCCCAGGGACTGCCACTTCACCAGGGTCCTTCAATGCTAATGGTTTCAAAGCGCACAACACTTTCTTTGATAGCGCCAAGAACCCCTACTCAAGGCCAAGGATTCCATCTGATCGGTTCTAGAGCTATCAGCAACGCAGTTATTACTCATGCATTTTATACAATCAAGGTCGCATATTCCCACATATGCCTTTGACACCGGCCATATCCGCCTGCCCTCGCTTGGAAGAAGCGCCGGATTGCTTCGTAGAGTCTGCTTATTGCAGTTCGTCACTGACAAGGAGCACTGGAATGAAGAACTGCTGCTCCAATTCTATGCCACCCTTCATATTCGTGGCTACCACAGGGATCCGAAGACATGGGTCCTTGAGTGGATGACAGGAAATGTCCATCATGAAGCCAAAGCTCTTGATGTTATTGAGCTTACTGGCCTGCCCACCTGTGTGATCTATATGAACCTGGTTGTCGCCTTCACAAGATCTTGCCTTGAGAGCATTTTTCACAAGCTTCGAACCCGACATGAGCGGATGCTTAGCATGATGAAGCCTTTGCCTCCAGATGCAGAATATCCTAAGGAGTTCCTTGTTGAAGACCTTGAGTATCTGCCACGTACCATCTATCACATTATACGACGAACTCTTTGGCCCATCAAAGGACATTCTCCACATGCTAAGCTGGAAGGTGCAATGAAGACCTTGGTCTTCCATATTCTCCACGACAAATGCTTCAATGCACAAGACTTCTTTATCTGCCAACTTGTTGCATCAGGATCTGACATTTTTGGTCTGAAGTTCTATGCTCCCTGGATCATGCGTCTGATCAAGCTCCACTCTGCCTTCAACTATCAGCCCTCTGCACGCAACCATATCATCTTTTGCCGAGGTTGATCCGTCTGTTGAAGCCATCTACCCAGAGCCTGCCAAGGAGCCAATTCATCTTCACAATGCAAATCACCAAAGCTTCACTCATCCCATTGAAGGAGTATTGGCTGCCACTCGTGTTTATCCCCTGGCTGGTACTACGCATGCACCTCACCGTGCCCACACTGAAGCCACTGAAAGCACAATTGCTCAATGGCCTTGCAAGTGATCCCGTGTGCTCAATGACCGCGAGCTTCTTGTGGCCTTGCATCAGAAACAAGATAAGCATCATTATCGGCGAAGCGACAAATGCAAAGCCTCTTGGTGGATATCAATCGCATTCGCAATCTTGCCACCAAGAATGCCTTTGTCACTCACGAAACCTGTCGAAGGACTTGGAAGGGTTTGACACTACTCAGTGCTGAAGCTGATCTTCATGACGATGGCTTCACCGAAAGATTCAAGTTTGACTCCACTCCTCCCAGGAATGTTGTTTTACGTCGAACCCCGTCTCTTGAAGACTGATTATTCCTCCTCCGCTGCAATGGTGAATGCCAGAGTGATCGATGACCAAGATGATGCTACTTTGCCACCTCCAACACGTAACGACACTGCACCAAGTTCGTCTGCACCGCCAAACCCCGACACCCACCCTGCATCTTCTCCTACTCCTTCTAGGAACGAGTAGACACTCTATGTCTTCAAACCTTTTTGGTCCTTACTGACAAAAGGGGGAGAAGCGTAAGAGTTCATAGTCTTCAAGCGGGTCCACATGGGCGGTTGCTTTATATTTTGCCTAGTGTTTAGAACTCTTGCTCTTGATACATTTGGTTCTCTGAGTTGTAACACTTAAACTCGATGGTCGTCTGCTACTCATTTGCTATTCTGTGATGCGATGATAAATTCCGCATAAAAGCGATGATAACTTCCGCACTTAGTCATTTTGCAGACGTCCATTTTTCATTATGCATGTAATTATATTTGTTATATCAAATCATGCATGATGAATTGTCTTCATAAGTTGAAGAGGATCTCCACAAGTACAACCTGCCATGTGCATTTGCATTCCAAAAGCAAATTACTTATATGCACATCTTCAGGGGGAGCCTTTTGCTACTTATGAAGACAATACCTTATCCTTTACAATTTCACATATTTTTATCCCCGTTGAAAACTTCAACCAGTTTGTCATCAATCGCCAAAAAGGGGGAGATTGTAAGTGCATCTAGTGCCACCCCTAGTTGGTTTTGGAGTATTGACGACAAACCTAGTTGAGGGACTAATGTGTTTGTGAGAATTGCAGGATAACACAGGTAGTAGTCCCTCCTTGATTCGGTTTACCTACCGGAGATGACCCCTAAAAATGTGTGAAGACATTGAAGACAATGGTGGTCTATGAAGATATTCACATTGAAGACTATGACATGAGAAGACATTGAGTGAAGACTATGGAGCGCGAAGACTTAGTTGTTTCGTTGCTTCCTTTTCTTCTTTGTTGAGTCATAGGAACCACCGCACTGTTAAGTGGGGTCCAAGTGAACAAAGTCGAGTGGATCAAGTGATGCTCAAACTAAATCCTATGTCTTCGAAGCGAAGACAATGAGAGCAAATCTTATCCTATGTTTGATAAGTTAGCTTTACTTGTAGCCCAAGTCAAGTCGTCACGTGTGTTTGAAATCGACCGCTATGACATGTGTCGGTTCCTTAGTGACCCAGGGTCATTCCGGACAAATCCGGTCGGGTTGCCCAGTGGCTATAAATAGCCCACCCCCTACACCATAAATTGGTGGCTGCTCAGAGTTAGTACACAGCTTTTGTCGTTTGAGAGCAACCCACCGCCGAAGCTTTTGAGAGAGAATCCTTGCGAGGACAAAGCCCAAACCACCCAGAGCCCAAAGAGTGTTTGGCATCACTGAAGTCTTTCTGTCCGCGTGATCTGAAGACTTGTTACACTTGAGGACTGTGAATCCTCCAGCCGGTTAGGCGTCGTGTTCTGAGCATCCAAGAGCCATTGTGGATTGCCGGTGAACGAAGTCTGTGAAGGTTCAGAAGTCTACCTTGAAGACTTGCCAGAGTAATTGGGTGAGGACTGTGTGTCCTTAGCTCAAGGGGAATAAGGTGAAGAAACGGTATTCTGAGTTGAATCTCAGCCTCCCTAACCAGACGTACAGTTGTCACAACAACTGGAACTGGTCCAACAAATCCGGTGTCCTTCTGAAGCCACTGGTTCTATCTCTTACTCCTCTGTACTTATAGTTTGTCTTCGTGAAGTCATTGCCTGCTTGTATTATTTGTTTGACTTCACTGTGTGACTATCTGTTCTGATTGGCTTCATACTATCTTCCATCCTGATCTCTACTACCTAGCTGCTATTAGTCTTCATGCTTTCACTTCATTGAATACTTGACTATGGCTTGTCTAGTGTAGTCTACCTTCCGCTGCATTAGAATAGGGTTATTTATATTGTCTGTCTTTGAAACTTCCATGTTTTGAAGACTTTCATAAAAATCGCCTATTCACCCCCCCTCTAGTCGATAACTAGCCCTTTCAGCGAGTTCTTTCCGTAACCGAGCATAAAACCTTCATGTGCTTTCGGTGCAAATTTTGAAGTGTGATGTGGATCCTTGATCCAGCACCTAGCACCAAATACTCTGAAGTAGCTGACATTTGTCTTCTTACCAGTGAGGAGTTCATAGGATGTTTTCTTCAGAAGCTTGTGAAGATAAACACGGTTGAGGCAAGCAGTGTCAATAGCTTCAGGCTAGAACTTTCTTGGTGTCTTGTATTCATCGAGCATCGTTCGAGCCATCTCAATGAGGGTTCTGTTCTTGCGCTCCACGATGCCATTATGCTGAGGTGTGTACGGAGCTGAGAACTCATGAGTGATTCCCATTGTATCCAAGTAAAGATCGAGGCCAGTGTTCTTGAACTCAGTGTCGTTTTCACTCCTGATATGCTTGATCTTGACGCCATAGTTGTTCATGGCACGGTTGGCGAAACGTCTGAAAACATCTTGCACTTCAGTCTTGTAGAGAATTATGTGAACCCATGTATATCTTGAATAATCATCAACAATGACGAAGCCATAGAGACAAGCAGTTGTAGTGAGAGTAGAGTAGTGAGTAGGGCCAAATAAGTCCATGTGTAGCAGCTCGAAGGGTTGAGATGTCTTCATGATTGTCTTTGAGGGATGCTTGGCCCTAGTCATCTTTCCAGCTTCGCAGACACCGCACAAGTGATCCTTCTTGAACTTGACGCCCTCGATTCCTATGATATGCTTCTTCTTTGCGAGAGTGTAAGTTCCTCATGCCAGATGCCCTCGTCTCCGATGCCGAGCCAGACTAAGCTTTTGCAAGAAGACATATGGCAAGTCAGTGGCCTGTGAGAAATCTACCATGTATAGATCATCTTTCTGGTACCCTTCAAAGACTAGAGACTTGTCAGATTCCATAAGTACAAGACAACAATATTTTCCAAATATCACAATCATGTTCAAGTCACAAAGCATTGAGACAGACATTAATTTGAAACCAAGGGATTCAAAAAGCATCACTTTATCCATGTGTTGATCCTTTGAGATTGCAACTCTACCTAGAACCAATACCTTGCTTTTACCAGTGTCAGCAAATGTGATGTGACTCTTGTTAGATGGACGTAAAGTTGAGTCCATGAGAAGACTTCGATCACCAGTCATATGATTAGTGCATCCGCTATCCATAATCCATTCTGAAGCATGAGGTGTCATACCTGCAAAGATGCTTAGGGGATAGGCTTCACCAAAAGTATTGTGAAGCATAAACATTTGACGGGCAAGAGGATTATGGAAGCTCAGATCAAGATTAGGAATGATAGGATGAATGGCAAACGATTCAGGAACAAAATACATAGTGAGACCATTTGGGCATTTGATCTTGCGCCCTACAAGATGCTTTAGGTCCCCAGCAATAGCATCAAACGCCTTTGATTTCTCGGGTCGAGACCTTTCCCCGCAAAAGAAAGTTAATTCTTCTTAACCACCCACATCGCCGGGGTGGCTTAGAAGCAATGAGTCTAAGTGCAGCATCGAGAACTTGACTTTGGAGCCCTAGCAAATAGCCTTGCAGGAGATGAATGATACTCATATGAATAAGCAGAAAAGTTCTTAGTTCTATGAACATAGCGGTTTGAAGACACACGCTCATATTCGTAAGTCTGAGTATGGTTTCCCTGCAAAACATTGGCGTTAGGGTGACTCAGGTGAGTCCTCTGTCTGTATGAAGCCTTTGGGCCATATGAAGCCTTAGGCCTGGGGTTTGTCTTCTTCCCAGGTGGTGTCATGATGACATTCACTGGAAGATTCTCAAGACAGCTTTTGGGAACCCAGATCTTCTTCATAGGTGGCCCATTCTTGCAGTTAGTACCAATATACCTGGCAAACACTTCACCATTCTGATTCTTAAACAGTTATAGTTTGCATCAAAGGATTCATCAATGATAATAGGGTTAGCATAGGTAAAGCCAGATAAGGTGGATGGGTCCACTGAAGGTCCCTTTGCAGCAAACCATGTGGTTTTGGGGTCTTGCTCAAAGCTTCCAAAGAGGAACCATCAACATTCATTTTCCTCTCGAACCCAACACCCTCTTTCCTAGGGTTTCGGTTCGTAATCTGCTTTTGAGGACATTGCATGCTGTCTCGATGCCCTTTCAAACTTTTGTACATCCCCTGTTTCAAGCAATTTATTCAACCTAGCATTTTCATCGACAATAGTAGTGGTATCCTCGGCAGAGGGGTTAGTTACCACATCGGCTTGAAGACAATGCAACAAAGAGCGAGAGAACATTCAAAGAACAGAGGCAGCGTTGTTACGCTCAAGGCATTTTAGACATGGTGGTTCAAATCCTTCCTGAGCGGACTCATTCTCTTTTTGAAGATCTTCATGAGCCGCTCTCAATTTCTCAAGCTCTTGCTTCCTTTGAAGATAGTCATAGGAGAGCTTTTCATGAGTGGTTGAGAGCGTTTCATGACGACTTTCAAGTTCCTGGTACTTAGTATGAAGATTTTTTATGTCTTCAACTAAGGACAAAGGACGTGTCATTTCTGCGTCCAACAGGTCATCGCTTTTGTCTAACAGTTTTTGAGTATGTTCCATAGCTTTCTGTTGTTCAGTTGCAATTTTAGCAAGTGTTTTGTAGCTGGGTTTGGATTCACAATCAGAGTCATCTTCACTTGATGTCTGAAAGTACGCATCGCGTGATTTTACCTTGGCACCACGTGCCATGAAGCAGTAGGTGGGAGCAAAGTCGTCCTTGTCATTAGCTTCAGCGTTGGTGACAGAGCCATTGTCTTCAGTGTTGAAGATAGACTTAGCAACATAGGCTGTGGCTAGAGCCAGACTTGCAACGCCAGGGTCAGACTCCTCCTCAGAATCCACCTCCGCCTCCTCAGAAGCGGAATCCTTCTCTGAATCCATCTCCTTGCCAACGAAAGCACGAGCCTTGCCAGATGAGCCATTTTTATGAGATGAAGACTTGGATGAGGACTTGGAAGAAGACTTTGAGGATTTCTTCTTCTTCTTGTCATCAGAATCATATTCCTTGCTCTTCTTCTTCTTCTTCTTCTCATTGTCCCACTGTGGACACTCAGACATGTAGTGTCCTGGTTTCTTGCACTTGTGACATGTTCTCTTCTTGTAGTCATGAGTGGGGGCTTCATTATTTCGAGCTGGATCGTGAAGACTTTCTGAAGCCTTTCTTCTTAGTGAACTTCTGGAACTTCTTCACAGGCATAGCAAGTTCCTTTCCAATGTCTTCGTGGATCATCGTAATCGCAATGATTCTTCTTCAGATGAGGAAACAGCTTTTGCCTTCAAAGCGCGAGTTCGGCCGTAATTGGGACCATAGATATCTTTTTTCTCAGATAGCTGGAATTCATGTGTGTTGAGCCTCTCAAGTATATCAGACGGATCGAGTGTCTTGAAGTCAGGGCGTTCTTGTATCATGAGGGCAAGGGTGTCGAAGGAGCTGTCAAGTGATCTCAGTAGTGTCTTGACGATTTCATGCTTGGTAATCTCAGTGGCACCGAGAGCACGAAGCTCATTTGTGATGTCAGTGAGGCGATCAAACGTGAGCTGAACATTTTCATTGTCATTTCTCTTGAAGCGCTTGAAGAGGTTGCGAAGAACACTGATCCTTTGATCTCTCTGAGTTGAGACGCCTTCATTGACCTTGGAGAGCCAGTCCCAGACTAGCTTTGACGTTTCCAGAGCACTCATGCGGCCATACTGTCCTTTGGTCAGATGACCACAGATGATGTTCTTGGCAGTTGAATCCAGTTGAATGAACTTCTTGACATCGTGAGGGTGACACCTTCACCATCTTGGGAACGCCATTCTTGACAACATACCAGAGGTCGACATCAATGGCTTCAAGATGCATGCGCATCTTATTCTTCCAGTAGGGATATTCAGTTCCATCAAAGACGGGGCAAGCAGCGGAGACTTTGATTATCCCTACAGTCGACATAGCTAAAACTCCAGGTGGTTAAACCGAATCACGCAGAATAAGGAAGTACCTTGCTCTGATACCAATTGAAAGTGCTAGTTATCGACTAGAGGGGGGTGAATAGGCGATTTTTATGAAAGTCTTCAAAACATGGAAGTTTTGAAGACAAACAATAGAAATGACCCTATTGATATGCAGCGGAAGGTAAACTACACTAAGCAAGCCATAGTCAAGTATGCAATGCAGTGAAGGTATGAAGACTAATAGTAGCTAGGTAGTAAGGATCAAGATGGAAGATGGTATGAAGCCAAACAACGATAGTAGTCAAACAGTGAAGACAAATAGGTAAAGCGAACAGGCAATGACTTCACGAAGACAAACTCTAAGTAAAGAGAGGGAGATGATAGAACCAGTCACTTGTTGAGGACACATGATTTGTTGGACTGGGCCCAGCTTGTCGTGACAATCAGACATCCGTTGGGAAGACTGAGATTCAACTCAGAAGACCGCGTCTTCACCTTATTCCCCTTGAGCTAAGGGCACCAGTCCTCGCCCAATTACTCTGGTAAGTCTTCAAGGTAGACTTCCAAACCTTCACAGACTTCGTTCACCTAACCGGCTGGAGGATTCACAGTCCTCAAGTGTAACAAGTCTTCAGGTCACGCGGACAGAAAGACTTCAGTGATGCCTAACACTCTTTGGCTCTGGGTGTCTGGGCTTTGTCCTCGCAAGGATTTCTCTCTCTCAAAAGCTTCGGAGGTGGGTTGCTCTCAAACGATAAAAGCCGTGCACTAACTCTGAGCAGCCAACCAATTTATGGTGTAGTGGGTGGGCTATTTATAGCCACTAGGCAACCCGACCTGATTTGTCCGAAATGACCCTAGGTCACTAAGGAACTGACACGTGTTCCAACGGTCAGATTTCAAACACACACGACAACTTTACTTGGGCTGCAAGTAAAGTCGACTCATCCAGCTCGATAAGATTTGCTCTCATAGTCTTCGTCGAAGACATATGATTTTGGTTGAGCATCACTTCAGTTACTCTGACTTTGTTCACTTGGACCCCACTTAACAGTACGGTGGTTCCTATGACTCAACAAAGAAGAAAAGGAAACAACGAAACAACTAAGTCTTCGCGCTCCATAGTCTTCACTCAATGTCTTCTCATGTCATAGTCTTCAATGTGAATATCTTCATATACCACCATTGTCGTCAATGTCTTCATACGCTTTTAGGGTCGCCTCCTAGAGGTAAACCGAATCAATGAGGGACTACTACCTGTGTTATCCTGCAATTCTCACAAACACATTAGTCCCTCAACCAGGTTTGTCGTCAATATTCCAAAACCAACTAGGGGTGGCACTAGATGCACTTACACAATGTAGTTTTACCTCTAGTTGATTGATATTTACCAACCCACGGTTCAACTCTTGCAGCCACATGATCAATAATAAAGAGAAAATCCTTGACTGTCAGATGCTTATTGGTTAATGGCATACCTAGGTATTGGATCAGAATCCCAATCGATAGTTCATAATCTGAGCGGCCCTGAGCGATGCTCCAGACTTCCTCTGGTGACATACACCCCGCTCTTTGTCAAAATTGATTCTAAGACCAGATATGGATTCAAAACACACTAGCAGGAACTTCAGGTTTATCAGACTAATCTAACTATTCTTGATGATAATAAGCGTATCATCGACATACTCCAAGTGAGTAATACCCCTTTCACGAAGCTCAAGTGAGTAATAACCTCTTTGATGTGACGAGCCATCTTAGCACCTTCTAAGATGAGGGCCAATGCGTCCACGACTATGTTAAACAAAAACAGGGCGATAGGGTCATCTTGCCTGACCCCCTGAAATTTCTAAAGAACGGAAGGGACTCCCCATTAATATTGATGGTCGTGTCACTGGCACAAACCAAACTTATATATTGCATTGTTCGTGCGTAGACCACTTCCCATGGAACGATTTTTTTTGTGACATGGCAACCAACTTTGCTCCAAGGTTCGCGCACTACATTTCTGTTTTCTATTTCTGTGATTTTGCAATCTTGTGAATCAAAGAAGGACTGACATTTTCTGTTCAGACCACACGAAACCTCAAAACCTTCCACCGGGCGATAGATGGGAATCCAATCCCAAACAGACGGCCGAGATGCATCCTGCCACCCCTTCCTTCTTCCGGTGGCCATCGTTCCCCGCAAACAGCTGTAAACTCCAGCTCCTCTCCCCCGCTCGGCTCCCACTGCGATTCCGCCCAAAACGCCAAAGGCTCTGCACTTTCTGCCCCCCTCCTCCTCCGAGATCCCATCCATGGCGGCGGCCTCGGCGTCCCGCCTCCGGATCTAAAACCCCCACATAGCCATTGCGGGGTCTGTGAGCGGCGCCCCGACAGCTGCACGGGTCGCGGCAGCCGACCCGGTTCGTTGCCTTGCAAGATTTGCTTTGCCGCTGCGTGTCCTGGGTGGGTGGCGGGTAGTGGGTTTACTTCTCCCTGGTCCGTCCATGGTTCCTTGAAATGGGTGTCTAAAGCGAGGGGGTCGGCGCTACGGACTGCCTGCTGCCGCCATGTGGAAGCAGTTCCTTGGTAAGCTATCGGGCAAGTCGCCGAAATCCGACGGAGGCGGGGGCTGGGGATCTCCGCCGCCCAAGTCCCCAACGTCGTATGACGTGAATGGGAGGCAGTGGGACTCAATGCGGGCGTCTCCTCCGCTCGCGGCTATCGCCGGAGCGGAGGGGGAGACAAGGGAGGACGCGTTCCTCCGGAAGCTGAACGTCTGCTGCGTGTTGTTCGACTTCTCCAACGACCGGGGCCGGGACTCTCCGGAGAGGGAGAGAAAGCGGCAGGTGCTCATGTCTCTCGTCGACTGCATCGGCACGGCGGAGGAGCCCCTCACGGAGGCGATGGTCTCGGCCTGTGTGCGTATGTTCGCCATCAACCTGTTCAGGGTCTTCCCGCCCAAGGTCCGGCCAGGCACCGGGGCAGCTGCCGAGGCCGACGAGGACGATCCGTTCTTTGACCCCTCATGGTACCACTTACAGGTCGTGTACGAGCTGCTCCTACGGTTCGTCACCTCTCCTGTCGTTGATGTGAAGGTGGCTCGCAAGTACATGGACAATTCGTTCATCTCTAGGCTGCTTGATTTGTTAGATTCCGATGATCCTAGAGAAAGGGATTGCCTGAAGACAGTATTGCATAGGGTATATGGAAAATTCATGGGTAATCGGCCCTTCATCCGCAAGGCTGTGAGCAATATCTTCTATAGGTTTGTATCCGAGGCTGATCGTCACAATGGGATTGCCGAACTCTTGGAGGTGTTTGGGAGTGTGATTAGTGGGTTTGCGAAACCACTGAAGGAGGAGCATAAGTTATTTCTGTGGAAGGCATTGATTCCTCTTCATAAACCGAAGACAATGGGCATGTATCTGCCGCAGTTGACATACTGCATTACACAGTTTATTGACAAGGAACCAAAGCTCTCAGGGACTGTGATCAGAGGCCTGTTGAAGTACTGGCCAGTGACGAACAGTCAGAAGGAGATGATGTTCTTGGGGGAGTTGGAGGAGGTGCTGGAATTGACAGAAATGCCTGAATTCCAGAAGTGCATGGTCCCATTGTTTCGGAGGGTTGCACACTGCTTGAATAGCTCTCATTTTCAGGTGAAATTTTGTCCCAGGATATCAATCTGCAATATATCCTATTGCCAGTGTTTGTTGTTTCATTAAGTTTCTTTACTAGCTTATAGCGCTTATAGTTGGTTGTCAGAACACTCATTTAGTTCAGGGAGTTATTTCAATTGAGAATCTCTTGCATTCTTGTGGGTGATATTTGTCTTTCGAACCAGCATCACATTTACCGCCAAGATATGTTCTGTTGTATCCATTTTCAAATTATATTTTGCTCAAAGAATTCCCTTCAGAGATTCTTC
Organism: Aegilops bicornis; assembly: GCA_021605145.1. Lineage (NCBI taxonomy): Eukaryota > Viridiplantae > Streptophyta > Magnoliopsida > Poales > Poaceae > Aegilops > Aegilops bicornis. Next base: position 179,478,122 of record CM038669.1, read on the forward strand.
ACACTTGGATTTAGCTGCTATTTAATTGGCCACAAAGGATAATGCTGAGTAATCACACCAATGCAAAATACATTCTTTCCTTTCTCCTTATGTTGTTTGTTGGAGATTTTGTTTCTTTGTATGTATATAAAGCTTTGCAGATACAGAACACTTCTATGCGCCATGCGCTGATAGATGGAGAAACCTGTTGTTTTTGTTTGTGACATGATTTATTCTACAATTCATACACTCCTAGCCTAGAAACTAAGAATATTATTCCTGCTTACAGGTTGCTGAAAGAGCCTTATTCCTGTGGAACAATGAGCACTTGTTCGGTTTGATCTCTCAAAACCACCAAGTTATCTTGCCAATCATATATCCAGCTCTCGAAAGGAATGCTCGCTTGCATTGGAACCAATCGGTTCTGAATGTTACAATGAATGTCAGGAAAATGTTCTTTGACATGGATCAGAAGCTGCTGTTGGCTTGTCAGAAAAATTTCCAAGAGGAGGAAGAGAAGCGAGCCGCAACTGAGGAGCGGAGAAGGCTTATATGGGAGCACCTTGAGAGGAATGCCGCATTCCATCCAGTAACCAGAGACATCAGCTTTGCTGCTTTTCCTAAACCCGCTCCTCTGGTAGCTCCAACTATGACATAATATATGTGTGTTCAAATGTACTTCATTCCACTCCATTTATAGCACTATGGGTGCTGTGCAGGGCATTTTGTCAACTTTGTCTCCCCCCCCCCCCCCCCCTGGCCTCGTTTCAAAGTCTGTAATTAATAGTTTCTTATTTGAGGACGAACCTTGATTCTTTCATGGTGTATTCTCAAGTGATGGACATTTCTTTCTTTGACAAGATAATGCCCAATTCTAGTCAATTGTTCTGTGAAACAACTTTGGATATGGGAGGTCGTGATTTTTTACTACAGCTGGTGTCATGTGGGTGCCAGTGTATTTCGAATTTTCCAGATTCTGATGAATCTGTTCACCAGATTTGATGGATGAGCAAACAATGAGGTAAGTCCACAGTGCTTTTCATGCTTGATAACTCAACTACATTGTGTCGCTTGCTTAGTGGAATAGGAAATCTGAACTTCACACAGTAAGCATTGCTACATGTTCTGGTACTGCACATCTTGCCAATTCATGACAAGAACATTTCTGCATAATTAAGGATGATTTGCCTTTGACATGATAAATATCAAAGTCTTGGCTCCACACTGAAAAATGTCCTTATATTTTTAACGTCTGGATCAATATTGTCAATCAATGTGTAAAATCTCTTTCTTTTACCTTTATTCCCCTTCATTGTCAGCAGTGGTATTATGATTAACTGTTATTATGGATGATGTTGTCATGAATAATGATAAAGGCACTTAGTTGATAAAATCAAGTCTGGTCCCTGGTGCAAGTAGCAACCATCTACCAATGAATGCAAGAGGGACCTAATTTCACCTAAATATTCAATGGTAATCAATTTCGTCCATCTGCAAGCTCAGTGCACATTTCTCAGTCAGATGGATACTCATAAGAGATCTGATTCATGGCATGACTACGGATTTAGTCCCATCCAAGTAAGATTTAACCTGTCTAGTTATCCCCAGAAAAGATACTCTTACAGGGTTTGGTGCAATAAGCTTGATGGACAGTAATAATACTTAATACTAATTATTGGCTTGATTAAAACTGATTCAAGGATCTAGAAATACAAATACTGATAAAATGAAGAATTTCCTATGCTGCTATTTTCTGTACATTCCTTATTGAACAAACTGTGTTATATATGATTGTTCATTAAACAAAATTGTGCTATCTCTATTGCACTAGCAAACAACACATCAACTGCCACAGTTACGTTTACCCTGGTCAAGTCCTTTTGTTCCTACTGGTGCTTGATAGTTGGACACTTGGTTCGACCTGACACACTGCAAACTTGAGTTGGTCTATAAAAGGTCTCACACCCATACAGATAGCCACTGTCCACTCCATATATTTTCCTCCTTTGTTCTGCTCATAGTCCTTTTCTTCTCTTTTGGTGTACTTAGATACTTGTGTAGAGATATACATCAAGATGGACAACCCTCCGAGTACGCAGGACATGTCCTACTATGATCATGTTCAGAAGCGCCATGAGGAGAAAGGCTGCTTATATGCATGGTAACCTTTCTGTTCTGTTATAGTTATGGATAACTCTTGTTACTCTGTTAATTATGCATTTTGGTCGAGTTCTTGTTGACGTATTCTGCAATGAGGAATCACTCTGAATTTTGAACTTGCCTTAAGGTGTATAAGGCCACCTTAGTGAATTTTTAGTATTTATTTTATTTTATTTCAAAAATAGAGTAAATTTGCATGATATTACTCGTGGCGTCTAAGTTCTTTACAAAAATAGTACTCCCTCCGATCCATATTAATTGACGCTGCTTTAGTACAACTAGGGAGTATTATGTATTTCTGACTTATCAATAACCTGTTTGATGTAACAAGTAACATAGACAAGATTTATGTGTCATGCGATCATTCTAACATACGCCAGAATACTACTTTATGTGTCACACGATCATTCTAACAAACTAGGTAGGCAGTTTACGTCGTTTACCTTTCTCATATTTCCCGAGTCCCGTATCTTGTTATTAAACCTAAGAGTTAGCAGTACCTAACTGTGTATGAAAGAAAAGGAATCAGTATGATTTAGGGCCTCTTTAATTCAAAGGAATTTCATAGGAAGTTTCGAGGATTATGCTTCTTCGCAAAAGTTCTTGAGAACATATGAATTTTTCCTATAGACTACTTTGCATGCAATTTCAAAGGAAAATTTCCACCTAGTCCAACCTCATGGAAATTATTCTTATTTTCAGTGAAAACTATGGCAAACACTATGCCTACATTCTGTGTTTTCCATGTGGTGCAATCAGACAACCTGTGCTACACTACATATTTGTGTGTTTTTAGTTCATGTGAATTCAACATGGCATAGCATCCAGTTTCTTCATTTTTCTTAGTTTGAAATCCTACAAATCAGAGAGGCCCTAGCAAACGTCACGCATTTGGTACAAAAGCATTTTAAGTTTTTAATTGAACTTTAATTGTGTTATTGTAAGATTCAGAACATGGTGAAAGTGATGCGGGTACAAAGTCTAAAAATTTAGGATGGCCTCCTTAACAATAGCCCGGAAATGCAAAAGGTGCTCTTGGGCTTGTTACAAAGCTTTGTTTTCCCAGAGAAACTAATTAGCTTCATGATTCAACTTCCTTCCTCATTTCAGTGATTTAATCACAGTTGGGTGGGGTACATTTCTTCCTTGCCGGCAAAGCTTTCTTACAAAACATTTCCAGCACCTATCGTCATTAAGGGCCTAGTTTGCCCTCCCCCCCCTAGAAGGCCCCAGTTTGGTGAGGGACTGCCATTCAGGGAGGTAGGAAGTGATCTTTCACCTTTATTCCTGAAAGGGATATCCACCAAACAAGTGACCCAAACCTTTGGCTCATTAGATAAAATGGAAAATGATATCCTGTTGGCAAGTGGTAGTAGTTACTGGTCATTTTCATGCAGCTTCGCCTGGATCTTCTCTTTCGCACTGCATCAGAGAATTTAATTATACCATCAAATCAGTTTGAGATCACTCCAAGATGCAAGTAATTTTCAGATATTTCACTATGAAATTATGCAGCGAATCTCAGTTCAAGTTGCAAATTAAGTACTCCCTCCGTCCCATAATATAAGAGAATTTTTGACAATAGTGTAGTGCTAAAAACGCTCTTATATTATGGGACAGAGGGAGTACTTCTGATACTTAATCTTGCATCGGTTTCTGGTTAACAACTGTGGATTTTACATTGGAAGCCTGTCGCTTGCAGCCTGTTTACACTGTGCTGTTGCTTCTGCTGCTACGAGACCTGCGAGTGCTGCATGGAGTCCTTGTGCTGCTGCGGCTAATTTTAGCTGCACATTTCTGCTGTTGCATGGAGATCTGGCAGGCTGGGCTGTACTGTGGAAACCCATATCGTTTCGCCTCGGTGAGATGATGAACAGGCATATGCGCTTGTTCAAATAAAAACTGTAATTACGTCTCTATTGTCATGTATGTTGTTGGTCGCCAAAAATAAGAGAGTATGCTGTTGGTGTGTGTTTGCCTTTGACGATTGTCATGTTTAGTGCTGTCATGTTTATGGGGATATCCTCCGATTTGTATCGAACTTTCATCTATATCTATACTTTTAAACGCACCACTATATACCAATATAAAAAAAGCGAGTTGAGAAGATCCAACACATCTCACCCGTTTAACCGTGTCTATGCAACGGTCTATGTCCCTTCGGTGTTAAGCGGTAAACATGTTTAGCACCATGCGTGTTCTCATTAACGTGTTTAGCACCTTGCTCTAATTAAAACATACTAATATCAAAGATGCAGTTAATATCTGCCTAATATACTAACGAGAAATGCAACTAATATCTTGTCTAATATCGTGTGCATTGATTACTAGTGGAAATAAGCATGGAAATACTCGGCTTTTATGTCGAAGGTTACATACAATCTTGTTATCAACAAGCACCTAAATCGGTGAAATTGTATGTAGAACCTGATCCTCGGCCATGTTCACTGGAAGAAAGAGGTTCGCCAACTCGTTTGGGTCTCAACTCGCTGTTGTGTGGTGGCCTCTACTTAGGCTCCGCCATAGGTGTGTCGGGTCCACAGGCACCGCCTTCCAGCCCGACAGTGCTTTGTACAACCTTTTATACTTTAAAATTGCCAATGTATTTTCCGCCTTTTTTATCTTCAAAATTTTATTTTTTTTCTAAAAAGTCTAAAAACAACATAAAATAAAAATTGGCACTAAATTAAGAGATTAGTCCATAAATTACTAATATCTGATGCCAAAATTATGCAATAATGATATAATTGTAGCGCGAAACGAGCAAAAACTTATAGATACGTCTTAAACTTATCAACGCCCCAAAGAGCGAAAACAACACTAACGACCACGCCACCACCCGATCCTGCAACGGAATCTTGGCTTTGCCCAAAGAGCTCGATCCAATAGCTGAGAGTGCGTAGATCTCCTCGATGACCCCTCCAAGGAGGATAGCGATGCCTACTGGCATTGCCATCGCCGTCCAGCAAGCATGGCAAGCACTGGCCAAGCTTTCACCCAGAGGAGCACAACCACCATTCCCATGTCGTTGCCCAACGCCGATGAGCACACCCACTCACTATCACACCCCATTGTGACGCGATCACCAATGGCACATAGGGCCACCACCGACCTCATTGCCCGCTAACGCCGACAAGTCAAAACTATCCCACTTGCCATGCTTGCTGGATGGCGATGGCACCACGCATCCACTCGTAGCCACCGAACAACGCCTAAGCAGGGCAGGAGAGCTACCACCTCATCCCGTACCTGCCAGAGTGAGCCACCAGGCCAGACCAGTACAGGCTGCCACCCCGTGCCGCACCTGTTAGCACCTTAAATCCAGCTACGACGACACCCAATGAAAACGCTGCCATAACAGCCAAAAGGGCAACGACGAAGAGCACCAGTAGCGCACAAGGAAAAAGTGCTGCAATGGTAGCCAAAACTATTGCCATGGCAACCGATCAGGCCACGAGGACAAATCAAGGAGAAGGGCGCGTCATCGGCCGTCCACGTCGGATCATTCAAACCAACCGCAAGTATGTGGACTTGGAGTGGGTTGGCACTCCTAAGCAAGAGGAGGGACCAAGAGAGGGATCAGGAAATGACACGGCTCGGCTTTACTTCTTGTTCTTTTTCTTTTGCAATACTATGTATCTCTGTAAAGCAAAACATCTAAGTGAATGAGATAAGCTAGATCAGAACCTAACATCATGGTGTTAGAGCCCAACCACTACCCTTCCGCCATCGCCATGTCTCCCACCGCCACAACCATCTGCAAGTTGGTGACTCATCACCAAAGAAGTTCGACAAGCGCCAAGTGAGGCCATGGATCCGGAGTTGCGTACCTACCTCAACAAGTCGGACTCCACACCGATGACCGCGCCCTACAACATCATTGATGCTCAATCTGCTTCCATCCTCAAGGCGCTCGATGCGCCGATAGAGCGGATCGACACACTCACCATGTGGAAGCCAAAAATCGAGGCGTGCTTTGTTGGAAATATGCCCTAGAGGCAATAAAATTTGTATTATTATATTTTCATATTCATAATTATGGAGTTCATATTCTATGCTATAACTGCTATGATCCTGGATTATGTGATTCAGTGGAAAACTCATATGCACGTGTGAAATGATAAATGATAAAATAAAACATTCCTAGTCTTGCCTCTGCGACTAGCTCAAGTGTTGTTGGTGATCACGTTTTCCATATATTAGGATATAGTTAAGTGTAACAATAGTCCTAAAACAACATTGAGATTATGACGTTAGAAGAACTGTCATATTGAATCGACTCAATCTTGTCTGTTATGAATTGAGTTAATATTGTTTGTAATCAATTGTAATAACACGGAGTGTTAACGTGTGATTTTCTCCTTAGACCATGAGAGTATCGTGATCACTTCTTACATACGGTGGGCTTTGGGGTTGCTCAAACGTCACCTTTAACACGGTGATCATAACAGCAACTTACGGGTTCATCGAAAAGTTTGACAAGTGGCTGGATAGCTCGAGAGTGGGATTTGCTCCTCCGACGATGGAGAGATATTCTTAGGGCCCTGTTGGTGTGACGATATCCATCATCGTATGGACAGACACAAGTGACTACGTGACGGGGATACAGGAATACAACAACGAGAAAGAAGAACAAAAGCGATGACGAGGATTTTGGCATAGTGAGCATGGTGATGACTCAGGAGGATACCGATGCATCTCAGGTTTGTAAAGTTTTGGGAAGCAAAAGGAACATCACATGATAACCACAGGTTCACCCAAATATCATTCATGTGCTCATAGGGATCGATATGGACGTCCACGGTCCTGCTATCGGTCAGTGAACGAAGGGTTTCGTTCATGTCTATGAGTTACTGAACCTATGGGGTCACAAGCTTAAGGCCATCACAATCTGCTGAGTGTTAGTAGGACGGGGGTGATGAGAATATATTTTTGGAATTGTTTCATTAATATTAACAACAGTTTTGAGAGGATCCGAAAGCGTTTCGGGGTCACCGGAAGGGTTTCAGTGAGTATCGGGTAATACGAGGTATTACCCATAAATCACATATAAGTGGAAAATGTTTCCGGAGATGTTAATATATATATATATATATATAATGGTCTAAAGGTATTTAGAACATTTTTTTACTTAATTGAAATATCAGCGGGCCTAAAAAGGTCAAGAGGTGGAAGGCAACTTGGGCCACAAAGGCCCAAGTGGAGGTGGCGCCCCCCTTTTCCTTGTGTGTGTGTGTGTGGGGGGGGGGGGGTTGTGACGCCCGGATAATTAAGCTACAGTAATTCTCTGCTAATGATGCCACGTCACTTCGATTACTGTCGCTAATCTCATGTTAGTTCGAAACCGATTCAAATTCAAATTCAATTAAAGGCAAATAATAAAAGTTTTCAAATATTAAAACCAAGTTGTTCGAGTTGTGCCAAATAATGCATAAGTAATTATGTTGGAGAAACCAAACTTTTATAAAATGTTTAACTACTCTAAAATAACTAATACAAGAGCAAAACAATTAACTAAATGCCTTTTACAATTAATAAAATAGTAAACTGTTTTATTTTGTCACCAAACTTTTGTGGCATTGGGGTATTTTGAAACACTAATTTAGGTACTACTGATACGTCCATTTTGCATCATGCTTTTATATCAATATTTATTGCATTATGGGCTGTTATTACACATTATGTCACAATACTTATGCCTATTCTTTCTTATTTCACAAGGTTTACATAAGGAGGGACAACGCCGACAGCTGGAATTCTGGGCTGGAAAAGGAGCAAATATTATAGACCTATTCTGCACAACTCCAAAAGTCCTGAAACTCCACGAAAATTATTTTTGGAAATAATAAAAAATACTGAGCGAAAGAAATACGTCAGGGGGGCCTCCACCTATCCACGAGGGTGGGGGGCGTGCTCCTTGCCTCGTGGGCCCCCTGTTAGCCCTCCGGTGCCCATCTTCTGCTATATGAAGTCTTTCGTCCGAAGAAAAATCATAAGCAAGCTTTCAGGACGAGACTCCGCCGCCACGAGGCGGAGCCAATCTAGGGCTCCGGCAGAGCTGTTCTGCCGGGGACACTTCCCTCCGGGAGGGGAAAATCATCGCCATCATCATCACCAACGCTCCTCTCATCAGGAGAGGGCAATATCCATCAACATCTTCACCAGCACCATCTCCTCTCAAACCCTAGTTCATCTCTTGTATCCAATTCTTGTCTCATAGTCTGGGATTGGTACCTGTAGGTTGCTAGTAGTGTTGATTAATCCTTGTAGTTGATGCTAGTTGGTTTATTTGGTGGAAGATCATATGTTCAGATCCTATATGCATATTAATACTCCTCTGATTATGAACATGAATATGCTTTGTGAGTAGTTACGTTTGTTCCTGAGGACATGGGAGAAGTCTTGCTATTAGTAGTCATGTGAATTTGGTATTCGATCGATATTTTGATGAGATGTATGTTGTCTATCCTATAGTGGTGTTATGTGAACGTCGACTACATGACACTTCACCATTATTTGGGCCTAGAGGAAGGCATTGGGAAGTAATAAGTAGATGATGGGTTGCTAGAGTGATGTGCTTAAACCCTAGTTTATGCGTTGTTTCGTAAGGGGCTGATTTGGATCCATATGTTTCATGCTATGGTTAGTGAGGGAGTCCTGGATTAGGGGGTGTCCGGATAGCCGAACTATCACCGTTGGCCGGACTCCTAGACTATGAAGATACAAGATTGAAGACTTCGTCCCGTGTCCGGATGGGACTTTCCTTGGCGTGGAAGGCAAGCTTGGTGATATGGATATGTAGATCTCCTACCATTGTAACCGACTCGTAACCCTAACCCTATCCGATGTCTATATAAACCGGAGGGTTTTAGTCCGTAGAGGACGAACAACAATCATACCATAGGCTAGCTTCTAGGGTTTAGCCTCTCGATCTCGTGGTAGATCTACTCTTATACTACCCATATCATCAATATTAATCAAGCAAGAGTAGGGTATTACCTCCATCGAGAGGGCCCGAACACAGGTAAAAACATCGTGTCCCTTGTCTCCTGTTACCATCCGCCTAGACGCACAGTTCGGGACCCCCTACCCGAGATCCGCCGGTTTTGACACCGACATTGGTGCTTTCACTGAGAGTTCCTCTGTGTCGTCGCCGATAGGCCCGATGGCTCCTTCGATCATCAACAACGATACGGTCCAGGGTGAGACCTTTCTCCCCGGACAGATCTTCGTATTCGGCGGCTTTGCACTGCAGGCCAATTCTCTTGGCCATCTGGAGCAGATCGAAAGCTACGCCCCTGGCCATCAGGTCAGGTTTGGAAGTTTAAACTACACGGCCGACATCCGCGGAGACTTGATCTTCAATGGATTCGAGCCGCAGCCAAGCGCGCCGCACTATCTCGATGGGTATGATCTAGCTCTGCCGCCAAACAGTGCCCTGGAGGCCGCACCAGCATCCGCTCTGACCCTTAATCCGGAGCCGGATTCGCCGATCGAGGACGGTTGGTTGAACACCGCCTCGGGGGCTTAAATCTCTACGGCGATTGAGCCGAACTCCATCCCTGTCCTTTGCGAAGACCGTGACTCCAGGGTGCCGGACTCCTCTCCGGACCAACCCTCCGCCCCGCCAATCGAATCCGATTGGGCGCCGATTATGGAGTTCACCGCCCGCGGACATCTTTCAGCGCCGCCCTTTGGCGATATCCTGAACTCATTAAAGTCTCTCTCTTTGTGCAGAGAGCCTGGCGGACTACGGTCAGAAGGTTGGGATGCGGACGACGAAGAAATTCAATGCCCACCCACCACCCACTTTGTAGCCACTGTCGATAATTTAACCGACATGCTCGACTTCGACTCCGAAGACATCGACGGTATGGACGACGATGCGGGAGACGACCAACAACCAGTGCCTACAGGGCACTGGAAGGCCACCTCGTCATACGACATATACATGGTGGACATCCCAAAAGATGGGAACGGTGATGGAGCAACGGAGGATGACCCCTCCAAGAAGCAGCCCAAGCGCCGGCGTCAGCGGCGCCGCTCTAAATTCCGCCACAGTAAAAACGGTGATTCCGACACGGGAGATAATAACACCCCGGACAGTGCAGAAGACAACCCCCTCCAGCAGGATTCAACACAGGAGGAGGGAGAAGCAAGTCCACACGACAGTGCGGTAGAAAGAGAGGTAGAGGACGATAATTATGCGCCTCCCTCCGAAGATGAGGCAAGCCTCGACGACGACGAATTCATCGTGCTTGAGGATCCCGCCGAACATGAGCGTTTCAAACGCAGGCTTATGGCCACGGCAAGCAGCCTCAAGAAAAAGCAGGAGCAGCTTAGAGCTGACCAAGACTTGCTAGCTGACAAATGGACTGAAGTCCTTGCAGCCGAAGAGTTTGAACTCAAACGCCCCTCCAAGAGATACCCAAAACGCAGGCTGCTACCCCAATTAGAGGAAGCAGCACCCAAACCTACATCACCAGCGCATGATGCGGCCGACCGGCCACCCCGTGGCCGCGACAGAGAGGCCTCTAGACCCTCCATTCAAGCCGCACCCCGGCGTCGCTCGACCAAGGCACGGGGAAACGAGCCAGACCTGTGAGACATATTGGAGGACAAGGCAAGACAAACAAGATCGACCTACGGATCGTGTGGGTGCCCCACGACACGTGATGATAACCGTCACGCCGGATACAGCAAACCCGGCCGGGCCGAACACAATAGACAAAGCTCATATGAGCTACGTCGTGATATAGCCCAATACAGAGGCGCCGCACACCCACTATGCTTCACAGATGAAGTAATGAATCATCAAATCCCTGAGGGTTTCAAACCCATAAACATCGAATCATACGATGGCACAACAGATCCTGCGGTTTGGATCGAGGACTACCTCCTCCATATCCACATGGCCCGCGGTGATGATCTACACGCCATCAAATACCTCCCACTCAAGCTTAAAGGACCAGCTCGGCATTGGCTTAACAGCTTGCCGGCCAGAATCAATTGGTTGTTGGGAAGACACGGAAGCCGCATTCCTTGATAACTTCCGGGGCACATATATACGACCACCGCACGCCGATGACCTTAGCCATATAATTCAGCAGCCGTAAGAATCGGCGCACAATTACGGACACGGTTCCTAACCAAGAAAAATCAAATCGTTGATCGTCCGGATGCAGAGGCCCTTGCAGCCTTCAAACACAACATCCGAGACGAGTGGCTAGCCCGCACCTAGGACAGAAAAAGCCGAAATCCATGGCAGCCCTCACCACACTCATGACCCGCTTTTTGCGCGGAGAGGACATCCGCTAGCTCGAAGCAACAACTTGGCCAAACACCACGATAGTTCGGATACCAAGGACAGCAATGGCGGTCGCGTCGCAACAAGCATAAACGCCGCGATTAACGGTGATAATGTCAAGATACGGTCAGAATGCCGGATTCAGAGGCTCTAAACCCGGTCGTGAAGAAGCCATTCAAAAGAAATACCCAGGCCAGTCCAACTTGGATCGAATACTCGATCGCTTGTGCGATACATGGCACCCCGAAAAACCAGCCAACCACACCAACAGGATTGTTGGGTGTTCAAGCAAGCGAGCAAGCTAAGCGCCGAAAACAACGACAAGGGGCTGCATAGCAATGACGAGGAAGAGCCCGGCCACGAACAATAGAGGATGTAAGGGCTTCCCCACAAGTGCGGACGGTGAACATGATATACGCAACCCACATACCCAAAAGGGAGCGGAAGCGTGCACTAAGGGACGTATACGCGATGGAGCCAGTCAGCCCGAAGTTCAACCCATGGTCTTCCTGCCCGATCACCTTTGATCGAAGGGACCACCCCACTAGCATCCGTCACGGCGGATTAGCCACATTGGTTCTTGACCCAATCATCGACGGATTTCACCTCACTAGAGTCCTAATGGACGGCGGCAGCAACCTCAACCTGCTTTATCAGGATACAGTGTGAAAAATGGGCATAGACCCCTCAAGGATTAAACCCACAAAGACGACCTTTAAAGGCGTCATACCAGGTGTAGAGGCCAATTGTACAGGCTCAGTTACACTCGAAGTGGTCTTCGGATCCCCGGATAACTTCCGAAGCGAAGAGTTAATCTTCGACATAGTCCCGTTCCGCAATGGCTATCACGCACTGCTCGGACGAACCGCATTTGCAAAGTTCAATGCGGTGCCGCACTACGCATACCTCAAGCTCAAGATGCCAGGCCCTCGAGGAGTAATCACGGTCAATGGAAACACCGAACGCTCTCTCTAAACGGAGGAGCACACGACGGCCCTCGCGGCGGAGGTGCAAGGCAGCCTCTCACAGCAATTCTCGAGTCCGGCCACTAAACGTCCGGACACTGTCAAGCGCGCCCGGAATAACCTCAAACAAGACCGCCTGGCACGATCCAAGCACGCGTAGCAATCCGGCCCCAACCCCAGCCCTCGCGAAATTGCGAAGACAGTACTACGCGTACATAACTACGCTCTGGAGATACCATGGGCATAAGGGGAGGGACACGACCACGGCACGCCCAGAATGCGGCTCAACCACATCAGGGGCTCCCGATTGTGTCATTCTTTTTCTTTTTCTTTTTTTACTTTCAGGACTCTGTTCTCCAGAAGCCCTGTCCGGCATTCGCGCCGAATACATGATGCAACAGCCAGGGAAACAGAAAGCTACGTCGAATGTCCAGGTGGTCTCTACTACGAGCATTATACCTGTTTTACATACCATCCCGCAGCTTACCCCTGGAGGGGGACATGTTAAATAGTCCCATCCCTTGCTTATCGCACAATTGGTATCGTTCTGCTTTTCTTTGTAGTTTCTTTTTAATAACCAATATATAGCTCTTGCCTATTATTGCATTCTTTCCCATTATATATGTTCATTTATGACATGTTGCACCCGTACACTTTGGTACAGCCAATACACCAGGGGCTTAAATACCCCAAAATTATGGTGTGATAAGTCCGAACACTTTCACAAGTGCGGCACCCCGAACTTATAACATTATATGCATCGGCTCCGAATCATGTCTTGGGTCAATAGTTGGGTTTGCCCGGCTCCCGTGTTTTGGTACCTTACGTTCCGCTATATCGGCTAAGGTAGCACCTGGAGAACCACTGCGATTGTGCCCCAGTTGAGCTGGGTTGAGCACCTCAGTGGAGAAAGCTAAAACTGACCGTCATGATAGGGCGAGAGCCGGTCGCTGTTCGAGAGGTTTTTTCGGGTCCCTAAAGACTTATGTCGCTTAGAGCGAGGAGCCGGCATTGTCCAGCCAAGGCGTGGATAGCGCCCCGAACTCCGTCTTCCGAATACTAGGGGCTTCGCCGAAATTTAAAATTATAGAATTCTATGGCTAAGTGAGAGTGTTCAAGCACTATAAGTCCGGTTGCCTTGTTCGCTATGCGTTGAGCGCCTCCCTCGATGGACCCAAGAATGGGAACAAGAGCGCTCAAGTTTATCCCGAACACCCCAGCACTCGTGGCATGGGGGCTGAAGCCAACGACTTGCCATCTCTCAAATTTGATAAACGACCGCACATAAGGTAATATTTTAAATTAACAAGCGTTGCTTAGCGCATATGAACAAGTTTTCAGCGTATAGGATAACAAATGCGAGTCTATTCAAAAATTACATCTTTGGAGCACTCATCCGCTATACGGCGGGCACCCTTCAGGACGCCCTCATAGTACATTTCGGCTTGCGATGATCCTTGCCCTTCGGTGGCCGTCTGTCACAAGCTTCTCCGCATCCAGCTTGCCCCAAAGTGCACTTTAGCACGGGCAAGGGCCCGACGGGCACCTTCGATGCGCATTTAAGCGCTTGATGACTTCAATCCATGGACAAAGGCCCACCATCCACCGCACTAGCCCGAAGTAGCTCCCTGTGCATGGCTTCCAATGGCCACAGCCGAACTATGAGGCCCTTCATGGCCTGTTCGGCGACCTTGTGGAGCTTCGACCAGCTGCTTCAGCTGGTCGCTCAGGGCACTGGACGTTCGGCCTCGGCATACCGAGACCGTAACACCTTCTCCGTCGAGCTCCCTCCTTGGCGCGGTAGAACGCGGCAAGATCGTATTACACTATGGGGCAGATCTCTGAATGCTCCTGGAGAGCTCCGAATCCGGGTAAGTAATAGGTAATTCACTTTCACATGCTTGCTTTGCATAAATAATGCCTTACCCGCCGCTATCTTCTTTAATGATTCAATTTCTTGGAGGGCTTTTTGGGCTTCGACCTTAGCAGCTTTGGCACTCTCAAGAGCCGAGGCAAGCTCGGACTCTCGGGTCTTCGAGTCACGCTCCAAACCCTCGTGATTTTTCACGAGAGCCTGGAGCTCTTGCCGTACCTCCGCCAGCTGCGCCTCCCCCTTCTCTCGCTCGGTGCGCTCCGCGGCCGCTTTGTTTTCGGCCGCGGACACCGCTTTCTTCAGGGTCGCCACCTCGTTCGTGGCCCCTACAATACCCACGATATTCCTGTCATCTTTTGCAACCGAATCCTTTCTATAAGGTATTACTTACCTTCCTTGTCCTCGAGCTGCTTCTTGGCTTGGCCGAGCTCGTTCTCGGACCGCTCGAGGCTCTGCTTCAATGCATTGACCTCCGTGGTCTTGGCGCAGAGGTCAGCAGCGATCTGCATTCCCATATTGACATACCTATGTTAGACTCACAGATATCTTTTTAGATCCTTAGTCCGGCTTTTCTTTCCGAACACCGAACTAAGCATCAGGGGCTACTGTCTATGCGGTAATATTTTTACATATTCTAAACTTACCTCAAAGCCTGTTAGAAGGCCGGTACAGGCTTCAGTCAGCCCGCTCTTGGCGCACTGAACTTTCTGGATCACCACACTCATAACAGTGCGGTGCTCCTCGTCGATGGAGGCGCCGTTAAGCACCTCCAGGAAGCTATCCGGTGCCTCCGGTTGGACGGAGGACACCGGTGTCTTGCCCTTCCTACGAAGGGGCCGCTTGCCGGTTGGAACCACTGAAGGTTCCGGTATGGAGTCCGGACAAGGGTCGGGCTTAGAGCCCCTGGGGGTCTTGCTCCCCTCGCGCCTGGAATCCGGGAGGCTGCCTTGCGGCGCCTCCTGCGCCACCTCCTCTTGACCAGGCCCTCCTTGGGGCCCCACCTCGGCGTCATCCGCAGCGTGAGGTGAGGAGGCGGACGGAAGTGAAGTACTCTCCATTTCCGACGAACTCAGGGACCCGCTCGACGAAGCGGCGAACTCGTGCTTGGGCGGGCTGCATGATTGTTCGGCATTAGAGAACACTATGCAATGATAAAAAAGCCATGGGTATCCGGACACTTACGATCTCGCCAGGGGCTTGGCCCTTGTTGGCCACTCCTCCTCGCCGTTGTCGACGTCGGTGGAGAAGTCCGGAGGAAGGGTCCTTCCCTTCTTGGACCCTCCGGCCTCCCCAGTTGGGGCGGCCTTCCTTTTCTTCCTCTTCACTGGGGAGAGGCTTTTTCCTCCTCCTCTTCCTCGAGAAGGATTCCGCCTCGAGTTGTCGGGCGGTGAGTCTCGACAAGACTGGCGCCGGGAGCTCCTTCGAGTTCATGTGGCCTTCTTCTTGGCCTTCTTCTCCGGCACCACGTGAGGTGCCGGAGCCAGCAGCCCCGTCAATCAGGCGTCCGCTGGGTCTTCTGGCAATGGGGCCGGACAGTTAATCTGTCCGGACGTCTTCAGCCATTCCTGTCAAAGGTTAGGGAGTTTTAGATCCCGCATAGAGTCAAACTATGAAAAAAGAGTCCCATAAAGGGTAAAACAACTTACCTCGCTGGCTTGACGCTGCAAGCTGAATCCGCGATCTTCGGTAGCGGATGTGGGAGCCTCAGCACCCTTGAACAGCACCTTCCAGGCATCTTCGTACGTAGTGTCGAAAAGCCTTTTCAGAGTTGGGTGTTGTGTCGGATCGAACTCCCACAATTTGAAGGCCCGTTGTTGGCATGGGAGAATCCGACGGATGAGCATCACCTGGATTACGTTGACAAGCCTGAGATTCTTGTCCACCAGGTTTCGGACGCAGGTTTGGAGTCCGGATAGCTCATCCGAATCCCCCCACATCAGGCCCGTCTCTTTCCATGATGTGAGCCGTGTGGGGAAGCCAGATTGGAATTCGGGGGCCGCCGCCCATTTAGAGTCGCGCGGCTCGGTGATGTAGAACCACCCCGATTTCCACCCCTTTATGCTCTCCACAAAGGAGCCCTCGAGCCATAGGACTTTGGCCATCTTGCCAACCATGGCACCTCCGCACTCCGCTTGGCGGCCGCCCACTACCTTCGGCCTGACATTGAAGATCTTCAGCCATAAGCCGAAGTGGGCTGGATGCAGAGGAAGGCCTACGCACCTGACGATAAACGCCGAGATGTTGAGGATGAAGTTCGGGGCCAGATCGTGGAAGTCCAGCCGTAGTAGAACATGAGCCCCGGACAAATGGGTGAAGTGGAAAACCTAGTCCATGGAGGAAGTGGGGAGAAACACCTCCCTCTCATGGGGCCTGGGGTTGGAATGAGCTGCCCCTCGTTGGGTAGCCGATGCAGCGATGTCATTTGGACAAGTATCCGCCCTTCCGCAGCTTTTTGATGTGCCCTCCGTGACGGAGGAGGCCATCCACCCGCCTCCCGCCTCCGGACATAGTTGGAGAAGGTTGAGGTGGGATGTGCGGACTTAGGCGTTGGAGCTCGAGTCTTGTGAAATGGATGAGCAAAGGAGGAAGAGAGGCGTGGGTGAAAAGGTGGATCCTTATCCCCTTATATGGACGAATGACTATGCATCCCCCGCCAGCCTGGTAAAACTCGCTTATCTCCCAAGCGCCGTAATCAATGGCGCGGATGGGTTACCCACGTCCGTATTGATGAGGATCCCGGAATAAGGGGGCACGATCTCCGCTTTGATAAGACATGCCAAGGAAACCGCCTCGCTAAACGCGCTAAGGTGGAACAGTAAAAAAACGACTCGCATAAAGGCCTGGCCGTGGTGTGATGTCACGCCTCGGAATACGTCAGCAGATCTGTGCAAAAATTATTCTCTCTACGGTGGTATGTGGAACTTGTTTTGCAGAGCCGGACACTATCCTGGTGTTCAAAATCTTCTATGAAGTGTTCGGAGGAGGAACCCGCCTTGCAATGTCGAAGACAATATGCGCGCCGGACTCGTCGTCATTGAAGCCTGGTTCAGGGGCTACTGAGGGAGTCCTGGATTAGGGGGTGTCCGGATAGCGAACTATCACCGCTGGCGGACTCCTAGACTATGAAGATACAAGATTGAAGACTTCGTCCGTGTCCGGATGAGACTTCCCTTGGCGTGGAAGGCAAGCTTGGCGATACGGATATGTAGATTTCCTACCATTGTAACCGACTACTGTAACCCTAACCCTATCCGGTGTCTATATAAACCGGAGGGTTTTAGTCCGTGGGGACGAACAACAATCATACCATAGGCTAGCTTCTAGGGTTTAGCCTCTCTGATCTCGTGGTAGATCTACTCTTGTACTACCCATATCATCAATATTAATCAAGCAGGAGTAGGGTATTACCTCCATCGAGAGGGCCCGAACCTGGGTAAAAACATCGTGTCCCTTGTCTCCTGTTACCATCCGCCTAGACGCCACAGTTCGGGACCCCCTACCCGAGATCCGCCGGTTTTGACAATCGGCAGTTAGGTTTACCTTAATACTTTTGTTGTAGTTGCGGATGCTTGCAATAGAGGTTAATCATAAGTGGGATGCTTGTCCAAGTAAGGACAGCACCCAATCACCGGTCCACCCACATATCAAATTATCAAAGTACCGAACGCGAATCATATGAACGTGATGAAAACTAGCTTGACGATAATTCCCATGTGTCCTCGGGAGCGCTTTTCTCTGTATAAGAGTTTGTCCAGGCTTGTCCTTTGCTGCAAAAATGATTGGGCCACCTTGCTGCACTTTATTTACTTTTGTTACTTGTTGCTCATTACAAATTATTTTATCAAAAAACTATCTGCTACCTACTATTTCAGTGCTTGCAGAGAATATCTTGCTGAAAACCGCTTATCATTTCCTTCTGCTCCTCGGTGGGTTCGACACTCTTACTTATCGAAAGGACTATGATAGATCTCCTATACTTGTGGGTCATCAAGACTCTTATCTGGCACCGTTGCCGGGGAGTGAAGCGCCTTTGGTAGGTGGAATTTGGTAAGGAAAAATTTATATAGTGTGCTGAAATTTCATCACTTGTTACTATGGAAAGTAATCCTCTGAGGGGCTTGTTTGGGGTATCTTCACCCCGACCAGTAGAGCAAAGAGTTGCTCCTCAACATACTGAACCTACTGAAAATGAAAATGTCTACTTTGAAATTCCTTCGGGTATGTTAGAAAAACTGCTAGCTAATCCTTTTGCAGGAGACGGAACAAAGCATCCTGATGAGCACCTAATCTATGTTGATGAAGTATGTGGATTATTTAAGCTTGCAGGTATACCCGGTGATGTTATTAAGAAGAAGGTGTTCCCTTTATCTTTGAACGGAGATGCATTGCCATGGTATAGGCTATGTGATGATACGGGATCATGGAACTACAAACGATTGAAATTGGAATTTCATCAGAAATTTTATCCTATGCATCTTGTTCATCGTGATCGCAATTATATATATAATTTTTGGCCTCACGAAGGAGAAAGCATCGCTCAAGCTTGGGGGAGACTTAAATCAATGTTATATTCATGCCCCAATCATGAGCTCTCAAGAGAAATGATTATTCAAAAAATTTATGCTCGGCTTTCTGATAACAATCGCACCATGCTCGATACTTCTTGTGTTGGCTCTTTTACTATGAAGACTATTGAATTCAAATGGGATTTATTGGAAAGAATTAAACACAACTCTGAAGATTGGGATCTCGACGAAGGTAAGGAGTCAGGTATGACACCTAAGTTTGATTGTGTTAAATCTTTTATGGATACCGATGTTTTCCGTAAATTTAGCACTAAATATGGACTTGACTCTGAGATAGTAGCTTCCTTTTGCGAATATTTTGCTGCTCATATTGATCTCCCTAAGGAGAAGTGGTTTAAATATCATCCTCCCATAGCAGTAAAAGTAGATGCACCTATTAAAATTGAAGAAAAGACTATCACTTATAATGATCCTATTGTTCCTACTTCTTATGTTGAGAAACCACCTTTCCCTGTTAGGATAAAGGATCATGCTAAAGCTTCAACTGTGGTCCATAAAAGCAATATTAGAACTTATACACCTCCTGAGCAAATTAAAGTTGAACCTAATATTGCTATTTTAAAAGATCTCTTGTCTGATAATATTGATGGGCATGTTATTCATTTCCGTGATGAAACTGCTAGAATTGCCAAACCTTGTGCTAAAGATAAACATAGACCTGTGGTAGGCATGCCTGTTATTTCTGTTAAAATAGGAGATCATTGTTATCATGGCTTATGTGATATGGGTGCTAGTGCTAGTACATACCTATTGACTTATACAAAGAAATTAAGCATGATATTGCACCTACTGAGTTAGAAGATATTGATGTCACAATTAAACTTGCCAATAGAGATACTATTTCACCAATGGGAATTGTTAGAGATGTTGAAGTCTTGTGTGGGAAAACTATATATCCTGCTGATTTTCTTGTTCTTGGCTCCCCACAAGATAGCTTTTGTATCATTATATTTGGTAGACCCTTCTCGAACACAGTTAATGCTAGGATAGACTGCGAAAAGGATGTTGTTACTATTGGTCTAGGTGATATGTCTCATGAGTTTAATTTCTCTAAATTTCATAGACAACACCGTGAAGAGGAATTGCCTAGTAAGGATGAAATAATTGGTCTTGCTTCTATTGTCGTACCTCCTAGTGATCCTTTAGAACAATATTTGCTAGACCATGAAAATGATATGTTTATGAATGAAAGAAGGGAAATTGATGAAGTATTCTTTAAACAGGAACCCATCCTGAAACACAATTTGCCTGTTGAAATCCTAGGGGATCCTCCTCCACCCAAGGGTGATCCCGTGTTTGAGCTTAAACCGTTACCTGATACTCTTAAATATGCTTATCTTTATGAGAAAAAGATATATCCTCTTATTATTAGTGCTAACCTTTCAGAGCATGAAGAAGAGAGATTATTGAAAACTCTGAAGAAGCACCGCGCTGCTATTGGATATACTCTTGACGATCTTAAGGGAATTAGTCCCACTCTATGTCAACACAAAATAAATTTGGAGAAAGATGCCAAACCAGTTCGTGATCACCAATGACGACTGAATCCTAAAATGAAAGAAGTGGTAAGAAAGGAAATACTAAAGCTCCTTGAGGCAGGTATAATTTATCTCGTTGCTGATAGTCAGTGGGTAAGTCATGTCCATTGTGTCCCTAAGAAGGGAGGTATTACCATAGTTCCTAATGATAAAGATGAATTGATCCCGCAAATAATTATTACAGGTTATAAGATGGTAATTTATTTTCGCAAATTAAATAAAGCTACTAAAAAGGATCATTACCCCTTACCTTTTATCGATCAAATGCTAGAAAGATTATCCAAACATACACACTTTTGTTTTCTAGATGGTTATTCTGGTTTCTCTCAAATACCCGTGTCAGCCGATGATCAACCAAAGACCACTTTTACTTGCCCTTTCGGTACTTTTGCTTATAGAAGTATGCCTTTTGGTTTATGTAATGCACCTGCTACCTTTCAAAGATGCCTGATGGCTATATTCGCTGACTTTTGTGAAAAGATTTGTGAGGTTTTCATGGACGATTTTTCCGTCTATGGATCCTCTTTTGATGATTTCTTGAGCAACCTTGATCGAGTTTTGCAGAGATGTGAAGAAACTAATCTTGTATTGAATTGGGAAAAGTGTCACTTCATGGTTAATGAAGTTATTGTCTTGGGGCATAAAGTTTCTGAAAGAGGTATTGAGGTTGATAAAGCCAAGGTTGATGCTAATGAAAAGATGCCATGTCCCAAGGACATCAAAGGTATAAGAAGTTTCCTTGGGCACGCCGGATTTTATAGGAGGTTCATTAAGGACTTCTCAAAAATTTCTTGGCCTCTGACTAATTTATTACAAAAAGATATACCATTTGTCTTTGATGATGATTGTGTAGAAGCATTTGAAATACTTAAGAAAGCATTGATTTCTGCACCTATTGTTCAGCCACCTGATTGGAATTTACCTTTTGAAATTATGTGTGATGCTAGTGATTATGCTGTAGGTGCTGTTCTAGGGAAAAGAGTTGATAAGAAATTAAATTTTATTCAATATGCTAGTAGAACTCTAGAAATGCTCAGAGAAATTATGCTACTACTGAAAAAGAATTCTTAGCAGTCGTATTTTCTTGTGATAAGTTCAGACCTTATATTCTTGATTCCAAAGTAACTATTCATACAGATTATGCTGCTATTAAATATATTATGGAAAAGAAAGATGCTAAACCTAGACTTATTAGATCGGTTCTCTTGCTACAAGAATTTGATTTGCATATTGTTGATAGAAAGGGAGCTGAGAACCCCGTGGCAGACAACTTGTCTAGGTTAGAAAATGTTCTTGATGACCCACTACCTATTGATGATAGCTTTCCTGATGAACAATTAAATGTCACAAATGCTTCTTGTACTACTCCATGGTATGCTGATTATGCTAATTATATTGTTGCTAAATTTATACCACCTAGTTTCACATACCAGCAAAATAAAAAGTTTTTCTATGACTTGAGACATTACTTCTAGGATGACCCACATCTTTATAAAGGAGTAGATGGTGTTATTAGACGTTGTGTACCTGAGCATGAACAGGAACAGATCCTACGCAAGTGCCACTCTGAGGCTTTTGGAGGACACCACACTGGAGATAGAACTGCACATAAGGTATTGCAATCTGGCTTTTATTGGCCTACTCTCTTTAAGGATGCCCGTAAGTTTGTCCTATCTTGTGATGAATGTCAAAGAATTGGTAATATTAATAGACGTCAAGAAATGCCTATGAACTATTCTCTTGTTATTGAACCATTTGATGTTTGGGGCTTTGATTATATGGGACCTTTTCCTGCCTCCAATGAATATACACATATTTTAGTTGTTGTTGATTATGTTACTAAGTGGGTAGAAGCTATTCCAACTAGTAGTGCTGATCATAACACTTCTATTAAAATGCTTAAAGAAGTTATTTTTCTGAGGTTCGGAGTCCCTAGATATTTAATGACTGATGGTGGTTCACATTTTATTCATGGTGCTTTCCGTAAAATGCTCGCTAAGTATGATGTTAATCATAGAATTGCATCTCCTTATCACCCACAGTCTAGTGGTCAAGTAGAATTGAGTAATAGAGAGCTCAAATTAATTTTGCAAAAGACTGTTAATAGATCTAGAAAGAATTGGTGCAACAAAATTGATGATGCATTATGGGCCTATAGAACTGCATATAAAAATCCTATGGGTATGTCTCCGTATAAAACGGTTTATGGAAAAGCATGTCACTTACCTCTCTGTAGCGACCCGACCTCAGATGGTCAAGTCTCTGTGTTTCAGTTTCATCCCTGGATCAGTAATGCTAACGCACACAATACTCGTAGGATTTATAACAGAGTAGCAATCACACACTTATTACATCGAATGTCTCAAAAGAGAACTTATTACAATAATATGGCTTAAGGCCATCTAATACGATAACAACGGAAGGCTTGGAAGATAAAGTGAGTCCATCAACTCCAACGGCATAGCTGAGCTGCACGGCAATGACCTATCGAACCTTACTCCTCGTCTAAAAAGTCTGCAACATAATACGTTGCAGCCCGAGAACGGGTCAGCACATGGAATATGCTGGCATTGTAACACAATAGAACAATAACAGAATAAAGCTATCACTACATGCATATTAGGCTGGTGGAAAGCTCTATGGTTATAGTTTTTGCGAAAAGCCAATTTTTCCCTACAACAAAGGAATAAATTTTAATTTAACTATCATGGTGGTTGAAACATCATTGAGAAGGTATAACCCCAACTCAATCCCAATTAAGGTAATTAACATCCCAGCAAAATTAGTTAAGAGTGATGAGATACATGTGAATACTCAAGTACTAGATACTCGTAATTGTCCATAACCGGGGACACGGCTAACCATGATTAGATTGTACACTCTGCAGAGGTTTGCACTTTTCCCCACAAGAATCGATCGTCTCCGTTGATTTCTCGCACTACGTGGTGTTTGAGAAGCGGATGACCGAGACACGATCTTTCGTAAACATTAACTCTCTACTCCGGGTAGACCATACCAAACCTACAAAACCCACTACCGCTGATCTACCTCTTCAAGAGCTTCACGTAACTTACTCAACTATGCTAGAGCCCATAATAGCTTGTGGCTGCACACGGAAGTTTCTAGCTTGAATAATCTCGATTCCTTTGAGCACAGGTGGCGGTCCATAGGAAGATCACACGGGTACCTCGGGATTTCCAAAAAAAAACAGACAACATTGGGTTCCCCAGGTACCTCAATCCACCCAGATGTGTATTAAAGTTGCCACCTTAAAGTAAACCATTAATTAACAATCTCACATCTTTCATGGATTCACTCAAACCCAAACCACGTCTACGAGCATAGCATGGCAAGATAAGCAATACGTAGAAGTAACTCCCAAGGGTTTGAATGTAACGGGGCAATAGGTTCCTACCTCATCAACTACTTCCCAACCCACAAATTAATGACATCCTAAACATGCAATGTTTGAGGGTTGAAGCTAATGCATAAAAACTGGGTATGGAAAGAGTATGATCAAAGTGTTACTTGCCTTGCTGACGATCCATGAATCCTAGAGACTCGTAGTAACACGCTTCGCACTCCGGGAATTCTATCGCAAGCAAACAATACATACATAAGCAACAAGCAAAGATGCACAAAACGAAACTTCAACTGAAAGAGGCTGACCAGAAAGTTCAAATTAAGAACTCTGGTTCGCAAAAAGAATCAAACCAAACGGAGCAACGAAACTCAAACGATGAAAGAAATAAGATCTGTTTACTAATCTGAACTAGGGTCAAATTTTATAGAGACAAAAACTTGTTTGAGTTGACTATTCGGAAGGAGGGTTTCGAGATGAAACTCCAGGCGCTTGAATCGCCTGATTCCGATAAACGAGCGAAAAGTTAAACTAGAACGAAAATCGGATCAGAAATCGCGATCAGGAAAATCACGGAATAAATCCGATAAAAAGAAAAACGACGAACGGCTTAACGAACGAACGTTCATTAGCAGAACTAAACGATAAACACGTTCGTTAAAACGAACGAACTAGCGAATGCCCGCTAAGTAAATAAACCGGAAAAAAACCGATCTATAAAAAAACGAACTAGGGTTTTTTTTAAAAAAACTAGGCGGCGTGTGGCTACCTCCGGTGAGGTCGTCCGGCGAGGCGGGCGGCTCGTGAGGCTCAGCGTCGGCGGCAGTGCTCGGCGGGTGCAGGCGGCGGGTGCAGGCTCGGGCGGCTCGGGCTCCGGTGGTGGTGGTGGTGGTTAGAGAGGCGTGTTAAAGGCGAGGCGGGGCTTGGAGGAGGGCAAGGCGGCGGAGGCGGAGTCCCACTCGGACTCCGGTCCGAGTTCGGCGGCGGCGGCGGGCGGCTGGTCGGGCGCGGTCTCTCTTTTAAAAAAAACGTTTTTCCTCCGAAACTTAGAAAAATCCTAGAAAAATAAATAAAAATCTAAAAATACCAAAACAAGTTTTCCCCGTCTAAATAAAATATTTAGAACAAGATGAACTTTTCTTGGCTCCTAAAATGCAATTTTTAAAAACATGCAAATTTTTCTAGGGCAAGTAAAATTCCAACTAAAATCAAATAAAATCCAAATAATGATTTTAACATTTTTCCTCTGATATTTCAATTATTTTGGAGAAGTCATGTTATCTCCTCTCATTTATTATTTCAAAATGAAATATTTTTCGGAGAGAAAATAATTAAAAATCAAAATCCTCGTCTTCATTATTTGATAAAATTCAAATATGAAAAACGGAAAATCCCTAACTCTCTCCGAGGGTCCTTGAGTTGCTTAGGATTTCGAGGATTGCAAACAAAATGCAATAAAATATGATATGCATGGATGACCTATGTATAACATTCCAAATTGAAATTTTGGGATGTTGCAAACCTACCCCCCTTAAGATGAATCTCGCCCTCGAGATTCGGGTTGGCTAGAAAATAGGTGCGGATGGTCCTTGCGAATATCATCTTCTCGTTCCCAGGTGGCTTCCTCCTCTGTATGGTGGCTCCACTGAACTTTGCAAAACTTGATAACCTTGCTGCGGGTGACTCGGCTGTCAAAGTCAAGAATCTTTACTGGCTTTTCCTCATAAGTCAAATTACTGTCCAACTGTATCGCCTCTAGGGGCACTGTATCATTTAACGGTATGTCGGCCATCTCCGCATGGCACTTCTTCAGCTGTGATACGTGGAACACATCGTGCACTCCTGACAATCCTTCAGGTAACTCCAGCTTGTAGGCAACTTCTCCCATCCGTTCCAAAACACGATACGGTCCTATAAATCTTGGGGCTAACTTTCCCTTAACTCCAAAACGTTTCACTCCCCTCAAGGGTGATACTTGCAGATAGGCTCTGTCTCCAATTTCATAGGTTACTTCCTTGCGTTTTGAGTCTGCATAACTCTTACATGCAGGTGAGCAATCTTTAGTCTGTCTCTGATCAGTTTAACCTTCTCCTCTGACTCTTTGATCAAATCTGGTCCAAACAACTGACGGTATCCTACCTCATCCCACATCAATGGTGTTCTACATCTGCGTCCATACAAAGCTTCAAACGGTGCCATCTTCAAACTGGCCTGGTAGCTGTTGTGATATGAGAACTCTGCGTACGGCAAATTGTCATCCCAACTAGATCCATAATCTAGAGCACAGGCTCTCAACATGTCTTCCAGAATCTGATTGACTCTCTCGGTCTGCATCCATCCGTCTGTGGGTGAAAAGCGGATGCAACTCCAATCTGGTACCCAAGGTCTGGTGTAGTTGATGCCAAAACTTTGAAGTAAACTGCGTTCCTCTATCTGATACAATGCTCCTCGGAATTCCATGTAAACATACAATCCTGGACATATATATCTTGGCCAACTTGGCACTTGTATAAGTTGTTTTCACGGGGATGAAGTGAGCTACTTTGGTCAAACGATCCACAACTACCCATATTGAATCATATCCTGCCTTGGTTCTGGGTAATTCGGTGATAAAATCCATGCCAAGTTTATCCCACTTCCATTCGTGTATCGGCATAGTACATATGATCCTGCCGCTTCGATGCTCTGCCTTTACTCTCTGACATACATCACATACGGCTATGTACTCGGCAATATCCTTCTTCATACCAGTCCACCAGAAACGTTCCTTCAAATCCAAATACATCTTGGTGTTTCCGGGGTGAATCGAGTATGGTGAGTCATGGGCCTCCTGAAGTATTAACTTCCTGATCTCCGAGTTGTTGGGCACATAAATTCGGTCCTCAAACCACAAGGTATCGTGCTCATCCTCGCGAAAACCTTTGGCTTTACCTTCGCCCATCTTCTCTCTTATTTCAGTAATTTCTTTGTCCTCCTTCTGAGCTTCTCGAATCTTGTCCAACAATGTCGACTGAACCTCCAGGGTTGCAATAAAACCTCTTGGAACAATTTCCAACCGAAGTTCCATGATCTCCTCATTAACTCCTTTGGCGGTCCTTTACTTTCAAGGATATTAGCATAACTTTTCCAGCTCAAAGCGTCACTCTGACGTTGGCCTTTCTGGATGATAGTGTAGCTTCATATCGTAATCCTTTATAAGCTCCAGCCATCTCCTGCATGCGAGGTTCAACTCATACGTGAAAATGTACTTCAAACTCTTATGATCCGTGTACACATCACAACGGTTTCCAATGAGATAATGTCTCAGTCTTTAATGCATGCACTACGGCTGCTAACTCCAAATCATGCGTGGCATAGTTCAACTCATGAGGTTTTAGTTGTCGTGAGGCATCTGAAACAACTTTTCCGTCTGCATAAGCACACATCCAAGTCCCAAGCGTGAGGCGTCACAATACACTTGAAACTCCTTATGTATATCTCGGCAATGTCGTACCTTTGAAATTTGTAGTCAACCCGTTCTTCAACTCTTGAAAACTGGCCTCACAATCCTCTCATCCATGTGAACTTAGTATCCTTCTTTAGCAATTCAGGTCATTGGCTTAGCAATCTTGGAAAAATTCTCAATGACTCTCCGATAATATCCTGCCAGTCCAAGGAAATCATGGATCTCGCCAATCAAGTGGGTGCCAACCATTCGGTGGATCGATCGAACCTTCTTTGGGATCTCTTGCTATACCCTCTCGATATAACATGCCCAAGAAATCCAACTTCCTTCAACCAAAACTCGCACTTCTTGAATTTGGCATATAACCGGTGTTCCACAGGTTTCTCGAGAACCAAACGCAGGTGTTCCGCGTGCTCCTCTTTGTTCTTCGAGTATACCATAATATCATCAATAAACACCACAATAAACTTGTCCAAATACTCCATGAACACCTTGTTCATCATACTCATGAAATAGGCAGGAGCGTTAGTCAGTCCAAATAACATGATCGTATACTCATACAATCCATACCGTGTGGTAAATGTTGTCTTTGGTATATCCTTCTCTCGGATCTTCAACTGATGGTATCCTGATCGTAGATCAATCTTCGAAAACACCTTAGCTCCTTGCAACTGATCAAACAGATCATCAATCATTGGTAATGGATACTTGTTCTTTATCGTTACTTCATTCGAGCTCGGTAATCAACAACCATCCTCAGGGATTTATCCTTCTTCTCCACCAAAAGTACTGGTGCTCCCCAAGGTGATGAACTCCTTCGAATATAACCTTTCTCCAATAACTCCTTGATCTGCTTTTTAATTTCCTCCAGATCATTTGCGGGCATCCGATAGGGTCTCTTGGATATTGGCCCTGTACCTGGCAATAGTTCTATCAAGAACTCGATGTCTCTATCCGGTGGCATGCCTGGTAACTCTTCTGGGAAAACATCCGGAAAATCTTTCACTACAGGTACTTCCTCCTGTACAACTCCCGTGAGGGTATTCACTTGGCTCCTCCTAGGCACATGACTAGATACATACTTATCCTTTTTCCCTCCGGGTGGTAAGATAAATAGACTTGCTAGCACACCAATACTTCCTCCATACTTGACATCCAGTCCATACCTAATATCACATCCAATCCTTGCGGCTCCAAGATAATTAGGTCGACGGAAAAAACATGCGTGCCAATGATTAGGGGTATCTGGTGCACCATCTGCTAGCCATGTACTCTGCTCGAGCGAGCTCACTAAAAGAGGGTCCTAAGGGTTTGGGTTGGTAACTTAAACTTATCCACAAATCCTCTTGATATGTATGAATGCGATGCACCGATGTCGAAAAGAACAAGAGCGGTAAATGACTGAACCAAAAACTTACCTATTACCGCGTCCGGCTGCTCTTCAACCTCCTCCACGTTAACGTGGTTCACTTGTCCTTTGTTGAATCGATTGGGCTTCTTCCCAATGCTCCCATTTCCGTTTCCATTCCTTCCTTCAGGGCAGTCATTGGCATAGTGCCCTGTCTTCCCGCACTTAAAGCAAATAACTTGGCTTAAGTCCCTCTTGGCGGGTGTAGATGGGTTAGAGCGATTCTGATTAATGTTGGCTCCATTCCCATTCCCATTCTTCGCACCATTTTGATTATGCGATCCACCTCCAGTATGGTTATGACCTCCATGGTTATGAACAAGTCCTCCCGAGTTCGGGGTTAAACGAGGCTTGGTGAGCTCCCGAGTTGTACTTCCCTTGTCCATATTTCCTCTTACGGCTCTCAATTTGCTGCTGCTTTCCTTCAATCATAAGGGCCTTGTCTACCAACTCCTGGTAATTGTTGAAAGTTGCCACTATCAGCTGCATGCTCATCTCATCATTCATCCCTTCCATAAACTTCTCCTGCTTTGCGGCATCTGTGGCCACATCATCAGGGGCATAGCGTGATAACTTGCTAAACTCATCCACGTACTGGGCCACAGTTCGGTTCCCCTGGCGTAAGTTGCGAAACTCACGCTTCTTCATCTGCATGGCTCCAGTTGAGACATGGGTCGTGCGAAAAGCTTGTTGGAACTGGTCCCAGGTGACATTGGCTATAGGAAAAGTAGCCGTGTAATTCTCCCACCATGCGGCTGCTGGTCCATCCAATTGATGTGCGGCAAAGCGCACCTTCTCAGCATCCGTGCATCCTACGGTGGTTAACTCCCTTCCAATACGGCGTAGCCAATCATCGCAACTATTGGCTCGGTGCTCTTTGGAAAACACCGTGGTTGTAACCTCGTAAAACGGGCTAAATTGTCCCTTTGGCGGCGGGTTGTTGTTGTTGTTGTTGTTGGCATTGCCTCGTTACGAACTAGCAATTGCATCAAGGCATTCTGCTGCTGGATCAACTGGGTGAGCTCCGGTGGGAAAACAAAACCGGGGTCACGTCTCGGAGGCATCTGGAGGGTTTAGATGGAAGAGATTAGAATAGAAAGAGGTCTAGTGAGAAAACACTACACCATATGCACATGAGGCAAACACAAACATTCATTCAATCAATCAAGCAAGGGCATACAGACGGTCTAGGACTATCGCAAAAGTGATCAACTATTACTAGTTACATGGGGGAATACTACTATTATATGGTGGTCATCTAGATTTTTTGATCGGTGGAAGACTCCATGATGTCTGCTCCTGCTTCGTCTTCATAGTCATCATCACTTGGTTCGGAATCGGTGTCGTCGATGATGATGTAGTTGTCCGGACAAGTGGGATCTTCTTCTTCCTCTTCCGCGCTGATCCTCCCATGAAGACTCCGATCTTCTTGACTAGGTCGTCATTCTTCTCCGATGAGTGTCTTGATTTCCTCCTCATATCCATCGGCGTAAACTTGAGTTCTTCCTCCAGCTCGATGATCCTAGTTTTCGCCTTCTTCAAATCCATCATGTCGGCAAGACATCCGGTTCTCCTGACGTCGAATGTGCTGGTTTAGCTCCTGGATGTAAGCTGCAATGGACCTATCCTTCTTGGTGCTGATTACTTCCCATTGCTCGTCTCGGCGCCCACATATTTGGTATATGGTGTCTTTAAGCTCCCTATTGTATACTTCACCAATGCGTCCCATGGTAATGTGAACTGCCATACTCTTGCCAAGGCTCTAGGTGGGTGCTTTGAAAGAAAACTCTATGGGCTTAGAGGTTGGCGAGAACGTCCTTCCTGGAACTTGTACTTGAATCATCCAGCGCTCTTCTTCAGGTAAAGTGGTGTTGTACGTCCCGGTGAAGCTTGGTATTCCAATGTTCAAGTACCTAGTGACTTCCTTCAAGTGGCGTCCAAAAGGTGTGTCTTCATCCGGTTGTGCAAACTTGTTCTTCATCTCCCTCATCCTAAGGAGTGGAAAAATGGAGAGGAGTCGAAATGAGTAGAGAAGAGTGACCTATGGTTTATCTTAGTGGTCGTGTCCTACACTCGGCGTGTGCTCGATACCATCTTGTAGCGACCCGACCTCAGATGGTCAAGTCTACGTGTTTCAAAGGTCATCCTGGATCGAGAATCTTTGACACACAAGACTCGAAGTATTTATAACAGAGTAGCAATCACACACTTATTACATCGAATGTCTCAAAAGAGAACTTATTACAATAATATGGCTTAAGGCCATCTAATACGATAACAGCGGAAGGCTTGGAAGATAAAGTGAGTCCATCAACTCCAACGGCATAGCTGAGCTGCACGGCAACGACCTATCAAACCTTACTCCTCGTCCGAAAAGTCTGCAACATAATACGTTGCAGCCCGAGAACGGGTCAGCACATGGAATATGCTGGCATTGTAACACAATAGAACAATAACAGAATAAAGCTATCACTACATGCATATTTGGCTGATGGAAAGCTCTATGGTTATAGTTTTTGCGAAAAGCCAATTTTTCCCTACAACAAAGGAATAAATTTTAATTTAACTATCATGGTGGTTGAAACAGCATTGAGAAGGTATAACCCCAACTCAATCTCAATTAAGGTAATTAACATCCCAGCAAAATTAGTTAGGAGTGATGAGATACATGTGAATACTCAAGTACTAGATACTCAGAATTGTCCATAACCGGGGACACGGCTAACCATGATTAGATTGTACACTCTGCAGAGGTTTGTGCACTTTTCCCCACAAGACTCGATCACCTCCGTTGATTTCTCGCACTACATGGTGTTTGAGAAATGGATGACCGAGACACAGTCTTTCAGAAACATTAACTCTCTACTCCGGGTAGACCATACCAAACCTACAAAACCCACTACCTGCTGATCTACCTCTTCAAGAGCTTCACGTAACTTACTCAACTATGCTAGAGCCCATAATAGCTTGTGGCTGCACACTGAAGTTTCTAGCCTGAATAATCTCAGTTCCCTTTGAGCCTGGGTGGCGGTCCATAGGAAGATCACACGGGTACCCGGGATTTCCAAAAAAAGCAGACAACCTTTGGGTTCCCCAGTGCCTCAATCCACCAGGATGTGTATTAAAGTTGCCACCTTAAAGTAAACCATTAATTAACAATCTCACATCTGTCATGGATTCACTCAAACCCAAACCACGTCTCTGAGCATAGCATGGCAAGATAAGCAATACGTAGAAGTAACTCCCAAGGGTTTGAATGTAGCAGGGCAATAGGTTCCTACCTCATCAACTACTTCCCAACCCACAAATTAATGACATCCTAAACATGCAATATTTGAGGGTTGAAGCTAATGCATAAAAACTGGGTATGGAAAGAGTATGATCAAAGTGTTACTTGCCTTCTTTGACGATCCGTGAATCCTAGAGACTCGTAGTAACACGCTTAGCACTCAGAATTCTCTACGCAAGCAAACAATACATACATAAGCAACAAGCAAAGATGCACAAAAGCGAAACTTCAATCGAAAGAGGCCGACCAGAAAGTTCAAATTAAGAACTCCGGTTTGCAAAAAGAATCAAACAAAACGGAGCAACGAAACTCAAACGATGAAAGAAATAAGATCCGTTTACTAATCTGAACTAGGGTCAAATTTTACAGAGACAAAAACTTGTTTGACTTGACTATTCGGAAGGAGGGTTTCGAGATGAAACTCCAGGCGCTTGAATCGCCTGATTCCGATAAACGAGCGAAAAGTTAAACTAGAACGAAAATCGGATCAGAAATCGCGATCAGGAAAATCGCGGAATAAATCCGATAAAAAGAAAAACGACGAACGGCTTAACGAACGAACGTTCGTTAGCAGAACTAAACGATGAACACGTTCGTTAAAACGAATGAACGAGCGAACGCTTGCTAAGTAAATAAACCGGAAAAGAATAAATAAAACCGATCTATAAAAAAACGAACTAGGGTTTTTCTATAAAAAAACCGAAGGGGTTTTTCTAAAAAAAACTGGGCGGCGGTTGGCTACCTCCGGCGAGGTCGTCCGGCGAGGCGGGCGGCTCCGGCGGGGCTCGGCGTCGGGCGGCGGGCTCGGCGGTGCGGCGGCGGGGTGGGGGCGGCAGCGGCGGCAGCTCGAGGCGGGGCTCGGGCGGCTCCGGGCTCCGGTGGTGGTGGTGGTTAGAGGGGAGGGGGGGCGGCGTATTTAAAGGGGGCGGGGGCGGCGGCTTGGAGGAGGGGGCAAGGCGGCGGGAGGCGGAGTCCCACTCGGACTCCGGTCCGAGTTCGGCGGCGGCTGGTCGGGCGCGGTCTCTCTTTAAAAAAACGTTTTTCCTCCGAAACTTAGAAAAATCCTAGAAAAATAAATAAAAATCTAAAAATACCAGTTTTCCCCGTCTAAATAAAATATTTAGAACAAGATGAACTTTTCTTGGCTCCTAAAATGCAATTTTTAAAAACATGCAAATTTTTCTAGGGCAAATAAAATTCCAACTAAAATCAAATAAAATCCAAATAATGATTTTAACATTTTTTCTCCGATATTTCAATTATTTTGGAGAAGTCATATTATCTCCTCTCATTTATTATTTCAAAATGAAATATTTTCCGGAGAGAAAATAATTAAAAATCAAAATCCTCGTCTTCATTATTTGATAAAATTCAAATATGAAAAACGGAAAATCCCCAACTCTCTCCGAGGGTCCTTGAGTTGCTTAGGATTTCGAGGATTTCAAACAAAATGCAATAAAATATGATATGCATGGATGACATATGTATAACATTCCAAATTGAAAATTTGGGGTGTTACACTCTCGAACTAGGACATAAGGCATATTGGGCTATTAAAGAGCTCAATTATGATTTCAAACTTGCCGGTGAGAAGAGGTTATTTGTCATTAGCTCACTTGATGAATGGAGAATCCAAGCCTACGAGAATGCCAAGTTGTTTAAAGAAAAAGTTAAAAGATGGCATGACAAAAGAATACAAAAGCGTGAGTTTAATGTAGGTGTTTATGTATTACAATACAATTCTCGTTTAAAATTTTTTGCAGGAAAACTTCTCTCTAAATGGGAAGGTCCTTACGTTATCGAGGAGGTCTATCGTTCCGGTGCCATAAAAATCAACAACTTCGAAGGCACAAATCCGAAGGTGGTGAATGGCCAAAGAATCAAACATTATATCTCAGGTAATCCTATAAATGTTGAAACCAATGTTATTGAAACCGTAACCCCGGAGGAATACATAAGGGACACTTTCCGGAATGTTTCAGACTCCGAACAGGAATAGGTATGTGGCACAGTAAGTAAACCGACTCCAAAACAGTTCTAATGGCAATATTTCTCCGTTTTGGAATATTTAGAAAAATAGAAAAATGAGAAGTTGTCCGTGAAGGACACGAGGCCTCCACGAGGGTGGAAGGTGCGCCCTACCCCCTGGGCGCGCCCCCTGCCTCGTGGGCACCTCGTGCGCTCTCCGGACCCCGTTTTCTTGCACGTTACGTATTTTGGTCGGCAAAAATTCATTATATAATCTCCCGAAGATTTTGACTCCTGTATCATGCAAATATCCTCTGTTCTTGTTTCGAGCTGTTGCTGCTGCAGATTAGAGCAAGATGTCTTCTCAAGAGTCAATCGGGGAGAGCCGGGTGTCTCATCCGGCATCGAGACCAAGGACAAACAGCGATGCTGACCACTTTGGGCCAGCAACGAAGGAAGAGATGGAGGCTGATTTGATGAGGATAGATGCCATGGAGGATCAAGAAGTTACTTCTCGCTTCCGAGCTAGGTTCACGATGGGGGAACTACAGAGCTCAGCTATTCCAAACTCGGCTATCCCTTCCAATGTTAGATTTCTTTCTTATGAAAATATGAAGAAGAGTGTCACTTGTTCTCCCACAGCTATGCAACACCCTTGGGTGCAAGGATCTTTATCCTTTACAGGGAAGCTTCGTAAGGAGATAATGGATCTCAAGTAGCAACTCAATAAGCTCGAGGAAGAGAATCATATCTTGAGGGGCATTATCGCCAATAATATCACATCACCATCCCCGAAAAAGGAGACATAATCACATGGTTATGGGAACTCCCCTTGGCAACTACCAAGCTTGGGGGAGGTGCCCCGGTACCGTATCACCATCACACTCCTATCTTTACCGTTTTTTCTTAGTTCGATCTTTTTAGTAGTATCTTGATCTAGTAGAATAAAAGTTTTGGTATGATCTAGTTTTGAGTTTTGCTTTATGATCCCTCTATGTAATCGAGTCCGTGAGCTTTATAATAAAGATCAGTGTTGAGTCAAGGGCTTGATTATTTTGCCATGATCTTGAGTGAATAAAATAAAAGAGAAAAGAATAAAAAGTAACAAAAAGATCATATTGATCTTATTGAGAGTAATGACTTCACATAGAAAGAGTATGATGATTAAAAATTGTTGAGAGTTGGCAAACATAGCTTTGGTCATCGTTGCAATTAATAGGAAGTAATAAAGAAAGAGAGGTTTCACATATAAATATACTATCTTGGACATCTTTTATGATTGGGAGCACTCATTAAAATATGACATGCTAAAGAGTTGATGTTGGACAAGGAAGACAACGTAATGGGTTATGTTTTCTTATATTTGAGATAAAGTATATTGTCATGGATCATCCAACATGTTGAGCTTGCCTTTCCCCCTCATGCTAGCCAAATTCTTTGCACCAAGTAGAGATACTACTTGTGCCTCCAAATACCCTTAAACCAGTTTTGCCATGAGAGTCCACCATATCTACCTATGGATTGAGTAAGATCCTTCAAGTAAGTTGTCATCGGTGCAAGCAATAAAAATTGCTCTCTAAATATGTATGATTGATTGGTGTGGAGGAAATAAGCTTTATATGATCTTGTGATGTAGAAGAAATAAAAGCGACGGACTGCATAATAAAGGTTCATATCACAAGTGGCAATATAAAGTGACGTTCTTTCGCATTAATATTTTGTGCATCCAACTCTGAAAGCTCATGGCAACCTCTACTTCCCTCTGCGAAGGGCCTATCTTTTATTATTATCTTCTACCTTATGCAAGAGTCATGGTGATCTTCGCCTTTCCTTTTACATTTTATCCTTTGGCAAGCACAGGATGTTGGGAAGATCCTGATATATATATATATATATATATATATATATATATATATATATATAAAAATAATTGGATGTGGGTAAGCATGAACTATTATTGTTGACATTACCCTTGAGGTAAAAGGTTGGGAGGCGAAACTATAAGCCCCTATCTTTCCCTCAGTCTCCATTAAAACTCCGTAACCACAAGTATTGCGTGAGTGTTAGCAATTATAAAAGACTAAATGATAGTTGAGTATGTGGACTTGCTAGAAAGCTCGCATAGACTCTTTCGATGTTATGATAAATTGCAATTGCTTCAAAGGATCGAGATTATAGTTTGTTAGTTCTCAATAAAGTTTACGATTCATACTTTGCAATGTGAATAGATTATTACTTGAGCATAAGAAATCATATGACAATATCCATATATGTTGCTGTTATGAGAATAATCATGATGCCCTCATGTCCGTATTTTATTTTATCAACACCTCTACCTCTAAACATGTGGACATATTTATCGTTATCGGCTTCCGCTTGAGGACAAGCGAGGTCTAAGCTTGGGGGAGTAGATACGTCCATTTTGCATGATGCTTTTATATCGATATTTATTGCATTATGGGATGTTATTACACATTATGGCACAATACTTATGCCTATTCTCTCTTATTTCTCAAGGTTTACATAAGGAGGGAGAATGTCGGCAGTTGGAATTCTGGGCTGGAAAAGGAGCAAATATTAGAGACCTATTCTGCACAACTCCAAAAGTCCTGAAACTCCACGAAAGTTATTTTTGTAAATAATAAAATATATTGAGCGGAAGAAATACGTCAGGGGGGCCTCCACCTGTCCACGAGGGTGGGGGGGGGGGGCGCCCCCTGCCTCGTGGGCCCCCTGTTGGCCCTCCGGTGCCCATCTTCTGGTATATGAAGTCTTTCGTCCGAAGAAAAATAATAAGCAAGCTTTGGGATGAGGCCAGCCGCCACGAGGCGGAACCTTGGCGGAACCAATCTAGGGCTCCGGCAGCTGTTCGCTGGGACACTTCCCTCCGGGAGGGGGAAATCATCGCCATCATCATCACCAACGCTCCTCTCATCGGGAGAGGGCAATCTCCATCAACATCTTCACTAGCACCATCTCCTCTCAAACCCTAGTTCATCTCTTGTATCCAATTCTTGTCTCATAGTTTGGGATTGGTACCTATAGGTTGCTAGTAGTGTTGATTACTCCTTGTAGTTGATGCTAGTTGGTTTATTTGGTGGAAGATCGTATGTTCAGATCCTATATGCATATTAATACTCCTCTGATTATGAACATGAATATGCTTTTTGAGTAGTTACGTTTGTTCCTGAGGACACGGGAGAAGTCTTGCTATTAGTAGTCATGTGAATTTGGTATTCGTTCGATATTTTGATGAGATGTGTGTTGTCTATCCTCTAGTTGTGTTATGTGAACGTCGACTACATGGCACTTCACCATTATTTGGGCCTAGAGGAAGGCATTGGGAAGTAATAAGTAGATGATGGGTTGCTAGAGTGATGTAGCTTAAACCCTAGTTTATGTGTTGCTTCGTAAGGGGCTGATTTGGATCCATACGTTTCATGCTATGGTTAGGTTTACCTTAATACTTTTGTTGTAGTTGCGGATGCTTGCAATAGAGGTTAATCATAAGTGGGATGCTTGTCCAAGTAAGGATAGCACCCAAGCACCGGTCCACCCACATACCAAATTATCAAAGTACCGAACGCGAATCATATGAACGTGATGAAAACTAGCCTGACGATAATTCCCATGTGTCCTCGGGAGCGCTTTTCTCTGTATAAGAGTTTGTCCAGGCTTGTCCTTTGCTGCAAAAAGGATTGGGCCACCTTGCTGCACTTTATTTACTTTTGTTACTTGTTGCTCGTTACAAATTATCTTATCACAAAACTATCTGCTACCTACTATTTCAGTGCTTGCAGAGAATATCTTGCTGAAAACCGCTTATCATTTCCTTCTGCTCCTCGTTGGGTTCGACACTCTTACTTATCGAAAGGACTATCATAGATCCCCTATACTTGTGGCTCATCAACTACTTATATATTTTATAAAACAAAAATATATAGAAAATAAAATAGAAAACTTATAAACAGATAATAAATAAAAACAAAAACTTAAACAAAAGAGAAAAGAAAAGAAGAGAAACCCCCCTCCCACTGGGCTTCGTCCCAGCAGGCCACCAGCCCAACTAGGCAAAGGCCCAACCGGCCAACCCCACTCCTCTCCTTATCCCCTCACCCCCGCAACCCTAGCCACCACCGACACCTCCCACTCGTCCCCAATCCCCCCACGTTTTCCCTCATCCCTCCTCTGCCCCCCGGTCAATATCAGGGAGCATCGACCCCATCGCCGCCCGTAGTCCCTGCCGTCGCCGCTGCATCATTGCCGTGGCCATTATTGTGACTTCATTTGCTCACCCAGCGCTCCGCTGCCGCTGTCCACGCCGTGCCCTCCTACCCAGCGCCTCCTTCCTCTTCTTTGCTCAGCTTCCCCTCGCGCCGTTGCTGAATCAAGGCCGCCTCCACCAGTGCAGCCACAACCCCTGCTTCCCGTCCCGTTCCGCTCCGCCCGCCACGGCGCTTATCGAGCATGACCGCCCGCCAGTGGCCTCGCCCCACTTCACCCCGTGCGTGACTTGGCTACTTGCCACCGCTCGTCCAGCCTCCCTCGCCAAGACTACACCTGTCGCAGCCACCTGTGGGCGCTCCCGCTGGGCGCGCCTTCTTGCGCCCATTGGGCGCCCACGGCCCGCCCGCTAGCACGCCCGATCCACAAGGCCCGTGTGCCACTGACGTGGGGACCCCATGGCCCAGAACGATTTAAAAAAAGAAATTAAAATAAATAAATAAATAATTAGTAAATAAAAATGTTAACTAATTAAGTAATTAATTAACTTAATTAATCTTGTTTAATTAAACTAAAAACATTAGTTACCTAATTAACTAATTAAACTGATTAATAGGTTAATTAGATTATTGTACCTACGACATGCGGGACCCACACGTCCGCGACCCAGTCAACACCTCTGTTGACTGCTGACATCATGCTAACATCATGATGACATCAGCATGCACTATTCTAGATAATGTTGAACTAAATTAATTAAATAAATTCTAAAAATGATTTAAAACTTTAAAAATTAAAATAAAATAAACCGTAACTCGGATCGAAATACTTTGTACATGAAAGTTGCTCAGAATGACGAGACGAATCCGAATACGTAGCCCATTTGTCCACCACACATCCCTAGCATATCGAACCTACAACATTTCACCTCCGGTTCATCTGTCCGAAAACGTGAAACACCAGGGATACTTTCCGGATGTTTCCCCCATTCGCCGTTATCACCTCCTACTGCGTTAGGGCACACCTGACACCGTTACTTGCCTTGTCATGCATCGATATGCATATGTTTGCATTATATTTATTGTTTCTTCCCCCTCTTCTCTTTTTAGACACCGAGATCGATGCCGCTGCTACCCAGTACGACTACGGTGTTGACGACCCCTCCTTCTTGGCTGAGCTTCCAGGCAAGCCTCCCCCTTGATCACCAGATATCGTCTATTCCTTCTCTCTATTGCTTGCATTAGAGTAGTATAGCATGTTACTGCTTTCGGTTAATCCTATTCTGATGCATAGCCTGTCATTATTGCTACAGTTATTACCCTTACCTACAATCCTAAATGCTTAGTATAGGATGCTAGTATTCCATCGGTGGCCCTACATTCTTGTCAAATACGCCATGCTATACTCTTTGGGCCGTGATCACTCGGGAGGTGATCACGTTCATATGCTATATACTTTATCTTTGTTATATTCTTGATAATCTTTGTTCGGAGATGGGGAAATTTGAAGGCGGGTGGCTCCATCCCGGTAGAGGTGGGCCAGGTTCCCGATGGCCCCGATCACACTTTGTGGCGGAGCGGCAGGCAGGTTGAGACCACCTAGGAGAGAGGTGGGCCTGGCCCTGGTCGGCGTTCATGATTACTTCAATTAACACGCTTAACGAGATCTTGGTATTTGATCTCGAGTCCGCCACCGCCTATACGCACTAACCAACTACGTGGGAGCAGTTATGGGCACTCGGCGTCGTGGTATCGGCCGAAGCCTTCTTGACATCGGCCGAAGGCGGCGTCGCGGATTAGACCGAACGCCTACTCTTGTATTAGGGAGGCTAGGTCTGCCATCGGCACAGCGTACACAACGTGCAGGTGTGCAATGGGCGATGGTCCCAGACCCCTGCGTGCATAGGATTTAGACCGGCGTGCTGACCTCTCTATTGCGCCTAGGTGGGGCTGCGACGTGTTGATCTTCTGAGGCCAGGCATGACCCAGGAAAGTGTGTCCGGCCAAATGGGATCGAGCATGTTGGGTTATGTGGTGCACCCCTACAGGGAAGTTTATCTATTCGAATAGCCGTGTCCCTCGGTAAAAGGACGACCCGGAGTTGTACCTTGACCTTATGACAACTAGAACCGGATACTTAATAAAACACACCCTTCCAAGTGCCAGATATAACCCGGTGATTGCTCTCACACAGGGCGACGAGGGGAGGATCGCCGTGTAGGATTATGATATGCGATGCTACTTGGTGAACTTACCATATACTCTCTTCTACATGCTGCAAGATGGAGGCTGCCAGAAGCGTAGTCTTCGACAGGATTAGCTATCCCCTCTTATTCTAGCATTCTGCAGTTCAGTCCACCGACATGGCCCCTTTACACATATACCAATGCATATGTAGTGTAGATCCTTGCTTGCGAGTACTTTGGATGAGTACTCACGGTTGCTTTTCTCCCTCTTTTCCCCCTTTCCTTTCTACCTGGTTGTCGCAACCGAGATCTTGGAGCCAGGAGCGACGCCACCGTCGATGACGACTCCTACTACACCGGAGGTGCCTACTACTATGTGCAGGCCGCTGACGACGACTAGGAGTAGTTTAGGAGGATCCCAGGCACGAGGCATGCGCCTCTTTCGATCTGTATACCAGTTTGTGCTAGCCATCTTATGGCAACTTGTTTAACTTATGTTTGTACTCAGATATTGTTGCTTCCGCTGACTCGTCTATGATCGAGCTCTTGTATTCGAGCCCTCGAGGCCCTGGCATGTAATATGATGCTTGTATGACTTATTTTATTTTTAGAGTTGTGTTGTGATATCTTCCCGCGAGTCCCTGATCTTGATCGTACACGTTTGCGTGCATGATTAGTGTACGATTGAATCGGGGGCGTCACAGGGGTCCTACTAGGGGAGGGAGTCCAACTTCTCCCCTAGGCTGACACACCAAAGGGGACTCCTTACCCCTTGGTGGCTGCCCTCTCCCTCTCCTCCAACCTATATATACTAGGGGATTTTGTCCTTTGAGACACACAAGTTTTTGGAGCCTCCTCTAGTTCTTCTAGTTCTAGTTCTAGTTGGTCCTAGTTGACTAATTAGAGCTTAGATAATCCTCTTGTCCTCATAATTAGAAGCCTCATGTGGTTCTAATCTCCTCCCTCTAATTCATCGGTGATGATTAGCTCTGGATGACGAAGTGCTGCCGGATCATGAAGGCTGCACGCTTGCAACCGAGTAGAGAGACCGTGCTTTCGGTATTCGGTTCGAGGGACTGTTCGTGGGTGGTACGAGGGATTTCTCATCGACGGTTAGAGGTACTCCAAGTATGATCTACACCGACATGTTCTTCTTGCGCTGCAACTCGGTGACGGTAACGATCGTGATCTCAACCCATTATGCATCTTCATATAGATCTTGGGTGTGTGTAGGCGCAATTTTTTTGTTTTCTACTACGTCTCCCAGTGCCATCATGAGCAGTTATATGAGTAGGTGCAGGTTGCGATCTAGATCACATGTGATTGTGAGGGTTGATGTTCTTGTTATGCTTCCCCCGAGTGTTGCTTTGGTTCAATTCATCGACGACATGGTGCTGCTTTTCATAAGGATCTGGCAATCAATCAGCTCTGGTTGTCAACATCTGCTAATAGTTCCTTGGGCTTCACCATAGTTGAGTATAGTGAACCATCGCATACACAAGAGGGTGCCGAAGATGGATGATTTTCTAGGGGGTCACGCGTATTTGACGATGTTTAGTGTGGGGCTAGAGATTTTCTAGGAGGGTCACCTCGAAACTTAATCTAGCATCAAGAATCATCACCTAATTTGTTGACGTAGGTAGCTAGTATTACTACTGCGTAAGTAAAATTTGCTTAAACGGATTAGAGGATGTCTAACTTGGTTTTGCAGGGTATGCATATGATGTGGTATATCCTTCATCATGATAATGAGTTTATGTATGAGATGGTTATATGTTGTAATGTTAAGTGGCCTGCGTGTCATGGCATAATGGCTGGAGCCACGAGATTGCCAAGTTAATGTAAATATCGTAAAGATAGCCTATAGGTTACAGGTGACGATGGCAACCATACACGAAGGACCCCGACGTGGAGAAATGTGTACTTGGCGCGGGACGAGGAGCTATAGTTTCGTGCCACGCCGGAATTTCTGAATTTGGTGCCACGACAATGTTTTCTAAAATGGTCGCCACGACAACGTTTTCTGAAATTGCCGCCATGACAACGTTTTTGAAAAGGTTGCCACGACAACGAAATATTGGCTGTCACGGCGCTTCAACTTGATATTGAAGATGATCACGGAAAATTCCCAGCGCCCAGGGCTATACCATATCATGCTTTTATGAATGTCCTGAGATGTTTATCCCTTTGTTGTTTGCTCCCTTTGATTGCGCAGTAGTCAATTATTAGGGTGGTCTCTCATAGTAAATATCAAGTTAAAAGGTGCTCTTACCAGCGTTGCAACCATCTATAACATGTGGCCTTTCGGAGTACTACATGCTACCATGAGTACAAACGAGAAGTGAAGTGTAAGGAGGGTGAGGTAGGATTTCACAGCGATAACACTCGGTTGCCTTGAAGTTCTAGTAGAAAAGTGGTGAGCTCGGATCACAAAACATTGAAAGATGAACAAGAGAAACCCTAAGGCCGATATTTCATGGTTTAGAGGGATTCCTACGAAGAACACGACGAACACACGAGGAGAAACACGAGGGGAAACACCCAAATCAACGAGAACAATCACACATGTGCTAGATCCATGAACATAAAGAGTGATACAAGATCCAAACGCAACAAAGGATGATACAAGAGGCGGTAGTTCTTCTCCGTGAGGAGGTCTTGAGGGGTCTTCCCATGAGGGGTCTTGAATCCACTTGGTGGATCTTCTCCATAGAGGCTGCGGTCTCTCAAAGGAGGAGAACCAAATGGATGAGCAAAGAACTATCTCTAGTATGAGCTAAACCAATGATAACCCTAGAAAAGTGGAGGTGGGATCGTTTATATAGGCTAGAGGGACAAATGGGTACATGGGCCTCGGCCCAATATCATGCACGCAGGCACTGTTCGGATGATCCGGGTGTTGGTCCGGATGAACCGGGCTTCGGGGGTCCGGATGATCCGGGTCGGCGTCCGGATGGTCTGGACATGTCCTGGAGGCTGCGGGTGGTCCCGATGTCCGGGACCTGGTCCGGACGTTCGGGTCTGTCTGGATGATCCGGGTCAGGGTCCAGATGATCCGGCTTCGGGAGGTTGGCTGTTGTGGCCTTCGAGTGTTGTAGCCGGATCGTCTGGACTAGGGTCCGGATCGTCCGGGCTCTGTCCGGATCGTTCAGGGGTCTTCAAATAAACCGCCAAGTCCGGCCAGGTTATACTTCCGGCCGGTTTACGCCGCGGGGTATATCCCCAACATT
Source organism: Aegilops bicornis (assembly GCA_021605145.1). NCBI lineage: Eukaryota > Viridiplantae > Streptophyta > Magnoliopsida > Poales > Poaceae > Aegilops > Aegilops bicornis. The sequence goes on from CM038669.1 coordinate 179,521,640, forward strand.
AGCCCCCAGTTTAATTTGGATTTATCCATGTTAAACTGATCCTGGAAAACAAATACAAGAACAAATTTGACAAATTGCGCTCCGGGTTAAATATTCTTGTAAGCCGGCATCTGATCATCCTTAAGTCCTTGTTATTTCCTTCTTAAATCCGGTCATTAGACCAGCTTCATAATCAATTTGCTTGTAGAAGAAATATTGCAAATAAAGAATCCTTTTAAATCGGCCATCAATGCTCTGATTTGACAAAAATATTGGTCTTCAAATATTCAACTGATATTCGGCCGGCTTGAAGATGTAGAACTTGCAGGTTTATGATTACCACCATTATTGGGTTATAAAAACTGTAGCCCCCAAGTCTTGAGCAGAACAAAGTGATGGCTTAAGACTTGCTTCAATATAAATGTTGCAACCTTGAAGAAATCCAGATTGTTCATCTCAGTCATTAGTCACAACTGAATATTCCATATTATGTAGCCCCCAAGTGCCGGGTTGTCATGCTTGCAGCAACCTGGGACTTGTCATTGCCTGATGCTCAAAAAAACTTCAACTAGTATAGCCCCCAAGGGCCGGGTCATTATGCAATAATGATAAGGGACTTTGAAAATATGATCATGTAGACTTTAACAGCAACGTGTAGCCCCCAAGGGTTGGCTCAGTAAGATAATATTGAGCTGGTACTTTATATATACTTCTTTGAAAAGAACATCATATAATGTAACCCCCATCATGGGGCTTGAACCCACGTCCACGAGGTTAAGAGCTTTGTGCTTTACCAATTGAGCAGTGGATCCTTCAATAATATATGAAAATTTGTGTACCTTGAATTGTTGATAGGAGCCATTGGTAACCCCCAAGGGCCGGCTCATTATGATGTGATGAGTCGGGTCTTCAATAAGGCCAATAAAAATGACTTTGCATTAGCCCCCAAGTGTCATGGTGCATGCTTGCAGCGACATGAGACTTGCATGTAATCTCAATTTGAATAATGTAGCCCCCAAGTGCCGGGTCGTAAGCCTGCAGTGACTCGGGACTATTCCTTCCATTGTAGAATAAATCATATCCTTTGATAAAATAATAGCCATTGCGCTAAAGCGACTTTGAAAACCTCAATAATACCGGTTATTAATAACCATGAAATCCAGCCATGTTGGCTATTCAAGATAATATAATCCGGTATGAAAACCTTATTCATTCAATATCATAATGAAATTTCAGCCAAGTTTGGCTATTTGAATAATATAACCCAATGATTTATAAGCGCATGATTCCAATGGCACAATCCAAATATATACTGTCGACTTATAGTCGAAACCAGACCGGGTTAATAAGCGCCGGATTATAACTTGATCATGTACTGACAACTTGTAGTTGAAAGCCAAGCCGGGTTAATGAACGCCGGTTTAAAAACATCACAAATCTTATCAAAAGAAAGAAAAACTTAGCAAAAGGCAAATAAAACCGTTGTAGTCGAGGCTTTGAGCCGATCAAGAGGTGTGACTATGGTTCGGATACGACCAAGCCCCCAAGTGATGCTGTGGCATTACGCCGATCAAGAGGTGTAGCTATGGTTCGGATATGACCAAGCCCCCAAGTGATGCTGTGGCATTGTGCCGATCAAGAGGTGTAGCTATGGTTTGGATACGACCAAGCCCCCAAGTGATGTTGTGGCATTGCGCCGATCAAGAGGTGTAGCTATGGTTCGGATACGACCAAGCCCCCAAGTGATGCTGTGGCATTGCACCGATCAAGAGGTGTAGCTAAGGTTCGGATACGACCAAGCCCCCAAGTGATGTTGTGGCATTGCACCGATCAAGAAGTGTAGCTATGGTTCGGATACGACCAAGCGCCCAAGTGATCAATAATATAATAAGCCAATAAGGCATGATACCCATGTTTGAACCGCGCATCATGGCAGCAGGTCCTCTTTGGAAACTTTCAACTTTTTGCAAGAGAAGTTAATTCCTTTTTGAACCGGAAACTCTTAAACCGGATTTGAGAGCTTTAGAGCTTTGTGGGAGAACAGATTTTCCTTGAACCGGATTTTAAACCAGAATCTTCCTTTTCAGCCGGAAATTTTCTGACGGCCTTTAAACTCGAACTTGCGAGAAGTTAATTCCTTTTTGAACCGGAAACTCTTAAACCGGATTTGAGAGCTTTAGAGCTTTGTGGGAGAACAGATTTTCCTTGAACCGGATTTTAAACCGGAATCTTCATTTTCAGCCGGAAATTTTCTGACGGCCTTTAAACTTTCATCAATATAACAGTAGCCTCCGGAACCGGGTTTCCCTTCAACATCCTGGGGCACTTGAATTTGCTATGACTGGCAAGACTTGCTGCATCATATCATCGTAGCCCCTGAGTTTTAAGATGACTCAAGGAGTTGTCTTGAGATTCTCCGTACTTTGACCATAGCAGAAGGTATATATCATCGGTGTTAATAACGCGATGTAAATCCACAGAAGATTGAGGTGACTGCGGCGGGTTATAAATGATCCCGTATGAGCTGTGTCAGCAACTCGGCCAATGGCTCCTTCCAACTGGCTGTTTGAAGTTAACCAAACTGTAGTGGCAGCGATTTGTGCGTATGTCCATTGAACCATCCAGCGCAGACAGCGGCTGATGATAATTTGCCTCCGATTTGTTGGAAGAAAAACCGGGCTACCCAAGCAGTGACTTGCTCATACTCAATAAATAGCTCATGCAGACAGGTGCGGCCCGGTGTGTTGATGTAGACCAGACCGCGGGGGTTTGACTCACACCCATTTGTTTGAACAATGCAATGTGGTCAGATGGTGGCGCATAATAACATTGGCGCGAGTTTTATACCCATGGCATGATGATCGCCTTTGTAGTGAGAAATTATCCCGCGTAGGAAACATCGTGATCGAGATTAATTGCTCTTAAAATGAATATATATTGAAAAATAGATAAAACGAATAGCACCTGGTATTTTTGGAAGGAGGTCGAGGCAGTCGTAACGACAAGGCGATCATAAAAATGCATCGGATGGTATAATGAACCGACAATAGTGGCAGGTTCAGTTGGTGTCATGAGCCGGCTGTAGAGGCAAGTTGGCTACAACTGAACTGATAGTTTGTTCTGGCACTTGACAATGTAACTGGCATTTATAGCTCCCTATACCACACGCACGCATGCATGTGTACTTACTGAATTTTTCCTTGCACATACATAGGTGCCCTTTGCTGCTCAATTGATTTCTTGACCCGTGAACATCAGACACAAAACAACAGAGGCAGGACCCTAGCCTGAAGCAGTAATGCGGTAATCTAGCCGAACGGGGGTGACTCAGAAGCACAGCGCGTGGCGCTGCTGAACTGCAGTTAGCAACGGCGAATGAGTCTTGGCTTGCAACAGAAACGAGCGATGGCAGTGAACCGGCGGTGAGAGCGATTTAAAACGGAGGCGGTTAGCAACGCCGGCGAGGGGAGACTGCTGCAACCAGGCAGCGTCGGCCAAGGCGCAGCTCACAGCGGAGGGTGGTTCTCGTAGGTGTAGAGGCGGAGTCGTGGTTGCGGCGGCTCGACGCGGCAGGCCGATTTGCTGTAGGTGGAGGTGATCGAGCAGGAAAGCAACGGGCCGCTCGGCTCGAAGTACGGCGGCATAGGGGGCCGGCTTGTGGTGGAGCATAACAATGGTGGCGGGTTACGGTAGCCGCAGCTCAATGCGACTGCGTGCGAAGATATGGCGGGGCCCAGCATCAATCAGAGTTAGCGACGCGGCAGATTGGAGTGCAGCAGAGGCAGAGCTTTCTACGGCGGCGGTTTGAGGGGAAAAGGGTGTGAGCAGGGCCTGCAGCGGCAATAGCAGCTCAGGGGCCGGTTCAAGGCACCCTCAAAGGCGGAGAACAACAGAAACAGCAGGAGCAGCTATACGGGGCATCTCAAGGCGGAGGTGATTCACGGGCGCGGCGGTTTGAACGGAAAAATCAAAAATAGCCGGCGCACGGATGGCTACTCTAGTGCGGGAGACCCGGCATGGCGCAGCGGTGAGGCGGAGGCAATTCAGGACCGGCCGGCTCAGGGCGTTGGAGGCCGAGTGCCGGGGCGGCTCGTGGCGGTGGCAGAGATATGGCGGTGGCTCGAGAGAACCCAAAGCAGAGACCGAGCCCCACTTCCCATCATTTCACGCCTGGCCTGGTGCAGCAGCGATGGTGACCCGGCGGAGCCCAGCGGGTTGTGGCAGAGACATAGGCCGTAACGGATGCAGAGGCGCACCGGCAAGGCGAGCTATGGCTGTGACTGTGGAGTCAGGCGCTGGAGGAGGAGAGCAGCGACTGCCCCAGTCGGTGGGTCAGCAGGGCGGTTTGACGGCTCTCGGCAGCAGCTTGAGGCGCCCGCGCGGGCCGGGGCTGAACCACGGTCGCAGCGGCCTAGCAGTGCGGGCGGAGCGGCGGCTCGATGCAACGCCTCCAAGCAAGGCAGAGGTGGCCGCGGGCTCTGGTTGCAGCCCAAGGATGGCTCTTGCGGAGGTCAACGACTCGGAACAGAGTTGGGCGTCCGACGGCTTGAGGACGATAGGAGTGAGGCCGAGGAGATAGAGGAGGTGACCGGCGCGGCCCGGGTAGTGAGACAAGGCGAGGTGAGGAGGCGACTCGGTGACACGGAGATGGAGCCGGTTTACTGAGGTGATTGTGACTTGGAGGCTTCAGTGAACCGTAGCAAGGCATGAACGAGGCTGGCGATTTAGTACAAGAACACTAAGCGAACGGCAGACTCGGCAGCTCGGTGATTCTGCTCGATGGCGGGAACGAGGGCGGCACGACCGTGGCAGCTTGACGGGCGCAGGGCGACTCGAAGGCTGCAGCGAGCCGGTCCGGTGGATGGGTCGCGGGGGCCGACAGTGGAGTCCGGGTCGTAGTCGGCTTTCAGCAACACAGCAGCGGCTCGAACAGCGGTGATTTGAAACAGGCAGAGGGGTTGCTCCGAGGTGAAGGTAACAGCGAGTCAGCTATGACTGGAGGTGACTCACAGAGGTGACCCAGGGCAGCCCAGAGGCAGAATCCGGTTGATTCCGAGGCAGGCAACAGCCCTTTGGTAACGCCGGCTCAGGAGCAGCGGTTGTGACGCGAAGGCCGGGTCAATGACGACAACAGCTATAGTTGAGGCGCCTCGATAGCTGAGTCCGGGTTATGGTCAGATCTGTTTCCGGGTCGTGGCTCCCCTTCTTTTTTTTATTCTCTTTCCTTTTCCTTGATTCTCTTGATCCCGATTTGTAAGTAGCACACCATAACTTGGCCGGTGTCAAGCCCTTGGTTCCCTATGCTTCAATTTTGCTTCACCGCAGATTAGATCACACTGACGACTTTTACCTTCCTTCAATAGACACGTGCGGGTTGAAAAACACGGCAACTTGATGACCAGTACAGATTGGATCAAACTTGTAGAAATCGTCCATGGTGACCTGACAACAATATGTCCTTGATCTCAACTGATGATGTTAGAATTGATGCAAATCCTTCTCAATCAGTTCTTCTTCATCCGAAGAATTGCAAACTTCTCGAAACCCTGGTTTAGATCCCTCCAAGAACTCATCACCACCGTGCGCAGGCCCCACGGTGGGCGCCAACTGTTGTAGTTTTGTCACGGCAGATGTCCTCAGTGTCAGGACTTAGTCGTGAGGCCGACGCATCTTTGTAGTAGCTTGAGAGGGGTTGAGCAGAATCGAGAGACGCAACACAAGACAAGGGTTTAGACAGCTTCGGGCCCCGGGAAACATCATCAGGTAATAACCCTACATGCTGTTTGTGGCTAGGTCTCGTTATGATCATGAGGGAGTCTCGGTAAACCGGCTCTTTGTGTCTAGCCCTAGAGATTGTTTCTTCTTGCTTGTCACTTGTCCCTCTTTGGGGAGCCCTGCCCCTCCTTATATATGTTGAAGGGGCGGTTTACATGACTAGTCCTAGTTGGATTAGGACTAGTCTATCTCTAATACAAACCGGATACAAGTCCAGGTCTTAACTCCTTGTAAGACAAATATTACTCACGCCTTTCCTCTTAAACCAGCCCACCATAGTATGAACCGGCCTTGTGGGCCTTGGGCCTTGTCCCGTCAGACCCGCCCGCCGGGTCACCAGTGAGTCATAATGACCAGGCGGGTTGCTTGTAAACCGCCAGGTCAGTGCTGGTCACCAGTAAATCGCCAAGTGTCAGCGGGGTCTTCAAATAAACCGTCAAGTCCGGACGGGTTATACTTCCGGCCGGTTTACGCTGCGGGGTATATCCCCGACAGTGTGCCTTGTATCTTCATGCACCTTCTCAAGATAGCTTGCTCTAGCGCTCGTGTCCATGTTGATGCGCTCTTGTAGTGGTAGAGGTAGAATATCCAATCGGGACAACGGATTGAAGTCGTAGACGACCTCGAAGGAGGACTTGCTGGTAGTCGAATGTCTTGCGCTGTTGTAGGTGTACTCGGTGATGGGTAGACACTCCTCCCACTCCTTGATGTTCTTCTTGATCAACACACGTAGGAGAGTAGATAGCGTCCGGTTCATGACCTCCATTTGGCCGTCGGTTTCAGGATGGTATGCCGAATAGAACAAGAGCTTGATTCCGAGCTTGGCGCATAGCATCTTCCAAAAGTAGCTTAGGAACTTGACGTCACGGTCCAACACGATTGTCTTGGGCACTCCATGTAGATGTAAGATTTCCCTACAAAAGAGATTGGCAACATGTGAAGCACCGTCTATCTTGCTGCATGGTATAAAGTGTGTCGTCTTACAGAATCGGTCCACAACAACAAACACGAAATCCTTTCCATTTCAAGTCCTAGGCAAACCAAGCACAAAGTCCATACTAATATCTTCCCATGGGTGATACGAAATTGGAAGTGGTATATAGAGACCATGGGATTGAGCTTTAGACTTAGCTTTGCGACATGTAGAGCATCGGTTGGTGAAGCCTGAGACGTCACGGAACATCTTGGGCCAAAAGTAGTTCTTGAAGAGCGTAGCAAATGTCTTGTCGCGTCCAAAGTGTCCCATAAGTCCTCCTCCATGAGCCTCTTGCAAAAGTAACAAACGAGAAGACTCAGGGATACATAGCTGGTTAGCTCTCATAAGATAGTCATCTTTGGTGTAATAGCGTTCCCAAGATGTATGCGTCAAACATTTGGCATATGGAATAGCAAAAGTAGGATCATGCGCATACAAGTCTTTTATGTGCTCAAAGCCAATGACATTCAATTCAAGCTGGGTAACAAGCATGCATCTATGGGAAAGCGCATCCGCCACAACATTCTATTTGCCTTTGATATACTTGATGACATAAGGAAAAGACTCAATGAATTCACTCCACTTGGCATGACGCTTGTTCAACTTAGTTTGACCCTTAAGATATTTAAGCGTTTCATGATCCGTGTGAAGAATGAACTCATGAGAGCGTAGATAATGCTCCCAAACATGCAAGACTCGCACTAAAGCATATAGCTCTTTGTCATAGATGGGGTAGTTAAGTTGCGCTCCGGATTTTTTTCACTAAAGTAAGCTATGGGGCGCTTCTCTTGCATCAACGCACCTCCTATGCCGCAACCGCTAGCATCACAATGTATCTCAAATGGTTTATCAAAGTTTGGTAATGCAAGCAAAGGGGCATGCATAAGCAAATTCTTAAGCTTACTGAATGCGGTATCTTGAGATGGTCCCCAAAAAAATGGTGAATTTTTCTTACTCAAGGCATGTAAAGGTAAAGCGATGGTGCTAAAATCCTTCACGAATCTACAGTAGAAATCGGCTAAGCCAAGGAAACTTCGCACTAGTTGCAAGTTGGTTGGTTGTGCCCAAGTTTTAATGGAATTGATCTTAGATTCATCTACATGAACACCCTTAGAAGACACGACAAAACCCAAGAAAACAAGCTTATCAACACCAAAAAGGCATTTGTCCATATTAGCATAAAGGCGCTCTTTTCTAAGAGTTTGCAGAACGGTTCTAAGATGGGTGTGAAGGAAATATGCCCTAGAGGCAAAAATAAAGTTGTTATTTATATTTCCTTATATCATGGTAAATGTTTATTATTCATGCTAGAATTGTATTAACCGGAAACTTAGTACGTGTGTGTGAATACATAGACAAAACAAAGTGTCCCTAGTATGCCTCTACTTGACTAGCTCGTTAATCAAAGATGGTTATGTTTCCTGACCATAGACATGTGTTGTCATTTGATAAATGGGATCACATCATTAGAGAATTATGTGATGGACAAGACCCGTCCGTTAGCTTAGCATAATGATCGCTAAGTTTTATTGCTATTGCTTTCTTCATGACTTATACATATTCCTCTGACTATGAGATTATGCAACTCCTGAATACCGGAGGAACACTTGTGTGTTAACAAACGTCACAGCGTAACTATGAGATCATGCAACTCCCGAATACCGGAGGAACACCTTGTGTGTTATCAAAGCGTCTAACGTAATCGGGTGATTATAAAGATGCTTTACAGGTGTCTCCGAAGGTGTTTGTTGGGTTGGCATAGATCGAGATTAGGATTTGTCACTCCGAGTATCGGAGAGGTATCTCTGGGCCCTCTCGGTAATGCACATCACTATAAGCCTAGCAAGCAATGTGACTAATGAGTTAGTTGTAGGATGATGCATTACGGAACGAGTAAAGAGACTTGTCGGTAACGAGATTGAACTAGGTATGATGATGCCGACGATCGAATCTCGGGCAAGTAACATACCGATAACAAAGGGAATAACGTATGTTGTTATTGCAGTTTGACCGACAAGGATCTTCGTAGAATATGTTGGAACCAATATGAGCATCTAGGTTCCGCTGTTGGTTATTGACCGGAGATGTCTCGGTCATGTCTACACAGTTCTCGAACCTGTAGGGTCCGCACGCTTAACGTTCGATGACGATTTGTATTATGAGTTATGTGTTTTGGTGACCGAAGTTTGTTCAGAGTACCAGATGAGATCAGGGACATGACGAGGAGTCTCGAAATGGTTGAGAGGTAAAGATCATATATTGGAAGGTAGTATTCGGACATCGGAATGGTTTCGAGTGGTTCGGGTATTTTACCGGAGTACTGAGGGGTTACCGGAACCCCCCGGGGAATTATTGGGCCTACATGGGCCTTAGTGGAGAGAGAGGAGGGCCGCAAGGGGTGGCCGCTCCCCATGGCAGTTCGAATTGGACTAGGGAGAGGGGGCGGTGCCCTCCTTTCCCTCTCCCTCTCCATCTCCTTCCTTTTCCCCTCCATTAAGAAAGGAAAAGGGGGGGTGTGAATCCTACTAGGAGTGGAGTCCTAGTAGGACTCCCCCCGATGGCGTGCCCCCTTGAGGCCGGCCTCCTCCTCCCCTCTTTTATATACGGGGGCAGGGGGGCACCCCATAGCACGTTAATTGTTCTCTTAGCCGTGTGCGGTGCCCCCCTCCACAGTTTACTCCTCTGGTCATAGCGCCGTAGTGCTTAGGCGAAGCCCTACGCGGATCACATCACCATCACCGTCACCGCGCCGTCGTCCTGATGGAACTCTCCCTCGACCCTCTGTTGGATCAAGTGTTCGAGGGACGTCATCATGCTGAACGTGTGCTGAACTCGGAGGTGCCGTACGTTCGGTACTAAGATCGGTTGGATCGTGAAGATGTTTGACTACATCAACCATGTTAACCTAACGCTTTCGCTTTCGGTCTAGGAGGGTACATGGACACACTCTCCCCCTCTCATTGCTATCATCTCCTAGATAGATCTTGCGTGATCATATAGGATTTTTTTTGAAATTGCATGCTATGTTCCCCAACAGTGGCATCCGAGCCAGGTCTATGCGTATATGATATGCACGAGTAGAACACAAACAGTTATGGGCGATAATAGTCATACTGCTTACCACCAACTCTTATTTTGATTTGGCGGTATTGTTGGATGAAGCGGCCCGGACCAACATTACATGACCACGTTCATGAGACCGGTTCTACCGACGTGGTTTGCACGCAGGTGGCTGGCGGGTGTCTGTTTCTCCAACTTTAGTTGAATCGAATTTGACTACGGCCAGTCCTTGTTGAAGGTTAAAACAACACACTTGACTAAAAATCGTTGTGGTTTTGATGCGTAGGTAAGAATGGTTCTTGCTAGAAGCTCGTAGCAGCGACGTAAAACTTGCAACAACAAAGTAGAGGACGTCTAACTTGTTTTTGCAGGGCATGTTGTGATGTGATATGGTCAAGACATGATATGATATAGGTGATTGTATGAGATGACCATGTTTTGTAAAATTTATCAGCAACTGGCAGGAGCCTTATGGTAGTCACTTTATTGTATGAAATGCAATCGCCACGTAATTGCTTTACTTTATCACTATGCGGTAGCGATAGTTGTAAATACTAGGCGAGATGACAACACGCGATCAATCTAAAGGTACTAAGCCGGTGACGATGGAGATCATGACAGTGCTTTGGAGATGGAGATCAAAGGCACAAGATGATGATGGCCATATCATGTCACATATTTTGATTGCATGTGATGTTTATCTTTTATGCATCTTATTTTGCTTAGTACGGTGGTAGCATTATAAGATGTTCCCTCACTAAATTTCAAGGTATAAGTGGTCTCCCTGAGTATGCACCATTGCTACAGTACGTCGTGCTGAGATACCACGTGATGATTGGGTGTGATAAGCTCTACATTCACATACAACGGGTGCAAGCAAGTTTTACATGTGCAGAATTCACGGGTTAAACTTGACGATCCTAGCATATGCAGATATGGACTCGGAACACTGAGACCGAAAGGTCGAACGTGAATCATATAGTAGATATGATCAACATCGAAATGTTCACCATTGAAAACTACTCCATCTCACGTGATGATCGAACATGGTTTAGTTGATATGGATCACATGATCATTTAGATGATGATACGTCTCCAACGTATCTATAATTTTTGATTGTTCCATGCTATTATATGTTCTGTTTTGGATGTTTAATGGGCTTTATTATACACTTTTATATTATTTTTGGGACTAACCTATTAACCAGAGGCCCATCCTGAATTGTTGTTTTTTTGCCTATTTAGTGTTTTGAAGGAAAGGAATATCAAACGGAGTCCAAACGGAATAAAACCTTCGGGACCGCGGATTTTGGAACAAACGTGATCCAGAGGACTTGGAGTGGACGTCAAAAACGAACGAGGAGGCCACGAGGTAGGGAGCGCGCCTACCCCCCTGGGCGCGCCCTCCACCCTCGTGGGGCCCCTCGTAGCTCTCCTGACCGACCTCCTTCGCCTATATATACTCATATACCCTGGAAACATCAGATACGGAGCCAAAACCCTATTTCCACCACTGCAACCTTCTGTACCCGTGAGATCCCATCTTGGGGCCTTTTCCGGCGCTCCGCCGGAGGGCTTATTGATCACGGAGGGCTTATTGATCACGGAGGGCTTCTACATCAACACCATAGCCTCTCTGATGATGTGTGAGTAGTTTAACTCAGACCTTCAGGTACATAGTTATTAGCTAGATGGCTTCTTCTCTCTCTTTGGATCGCAATACAAAGTTCTCCTCGATTCTCTTGGAGATCTATTTGATGTAACTCTTCTTTTGTGGTGTGTTTGTCGAGATCCGATGAATTGTGGGTTTATGATCAAGATTATCTACGAACAATATTTGAATCTCCTCTGAATTCTTTTATGTTTGATTGGTTATCTTTGCAAGTCTCTTCAAATTATCAGTTTGGTTTGGCCTACTAGATTGATCTTTCTTGCAATGGGAGAAGTGCTTAGCTTTGGGTTCAATCTTGCGGTGCTCGATCCCAGTGACAGTAGGGGAAACGACACGTATTGTATTGTTGCCATCGAGGATAAAAAGATGGGGTTTTGTAACATCCCAAAATTCTAAATTTTGGAATGTTATAAATAAATAGATAGATTTGATTGATTGTTTGACTGATTGACTGAAAGTGAGTGAGTTTGAAACTTTCTGAAAGTTAAATGAGAGGGAATAAAAGGACTTTCCCAAACTTTCATTTTGCTTTTATGATCTTCGGGAATTCAAATTCTTTTCATCACGAAACCCTGGAGAGAAGATGACATGACTTCTTCCATTTATTTAAATGGCAAGGGGTGTTGAAAATATTTGAATTTCATTAGAGAATATTTCCAATTCTGAAACTTTATGCAACTCAATGATTTTCACGAGAGAAGATAAAATGACTTCTTCAAATTATATGAAATATGAGTTGGGAGTTTCAAAGAATTAAATTCAAAGTTCCTTTGAATTATTTTCAATTTGGAGTTATTTGAGTTTTATTCAAATTATTTTTCTCCAAAAATAAAATATATGGAAAATAGGGTAACATGATTCCCTACATCGAGAAAATTGGAGAGAAATTAATTTGAAGTCATTTTGGTATTTTTAAAATGATTTTGGTTAGATTTTATTAGAGCGAAGCACTCTTTGCTTTATTTGAATTTGTGTGGATTTTATTTGACATTAGAATAATGTTCATCTTGTAGGAAATATTTTTCTGCAAATTTTGATATATTATATGCCTATATAAAAGTATTAATTATTTTTGTTTTTATTTTAGTTCTGTGAAATTTTGTTTAAAAAACGCTTGAGCGATTGCAGTAGAAGCCCGATCGCTTCTCTCTCTCTCTCTCTCCTGGGCGGCCCGACCAACCGGCCAGCCGCAGCCTAGCCCACGTCATGCCCGTCGCCCTCGTCCCGGCGGGACTCCGCTCGAGTCCGCCGCCGTCCCGTCCCGGCCGAACACGCCTCCCGTGCCCCCTTCCCCACGCCACCTCCTCCGGCCCCCTTAAATCTAGGGCCCCGACGCCTTGACTCTCCTTTCTTCCCTCGCTCGCCGCCCCGCCGGATCTTGCCGCCGCCGCCGAACTCCACTGCCGCCGCCCGCCTCTCCGTCGACCCTCGTCAACACCACCACCGCGACCGCCGTCTCGCGCCGCCCCTCCCCGTGCTTCTCCCTGCCTTCCCAAGCCGAGCCACCCCAGTTCACGGAGCCCTTCGCCTTCTCGTCGAACGCCGCCTTCTCGTCGGAGCCGCCGCCCGATCAAACCGCCACCGCCGTTCTCCGCCAAGACCGCCCGAACGCCGTGGACCGGTAAAACCAGCGCAAAAACCCCGCGGTTTTTTAGTTAGATCGGTTTTATATTTTTTGAGCAGTTGATTTGTTTTAGGTTAAGTTGCGAACGTTCACCGGTTAGGCACACTCGGCGAACGATTTTCGTTCATTAACGTTCTGTAACGATCGTTCACTGTCTAGCTTCTTCCTTTTTCTGTTTATTTACGTCAGGGACCCATCCGTGAATATTTGTTTTATAGAATAGTCCCTGATTTTCAAACCCTCATAACTTTTTACTCGTTTATCCAAATTCAACGAAACCAACGCCCACATCTTCGTTATGATCCCCTCTATCCAGTAATCCAACTCAAACTTGTTTTTGAAAGTTTTAAAATTTGAATTCAAACAGATTTGTATTCAAACTTCGTTTGATCATAACTTGAGTTTTATAACTCCGTTTGAGTTGATTCTTTTTGCAAACCAAGCTCTTGACCTAAACTTTCTGATAAGGCCAAATTCACATAATTTTGGTACTGTTAGAAATTGTTTTATGTTGCAAGAGTTATTTGATTGGTTTTGATGTTTTCCTAATTGTTTCTTCATTCTTTACGATGTTTTGAGTGATTGCTTATGTGTGGCTCTTGTCGATTGCTTACGATAGATTGGCCAGGAGTGTGACGAGTAGATCTATCAAGAGTTTTGAGTGTGAATCATCTTCATCAACTTTGCGAAAGTAACACTTTGATCATACTTTCTCATACCCAGTTTTATGCATTAGATCAATCCTCGAACACTTGCATGATTAGGATCTAAATAAATTGTGGGATGGGAAGTAGATTGAGGTAGTACCTATTACCTGCTTTTACTTATGAAACCTTGGGAGTTACTTCTATGTTTGCTTATTATGCTATGCTATGCTAGTAGGCGTGGATTGGGTGAGTGTATTCCATGACGGATGTGAGATTGTTAAATTAATGGTTTATTTAAGGTGGCAACTTAAACACACATCCGGTAGATTGAGGCACCTGGTTTACATCGGGGACTTGCCTGTTTTTCTTCGGACCGCCACCCGGGCTCAAAGGGATCATAAAATTATTCATGCTAGTAACTTCGTATGCGTACCACAAGCCATTATGGGCTCTGCATAGTTGATTAAGTCGTGTGACCTCTTACGGTGGTAGACTAGCTGATGTAGGGGTTGTAGGTGGTACGGTCTACCCATCGTAAGGTGCAAACGATTACGAAGACTATGTCTCGGTCATCCGCCTCTCAAACACCATGTAGTCACGAGAAACCAAGCGGAGGCGATCGAGTCTTGTGGGGAAAAGTGCGCAAACCTCTGCAGAGTGTATAAACTAATCATGGTTAGCCGTGTCCCCGGTTATGGACAATCTTGAGTATCTAGTTCTTGGATTATCCTGTTGATCTCATCATGTTACTTTAATTAACTTTGTTGGGTTTTAATGAGTACTTTTAATTGGGATTGAGGATGCTGTCAACCATTCTCAATGTTTAACAACCACCCTGATAGTTAAATAAAATTTATTCCTTTGCAGTAGGGAAAAATTTGCTTTTCGCAAAACCTTATAACCATAGAGCTTTTCCACCAGCCATATATGCATGTAGTATAGGCTTATTCTTTCATTACTCTCTATGTGTTACATTGCGGCATATTCCATGTCTTGACCCGTTTCGGCTGCAACTTTTCATGTTGCGAGACTTTTTGAACGACGAGTAAGTGATACGTTAGGGTTACGATTTCCTATACTCAACTTTGCCGTTGGTGTTGATGGGAATCCACAACCTTGTTGCTTCCGCTATATTTGGATTGAGGTAATGGTATTTACGTTACTTTATACATGTGATTTACCTCTGTGATAAATCCTTCGAGTACTGTATGTGTCAGCATACCAATCCAGGGATGACACTAAGCACAGAGACTTGATCCATTCGTGTCGGGTCGCTACAAGATGGTATCAGAGCACATGTTGACTGTAGGACGTGACCCTAGAAACTGACAAGCCAATAGGAAAGATTTTCTCTACAACTTCATTTTCAAAAAGATCTTTTACCTCTCTTCTCTTCTGAGCTTATTCAAATATTCCCTTTTAGTGAGACCACACCCCTTTTCCCTTTTGACCACTCGAAGATTCAACCGATGAGACCATTCCAAGGAGATAAGATAATCGGACAACTAAGACCATTTGGAATGAAGAGGATTTTACCGTGTAAATGGAAACTACAACTTTGAAGACTCCGAAGACTAGGAGAATTTGAAGGCTTTGAAGAATTTCTGGAGTTGTATGACCTAGGAAGGCACCCCTTATGGAAATTGACAGACTATGGAAGCTGTCAATACCCGAGATCAAGGTGTATCGGAGAAAGATCGGAATATGGAGCCTTAGAACTCAAAGTTTTGTCAGGAAAACCCTAAGGCAGGAGATATCAACTATGGAGAGATAGCTCATGGAAATGAAAAGAGCAGAAACATGGTTATCCATGATGTTATCGCCCGCTTATGCTATTGTCACCGTGCTGAGTTAAGCATGCATATGCATGAAAGGATTGGATGGTAGAAGGCTGATGGAGCACCTATCAGCAAGATGAAGTTTTAACCTTAGCCGGTGTATCACCAGGATCCGGAGTATTACATCAAGAAGTTTAAGATGGATCTGCAGGAAGCCGTATTTGACAAAGAGGCAATTCATGAAGAATTCAGAACACAAACCGAAAGTAGACAAGTCAAGGAGCAAAACATCGAGATCTGGGAGATTCGTCGAGGCCCGAAGGACAGTAGGACAATGGTTCATGTCAAGAATGTTGAAAACCAGATGTTTGGAACGCAACTCCAGAATATTAAAGGACGTCATGAGAGACTTTGCGACAATAGAGATGATTTGGCAAAAGAACTTGAGAAGGACAAGCATGATCAGCAGGAGCCATTGGAGATCTGAACAAGACTTGAAGAGTTTGATGTCTTTGAAGATTTATTGACCATTAGAAGACCAAAACCCCGTTGTACTTACGTAAGATGCGATGATTGTGAGCTGTCATTTGTTTGATGTTTTTCCGACAGCCACAATAAAATTTGTCTTTTCAAAACTTTTGTTTGTATTGTGTGCATCCCTCTCGATCTCTCTTATCCCAACCCAAACCCATGGACCCAATAGAGAATGAATGGAGATGAGCTTGTATTTTTCTGGACCGATGAGTCAATTGGAGATAGACCGATGGATTCAGAACATGGAGGATCATATGGAGAACAACCCTATAGTCGGAAAGGATATGGCCCAAAGATGCTCTTCCGTTCTTTGAAAGAGGTGCTGCTATCTGGTGGAGGATGCACCAAACCATCAATGTGGCCAGGAGTAACCACTTGGGAGGAATTTAAGTTGACCTTGCCAAAGTCTCGGTTTGTGCCCCAGAAATTGGAGCCTTATGGAAAGGATGTGAAGAAACCTTGTGCATACAAGCCTTGTGGAGAAATAGGATATAACCATAAATAAAACAAGGATGAATACCCTCATAATCGGAGGATTATCAAAGGAGTTAGCCGAGGATTTTCGTGGAACTTCTATTGGAGATTGTTCCCAAAGTTTTTGTTGCAGCAATGTAAGTTCAGTCTACATTTCTGGGAAAGATTCGTGAAGCTCAGAAGGATGACAAAGAGATTGCTGAGGTAAAAGAAAAAGATGAGCAAAAGGAAAGGCCAAAGGTTTTCGTAAGGATGAACACGACACCTTATGGTTGAGGATAGTGTATATATGTGCCAATAATGCAAAGATCGTGAAGTTAATACTTGGAGGCTCATGACTCACCATACTCGATTCGCCCTGGAAACACCAAGATGTATTTGGATTTTGAAGAAGCGTTTCTGGTGGACTGGTATGAAGAAGGATATTGCGGAGTATGTAGTCGTAGGTGATGTATGCCAGAGACTAAAGGCAGAGCATCAGAAGCCAGTCGGATTACTACATCCTATGCCGATACCCGAATGGAAGTGGGATAAGCTTGGCATGGATTTCATTACCGGATTTCCCAGAACCCGATTGGGATATGATTCTATCTGGGTAGTAGTTGATTCGCTTGACCAAAGTGGCTCACTTTATCCCAAAGAAAACCACCTATACAAGTGCGAAGTTGGCCAAGATATATTTTACCGAGGATCGTATATGCATGGATTTCCGAGGACCATCGTATCAGATAGAGGAACACAGTTTACCTCAAAGTTTTGGAATCAGCTGCACCAGACTTTGGGTAATAGGCTAGAGTTTAGTACAGCCTTTCATCCGCAGACAAATGGATAAATCGAGAGAGTCAATCAGATTCTGGAAGACATGTTGAGAGCGTGTGCGCTAGATTATGGATCTAGTAGGGATGATAATCTACCTTACGCGGAGTTCTCATACAACAACAGTTACCAAGCTAGTTTGAAGATGGCCCCTTGTGAAGCGTTGTATGGGAGAAGGAGCCAGACACCATTGATGTGGGATGAAGTTGGAGACCGTCAGTTGTTTGGACCAAATGTGATCAAAGAGTCAGAAGAGAATGTTAAGTTGATTCGAGATAGACTGAAGGTAGCTCGATCCAGTGCGTAATAGTTATGCATACTCAAAAACGCAAGGAGGTAGTCTATGAAATTGGAGACAGAGCATGTCTTCGGTGTCCCCTCTGTGAGGAGTTAAACGATTTGGAGTTAAGGGAAAGTTAGCCCCGAGAATTGTAGGACCATACTGAGTTTTGGAGCGTATGGGAGAAGTTACCAACAAGTTGGAGTCACCCAAGGACTGTCAGAGTTCATGATGTGTATCACGTTTCCCGCTTGAAGAAGTGCCATGCGAGAGATGGCCAATATTCCCTGTAAGGACGCTTGACCTGGATAGGATAAGGATGTTCCACGAAGTGAGTATGGACTTCATAAGTATAAGTTTTTATCACGGAAGGTGGGATATCCCACGAGGATGAAGAGATGAATTACTATTGGATATAAAGGAGGTGTGATGTTGGAAATATGGATTAATGGAAATTCCATGATGAGTCTGAGTAATCATGTCCTAGTTTGGTGCAAATAGAAGGAAGGAAGACACTACAATTGGATGGATTTTAAGTATACTAGGAAGTTGGAACTTGGAATAATGATCAGTTGCCCCGAGGATGTATTCAAGGACTACAAGTGATGAGATGGGCCATAACCCACAGGCCCCAGGACCTGCCGAGAAGCAAGCACACTCTTGCTGAAGGAAAAACCCTGGAAGAAGTTACGATTGTATCAACCGACGATTCTATAGGAGTTTACGCAAAACCTGAGAGTTGTGAAGGACCGATAGATGTTTGTTTGGCTTGAAGAATCAATGGATTTATCCGAACTTGGTTCGTCGACAAGAGAAAATTCTGCAATGCTCGTGAGGATGACCGAGTGTTAGAATGCGAGATTCGCTAAACCATGTACAAGGTAATGATTTGGGTGCGGGATGGATTGATCACCATACCGACTTACTCTTATTATTCGCTTTGCTATATGGGATGGTAAATCTGAGTGACCTACCTATAGTAGAGTGACGACGATATTAAACCTTGTTGAACCTTAGAATGATATAAACATTTTTCCTTGTACAAGGCGCTTGTTGCCAATCGTAGGATATATACGGTGAGGTTCAACCTGCACCCATTTCTGCGAGACAAACCATAAATTGATGACCACCATGAGATATCGATAGTTGTTTAGAATTGGCGCCAGACCCGTCAGCTATGAAGACCCAGTTTCGGGATAACCGTACCAAGAAAAAGGACAAAAGAATTGAGGAAAATGTTATGCCACTACCGGAAGAGCCCAGAGAAGGAATTATCCTTACAATCTGAGAGGACCGACCTTTGTCGATAATAAGGATGGAGTATATGAGTTTTGATGGAACTGTAACCATGCTTCTAAGGGTGGTAGCATCCTAGACCCCGGAGATGATCGATGGATTTTGAGAAGACCCCAAACCCTAACCTATTTCTTTCTAGCCTCTCCGAATCTCGAGGACGAGATTCATTTTAAGGGTGGTAGTTTGTAACATCCCAAAATTCTAAATTTTGGAATGTTATAAATAAATAGATAGATTTGATTGATTGTTTGGTGATTGGTGAAAGTGAGTGAGTTTGAAACTTTCTGAAAGTTAAATGAGAGGGAATAAAAGGACTTTCCCAAACTTCCATTTTGCTTTTATGATCTTCGGGAATTCAAATTCTTTTCATCACGAAACCCTGGAGAGAAGATGACATGACTTCTTCCATTTATTTAGATGACAAGGGGTGTTGAAAATATTTGAATTTCATTAGAGAATATTTCCAATTCTGAAACTTTATGCAACTCAATGATTTTCATGAGAGAAGATAAAATGACTTCTTCAAATTATATGAAATATGAGTTGGGAGTTTCAAAGAATTAAATTCAAAGTTCCTTTGAATTATTTTCAATTTGGAGTTATTTGAGTTTTATTCAAATTATTTTTCTCCAAAAATAAAATATATGGAAAATAGGGTAACATGATTCCCTACATCAGAAAATTGGAGAGAAATTAATTTGAAGTCATTTTGGTATTTTTAAAATGATTTTGGTTAGATTTTATTAGAGCGTAAGCACTCTTTGCTTTATTTGAATTTGTGTGGATTTTATTTGACATTAGAATAATGTTCATCTTGTAGGAAATATTTTTCTGCAAATTTTGATATATTATATGCCTATATAAAAGTTTTAATTTTTGTTTTTATTTTAGTTCTGTGAAATTTTGTTTAAAAACGCTTGAGCAGTGCCGGTAGAAGCCCAAGATCGCTCTCTCTCTCTCTCCTCTGGGCGGCCCGACCAACCCGGCCAGGCCTTGAGCCCAGCCCGTCAGCGTCGTCACCCTCGTCCCGGCGGGACTCCGCTCGAGAGTCCGCCCGCCCGCCCGCCGTCTGAGTCCCGGCACGCCTCCCGTGCCCCTTCCCCACGCCTCCTCCGGCCCCCTTAAATACCGGGCCCCGACGCCCCGACTCTCCTCTCGTCCCTCGCTCGCCGCCCCGCCGGATCTTGCCGCCGCCGCCCGCCTCTCCGTCGACCCTCGTCGACACCACCACCGCGTCGCCGTCTGCCTCGCCGCCTCCCCTGCTTCTCCTGCCTTCCCGACGCCGAGCCACCGCCTGAAGTTCGGCCGCCGCCTTCTCGCCGGAGCCGCCGCCCCCGATCCAAACCGCCACCGCCGGTTCTCCGCCGAAGACCGCCGAACCGCCGTGGACCGGTAAAACCCGCGCAAAAAAAAAAACCCGCCCGGTTTTTTTTCAGTTAGATCGGTTTTATAGTTTTTGAGCAGTTGATTTTTTTTAGGTTAAGTTGCGAACGTTCACCGGTTAGGCACACTCAATGACGATTTTCGTTCATTAACGTTCAGAACGAGCGTTCGCTGTCTAGCTTTTTCCTTTTTACATTTATTTACGTCGTGACCCATCCGTGAATATTTGTTTTTCTGAGAATAGTCCTCGATTTTCAAACCCTCATAACTTTTTACTCGTTTATCCAAATTCAACGAAACCAACGCCCACATCTTCGTTATGATCCCTCTATCCAGTAATCCAACTCAAACTTGTTTTGAAAGTTTTAAAATTTGAATTCAAACAGATTTGTATTCAAACTTCGTTTGATCATAACTTGAGTTTTATAACTCCGGTTGAGTTGATTCTTTTTGCAAATCGAAGCTCTTGACCTAAACTTTCTGATAAGGCCAAATTCACATAATTTTGGTACTGTTAGAAATTGTTTTAGGTTGCAAGAGTTATTTGATTGGTTTTGATGTTTTCCTAATTGTTTCTTCATTCTTTCCGATGTTTTGAGTGATTGCTTATGTGGCTACTGTCGATTGCTTACGATAGATTGACGGAGTGTGACGAGTAGATCTATCAAGAGTTTTGAGTGTGAATCATCTTCATCAACTTTGCGAGCAAGTAACACTTTGATCATACTTTCTCATACCCGCTTTTATGCATTAGATCAATCCTCGAACACTTGCATGATTAGGATCTAAATAAATTGTGGGATGGGAAGTAGATTGAGGTAGTACCTATTACCTGTTTTACTTATGAAACCTTGGGAGTTACTTCTACGTTTGCTTATTATGCTATGCTATGCTAGTAGACGTGGATTGGGTGAGTGTATTCCATGACGGATGTGAGATTGTTAAATTAATGGTTTATTTAAGGTGGCAACTTAAACACACATCCTGGGTGGATTGAGGCACCTGGTTTCTATCAGACTTGCCTGCTTTTTCTTCGGACCGCCACCCAGGCTCAAAGGGATCATAAAATTATTCATGCTAGTAACTTCCGGTGCAGTACCACAAGCCATTATGGGCTCGCATAGTTGATTAAGTCGTGTGAACTCTTACGGTGGTAGACTAGCCGATGTAGGGGTTGTAGGTGGTACGGTCTACCCATCGTAAGGTGCAAACGCTTCGAAGACTATGTCTCGGTCATCCGTCTCTCAAACACCATGTAGTGCGAGAAACCAAACGGAGGCGATCGAGTCTTGTGGGGAAAAGTGCGCAAACCTCTGCAGAGTGTATAAACTAATCATGGTTAGTCGTGTCCCCGGTTATGGACAATCTTGAGTATCTAGTTCTTGGATTATCCTGTTGATCTCATCATGTTACTTTAATTAACTTTGTTGGGTTTTAATGAGTACTTTTAATTGGGATTGAGGATGTCATCAACCATTCTCAATGTTTAACAACCACCCGATAGTTAAATAAAATTTATTCCTTTGCATAGAGGGAAAATTGGCTTTTCGCAAAACCTTATAACCATAGAGCTTTTCCACCAGCCATATATGCATGTAGTATAGGCTTATTCTTTCATTACTCTCTATGTGTTACATTGCCAAGATATTCCATGTCTTTGACCCGTTTCGGGCTGCAACTTTTCATGTTGCGCACTTTTTAACGACAGTAAGTGATACGTTAGGGTTATGATTTCCTATACTCAACTTTGCCGTTGGTGTTGATGGGAATCCACAACCTTGTTGCTTCCGCTATATTTGGATTGAGGTAATGGTATTTACGTTACTTTATACATGTGATTTACCTCTGTTATAAATCCTTCAAGTATTGTGTGTGTCAGCATACCGATCCAGGGATGACACTAAGCACAGAGACTTGATCCATTCGGGTCGGGTCGCTACAGGTTTATATCATATTGCATGAGTTTATCCCTCTACATCATGTCATCTTGCTTAAAGCGTTACTCTGTTCTTATGAACTTAATAATCTAGATGCATGCTGGATAGCGGTCAATGTGTGGAGTAATAGTAGTAGATGCAGGCAGGAGTCGGTCTACTTGTCACGGACGTGATGCCTATATACATGATCATACCTAGATATTCTCATAACTATGCTCAATTCTATCAATTGCTCGACAGTAATTTGTTCATCCACCGTAATACTTATGCTATCTTGAGAGAAGCCACTAGTAAAACCTATGGCCCCCGGGTCTATTTTCCATCATATTAATCTCCCGTGAACAAGCTATTTCTGGCGCCGTTTATTTTTCTTTCTTTACTCTTAGTCTTTACCATAAAAATACGAAAAAATTTATCTTATCATCTCTATTAGATCTCACTCTCGTAAGTGACCGTGAAGGGATTGACAACCCCTTTATCGTGTTGGTTGCGAGGTTCTTATTTGTTTGTGTAGGTGCGTGGGACTAGAGCGTGGTCTCCTACTGGATTGATACCTTGGTTCTCAAAAACTAAGGGAAATACTTACGCTACTTCACTGCATCACCCTTTCCTCTTCAAGGGAAAACCAACGCAGTGCTCAAGAGGTAGCAGATGACTATAGGGATGTCAATCTAAGTGGGAGTTCTTAAATGATATTATTAATTGAACTTTAATTTATCATGAACTTAGTCCTGATAGTTTTTGCATATCTATGTTGTTGTAGATCAATGGCCCGTGCTACCGTTCCCTTGAATTTTAATGTGTTCCTAGAGAAAGCTAAGTTGAAAGATGATGGTAGCTACTACACGGACTGGGTCCGTAACTTGAGGATTCTCCTCATTGCTACACAAAAGAATTACGTCCTGGAAGCACCGCTAGGTGCAAGGCCCGCTATAGGAGCAACTCCGAACGTTATGAACATCTGGCAGACTAAAACTGATGACTACTCGATAGTTCAGTGTGCCATGCTTTACGGCTTAGAATCGGGACTTCAAAGAAGTTTTGAACGTCATGGAGCATATGAGATGTTCCAGGAGTTGAAGTTAATATTTCAAGAAAATGCCTGAGTTGAGAGATATGAAGTCTCCAATAAGTTCTATAGTTGCAAGATGGAGGAGAATAGTTACGCTGGTGAACACATACTCAGAATGTCTGGGTACCATAACCACTTGACTCAGCTGGGAGTTAATCTTCCTGATGATAGTGTCATTGACAGAGTTCTTCAATCACTGTCACCAAGCTATAAAGGCTTCATGATGAACTATAACATTCAAGGGATGGAAACGACAATTCCCGAGCTCTTCGCGATGCTAAAGGCTGCGGAGGTAGAAATCAAGAAGGAGCATCAAGTGTTGATGGTTAACAAGACCACTAGTTTCAAGAAAAATGGTAAAGGGAAGAAGGGGAACTTCAAGAAGAATAGCAAGCAAGCTGCTGCTCCCGGGAAGAAGCCCAAGTCTGGACCTAAGCCTGAAACTGAGTGCTTCTACTGCAAAGGGACTGGTCACTGTAAGCGGAATTGCCCCAAGTATTTGGCGGATAAGAAGGATGGCAAAGTGAAAGGTATATTTGATATACATGTTATCGATGTGTACCTTACTAATGCTCGTAGTATCGCATGGGTATTTGATACTGGTTCTGTTGCTCATATTTGCAACTCGAAACAGGGGCTACGAATTAAACAAAGATTGGCTAAGGATGAGGTGTCGATGCGCGTCGGAAATGGTTCCAAGGTCGATGTGATCGCCGTCGGCATGCTACCTCTACATCTACCTTCGGGATTAGTTTTAGACCTGAATAATTGTTATTTGGTGCCAGCGTTGAACATGAACATTATATCTGGATCTTGTTTGATGCGAGATGGTTATTCATTTAAATCAGAGAATAATGGTTGTTCTATTTATATGAGTAATATCTTTTATGGTCATGCACCCTTATTGAGTGGTCTATTTTTGTTGAATCTCGATCGTAGTGATACACATATTCATAATATTGAAGCCAAAGATGCAAAGTTAATAACGATAGTGCAACTTATTTGTGGCACAGCCGTTTAGGTCATATTGGTGTAAAGCGCATGAAGAAACTCCATGCTGATGGGATTTTGGAATCACTTGATTATGAATCACTTGATGCTTGTGAACCATGCCTCATGGGCAAGATGACTAAGACTCCGTTCTCCGGAACAAGGGAGCGAGCACGTGAATTATTGGAAATAATACATACTGATGTATGCGGTCCTATGAGTGTTGAGGCTCGTGGCGGGTATCGTTATTTTCTGACCTTCACAGATGATTTGAGCAAATATGGGTATATCTACTTAATGAAGCATAAGTCCGAAACATTTGAAAAGTTCAAAGAATTTCAGAGTGAAGTGGAAAATCATCGTAACAAGAAAATAAAGTTTCTATGATCTGATCGTGGAGGTGAATATTTGATTTATGAGTTTGGTCTTCATTTGAAACAATGTGGAATAGTTTCGCAACTCACGCCACCTGGAACACCACAGCATAATGGCCGATCGTTGTAACCGTACTTTATTAGATATGGTGCGATCTATGATGTCTCTTACCGATTTACCACTACCATTTTGGGGTTATGCTTTAGAGACGGTTGCATTCATGTTAAATAGGGCACCATCTAATTCCGTTGAGATGACACCATATGAACTGTGGTTTGGCAAGAAACCTAAGCTGTCGTTTCTTAAAGTTTGGGGTTGCGATGCTTATGTGAAAAAACTTCAACCTGATAAGCTTGAACCCGAATCGTAGAAGTGCATCTTCATAGGATACCCAAAAGAAACTGTTGGGTACACCTTCTATCACAGATCCGAAGGCAAGACATTTGTTGCTAAGAATGGATCCTTTCTAGAGAAGGAGTTTCTCTCGAAAGAAGTGAGTGGGAGGAAAGCAGAACTTGATGAGGTAGTTGTACCTTCTCCCGAATTGGAAAGTAGTTCATCACAGAAATCAGTTCCAGTGATGCCTACACCAATTAGTGAGAAAGTTAATGATGATGATCATGAAACTTCAGATCAAGTTACTACCGAACCTCGTAGGTCAACCAGAGTATGTTCCGCACCAGAGTGGTACGGTAATCCTGTTCCAGAAGTCATGTTACTAGACCATGACAAACCAACGAACTATGAGGAAGCTATGATGAGCCCAGATTCCATGAAATGGCTTGAGGCCATGAAATCTGAGATGGGATCCATGTATGAGAACAAAGTGTGGACTTTGGTTGACTTGCCTGATGATCGGCTAGCCATAGAGAATAAATGGATCTTCAAGAAGAAGACCCGACGACGATAATGTTATCGTTTACAAAGCTCGACTTGTTGCAAAAGGTTTTTGACAAGTTCAAGGAGTTGACTATGATGAGACCTTCTCACCCATAGCGATGCTTAAGTCTGTCCGAATCATGTTAGCAATTGCCGCATTTTATGATTATGAAATTTGGCAAATGGATGTCAAAACCGCATTCCTTAATGGATTTCTTAAGGAAGAGTTGTATATGATGCAACCAGAAGGTTTTGTCGATCCTAAAGGTGCTAACAAAGTGTGCAAGCTCCAGCGATCCATTTATGGACTGGTGCAAGCCTCTCGGAGTTGGAACATATGCTTTGATAGTGTGATCAAAGCATATGGTTTTATACAGACTTTTGGATAAGCCTGTATTTACAAGAAGTGAGTAGGAGCTCTGTAGCATTTCTAATATTATATGTGGATGCCATATTGTTGATTGGAAATAATACAAAATTTCTGGATAGAATAAAAGGATACTTGAATAAGATTTTTTTCAATGAAAGACCTCGGCGAAGCTGCTTATATATTGGGTATCAAGATCTATAGAGATAGATCAAGACGCTTAATTGGACTTTCACAAAGCACATACCTTGATAAAGTTTTGAAGAAGTTCAAAATAGATCAGTCAAAGAAAGGGTTCTTGCCTGTGTTACAAGGTGTGAAGTTGAGTTAGACTCAATGCCCGACCACTGCAGAAGATAGAGAGAAAATGAAAGTCATTCCCTATGCCTCAGCCATAGGTTCTATCATGTATGCAATATTGTGTACCAGACTTGATGTGTGCCTTGCTATAAATTTTGCAGGGAGGTACCAAAGTAATCCAGGAGTGGATAACCGGACAGCGGTCAAGAACATCCTGAAATACCTGAAAAGGACTAAGGATATGTTTGTCGTTTATGGAGGTGATGAAGAGCTTGTCGTAAATGGTTACGTTGATGAAAGCTTTGACACTGATCCAGATGACTCTAAGTCGCAAACCGGATACGTATTTATATTGAATGGTGGAGCTGTAAGTTGGTGCAGTTCCAACCAGAGCGTCGTGGCGGGATCTACGTGTGAACAGGAGTACATAGCTGCTTCGGAAGCAACAAATGAAGGAATCTGGACGAAGGAGTTCATATCGATCTAGGTGTAATACCTAATGCATCAGGTCCAATGAAAATCTTTTGTGACAATACTGGAGCAATTGCCTTGGCGAAGGAATCCAGATTTCACAAGAGAACCAAACACATCAAGAGACGCTTCTATTCCATCCACGATCAAGTCAAGGAGGGAGAAATAGAGATTTGCAAAATACATATGGATCTGAATGTTGCAGACCCGTTGACTAAGCCTCTTCCACGAGCAAAACATGATCAGCACCAAGACTCTATGGGTGTTAGAATCATTACTATGTAATCTAGATTATTGACACTAGTGCAAGTGGGTGATTGAAGGAAATATGCCCTAGAGGCAATAATAAATTTATTATTTATATTTCCTTATATCATGGTAAATATTTATTATTCATGCTAGAGTTGTATTAACCAGAAACTTAGTACATGTGTGAATACATAGACAAAACAGAGTGTCCCTAGTATGCCTCCACTTGACTAGCTCATTAATCAAAGATGGTTATGTTTCATGACCATAGACATGTGTTGTCATTTGATAAATGGGATCACATCATTAGAGAATGATGTGATGGACAAGACCCATCCGTTAGCTTAGCATAATGATCGGTAAGTTTTATTGCTATTGCTTTCTTCATGACTTATACATATTCCTCTGACTATGAGATTATGCAACTCCCGAATACCGGAGGAACACCTTGTGTGCTATCAAACGTCACAACGTAATCGGGTGATTATAAAGATGCTCTCTGAGGTGTCTCCGAAGGTGTTTGTTCGGTTGGCATAGATCAAGATTAGGATTTGTCACTCCGAGTATCGGAGAGGTATCTCTGGGCCCTCTCGGTAATGCACATCACTATAATCCTTGCAAGCAATGTTACTAATGAGTTAGTTGTGGGATGATGCATTACGGAACGAATAAATAGACTTGCCGGTAATGAGATTGAACTAGGTATGATGATACCGACGATCAAATCTCAGGCAAGTAACATACCGATGACAAAGGGAATAACGTATGTTGTTATTGCGGTCTGAACGATAAAGATCTTCTTAGAATATGTAGGAACCAATATGAGCATCCAGGTTTCGCTGTTGGTTATTGACCGGAGATGTGTCTCGGTCATGTCTACATAGTTCTCGAACCCGTAGGGTCCGCACGCTTAACGTTCGATGACGATTTGTATTATGAGTTATGTGTTTTGGTGACCGAAGTTTGTTCGGAGTCCCGGATGAGATCACGGACATGACGAGGAGTCTCGAAATGGTCGAGAGGTAAAGATTCATATATTGGAAGGTAGTATTCAGACATCGGAATGGTTTCGAGTGGTTCGGGTATTTTATCGGAGTAACGAGGGGTTACCGAAACCCCCGGGGAAGTATTGGGCCTACATGGGCCTTAGTGGAGAGAGAGGAGGGCCGCAAGGGGTGGCCGCGCACCCCCCCATGGCAGTCCAAATTGGACTAGGGGGAGTGGGTGGCGCCCTGCTCTCCCTCTCCTTCCTTTTCCCCTCCGGTAAGAAAGGAAAAGGGGGGGGGGCAACTCCTACTAGGAGTGGAGTCCTAGTAGGACTCCCCCCCCCCCCATGGCGTGCCCCCTTTTGGCCGGCCTCCTCCTCCCCTCCTTTATATACGGGGGCAGGGGGCACCCCATAGCACATCAATTGTTCTCTTAGCCGTGTGCAGTGCCCCCCTCCACAGTTTACTCCTCCGGTCATAGTGTCGTAGTGCTTAGGCGAAGCCCTGCACGGATCACATCACCATCACCGTCACCACGCCGTCATGCTGACGGAACTCTCCCTCGACCCTCTGCTGGATCAAGAGTTTGAGGGACATCATCGAGCTGAACGTGTGCTGAACTCGGAGGTGCCGCATGTTCGGTACTAATATCGGTTAGATCGCGAAGACGTTCGACTACATCAACCGCGTTAACCTAACGCTTTCACTTTCGGTCTACGAGGGTACATGGACACACTCTTCCCCTCTCGTTGTTATGCATCTCCTAGATAGATCTTGCGTGATCGTAGGAATTTTTTTGAAATTGCATGCTACGTTCCCCAACAGGGTGACATGATCTTTGAGAGATTTGCTAAACACAAGAATATCGTCAAAGTAGACCACAACAAATACGCCAATGTAGGGGCGGAGAACAAAATGCATTACACGCATAAAGGTGCCGGGTGCTTTGGATAAACCCGTAGGCATGACCAAGCATTCATACACGCCAAATTTGGTTTTAAAAACGGTTTTCCATTCATCGCCCTCTTGGATGCGAATTTGGTAATAGCCACTCTTTAAGATCAATCTTAGAGAAAATGGTGGCTCCGCTAAGCTCATCTAGCATATCATCAAGGCGTGGAATGGGGTAGTGATAACGAATGGTGATAGCATTGATAGGACGACAATCAGAACACATGCGACATGTACCATCTTTCTTGGGGACAAGGATTACCGGTGTGGCACATGGGCTCAAGCTTTCTCGTACATGGCCGTTCTCGATTAGTTGTTGTACCTGCCATTGGATCTCCTTGGTTTCCTCGGGGTTGACGCGGTAAGGTGCCTTGTTAGGAAGAGGTGCTCTAGGGATGAGGTCGATGTGGTGTTCGATGCCTCGAAGAGGAGGTAGACCCGGAGGTAGCTCATCGGGGAATACATCTTAGAATTCCTGCAATAGAGAAGACAACACTAAAGGTAGATTGTGAGAGGTGTTAGTCCTTGCCACTTCATCCTTGCACAAAAGGACATAATGCATAACACTCGATGGGTTCTCACACACTTCTCTCATCTCACTTTTGGTAGCAAATAGCACTAAGTTTTTCTTGTCGCTCATGGTGGAGACATTCAATTTGGTGTTGTGGCTCTCACTCCCTTTTGGGTGGCTCACTTTATCACTACTAGTTGACCCGTTGCGCCAAATGGCACAGAGACCTGCTAAAGCCACATTGTCGATGAAAATAGTTTCATTTTGCATGGACATATTCGATATTGGTAGTAGAAAGCCCTTGTATCAAATCATGCCATATATTGACAATGTGTTTATCACGCTGAAAAATCTGAATTTGAAAAAAAAACATATTTGTATAACATGTATCGACCAGTTAAGGAGTCATTTTTTAGTTGAAATATGGTTATCACGCTGTGAAATCTGTGTTTGAAGAAAAACATATTTGTATAAGATGTATAGACCAGTTAAGGATGTATTTTTTTAGCGGTGTTTGTACCAAACTTTTATTTTCCATGTGCACGAAGAAAAAATCTCTCTGCGTTGTGCATATATGGAGGCATAGGTATTTGAAAGGCCCATATGCTACCTAGCCCAGTCCATGAACAATCCTATGTGTGGCCCGTCCGAAGTAGAATATGAAGCGGCAGGGACTGCATCCATTGTGCATGTTTATCACAACTGGAGAGATTTATCAATTCCTAATATTTCAGATTTCTTTGCATGCATGATTTTTTTATTGAAGGATAGTACCGATGTTGTCTTGGGCTCGCAGCCCTCCGGGTGGCATCAGTTGCCAAACATAGGAGAGATTTGTAGGAATCGAAACACCGAGGATTGACCAAATCTCAACAGCGAAATTGTGGTCGTTTTCATGTATACGTGGTGTGGCAGGTCATAGATTGCCGAAGCGGACTAAAATTCAGGAGAACAGATGAGAACATAAATGATGTAAAGTTAGGTGTGAGTTTAAAATGGGCATAAGTAGTATTTCAGTAGAACTGTATCGGGGTGCACAGAGGCTCAGTAATTGCAATACTAACTTACTCAAAGAAGAGCTGCACAATTTACTCAAGTAAGAGCTGCTCAATTTTGTTGTCAGAACAGACTGTAAAAGGATGGTTGGAATTATATGTTGATGCGTACACACCTTCACAACTATAACTCTGTAACGATGCACAGAGGAGCAGCAGCTGTAATATTAAGTTACTCAAGGAAGAATTGGTTAATTCTGTCATCAGAATAAACTGTAATAGGATGGTGCACATTCTGTAAACCTTGAATGGGGTGCATAGTACCTTCTAGCGCCTATTAACATCAAGATGTAATAAGGCGAGAGAAAAATGATTGTAACTATCTTTTCCTTGTTCAAACATTTGAGAAAGCTTGAGAATCCGCCCTGCTGCCTTTTACTCCAATGTTTTCTTTTCCTTCTTTTACAATAGAAAAGCCTACTTCCTGCCAATATGCTGCTAGGATATGCTGCTAGGGACTGCTTGGATTTCTTACCAATATGCATATTGAGAAAGTCAAGACACTTCGGGTATTAATTCAAACACTCTTAAGATAAAAATGAAGTATAATGTATCTTTGAAAATATATACTTGAGCATGCATATTTTGTTATCTTATTCGGGTAGCATAGAGCCAAATGGAGTAAGGTCCAAATTCAAACATGGAGTGTTTTGAAATAATTTGTGTTCCTTCAATAAAATTAAGTTTTAGAAAGCATTTATGGTAAGAATAACCTAAAAATGTGTCATTCGGACACCATTTTCAACTATTTATGCATATGATCGTTACATAGACAAATAAAAGTGGTCACTGCCATAGTTAAAATACACCTACCATAAAAAATCATGTTTCATGCCTTACTATCTAAATGCATTCTCTGTGATGATAACACTACTCCCTCTGTATCAAAATATAAGATGCTTTCTGGCCGGAAAGCATCTTATATTTTGATAGAGGGAGTACAAAAATTGAAGGATCAGAGCAACAAAAAAACTGAAAACTCAAATATCGCAGAGGTTGGTAAAAGCAGAATTTTAGCATATACATACATGACATATCACATACAAAATTGAGATATGCTGCAAGTTGATAAAAGCTCAATTTTAGCATATACATACATGACATATCACATAAAAAATTGAGATATACTGCAGATAACCCATTACATACATCAGTGTCCATCATATGGGTTCTACTTTGTTGTCACACGATCCAAACAATTGTAAACAGGAAAGCTGGTCTGGTCGCACTTCTTGTACGACTTTTGACTGCATGCCTCGAGTACTTGCTCAAGGTGCCCCTACTGGTCTCGTTCTGGACACAAAGAAGCTCATCAGGGCAAGGTGTTTAACACTAATAGTGCCCGTTGGCCTGGCTCTGCCAGGCCTTAACTCCTGCAGTGGCAAAGGTGAATAATCCTCTCCATTACTGAAAAATATGTGTTAGAGGACTCAAGTCAATAGCATCATTTCTGCACCGGAAAAGAAGTGTCCAGCATATCTACCACTACTTTTTCCTGAAGATGCCACTACCTATTGTGAAGTTTAATATCAATGGACCAATACCTATTTCAAATTGCAAAAACCGAATGCCGTCAGAAACCAATGATATTCAACTATCTAACAATCACGAGTTAAAAAGAGGAATGCATGAATATGGAAACATCTACACGATTTGAGTATAGTCCAAAGAAAACTTACATATGTATGCATAGCTAACCATATGGAGCTATAAACCAAGACAGAGGCCACCCAAGGCATAACATCAGAAAGTTACAAAGGAACACAAAGAAACGCTAAAGAGAGAAAATAGTAAAAACGAAGGAAGCTTGTGCAAATACACAAAAGCCCATGGCTTCCGAAACACCGATCAAGAAGCGTCAAAATTAGTACACCGGCCAACCTACATGCATTGTTAAACCTGAGGTAGAGAGCATCAATCTATTCTTCCAAGAGAAGAGTGTAATGTACTTTAAGAAAATTAACAGTGGGACCATGCAGTACAAATAAATGGTACGGTGGCAACTCTTCCCTTCTCTCTAGCTCTATTCTGAACACAACACAATCATCCACCCCTATTCTAAACAGTATACTGAAATCTGAATTTTGTGGGCGGCATATATGTATAGACAACATAGCCACTCCAACTTCAAAAGAATGAAGTTCGAACTCCACAACACATATTACCATTACAGAACCAATTTTCAGTACCACCATTCTGGCCTTACCGTCACATGGCAACCAAACTGATCCTCATTTTTTATTTAAAAGAAGCAACTACTCTACTGACCCTTCGTAGGGACAACTCACTTAACCAGGTGGTCAGCCAAGCATTTTGTGCCTGCTGCAATCTTCAAGTATATACTGTAACTAACTAATTTGTTGATACTAAGAGATGTAAAAAGAAGCTAGAGTAGCCAACGTTTATATGTTGTACCAGTCAGCAAATCTGCACTGCTCTGTTTGGAAGAGCGTCGGATGGATCCAGCCATCTCTGGCCAGAGACGCACCAAAGTCCGACCTTACAGACCCTTTTCTTCTCCTCTCGCCTCCTCAGATATTAAAAATATTGCATATTAAATTTCTTCTTTAGCAATGGAAAGCATAAGGAAAGCTCGATGAGAATTGAATAACTTCCTAGAAATAAATAAGTGACAACTAAATGAGGCACACAACTAAGGCAAAAACTTCTTGATTTGTATGCCTTCTTTTCACTGACGGTGATGCTTACTTTAGTGTAGCCCTGAGAGAAAAAGAAAATAAACTTGTGCCTTATCGATCAAAATGTCACTACCTAGACTAATGGTCCAAACAAAATCACCTGTATGGACAAAAGATTCCAATGAATAATTGACTGCAATGTGTATCTAGCTCTAAATTAGCATGTCAGGTAAAAAATCAACAAATTAAAGGCAATATTTCTCAGGGGATAAGATGCATCTTTCACGTCTCAGTTAAAAAAAGCCCCAACATCACCAGTAAAAGTGTTCGTCTTTGGTTCAGTACACAAAACATTGAGAGAAATATCGATAACAAAATACATCAAAACAACATGTTGCATCTTGAATAATAAAAGTTATCTACCCAGATCAAAAAAGTTATCTACCAAATGTTTCTCAACAAGACCATCTTTCTGATACATTTAGATCAAACCCCATGTGTAGTGGGTGCAAAAGTGGTTGCAAACAAAGAGCCTTACGTGAATGTGAAATGATGCTTAGCGTGAGCCACCTAGCATTCTGCCTCGACAATTGATCTGCAAAGGATCTTAACAGAAGAGAACATATTAGAGAGAGAGAGGATTAGGCGAATGTATACAGCAAAGCATCTACGACAATGTCATCACACTGCCAGTTTTAATTCACGCAAAACAATTGACAATTCAGTCAACAAATAGCTTCAATTTCTCATGATCATAGTTGATTTCATAATCTAGTCCACCATGTTGATGCTCTGAAGATCAATTAAAAAAGTTCATTTGAAAGGGTTATTTTAGACTACATAACTTGAAATGGTGTAGCAACTAAGTACTACAGCAAACCAAATAGTAACAGACCAAATATAAGCAAAGAAGTGCAATGCCCTTTTCCTTATGGTGGTGTTCCTTAGTGTAACCTACAAACCAACCATGTTACCTATTTTTGTGCTACATATAGACTGAAACCAAGTAAGATAATGTAACCTGACAAGAAGTACAATATAGTTGATTTAGAAATTGAGAACTGGCCATTCCAAACAAAAACAACATTGCTAGTGCTGCAAAAATGGATGCATGTACACAAGCAAAACGATCACAGGACATATTTTTAAACCATTTGGGGAACCAAAAGCTTTTACTGTAATGTGCAGAAGACTATACTTCCGACTGAACCAACGGAACCAACAGGTGGGGGACACTCACAAGACACAACACATGCAAGCCTGGTCTCATTTTATTGATGCAGAGGTAGATGCCACACAGTCATCAAAATGAGATGCAACAAAGTTCTTAATCTGTAGAGTGCAGGCATGTGGAACTGGTACTTACATGTTAGCTTCCATGAAGTTGAAAACATAAAGCCAAGACCAATAGCTGTGGTAGTCAGATTACGCAGTGCTTCTGAAAGGTTTGTTGTAGCGGCATTCTTTATAATTTGGGTATCTTCAGAAAGCCTGCTTAAGAGCTCTCCTGTTCTAGTCACGTCAAAAAATGCTATTTCCTGTGGGGGCACAAGACATGTGTGGAGACTTGATAATAAGAACACGAATATATTGAACACCAGAACAAAGCTACCACTTAGTAGAAATCCAAAAAATGCACTGGGCAATGCCATCAAAAAAGTCACACCCCACCGACCATCATTACACCATACTGTAATTTTTGCATTTTCAGTGTTCCCATCGTTCATACATATGTCATCTATAGTGCAGTTCTTAAAAAATAGACTGAGTTAATCATTCTGTTACACAAAAAGACCTAAATCACTACTGCCAAGTATCCACGCTCGAACTAAAAACATCAATTCATAGCTAATCCCTGAATACAGATAGTAATCCGACGAAACCAAAACACCGCATGTTGGAACGCGCCCACGTCCCGCTCGTCAGGTGGCTAGCCATGCAGCCCGCGTCGTCCGCGTCTCCAACAGACGCATACACTTCGTGCTTATCTTCTCCTGCATGATAGCGCTAGCCGGCTAATGCCGTTGTATTCTCCCACGATCTCGCTGCTCTCTCTCATGTAACCTGTATAAATGTACCTGATGGATGAATAGAAGCAGTGTGTGAGTTTGCATAATCCAGCTTGGTATCAGAGGCCGAGCCTCTCCACCCTCGATCCTCCTTCGCTTCCGCCGTGAACCGCCTTCTCCGTCGCACCCGGTCGGCGGACCTCGACAAGCCGCCGTCCAACCCCTTCGCCCCGATCCCCGCCGTCACTCCGGCCGCGGCTACTCCACTCCCGGCGGCGCCCTTCGCAAACCCCGCGCCCGCCGCGTGCCCCTCGCCGATCGCGGCAAGGCCACCGTCCCGAGATGCCCGCTCCGCGGCTGCGCCCGCTGGCTCCTCTTCTTCCTCGGCACCACGCAGCGGTGCGCCTTCGCTCCGCCGCTGCGGCGGTGTCCTCCACACGGCCGCAGCACCCGTCCTGCGCGCGGCGGGCGAGCCAGCCGCCATCGTTTCCCCACTCGCGCTCGGCGGCCTTCGCAGCTCCGGCGCCGGTCCTTCTTCCACGGCCGCAGTCTCCCGCCATCCATCGCCCACTTCTTCTCCGCCAAACTCCAACTCGAGTCGGGCAACTATTCCCGTTGGCGCCGGCTCTTCTACACCATCTCCTCGCAAGTATGAGGTCCGACCACCTCGGCGTCGCCGCCCGACCGCTTCGGCGAGCGCCGTCTGGCGCAACGACGACCGACCTGTCGTGCTGCGGATGCACGGCGTGGTCGACGAGGAGCTTCTCGGCGTCGTCGCCACTCCGCCAAGACCGCCACGACATCTGGTCGCAGCTCCACCTCCTCTTCATGGACAACCCGGTAAGCCGCGCCGTCATCCTCGGCGCCGAAGTTCCGTAACCTCGTCGAGCGACCTCTCCATCGCCCGAATACGGCGGCGACTCAAGTCCTTCTTTGATGCCCTCGAGGGCGTGGGCGAGCAGCGTCACCGACCGATCCCTCACGCTCCAGCTCATCCGCGGTCTCAACCGTAAGTACCACGTCATGGCCACTCTTGCCAATGCAATCGCCGTTTCTTCCTTCGTGCAGGCCCGCTCGAGGCTACTCATGGAGGAGATCTCGGCCAGCGGGCTTCGCTGGGCCGGTCGCCACAAGCAAGCGCCACGGCGCTCACCGCCACGGTTGGGCGGTGGTTCCGGTGGCTCCGGCAGCTCCTCCGGGCTTCCCGTCGACGCGGCGGCTCGTGGCTCCCGCGACGCGGCAAGGGCCCGGCGCGTCTTCCAACAATGACGCGGTGGCGCGGAGTGCGGCCTTGGCGTGGCGTGGTATGGCGCGCCGATCCCCTGGTGGCGCCCAGTGGGCCGCCGCTCCACTGCACTGGCCTTGGCGCCTCTCTCCCACAGGCTACCGCTCCCACGGGGCCTCCTCCCCGGCCCAGCCTCGCGCCTTGGGCCGCCCCAACGCCGGCGTCCTAGGCCCGCGCGCCACCGCGCACCAGGCCTACCGGTCATTCTTTGCTTCCTCACGGCCGTGATGACTTGGGAGCGATATAATCAGCTCTATCTGACCCTCCAAAGCCTTTCCGTGCAGCGACATCGGGCGGCGGCCGGTTCTCGACACGGGCGTCGCCGCGTCAGCAGTAATCTGACAGACACACTCACCTCGTCACGGTTCCCCTCTTTGCGTTATTCCTCCGCATCCTAGTTGGTGATGGGTCTCGTCTTCTATTCTGACCGTAGGTTCTACCTCCCTCTCTAATTTTTCTCTGCATGATGTTCTTATTTCTCCCACAATCATCAAGAACTTAATTTCCGTACGCCGTTTCACTCAAGATAATTTTTGCTCGATAGAATTTGACCCGTTCGGTTTTTCCGTGAAGGACCTAGCAACGGGGAAACTCATCATGAGGTCCAATAGCCATGGCGACCTCTACCCTTTCTTCACCAACTCCGGCGTCAAAGAAGCTCTCTCCGTCGTCACCACCGCCTATGGCATCTCCGACTAGGCCACGCTTAGCAATAAACTGCTTCCATTCTAGCTCGTGATTTCCTTCCAAGTTGTAATAAAGACATGCCTAGCAACACCGTATGCGCTTCATGTAAACTAGGCAAGCAGCCAGACGCCTTTTCTCATTCTGTTTCCAAAACCAAAGGCACCGTTTCAATTAATACATTGTGACTTGTGGACATCACCCGTCTATAGTTTTTACGGTTTTGAATATTATCTTGTGATACTCGACGATTATTCACATTACTCGTGGACTTTTCCGTTCTTGTAACAAGTCCGACACCGCCGCTACTGCCTCCCGTTTCTTTCTCAGACGTTCACCCAATTTCACGTTCCCATACAAAGGCATGCAATGTGACAACGGCGGCGAGTTCCTCACTTCCTCCTTATGACCTCTTCTCTCGCCACGGCTCCTCCTTCCGCCTCTCATGCCCTCACACATCACCACAGAATGGAAAAGCCGAGCGACTCATACGAACCACCAACGATATTCTTCGCGTTCTCCTAATCCATGCAAACTTGCCACCCCCATTTTGGGTCGAAGCCCTCCACACCGCCACCTACATCCTAAACCGGCGTCCCTCCTCGGCCATCCACTTCCTGACGCCCCACTTCCTTCTCCTCGGCCAACACCCCACGTACGACCATATGCGCGCTTTTGGTTGTCTTTGCTTCCCTAACACCATCGCCACAAGTCCACACAAACTCGCACCACGGTCGTCTCGCTGTGTGTTTCTCGGCTATCCTCTCGAGCATAAAGGATATCGCTGCCTAGACTTGACCACTCGCAAAGTTATCATCTCACGGCACGTCACGTTCGATGAACGGACTTTTCCCTATTCTTCTGTCGATACCACACCATCCTCACCCGTTCCCCTAGCCGCAGCGGATCCAGGCGCCGTGATCCACCCCGGTCTCCGCACGCCACACATCTCGCAACCATCGCTGCACCAATCCCCTCCAGGATCCTCGCCTGCTCCCACTCCCTCCGCGCCACGCTCCCCTAGGTCGCCTCCCGGGCCGACCACCGCGTCAGGCTTGCCTGTCGCTATCAGCCATGACACCCCGCCCACGCCGTCTCTCCACCGCATGCACCATCGTGCATGCGCCGGGGCCGCCGACACGCCCCATGCACCCACTACATGCGCGCCACCTATTCCCGCCTCCGCCCGCGAGCCGTTCCTGCCGCCTCCCACAAATCTCCACAAAGATGCGCACCACGGCAAGTCTGGTTTCGCCCAACCGAAGGTGCTTCACGCCAAGACTTCCAACATCACCTATTCCTCGCCAGACGCGTTGCTCTTGAGACCCAAATCGTACGCTGCGATGCTTGAGGAATATAACGCGCGATGCGGAATAATACTTGGTGTTTAGTGTCTCGACTGCAGTGCCAACGTTGTCACGGGCAAGTGGATTTTCCGGCACAAATTCCATCCGGACGGCACGCCGCCGGTACAAAAGGCACGCGGTGCTTCGCGGCTTCACGCATAGCGAGCGGCGTCGACTACGCCGAGACGTTCGATCCCGTGGTCAAACCGGCCACCATTCGGACCGCCCCGAGCCTCGCAACCGGCAAGTCGTGGCCCATACATCACCGGACGTCAAGAACGCCTTCCTCCACGGCCACCTCGCGGAGACGGTCTCTGATAACCAACCTTCCCGTCGACACCACCTCGCCCTCGCATGTGTGCCGGCTGAACCGTTCTCTCTACGGTCTCAAGCAGGCGCCTCGGGCGTGGTTCACCAGGTTCACGACGTTCCTGCGGACCCTTGGCTTCGTCGCGTCCCGGGCGGACTCGTCGCTCTTCGTCCTTCGGCGGGGTGCTCACCTCGCCTACACCGCTCCTCTACGTCGACGACATCATCCTCACCGCGCCCGGCTCGGCGCGGTGCTCGCCTCCGTCATCCGGGCTCTTCACCGCGAGTTCTCTATGGCCCGACCTCGGCGCGCTCCACCACTTCCTCGGCATCAACGTCACCACCATCGCTGCGCGTGGCTTGTTCCTTTCGAGAACAAGACGCATCGAGATCCTCGACCGTGCGGGATCTTTGAGCGCAAGCCCATCTCCACTCCGGTCGACACGCCGCCAAGCTCTCCACGGACATCGCCCGCTTCTTCCACGACCGTCGCTCTACCGCGATCTGGTCAAGGCCAGAAGACATCACGTTAGCGGCCCGATCTCTCTTATGCCGTTCAACGATGTTGTATGTTTATGCATGCCCCCGCGATCGCCACTTCCAAATGTGAAGCGCATCCTTCAGATTCTACGCGCACGACTCACCTCGGTCTTCGGATCCACCGGATGCCGCAGATCGAGCTTGTGGCTCCGCTTCTCGCTCGAGCGCCGAGGCCGAGTATGGCGGTTATAACGCCGTCGCCGAAGTCGGTGTGGCTCGGCGGCTACTTGGCGAAGCTTCACCAACCGCCGTCCGTGCCACGGCCGTCATCTGCGACAACATCGGTGTTGTGTACATGTCGAGTAACCGGTGCAACACCGGTACGAAGCACATCGAGATCGACCTTCATTTTGTGCGCGGCGTGTGGCCTGGGTGAGATCCGGGTTCTACACGTACCCTCTGAGCTCGCAGTTCGCCGACATTTTCACCAAGGGGCTCCCGACGGGCGTCTTCCTCGACTTCCGGTCCAGTCTCAACGTCGACGAACCCCACGTTTCGACTGCGGGGGGGTGTTGGAACGCGCCCACGTCCGGCTCGTCAGGTGGCTAGCCATGCAGCCCGCGTCGTCCGCGTCTCCAACAGACGCATACACTTCGTGCTTATCTTCTCCTGCATGATAGCGCTAGCCGGCTAATGCCGTTGTATTCTCCCACGATCTCGCTGCTCTCTCTCATGTAACCTGTATAAATGTACCCCTGATGGATGAATAGAAGCAGTGTGTGAGTTTGCATAATCTAGCTCCGCATTCACCAGATATGGAGATCTGAAGATTGGAAGGGAGGCGAATGGTACATGTAAAAGTTGACGGACTTGCTTGCTCAAGGAGATCATGGCTAAACGCACACAACACACAAGCAGGGTAGGAGGACCAGGGAGAGCAGGGATTCGGAGGAAGTTACCTTGCCGGAGGGGATTCCTGGCGGCAACGGTGGAGCTGAGTCGCTGCGGCGACGGAGGTGACTCGAGGCGGCGGCCAGGGTGACTCCACACGGCGGCTAGCGAATTCAGGTGGCAGCGACGGCGAGGCCATGCGGGCGCCCTCGATCCAATCCGCTGCCCTGCTCTTGCCAATCGAGCGAATAGGGTTAGGAGTGGGTTTCTGCTGGACTCCGGCTGAGCTCCATCCTGCGTATCTCCGACATGTCGATGACATCCCTTATGGCGCATCGAGGACGGCGGCCTTGGAGAGGAGGGAGCTGGGAAGAGACGAGGTGGAGTGGGCGCGCGGGCTTGACGAGAAGGGTAGACCCTTTTGCACGTTCCACAGGACGAGTGAGGCGCCCGAGCGGAGGGGATCGGCGAATCCCGACCGGGACGAGACGCGCAGCCAGTGCCACTGACGAACGGGACCAGGAGCAGCGTCGGCCCACCCGTCATCGTTGTAGGACAGATGCGGGTGCATAAGCCAGGTACACACGCGTCGGCCTATCCCTGTGCAACTGCTCCCTGTAACGCACGACGCAGGCAGCGCACGGGGAGCGGTCGCCCATGCGCGTTGGACCCACGACGCGATGCGACACGGGAGGCAACGCTCACATGAAAAGACCACAAATAATAGACCGATGTATGGAACCAAGGAGCAGGCAGGCCCACTTGCAGCTGCACCACTAAGAGAACCAGAGGGGCGAACGGGAACCAGAAACTACACACCGCCGGCGCCCATGACCCGCGCACGCGGCGCGGCAGGAGAGGACGCTCGCTTACCCAAAAAAGGCAACCCAGCCAATCAGATTTTGCCCGACCCCACAGGTCATCCCCCGCCCACAACTCACCACGGGGTCAAAACAGCAACAGTAGATTTCCAACGATGATCCAACGGCTACCAGCGAAAAAAAGTCCTGTTTGACCAGGATCTAACGGTCGAGAGCGCTGCAAATCAGGGCAAAACCAGGGAGGCGAGTTGGCCAGCCTCCTTATTGGTTTAAATTCTCTCCATGATGGGTGGTTGCTTGCTTGTCGCCGACCACTTGACTTGGTGACATAGGTTGTAGCTCGTACTACTTTCCCTTCATCTTAAAGCTATAGTGATTGGTTCGCCCGTTGTGGATGACATTGCGTCGAATTGCCAAGGTCGTCCAAGTAGGAGATGGCAAACGGATATAGGAACGACATCACACTCCAAAGTGTCTTCATATGCTCCGTTATTTAAGGAGACTTGAACAGTGTGCTCACTTGGATGGTGCTGGAGTCGCTAAGCCAATGGACTTGTAGGGGTGAGGGTGCTTCATCTTGACCAATTGTAGATTGGAACATAGCTCTTCACTTGCCAAGTTGTGGCAATTTCCTCCGTCAATGATGACCTTCATGGACCTTACATTGATGCCTGCCTTGGTGTGAAAGATATGGCATCTTTGGTCTTCGTCTTGTTGATGTTGAAGGTCAAGACCTTGGAGACAATGAGAGCGGGGCTCGAATCATTGTCACAGAAGACTTGGTCATCGCCATCTTCGTTCACTTGTCAATGCATAGCCACATGCTCAAGGGCTTCCATTTCCCCTTCACTCACGGAGTGCTACTTCTTGAGCTTGCGTTGGTTTTTCCCTTGAAGAGGAAAGGGTGATGCAGCAAAGTAGAGATAAGTATTTCCCTCAGTTGAGAACCAAGGTATCAATCCAGTAGGAGAAACACGCAAGTCCCCAATATATGCACCTACACAAACAATAAAACACTTGCACCCAACATGATAAAGGGGTTGTCAATCTCTTCATGGTCACTTGCAAAGGTGAGATCTGATAGAGATAGATATAAAAGATTACCAAAACATAAAAGTAAATAAATTGCAGCAAGGTATTTTTGGTATATAGATCTGAAAACATATGAAGGAAAATAGTAGGTCGGAAACAAATATGATGGAAAATAGACCCGGGGCCATATGTTTCACTAGAGGCTCATCTCTTGAGGGCAAATAATACAATGGGTGAAAAAATTACCGTCGAGCAATTGATAGAAAAGCGCAAAATTATAACGATATCGAAGGCAATGATTATGAATATAGGCATCACGTCCATGTCAAGTAGACCGACTCCTTCCTGTATCTACTACTATTACTCCACACATCAACCGCTATCCAGCATGCATCTAGAGTATTAAGTTCATAAAGAATGGAGTAACGCCTTAAGTAAGATGACATGATGTAGCGGGATAAACTCAAGCAATATGATGAAAACCCCATCTTTTTATCCTCGATGGCAACAATGCAATGCGTGTCTCGCTACCCCTACTTTGTCACTGGGTGAAATCACGCTAGATTGAACACAAAACTAAGCACCTCTGCCATTGCAAGAAAAACCAATCTAGTTGGCCAAACCAAATCGATAATATGAAGAGAAATACAAAGATATAAAATCATGCATATAAGAATTCAGAGAAGACTCAAATAATATTCATAGATAAGCTGATCATAAATCCACAATTCATCGGATCTCAACAAACACGCCGCAAAATAAGATTACATCGGATAGATCTCCAAGAACATCGAGGAGAACATGGTATTGAGAATCAAAGAGAGAAAAGAAGTCATCTAGCTACTAGCTATGGACCCGTAGGCCTGAGGTAAACTACCCACGCTTCATCGGAAAGGCAATAGTGTTGATGTAGATGCCCTCCGTGATTGACTCCCCCTCTGGCAGATCGCCGGAAAAGGCCCCAAGATGGGATCTCACGGGAACAGAAGGTTGCGGCGGCGAAAAAGTATTTTTGTGGATGCCTCCGAGGGTTTGGGAATATATGTGAATTTATAGGACGAAGAAGTAGGTCAGGGGACTTCCGAGGGGGCCACAAGGTAGGGGGTGATACGTCTCCAACGTATCTATAATTTTTGATTGCTCCATGCTATATTACCTACTGTTTTGGACATTATAGGGCTTTATTATCCATTTTTATATTATTTTTTAGGACTAACCTATTAACCGGAGGCCCAGCCCAAAATTGCTGTTTTTTGCCTATTTCAGAGCTTCGCAGGAAAGGAATATCAAACGGAGTCCAAACGGAATGAAACCTTCGGGAACGTGATTTTTAGGAAGAATATGATCCAGGAGACTTGGACCCTACGTCAAGAAAAAAAATAGGAGGCCACGAGGCGGGGCGCCCACCCCCAGGCACACCCTCCACCCTCGTGGGCCCCTGTTGCTCCACCGATGTACTCCTTCCTCCTATATACCTCATTGCACCCCAAACGATCGGAATCTGAGCCAAAACCTAATTCCACCGCCGCAACCTTCTCGCACCCACGAGATCCCATCTT
This sequence comes from Aegilops bicornis, assembly GCA_021605145.1. Taxonomy (NCBI): domain Eukaryota; kingdom Viridiplantae; phylum Streptophyta; class Magnoliopsida; order Poales; family Poaceae; genus Aegilops; species Aegilops bicornis. The sequence continues at coordinate 179,565,132 of CM038669.1, forward strand.
GGGGCACATTAGGAGCTCTGCCGGAGGGGGCATCCATCACGGAGGGCTTCTACATCAACACCATAGCCTCTCCGATGAAGTGTGAGTAGTTTACCCCAGACCTTCGGGTCCATAGTTAGTAGCTAGATGGCTTCTTCTCTCTTTTTAGATCTCAATACAATGTTCTTCCCCACTCTCATGGAGATCTATTCGATGTAATCTTATTTTTGCGGTGTGTTTGTTGATACCGATGAATTGTGGGTTTATGATCAAGATTATCTATGAACAATATTTGAATCTTCTCTAAATTCTTTTATGTATGATTGGTTATCTTTGCAAGACTCTTCGAATTATCAGTTTGGTTTGACCTACTAGATTGATCTTTCTTGCAATGGGAGAAGTGCTTAGCTTTGGGTTCAATCTTGCGGTTTCCTTTCCTAGTGACAGTAGGGGCAGCAAGGCACGTATTGTATTGTTGCCATCGAGGATAACAAGATGGAGTTTTTATCATATTGCATGAATTTATCCCTCTACATCATGTCATCTTGCTTACATGCGTTACTGTTTTCATGAACTTAATACTCTAGATGCATGCCGGATAGCGGTCGATGAGTGGAGTAATAGTAGTAGATGCAGTGTGAGTCGGTCTACTTGTCTCGGATGTGATGCCTATATACATGATCATACCTAGATATTCTCATAACTATGCTCAATTCTGTCAATTGCTCAATAGTAATTCATTCACCCACCGTAAAAATACTTATGCTCTTGAGAGAAGCCACTAGTGAAACCTATGGCCCCTGGGTCTATCTTCATCATATTAATTTTCCAACACTTTGTTATTTCCTTTGCTTTTTTACTTTGCTTTTATTTTACTTTGCATCTTTATCACAAAAATACCAAAAATATTATCCCATCATATCTATCAGATATCACTCTAAGTAAGTGGTAGTGAAGGGATTGACAACCCCTTATTGCGTTGGTTGCGAGGATTTATTTGTATTGTGCAGTGCAAGGGACTCGCACGTAGCCTCCTCTTGGATTGATACCTTGGGTCTCAAAAACTGAGGGAAATACTTACGCTACTTTCTTTGCATCACCCTTTCCTCTTCAAGGGAAAACCAATGCGGTGCTCAAGAGGTAGCAAGAAGGATTTTGGCGCCGTCTTAGGGAGGTCTACGCAAAAGTCAGCATACCAAGTACCCATCACAATCCCTTATCTCCCGCATTACATTATTTGCCATTTGCCTCTCGTTTTCCTCTCCCCCATTTCAACCTTGCCGTTTTATTCGCCCTCTCTTTTTCGTTCGCCTTTTTTTTCCGCTTGCTTTTTGTTTTCTCGTGGGTTGGATTGCTTGCTTGTCACGATGGCTCAAGATAATACCAAATTGTGTGACTTTACCAATACCAACAATAATGATTTCCTTAGCACTCCGATTGCTCCTCTTACCAATACTGAATCTTGCGAAGTCAATGCTGCTTTGTTGAATCTTGTCATGAAAGATCAATTCGCCAGCCTTCCTAGTGAAGATGTCGCTACTCATCTAAATAGCTTCGTTGATTTGTGTGATATGCAAAAGAAGAAAGATGTTGATAATGATATTGTTAAATTGAAGCTATTTCCTTTTTCTCTTAGAGATCGTGCTAAAGCTTGGTTTTCGTCTTTGCCTAAAAATATTATTGATTCTTGGAATAAGTGCAAAGATGATTTTATCTCTAAGTATTTTCCTCCCGCTAAGATCATCTCTCTTAGAAACGACATCATGAATTTTAAGCAACTTGATCATGAACATGTTGCACAAGCTTGGGAGAGGATGAAATTAATGATACGTAATTGCCCTACTCATGGTTTGAATTTGTGGATTATTATACAAAAAATTATGCCGGATTGAATTTTGCTTCTAGAAATCTTTTAGATTCGGCCGCGGGAGGCACTTTTATGGAAATCACTCTAGGAGAAGCTGCTAAACTCCTAGATAATATTATGGTTAATTATTCTCAATGGCATACTGAAAGATCTACTAATAAAAAAGTGCATGCGATAGAAGAAATGAATGTATTGAGTGGAAAGATGGATGAACTTATGAAATTATTTGCTACTAAGAGTGTTTCTTCTGATCCTAATGATATGTCTTTGTCTACTTTGATTGAGAATAATAATGAATCTATGGATGTGAATTTTGTTGCTAGGAATAATTTTGGTAACAACGCGTATAGAGGAAACTTTAATGCTAGGCCTTATCATAGCAATTCCTCTAATAATTATGGTAATTCCTACAACAACTCTTATGGAAATTTTAAGATGTCCTCTAAATTTGAGATTAGTGTTAAAGATTTTATGAATTCACAAAAGAATTTCAATGCTTTGCTTGAAGAGAAATTGCTTAAAGTTGATGATTTGGCTAGGAACGTTGATAAAATTTCTCTTGATGTTGATTCTTTAAAGCTTGGATCTATTCCTCCTAAGCATGATATCAATGAGTCTCTCAAAGCCATGAGAATTTCCATTTATGAGTGCCAGGAAAGAACCGCTAGGATGCGTGCTAAGAAAGATTGCTTTATAAAAGCGTGTTCTTTCAATTTCTATGAAAATAAAGATGAAGATTTAAAAGTTATTGATGTGTCCCCTATTAAATCTTTGTTTTGCAATATGAATCTTGATAATGATGGGACTGAATATGATCCACCTTTACCTAGAAGGTGTTCCAAGAATTCGGTGTTTTTAGATCTTGATGCTAAATTTGATAGAAGTGGGATTGAAGAAATCAAAACCCTAGATGTTGCTAAACCCACTACTTTGGATTTCAAGGAATTTAATTATGGAAATTGCTCTTTGATTGATTGTATTTCCTTGTTGCAATCCGTGCTAAATTCTCCTCGTGCTTATAATCAAAATAAAGCGTTTACTAAACATATAGTTGATGCCTTGATGCAATCTTATGAAGAAAAGCTTGAGTTGGAAGTTTCTATTCCTAGAAAACTTTATGATGAGTGGGAACCTATTATTAAAATTAAGATTAAGGATCATGAGTTTTATGCTTTATGTGATTTGGGTGCTAGTGTCTCCACTATTCCCAAAACATTGTGTGATTTGCTAGATTTCCGTGATTTTGATGATTGCTCTCTAAACTTGCACCTTGCGGATTCTACTATTAAGAAACCTATGGGAAGAATTAATAATGTTCTTATTGTTGCAAATAGGAATTATGTGCCCGTAGATTTTATCGTTCTTAATATAGATTGCAATCCTTCATGTCCTATTATTCTTGGTAGACCTTTCCTTAGAACGATTGATGCAATTATTGATATGAAGGAAGGGAATATTAGATTCCAATTTCCATTAAAGAAATGCATGGAACAATTCCCTAGAAGAAAATAAAATTACCATATGAATCTATCATGATCTATCCTTGCTTTTATACCTAGCTAGGGGTGTTAAACGATAGCGCTTGTTGGGAGGCAACCCAATTTTATTTTTATTTTTTGCTTTTTGCTTCTGTTTAGGAATAAATATTTGTTCTAGCCTCTGGTTAGATGTGTTTTCATGTTTTAATTAGTGTTTGTGCCAAGTTAAACCTATAGGATCTTCTTGGATGATAGTTATTCGATCTTGCTGTAATTTCCAGAAACTTTTTGTTCACTAAAATAATTGTTAAAAAACACCAGGACGTGATAAAATACTGATTCCAATTTCTTCTGATCAATAAACAAATTTCCTAGGTCGTCCTATTTTGGATGATTTTTCGGAGTTCCAGAAGTTTGCGTTAGTTACAGATTAGTACAGACTGTTCTGTTTTTGACAGATTCTGTTTTTCGTGTGTTGTTTGCTTATTTTGATGAATCTATGGCTAGTAAAATAGTTTATAAACCATATAGAAGTTGGAATACTGATGGGTTTAACACCAATATAAATAAAGGATGAGTTCATTACAGTACCTTGAAGTGGTCTTTTGTTTTCTTTCGCTAACGGAGCTCACGAGATTTCTGTTGAGATTTGTGTTGTGAAGTTTTCAAGTTTTGGGTGAAAGATTTTTGATGGATTATGGAACAAGGAGTGGCAAGAGGCTAAGCTTGGGGATGCCCATGGAACCCCAAAGATAATCTAAGGACACCAAAAAGTCAAAGCTTGGGGATGCCCCGGAAGGCATCCCCTCTTTCGTCTACTTTCATCGGTAACTTTACTTGAAGCTATATTTTTATTCATCACATGATATGTGTTTTGCTTGGAGCGTCTTGTATGATTTGAGTATTTGCTTTTTAGTTTACCACAATCATACTTTCTGTACACACCTTTTGAGAGAGCCATACATGATTCGGAATTTGTTAGAATACTCTATGTGCTTCGCTTATATCTTTTGAGTTATATAGTTTTGCTCTAGTATTTCACTTATTTTAACATATAATGATGCTAGCCAACTTGCCTCCAGGGAGCTCCCCCGATTAGGCCGTTCGTGACCGTCCGATCGTAGTAAATTTCCCACCTCGCCTCCCCTCAGCCGTTGGATATTCACTGCATGTTTCACCTTGTTATTTCTTTCACATGTGTATGACTGGTGGGCCGGTTCGTTGGTTGGTTCACTCTGTGTTGGCTGGGTATGATGGAGAAAGCGTGCGATTGGTTGTTCCTCTCCGGGAGCCCATTGGGCACAAGCACACGAACCCTAGCCCCAACCCGCAGCCGCCACACCTCCTCACTTCCTCGTCCGCCGCGGCACCCGATGCCTCCTCCCTCATCGTCACCACGGCCTCCGCCCTAGGATCTCCGCCGCCTCCCACGCGGTCGTCTTCTCATCTCCTGTGGCGCCGCCGCTGACCCTTGCCAAGCCGTTGCGGCGCTCTTCCCGAGCCCCCGCCTCCCGTCTCACTAAGCCCTCGATGCCGGCCCCGTCGGCATGCCGAGGTGACGGAGCGATGGCCGCGCTCGAGACTGTCCTTCATCGGTGAGGGTCCAGCGCCTGGGGGAGTAAGCAGAAGAGATTGGTGGAGAGGCGGATGCGGGCGGGCAGGGTCAGTGGTTGGGGAAGGCTCGTCGGCTAGAGCACCAGGATCTCGAGGTGATTCAGGCTTTCCTCTCCTCTATACGCATGGTGCACAGGTTAGGCGGCTAAACCTATTTGACATGGTGGTGCCATTCAGGCAGGATGGTGGTGGTGCACACAGACGAGGACAGCAGCGAGAGCGGGGAACCCCTCCTGGTTGAGCCCACACCTTGCCAGCTACCTGGAGAGGAGGATAGCTTGAGGACAACTCTCAGTCTGCCGAGAAGATGCGAACAGGTGAGCTTCTTTCTGTCTTTCTTCCTCCTTTCCTCATATTCCCAACCTGTAATTGTTTTCTATATTTTTTAGCTTGATTTTGCACTTTCGTGAAGTGGGGTAACTTGCCATATTGATATGGTTCTTCCCGGCAAAGAGGTATGCACATCCCACTAAGAAGCAACGCATAATAACAGCTCATTTTCCATTCTGTAAAGGTTCTCTTTTAGTAACTGATGATGTGTCCATGTTGATGCAGCTACAACTATGGTATTGCAGGTTATACTGCAGGGTTCACGATGCCTTTGTAAGTAATTTTACTGCAGATATTCTAGGGCGTCGTGAAAAAAAATATGCTCTGTTGCATGAGTTAGAAAGCCAATTTTAGGACAGAACAAGAGATACGTACACACATGTTTCATTGTGATTTGTGGCAATCTTGTGGCTGGTACAATGCTAAAAAAGTCAATTATATGGTCAAGATCTTAAGTTGATGGTAACTTGATATGTGGTTCTCCTGTTGTAGTAGTTACATTTTGGATCATCTTACCCAGAAATAAAGTTTCAGTGCGTAAAAAATGACTATTTTATTTTGTACCAAGTTAAAATTAGGCCCCAGATAAGAAAGTTACCTAGCCTACAAAAAGACGCAAAATAACACCTACCATAGTTGATTCATGTCTACCAGCTAAATAAATTTAAAGGAACAGATTGAGTTGTTTTAGAAAGGAAAAAGTTTTGCCCTTGATTATCTTTCCTTTTTGTGTTAAAACAAGAAGAATGAAACATCACACACTGCCCTAATCTGTGGGAGCTGCATGTATGTAGTTAATGTTTATTAATTTGTTTATATGTTGTCAAGGGTTAGGCATTAAGCATATTATATTCTGACCCAAGCTATTGTCAGGTTGGAGCATTTTGTCAAAGGACTTCTCATGCAGCTCCTAGCTTTTCAGTTAAGCATCTCTGCCTATTGGTACAGCTGATCTGTGCCACACATCTGAATTTGTTGGATGTTTACATTTTTTGTAGTTCCATAGATGGAATTTCAAATATTTAAGGGCAATGATATTATACTCCACCCTTTCTTCTGAATAATCAGCCCTCCTATTTCATTCTCTTACTTAATTTCTGTATAGATAACACTCACCTGTTCCTTCGTTCTTTCAGGAGCTCTCCCAATTCATGTGCTTGAGATTTGTTTTGATTGATGGACCTTAAAGCTGATGCAATAATGCATGAACTTGCCAAAAGGTACACATTGACTTGGTTACTACATCTAAATCAATAAAATAGCATTTGATTAACCTATTAGAGGTTGCTAAGTACCTAAGAAATGACATTGGTACTGTTTATTTGCCTAATAAGTTCTCTTGAGCGTAAAACCAATAAGCATGTCCAAGGATAGTTCTTTTTTATCAGTTCTGTTAAAAAAGAGTCATATTCAATGCGATTTCACAAAGAGATTTACAGCTACCAGTACCCAGCCATGCTTCAACATTATTTGTATGCCCCTGTATGTTTACCTCTTAATTACTTTTACCCTTTAGTTATTATGATCACATCCTTGGTTTTAGATTGTCTACTTACAATAAGGAGAATTGAAGCATTTGCATCCACCTAATACTTTTGCCTGTCATGCTTAGCAAGAATTCAAAATAGCGACCTCTGGATATCAATTGCATGTATATCTTACAACTTTACATTGCAACAAATGATTTTGATATAGTACTTCGCTACTGCCTACATGTGATTCCATTTGATCTCACTTTGATTTTGTTTTTCCGTAGATTGTTTCTAGGTGGTTGCTGATGAATCATGTAAGGATGGCGCATAGTTCACCAGAGGAAAAAGATCGAACAACGCTAACCAAATCAAACAGATGAGAAGGTACAAATTTCTGAAGCATACACATCAGAATACAGAGGAGAATTACGCCTCTGTTTTATATTATGTGTTCTGCTTGATATCTTGTTTACGGACTCTGTAAGTGCGCCTTTCTTTGGCAACCTTGTGCTTTGGTTGTCAGATTGCCGTTGTTTGTGATCTGGTAATAGTTTTCCTGGTGTTACTTAATTATCCCCTGGTATATTCTGTTGTTTCCATACATGCTAATCTGATAACACATACAAAGGTTGTGTAGGTAATGGCATAGCAGATTTTAGTTTCATGATCTTACTTAAATGTAGTTCTGGCGATAGATAGCTTGACACTATCCGTCATGTGGGTCCCTGCTTCCTTCTGTTTTGCAGGTCCAGTTGTCGTTGCCTTCACTTGCTTTGTCGTTTACCGATCTGTCAGCTCGCCGGTTCCCCGACTTGCTGTCAAGGTTTGTGTTCTGTGCCTCCATTTTCTGTTTTCTTTCTTTTTGTTTCTCTAAATTACTTAGTTTTATTCTGCTAACTGGCCGGGTGTTGCGTGCGTGCTTTATTTGTTTGTTTTGGTTTCTTATGCTGCTTATTTTATTTATACTGCTTCCTATGCTAGGATGTGCCTTGCTATGTCTTTTGTGATCCCATTTTTTTAGACCCTGGCGGCGCAGTTTTGTTTGCCCGCTCTTTCATGCGTGTGTGAGATTATTGACGATTGTTGGGGTGGAGCCAAAGCAGTGTCTCCCTGCCGCCAGATAGAATGTTCTTCTGGGCAACTGGCTGTACGGGGGCACTGTCTGCCTATGAACAGGCTGCTTTGTAGGCTATAAAATTCTTACAGGGACGATGTAAATCATGTTGCTGTTGATTAGGACGATTCATATACAACTTGGGTCTATATTTTTATTAGCCTGATTAGGAGAGAGAGAGAGGCAGGGTGGTGCCTAGGACGAGTAGGAAGGCTCTAGGCAAAATTTTGCCGATCCTGTGTATGTTCTGTTTTGCCCAGTTAAAACATGTACACTTCATGTCATACATCATAATAATAGCAGATGATAAACTATCGTTGTCATATTATTGAACTTGATATCCTGTTTGAACTAGACAGATAATTTTGACAAGATTTTATCCTGGCGTAAACATGCTGTCACAGTGTCAACACAATAATAATAGAAAAACCTTTTCAAAATTCAACATTATATAATATAAACAGTTCTTCGCCATGGTAGCTGTTGTAAGTTCTAATCTCATGTTGAACCCACGGTTCTCAACTTTTCTTCTGCTTTTTTTCTTAGAAACTTAAACAGTGATACTCTCTGTTTTAATTTAAAAAGGTTGGAAAGGTTGAAAAATTCTATTTCGAGGAATGGCGACACCAATTTCTGAGTGGAACTATTTGTTGTATGCTTACAATTAATTATTATATTAGATTTTTGTTTTTCTTGGAACTATTGACATGTAGTGGAGGCTGCATTTGATTTGCTGGTGTGTTAAGCACATAAATAATTGGTTTCGCCTTTTTCACAAACCAAGCTTAGTCACATAACTAACTTTAGTGTATCCCTCAATGCACATGGGTCGCTCTCTATCCTTTTTAGCGTAAATAAGTATGGCAATTATACTTGAGGGTGCGGCTCCGCTGCAGATATGCCCATTGCCATTGAGCCTTTCTATCTATATGTTTCTAGAGTATTTCGTTTTTGTACTAGTACGCTTGACAAAATGATTTCCTTATAAGCTGCGATAAGGTGTTTGTAGTTGGTATTTGTACTACAAGCTCAATTTTTTGGTTCATCTCATCTCTGGTTATTTTTTATTTTTTGTATTTATGTAGCATATTATCAATAGCTTATAAAACCTCTTGTGTTTCTTGTTTCCAACCATTACTCTTTGGCAGGGAAGACTATATTATACTGCCATAAGATTATCCGGAAAAGATTCAGAGCTTTTGCTGAAGCCAGATTGGCACACACACGATGCAAAATTAACCATGACCTTGAAATATGGATGAAGGTGTTTATTATGTTCTAGAAATCAAATATGAAAAGGTTTAGAAATGTTTGCGAAAGTGTGTATACTGAACAAGCATAGATCTGTTTTTCTGTTGTTCCTTGATGTGCCCTCATGCAGCTGTGCCCATATGTACTGATTGTTATACTTGTGCGAGTTGCAGGAGAGTTGAGAGACATATGTGTTTGGATTCTGGGTCTTTACTTAATTTGTTGCAGAAAATTGCTCAATAGATCTCATTTATGGATGAGGTTGTGGCAGTAGTTCTCGGGTGCAGTTTCTATCTTTGATAAAGCCTTCTATCAGGGCGCATTAGAGGCTGAAGAATAGAAAACATTTGGGGTTTCTGTGGCGTTGAACATTCAGCGTTTATGTACTGTGTACATGCACGGCCATGCACCACCAGTTCAGTAACTAGATGGCCTTTTCTACTGTACTGGTTCTGCTAATTTTCACATGCTAGCTTATTTGAAAAGCGCCAACAGTGTATGCCACATGTAAATAGTGCATGTTACAAAGAACAGAACCAGAAGTGTGGTGATGATGTATTAATGGTCGGTTAGGGAATTCAGTCTCGATGAGCTTAACTAATGACATATGTGAGTTGAGCCTGAGGTCATTTTCAAAGTAACAGAAGTATTTTGCTTTCCTTTTCATGTTGGTGGTTGACGGAACTTATATGTTTTATCAGATTATCAGAGGACAACAATCATATAAAAGTTATAAACAATCAAAACACTTCTATGAAGCATTTAGTAGACAAATAGTGCTAGTGACAGTGGAATTCTTTTCAAAGCACAAAGAGTTTACTCTCAACGCTCTACTCCCTCTGTCCCATAATGTAAGACATTTTTTGACACTACACTAAAGTTAAAAAAAGTCTTACAATCTGGGATGGAGGGAGTAACTAATTAAAATGAGTAGGTACCTGCTTGCCCACAACTAAACCAACTAAAATTCATCTCTGATGGCGCAACAGGCGATTACTTAAAAATACACATATTTTCAATGCGACATAGTCTTCATTGGTATTCTATACTACCAAACTAAAATGTGTAGGACCTGCTTGCTCACAATGAAATCAACTAAACCATGTTTTGTTTCCAAGGCACAGATGGATGCAAGGGCCACAGCTAAACCAACTAAACATAGGTTTAATTTCATATAGGATTTTCTACTACCAAACTACAATGAATATATACATCGCCAGTCCTTACTAAAGGAAACTATTTTCATCGCGAACATGGGTTTAGCGGGTCTCTGCGTCATTTGGCACAACGGGTCAACTAGTATCTTTTAGAGCATGATGGTGGATTTGTTTTATAGAAACTATTGATCTCTCATGCTTCACTTATATTATTTTGAGAGTTTTAAATAGCATAGTAATTTTTTTAAATAATCCTAATATGCTTGGTATTCAAGATTAGTAAAAACTTTCTTATGAGTGTGTTGAATACTAAGAAAAGTTTGATGGTTGATAATTGTTTTGAGATATAAAGATGGTGATATTAGAGTCATGCTAGTTGAGTAGTTGTGAATTTGAGAAGTACTTGTGTTAAAGTTTGTGATTCTCGTAGCATGCACATATGGTGAACCGTTATGTGATGAAGTCGGAGCATGATTTATTTATTGATTGTCTTTCTTATGAGTGGCGGTCGGGGACGAGCGATGATCTTTTCCTACCAATCTATCACCCTAGGAGCATGCGCGTAATACTTTGCTTTGATAACTTGTAGATTTTTGCAATAAGTATATGAATTCTTCAGGACTAATGTTGAGTCCATGGATTATATGCACTTTTCTTCCTTCCACCATAGCTAGCCTCTCTAATACCGCACACTTCTCGCCGGTATCATACACCCATCATATACCTTCCTCAAAACAGCCACCATACCTACCTATCATGGCATTTCCACAACCATTCCGAGATATATTGCCATGCAACTTTCCACCGTTCCGTTTATTATGACACGCTCCATCATTGTCTTATTGCTAGCATGATCATGTAGTTGACATCGTATTTGTGGCAAAGCCACCGCTCATAATTCTTTCATACATGTCACTCATGATTCATTGCATATCCCGGTACACCGCCGGAGGCATTCATATAGAGTCATGTTTGTTCGAAGTATCGAGTTGTAATTGTTGAGTTGTAATAAAATAAAAGTGTGATGATCATCATTTTTAGAGCATTGTCCCAAGTGAGGAAAAGGATGACGGAGACTATGATTCCCCCACAAGTCGGGATGAGACTCCGGACGAAAAATAAAAATAAAAAATAAAAAAAGAGGCCATAAAAAGAAGAAGAGAAAAGGCCCAAATAAAAAAATGAGAGAAAAAGAGAGAAGGGACAATATTACTGTCCTTTTACCACACTTGTCCTTCAAAGTAGCACCATGATCTTCATGATAGAGAGTCTCTCATTTTGTCACTTTCATATACTAGTGGGAGTTTTTCATTATAGAACTTGGCTTGTATATTCCAATGATGGGCTTCCTCAAAATGCCCTAGGTCTTCGTGAGCAAGCGAGTTGGATGCACACCCACTTAGTTTCTTTTGTTGAGCTTTCATATACTTATAGCTCTAGTGCATCCGTTGCATGGCAATCCCTACTCACTCACATCGATATCTATTGATGGGTATCTCCATAGCCCGTTGATACGCCTAGTTGATGTGAGACTATCTTCTCCCTTTTCGTCTTCTCCACAACCACCATTCTATTACACATATAGTGCTATATCCATGGCTCACGCTCATGTATTGCGCGAAGATTGAAAAAGTTTGAGAATGTTAAAAGTATGAAACAATTGCTTGGCTTGTCATCGGGGTTGTGCATGATTTAAATACTTTGTGTGGTGAAGATAGAGCATAGCCAGACTATATGATTTTGTAGGGATAACTTTCTTTGGCCATGTTATTTTGAGGAGACATGATTGCTTTGTTAGTATGCTTGAAGTATTATTATGTTTTTATGTCAATATTAAACTTTTGTCTTGAATCTTTCGGATCTGAATATTCATACCACAATTTCGAAGAATTACATTGAAATTATGCCAAGTAGCACTACGCATCAAAAATTCTGTTTTTATCATTTACCTACTCGAGGACGAGCATGAATTAAGCCTGGGGATGCCTGATACGTCTCCAGCGTATCTATAATTTTTGATTTCTCCATGCTATATTATCTACTGTTTTGGAAATTATTGGGCTTTATTATCCACTTTTATATTATTTTTGGAACTAACCTATTAACCGGAGGCCCAACCCAGAATTGCTGTTTTTGCCTATTTCAGAGTTTCACAGAAAAGGAATATCTAACGGAGTCAAAACACAATGAAACCTTCGGGAACGTGATTTTTAGGAAGAATATGATCTAGGAGACTTGGACCCTACGTCAAGAAACAAAAGAGGAGGCCACAAGGTAGGGGGGCGCGCACTGGGGGCGCGCCCTCCACCCTCATGGGCCCCCTGTTGCTCCACCGACATACTCCTTCCTCCTATATATACCTCACGCACTTCAAACGGTCGACACGGAGCCAAAACCTAATTCCACCGCCAAGCAACCTTCTACTCCACGAGATCCCATCTTGGGGCCTGTGCAGAGCTCACGAGGGGGCATCCATCACGGAGGGCTTCTACATCAACACCATAGCCTCTCCGATGAAGTGTGAGTAGTTTACCCCTGCACCTTTGGGTCCATAGTTAGTAGCTAGATGGCTTCTTCTCTCTTTTTGGATCTCAATACAATGTTCTCCCCCTCTCTCGTGGAGATCTATTCGATGTAATCTTCTTTTTGCGGTGTGTTTGTTGAGACCGATGAATTGTGGGTTTATGATCAAGATTATCTATGAACAATATTTGAATCTTCTCTGAATCATTTTATGTATGATTGGTTATCTTTGCAAGTCTCTTCGATTTATCAGTTTGGTTTGGCCTACTAGATTGATCTTTCTTGCAATGGGAGAAGTGCTTAGCTTTGGGTTCAATCTTGCGGTGTCCTTTCCTAGTGATGATGGGGTAGCAAGGCACGTCTTGTATTGTTGCCATCGAGGATAACAAGATGGAGTTTTATCATATTGCATGAATTTATCCTCTACATCATGTCATCTTGCTTAAGGCGTTACTGTTTTCTTGAACTTAATACTCTAGATGCATGCTGGATAGCGGTCGATGAGTGGAGTAATAGTAGTAGATGCAGGCAGGAGTCGGTCTACTTGTCTCGGACGTGATGCCTATGTACATGATCATACCTAGATATTCTCATAACTATGCTCAATTCTTTCAATTGCTCAACAGTAATTAGTTCACCCACCGTAAAATACTTATGCTCTTGAGAGAAGCCACTAGTGAAACCTATGGCCCCCGGGTCTATCTTCATCATATTAATCTTCCAACACTTTGTTATTTCCTTTGCTTTTTTACTTTTATTTATTTTACTTTGCATCTTTATCACAAAAATACCAAAAATATTATCCTATCATATCTATCAGATCTCACTCTCATAAGTGACCGTGAAGGGATTGACAACCCCTTATCGCGTTGGTTGCGAGGATTTATTTGTATTGTGCAGGTGCAAGGGACTGTAGCGTAGCCTCCTCTTTGGATTGATACCTTGGTTCTCAAAAACTGAGGGAAATACTTACGCTACTTTGCTGCATCACCCTTTCCTCTTCAAGGGAAAACCAATGCAGTGCTCAAGAGGTAGCAAGAAGGATTTCTGGGGGCACACCCTCCACCCTTGCCGCCGCCTTGTGGGTCTTCTAGCTTGGACTCCAAGTCCTACGGGTGTTTTCAGGTCCAAGAAAAATAAGTTTTATTCCGTTTGGACTCCGTTTGATATTCCTGTTATGCGAAACTCAAAAACAAGGAAAAAAGAAACTGGCACTGGGCTCTAGGTTAATAAGTTAGCCCCAAAAGTAACATAAAATAGCATAATAATGCATATAAAACATGTTGGGAAATGTAGCATGCAATTTCAAAAAATTTCCTATGCTCATGCAAGATCTATCTAGGAGATGCATAGATATGAGGGGGAGAGTGTGTGTCTACGTACCCTCGTAGACCGAAAGCGGAAGTGTTTGACAATGCCGTTGATGTAGTCCAACTTCTTCTAGCTCCGACCGATCAAGCACCGAACGTACGGCACCTCCGAGTTCTGCAGATGTTCAGCGCGATGACGTCCCTTGCCTTCTTGATCCAGCAAGGTGTCGAGGAAGTAGATGAGTTCCGTCAACACGACGGCGTGGTGACGGTGATGGTGAAGTGATCCGCGCAGGGCTTCGCCGAAGCACCGCGAGGATATGACCGGGGGTGTAAACTGTGGAGGGGGGGTGCCACACACGGCTAACAATTGATGTTGTGTGTTCTAGGTGCCCCCTCCCCACAAATATATAGGTGGGAGGGGGAGGGAAGCAGCAAGGGTGCGCCCCAAGTAGGAGGAATTCTACTTGGGGTCCTCCCCAATTCGGCCTCCCCCCTTCCTTATTTGCCGGAGGGGTAAAAGGGAAGACGAAGGGGAGAAGGAAAGGGGGGGGGGGGGGGCGAACCCCCTCTTTCCCTTCTCCCACTCGGCCTCCTTCCTTGGGGAGGGGGTGCCACCCCTTGTGGGCTGGTGTGCTCCCCTCCTATGGCCCATATGGCCCATATCTTTCCCCTGAGGGTTCCGGTAACCCCCCGTTACTCTAATAAATACCCGATACACTTCGGAACACTTCCGGTGTCCGAATACTATCACCCTATATATCAATCTTTAACTCCCGACCATTTCGAGACTCCTCATCATGTCCGTAATCTCATCCAGGACTCCGAACAACATTCGGTCACCAAATCACTTAACTCATATAATACTAAATCCTCATCGAACGTTAAGTGTGCGGACCCTGCGGGTTTGAGAAACATGTAGACATGACCGAGACACCTCTCCGGTCAATAACCAATAGCGGAACCTGGATGCTCATATTGGATCCTACATATTCTACAAAGATCTTTATCGGTCGAACCTTATGACAACATACGTTATTCCCTTTGTCATCGGTATGTTACTTGCCCGAGGTTCGATCATCGGTATCCACATACCTAGTTCAATCTTGTTACGGGCAAGTCTCTTTACTCGTTATGTAATACATCATCTTGTAACTAACTGATTAGTCACTTTGCTAGCAAGGCTTCCTGTGATGTGCATTATCGAGAGGGCCCAGAGATACCTCTCTGATACTCGGAGTGACAAATCCTAATCTCGATCTATGCCAACCCAACAAACACATTCAGAGATACCTGTAGAGCATCTTTATAATCACCTAGTTACGTTGTGACGTTTGATAGCACACCAGGTATTCCTCCGGTATTCGGGAGTTGCATAATCTCATAGTCGAAGGAATATGTATTTGACATGAAAAAAGCAATACCAATAAAACTGAACGATCAATATGCTAAGCTAACAGATGGGTCATGTCCATCACATCATTCTCCTAATGATGTGATCCCATTATAAAATGACAACTCATGTCCATGGTTTGGAAACCTTAACCATCTTTGATCAACGAGCTAGTCAAGTAGAGGCTCACTAGGGACACATTGTTTGTCTATGTATTCACACATGTATTTGGGTTTCCGATCAATACAATTCTAGCATGAATAATAAACATTTATCATAAATAAGGAAATATTAAATAACAACTTTATTATTGCCTCTAGGGCATATTTCCTCCAGTCTCCCACTTGCACTAGAGTCAATAATCTAGATTACATTGTAATGATTCTAACACCCAAGGAGTCTTGGCGTTGATCATGTTTTACTCGTGGAAGAGGCTTAGTCAACGGGTCTGCTACATTCATATCCATATGTATTTTGCAAATCTCTATGTCTCCCTCCTTAACTTGATCACGGATGGAGTTGAAGCGTCTCTTGATGTGTTTGGTTCTTTTGTGAAATCTGGATTCCTTTGCTAAGGCAATTGCTCCAGTATTGTCACAAAAGATTTTCATTTGACCCGATGCACTAGATATTACACCCAGATCGGATATAAACTCCTTCATCCAGACTCCTCATTTGCTGCTTCCGAAGCAGCTATGTACTCCACTTCACACGTAGATCCCGCCAGGACGCTCTGTTTGGAACTGCACCAACTGACAGCTCCACCATTCAATATAAATACGTATCCGGTTTGTGACTTAGAGTCATCCGGATCAGTTTCAAAACTAGCATCGACGTAACCATTTACGACGATCTTTTTGTCACCTCCATAAACGGGAAACATATCCTCAGTCCTTTTCAGGTACTTCAGGATGTTCTTGACCGCTGTCCAGTGATCCACTCTTGGATTACTTTGGCACCTCCCTGCTAAACATATAGCAAGGCACACATGAGGTCTGGTACACAACATAGCATACATGATAAAACCTACGGCTGAAGCATAGGGAATGACTTCCATTTTCTCTCTGTCTTCTGAAGTGGTCGGGCATTGAGTCTGTCGGGGAAGGCTGATCTGACCCACGAACACCTATGGGACCGGCGGACCAAGCCCCTTTTGGTTCGGCAGGGGGCAGAGGTCGCACGAAGAGCAGATCGAGGCGAAGCACACGAGCGGTTTACCCAGCTTCGGAGCTCTCCGGAGAGATAATACTCCTACTGCTGCATGTCTGAGTGTATTGAGTTCTTACTCGGGAGCGCTTGAGTGCTACAGTACACACAAGCTGCTAACGAGATCGAACGTGAGTGTTTCTGGAATCCCCCCCCCTACGTTGCGCACGGGCCTCCTTTTATATGCTCAAGGGGTCTCCCACAGGTGGCAACGTAGGCAAGGGTAAAAAAGGAAAAGGAGTTGTGGTTGGTACAACTACTTGTACAGTGTACAGTGTATAGTGTATAGTGTATCATACCTAACCCTGACGGCAGGGGACAAAGGCATTAAATGCCCGTCTACGTCTCCCTAACAGTGCAGAAAGGGACCGTCAGGGGCGCCACCGCTTGCCACGATGGCAATCTTGTCAGCGCCGCATGCCACAAGCTCCGCTGGCCGCCACGACCTCTTGCCACGCTGCTACCGAAAGGTCCTGTGTTGACACGTTAGTGGATGTCTTTGGAGCGCAGTACAGAGTGGTGATCCGCGCGGCAAGCGCCTTGCATGCGGTTGTTGTCTTGTTGCGCCTGGAAGATTGTCGCTCATCGGGCCTTCCCGACAAGCTCCTCTTGCCGGGCCTTGTCTCCTAGGTGCCTTGGGTGGCCTTCCAAGCAAGCTCCTCTTGCCGGGCCTTGTCTCCTGTGCTTGAATACTTTGTTCTTGAATGGCTCCAAAGGAACCACGGAGGACCTTGGCGGTCACCCGGTAAGCCTTGCCGCGGAGGGCTGCAACTGCCCGTGCACAAGTTCGGGATACTAGGGTACCCCTACTCTAGTACACCGAAAGAGTCTGACTCAACTTCACACCTTGTAACACAGGCAAGAACCCTTTCTTTGACTGATCCATTTTGAACTTCTTCAAAACTTTATCAAGGTATGTGAGGGAGTCCTGGATTAGGGGGTGTCCGGATAGCCGGACTATAACCTTTGGCCGGACTCCTGGACTATGAAGATACAAGATTGAAGACTTCGTCCCGTGTCCGGATGGGACTTTCCTTGGCGTGGAAGGCAAGCTTGGTGATACGGATATGTAGATCTCCTCCCATTGTAACCGACTCTATATAACCCTAACCCTCTCGGTGTCTATATAAACCGGAGGGTTTTAGTCCGTGGGGACGAACAACAATCATACCATAGGCTAGCTTCTAGGGTTTAGCCTCTCGATCTCGTGGTAGATCTACTCTTGTACTACCCATATCATCAATATTAATCAAGCGGAGTAGGGTTTTACCTCCATCGAGAGGGCCCAACACAGGTAAAAACATCGTGTCCCTTGTCTCCTGTTACCATCCGCCTAGAGCACAGTTCGGGACCCCCTACCTGAGAACCGCCGGTTTTGACACCGACATTGGTGCTTTCATTGAGAGTTCCTCTGTGTCATCATCTTTAGGCCCGATGGCTCCTTCGATCATCAACAACGATGCGGTCCAAGGTAAGACTTTTCTCCCCGGACAGATCTTCGTATTCGGCGGCTTTGCACTGCGGGCCAATTAAGCCATCTGGAGCAGATCAAAAGCTTCGCCCCGCCATCGAGTCAGATTTGGAAGTTTGAACTACACGGCCGACGTCGCGGATACTTGATCTTCGACGGGTTCGAGCCACAGCGAAGCGCCAAGATCATTACGATGGGCATGATCTAGCTCTGCCGCGAGCAGTGCCACGGAGGCCGCACCGTGTCCGCTCCGACCCTCACCGGGCCGGCTGCATGTCGAGGGCGGGTGGCTGGACACCGCCTCAGGGGCTGCAATCCCTCTGGCGATCGAGCGAACACCAGCCTTGTCCTTTGCGAGCTTGTGACTCCAAGGTACGGACTCCTCCGGACTCGAACCTTCATACCGCCAATCGAATCCGATTGGGCGCCGATCATGGAGTTCACCGCCCGCGGACATCTTTCAAAGACTTGCCCTTGGCGACATTCTCAATTCACTAAAGTCTCTCTCTTTATCGGGAGAGCCTGGCGGACTATGGTCGGCAAGGTTGGGATGCGGACGACGAAGAAATTCAAAGCCCACCCACCACCCACTTCAGAGCTAATCGGCGATTTATTTAACCGACATGCTCGACTTCGACTCGATGACATCGACGGTATGGATGCCGATGCAGAGGCGACCAAGAACCAGCGCCCTACAGTGGCAATCGGAAGGCCACCTCGTTGTATGACATATATATGGTGGACACCCCAAAAGAAGGAACGGCGATGGAACAACGGAGGATGACCCCTCCAAGAAGCGACCTAAGCGCCCGGCATCGGGCGCCGCTCTAAATCCCGCCAAAGCAAAAACGGTGATTCCGCACGGGAGACAATAACACCGGACAAAGGTTGAAGACAACCCCTCCGGCAGGATTCAGCAGAGGATGGAGAAACCAGCCCTCATGAGAGAGCGGCAGATAGAGAGGTAGAGGACGATAATTACATGCCTCCCTCCGAAGACGAGGCAAGCCTCGACGACGAATTTGTCGTGCCTGAGGATCCCGTCGAACAAGAGCGTTTCAAACGCAGGCTTATGGCCACGGCGAGCAGCCTCAAGAAAAAATAGCAACAACTTAGATCTGACCAAGACTTGCTAGCCGACAGATGGACTGAAGTCCTTGCGGCCGAAGAGTACGAACTCGAACGCCCCTCCAAGAGCTACCCAAAATGCAGGCTGCTACCTCGATTAGAGGAGGAAGCACTTAGACCTACATCACCAAGATGATGCGGCCGACCGGCCACCTCATGGTCTCGACAGAGAGGCCTCTCGGCCCTCTACTCAAGCTGCACCCCAGCGTCGCTCAAAGAATACCAAGGCACGGGGAAATGCGCCAGACCTGCGAGATATATTGGAGGACAAGGCAAGGCAAACAAGATCGATCTATGGATCGCGTGGGCGACCCACGACACGTGACGATAACCGTCATGCCGGATATGGTAAATCCTGTCGGGCCGAACAAAGTAGACAAAGCTCGTTTGAGCTACTTCGTGATATAGCCCAGTACAGAGGCGCCGCACACCCACTATGCTTCACAGATGAAGTAATGGATCATCAAATCCCCGAGGGTTTCAAACCCATAAACATCGAATCATACGATGGCACAACAGATCCTGCAGTATGGATCGAGGATTATCTCCTTCATCTCCACATGGCCCACGGTGATGATCTACACGCCATCAAATACCTCCCACTCAAGCTTAAAGGACCAGCTCGGCATTGGCTTAACAGCTTGCCAGCAGAATCAATTGGTTGTTGGGAGGACCTGGAAGCCGCATTCCTCGACAATTTCCAGGGCACCTGTCGGTGTCAAAACCGGCGGATCTCGGGTAGGGGGTCCCGAACTGTGCGTCTAGGCGGATGGTAACAGGAGACAAGGGACACGATGTTTTTACCCAGGTTCGGGCCCTCTCGATGGAGGTAATACCCTACTCCTGCTTGATTAATATTGATGATATGGGTAGTACAAGAGTAGATCTACCACGAGATCAAGGAGGCTAAACCCTAGAAGCTAGCCTATGGTATGATTGTTGTTCGTCCCTCTGGACTAAAACCCTCCGTTTATATAGGCACCGGATAGGTTAGGGTTACAGTAGTCGGTTACAATGGTAGGAGATCTACATATCCAGATCGCCAAGCTTTCCTTCCACGCCAAGGAAAGTCCCATCCGGACACGGGACGAAGTCTTCAATCTTGTATCTTCATAGTCTTGGAGTCCGGCCGTGATGATAGTCCGCTATCCGGACACCCCTAGTCCGGGACTCCTCAAGAGCCCTCGAACCAGGCTTCAATGACGATGAGTCCGCGCGTTGATTGTCTTCAGATTATGCGGCGGGTTCCTCCTCCGAATACTTTATAGAAGGTTTTGAACACAAGGATAGTGTCCGGCTCTGCAAAACAAGTTCCACATAACACCGTAGAGAGAATAATTTTTGCACAGATCTGCGGACGTATTCCGCGGCGTGACATCACACCATGGCAAGGCCTTTATATGAATCGTTTTTTAATGTTCCCACCTGAGCGTGTTTAGCGAGGCGGTTTCCTTGGCACGTCTTATCAAAGCATAGATCGTGCCCCCTTATTCCGGGATTCTCATCAATACGGACGTGGGTAACCCATCCGCGCCATTGATTACGGCGCTTGGGAAATAAGCGATTTTTACCAGGCTAGTGGGGGACACATAGCTTCGTCCGCCTATATAAGGGGATAAGGATCCACCTTTTCACCTACGCCTTCTTCCTCCTTTGCTTATCCATTTCCAAGACTTCGAGCTCCAGCGCCCAAGTCCGCACATCCCACCTCAACCTTTCTCCAATCATGTTAGGAGCGGGAGGCAGGTGGTTGGCCTCCTCCGTCACGGAGGGGCACATCGCAAGACTGCGGGAGGCCGGATACTTGTCCGGCAACATCGCGCACAGGCTTCCCGATGAGGGGCAGCTCATTCCGACCCACAGGCCCCGTGAGAGGGTGGTGTTTCTCCCCACTTCCTCCATGGACTAGGTTTTCCTCTTCACCCATTTGTCCGGGGCTCATGTTCTACTACGGCTGGACTTCCACGACCTGGCCCCGAATTTCATCCTCAACATCTCGGCGTTTATCATCGTGGTGCGAGGCTTTCCTCTGCATCCAGCCCCACTTCGCTTATGGTGAAGATCTTCAACGTCCGGCGAAGGTAGTGGGCGGCCGTCAAGCGGAGTGCGGAGGCTCCATGGTTGGCAAGATGGCCAAAGTCCCATGGCTCGAAGGCGCCTTCGTGGA
This sequence comes from Aegilops bicornis, assembly GCA_021605145.1. Taxonomy (NCBI): domain Eukaryota; kingdom Viridiplantae; phylum Streptophyta; class Magnoliopsida; order Poales; family Poaceae; genus Aegilops; species Aegilops bicornis. Next base: position 179,586,592 of record CM038669.1, read on the forward strand.
GACAATAAAGGGGTGGCAATCGGGGTGGTTCTTCATCACCGAGCCCCGCAACACCAAATGGGTGGCGGCCCCCGAATTCAGATCTGGCTACCCCACACGCCTCTCGTCATGGAAAGAGACGGGCTTGACATGGGGGAATTCGGACGAGACATCCGGACTTCAAACATGCGTCCGAAACCTGGTGGCCAAGAATCTTAGGCTCGTCGACGTAATCCAGGTGATGCTCATCCGCCGGATTCTCCCATGCCAACAATGGGCCTTTAACTTGTGGGAGTTCGATCCGGCACATCACCAAACCTTGAGCCGGCTCTTCGACACTACGTACGAAGACGCCTGGAAGGTGCTGTTCAAGGGCGCCGAAGCCCCAAAGATCCGCTACCAAAGATCGCGGATACAGATCGCGGCGTCCAGCCGGCGAGGTAAGTTATTTTACCCTTTACGGGCTCTTTTTCATAGATTGACTCTACGGGATCTAAAACTCCCTAATCTTTGACAGATCGGGTTGAAGACGTCGGACAGATTAACTGTCCGGCTCCTTTGCCGAAGACCAATGACGCCCGATTGACGGGGCTGCTGGCTCCGGCACCCCATGTGGTGCTGGAGAAGAAGGCCAAGAAGGAGGTCACGGGAACTCGAAGGAGCTCCCGACGCCAGGTGCTGTCAGATTCCGAAGCGGAATCTTCTCCTAAAGATGAGGAGGAAGAAGAAGAAGAAGCTCCTCCCCCAGCGGGGGAGGAGAAGAAAAGGAAGGCCGCCCCAACTGGGGAGGCCAGAGGGTCCAAGAAGGGAAGAACCCTTGCTCCGGACTTCTCCACCAACGTCGACGACGAGGAGGAGGACTGGCCTACAAGGGCCAAGCCCCTGGCGAGATCGTAAGTGTCCGGATACCCATGGTTTTTTATTATTGCAGTGTTCTCTAATGTTGAACAACCGTGCAGCCCGCCCAAGGGCGAGTTCGCCGATTCATCGAGCGGGTCCCTGGGCTCGTCGAAAATGGAGAATACCTCGCTTCCGACCGCCTCCTCGCATCACGCCGCGGGCGACGCTGCGGCGGGGCCCCAAGGGGGGCTTGGTCAAGAGGAGGTAGCGTAGGAGGTGCCACAAGGCGACCTCCCGGACTCCAGGCGCGCGGAGGGCAAGATCCCCAGGGGCTCTAAGCCCGACCCTCGTCCGGACTCCATGCCGAACCATCACGTTCCGATGTCCGGACAATGGATCCTTCGCAAGAAGGTAAGACACCGGTGTCCTCCGTCCAACCGGAGGCACCGGATAGCTCTGAGGCGCTTAACAGCGCTTCCATCAAGGAGGAACACCGCCGCCATGAGTGCGGTGATCCAGACAGCCATCCGCCAAGAGCGGGCGATCAAGCCTGCATCAGCCTTCTAATGTACTTTGAGGTAAGTTTTTAGAATATGTAAAAATATAACCGCATAGACAGTAGCCCCTGATGCTTAGTTCGGTGTTCGGAAAGAAAAACCGGACTAAGGATCTAAAAAGATATACGTAGGAGTCTAACATAAGTATATCAATATGGGAATGCAGGCTGCACGACCTCTGCCAAGACCGATCAAGGAGGTCAATGCATTGAAGCGTAACCTCGGCGGTCCGAGAACGAGCTCGGACAAGCCAAGAAGGAGCTCGAGGACAAGGAAGGTAAGTAATACCTTATTAAAGAAATACCGTATAGAAAAGGCTTTGGTTGCAAAAATAACAGGAATAACTTGGAGTACTGCAGGGCCACGAACGAGGTGGCGACCACAAGGAAGCGGTGTCCGTGGGTCGAAACAAAGCGGCCAAGTGAACACACCGAGCGAGAGAAGGGGGAGGCGCAGCTGGCCAAGAGCGGCAAGAGCTCCAAGCTCTCGTGGAAAAACACGAGAGTTTGGAGCTTGACTCAAAGACTCGAGAGTCCGAGGCTCGCCTCGGCTCTTGAGAGTGCCAAAGTCGCTAAGGCCGAGGCCCGTAAAGCCCTCCAAGAAATTGAGTCTTTAAAGAAGATAGCGGCGGGTAAGGCATTCTTTATGCAAAGCAAGCATGTGAAAGTGAATTACCTAGTACTTACCCGGATTCGGAGCTCTCCAGGAGCATTCGCAGATTTGCCCCATAGTGCGTCTGATGCTGCCGCATTCTACCGCACCCAGGAGGGGAGCTCCACGGAGAAGGTGTTCTGGTCTCAAGATCTTTGAGGCCGACCATCCGGTGCCTGAGCGACCAGTGAAGCAGCTGGTCGAGCTCCATAAGGTCGCCGAACAGGCCATGAAGGGCCTTATAAGCGCCTGTGGCCATTGGAGGCCATGCCCGGAGCTACTTTGGCTTGGTGCAGCGGTGGTGGGCCTTTGTCAGCGGCTTGAAGTCATCAAGCGCTCCGTCTGCATTGAAGGTGTCCGTCGGGCCCTTGCCCGTGCTAAAGTGCACTGGGGCAAGTTGGATGCGGAGAGGCTTGTGACAGACGGGCCACCGAAGGGCCATGAGCATCGCACGCCCGAAGTGTACTATGAGGGCCTCCTGAAGGGTGCCCGCCGAATAGCGGATGAGTGCTCCAGAGATGTAATTTTTGAATAAACTCGCATTTGTTATCCTGACGCTGAAAACTTGTTCATATGCGCTTAAGCAACACTTATTAATTTAAAATATTACCTTCTCGTATGCCGCTTATCAAATTTGAGAGATGGTAAGTCATTGGCTTCAGCCCCCATGCCACGAAAGTCTTTGGGGTGTTCGGGATAAACTTGAGCACTCTTGTTCCCATTTTTGGGTCCATCTAGGAGGCGCTCAACACAACGAACAAGGCAACCGGACTTATAATGCTTGAACACTCTCACTTAGCCATAGAATTCTATAATTTTAAATTTCTGAAGCCCCTAGTATTCGTAAGACCGAAGTTCGGGCGCTATCCACGCCTTTGGCTGGATAATTCTGTTCCTCGCTCTAAGCGGCATAAGTCTTTAGGGACCCGAAAAACCTCTCGAACAATGACCGGCTCTCACCCTATCATGACGGTCAGCTTAGCTTTCCACCGAGATGCTCGACCTAGCATAAGCTGGGCACAATCACAGTGGTTCTCCCGGTGCTACCGTAGCCGATATAAGCGAACGTAAGGTACCAAAACACGGGAGCCGGGCAAACCCAACTATTGACCCAAGACATGATTCGGAGCCAATTCATATAATGCTATAAGTTCGGGGTGCCGCACTTGTGAAAGTGTTTGGACTTATCACACCATAATTTTGGGATACTTGAGCCCCTGGTGTATTGGCCGTACCAAAGTGTACGGTTGCAACATGTCGTGTAATGAACATATGTATATATAAAGGAACTAGAGCAATAATAAGCAAAAGCTATGTATTGTTTATTCAAAAAGGTACTGCAATGGAAGCAAAACGATACAAATAGTGCGATAAGCAAGGGATGGGACTATCTAACATGTCCCCCTCCAGGGGTAAGCTGCTGGATGATATGTAAAACAGGTATAATGCTCGTAGTAGAGACCACCTGAACACTTGACGTGGCTTTCCGCTTCCCTAGCTGTTGCATCGTGAGTTCGGCGATTCGAGTGCCGGACAGGACTTCTCAAAGGCGGAGTCCTGAAAGTAAAAAAACAGGAAGAAAAAGAAAAAAGAAAAAAGAAGTGACACAAACGAGAGCCCCTGGTGCGGTCGAGCCGCATTCTTGGCGTGTCGTTGTCTTGCCCCTCCCCATATGCCCATGATATCTCTAGAGCGTAATTATGTACGCGTACTACTAGCATCACAATTTCGCGAGGGCTGGGGTTGGGGCCGGATTGCTACTCACGCTTGAATCGTGCCAGGTGGTCTTGTTGCAGGTTACTCCGAGCGCGCTTGGCGGTGTCCGGACGCTTAGTGGCCGGACTCGAGAGTTGCCGTGAGAGGCTGCTTTGCACCTCCGCCGCGAGGGCCGCCGTATGCTCCTCTGTTCGGAGAGAGCTTTCGGTGTTTCCATTGACCGTGATTACTCCTCGAGGGCCTGGCATCTTGAGCTTGAGGTATGTGTAGTGCGGCACCGCATTGAACTTTGCAAATGTGGTTCGTCCGAGCAGTGCATGATAGCCGCCATGGAATGGGACGATGTCGAAGATTAACTCTTCGCCGGAAGTTATCCGGAGATCCGAAGACCACTTCGAGTGTGACTGAGCCTATACAATTGGCCTCTACACCCGGTATGACGCCTTTAAAGGTCGTCTTTGTAGGTTTAATCCTTGAGGGGTCTATGCCCATTTTATGCGCCTTTGTATCCCGATAAAGCAGGTTCAGTTGCTACCGCCATTCATTAGGACTCATGAGGTGAAATCCGTCAATAATTGGGTCAAGAACCAATGCGGAGAAGCCGCCGTGACGGATGCTAGTGGGGTGGTCCCTTCGATCGAAGGTGATCGGGCAGGAAGACCATGGGTTGAACTTTGGGGCGACTGGCTCCATCGCATATACGTCCCATAGTGCAGGCTTCCGCTCCCTTTTGGGTATGTGGGTTGCGTATATCATGTTCACCATCCGCACTTGTGTGGGGAAACCTTTCTGTCCTCTATTGTTCGGCAGCCGGGGCTCTTCCTCGTCATCGCTATGCAGCCCCTTATCATTGAGTTCGACACTTAACTTGCCTGCTTGCTTGAACACCCAACAATCCCTGTTGGTGTGATTGGCTGGTTTTTCGGGGGTGCCATGTATTTGGCACAGGCGATCGAGTATGCTGTCCAAGTTGGACGGGCCCTGGGTGTTTCTTTTGAATGGCTTCTTCCGCTGACCGCCTCTGAATCCGGCATTGACGGCCGTATCTTCAGTATTATCGCTGTTAATGCGGCGCTTGTTCTTGTTGCGACGTGACCTGCCATTGCTGTCCTTGGTATCCGGACTATCAGGATGTTTGGCCAAGTTGTTGCTCGAGCTAGCTACCTGTCCTCTGCCGCAAAAGCGAGTCATGAGGGTTGTGAGGGCTGCCATAGATTTCGCTTTTCTGTCCTAGGTGCCGGGCAAGCCACTCGTCATGGATGTTATGTTTGAAGGCTGCAAGGGCCTCTGCATCCCGGACAGTCAACGATTTGATTTTTCTTTGTTAGGAACCGAGTCCGTAATTGTTCCGCCGATTCTTCCGCTGCTGAATTATGTGGCTAAGGTCATCGGCGTCTGGTGGTCGCACATATGTGCCCTGGAAGTTATCAAGGAATGCGGCTTCCAGGTCCTCCCAACAACCAATTGATTCTGCTGGCTTGAGCCAATGTCGAGCTGGTCCTTTAAGCTTGAGTGGGAGGTATTTGATGACATATAGATCATCACCGCGGGCCATGTGGATATGGAGGAGATAATCCTCGATCCAGACCGCAGGATCTGTGGTACCATCGTATGATTCGATGTTTACGGGCTTGAAGCCCTCGGGGATTTGATGATCCATTACTTCATCCGTGAAGCATAGTGGGTGTCTTGGCGCCTCAGATTGGGCTATATCACGACGTAGCTCATATGAGCTTTGTCTACTCTGTTCGGCCCGGCCGGTTTTGCTGTATCCGGCGCGACGGTAATCATCCCGCATTGCTGGGCGCCCACGCGATCCGTAGATCGATCTTGTATGTTTTGCCTTGTCCTCCAATATATCTCGCAAGTCCGGCGCGTTTTCCCGTGCCTTGGTACTTTTTGAGCGGCGTCGGGGTGTGGCTTGAGCGGAGGGCCGAGAAGCTTCTCTGTCGCGGCCACAAGGTGGCCGGTCTACCATGTCGTGTGCCGGTGACTTGGGTGCTTCCTCCTGTAATCGAGGCAACGGCCTGCGTTTGGGGTAGCTTTTGGAGGGGCGTTCGAGTTCATACTCTTCGGCTGCAAGGACTTCACCATCCGCCGCCTAGCATGTCTTGATCAGCTCTAAGTCGTTGTCGCTTTTTCTTGAGGCTGCTTGCCGTGGCTATAAGCCTGCGTTTGAAACGCCTCTGCTCGGCGGGATCCTCGTGCACGAAAAACTCGTCGTCGCCGAGGCTTGCCTCATCTTCAAGGGAGGCGCATAATTATCGTCCTCAACCTTTTTCGCTGCAGACCGTCAGGCGGGCTATCTTCTCCTCCTCCCACGCCGAGTCCTGCTAGAGGGGTTCTCTTGACACTATCCGGTGTTATTATCTCCCGTGCGGAATCACCGCTTTTATTGTGGCGGGATTTAGAGCGGCGCCACGACGTTAAGCGCTTATTTGCTTTCTTGGAGGGTCATCCTCCGTTGTTCCATCGCCGTTCCATCTTTTGGGATGTCCACCATATATATATGTCATATGACGAGGTGGCCTTCCAAAGTGCCTCGTAGGGCGCTGGTCTTGGTCGTCTCCGACATTGTCGTCCATACCGTCGATGTCTTCGGAGTCGTAGTCTAGCATGTCGGTTAAATTATCGACAGTGGCTACCAAGTGGGTGGTGGGTGGGCGTTGGATTTCTTTGTCGTCCGCATCCCAACCTTCCTATCCGTAGTCCGGCCAGGGCTCTCCGGATAAAGAGAGAGGCTTTAGTGAATTCAGGATGTCGCCAAAGGGCGAAAGTCTTTGAAAAGATGTCCGCGGCAGGAACTCCATGACCCGCCCAATAGGATTCGATTGGCAAGGGCGTGGAAGGTTCGGAGTCCGGAGAGGAGTCCGCACCACAGAGTCGAGGTCTTCGCAGCGACAGGGATGGAGTTCGCTCAATCGCCGTAGAGATTGTAGCCCCGAGGCAAAGGTCCAACCACTCATCCTCGCCGAGGAATCCGGCCCGGATTAAGGGTCGGAGCGGATCTTTGGTGCAGCCTCCAGGAACTGCTCGGCCGCAGAGCTAGATCATGCCCATCGAGACGGTCTGGCGGCGGCAGCTGCGGCTCGAATCCGTCGAAGATCAAGTCTCCGCGGATATCGGCCGTATAGTTTAAACTTCCAAGTCGACCTGATGGCCAGGGGCGAAGCTTCGATCTTCTCCGGATGGCCAAGCTTAATTGGCCCGCAGCAAAAGCCGCCGAACACGAAGATCTGTCCGGGAGAAAAGTCTCACCTCGGACCGTCGTTGTTGATGATCGAAGGAGCCACGGGCCTATCGGTGACGCATACGTAGGAACTCTCAATGAAAGCACCAATGTCGGTGTCAAAACCGGCGGATCTCGGTAGGGGGTCCCGAATCAGGCGTCTTGGCGGATGGTAACAGGAGACAAGGGACACGATGTTTTTACCCGTGTTCGGGCCCTCTCGATGGAGGTAATACCCTACTCCTGCTTGATTAATATTGATGATATGGCTAGTACAAGAGTAGATCTACCACGAGATCAAGGAGGCTAAACCCTAGAAGCTAGCCTATGGTATGATTGTTGTTCGTCCCCACGGACTAAAACCCTCCGGTTTATATAGGCACCGGATAGGTTAGGGTTACACAGAGTCGGTTACAATGGTAGGAGATCTACATATCCAGACGCCAAGCTTTCCTTCCACGCCAAGGAAAGTCCCATCCGGACACGGGACGAAGTCTTCAATCTTGTATCTTCATAGTCTTGGAGTCCGCCCGTGACGATAGTCCGGCTATCCGGACACCCCCTAGTCCGGGACTCCCTCAGCACCTATGTGCAACCACCAGACGCCGATGACCCAAGCCACATAATTCAGTAGCCAGAGGAATCGGCCAGACAATTCTGGACATGGTTCCTAACCAAGAAAAATCAAATAGTCGACTGTCCGGACGCAGAGGAACTTGCAACCTTCAAACATAACATCCTGACGAGTGGCTTGCCCGGCACCTAGGACAGGAAAAGCCGAAATCCATGGCAGCCCTCACAACACTCATGACCTGCTTTTGCGCGGGAGAAGACAGCTGGCTAGCTCGTAGTAATAACATGACCAAGAGCCCTGGTAATTCAGATACCAAGGACAAGAATGGCGAGGTCACGTCGCAACAAGCACAAAGCGCCGCGTTAACGGCAACAATGCTGAGGATACGACATTTAATGCCGGATTCAGAGGCCCTAAACCCGGTCAGCGAAAAAAGCCACTTAAAAGAAATACTCCGGGCCCATCCGGTTTGGACCGAATACTCGATCGCTCGTGCCAGATACACGGCACCCCCGAAAAACCAGCCAATCACACCAACATGGATTGTTGGGTGTTCAAGCAGGCATGCAAGTTAAGTGCCGAAAACAGAGACAAGGGGCTGCATAGCGATGACGAGGAGGAGCCCCGGCCGCCGAACAATAGGGGACAGAAGGGCTTCCCCCCACAAGTGCGGACGGTGAACATGATATACGCAACCCACATCCCCAAATGGGAGCGGAAGCGTGCACTCAGGGACGTATATGCGTTGGAGCCAATCGCCCCAAAGTTCAACCCGTGGTCCTCCTGCCCGATCACTTTTGATCGAAGGGATCACCCCACTAGCATCCGCCACGGCGGATTTGCCGCATTGATTTTAGACCCAATCATTGACGGATTTCACCTCACTAGAGTCCTTATGGACGGCGGCTACTGAACCTCGCTTTATCGTGATACGGCGAAAAATGGGCATAGATCCTCAAGGGTTAAACCCACAAAGACGACCTTTAAAGGCGCCATACTGTGTAGAGGCCAACCGTGCAGGCTCAATTACACTTGAGGTGGTCTTCGGATCCCGGATAATTTCCAAGCGAGGAGTTAATCTTCGACATAGTCCCGTTCCGCAGTGGCTATCACGCACTGCTCGGACGAACCACATTTGCAAAGTTCAATGCGGTGCCGCACTATACCTCAAGCTCAAGATGTCAGGCCCTCGAGGAGTCATTACGGTCAATGGAAACACTGAACGCTCTCTCCGAACTGAGGAGCATACGGCAGCCCTCGCGGCGGAAGTACAAAGTAGCCTCTCAAGGCAATTCTCCAGTCCGGCTATTAAACGTCCGGACACCGTCAAGCGCGCCCGGAGTAACCTACAACAAGACCGCCTGGCACGTTCCGAACAAGCGTAGCAATGAGGCCCCAACCCCAGCCCTCGCGAAATTGCGAAACCAGTACTACGCGCACATAACTACGCTCTAGAGATACCATGGGCATCGGGGGAGGGGCACGACCATGACATGCCCAAAATGCGGCTCAACCGCACTAGGGGCTCCCGATTCCGTCATTCTTTTTTCTTACTTTCAGGACTCCGCTCTCCGGAAGGCCTGTCCGGCAGTAGAATCGCCGAACACACGATGCAACAGCCAGGGAAGCAGCAAGCTACGTTGAGTGTCCAGGTGGTCTCTATAACGAGCAGTATACTTGTTTCACATATCATCTCGCAGCTCGCCCCTGGAGGGGGACATGTCAAATAGTCCCATCTCTTGCTTATCGCACTATTTGTATCGCTACGCTTTTATCGCAGCCTTTTCAATAAACAATACATAGCTTTTGTCTATTATTGCATTCCTTTTTATCTATATATGTTCATTAATGGCATGTTGCACCTGCACACTATTGTACGGCCAATACACACCGTGGGGCCTACGCATTTTAATATGGTGTGAGAAGTACGAACACTCTCACGAAAAGCGGCACCCCGAACTTATAGCATTATATGCATCGGCTCCGAATCATGTCTTGGGTCAATAGCTGGGTTTGCCCGGCTCCCATGTTTTGGTACCTTACGTTCCGTTATATCGGCTAAGGTAGCGCTGGGAGAACCACTGCGATTGTGCCCCGGTTGAGCTGGGCTAAGCACCTGTGGAGAAATCTAAAACTGATCGTCATGATAGGGCGAGAGCTGGTCGCTGTTCGAGAGGTTTTCGAGCCCCTAAGGACTTATGCCGCTTAGAGCGAGGAGTCGGCTTTGTCCGGCCTAGGCGTGGATAGCGCCCCGAACTCGGTCTTCCGAATACTAGGGGCTTCACTAAATTTAAAATTATAGAATTCTATGGCTAAGTGAGAGTGTTCAAGCATTATAGTTCGATTGCCTTGTTCGTTGTGTTGAGCGCCTCCCTCGAAGGACCCAAGAATGGGAAAAAGAGCGCTCAAGTTTATCCCGAACACGCCAGCACTCGTGGCACGGGGGCAGAAGCCGATGACTCGCCATCTCTCAAATTCAATAAATGGCCGCACATAAGGTAATATTTTAAATTAAAAAGCGTTGCTTAGCGCATATGAACAAGTTTTTAGCGCACAGGATAACATGAGCGAATTTACTCAAAAAAGTACATCTTTGGAGCATTCATCCGCTATAAGGCGGGCACCCTTCAGAACGCCCTCATAATACATCTCGGGCTTGCGATGCTCCTTGCCCGGCGGTGGTCAGTTCGTCACAAGCTTCTCAGCGTCCATCTTGCCCCAGTGCACTTTAGCACGGGCAAGGGCCCTACGGGCACCTTCAATGCATACGGAGCGCTTGATGACTCCAAGGCATGGACAGGCATCCACCAGCCGCCTCACCATCCCAAAGTAGCTCCCAGGCATGGCTTCCCCTGTGCCACAAATGACTCTGAGACCCTTCATGGCTTGTTCGGCCACCTTATGGAGCTCGACCAGCCGCTTCAAATTGGTCGCTCAAGGGCACCGTGTCCGCCTCGGCATATTGAGACTGAACACCTTCTCCGTCGAGCTCCCTCCTCGGCTCGGTAGAATGCGGCAACATTGGACACATCATGGGAAGATCTGCGAATGCTCTGGAGAGCTCCGGACTCGGGTAAGTAACAAGTAATTCACTTTCACGTGCTTGCTTTGCATAAAGAATGCCTTACCCGCCGCTATCTTCTTCATCGCCTCAATTTCCTAGAGGGCTTTTTGGGCTTTGGCCTTAGCAGATTTGGCGCTCTCAAGGGCCGAGGCGAGCTCGGACTCTCAAGTCTTTGAGTCAAGCTCCAAACTCTCGTGGTTTTCCACGAGAGCCTGGAGCTCTTGCTGCACCTCCGCGACCCGTGCCTCCTGCTTCTCTCGCTCGGTACGCTCCACGGCCGCATTGTTTTCGGCCTTGGACAACGTTTCCTTCAGGGTTGCCACCTCGGTTGTGGCCCCTGCAATACTCACGTTGGTCCTGTCATTTTTTGCAACCACATCTTTTTATATACTTACATAAGGTATTACTTAGCTTCCTTGTCCTCGAGCTGCTTCTTGGCAAGGCCGAGCTCATTCTTGGACCGCTCGAGGCTCTGCTTCAATGCATCGACCTCCACAAGTCGGTCGCAGAGGTCGGCAGCAGCACTGCATTCCCATATTGACATACTTATGTTAGACTCCTGAGTATATCTTTTAGATCCTCGATTCGGCTTTTCTTTCCGAACACCAAAGCTGAGCATCGAGGCTACTGTCTATGCGGTAATATTTTTACATATCTTAAATACATACCTCAAAGCCTGTTAGAAGGTGGCACGAGCTTCAGTCAGCCCGCTCTTGGCGGACTGAACCTTCTGGATCACCACACTCATAATAGTGTGGTGCTCCTCGTCGATGGAGGCGCCGTTAAGCACCTCCAGCAAATTATCTGGCGCCTCCGGTTGGACGGAGGTCATCGGTGTCGTTGTCTTGCCCTCCTTACCAGGGGGCCGCCTGCCGGACCTCGGAACCGCTGAAGGTTCCAGTACGGTGTCCGGCCCAGGGCCGGACTTAGAGCCCCTTGGGGTTTTATCCCCTTTGCGCCTGGAGTCCGAGAGGTCGCCTTGCGGCGCCTCCAGGACCACCACCTCCTGACTTGGACCCTTTTGGGACTCCACCTCGGCATCATCCGCAGGGCGAGGGGAGGAGGCGGCCGGAAGTGAAGTGCTATTCACATCCGACAAACCCAGGGAGCCACTCGACGAAGCGTCGAGCCCGGCCTTGGGCAGACTGCATGATTATATTCGGCGTCAGAAGACACCGTGCAATAAAGGAACACCATGAGTTATTCCGGTATCCGGATACTTACGATTTTGCCAGGGGCTTGGCCCTGGACGGCCACTCCTCTTCGCCGTCGTCGGTGTTGGTGGAGTAGTCCAGAGGAAGGGTCCTTCCCTTCTTGGACCCTCCGGCCCCCCCAGTTGGGGCGGCCTTCCTTTTCTTCTCTTCCCCCGCTGGAGGGGGAGAGGCCTCTTCTTCCTCCTCCTCGTCTTCGTGGGAGGAGTCCGCCTCGGAGTCATCGGACGTCGAATCCGACGCCGCCGGGCACCGGGAACTCTTTTGAGTTCCCATGGCCTTCTTCTCCGGCACCACGTAAGGTGCCGGAACCAGCAGCCCCGTCAAGCGGGCATCTACTGGGCCTTCGGGCAAAGGAGCCGGACAGTCGATCTGTCCGGCCTTCACCGCCGATCTGTCGAAAGGAACGGGAGCTTAGATCCCGCATAGAGTCAAACTATGAAAAGCAAGTATCCCGCAAGAGGTAAAACAGCTTACCGCGCTGGCTTGATGCTGCGCACTATATCCGCGATCCTCGGTAGCGGATGCAGGAGCCTCGACGCCCTTGAATAGCGCCTTCCAGGAATCTTCGTACGTTGTGTCGAAGAGCCTGCTCAGAGTTTGGTGTTGCGCTGGATCGAACTCCCACAAGCTGAAAGCCCGTCGTTGACACGGGAGGATCCGACGGATGAGCATGACCTGGACTATATTGACAAGTTTAACCTTCTTGTCCATCAGGCTTTGGACGCAGGTTTGGAGTCCGGTCAGCTCTTCTGAATTACCCCATGACAGGCCCTTCTCTTTCCAGGAGGTGAGCCGTGTGGGGATGCCAGATTGGAATTCGAGGGCCGCTGCCCATTCAGGGTCACGCGGCTCGGTGATGTAGAACCACCCCGATTGCCACCCTTTGATGGTTTCCACAAAGGAGCCCTCGAGCCATATAACTTTGGGCATCTTGCCCACCATGTCGCCTCCGCACTCCGCTTGCTGGCCGCCCACTACCTTCGGCTTGACATTGAAGGTCTTGACCACAAGCCAAGTGGGGCTTGATGCGGAGGAAGGCCTACGCATCTGACGATAAACGCCGAGATGTTGAGGATGAAGTTCGGGGCCGATCGTGGAAATCCAGGCCGTAGTAGAACATGAGCCCCGGACAAATGGGTGAAGTGGGAAACCTAGTCCACGGAGGAAATGGGTGAGGAACACCACCCTCTCATGGGGCACAGGGGTGGGGATGAGCTGCCCCTTGCCTGGGAGCCGGTGCGCGGTGTCATTGGACAAGTATCCGGCTTTTCTCAGCTTCTTGATGTGTCCCTCCGTGACGGAGGAGGCCATCCACCTGCCTCCCGCTCCGGACATGGCTGGAGAAGGTTGAGGTGGGAAGTGCGGACTTGGGCGCTGGAGCTCGAAAAGGGAAAATGGATAAGCAAAGGAGGAAGAAGGCGTAGATGTAAAAGGTGGATCCTTATCCCCTTATATGGGCGGACGAAACTATATGCCCCCACCTGCCTGGTAAAACTCGCTTATCTCCCAAGCGCCATAATTAATGGCGCGGTTGGGTTACTGTCGGTGTCAAAACCGGCAGATCTCGGGTAGGGGGTCACGAATTGTGCGTCTAGGCGGATGGTAACAGGAGACAAGGGACACGATGTTTTCACCCAGGTTTGGGCCCTCTCGATGGAGGTAATACCCTACTCCTACTTGATTAATATTGATGATATGGGTTGTACAAGAGTAGATCTACCACGAGATCAAGGAGGCTAAACCCTAGAAGCTAGCCTATGGTATGATTGTTGTTCGTCCTACGGACTAAAAACCCTCCGATTTATATAGACACCGGATATGTTAGTGTTACACAGTGTCGGTTACTATGGTAGGAGATCTACATATCCGTATCGCCATGCTTGCCTTCCATGCATAGGATAGTCCCATCCTGACACGGGACGAAGTCTTCAATCTTGTATCTTCATAGTCTTGGAGTCCGGCCGTGGCGATAGTCCGGCTATCCGGACACCCCTAGTCCGGGACTCCTCAAGAGCCCCGAACCGTGCTTCAATGACGATGAGTCCGCGCGTTGATTGTCTTCGGCATTATGCGAGGTGTTCTTCTCCAAATTCCATATACTTGTCGAAGAGTGTCCGACTTCTGATAAATGCTGCGCTCCTCGGCTTCTACGCCGAATAATGGTCATCTTCCACGTGTTTGAATGAATGCGAAAAGCCAGGGTATTTTTACAATTACACCCCTAGCTGCGCAAATGAGCCGCCTATAAAAGGGGCGAGGATCTAGATCTGAGTCACACCATCCCTCCTTTGCGAGCTTTCATCAGAGCGCCTCTGACCAAAGCCCATTCCATCATGGACAGTCAACGCGGCTCCTCCTCTTGCGCTCCCAGCCCTCAGCCGGGAAATTGGAAGAGATGCTCAGTCCCGCATAGCGAGCTAGTTATACTCCAAGCCAAGGGATTTCTTCCCCCGGCCTTCATGGTCCCGGTTCGAGCCGGACTTGCCACCTACAAGGGCGGCGGAAAGCAAGCGGAGAGCGTCCCCGATCCCTCTAAAGGAGAGCGAGTATGCTTCATCTCTTATCTAGTAAGAGGACTCGGATTTCCAATCCATCCGTTTCTCCGGGGGCTCTTGGAGTTCTACGGCCTTCAATTGCACCATCTTACTCCTGCCTCCATCTTGCACATCGCTGGCTTCGTGGCCCTTTGCGAACTGTTCCTGGGCGTCGAGGCTCATTTCGGGTTGTGGAAGAGAATATTCTGCCTAGTACCCCGTTCTCATGAGGGGTCAATATATCAAGTGGGCGGAGCCGAGCTATGGCGCATCGCCGGGACAGGATACCTATCCGGAACCCCAAAGAAGGCGTCCGAAGACTGGCCTTCGGAATGGTTTTACATGGAGGACGTCCTGCTGCCGGATCCTATTCGGACCGGCCTTCCGGAGTTCAGCAATGCTCCTCTGAAGAAGCACCTAAGCTGGCGCCCTCGGAGCCCCCGGAGATAAGATGACCGGGATGTCCGTTATTTGATGAGCCGAATAAGGTTACTGGCTCATGCCGGATTGACCATGACAGGAGTCATTGCAATCTGCATTATGAGGGGAGTGCAGCCGCTCCAATACAGGGGCCACCCCATGTGGGACTTCTACGGGAGGGCGATGCCACCCGCCATGGCCGCAAAGGGCTGTGGATCGGTCACCGAACTGGTGAAGATCTTTGTCCGCCATGTACAAAGGGGAGGAGGAGGATTTCCTCCGTGTCAATCCACTGAAGGAGTTTTCTTCGAATAATCCTCGAAGCTGGGTAAGCAAACATCTTTGTGACCAGTCCGATCCATGTTCCCATGGTTAAATATCTCATTTCGTGGTTTCTGCGCAGGTACTGCTCCGGACTGTGGAGAAGATATACAGCCCGCCCCCACAACCCGAGGATCCGGAACGGTCCCTCGATCCGACCTCCGAAGAGGATCCGGATATAAAGGTGGAGTTGATCGACGGGGTATTCCACCAACTTAGCATCGACAATGCGCTGGTTGCCATTACGGCTGATGACCCCGGAATACTTCCAGCCTCGCAGGTAAATGAGACCGAGATTCCAAGACCCTGATAACGACCCGTCCATGCTTATTTTTGATCACCGTATACCAATGGTGCTTCACAGGGGGTACCTTCGAGGCAGGAAGCCGGTGCGCGGCCTGGCCAACAAAGGGCAAAGTCTGCCCCATGCTAAAAAGAAGTGCGGTCCGGATCAAATTCCGCGGCAACGGTATGGCATGTCACCATACTCCCAGGATTGATTCCTGGAAGGCGTACTAACGCTGATGCTCTTTTCAGGAAAAAGAGCGCTCGCCGGACTGAGTCCGGAGAGGCTGCCGATCGAACCTTCACCGGACAAGCTTCAAAGCCGGGTCCGGAGTCTGAGGCGAGCACGAGACGTGCGTCGGATGCTCCTCCGACAGAGGATGCCAATAGGTTGTCCGCCACCAACTCCGAGGTGGAGAGCGCCTTGAATCATAGGCACCGTCGGACAGTTCTTCGTGAGACATGTTTCTCCCCAGAGGCCTTGAATGCCTTTGATTCGGGAGATGCGCATCTCCGTGCCGCTCAAGATGGTCTGGCCAGAGCCACGGAGCAGTATGTGAAGGACATACGGGTAAGGAAATTTGTGATTATATATTCCAAGAGTCTCCGAGACTTAAAATAGTTAGAATAACTGATTTATGGATCATTTGTTATGCGTGATCTTCTGTAAAAGAATACCCGACCGTCCCAGAGCTGGAAGAGTGCAGGGCCCAACTTGAGGCCGCACTAGCCGCTACGGGGGGAGCCACAGAGACCCCCTCTGGTAATATACACTTCAGAAGATAAATAATGTATGAAGTGCGGCGGGTGTGTAAATCTGACAAAAACATTGCAGATGGCGCCGGACTAGATCCGGACAAGCAACAGCTCTTACGCCAGTTAAAGGCTGGCGAGAGCGTGCTTACGAGGGTGCGGCAGGGGAAGAATAACCTCCAAGATGCCAACACCAAGCTGGGTGAGGAACTAAAGGACGTTCGTGCCCAGTTGTCTGACTCCATAAAGGAGAATCGGCGGCTTCGTCGCGGCATTTCGGTAAGTGCTTGAGCGAACTTTGAAAGAGTTCGGCGAGGAAGGCGACTAACATAAACATGTATGTAGGTTTGCTCACAGGTCGTCCTGAGGAGGAGATGCCCAATTCTTCGGGTGATCTTCTTCCCGAACTGCGTCAGCTGCACGAACGAGTCCGACAGGTGATGAAAGGCATCGGCCAGGCCTTGTGGCCATCTATTTCCCTGCTCGAAGGCATCGGGGAGCTGGCGGAGCGGCTTCAAGTAGCACGGCGGCGCTTCCGGCTATGGAAGATATCGACCTTCCGTCAAGGCGCCAGGGAAGCCCGGGCCATGGTAAAGACGCGGTACACGAAGGCTGACCCAAACCACATGGCCGAGGTCGACACATGGGGCGGATGGGATGGAGATCCTCGTAAGCTTAGTGTACTATTTAAGTAGAATTGGCCGCCAAGTATTCCCAAAGCAGGATTGTAAATTAGATAGCCTATTAGATGGCATTGAGGAGGAATACAATGAGTCGAGTTGACTATGTAAAAATATGACATGAAAGAATGTCTTCTAGCGGATTGTAGATCGTTTGTCATAGCGGACCTTTTCGACCTCCGGACCCAATAGTCCGGAGTGTGTCCGAATACCTTCGTGGTTATATAAGAACCGTGGTATGCATGGAGACCCGGCGTAGGGGTCATTGTTCTTTATGTCGGACAAGTGCCCAACTAGTTATGTTATATTACATGGGTAGTAAGAAACATCTTCCAGGGAGAATAGTTCCGTTAAGGGTTCCTTTCGTTGGGATGCATGCCCTAAAGTGCATGTCAAAGCTGCTATAAAAGCATAAAATCATCTGGGGGCAGATGGGTAAATAGTTAAAAATCATCTTTCAGTTCACCGACCGAATATTCCCTTAAGAACGCTTAGCTTCGGCTTCACCCGGTCTGAGGTACACATCCAGGTGACCCGACAGTAATAATCGCAGAGGTGCTCCCTTTACCGCCTAGCCGAACAATCGGGAACGTGGGGTAAGCACAGAGCCGAGCAACCCAAATTTTGGCCAAAACTTAAGTCATATCGATGCATATAATGGTGAATAAAAGGTACATGCGGAAGTTTAACGCATGTGTTGGACATGAAAGCCCGTATGAATAAGCTTCTGTTAAAGAAGCCCCCAGGTATAATGAGCGCGGACAGCGCGTCAAGTGTGTGCGATAAAAGCGCAAACGAGCCTCTAGAGGCTACAAGAAGAAGGAGGAGGAAGGAGAGAAATAAAAGACAGCAAAAAATAAAAAATGCGGACGGAGGAAGGAGACGAACTTGGAGTTCGGCACTTAGGCGTAGAATCTTCGTAGACGGGCTGCGTTCCATGGGTTTGGCTCGAGTCGGTTATCCGATGCATTTCGCAAACGGTATGCCCTGCCGGTCAGGACCTGGTCTATGATGAAGGGACCTTCCCATTTGGGCTTGAGTTTGTCCTTTTTCTTGTCCGACAGGCGTAGAACTAGTTCGCCAACGTTATAAGCTTTGGCCTGTACTTCCCTGCTTTGATATCTTCGAGCCTGCTGTTGATAGAATGCGGAACGAGCTTTTGCCACGTCGCGCTCGGCTTCTCTTTCTTCGTACATGCGCACTCGAGGTGAGTCATGTATTATGTCGCAGGGCAAGACTGCCTCTGCGCCGTACACCATGAAGAATGGTGTGAATCCGGTAGTACGGTTCGGCGTGGTCCGCAGCCCCGTAGTACGGAGTCGAGCTCCTCAACCCGGTCGTGTTAGATTCCTTGAGGGACCGCACTAGTCTGGGTTTAATGCCGCTCATGATTAGACCATTTGCCCGTTCGACTTGGCCGTTGGTTTGAGGGTGATAGGAGAGGCGTGTCGAGCTTGATGCCCATGTTTTGCACCATGATTTGACCTCATCGGCCGTGAAGTTGGTGCCATTATCGCGATGATACTGTGGGGACACCGTAACGGTGCACTACCCCGATATGAAGTCTATCACGGGTCCGGATTCGCCGTTTTAACGAGCTTGGCCTCTATCCGCTTTGGTGAATTTATCCACCATGACCAATAGGTATTTTTGCTTGTGGGTTCCTCCTTGAGGGTCCAACCATGTCAAGCCCCCGCATCATGACGGCCAGGTGATGGGTATAGTTTTAAGGGCGGTGGGTGGCATGTGGCTTTGGTTAGCAAAGAGCTGGCAACCGACGCATCGTTGGACTAAGTCCTGCGCATCTGCCTGGGCCGTTGGCCAATAAAATCTTGTACGGAAGGCCTTGCCTACAAGGGCCCGGGCTGTGGCGTGGTGCCCACCCAGTCCGGCATGAATTTCAGCCAGGAGGTTTCGCCCTTCCTCTTCGGAGATACACCTTTGAAGGACTTCGGTAGTGCTTTTCTTATAAAGCTCTCCCTCATGGACTTTATAGGCTTTAGAACGCCGTACTATGCAGCGAGCCTCATTTTGGTCTTCGGGGAGTTCCTTCCTAGTTAGGTAGGCTAGGAATGGTTCGATCCACAGGCGATAACCGCCATTATTTCGTGAGCAGAGGGTGTTATCTCGGGCGAGCCTCCGGTTATGTCGAAGTGTTCGGCGTCGAGTAAGTGTGGTTGGGTCCGGATTGATATTGCGGACTCCTTCCCATAGTACGGATGGCTTGAACAGCCGTTCGTAAAGATATTGGGTGGGACGGCATCGCGTTTTGCACCGATGCGTGCCAATATATCCGCCGCCTAGTTGTTGTCCCGGGCTATATGATGAAATTCGAGCCCTTCGAACCGTGCTGACATTTTTAGGACCGCATTGCGGTATGCTGCCATTTTTGGATCTTTGGCATCGAAGTCTCCGTTTATTTGATATATTGCGAGATTCGAATCCCCGCGCACCTCTAGGCGTTGAATGCCCATGGAGACTGCCATCCGGAGGCCGTGCAGAAGGGCCTCGTATTCGGCTGCGTTGTTGGAGTCCGTATACATTATTTGAAGGACGTATTGACTGTGTCCCGGTTGGGGACATCAGACGACGCCAGCCCCAGTGCCGCCAACATTTTGGAGCCGCCAAAGTGCATGATCCAATTGGAGTATGCGTCGTACTCTTTAGGGAGTTCGGCTTCGGTCCATTCGGCCACGAAGTCGGCCAAAACCTGTGACTTAATCGCTCGTCGTGGCTTATAAGTTATATCGAACGGAAGGAGCTCTATAGCCCATTTAGCAATCCGGCCCGTCGCGTCGCGGTTGTTTATAATGTCGTTAAGAGGTACTTCGGAGGCTACCGTTATCGAACACTCTTGAAAGTAGTGTCGCAGCTTCCGGAATGCCATGAACACCGCATATGCTATCTTTTGATAGTGTGGGTACCGGGACTTGCATGGAGTTACGACAGTGGACACATAATAAACCGGTTTTTGAACAGGGAACCGGTGTCCGTCCGTTTCTCGTTCGACAACAAGCACCGCTACCGACAACTTGATGTGTTGCGGCGATATATAATAGCATTGGTTCGCCCGCGTTACGCCGCCAGAACCGGATTTGTTGCCAAAATGGCCTTTATTTCTTCGAGTCCGTCATATGGCATCCTCCACTCGAAGTGTTCGGCGCGGAGGAGGCGGTAAAGAGGTAATGCCTTTTCTCCTAAACGGGAGATAAAGCGGCTTAGAGCCACCTCGCATCCCGTCAATTTTTGTATTTGTTTGAGGTCTTTTGGAATATCCAATTGTGACAGAGCTCGAATCTTGGCTGGGTTTGCTTCAATTCCTCTACCGACACAATGAAGCCCAGAGCTTTCCTACCGGAACGCCGAAGACACATTTTTCCGGATTGAGCTTGATGTCATATTTTTGAAGATTGTCGAATGTGAGCCTCAAGTCGTCTACTAGAGTTTCAACGTGCTTGGTTTTGACGACCACGTCATCTACATATGCTTCCACCGTTTTGACGATCTGGTTCGCCAGACATGTCTGAATCATGCGCTGATATGTTGCGCCGACGTTTTTGAGCCCAAAGGGCATTGTGTTGAAGCAGAACGGGCCGTATGGAGTGATGAATGCTGTTGCAGCTTGGTCTGGCTCCGCCATCTTGATTTGGTGGTAGCCAGAGTATGCGTCGAGGAAGCACAATGAGTCGTGGTCTCCGTCAGAAGGCGTCAATGATTTGATCAATTCGAGGGAGGGAAGGGATCCTTTGGGCAAGTCTTATTAAGGTCTTTGAAATCGACACATAGGCGCCAGGATTTATCCTTCTTTGGTACCATCACCAGGTTTGCTAGCCAGTCCGGATGTTTTATATCTCTGATGAATCCGGCTTCCAAAAGTTTGGCTAGCTCCTCTCCCATGGCCTCGCCTCTTGGGTTCGAAAAAGCGCCAAGAGCCTGTTTGACCGCTTGAATCCTTTTAGGATATTTAGGCTGTGCTCGGCCAGTGACGTGGGATTCTGGCATGTCTGAAGGGTGCCGAGCAAAGACGCCCCAGTTTTCTTGTAGAAATTCTAGTAGTGCGGCGTCTACATCAGGGTTTAATTGTGCCCCAATGGAGGCCGTCTTTGCAGGGTCCGTTGGGTGGACTTGGAATTTGACTATTTCATCCGCTGGTTTCAAAGAGGTGGACTTGGATCTTTTATCAAGTATCACGTCGTCCCCTGTTTCATCGTGGAGCGCATCGCGGTGAGTTCCTCGACCGCTAGGGCTTCGGATAGTGCCTCGAGGGCTAGTGCGGCTGTCTTCTTTTCGGCGTGGAGTGCTATGTTCGGATCACTAGAGAGAGTGATGATTCCGTTAGGTCCGGTCATTTTAAGCTTCATGTACCCATAATGGGGTATAGCTTGAAAGATTGTGAATGCCTCTCGTCCTAATAAAGCATGATATCCGCTGTTGAACGGGGCCACTTGAAATGTGACCTCCTCGGACCTGTAATTGTCCCATGAAATAACACTACGTCCAGCGTGATTTTTCCTGTGCAGCATGCTTCCCGTCTGGGGATTATTCCTCTAAAGGTTGTGCTGCTTCGCTTAATGCGGTTCCAGTCTATTTTCATTTTTCGGAGGGTTTCCACGTAGATGAGGTTTAGTCCGCTGCCGCCATCCATGAGTACCTTAGTAAGGCGAAAAGTCATCCACTATCGGGCCGAGGACCAATGCGGCCGGTGCCCGCAGTTCGAATTTAGGTTCGCCATCGGCATTAAAGGTAATAGCCGTGTCACCCATGGATTTATTGTTGCTACTTGGTAGATTTCGCAAGGTTGCGGAGTGTTCGTTTCGCATGTTATTTGATGCAAAAGTCTCAAGACTATTAACACCGTATTGGTGTTGCTGGCTGGGATTCGAAGCTAGAAGCTCTTCGCCACTTTTGGCCACTGTGCATCAAGATCCAACATGCTCAAGGCTATGAGTTGGAGTGGCACCTCTACGTACTATGAATTTTGCAGGTCCGCTTAGCCAACCCTCCAAGACGGTTCCGCATTACCCTTTAGGGGGTTTTGGTTTTTGGTATTCAACCCAGGTGCTTGATAATGATGCACCCTTTTGTTCCGGACTAGGGATGTATTCGGGCGGATTATCCCAAAATTTACTTTCGGTTTTCCAGCGCTCTCCATCGCATACGGTACTTTTGTACTATGGTCGGCAAGTCAGCAAAGCGTGTAATTTCGCTGACGACTTATGGCGTTTAGGATTCCCTTGTCCGTGCAATTATTGCAAAAATTGGGATTGCGTCCTCCTCTCGGCAGTCCTTTATCCTGTTCATAACCAGGAGGAATCTGGCCCAGTAATGATGTACTGTTTCGGCGGGCTCTTGCCGAATTCGAGAGAGATTGCTAATGTTTGGGTGGGCGGGTGGAACTAAATTCGGAACCCCGTCCAATTTAGGACTCAAGGGCCGAGAAGTTTCCGAACTCGGAAGTTTGGATTTTTGAGTGCTATCCAACGAGTCCGACCAGCCACCTGACTTTAAGTTCAGGGTTTGATCGACATCCGTCCCTCCGCAGGAATCCGGCATGGAGGGATCGGGAATCTGGACGTAGCTAGTCCTTAAGATAGAAGAAGAATCGCCACATTGCCCCTCTATCACAGCAACATGATGGGTAGCACAGGGAGAGTTGATCTCTCTCGGATCGGTTTTAGGCCCGATCCGGTCGTAATCATGGCGACTCCCGAGCGGTGATGCGATCCAAGAGCTCGTTTATGGAGGAGAGCTCGATCGGATCTAACTGCTCGCAAGTTCCGAACTAACATGGAGATTGGTTTCGATGACTCGAGAGGTCATCGTCGCAACGCGGCCGAACTAGCGGTCATGAGAAAACCGCCTAGCCGGAGAGTCTGACCAGTGGCCAAGGCTTCTTTGGCGATGGTATCGTCTTTAAAGACGAGATAAGGCATCCTACCTGATGGCGATGACACATAGGAACTCTCAATGAAAGCACCAATGTCGGTGTCAAAACTGGTGGATCTCGGGTAGGGGGTCCCGAACTGTGCGCCTAGGCGGATGGTAACAGGAGACAAGGGACACGATGTTTTTACCCAGGTTCGGGCCCTCTCGATGGAGGTAATACCCTACTCCTACTTGATTAATATTGATGATATGGGTAGTACAAGAGTAGATCTACCACGAGATCAAGGAGGCTAAACCCTAGAAGCTAGCCTATGGTATGATTGTTGTTCGTCCTACGGACTAAAAACCCTCCGGTTTATATAGACACCGGATAGGTTAGGGTTACACAAAGTCGGTTACAATGGTAGGAGATCTACATATCCGTATCGCAAAGCTTGCCTTCCATGCCAAGAAAAGTCCCATCCGGACACGGGACGAAGTCTTCAATCTTGTATCTTCATAGTCTTGGAGTCCGGCCGTGACGATAGTCCGCTATCCAGACACCCCCTAGTCCGGGACTCCTCGGTTACCCACGTCCGTATTGATGAGAATCCGGAATAAGGGGACACAATCTACTGCTCGACAAGACGTGCCGAGGAAACCGCCTCGCTAAGTCTTGCCGAGGTGGGACAAGAAAAAGCAATCTGAATAAAGGCTTGGCCGTGGTGTGATGTCACGCCTGCGAAATACGTCCCGGTGATTGGATTTTGTAAATATTATTCTCTACGGTGGTATGTGGAACTTATTTTGCAGAGCCGGACACTATCCTTGCGTTCAAAATCTTCTATGAAGTATTCGGAGGAGGAACCCGCCTTGCAATGCCGAAGACAATCTGCGCGCCGTGCTCGTCGTCACTGAAGCCTGGTTCAGGGGCTACTGTGGGAGTCCTAGATTAGGGGGTGTCCGGATAGCCGGACTAGAACCTTTGGCCGGACTCCTGGACTACGAAGATACAAGATTGAAGACTTCGTCCCGTGTCCGGATGGGACTTTCCTTGGCGTGGAAGGCAAGCTTGGCGATACGGATATGTAGATCTCCTCCCATTGTAACCGACTCTATGTAACCCTAACCCTCTCTGGTGTCTATATAAACCGGACGGTTTTAGTCCGTAGGATCTAACAACAATCATACCATAGGCTAGCTTCTAGGGTTTAGCCTCTCTCGATCTCGGGTAGATCTACTCTTGTACTACCCATATCATCAATATTAATCAAGCAGGAGTAGGGTTTTACCTCTATCGAGAGGGCCCGAACCTGGGTAAAAACATCGTGTCCCTTGTCTCCTGTTACCATCCGCCTAGACGCATAGTTCGGGACCCCCTACCCGAGATCCGCCGGTTTTGACACCGACAGTATGTGCTTTGTGAAAGTCCAACTAAGCGTCTTGATCTATCTCTATAGATCTTGATGCCCAATATATAAGCTGCTTCACCGAGGTCTTTCATTGAAAAATTCTTATTCAAGTATCCTTTTATGCTATCCAGAAATTTTGTATTATTTCCAATCAACAATATGTCATCCACATATAATATTAGAAATGCTACAGAGCTCCCACTCACTTTCTTGTAAATACAAAGCTTCACCGAAAGTGCAGATAAAACCATATGCTTTGATCACCTCATCAAAGCGTATATTCCAACTCCGAGATGCTTGCACCAGTCCATAAATGGATCACTGGAGCTTGCACACTTTGTTAGCACCTTTAGGATCGACAAAACCTTCCGGTTGCATCATATACAACTCATCTTTAAGAAATCCATTAAGGAATGCAGTTTTGACGTCCATTTGACAGATTTCATAATCATAAAATGTGGCAATTGCTAACATGATTCAGACAGACTTTAGCATCACTACGGGTGAGAAAGTCTCATCGTAGTCAACTCCTTGAACTTGTCGAAAACCTTTCACGACAAGTCGAGCTTTGTAGACAGTAATATTACCATCAGCGTCAGTCTTCTTCTTGAAGATCCATTTATTTTCTATGGCTCGACGATCATCGAGCAAGTCAACCAAAGTCCACACTTTGTTCTCAGACATGGATCCTATCTCAGATTTCATGGCCTCAAGCCATTTATCGGAATCTGGGATCATCGTAGCTTCTTTATAGTTCGTAGGTTCGTCATGGTCTAGTAACATGACTTCCAGAATAGGATTACCGTACCACTCTAGTGCGGAACGTGCTCTGGTTGACCTACGAGGTTCGTTAGTAACTTGATCTGAAGTTTCATGATCATCACCATTATCTTCCTCTCTAGTTGGTGTAGGCATCACGGGAACAATTTTCTGTGATGAGCTACTTTCCAATTCGAGAGAAGGTACAATTACGTCATCAAATTCTACTTTCCTCCCACTCAATTCTTTCGAGAGAAACTCCTTCTCTAGAAAGTTTCTATTCTTGGAAACAAAGATCTTGCCTTGGGAACTGTGGTAGAAGTGTACCCAATTGTTTCCTTAGGGTATCCTATGAAGATGCACTTCTCCGATTTGGGTTCTAGCTTATCAGGCTGAAGCCTTTTGACATAAGTGTCGCAACCCCAAACTTTAAGAAATGACAGCTTAGGTTTCTTGCCAAACCACAATTCATACGGTGTCGTCTCAACAGATTTAAACGGTGCTCTATTTAACATGAATGCAACTGTCTCTAATGCATAACCCCAAAACGATAGTGGTAAATCGGGAAGAGACATCATAATTGCACCATATCTAATAAAGTACGGTTACGATGTTCGGACACACCATTACGCAGTGGTGTTCCAGGTGGCGTGAGTTGTGAAACTATTCCACATTGTTTTAAATGAAGGCCAAACTCGTAACTCAAATATTCGCCTCCGTGATCAGATCGTAGAAACTTTATTTTCTTGTTACAATGATTCTCCACTTCACTCCAAAATTCTTTGAACTTTTCAAATGTTTCAGACTTGTGTTTCATCAAGTAGATATACCCATATCTGCTCAAATCATCTGTGAAGGTCAGAAAATAACGATACCCGCCGCGAGCTTCAACACTCATCGGACCACATACATCGGTATGTATTATTTCAAGTAAGTCATTAGCTCACTCCATTGTTCCGGAGAATGGAGTTTTCGTCATCTTGCCCATGAGGCATGGTTCGCAAGTATCAAATGATTCATATCAAGTGATTCCAAAAGTCCATCTGCATGGAGTTTCTTCATGCGCTTTACACTAGTATTACCTAAACGGAGTGGCACAAATATTTTGCACTATGATTATCAACTTTGCATATTTTGGCATCAATATTATGAATATGTGTATCACCACAATCGAGATTCAACAAAAATAGACCACTCTTCAAGGGTGCATGACCATAAAAGATATCACTCATATAATAGAACAACCATTATCCTATGATTTAAATGAATAACCGTATCGCACTAAACAAGATCCATATATAATGTTCATGCTCAACGCTGGCACCAAATAACAATTATTCAGGTCTAAAACTAATCCCGAAGGTAGTGTAGAGTTAGCGTGCCGACGGTGATCACATCGACCTTGGAACCATTCCCGACGCGCATCGTCACCTCGTCCTTAGTCAATCTTCGTTTAATCCGTAGCCCCTGTTTTGGGTTACAAATATGAGCAACCGAACCAGTATCAAATACCTAGGCGCTACTACGAGCATTAGTAAGGTACACATCAATGACATGTATATAAAATATACCTTTGTTCACTTTGCCATCCTTCTTATCCGCCAAATACTTGGGGCAGTTCCCCTTCCAGTGACCAGTCCCTTTGGAGTAGAAGCACTCAGTTTCAGGCTTGGGTCCAGCTTTGGGCTTCTTCCCGGGAGTGGCAACTAGCTTGCCATTCTTCTTGAAGTTCCCCTTATTTCCCTTGCCCTTTTTCTTGAAAATAGTGGTCTTGTTAACCATCAACACTTGATGTTCCTTCTTGATTTCTACCTCCGCAGCTTTGAACATTGCGAAGAGCTCGGGAATTGTCTTATCCATCCCATACATATTATAGTTCATCACGAATCCTTTGTAGCTTGGTGGCAGTGATTGAAGAACTCTGTCAATAACACTATCATCTGGAAGATTAACTCCCAACTGAATCAAGTGATTATGATACCCAGATATTTTGAGTATGTGTTCACTAACAGAGCTGTTCTCCTCCATCTTGAAGCTATAGAACTTGTTGGAGACTTCATATCTCTCAACTTGGGCATTTGCTTGAAATATTAACTTCAGTCCCTGGAACATCTCATATGGTCCATGGCGTTCAAAACATCTTTGAAGTCCCGATTCTAAGCCGTAAAGCATGGCACACTGAACTATCAAGTAGTCATGAGATAGAGCTTGCCAGACGTTCATAACATCGGCATCTGCTGCCGCAGTAGGCCTTTCACCTGGCGGTGCATCAAGGACATAATTCTTCTGTGCAGCAATGAGGATAATCCTCAAGTTACGGACCCAGTCCGTCTAGTTGCTACCATCATCTTTCAACTTAGCTTTCTCTAGGAACGATTGCACTACAGGCTACGCGTTACTGAACCCGAGCGATCAATCGATGGCTGTTAACTGAACCCGATCGAGCAATTCCTTCGCTACTGCTGCTAACTGAAGCCGATCGATGCTGCCTCTGGATGAACAGTGGCGTTCTTTGGGGGTTTGGATGAACAGTTCCCAGTGGGGGTGGATGAACAGGACCCCGTGGTGTTGCCTCTGGATGAACAGGACCCTGATCGATCGAGCCGGGTGGGGCTGGATGAACAGGACCCCGTGGAGGGCTGGATGAACAGGACGACCCCGTGGAGGGCTGGTTGAACAATAGATGGTGGAGGGCTGGATGAACAGTAGCCCGTGGAGGGGTGGTTGAACAGGAGCCCGTGGAGAGGGCTGGTTGAATAGTAGCCGGTGGAGTAGCGCACGGTGGAGGCTGGATGAACAGGACCCCGTGGATGAACAGTCGCAGGTGGAGGCTGGAGGAGGCCACGGTGGATGAACAGTAGCCCGTGGAGACTGGAGGAGGTCGACGGTGGAGATGAACAGTATACCGTGGAGTCCCGTTTTGCGGTACGCCACACCCCTCCCGATGAATAGGACCCCCGTTTCGACCGTAGCGCTCCAACACAAGTCTGTTTCCTCCGTTTTGCGGTACGCCACACCCCTCCCGATGAACATGACCCCTATTTCGACTGTAGCGCTCCAACACAAGTCCGTTTCCTTCGTTTTGCGGTATGCCACACCCCTCCCGATCAACAAGACCCCGTTTCTACCGTAGGAGGTCCAACACAAGTCTGTTTCCTCCATTTTGCATTACGCCAGACCCCTCCCGATGAACAGGATCACGTTTCGACCGTGGCCGGTCGAACACAAGGCCGTTTCCTCCACTCTGCGGTACACTAGGCCTCGTTTCAATCGGCTGTTCCATCCAAGCCCTCCCGATGAACACGACGACGCATTCCGTTCCAACCCAGCCGGTTGGCTCCCCATGAACACGACGACGATGTTGTTTCTCCGTTCCAACCCGGCCATGTACATGAGCCCTGGCCGTATGTATGCGCGAGTAGGCGTTCGAGACCCCGCCCGTATGTATGTACGCGGCCGTATTTTCTTTCTTGCACCCTGGCCGCTGTACGTACGTGTACATGCTATGTGCGCGCCTCTACTACGACACGTGCGCGTCTACATCGACCAGTATGTACGTACACGTTCATGACCAGAATGACAACACTACGTACGCTCCGACCAGGTGGGTCCCGACTGTCAGGCACTTCCTTGCGTGCGAAGATGTAGCTGGTGGGTCCTAGCAGTCAGGGGGGCGAATCGTGTTTTTGTTTGCCCGAACGCACTTCCTTGCGTGCGAAGATGTAGCTGGTGGGTCCCAGCAGTCAGGGAGGAAATGTTTTTTCGCAAAATACGGTGGCCCGTCTGATGGTCCCTGTTGTCAGGTGGAGGAATAATTATTTTATGCATAATAAGGAGGCACTTCCTTGCGGCCGCCGTGGACCCAGCTGTCAGCCTCTCCACGTACAGTACTCTTCCGATGGAAGTCGTTCCTTGACCATGTTGACCACGCCGCGCCGAGAGCACTAGGGCGGTGGACGACGGCGAGGCCTAGGAAGGGGATGACACGGAGCTGGGGAATACGCGGCAATGGAGGCCCGTGCAGAGAGGAGTATGAGGGTTCACTGGTTCGGCTGCGGTGTGAGGCTGCCGTCGCCGCAGAATAACAGGGGGTGTGGGTGAGTGGAGGGATGGCCTGGCCAGCGGTGGGAGTAGTAGGGGGCAGTGAGGCCTCCGCGGCAGCACAACCGGCCACGGGAGGCAGGAGCAGGCGGCACGACCGGCGCTGCTTTGGGCGACTGGAGCAAAAAGACCAGAGGTTGAAGAAGCACTACGGCCGTTGGATGGACATCGTACAGTCACTGCAGCTAGAATCATTTATATTGACTAAGTTGACAAAGCCCTTGGTACGTGTCAACTTAGTAGGCCCACAGGTCAACCTCCGAAACGGTGCGCCCCAGATGTCAGGGGGAGGAATCATTTTTTGGGCGGCCGAAGCTAGAATATCCGAGATTGAAGAAGAAGCACGACATCCGTTGGATATACATCCAACGGCCACTGCTGCTAGAATCGTGTGTTGACTATAATAAGTTGACAAAGCCTTGCATACGTGTCAACTTCTTTTTTTTAGGGGACGCGTCAACTTAGTAGGCCCACAAGTGTGTGGCAGAGAACTTATAGCCCATTTGCGATTTGTAAGAATGTACAACCCTTTTTTGAATTCTAATGGAATTTCTTTGTAGCCCATTTACAGTTTGTTAAAAGTACAACCCATTTTCTAGCTAGGACAACGATTAATAATTTCAACCAACCATTCAAGACAGAATTCAATAAAATTTCCCACATTTTGATGGGATCCGAAATATTTTTATCTCGAAATTTCTAGTCAGACTAAATATAAATTTGTATTACGTAAAAATCTAACGAAACATTGTGCGCGCAACAATTAAAAATTAAGATTTCCAAAATCCATAAATAATATTTTATAAACTAATTTCATGTTTGGTGCATTTTTTATAGTTCTTGCCGGTTTTATAATTACATCCCATTTATTATTTTTTAAAGCCCATTTTCCTATTAAGCCTAATGCATCCCTCCTAGGAAAGATTTGCAGCCCAGCGGGGCGGAGAATAATAAGTTGACCTTGCCTGGGTATTCCTCAAAAAAAACGTATAGCTAGGCTAGCCATTTTCATCTTGAAAAAAAATAATATCTGGGTTGGATATCTGTCTTGGGCTAGACGGACCACAACCCGCCCAGTTAATACCCTGCTCTCCTCTGAACAACAATGAAAACATCGCCAAGAAAAACTCTGCAGTGCTCACGCCTCAGAAACACAAATATTGCTCGAGCTGCTTGGTCCCAGCTGTCGGCCGCACCTTGTGCAATTCTCTCGTTTATATTGACTACATAGGTTGACAATGGTGTGGGACCGTGATGTCCGGAAACCAGGAGGAAGAAAAAAAATGTAGTTGTACATAATAAGGAGGCACTTGCGTACGTACGGCTATGGCCCTAGTGGGTCCCTCATCATCCAGTCAAAATAAAGTCATCTCCTAAATCCTCATGTTCATTGACCATGTTAACAATGCTCGGCGCCCACGGCAGGTGCAACAACTCGAAGGGCAGACGGAGGCGGGCCTCGCGAGCCCTACGGATGGTCGATACATCGCCGCCCTGCTCATTCAGGAAGCCGGGATCATCGGACACCTATGAGCACCTTCGAGAGACTGAGACGGCATGAAACGGTAAGGCCGCGCTTGGGAGCTCTGGTTTATTTCACACCTGTATTAAGATACAAGTGTAATTTACTCATCATCGGAAACAACGCGTAAAATACAGGCGTAATGAAACCGAGGGCCCGAGGTCTGTAAGTAAAACCGGCGAAGTTCTGGCGTGTAATTTGAGAGACCGATGTATATTTTACTAGTCGAAATCGACCAACCAAGTGCTTCGCCGAGACCATCTCGCTTTTATTTACAAGCGTCAGTTTTACAAGCGGTTTTGGTTGGAAAACGATGATCCAATCACGGCCTAAGATGATGAGTTGGTCAGAAGATCATATGGTTTCACGTCTAACCTACCCAACTTGTCATATAGGCTATGAATGAAACATAATACGATGAACTTCTTAAGCACGAAAACAACAGAAGAGGATGATCTTCTTAACAAGCAAATCACTGGCATTAGATCGACATGCAAAACAATATGAAGCATTATTCTCAAGAGGCACGGTGAACAACTCGTGATGCCGCATGCCACAACATTCCAAGCTCAACTTTGCAATCAAACACAAGGTATGGCATTACATAGACAATATTCAGAACAAACTCTTAACACAGGAATATCTCAGCAGAGTAACTATTTACTTCTAAACTGAACACAGGAATAGGAAAAAATGATCGACGCTGCTCACAACAAAGGGCGTCCCACTCAAAAATATCAAATGCATGTCTTCTGGCTAACATCAATGAGCAAATTTTTGTTGGGTTCTACGGTAGGGTGCGTCGACTGCAAATTAAAAATTCCTACGCGCAGAACATCCAGGAACATGCTACGGGAGATGGATCACAGTTCGTTACCACTAGGCAGCGATGCCGTGCAGCGGAAGAAGAGTTGGGGCAGCGGCGTCTGCGTGGATCGTCTCCTCCTCGTTCGATCTCCCTCGGCGGCGGTCGTCCGATCCCACGTCTGAAGTTCGCCGGGCGCGCAAGTGCACCGCCTCTAACGGTATCCAGCGTGCGGGAGGAACGTCGTCGCGGCGGACTGCTAGGTCCGATCACACGATCGGCGGCGAGTGGAGGTGGCTATTCGCAACACATGCAAACCCTAGTCGCAGCGCCAAGCGATCAAGCGCACGAGTGTGCTGCACCTCCACTTTATATAGGCGTCCGTCGCGGGCTCAACACTTGGGCCTCGCACGGACCCTAAAGCCCAAAGTCTATTCGGTCACGTTCCTAGTCCAGTTCAGATCACATCCGACCAGTGTCCTACGAACTGACCTCATAGGTTCCTTCCCTTAAGCGCGCGACCCCTTAGGTTCAAGTCGGCTTGGTCATAGTTCGGATCACCTCCGACCTGTACGGTTGGTAGCGGCCTCTAGCAAGGCGTGCCGACCACCAGCGAACGATGAAGCTGGTTAGGCGAACACTCCTGTACAACGTGTCACACTTACATTCCCTTTGCCAAGCACGATATATGTTGTCGGGCTCAAGGCGAGGCTTCCATCCTTGTGCTAACCCGACCTCTTTCTCGTTCGGTGATACCGACCACAATCCGGATTATCTCATAATCCTTGTCGCATGGCCATGCTATTCCTGGTCGAGATCACACGAGGGGCCCAGAGTATATATCTCCCGATCGGAGGGGCAAATCCCATCTTGCTCGACCGTGTCTCAGATGGGACTGGACAAACCCGAAACCTACCTTTGTAACTACCCGATCACGGAGTAGCGTTTGGTCGGCCCAAAGCAAGTCTGTCACCATCCAGTACATGTGTCACTCGGGTCTTAGGACATAGAACGTATGTTGTACTAGAGACTCACAGATGACATATCGCTGCGTCTCATAGTTGGGTCATTCGACTCAGACCTTATCTCGACTCGGATCCGACTATGTCGAATCCGACCAGACCTTTCCAAGTCCATATTATCCGGTTAGCATCCAATGCTCCATGGCTAGTGAGACCAAGCCATCGACCGTGTCATATGCCGGTCTAGTCGGCTCTTGGCGTCCACACAGCCCTTTTGACTAGGGACCTTTTAGGACAGTCATCATACAATGCATAGTCGCACAAACAAGTCACATACTTGCTGATACACATCATTGATAATGTCCAAGGACTATCTTTATTCATAAACACATAGGAAATATCATCATACATGATTGCCTCTAGGGCATATCTCCAACAATTTTGACAAGGTTTTCCAATTCCAATATATTAAACTAATGTCTTCTTGCTAACATCAATGATTAAACTTTGACAAGCTTTTACCATTCAAAATATGTAAAGTCTATGATCGTGGAGTCCTGTCCTGGCTTCTTGTACTTGTTTGGGCACTTTTTGCCCAGTGCACTCCATGTGTTGTAGAGTTGCCTATGCTCTCTGCAGACTAGTCATGTCACCAGCGTCTAATAATACTCTGTAAAGCTTCTCGATCATTCCTTTTGTAATGTAGCGCAAACAATGACTGCTTCTTTCTGCAAAGTGGAACGGCCAACTGGACCTAGTAATGTAGCAGTTTGCCTTAGACACATTGGCTCCTTTTGTGCAGTTCAACTAAAATCAAATTCAGAATAAAACCGAGCTTTAATTTTGATATCCCTGTAAGCAACAATAGGTATAAGGGAAACAACTACTGAGAAATAACGGTTGATGACTTGTACTCCCAGAAGAAAAACATCTACTGTTCTGCCTTATCTTAATGGGAAACAAAGCAGGAGAGTAGCAATTATCAATCAGTGTGATTCATTCATATTAACTGAGACATTATCTTAACAATGCCTTGTTTGAACATGTGTAAAGAACGACAAAGCAGAAAAGTATCATTCCTAAAACAATGCGACTGATTCATTTTAACAGAGACATTATCTTAACAATACCTTGGTTAAACATGTAGAAAGAACTACAAAGCAGGATAGTACCATTTGTAAAACGCTGTAACTGATATATAATAACAGAGACATTATATGAACAATACATTTCTTAAACATGTACTCCGGCCGATCCCTAAAAGAAATGGTACTCCCGCCGGTCCCTAACAGCAATGGTAATCCCGCCGATCCCTAACAGAGTTTGTTGTAACAAAGCAACAAGCATCATGTCTGGATTGGTACCATTTTTGTTCACTACTTAATGGGAAAAGAGAGCAATACAATAGCTTCAATTCAACATTTATTTAAAGGGATTTTTATTTCTGTGCCCCTGGTTCCTTAGCTCTACTCGTCCATCCCCACTCTGTTAACTTTTGCTCACTTTTCCCCACTCCCTTGCCCGAAACCCTCATAACTGGTTATAACGGACGTTGCCGTCGGGTCAATGCCTTTGACCGTTAGCTGAGGAGTGGGGCCGCGTATACGTGGGCACATGCAAGACCGCGGTCGTGGGGTAGCACGTGTCCATGGACATGCCCGAAACGTCCCATCATAAAGAGGGCAACCACCTCCATCGCCCCTACCATTTCCCCCCAAATCCCCTCGTTGCCGCATCGTCTTCTTCTCCATGCTGTCGTCGTCTAGCTCTCCTCCACTGCCTCCACCGCACCGTCTCGCCCTCCCCCACCGCATCCTCTTCCTCACCTTCATCGCCTCCATCTGTCAGATGGCCGACGCTCGTGGCGATGCCGGCGCAGCGGCCGGAGATGTGGTGGAGCTGCAGGGTTAGGGCACGGTGACCGCGGATGTCGGCGGCGTCCACGGCGGTGTGGGGGAACTCACAACCGCTGTGGATGTGGCAGGCTCCGCCTCATAACAGCAAAAGGTGACGTCATCGAGCGGCGCAGTCCATCCTGATGCCCCCGTTGCGCCGCCTGCCGTGGAGGAGGTATTTGCACTTGCTTAGCTTGTAGAGTTAGTTCGATTGTGAGTCATACAGTAGTTCAGATTCTTAGAGTAGTTGGTTTGACGGATGGGCCGGGTTTTTTTGTAGGTGTATGGGTTGGGGGGATGGGGGGTTTTTGGACTAGGGTTTGTTGGATAAATTGGTTGCAAAAATGCTAGCTAGATGTTGTGAACTATGATATTAGGTGCTGCAATGATTGGGGTTTTAGATTTGTTTTAGATTTGGATAAATTCGTTGCAAAAATGCTAGATGTTGTGAACAGATTGGGGTTTTTAATGCTATGATGCTTATTAGATTTGTTTTTAGTGCTCACAGATTGGGGTTTTTAATGCTACTCAGATTCGTTGCCTTAGATTGGGTCCTTGTTAGATTTGTTTTTGTATGCTACTCAGATTGGGGTTTTGAATCTCATATTCCCAAATGGAATCCATTGATTAATAAGTTATTTGATTCATTAGTATATAAATTATATGTAGTTATATTAGTTCCGTTTTTCAATGTGTGTGCATGACCAATGATCATTGTGTTATTTGAATGTCATATTGGTTTTTTTATCAATGTGTGTACAAATCTAATACATTGGTATACTAGTGATGGATGTGGTTTTTGAATGCATAGATCTTAGGGGTACAAAAATAAAAAACCCCACTTCTAAAACATTTCTGATGGATGTAAATTTTCAAGGGATCCCAATTTTCAATGCATAGAGCCATGATCAATGTGTCATCTGTCCATATCTAAATTTTCAATTGGCTTATGTATCTACTAGTAATGGATGTAATTGTATATTCAGGAGGAGGATGG
This sequence comes from Aegilops bicornis, assembly GCA_021605145.1. Classification (NCBI taxonomy): domain Eukaryota; kingdom Viridiplantae; phylum Streptophyta; class Magnoliopsida; order Poales; family Poaceae; genus Aegilops; species Aegilops bicornis. The sequence goes on from CM038669.1 coordinate 179,621,727, forward strand.
TGGGGGTAAGAGGAGGAAGATAGACTATACTTTCGACGACCCGTAGGATCCATCGTATGGTGATGACGAAGAGTATGAGGTAAGCCTACTTGAAATTTAGATTGTTCATTTAGTTCGTTTGACATGGTGTATTCCCATGAATCTATAATGTACTAATGTAATTCATTCGTGTGTGCAGTATGTCTCTAGGGAAGATGTGGATGTGGACCGCGGCAACTTCGCCTCCTTCAAAGAGAAGGAAGAGGAGAAGATCAGGATCAAGGGCGTGGATTACTACTACAAGAGCAAGACCAAAACTTGGCGCTGCCCCTACTGCACCACCAAGCCAAAGCCAAAGTCCGGCCGCTTCGTTCACCTTCTAGCTCATGCAGAAGATGTGGCCATCCACGGCGAGGACTACAAGATCATGGGGCAGCACGCTACCCTAGCCAAAGTCCTGTCTTCCCCCTTCCCTGATGTTATGATGTTATGATGTGTTTTAAGTACTTTAGGTTGTTTGCTGAACTATGTGGGTGAACTATGTTTGTGAATAGGATGTGGGTTAGTTTTGGTGGTTGGATGAATTTTATATGCATGTGGCTATCTAAGTTGGGTATTTTGTGTTTTTAAATTTATCTGCTATGATTTGTTTCAGTGTTTTGAAAGTTCAGGTGCTGCAATGATCACACATATGCTGCAAATCTTCATATGTGTCGGGGATATACCCTGCGATATGACCCGATCAGAGTTATAACCCAGCTGGGACTTGGTAAACCGGCAGAGACTTAAGATAGACAGTTAAGACAGATGGTTAAGACAGATGGTAATCCGGCAGGTGGTAAACCGGCAGCCAGTTAAGCCAGGTGATAAACCGGCAGACAGTCATAATCCGGCAGACAATCATAACCCGACAGACAGTCATAACCCGACAGATGTTAAGTCAGATCATAACCCGGCAGACGGAGTTGCCTGGGGTTAATAAGCCCGAGACGTTAAGAAGCCCATGAAGAGAAGTCAGAATAGTTTAAGTCTTAGTCCGAGATGGACTCTACATGTAACCCACCCCTTCAACTTATATAAGGAGGGGCAGGGCACCCCAAGAGGGACAAGTTGAATAATATTAGGCTAGACACAACTAGAAGAGCCGGGTTACGGCGACTCCCACATGAGCGTAATGAGACCTAGCCACAAACAACATGTAGGGCTATTACCGGATGATGTTTCCCAGGGCCCGAAGTTGTCTAAATCCTTGTCTTGTGTGTTTATCCACCTCGCGTCTCTCGATTTCGACCAACCCCTTCAAGCTACCACATAGATGCGTGGCCTCACGACTAAGTCCTCACACCAGGACATCTGCTGTGACAATTCCACGACAGTTGGCGCCCACCGTGGGGCCTGCGCACGATGGTGATGAGTTCTTGGAGGGATCACTCTGAGGGATCAAGAAGCTCGTGATTAATCAGTTGAACTGGCACAGTGGAATCGCACAAGATAAACCGGCATGGGATAGCCGTAGGCAGAACCGACAACTAATTGCTTTTGGATTAAAGTTGGATTTATACAGCAGTACGCGCCTCTACGTCTAGATGATCCGGCGAAACCGAATTGAAAACAAGATAGACATCGGAACTAAGCCGGACCGGAGGGCAGGCGTCTTTGCAACAAATTGGAATAAAAATCAAAGTCAAAGAAAGGGTCAAGGAAAGGAAAGCGAGCCGTCCGCGACCAGACTAAATCCATCGATTGCGCTGCGCCCTCGAGCCGCCCGCCTTTGTTCCGAGCCACTCGACCTTCCATCGCCGCGGGCGGTCATCGCCGTCGACTCGCCGGGCGTTCTCCTACCACGCCATAGCTCCCCCTCGATGGCGGAGCCGAGCCGCCATCTGCCCTAAACCGCCGTCTTGAGCCGCCATCCTAGTGGCTCGTCCAAATTGTCGGCGGAGTCTGCCTCGCCCGTCGGCCGCCGCCGTCAGGGTCTGCTGCCGGCTCACTCCTCTGCGTTGAACCGCCGCCATTCGAGGGAAGTAGCCGCCCGGCTCGCCACCCGCTCTCTTGACTCACCGGCGCCGGCTGACGCGGCCGATCTTGCCTTCTTCCAAACTTCGCCCATGGCCTTTGCCGTTGCAACCACAGTATGGGCTCCGCTTCTTTAAGCATTCCGCACATAGCCGGTCGAGCCTTTGCCTCACCTCTGCTGGTGCCTTTCCTGCGGTCGTCATCTGCGTCGAGCCGCCAGGTCGCCTCTACGCTCAAGAGGCAGGCCGGCTTCAAGCCATCCGCCTCTCCAGATTGACATCCACGACAACAGCTCACCTTGCCGGATTAACACCACATGGCTGGAGCGTGCTTCAACCCGCCGTCCGCCTCGTCCTCGACCCACATCCTCTCCTCAAGCCGCCCCAGCACAGGCGGGCCCGCCCCGGCTATAGCTCTGCTCCAAAATCACTGACTTGATTCACTGCGCCGTCCACCCGCGTCCGGCTTTCCTCGATTGCTCACCGGTAGCACGGAAATCACCCGCGCCTGCGTCAGCTCCAACCCGCCGGTCTCCGTCGAACTATGGCATGCCTCTCTGCGGGTAGGGCCGCCCTGGCCTTGCCTTTGTCAGCCACTGGAGACGGCAACCGCCGCGGAAGATCGCCGACCCTACGCCCGTGGACTCGCTGGCCTGCCATGCCGCCAGGTTACCGCGCCTCGTTCCGGACTGCCTTGGCTGCTCCGCCCGGTTGCGCCCGAGCCACGCATAGCGTGACTTGCTCCGCCTTGAGCCGCTGCCGCGTCGCCGCTCTTGAGCAGCGTAGAGGCCATCTTGAGTTGCGAAGCCACTCTAAACCGCCCGTCGGCGCGCCTCTGCGGTTGAGCCGCCATGATCGTCACCGAGCCGCCATCGCTATTTCTACGGCGGTGAGCCCGCTTGCCTAAACAACCATAGCGCCCGGTCTTTGAGGATCTCCAAAATTGTACAACGTTCATTCAAGAGCTGTGTCCAGCGTTGTTCCGCTCTGAAGCTACGACGGAAAGCATGCACAACCCATTGCTGCGTCGAGACGAGTTTAAATCAAGCTGGTTGGAGTTTGCACCGCATCTATGCCGGGTTGTCTGAAACCTTGGCTCTGTTTCTGCCGCAATCTGGCTGCGCCGTGAGCCGCCTCTGTTGCCCGTCTCAACTGCAGCGGGGGAGAGCCACCGGCCATTTCACTGCCTTCCACATCCGGCTGCTGCTCCTCCGTGTTGAGCTGCCTGGCCGCCGCGCAGAGCCACCGTAGTAGAGGCATGTTGCCAAGCCACCATGAGCAAGCCACGCATCGTTGCCGGATCATCACTAACCTACTGCCGAGCTGCCGAGCTGGCGTTCTGCTGTTACCAAACCATGGGTTGAGCCGGTTTAATTTCCCCTGTCGCTGCCACTGCACTTTTAAACCGCCACGTCGCCGGGTCACCTTCTGCTTCCATCGACCCCGCGCCAAGCAACCTGCCACCGTTGTCTACGCCATCGCTTTGAGCTGCCACTTGCCGTCCGGGTAGAGTGGTTTCACTCCCACCCTGAGCCGCCGGCCGTCGTTGTTTCCTGCAAGCCACCGGCCGTCCTCGTTGCCCGTGAGTCGTTAGCGGCCATGACCCGCCCTCGCCGAAGCACCTCTGGCACTCTGCTATCACTCCTCACGGCCACGACTCCAACTCGCCATTAGCACCGAGCCGGCCATGAGCCGCCCTTGCGGCCTCTTTCCAAGTCGCCGCCGAGGCACATCATTTGGCCGCTCTCGCCGCTTCCACCTTCATCGACCGCCGCCGCTGTGGCCGCCTTCACCCGCCCGCCGTCGAGCCAACCTTGCTTCTGCCACAAATCGCCGCGCCTCTGCTTTAAGCCCTTTGCTGGGTCACCGCATCCGTGCCCAATCGCCGGGTCGCCGCGCTCGCGTGCTTTATACCTTCTCTGCTGCGGTTTATCTGAAGGTGTTATGAGGACACGTTGCTGCTACTTCACGTGTGTGTTGAGGGATAGCGGCGGCCTTGTTTTCTGGTCTGCTATCATCTTATGTGGAAGATGTTAAACAACATGCATGTCGTTACACAAGGTGTACCCCAAGGCATACTACAAAGCATTGGTGTTGCAAGTGCATTACTACTTATGCGTGGAGATCAAGGGCCACTGCCATTTCTTCATCACATCAAGACAAAATACATCAACTATTGGTGCTACTTACCCCACGTAAGATTGAGGATATGGTACGCTTTGGTTGCTGGTGCTACTACTCTTGCTACGGGAGCACAAGTACTAGTTGGGCTGTGAATTGCTATGTCCACTGCACAACACTACCAGGTGCTATTTATCCTATTCCGTTTGATCCGGATATTAAATCTTTCAAGAATTTTTTCTACTTTGAGTTGTACTATTTGTGCATGCAGATTTATCAGATCATGGCATCCTGGAAAGTGCAATTCCCGCTGCTGGGCCACCATATATCCCAGTTAATTTCTGGGTGGTGCAAATGCCATCTGTCAATAAAACATGGTCTCCGTGGTCCAATTTATATCAACATGATGTGGTTGATTCGCCCATCCGTGCGGTTTACCGCGCCTGCGATTGCCTTGCCCGTCCGCGTTGGCTTACAACACCGCGGCCGCTTCATCTGTCTGCTCCCGCGGCCGACTCGGCTGCGATTGATTTCAGCTTCACCGTGGTGATGATCAACTCCGCGGTGGATAATTTCTGGCCTAACATATTAGGTGAAATCCATCCAGTATATTTTTATATTATACTCCCTACGTTTCTAAATATTTGTCTTTCTAGAGATTTCAAATGGTCACCACATACAGATGTATATAGACATATTTTAGAGTGTAGATTCACTCATTTTGTCCCGTATGTAGTCACCATTAGAAACCTCTAGAAAGACAAATATTTAGGAACGGAGGGAGTATATTGCTTTCTTTAATAGAGCAATTACTCCGGCTTGCAAATTTATCTAATGCAGGACCCTAAATCGCCATATTGGTGCAAATTTAAAGGCCGTCAGAAAATTTCCGGCTTAAAAAGAAGGATTCCGGTTTAAAATCTGGCTCAAGGGAAAGTTGTCTCCCACAAAGCTTTGGAGCTCTCAATATCCGGTTTAAGAATTTCCGGTTCAAAAGATTAATCTCTCGCAAGTTTGAGTTCTCAGGAAAAATTAAAGGGACCAAAGAGAGTCTCATTGCAAAGCACAACTCAAACATAGGTGCCCCTTGAGCACACTCACAATATCACTCGGGGCTCTGGTCATTATCAAACCATAGCTTATACCCTCTTGATCGGCGTAAGGCCACCAGGATAATCACTTGGGGGCTCTGGTCGTATTCGAACCATAGCTTATACCCTCTTGATTGGCGTAAGGCCACCAGGATAATCACTTGGGGGCTTGGTCGTATTTGAACCATAGCTTATACCCTCTTGATTGGCGTAAGGCCACCAGGATAATCACTTGGGGGCTTGGTCGTATTCGAACCATAGCTTATACCCTCTTGATTGGCATAAGGCCACCAGGATAATCACTTGGGGGCTTGGTCGTATTCGAACCATAGCTTATACCCTCATGATTGGCGTAAGGCCACCAGGATAATCACTAGGGGGCTTGGTCGTATTCGAACCATACCTTATACCCTCTTGATTGGCATAAGGCCACCAGGATAATCACTTGGGGGCTTGGTCATATTCGAACCATAGCTTATACACTCTTGATTGGCGTAAGGCCACCAGGATAATCACTTGGGGGCTTGGTCTTATTCGAACCATAGCTTATACCCTCTTGATTGGCGTAAGGCCACCAAGATGATCACTTGGGGGCTTTGGTCGTATTAGAACGAAAGCTTATACCCTCTTGATCAGCGTAAGGCCACCAGGATGATCACTTGGGGTTTTTGGTCGTATCCGAACCATAGCTTAAACCCTCTTGATCGGTGCAATACCACAATTATGACTACTTAAATCCTCTTGATTTTTTAGGTTTATTTGATGAGGTTTATAATGCTTTATGATTATAATTCACCTGTGTTTATTAACCCGGACTGGCTTTGGACGTTAAGTCGCCAGTATATATTGGGATTGCGCCATTGGAATCATGCGCTTATACATCATTGGTTTATATTACTCAAATCTTTAATAGCCAACATGGCTGGATTTTCATTATGGTTATCAATAACCAGTATTATGGTTGAGGTTTTCAAAGTCGCTTTAGCACAATGGATATTATCTTATCGATGTATATGATTTATTCTACAATAGAAGGAATATTCCCGAGTCACTGCAGGCTTACGACCCGACACTTGGGGGCTACATTATTCAAATTGAGATTACATCAAATATGCAAGTCCCATGTCACTGCCAGCATGCACCATGGCACTTGGGGGATAATGCAAAGTCATTTTTTGATCATCTTATTGAAGACCCGACTCATTACATCATAATGAGCCTGAAAGTGCAACTATCCCTAGGTGATTTTGGTAATTCATAACAACATATAGCTCATTGAGCTAATGCTATTCCAAGACAAATATTTCAGGAAAGCTCAATGAATGGCATGGCATGGATGATGAAAGTGGATCCCTCAAAATATTAAGGACAAAGGATTGGCTCAAGCTCAAAAGCTCAAGACTCTACATTTTACATTTTAGTGATCCAAGATCACATTGAGTCTATAGGAAAAGCCAATACTATCAAGGAGGGATGAGGTGTTGCTTAATTAGCCTTTTGCTTCATGTGCTTAGTGATATGCTCCAAAACCCTCCACCACTTTCTCACATCCACATATGACCTAAACCTAAAGTCAAACTCGGCCCTACCGATTCTTTCTATCCGGCGCCACCGAGTTCAGATGTCATAGCCACTGCCACAAACCCTAGGCAAATCGGTTTCACCGATAGGGATCTCGGTCTCACCAAGATGGGATTGTAATCTCTCTGTTTCCCTTCGTAACGTTTTGGTCTAACCGAAGTGAGCGATCGGTCCCACCGATATTGCAATGTAAACTCTCTGTTTCCCTTTCATAACTTTTTGGTCTCACCGAAAAGCGAATCGGTCCCACCGAGTTTACACGACCAACTCTCTGGTTAGCTAATTACCAAAATCGGTCTCACCGAAGTTTGTATGTCGGTCTCACCGAGATTACGTTATGCCCTAACCCTAACCATATCGGTCCTACCGAGTTGCATGTCGGTCCACGAAAACCCTAACGGTCACTAGGTTTCTTGAATCGGTCCGACCGAGTTTGTTGATTCGGTCCCACCGAGTTTTGTAAATAGTGTGTAGCAGTTAGATTTTGTGTGGAGGCTATTTATACCCCTCCACCTCCTCTTCATTCGTGGAGAGAGCCATCGAACAAACCTACACTTCCAACTTACCAGCTTAGAGAGAGAACCACCTACTCATGTGTTGAGGCCAAGATATTCCATTCCAACCACATGAATCTTGATCTCTAGCCTTCCCCAAGTTGCTTTCCACTCAAATATTCTTTCCACCAAATCCAAATCCTGTGAGAGAGAGTTGAGTGTTGGGGAGACTATCATTTGAAGCACAAGAGCAAGGAGTTCATCATCAACACACCATTTGTTACTTCTTGGAGAGTGGTGTCTCCTAGGTTGGCTAGGTGTCACTTGGGAGCCTCCGACAAGATTGTGGAGTTGAACCAAGGAGTTTGTAAGGGCAAGGAGATCGCCTACTTGTGAAGATCTACCGCTAGTGAGGCAAGTCCTTCGTGGGCGGCGGCCATGGTGGGATAGACAAGGTTGCTTCTTCGTGGACCCTTCATGGGCGGAGCCCTCCGTGGACTCAGCATAGCTGTTACCCTTCGTGGGTTGAAGTCTCCATCAACGTGGATGTATGATAGCACCACCTATCAGAACCACGACAAAAACATCTGTGTCTCAAATTGCGTTTGAATCCTCCAAATCCTTCCCTTTACATTCTTGCAAGTTGCATGCTTTAATTTCCGCTGCCTATATACTCTTTGCATGCTTGCTTGAATTGTGTGAAGATTGCTTGACTTGTTCAAAGATAGCTAAAATCTGCCAAAGTCTAAAATTGGAAAAGGTTAGGTTTTTAATCGGTCAAGTAGTCTAATCACCATCCCCCTCTAGACATACTTCAAGGTCCTACAAGTGGTATCAGAGCATTGGTCTCCATTTGCTTTGATTTCCATAGCTTTTGGTGGTCATAGCCTTGGTTTCACAACCTAGGAGAGTATGGCGTCTAGCGAGGGAAATTATCACCGTAGAGGTCCTTACTTTGATGGCACTAATTTTGCTAGTTGGAAGCATAAGATGAAAATGCATATTCTCGGACATAACCCCGCTATTTGGGCTATTGTGTGTATTGGCTTGCAACGTGAATTCTTTAATGGGAGAGAACCGAACCGTGAAGCTAGCGCGGAAAAGTTGAAGATGATGCAATACAATGCTGAAGCTTGTGATATCCTCTTCAATGGCTTGTGCCCCGAAGAGTTCAACAAAATCAGCCGTCTTGAGAATGCAAAGGAAATCTGGGATACTTTGATTGATATGCATGAAGGTACCGACTCCGTCAAGGAATCCAAGTTGGATGTGCTCCAAAGTCAGCTTGACAAGTTCAAAATGAAGGATGGTGAAGGTGTCACTGAAATGTACTCTAGGCTTGCTCTTACCACAAATGAGATTGCCGGCTTAGGAAGCGAAGAGATGACTGACAGATTCATCATCAAGAAGATCCTAAGAGCATTGGATGGAAAATATGATACCGTGTGCACATTGATCCAAATGATGCCAAATTACAAAGATCTCAAGCCAATGGAAGTCATTGGAAGAATTGTTGCTCATGAGATGTCACTCAAGGATAAGGAGGAACTTCACAACAAGTCAAGTGGTGCTTACAAAGCCTCATGTGAAGCCCCCACATCATCAAGTGAGAAACAAACCTTCAATGAAGAATTGAGCTTATTGGTGAAGAACTTCAACAAATTCTACAAGAGTAGAAGCAAAGAAAGAAGCTCTAAGTCAAGGTCCTACAATGACAAAAGATCTTCTAGTCGAGAGCGCAATTGCTACAATTGTGGGAGACCCGGACACTATTCAAATGAGTGTACGACACCCTACAAAAGAAGATAAGATTCTCCCAAGAGAAGAAGTAGAAGAGAAGAATCACCACCAAGAGAGAAGGAGTAGAGATGATCGTTATGAGCGAAGACCCTCACGGAGAAGCAAGGATTAGGAAAGGAAGGACAAGTCATCAAAGAGCTACACAAAACAAAGACATCAAGCTCATGTTGGTGAATGGGTATCCGTCTCCGACACCGACAATCACTCCGAGAGAAGCTATCACTCCGACTCCGAATACACTCAAGATGAAGGTGTTGCTGGTCTAGCACTTGTGTCAACCAACTCCTATGACATATTTGATTCACCAAATGAAGGAATTGGAAGATGCTTCATGGCCAAAGGTCCTAAGGTAACACACCCCGAGTATGTGGATTTTAATAGTGATGAAGATGACTTGCTAGGTGATAATGATTTACTTGTTGACAACTCTAGTGATGAATACTATGATGAAACGTCAATTAATCATGATAATCAAGATGAAACGAATGACAATGATAAGGAGAAGATTGAGCTTATAACTAAAGAACTAAACACTCTTAAGTTGGCTCATGAAACTATCTTCGAAGATCATCAGGAGCTTTTAAGGGCTCATGAGAAGTTACGCTTTGAAAAGCTCAATCTTGAGCAAGAGCATGAGTTCCTAAAAGCAATCAATGATGATCTCCGTAAGAAAAGTTATTCTTACATTGCCCAGCGTTTACTCTTATCTACTTACATGCCTCAAGTCAAGTCTAGTAACAAGAACAAGAAAGATTCTTCCTCTAGTAGTAACAATAACAATGCTGAATCCAATATTGTTGCTTCTAGTAGCTCTCTTGATTCCACTAATGATTCTCTTAGCCAAGTTACACTTGAGCAAGAAAACAGCTTATTGAAGGGAATTATAGAGAAAGGTGTATACAAGAGTGTCGGTGTCAAAACCGGCGGATCTCGGGTAGGGGGTCCTGAACTGTGCGTCTAGGCGGATGGTAACAGGAGACACGGGACACGATGTTTTTACCCAGGTTCGGGCCCTCTCGATGGAGGTAAAACCCTACTCACCTTGATTAATATTGATGATATGGGTAGTACAAGAGTAGATCTACCACGAGATCAGAGAGGCTAAACCCTAGAAGCTAGCCTATGGTATGATTGTTGTTCGTCCTATGGACTAAAACCCTCCGGTTTATATAGGCACCGAAGTGGGTTAGGGTTACACAGAGTCGGTTACAATGGTAGGAGATATGCATATCTGTATCGCCAAGCTTGCCTTCCACGCCAAGGAAAGTCCCATCCGGACACGGGACGAAGTCTTCAATCTTGTATCTTCATAGTCCAGGAGTCCGGCCAAAGGTCATAGTCCGGCTATCCGGACACCCCCTAATCTGGGACTCCCTCAGTAGCCCCCGAACCAGGCTTCAATGACGACGAGTCCGGCGCGTAGATTGTCTTCGGCATTGCAAGGCGGGTTCTTCTCCAAATCCTGTGTACCCGTTGAATAGTGTCCGGCTTCTCGTAAATATCGTGCTCCTTGGCTTCCACGCCCAATAATGGCCATCTTCCACGTGTTGAGCAGATGCGAAAAGCTAGGGTATTTTACATTTACCCCTAGCTGCGCAAATGAGCTGCCTATATAAGATACGAGGATCTAGATCCGAATCACACCATCTTCCCTTCATGAGCTTTCATCGGGCCTTTTGGCAATCCATTCCATCATGGACAGTCGACGCAGCTCCTCCTCTCGCCCTCCCAGTCCTCAGCCTGGAGATTGGGAGAGATGCTCCGTCCCGCACAGCGAGCTAGTGATGCTCCAAACCAAGGTGTTTCTTCCCCCAGCCTTCATGGTTCCGGTTCGAGCCAGACTCGCCACCTATAAGGGCGGAAAACAAGCAGAGAGCGTCCCCAGTCCCTCCCAAGGAGAGCGGGTATGCCTTGTCCCTTATTTGATAAGAGGGCTTGGATTTCCAATTCATCCGTTTCTCAAGGGGCTCACAGAGTTCTATGGCCTCGGTTGCACAACCTTACGCTTTGCCTCCATTACGCATATTGCGGGCTTCGTGGCCCTTTGCGAGCTGTTTTTGGGCATCGAGGCTCATTTCGCTGTGGAAGAGGTTGTTACGCCTCGTACCCGTTCTCGGGGAGGGTCGATATATCTAGTGGGCGGAGCCGAACTATGGCGCATCGCCGGGACCGGATATCTATCCGGAACCCCGAAGAAGGCGTCCGAAGACTGGCCTTAGGAATGGTTTTATAGAGAAGATGTCCCCTGCCGGACCTGTTGGATCGGCCTCCGGAGTTCAAGAATGCTCCTTTGAAGAAAGCGCCTAAGTAGGCGTCCATGAAGCCCTCGGAGGGAAAATGACAGGGGCGTCCTTTACGATGAGCGAATAAGGTTGTTGGCTCATTCCGGATGACCATGATCTGGTCATGGCCACATGCATTATCGCGAAGTGCGGCCGCTCCGATTATAGAGGCCACCCATGTGGGATTTCAGCGGGAGGATGATGCCACCCGCCATGGCCGTAAGGGGCCGGGATCGGTCGCCGATCTGATGAATACCTTGTCCGCATTGTACAAGGGAGAAGAGGAGGAATTTCTTCGCGTCAATCCACAGGACGGATTTTATATGAACAATCCTCCAAGATGGGTAAGCGGACATTTCTTTTTGCTCATCCGATCCATATTCCCATAGTCAAGTCTCTTATTTTGTGATTTCGGCGAGGCTGCATCGGGCCAGTCAGAAGGATATAAACAGCCTGCCTCCACAACCCGAAGATGCAGAGCGGTTCCTCGATCCGGCCTCCCAAGAGGATCTGGACATATCGGTGGAGCTGATCGATTGGGTATTTCACCTGGCGAGCATTGATAATGCCACGATTGCCATTACGGCCGATTACCGGAATACTTCCAGCCTCACGAGTGGCGAGACCGAAGCCCCAATACTTTGAGAATGATTCATCCGTGCTTATTTTTATCACCGTATACCAACGGTGTTTTGCGAGAGGAGCCCTTGAGGCGGAAGGCCGAACTGCGGCTGCGGCTAGCCAACAAGGCGCAGACGGCCAGGCTAAAAAGAAGTGCGGTCCAGATTGAAACGCCAAGAATGGTATGGCGTGTCACCTTATTCCAGTGTTTTATTAGGAAGGCACACTAACGCCGTGCTTTCTTCAGGAAAAAAGCGCTCGCCGGACTATATCCGGAGAGGTTGCCAATCGAGCCTCCGCCACCAGGCTCCAAAGCCCGAGCCCAGAAGCGGAGGCGAACACGAGGCGTGCGTCGGATGCTCCTCCGACAGAGGATGCCGACAGATTGTCCGCCACCAACTCCAAGGTGGAGAGTGCCATGAATCATAGGCGTCGCCGGACAATTCTTCGTGACACATGTTTCTCCCAAGAGGCATTGAACGCCTTTAATTCGGGAGATGCGCACCTCCGTGCCGCTCAAGATGGTATAGCCAGAGCCACGAAGCAGTATGTAAAAGACATGCGAGTGAGGAAATTTAACAGTTATATATGCGGTGGCCCCGAGACTCGAAATAGTTAGAATAACTGATTTAAGGATCATTTATTATGCAGGATCTTACAGAAAAGAATACCCAACTATCACAGGAGCTTGGAGAGTGCAAAGCCCAACTTGAGGCCGCACAAGCTGCGACAGGGGAAGCCAAAGAGACCCCCTCTAGTAATATACGCTTTTAAAAGATAAGTATGTTGTGAAGTGCGGCGTGTGTATAAATTTGACAATAACATTGCAGATGGCGCCGGGGTAGATCCGGACAAGAAACAACTCTTGCGCCCGGTTAAAGGCGGCGAACGTGCTTACGAGGGTGAGGCGGAGAAAAATAATCTCAAGATGCCAACACCCGGTGGGTGAGGAACTAAAGATGTTCGTGCCCGGTATGCGACTCCGATTAAGGAGAATCGGCGGCTTCAACGCGGCATTTTTAGTAAGTGCTTAAGCGAACTTTGAAAAAAGAGTTGGCGAGGAAGTCGACTAACAGATTTATGTGTAGGTATGCTCACGAGGCCGTCCTGCGGAGAAATGCCGGTTCTACTGGTGACCTTCTTCCCGAGCTCTTACAACTGCATTTAACGAGTTGACAGAAGTGATGAAAGGCGTCGCCTGTGCCTTGTGGCCATCTGTCTCCCTTCCGAAGGCCTTGGGGAGCTTGCGAGAGAGGCTCCGTGAGCGCCGCGGCGCTTCTGATTATGGAAGATATTGGCCTGCCATCAAAGGCGCCAGGAGGCTGGGCCATGGTGAAGACGCGGTACGAAGGCTGACCCAAACCACATGGCTGAGGTCGGACCTGTGGGGCCCGATGGGAAGGAGATCCTGTGAGCTTAGTGTATGCGACCCGGTAGAATTGGCCGCATAAAGTATTCCCGGCAGGACTGTAAACTAGACAGCCTGTTAGATGGCATTGAAGAGGAATACAATCAGTCAAATTGACTATGTAATTTAAGGTGACATGTAAAATGCCTTCTAGCCGGATTGTAGATCGTTTGTCATAGAGGACCTTTTTGCTTCAACCTCAGGACCGAGTAGTCCGGAGTGTGTCCGAATACCCTCGCGGTTATATAAAAACCGGGGCATGCGTGGAGACCAGGCGTAGGGGTCATTATTGCTTTATCAGACAAGTGCCCAACTAGTTATGTTATATTACATGGTTAGTAAGAAACATTTTCCAGGGAGAATAGTTCCGTTAGGGGTTCCTTTCCCTGGGAGGCATGCCCTAAAGTGCATGTCCGACTGCGAAAAAGCGAGAAAAACATCTGGGGCAGATAACTAAATAGGTAAGAAATCTTCTTTTAGTTCACCGACCGAATATTCTCTTAAGAACGCTAGCTTTCGGCTTCACCCGATCGAGGTACACATCCGGTGACCGGCAAGAACAATCGCAGAGGTGCTCCCTTTACCACCTAGCCGAACAATCGGGAACGTAGGGGTAAGCACAGGAGCCAGGCAACCCATCTTGGCCAAAACGTAAGTCATATCGATGCATATAATGGTGAATAAAAGGTACATGCGGAAGTGTGACACATGTATTGGGCATGAAGCCCTTATAAATTATCTTCTGTGAAAGAAGCCCCCAGGTACAATGAGCGCGGATAGCGCGTCAAGTGTGTGCGAACAATGCGCTAACGAGCCTTCAAAGGCTGGAAAAAGAAAAAAAAAGGAGGGAGAAGGAGAAAAATAGAAGACAGCTAATGTGTAAAATATGGGCAGAGGAAGGAGACGAACTCAGAATCCGGCGCTAGGCGTAGAATCTTCGGAGACGAGCTGCGTTCCATGGGTTCGGCTCGAGTCGGTTATCCGATGCATCTCACAAACGGTACACTCCACCGGTCAGGACTTGGTCGATGATAAAGGGACCTTCCCATTTGGGCTTGAGTTTGTCCTTTTTCTTGTCCGGCAGGCGTAGAACTAGCTCGCCAACATTGTAAGTTTTGGCCCGTACTTCTCTTCTTTGATATCTTCGAGCCTGCTGTTGATAGAATGCGGAACGGGCTTTTGCTACGTCACGCTCCTCCTCCAAGGCATCCAAACTGTCCTCCCGATCGAGCTTGGCTTCTCTTTCTTCGTACATGCGCACGCGAGGTGAGTCATTAATTATGTCGCAGGGCAGAACTGCCTCTGCGCCGTATACCATAAAGAATGGTGTGAATCCGGTTGTGCGATTTGGAGTGGTCCGCAGCCCCCAGAGTACGGAGTCGAGCTCCTCTACCCAGTGTGTGTTAGATTCCTTGAGGGATCGCACTAATCTGGGTTTGATTCCGCTCATAATTAGACCATTTGCTCGCTCGACTTGACCGTTAGTTTGAGGGTGATAGACTGAAGCGTAGTCGAGCTTGATGCCCATGTTTTTGCACCAGAGTTTGACCTCGTCGGCCGTAAAGTTTGTGCCGTTATCGGTGATGATGCTTTGTGGGGACACCGTAACGGTGTCACGACCCCCGATATGAAGTCTATCACCGGTCCGGATTCGCCGTCTTAACAGGCTTGGCCTCTATCCATTTGGTGAATTTATCCACCATGACCGAGAGGGTATTTTTGCTTGTGGGTTCCCCCTTTAAGGGTCCAACCATGTCAAGCCCTCGGACCGCGAAGGGCGGTGATGGGTATAGTTTTGAGGCGGTGGGTGGCATGTGGCTTTGATTAGCAAAGAGGCGACATCCGGCGCGCATCGTTGGACTAAGTCCTGAGCATCTGCCCGGGCCGTCAGCCAATAAAATCCTGTACGGAAGGCCTTGCCTACAAGGGCCCGGGCTACGGCGTGGTGCCCGCCGAGTCCGGCATGAATTTCAGCCAGAAGATTCTGCCCTTCCTCTTCGGAGATACACCTTTGAAGGACTCTGGTTGTGCTTTTCTTATAAAGCTCTCCCTCATGGACCTTATAGGCTTTAGATCGCCGCACTATGGAGCGGGCCTCGTTTTGGTCCTCGAGAAGTTCCTGCCTGGTTAGGTAGGCTAGGAATGGTTATGTCCACGGGGCAATGACTGCCATTATTACATGGGCTGAGGGTGTTATTTCATTGGCAGAACCACCAACTGTGTCAGAATGTTCGGTGTGGGGCAGTGCGGTTGGGTCCGGGTTGTTATTTCCGGACTCTCCCCCCATAATACGGATGGCTTGAACAGCCTCTCTAGGAAGATGTAGGGGGGACGGCATCGCGCTTTGCGCTGATGCGTGCCAACACGTCTGCTGCCTGGTTGTTATCGCGGGCTATATGGTGAAATTCGAGCCCCTCAAACCGAGCTGACATTTTTAGGACGGCATTGCGATAAGCTGCCATTTTGGATCCTTGGCATCAAAGTCTCCATTTATTTGGGATATCGCGAGGTTCGAATCCCGCGCACCTCTAGGCGTTGAATGCCCATGGAGACCGCCATCCGGAGACCATGTAGAAGGGCCTCGTGTTAATTGCGTTGTTGGAGTCCGTATACATTATCCGAGTACGTATTGAAGCTGTATCTCCGGTTGGGGACGTCGAGCAGCGCCACTCGAGCCGACCAACATTTTGGAGCCGTCGAAGTGCATTATCCGGTTGGAATATGCGCCGTACTCTTTAGGGAGTTGACGGTCCATTCGGCGACAAAGTCGGCCAAAACTTGCGACTTAATAGCTCGCCGTGGCTTATAGGTTATGTCGAGCGGGAGGAGCTCAATGGCCCATTTGGCAATCCGGCCCGTCGCGCCAGCGGTTGTTTATAATGTCGTTAAGAGGTACTTGAGGCTACTTGTTATCGAACACTCTTGAAAGTAGTGTCGCAGCTTCGGGATGCCATAAACACCGTATGCTATCTTTTGATAATGCGGGTACCGTGACTTGCATGGAGTTAGGATAGTGGACACGTAGTAAACTGGTTTTGAAGGGGAACTTGTGTCCGTCCGTTTTAGATTCGACAACGAGCACCGCGCTTACAACTTGATGAGTTGCCGCGATATATAATAGCATTGGTTTGCCCATGTTGGTAGCGGCCGGAGACCGGGTTTGTTGCCAATATGGCTTTTATTTCTTGAGTCCGGCCGTGGCGATCAAATCCACTCAAAGTGTTGATGCGTCGGAGGAGGCGATAAAGGGTAATGCCTTTTCTCAAAGCGGGAGATAAAAGCGGCTTAGAGCCGCCACACATCGATCGATTTTTGTATTTGTTTGAGGTCTTTTGGGATATCCAATTGTGACAGAGCTCGGATCTTGGCTGGGTTTGCTTCAATTCCTCTACCGGATACAATGAAGCCCAAGAGCTTTCCCGCTGGTACGTCGAAAGCGAATTTTTCCGGGTTGAGCTTGATGTCATATGTTCGGAGATTATCGAATGTGATCCTCAAGTCGTCTACTAGAGTTTCGACATGCTTGCTTTTGACGACCACATCGTCTATGTATGCCTCCACTGTTTTGCTGATCTGGTTTGCCAGACATGTCTGAATCATGCGCTGATATGTTGCGATGGCGTTTTTGAGCCCGAAGGGCATTGTGTTGAAGCAGAATGGGCCGTATGGAGTGATGAATGCTGTTGCGGCTTGGTCGCTCTGCCATCTTAATTTGGTGGTAGCGGAGTATGTCGTCGAGGAAGCACAATGAATCGTGTCCTGCGGTAGCATCGATAATTTGATCGATCTTTGGGGAGGAAGAAGGGATCCTTTGGGCAAGCCTTGTTGAGGTCCTTGAAATCGGCGCATAGGCGCTTAGGGTTTGTCCTTCTTTGGTACCATCACCGGGTTTGCTAGCCGGTCCGGATGTTTTATATCTCTGATGAATCCGGCCTCCAATAGTTTGGCTAGCTCCTCTCCCATGGCTTTGTCTCTTGGGTTGGAGAAACACCGAAGAGCCTGTTTGGTAGCTTGAATCCTTTTAGGATGTTTAGGCTGTGCTCGGCCCGGTAGGCGTGGGATTCTGGCATGTCATGAGGGTGCCGGGAAAAAATGTCCCAATTTTCGTAGGAATTCTCTGAGTCTGGCGTCTACATCAGGATTTAATTGTGCCTCGATAGAGGCCGTTTTGTAGGGTCCGTTGGATGGACTTGGAATTTGACTATTTAAATCGCGGTTTAAAGGAGGTGGACTTGGATCTCTTATCGAGTATCACATCGTCCCCATTCACCGTGGAGCACAGTAGCGTTGAGTTCCTCGGCCGCTAGGGCTTCGGATAGTGCCTCAAGGGCGGTCTGGCTGTCTTATTTTAAATCGTCATGAGTGATATGTCCGGTCACTAGCAAGAGTGATGATTCCGTTGGGCGGGCATTTTGAGCTTCATGTACCCATAATGGGGTATAGCTTGAAAAATTGTGAATGCCTCTCGCCCTAATAGAGCATGGTATCCGGCATTTGCTGAGCAGGGCCACTTGGAATGTGACCTCCTCGGACCTGTAATTATCCGGCGTGCGAACACCACATCCGGTGTGATTTTTCTGTCTGACATGCTTCCCGTAGGATTATTCCTCTAAAGGTTGTCTTTGCTTCGCTCAATGCGGCTTTAGTCTATTTCCATTTTTGGAGGGTTTCCTCGTAAATGAGGTTCAATCAGCTGCCACCGTCCATGAGTACCTTGGTAAAGGCGAAATCGTCCACTATTGGATGAGGACCAATGCGGGTGGTGCTCGGGCTGTTCGAATTTAGGTTAAATCCTTTGGCATTAAAGGTAATAGCCGTGTCCTCCATGGGTTTATTGTTGCTACTTGGTAGACTTCGACAAGGCTACGGAGTGTTCGTTTCCGCATATTATTTGATGCGAAAGTCTCGAAGACTATTAATACCGTACTGGTATCCCTGGGCTGGTGCTCTAGAGCTATAAGCTCTTCGCCACTTTGTCCACCTGTAGTAGTATCCAACATGCTCTAAGGCTACGAGTTGGAGTGGCGCCCTCTGCACTATGAATTTCTGAGGTCCATTGAGCCATCCCTCCAAGACGGTTCCATGCCCTATAGAGGGTTTTGCTTTACGATATTTAACCCAGTGCTGGCGATGATGCACCCTTTTATTTGATTTGGGGTTGTATTCAAGGCGGATTGTCCCAAAATCTTGCTTGGTTTTCGAGCGCTTTCCATCGCACAGTACTTTCGTACTATGGACGCCAAGTCGGCAAAGCGTGTAATGTCACGGCGACTTATGGCGTTGAGGATCACGTTGTCCGTGCAATTATTGCAGAAGAATGGGATTGCTTCCTCCTCGCGGCAGTCCTTTATCCTGTCCATAACCAGGAGGAATCGGCCCGATAATGGTGTCTTTGTTCTGCGGGCTCTTGCCGAATTTGAGATAGGTCGCTTATGTTTGGGTGGGCTGGTGGAATTAAATCCGGAACCTTACCTGATCTAAGACTTAAGGGCCAAGGAGCTTCTGAACTTGGAAGCTTGGATTCTTGGATGTTGTCCAATGAATATAGCCCGCTGCCTGACTTTATGTCCAGGGCTTGAGTGACGTCCTCTCCTCCGCGGGAATCCGGCATGGAGGGATCGGGAATCCAGACGTAGCTAGTCCTTAAGATAGAAGAAGGGTCGCCCGTATTGTTCCTCTACCACAGAACGTGGTGGGTAACACAGGAGAGTTAATCTCTCTCAGATCGGGTTTAGGCCAAATCTGATCATAGTCTGTAGCGACTCCCAGGGCGGCGGTGCAATCCAAGAGCTTGTTTAAGGAAGAGAGCTCCATCAGATCTAACTGCTCGGCGAGTTCCGAGTTAACGTGAAGATTGCTTTCGATGACCCGAGAAGTCATCATCAGTGCGGCGGCCGAACAAGCGGTCATAAGAAAACCGCCTAGCCGGAGAGTTTGGCCGACAACCAAAGCTTCTTTAGCAACAGTGCCGTCTTTAAAGACGGGATGAGGCATCCTTCTTGACGGCGATGACACAGAGGAACTCTCAATGAAAGCACCAATGTCGGTGTCAAAACCGGCGGATCTCGGCTAGGGGTCCCGGAATCGTGCGTCTAGGCGGATGGTAATAGGAGACAAGGGACATGATGTTTTACCCGAGTTCGGGCCCTCTCGATGGAGGTAAAACCCTACTCTGCTTGATTAATATTGATGATATGGGTAGTACAAGAGTAGATCTAGCACGAGATCATAGAGGCTAAACCCTAGAAGCTAGCCTATGGTATGATTGTTGTTCGTCCTCTGGGACTAAAACCCTCCGGTTTATATAGGCACCGAAGAGGGTTAGGGTTACCTGAGTCGGTTACAATGGTAGGAGATCTGCATATCCGTATCGCCAAGCTTGCCTTCCACGCCAAGGAAAGTCCCATCCGGACACGGGACGAAGTCTTCAATCTTGTATCTTCATAGTCCAGGAGTCCGACCAAAGGTCATCGTCCGGCTATCCGGACACCCCCTAATCCGGGACTCCCTCAAAGAGCCTTGCCGACAGTAAGCAATTTGAGTACATTGTACGCAAGCAAGGAAGGCACCGGAAGAATCAAGGTGTTGGTTTTGAACGAAAGTTCAATGCCAATGGATTTGAGTGGGAAGAAGATTAATACCCCAAGACGAAGTTTGTTCCTCAACAAGAGAAGTATGATCCTACTTCCTTCAAGGGAACACAAGCACAAGATGATCTTCTACCACAAGACCACAAGAACAAAGGCAAGGACAAGCTTCAAGAAGAGATTGATGCATTTGAAGAAGCACCTAAGGCCTTGGTCAAGTGGGTTCCCAAGACTACGTCAAGTTCTACTTCATCAAGTACAACTACTACACCTAGGATTCCCATCAAGATGATGTGGATCCCGAAGAAGAAGAACTAGAGAGTTCTTGAGGGTGACTCCGCCAACATTCTTCACTCATATCATTATGGCAAGGACAGGTGCAATCATCTTCCATATCTTGCACTAGTTCAAGGAGTCACAAACCCTCATGTTGGTAGCATGAGGGACAAGGTAACCTAATGTTTTCATGGACATCATTTTGTGTGTGCATCACTCTATGTCTATGGATATTCTTGTTTGTTCCTTGTGGGACTAACCCATGTAGGTATTGAAAGTGCAACTCACTCCAAAGGATTGCTCCAAAAGATCTACATCAACATTGAGCATCCACATCTTCAACACCTACATGAAGTCATCATCGACAAAACCCAAGGTTAGTTCATCCCTCTAAGGGGGAATCTCACATCTAGGGGGAGCTTAACTCTAAGAATTGAGTCAAAGCAACTCTAATGATGTGAAAACATAAATGCTTTATGTAAAAGTGGTAACCCCACTTGAGCTTAAACGATGAGTATGACCTATGATCAAATGTTCTCATTTGACTCCTAAGTCAATATACTCATATATATATGACCTAGTCATCTCCAACTGTTTGATAGATGCTAGAATTGGTTGTGCATGCTTTGACACATATTTTATTTGTCATTTTATTGTGTGAGCATGTTGGTTGCATATTTTACTCATTCGAGGACATCCACTTGTTGTTTTGATTGATTGGTTTCTTCTTCTTTGGCCAAGTGGATGGACAAGAATGACTAAGAACCTTCTCTAGCTATCTATGCTTTTCTCGTCTCAAACTCTATTCATGCTACATCACAAAATTTGATCAAGTCAGATTCGAACCACTCTGTGTGAGGAGCACTTTCGAGTCCCCGATTAAGTCATAGACTTAAAACTTCCAAAACTTCTTTGTGATTTTCGGTCTGATTGATTCCTCCATTTCGGTCAAACCGAGATCACTAAGTCGATCAAGGTTTTCATCTCGGTGCAACCGATTTGAACTTTTCGGTCACACCGAGTTCTTTATGCTTATCAGTTATGCATCTCGGTGCCACCAAGTTGTTCCACTCGGTCACACCGGATGTTGTCGGGCTATATATTCTCATGGGAAAATTTTGGAAAACTTTCTCGAAACTCTTCGCCAGCGCATAGCTTCATACCTACTAGGTCTCCGGGATCGTCGACTTCGCCATGGCCGCCTCACATCATTTGGTCTCCGCCGTCAACGGATTTCTTCTCCGCTGTAACATCCCAAATTTTCAATTTGGAATGTTATACTAATAGATCATCATTGCATATCATATTTAATGCATTTTGCTTCAGTCCTAGAAATTCTACGCAACTCAAGGACCCATGGAGAGAGTTGGGGATTTCGATATTTTCATATTTGAGTTTTCTCAAATTTTGGAAGTAGGATCATTTGATTTATTTATTTTATCTTCAGTTATTTCAATTATATAAATTTGACAGAGGGGAATAAAATTACTTTCCCAAAATAAAGAAATATTGAGGATTTAATAAAAAAATCAAATAAGATTTTATTTTGGATTTTCTGGCTATTTTATTTGAATTTAGGAAAAATGCGTGTTTTCCAAAAATTACATTTAGGCCCAAATAAATGTTCATCTAAACTGGCTTGATTTTAGAAGCCGGGGAAAATTTATTTCGGGATTTTTGGAGTCCGTTTGGTATTTCTTTCGTTTGTTTTTCTGAGCGATAATTATTTAAAAAAAAAACTGGAACCGCCTTTGGGCCTTAATCGGCCAGACTCACTTTGGCCGGGGTCTTTATAAGAGCGCCTTCGACCCCAGCCCAAGCTGCCACCGCCACAACTTCGCCGCCGCCCAAACACTAGCCCGCGCCCTTGCCGATCATGGTGCCTCACGCGCCTTGGCCGAGCCAACGCGCCGCCCTCGCCGCCCGTCGCCGCGGACCCGCCGCCCGTCGCCATCGACCACCGCCGCCCCTTGAACGCCGCCACCGCCGACCCACACCCTGAGGTTGACCTCGCCGCCGCCGTTTTTTTTAGAAAAACCGTTCGGTTTTTTCGTCGGTTTTTCGTTGGTTTTTTTTAGATTCCGTTTTTTTTCGTTAGATCGGTTTTCTTCTTGTTTGGATTAATTATCGAACGTTCACTCGTTCATTCGTTTTTAATGAACGCGTTCGTCGTTTAGATCCAGATAACGAACGTTCGTTCGTTAACTTGTTCGTCGTTTTTCTTTTTCTCAGATTTATTCTGCGATTTTCTGATCGCGATTTCTGATCCAATTTTTGTCTTAGTATAACTTTTCACTTGTTTATCGGAATCAGGCGATTCAAGCGCCTAGAGTTTCGTCTCGAAACCCTCTTTCCGAATAATCTACTCAAACCAGTTTTTGCTTCTGTAAAATTTGACTTAGGTCCAGATTAGTAAACGAAGCTTGTTTCTTTCGCCGTTTGAGTTTTGTTTCTTTGTTCGATTTGATTCTTTTTGCAAACCGGAGTTCTTAAGTTGAACTTTCTGGTTAGACCTCTTATTTGAGTTTTACCCGTGCATTAGATGAGTACTTATTGTATGCTTGTTTGTTTGTTTGCTTGCGATAGAGTACCCGGATTGCGCCGCTTGCTACTTCGAATCCCTAGGTTACGCGGATCATCAGCAAGGCAAGTAACACTTTGATCATACCTCTTTACTACCCAGTTTTATGCATTAGATCAATCCTCAAACATTGCATGATTATGATCTAATTAAATTGTGGGTTTTGGGAAGTAGATTGAGGTAGTACCTATTACCTGTTTTATTATCAAACCCTTGGGAGTTACTTCTCGTTTGCTTATTTTGCCATGCTATGCAAGTAGACGTGGATTGGGTGAGTGATTTTCCATGACAGATGTGAGATTGTTAATTAATGGTTTATTTAAGGTGGCAACATTAATACACATCTGGGTGGATTGAGGTACTGGTTATTCGAGGATTGCCTGTTTCTTTTGGACCGCCACCGAGGCTCAAAGGGATCATAAGATTATTCATGCTAGAAACTTCCGTGTGCAGCCACATGCTATTATGGGCTCTAGCATAGTTGATTAAGTCGTGCGAACTCTTACAGTGGTAGACTAGCAAATGTAGGGGAAAGTAGGTGTACCGGTCTACCCATCGTAAGGTGCTAGCGCTTCTGAAAGACTATGTCTCGATCATTCGTTTCTCAAACCACCGTGTCCGTTCGCTCCGCCATCGTCGACTACATCGAGCAGGTCGAGCCCCGAGCGCTCGCACGCTCTGCAACACCTTCACCGACTCCGTCTCCGTCGATCACCGCCGGAGATCCCCATCGCCGTCGCCACCGCATCACCTCGTCCCCGACCTCGCCGACTGCTTCGCCGTACTCGCCGTGAGCCCATCTACCTCCCCATCCTCTACGTTTGCCTTCCCGTGCACCGTAGCTGCCGCACGAAGCATCACCGCACGCGCCACCGCCGAGCTCGTCGCCGACGTGACTCCGGCCACCCTCTGGCCACGCCACCTTGTCCACTAACTTCACCACATCTCCAGGAACCCGTAGCACCACTCCACGCATCTCACCGTGTCCCGCAGCCTCGGGTTCACTTTCACCCGACTCCGGCGACCACCTAGCTCGTCGTCGCCGACGTTTCCGGCCACCCCAAGTTCAACCACCGCCACCAAACGCCGCGGCTTGTCCCCGGCTACACTTAGATGGTCTCCGCCGTCCATTTGGTCGCCGGAACGCACAAACACACTCTCGCCACCGCGCCTGGCTTCACCGGCGGCTAAATGTCGGCGGGTTTGACCCCGTTGACGGAGTTGACTAAGTGGGGCCCCCTCTGCTAATTAACCCAGTTTAGTTTAACTAAAATTAGTTAGTTAAATTCACTACTGACATGCGGGACCCACTGGTTAGGTTCACCTGGACGCCCCCGTTGACCACTGACGTCACCCTGACGCACTGCTGACGCAATAACTAATTTCTGGATTTATTTATATTCAGGAAATTCCAGAAATTGTTGCAAACTTCAAAAAATCATAGAAATTAATCTGTAACTCCAAATGCAAAGATTTATATATGAATTTTGATCAGAAAAATTCAATCTATCCATTGGTAATGGTTGCATGCATGACAGAGCAAGATAACCTTGCTGTTTAAGCAAAATAAGATAATGCACTAATATGACTATGTTAAATGAGCTAACATTTGAATCTTTGATTCAAATGAGTTCATTCCTTTCTGTTCTAGCTTGCATTATACCAACACACATTCATATTGCCATGTCATAGCATGCATCATATTGTTGCATATCGTCATGTGTTGTTTATGTTCGGTGTGTCTTTCGTGATAGGTTACGCCTCGAGGATAACCCCGAATATCCATGCGAAGGGCGGTATCCTACTACCACTACATCGGGCAAGCAACCCATTGATCATTCGATACAAACCCATGTTCTCGCTTATGCTCTTGTTTCTTTGCATTAAGACAACGCGATTCAAACTGTTGTGTGTTGCGGTAGTTGAACCCACTTCCTTTGCATGACCTGTCATTGCCACAAGAACTAGATGAAACCCTCTAGCATGTGTAGGAGTTGATTGAGCCATATTTGTGTTTCCTACCATGCTATGCTTGCTATGCTTAGAGTTGTGTCGAGTCCGGCTCATCGGGATGATGAACTGGAGTGAAAGGTTGTGTCGGTTTAGAGTGAAAGTGTTGGATATGATTTGGTAAAGGAATCGATGAGAGGCCATGTAGGAGTACATGGTGGGTTGTTTCATTGAGGCCGTCCCTAAGAATCGAGATCTGTATGTGTGATTTAAGATCAGCTACTACCACAAGTTGGGCCCTGAAATATGACCCCGCTCGACTTACCGACCCCTCTCGTCCTCTGTCCAGGAGTTGCAAGTAGTTTATGGTGTTTGTAGTATGCCGGGGGCCGCACGCAGCGCTGACCATAGGGGTGGGCTGTGTTGCGGTAGGCACGTGGCCTGGTGTACCGATTCGCCCGTTTGGTGTCTCGGGAACCCTGCACACATCGTTCGGGGCCGTTAGTGGAAACCTCGGCGGACTCCTGCGGATGGAACCCGAATAGGGATAAACCTAGACTAGAGACTTGTGTGGTTGGTCAGGTCGTGATCTACACCCACATCGGCTTCGCTTGAAGTCTGCCGAGCACATATCGTGTCTTGCACGCTAAGTGGTGGAAACATGTGTGAAGAAGTACACCCTGCAGGGTATAAAACTATTAGGATAGCGCGTCCATGATAAGGACTCTTGGTCGCCTATGCAGTTCATAGACAAGTAAATGGATACTACTAAAAGCCTCAAGATTAGTGTCGATTACCGGATGGCCCTCTCGTAGGTTGTCGAGAGAGGATCCACGGTGGAGTATTGTGATGGTGATTAGTGGACTCCTGTGTGACAAATGCTTTTCAAGTGGTGTCATGTAGGATAGCTTAGCCAAGAGTCAAAGCTGGCTTGCTGCAATAACTCCACTACCTTCTTGAGAATGTGCATGTATAGTAGGACTCTGTTGTAAGACTTGTTGAGTACCTCCGTACTCATGTTTGCTTAATTAATGTTTTTAGACGACAACACCGCCCCCTCCGATGGGTTATATGTAGACCTTGACGTCGACGAGTGACTAGCCACCCAGGTGGTGATCCAAGGCTTGTGAAGGGCCACTGTAGATAGAAGGGCTTCGTCAAGCCTTCTTTCTTTTTAGTGTCTGTACTCAGACTAGTTTGCTTCCGCATGTGCTTGTATGCTTGTATGACTTGAGTGTCGGGTCATGTGACCCTATCTGTATGAACATGTTATGTATGGCTCCTCAGAGCCTCTTAAATAAAGTACTTTGAGTTGTAGAGTTTTGTTGTGATGCCATGTTGTATGTACTCATATCGGGCATATTGTGTGTATGATTGAAATGCTTGGTATGAGTGGGATCCGACAATCTAGTTGTTTATCCTTGGCAGCCTCTCATATGGGGAAATGTAGTCTAGTGCTTCTGGCGATAGTAGTCCTTCTGACTGGTTCATCGGAGTCCTGCTAGCCCAGCACTACTGCTGGACACTTGACTGGCGGCATGTGTTTCACTTCATTCTGTGTCTGTCCTTCGGGAAATGTCACGCGGTGACATCCGAGTCTGCCTTAGCCTGCTTGACCCGTGTTACCGGAGTCCTGTTAGCCCAGTGCTACAGCCCGGATTCATACGTTGATGACCGACATGCTCGATGTGATTCATGTATGCATGTCCCCATGGTTAGCACCGCTTTTGGTTCAAGACTAGCCATGTCGGCCCGGGTTCTCTGTCATGTGGATGCTAGCGACACTATCATATACGTGAGCCAAAAGGCGCAAACGGTCCCGGGCCATGGTAAGGCGACACCCGTGGGAATACCGTGCATGAGGCCGCAAAGTGATATGGAGTGTTACCGTCTAGGTAAATGTGACTTGGAATCGGGGTCCTGACAGCGTTGGTATCAGAGCCGGACTGCCTGTAGGTTCGCTAAGCCAAACTGGTCGATGCCGAGTCTAGAAATGCTTTAGTTATATGTAGGGGAATTGATAGTGGGAGGGACGTAAGGCTCTTTTTACTCCTTTACCTTATGCCCTGTGATCTGAGTCATCCTCTTCTCATTCTACGTGGGTGTAGGACTAGGCTCTCTTCTCTCTATCAGGTTCACGTGTTACTAATCCGTAGTAACTTATAGGATTGTTGGTTACCGACCTCGATTCAGTTTCTACTACTTTTAGTATGTTATCAGTTGAACCGTAACCTTGATATGATGTTGTTGAGTGGGTTTGCAATCTGATTTTGAATGTCTCAAATCTGTTTTTGAGCATTTACAGGTATTATCTTTGTCCGATTTTCCCTAGAAATTCTAACGACTTTGCATTGTGGTTGTGCTTTGGATGGCCACTCGTGCTCAAAACCAAGTGGTTCGTCGACCCGTGCATCGATGTGCCCGGTCATACGGCTATGTTAGTCCGGGTTATGATTGAGACGGGTTACCGTTGGTATCCCGAATACACCGTCGAAGAGCAATTCTAAGACTTTAATCAAAGCCAATACCTCTGCACTGTCAGGATATTTCCTTCTTATCCTGGATCGACTGAGCCCCTTCACCACTCCTATGGACTCGGGGTCACTATCGAGATGGCTGTGCAGGATGCTGCATACTCTATGATGACCATCATGCGAGTCAGGACTGTCCTGCTTCGGAACACCGACTTCCGTTATATGCCAGCTTCACTCCCGGGGGCGCAAGGGTATCTTCAGGCCGTCTATGCTGATTCCACTCAGGAGGACTCACTAACCCGCACCACTGCTGAGATGCTCGAGGATAAGGACCGAGAGAATCGGGCCTTGAGAATGGAGCTTTTCAACACCCGTGCGATCATTGGGCCACTTTGACTCGGTTTGCACCGGTGTGCAAAATTTGGATGCATGGATATGAGGGATCTGTATCCTGTGATATCTGCTCTGCCAGACATGATGGATTGGCGTGATGTGGGAGGCATCACCCCACCCCGTGGTCCCCGCAGGCCACCGTTTGTTGGTCCAACACCTCATCCTAGACCCTATGGTCCACAAGCTCCTCAGGACCGTCTGTTTCCGGATAATCATGTTGAGCTTCCAGGCTATGGAGGTGACTTCTATGAGGACTACTACGGAGCTGTCTGAGTTAGTAGTAGTATCTCTAGTATTGTAATAGTTGTAGTTCCACCGTCCTGCGTGACCTGTGGAATATGACTTAGTGTGTATCAATTCCGAAAGTGTAGAAAAATAATGAACAGGAGTTTGGAATGCTTCCGATGAGATGTAATGCCTTTCACCGTAGTTGTACTTTAGCCGGGCTTGTACTAAACTATGAATGGTGTGTATGACCGTTGGTATATTTATGGCAGTTTCTATATTACCATGTCATACGGATGAACATCTCTGCATTCCGTGTTATCCATTATATTCCGCACTTCCTTGCCAATTTTTTCCATCCTTGTCTAAACCGTTGTCTTGTTTCCTAGGATGGTGAACACCCGCAACAACCCTACTGCTCCGGAGCAGGGTGAAGCCAGCGCAGCTAGGAATGTTAATCTGCCTCAACCGCCTTCTTTGGCCGAAGTTATGATGGAGGCAGAACGAAACAAGCGTGAGACCAATCGCTTGCTGGAGCGGATTGAGCAGAATATCGCACGCCAGCCAAGGAATGACCTGGTGTCAATCAATGACTTTGTCAAGCTGTATCCACCGAAGTTTAAACACTCCGTTGAGCCTCTCGATGCGGATGATCGGGTTTCACAAAGATCACCCACAAGCTACGTTTCCGCCAACGTGGGCCGAAGCCGATAAGGTTACCTTTGCTGCCTATCACCTCGAAGGCCCTGCTAGCCTTTGGTGGGAGAATTTCGAGGCTATCGCCGGTTGGCCAAATCACTACCAGGCTGAGTTCGGTCGGCTTTCCGTGAGCATCACATTCGGAAGGTCTCATGGATCGCATAGCGGGAAGAGTTCTGCAACTTCACCTGTGGTAGACTGACTGTGGATGCATACAGTCGCGAGTTTGGAAATCTAGCACGATATGCTCCTGAAGAGGTATCCACCGATGCCAAGAAGCAGGCAAGGTTCCGCAAGGGACTTAGCCCCGAGCTTCGCCGTGATCTTCGTCTGCACGAGTGCACCTCCTTCCAGAAGTTAGTCAACAAGGCCATCGGTCTTTGGCTGGGCGGTCGACTTTGAAGCTTCACGCAAGCACTCCGTGACTTTGGTTCTTCATCCGCTCTGGATCTCGGAGCGCCGGGTCTGGATTCCAAGCACCGCTCTGCCACCCAGATTCACTCCGAGGCCATCCTTTGAGGCGCCTCGCCCCAACCAGCAGTTTGCACCGCCCAAGGCCTATGGTGGCCCCGCTGCTAATGCTGCTCCATGCCCCAATGTGATAACTTGTTTCAAGTGTGGGGAGACGGGTCACTACATCCGTGAGTGTCCCCAAAACAACCCCACTCAGATCGGAAAGTCTGTTGGCCGTGGTAAGCCAGCAGGAAAGGTGCTCTATGCCAAACCAGCTGCCACTGCCCGTGGCCACGTCAACTACGTTTCAGCTGAGGAAACCCATGAGGATCCCAACGTCGTTCTCGGTACGCTCCTTGTTAATTGCCATTCGGCAACTGTTCTCTTGATACTGGAGCATCTCATTCATTTATTTCTGAGAGCTATGCTCGATTGCACAACACCACATCTAGTGACATGCCCACCTCTATGGAAATTCAAACTCCCAGTTCTAGATGGCAAACCTCTAGAATCAGCCATGGAAATGAAATCCTTGTTGACAGATTACTCTTCCTTGCATCACTAATAGCTCTCAAGTCCTCGGAAATAAACATCATCTTGGGTATGGACTGGATGTCAGCCCATTATGCTAAGATTGATTGCTCTTCTAGAACTGTTCAACTCACCCACCCTTCGGGCAAGACAATCAATGTTTTGACCCGAGTGTCTAAGCGTCAGCTCTACTCCTTAAATGCCAACCCCTTCCGGACCTTGAAGATATTCCGGTAGTCCGTGATTTCCGGATGTTTTCGGAAGAAGCGCGGTGTTCCACAGCGGGGATGTTGACTTCGTAATAGACCTTGTTCCAGGAACCGTTCCAATCTCTAGGAGACCTTATAAGATGGCACCCCTAGAACTAGCCGAGCTTAAGAAACAACTCGATGAGTCCTTGCAAAAGGGTTTCATCCGTCCTAGTTCTTCTCCATGGGCTTGCCCCGTCCTCTTCGTCAAGAAGAAGGATGGAACGGATCGGATGGTTGTATATTATCGACACATCAATTTGGTCACTATCAAGAACAAGTATCCGCTTCCGGGATCAACGATCTGTATGATCGACTCATTGGATCCTCGATCTTTTCAAGATGGATTTGAGGTTGGGCTACCATCAAATCAAAATCAAGAACGGGACATTCCCAAAACGGCCTTTGTTACTCGATATGGCCAATACGAGTACACCGTCATGTCCTTCGGTCTAACCAATGCTCCAGCCACCTTCTCTCGGTTAATGAACTCGATCTTCATGGAGTATTTGGATAAAATCGTCGTGGTTTACCTCGATGATATACTCATCTACTCCAAGAATGAGGAAGAACATGCCGAACATCTAAGGCTAGTATTGATGAAACTTCGAGAGCATCACCTTTATGCCAAATTCTCTAAGTGTGAATTTTGGTTGCCAGGGTGACCTATCTAGGCCATGTAATCTCTGGTAAGGGCATTGATGTTAATCCCGAGCGAGTTCAAGCCGTCCTTGACTGGAATCCACCTGAAACGGTCAAGCAAGTACGGAGTTTCCTCGGTTTAGCGAGCTATTGCCGCCGCTTTGTCGAGAATTTCTCCAAGGTTGCTAAGCCTCTAACCGAACTCCTCAAGAAAGATAAAAAGTTCGAGTGGACCCCACAGTGCGAAGTTCAGCTTTGAGGCGAAAAGGCGCTCGACATCTGCACCCGTGCTTGTACCACCAGATTTTTCTAAGGACTTTGTTATCTATTACGGCGCCTCGCGACAAGGACTAGGTTGCATACTCATGCAAGATCATCATGTGATTGCCTACGCTTCTCGACGATTGCGTCCACATGAGGATAACTATCCCACACACGATCTAGAGCTTGCAGCAGTGGTCCATGCACTCAAAACCTGGCGACATTACCTCCTCGGTAATCGTTGCGAAATTTACACCGATCACCAAAGTCTGAAATACATCTTCACCCAACCGGATTTGTATCTCAGGCAAAGACGTTGGGTCGAGTTGATTACAGATTACGACTTAGGAATATCTTACACCCCAGACAAAGCCAATGTCATGGCTGATGTACTAAGTCATAAATCTTATTGTAACAACCCGATGTTACAACAAAGTCAACCACTTCTCCACGAGGAATTTAGTAAGCTTAACCTTCACATTGTTCCTCGAGGATTTTTTTTCCACCCTGGTGGCGAAACCTAACCTTACGGATCAAATTATAGCTACCCAGAAGCGTGATAAGGGCATATCTCGGATTAAGGAGAACATCGCTAGCGGAGTTGCTAAATGTTTTTCCATGGACGAACAAGGTGTGGTCTTCTTCGAGAACCGCTTGGTGGTTCCCAAGAAACAACATCTACGGCAATTGATCCTTAAGGAAGCTCATGAATCCTCTCACCATTCTTCCCGGTAGTACTAAAAGCGTATCAAGACCCTCGCCGGAGGTTTTGGTGGACTAGGATGAAGAGAGAAATCGCTCAATTCATTGCTAATTGCGATGTATGTCGTCAGTGTTAAAGCGAGCATCAACGGCTCTTTGGCACCCTTCAACCTTTGGCTATTCTTGAATGGAAATGGGATAAAATCGGTATGGATTTCATTACCGGGTTTCCCAGGACCAAGAGAGGGAATAATGCCATCTTCGTCGTTGTCGATCGTCTTTCCAAAGTAGCCTACTTCCTACCCGTTCGTGAGAGTACAACCGCTAGCCAGCTAGCTGACTTGTACATCTCCTGAATAGTGTCTCTTCATGGTGTTCCATTGGAGATTAACTCAGACCGTGGAAGTCTCTTCACCTCTCGATTTTGGGAAAGTTTCCAACATGCTATGGGAACTCGTCTCTCCTTTAGCACCGCCTTCCATCCTCAATCAAGTGGTCAAGTAGAACGAGTCAACCAAATTCTGGAGGATATGCTTCGAGCTTATGTCATTGCTTTTGGTATGAATTGGGAGAAGTGCCTCCCATTCGCCGAAGTTAAGCTTATAACAATAGTTATCAAGCTAGCTTGGGCAAAGCTCCTTCGAAGTTCTTTATGGACGAAAATTTGAGCGCCTCTTAACTGGTCGAAACCGGGAAGAGAACTCTTTGGCCCGGATATGATCCGAAGCGTAAGAGCGAGTTCGCGTTATTCGTGAGAAATTGAAAACGTCCCAATCTCGCCAAAAGAGCCATTATGACCGCAAACATAAGCCTATGACTTATGAAGTTGGCGAGAAGGCTTACCTTCGGGTTACACCTTTAAAAGGAACCCATCAATTCGGTATCAAAGGCAAGTTGGCTCCTCGTTATACTGGACCCTTTCGCATTCTTGCCAAACGAGGGGAAGTTGCCTACCAGTTGGAGCTACCTCCGCATCTTTCCAGAGTTCATGTTGTCTTCCACGTCTCTCAACTCAGGCGTTGCTTCTCGGATCTTATCCGTGGAGTAGACCACGAAACGCTTGATCTCCAAGATAATCTCACTTATCGAGAATATCCCGTTCGTATCCTTGATCAAGCCAAGCGTACCACTCAACGCCAGAATATCAAGTTTCTCAAGGTTCAATGGTCAAACCATTCCGAGCAAGAAGCTACTTGGGAAAGGGAGGATCGTCTTCGACTTGAGTACCCCACCTTCTTTCCGACGGATCCAAAATCTCGGGACGAGATTCTTTTGAGTGGGGGTGAGTTGTCACATCCTAGTTAGTCCATGCATTAGAGTGTTGCATCATGTTTACCTTTGATCAGAAACTTGAATTGGGGAAGACAGAACCCCCAGAACTCCTCTGAATCCAACTAGGGTTTACTAAAAATATTTTCAACGAACCTGAAATGCCCTTCTAAAAAGTTCACCCTCTTTGTCTTGGGTTGGAAGCTCTGGCAAAATAGGTGCACAATTTTCTAGGTCAACAGAAGGCCACTGAATTAAATCATATGTAATTTGCATTTGGGCATTTAAATGCTAGTAAATATTTTGGATGCTCAAATAATTCTAAAAATAAGTGTGGGCTGTTGGAGATATTCTAAACAGAGCCCCTGATTATCTCCAGGATTTTTAGAAGTGTCTAACTATTTTAAATAACTCCACAAACTTATAGAATAATAGAAAAAGGAAAAACAGAAAGCAAAAGGCTTACCTGGCAAGCCCACCTGCCGGCCCATCCCAGCCACCGCTCCAGCGAGCTGCTTGGCTTGGCAGCAGCAGTGCTCGACGGCGGCACCAGAGCACGCCACGCAACTGCTCGCCGCCCTGCCTCCTCCCCGCACCGTCCTGCCGCCCCGGTTCGGTCGGCCACTCCTCCCTCGAGCTCGCTGACACTCTTTCTCCTCCCGAACTGCCCTCCCTCGCTCACCCGCACCACGGCCGACGACGTCGCGCCCGCGCCACCGTGAAACCCATGACCTCCGTCGTCCCCGTGCTGCACCACTGTGTCCGTTCGCTCCGAGCGCTCGCACGCTCTGCAAGACCTTCACCGACTCCGTCTCCGTCGATCACCGCCGGAGATCCCCATCGTTGTCGCCACCGCATCACCTCGTCCCCGACCTCGCCGACTACTTCGCCGTACTCGCCGTGAGCCCAGCTACCTCCCCATCCTCTATGTTTGCCTTCCCGTGCACCGTAGCTGCCGCCTGACGGCATCACCGCCGCAGCGCCACGCCCGAGCTCGTCGCCCGGCGTGACTCCGGCCACCCTCTGGCCACGCCACCTTGTCCACGAACTTCACCACATCCCCAGGAACCCGTAGCACCACTCCACGCACCTCGCCGTGTCCCGAAGCCTCCGGTTCACTTTCACCCGACTCCAGCGACCGCCTAGCTCGTCGTCGCCGACGTTTCCGGCCACCCCAAGTTCAACCACAGCCACCAAACGCAGCGGCTTGTCCCCGGCTACACGTAGATGGTCTCCGCCATCCATTCGGTCGCCGAAACGCACAAACACACTCTCGCCACCGCGTCTGGTTTCGCCGGCGGCTAAACGTCGGCGGGTTTGACCCCGTTGACGGAGTTGACTAAGTGGGGCCCCCTCTGCTAATTAACCTAGTTTAGTTTAACTAAAATTAGTTAGTTAAATTAACTACTGACATGCGGGACCCACTGGTCAGGTTGACCTGGCGCCCCGTTGACCACCGACGTCACCTGACGCCTTCTTGACGCAATAACTAATTTCTGGATTTATTTGTATTCAGGAAATTCCAGAAATTGTTCTGCCTCCGAGGATAACCCCGAATATCCGTCTGAAGGGCAGTATCCTACTACCACTACATCAGGAAAGCAACCCATTGATCATTCCGATACAAACCCATGTTCTCGCTTCTACTCTTGTTTACTGCATTAAGACAACGCGATTCAAACTGTTGTGTGTTGCGGTAGTTGAACCCACTTCCTTTGCATGACCTGTCATTGCCACAGTAACTAGATGAAACCCTCTAGCATGTGTAGGAGTTGATTGAGCCATATTTGTGTTTCCTACCATGCTATGCTTGCTATGCTTAGAGTTGTGTCAGGTCTGGCTCATCGAGATGATGAACTGGAGTGAAAGGTTGTGTCGGTTTCGAGAGTGAAAGTGTTGGATATGATTTGGTAAAGGAATCGATGAGAGGCCATGTAGGAGTACATGGTGGGTTGTTTGATTGAGGTTGTCCCTAAGAACTGAGATCCGTATGTGTGATTTAAGATCAGCTACTACCACATGCTGGGCCCTGAAATATGACCCCGCTCGACTTACCAACCCCTCTCGTCCTCTATCCAGGAGTTGCAAGTAGTTTCTGGTGTTTGTAGTATGCTGGGGGCCGCATGCAGCGCTGACCATAGGGGTGGGCTGTGTTGCGGTAGGCACGTGGCCCGGTGTACCAATTCGCCCAATTGGTGTCTCGGGAACCCTGCACACATCGTTCGGGGCCGTTAGTGGAAACCTCAGCCGGACTCCCTGCGGATGGATCCCGAATAGGCGATAAACCTGGACTAGAGACTTGTGTGGTTGGTCAGGTCGTGGTCTACACCCACGTCGGCTTTCGCTTGAAGTCTGCCGAGCACATATGGTGTGCAGACGCTAAGTGGTGGAAACATGTGTGACGATGTACACCCCTGCAGGGTATAAAACTATTCGAATAGCCGCGTCCGCGGTAAAGGACTACTTGGTCGCCTATGCAGTTCATAGACAAGTAAATGGATACTACTAAAAGCCTCAAGATAAGTGTGAGTACCGCGGATGGCCCTCTCGTAGGTTGTCGAGAGAGGATCCACGGTGGAGTATTGTGATGGTGATTAGTGGACTCGTGTGCGACAAATGCTTTTCAAGTGGTATCACGTAGGATAGCTTAGCCAAGAGTCAAAGCTGGTTTGCTGCAATAACTCCACTACCTTCTTGAGAATGTGCATGTATAGTAGGATTACATTGTAAGACTTCTTTGAGTACCTCCGTACTCATGTTTGTAATTAATGTTTTCAGACGACAACACCGCCCCCTCCGATGGGTTCTATGTAGACCTTGACATCGACGAGTGACTAGCCACCCAGGTGGTGATCCAAGGCTTGTGAAGGGCCACTGTAGATAGAAGGGCTTCGTCAAGCCTTCTTTCTTTTTAGTGTGAGTACTCAGACTAGTTTGCTTCCCCATGTGCTTGTATGCTTGTATGACTTGAGTGTCGGGTCATGTGACCCCTATCTGTATGAACATGTTATGTATGGCTCCTCGGAGCCTCTTAAATAAAGTACTTTGAGTTGTACAGTTTTGTTGTGATGCCATGTTGTATGTACTCATATCGGGCATATTGTGTGTATGATTGAAATGCTTGGTATGAGTGGGATCCGACAATCTAGTTGTTTATCCTTGGGTGCCTCTCATATGGGGAAATGTAGTCTAGTGCTTCCTGAGCGATAGTAGTCCGCTACAGCCTGGTTCACCGGAGTCCTGCTAGCCCAAACTACACCTCTGGACACTTGATCTGGCCGGCATGTGTTTCACTTCGTTCACATCGTGGTTCCCTTGAAATGTCACGATGACATCCGGAGTCCTGCCTAGCCTGCTATAGCCCGGGTTACCGGAGTCCTGTTAGCCCAGTGCTACAGCCCGGATTCATACGTTGTTGACCGACATGCTCGATGTGATTCATGTATGCCTGTCCCCATGGGTTAGCGCCGCTTTGGGTGTCGGCCCGGGTTCTCTGTCTTGTGGATGCTAGCGACACTATCATATACGTGAGCCAAAAGGTGCAAACGGTCCCGGGCCATGGTAAGGCGACACCCGTGGGAATACCGTGCATGAGGCCGCAAAGTGATATGAAGTGTTACCGGCTAGGTCAATGTGACTTGGAATCGGGGTCCTGACATGGTTATTCCAGGATTGCCTGTTTATTTTTGGACCGCCACCCAGGCTCAAAGGGATCATAAGATTTTTCATGCTAGAAACTTCCGTGTGCAGCCACATGCTATTATGGGCTCTAGCATAGTTGATTAAGTCGTGCGAACTCTTACAGGTGGTAGACTAGCGAGATGTAGGGGAAAGTAGGTGTGCGGTCTACCCATCGTAAGGTGCTAGCACTTCACGAAGACTATGTCTCGGTCATTCGTTTCTCAAACACCATGTAGTGCAAGAAAACCAACGGAGGAGATCGAGTCATGTGGGGAAAAGTCATAACCTCTGCAGAGTGTACAAACTAATCATGATTAGCCGTGTCCCCGGTTATGGACATCTTGAGTATCTAGTACTTGGATTTTCGTGTGAATCTCATCATGTTACTTTAATTAATATTGTTGGGTTTGTTTAATGATGATGCTTAATTGGGATTGAGGATGAATGTTTAACAACCACCATGATAGTTAAATAATTTATTCCTTTGTAGTAGGGAAAAATTGGCTTTACGCAAAAACTGTAACCATAGAGCTATCCACCAAGCCATATATGCATGTAGTATAGCTTTACTCTTTCATTTTTCTCTATGTGTTACTTTGCCGGCATATTCCATATCTTTGACCCATTTCGAACTGCAACGTTCATGTTGCAGACTTTTCGCAACGACAGTAAGATGCTTTAGGATCATGGTTCTATACTCGGTGATGCCGTTGGAGTTGATGGACTCACTTATCTTCCAAGCCTTCATTGTTATCGTTATTAGATGGCCTTAAGCCATATCTATTGTAATAAGTTTCTCTTTGGAGACATTCGATGTAATAAGTGTGTGATTGCTACTCTGTTATAAATCCTTCAAATCTTGTGCGTGTCGACATTCTTGATCCGAGGATGACAACGATGCACGTAGATCGGACTGTTGAGGTCTGGTCGCTACAAGATGGTATCGAGCACCACGCCGTATGGACACGACCACTAAGCAAAGACCATAGATCACTACTCTCTCTTCTCATTCTAACTCCTCATCTTTTCTATTCTTCTAGGATGGCGGATGCAAGGAACAAGTTCATGCAACCGGATGAAGATACACCCTTTGGACGACACCTGAAGGAAGTAACCAAGTACTTGAAGATCGGAGTACCAAGCTTCACCGGAACCTACAACGCCACCTTACCTGAAGATGAGCGCTGGATGATTCAAGTTTGAGTTCCAGGAAGGATGTTCATGCCAGTCACTGAGCCTATAGAGTTTTCCTTTGATGCACCAACCTGGAGTTTAGGGACGAGCATGGCAGCTCACATCACCATGGGACGCATTGGAGAAGTTTATCACCGAGGAGCTTAAGGATACTACCTACCAGATTTGTGGGCGCCGAGATGAGCAATGGGAGATGGTCAACACCGGAAAGACAAATCGATTGCAGCTTTCATCCAGAGTTAAACCAGCACATTTGGCGCCAGAGAACCCGGATGAGTGCAGGCATGATGGATCTGAAGGAAGCCATGACCAAGATCACGGAACTGGAGGAAGAACTCAAGTCTACACGTGATGGATATGAGGAGGAAATATCAACTCTAGTCGAGAAGAATGATGATCTGAAGAAGAAGAAGTTAAGAGTGTTCATGGGATTTCCAGTAACTGGAGAAGACGAAGATCGCACTTGTCCCGAAAATCACAGCATCATCGACGATGCCGACTCGGACCCGGATGATAGTGATGATGACTACGTTGATGAAGCTGGAGCGGATATCATGGAGTCTTCATCGGAGCAGTTTTTCTAGTAGACCAACATAAAGTAGTAGAATTTCCCTCCATGTATCTATTATAGTCTGAGCACTTTGTAACGATAGATAGACCGTTGTATGCCCTTGCTTGTTTGAATGAAGTGTTTTTATTGCAATTGCCTCATGTGCATATGGGTAGTGTTTTCCCTCTTGACCTCATTCTATTTTGTATTCTCGTCTTTTATAAACCCTCAGATGCCTCCGAGACGTGACAACGAATTCGCTTTCCCACCGGAGCTCACCCAGTTGATCCAGCAGCAGAATGCATTGATGCAGATACTAGTCCAGAATCAGAACCAGGGGAACAACAACAACAACAATCCACCACCACCACCACCACCTGTTGATCACTTAACCCGTTTTCTCAGACTGAATCCGCCGGTGTTCTCCAGTAGCACCGAGCCGATTGTTGCAGATGATTGGCTTCGCAAGACAGCCAGGGAGTTGATCACTGTAGGATGCACAGATCACGGAGAAGGTGCGATTTGCCGCACATCAGCTTGAGGGACCCAGCGGCATCATGGTGGGAGAATTTCACATCCACTTATCCAAAGGTATTAATCGCCACATGGGATTAGTTTCAAGAAGCTTTTCAGACGCCCATGTTTGGCAGAGCTATGGCCATGAAGAAGCGTGAGTTTAGCAACTTGCGCTAGGGAGGAAGATCGGTTGGCGAAGATGTGGATGATTTCGAAGCTAGCACGTTATGCCCCGGATGACGTTACTACGGATGCAGCCTAAGCAAGAGAAGTTTGGAAGGGATGAATGATGAGATGAGCATGCGATTGATGGTAGCAAGTTTCAACAACTACCGGGGAGTTGGTAGATCATGCTCTCATGATGGAAGGGAAGCAGCAGATTGAAAACCGCAAGAGGAAGTATGGACAAGGGAAGTACAATTGGAGCTCGTGAAGCCCGTTTTACTCCGAAGTCGAGGGCCAGTTTCGGATACCCATGGAGGAGGTAGCTCGCACAATCACAATGGTCCCAAGAATGGTACCGGGAATGGAGGAAGTAGTAGCCAGAACCGTACCAACCCCTCAACACCAACCAAGAAAGATCTGAGTCAAGTCACTTGTTTTAAGTGCCAGAAGACCGGATTACGCAAATGAATGTCCTGAAGGCCAGACTGGGAATGGCAATGGAAACTTCGGGAAGAAGCCGAACCTTTTCAACCGAGGACAAGTGAACCACGTTAGCGTGGAGGAGGTTGAAGCTCAGCCAGATGCAGTAATAGGTAAGTTTTTGGTTAAGTCATTTACTGCACTCGTTCTTTTTGATACTGGTGCATCACATTCATACATATCAAGGGGATTTGTGGATAAGTATAGACTGCCCACTAGGGTTCTAAAAACACCCATGCTAGTAACCTCACCAGGAGCAGAGTATATGGCGATCGAGGATGTTTTCAAGTTCCGTTGGGTATAGGCAAGCATGTTTTTCCCTTGGATTTAATCATTTTGGAATCCCAAGGTTTGGATGTGATTCTGGGTATGGATTGGCTATCAATGTATGGAGGAAACATTGATTGCGCCAGTAAGTCGATTCTGCTTACTACCCCAGAAGGGAAAAGGATAAGGTATGTATCAAGGCATGAGCCAAGGAGGATGCACGTAAATTCCTTATCAGGAGTTGTGCAGGAGGAAGTACTAGTAGTGAAGGATTTTCTGATGTATTTCGGAGGAGTTGCCGGGCATGCCACCGCATGGATACATTGAGTTTTGATCGAGCTTTTGCGAGCCGCGGTCAATATCCAAGAGACCATACGGATGCCCGCAAAAGATTTGGAGGAGATTAAAAGTCAGATTAAGGAGTTACTGGATAAAGGATACATTCACCCAAGTTCTTCACCTTGGGGATCACCAGTACTTCTAGTGGAGAAGAAGGACGGATCGTTAAGGATGGTTGTTGATTATC
Organism: Aegilops bicornis; assembly: GCA_021605145.1. Classification (NCBI taxonomy): domain Eukaryota; kingdom Viridiplantae; phylum Streptophyta; class Magnoliopsida; order Poales; family Poaceae; genus Aegilops; species Aegilops bicornis. Next base: position 179,661,789 of record CM038669.1, read on the forward strand.
GAGGATTAAATGTGGTAACTATCAAGAATAAGTACCCACTGCCAATGATCAATGATCTGTTTGACCGACTACAAGGAGCAAAAGTGTTTTCCAAGATCGATTTGTGAACAGGATACCATCAGTTGAAGATTCGAGAACATGATATACCCAAGACAGCTTTTACCACCAGGTACGGGCTGTACGAGTATACTGTTATGTCATTTGGGTTGACCAATGCACCTGCCTATTTCATGAACATGATGAACAAGGTGTTTATGGAATTTTTGGATAAGTTCGTCATGGTGTTCATTGACGATATTTTGGTGTACTCAAAGAACGAAGAGGAGCATAAGGAGCATTTGCATTTGGTATTGGAGAAGCTCAGAGAACACCAGTTGTATGCCAAGTTTAGCAAATGTGAGTTCTGGTTGAAGGAAGTTGGATTCCTCGGACATGTTATATCCGGAGAGGGTATAGCGATGAGACCCCACCAAGGTTGTCACCGTGACTAATTGGGAAGCACCAACGACAGTTGGAGAGATCGAAGTTTTCTTGGTGGCGAGGATACTACCGGAGATTCATTGAGAATTTTTCAAGGATTGCAAAGCCCATGACGGAGTTGTTGAAGAAGGATACCAAGTTCAATTGGGCGGAGGAATGTGAGGTCAGTTTCAGGAATTGAAGAAGCGTCTAGTTACCTCACCGGTGTTGATTACGCGGATCGGACTAAGGATTATGAGGTGTATGCGATGCTTCACGTCGAGGACTTGGAGCGATACTTATGCAGGAAGGAAGAGTTGTTTCAGTATGCGTCACGACAACTTAAACCTCATGAGTTGAATTATGCCACACATGATTTGGAGTTAGCAGCCGTAGTGCATGCATTGAAGACATGGAGACATTTTCTTATCGGAAATCATTGTGAGGTGTACACGGATCACAAGAGTTTGAAGTACATCTTCACGCAAAAAGAGTTAAACCTCGTGCAAAGGAGATGGTTGGAACTCATCAAGGATTATGATATGAGATTGCAGTATCACCCCGGAAAGGCTAACGTAGTAGCCGACGCATTGAGCCGTAAGAGCCATGTTAATACACTCATGACCGAAGGACTGCCAAAGGAGTTAGCCGAGGACTTTTGCGAGCTATGTTTGGAGATAGTTCCGAGAGGCTATGTAGCAACATTGGAAATTCAGTCAACTTTTATTGATAAGATCAGAGAAGCTCAAAAGACCGATAAGGAGATTGCAGAGATAAAGGAGAGGTTGAACAAGGGAAAGGCCAAGGGATTTCGTGAGGATGAGCACGATACCCTCTGGTTTGAGGACCGCGTTTATGTACCCAATGACCCTGAGATCAGAAAGTTGATTTTGCAAGAGTCCCATGATTCGCCGTATTCAATTCACCCAGGGAATACCAAGATGTACTTGGATTTGAAGGAGATTTTCTGGTGGACCGGAATGAAGAAGGACATTGCCGAGTATGTAGCGATTTGTGATGTATGTCGAGGGTAAAGGCGAGCATCGAAGCCCGGCAGGATTGTTGCAACCATTGCCGATACCCGAATGGAAGTGGGATAAGCTAGGCATGGATTTTATTACAGGATTGCCCAAGACTCGTTCAGGCTATGACTCGATTTGGGTGGTAGTCGATCGTTTGATGAAGGTAGCTCATTTCATCCCAGTGAAGACTACTTACACCAGTGCCAAATTGGCCAAGATTTACATGACCGAGGATCGTATATGCGCATGGAGTTCTAAGGAGCATTGTATCGAGATAGAGGAACCCAATTTACCTCAAAGTTACGGAATCGGTTGCACGAAACCTTGGGTACCGAGGCTAGTGTTCAAGACCGCTTTTCATCCGCATGACAGATGGGACAGAGCGAAAGAGTCAATCAGATTTTAGAAGACATCTTTGAGAGCTTGTGCGCTAGATTATGGATCTAGTTGGGATGACAATTTGCCGTATGCGAGTTCTCTTACAACAACGATTATCAATCCAGTTTGAAGATGGCCCTTTTGAAGCCTTATACGGAAGGAGGTGCAGAACCCCGTTGTCTTGGGACGAAGTTGGAGACCGTCGATTGTTTGGACCAGATTTGATTAAGGAGTCCGAGCGGAAAGTGAAGTTGATTCATGACGAGCTCAAGGTAGCCCAGTCCAGGCTGAAAAGCTATGCTGATGCAAAATGCAAGGAGACAGTTTACGAAGTTGGGGATAGAGTTTACCTTCGGGTATCACCACTTTGAGGAGTTAAGCGTTTTGGTGTTAAAGGAAAGTTAGCGCCACGTTTTGCGGGACCATACAAAGTTTTGGAACGTATGGGAGAGGTTGCCAACAAGTTGGAATTACCCGAGGGATTGTCAGGAGTTCACGACGTGTTCCACGTCTCTCGGTTGAAGAGGTGCCACGCAGAGATGGCTGATATACCGCTAAGAGATACCATGCCGCTAGAGGTGATTCAGTTGGACAGTGGTTTGACCTATGAGGAGAAACCAGTCAAGATTCTTGAGTATGCCAGCCGAGTCACCCGCAGAAAAGTTATCAAGTTTTGCAAAGTTCAGTGGAGCCACCACACCGAGGATGAAGCCACCTGGGAGCGAGAGGAAGATTTGCTGAAAGACCACCCTCACCTATTCTCTAGCCAACCCGAATCTCGAGGGCGAGATTCATCTTAAGGGGGGTAGGTTTGTAACATCCCAAATTTTCAATTTGGAATGTTATACTAATAGATCATCATTGCATATCATATTTAATGCATTTTGCTTTGGTCCTAGAAATTCTCATAACTCAAGGACCCACGGAGAGAGTTGGGGATTTCGATATTTTCATATTTGAGTTTTCTCAAATTTTGGAAGTAGGATCATTTGATTTATTTATTTTATCTTCAGTTATTTCAATTATATAAATTTGAGAGAGGGGAATAAAATGACTTTCCCAAAATAAAGAAATATTGAGGATTTAATAAAAAAATCAAATAAGATTTTATTTTGGATTTTCTGGCTATTTTATTTGAATTTAGAAAAAATGTGTGTTTTCCAAAAATTGCATTTAGGCCCAAATAAATGTTCATCTAAACCGGCTTGATTTTAGAAGCCGGGGAAAATTTATTTCGGGATTTTTGGAGTCCGTTTGGTATTTCTTTCGTTTATTTTTCTGCGCGATAATTATTTAAAGAAAAACTGGAACCGCCTTTGGGCCGTAACCGCCAGACTCCGCCGGCGGGGTCTTTATAAGAGCGCCGGGCCGACCCCAGCCGCCGCCCAACTTCGCCACGCCGCTTGAAACACTAGCCCGCGCCCGCCATGATCCGCCGCCGCCTCATGCGTCATAGCCGAGCCGACGCCGCCGCCCGGACCCGCCGCCGTCGCCGCTGAACGCCGCCACCGCCGACCCACACCACGAGGTTGACCTCGCCGCCGTTTTTAGAAAAACCATTCGGTTTTCCGTCGGTTTCGTTGGTTTTTTTAGATTCCGTTTTTTCCGTTAGATCGGTTTTCTTCTGGTTTGGATTAATTAGCGAACGTTCACTCGTTCGTTCGTTTTTAACGAACGCATTCGTCGTTTAGATCCAGATAACGAACGTTCGTTCGTTAAACTGTTCGTCGTTTTTCTTTTTCTCAGATTTATTCTGCGATTTTCTGATCGTGATTTCTGATCCGATTTTTGTTTTAGTATAACTTTTCGCTCGTTTATCGGAATCAGGCGATTCAAGCGCCTAGAGTTTCGTCTCGAAACCCTCTTTCCGAATAATCTACTAAAACTAGTTTTTGCTTCCGTAAAATTTGACTTAGGTCCAGATTAGTAAACTAAGCTTGTTTCTTTCGCCGTTTGAGTTTTGTTTCTTCGTTCGATTTGATTCTTTTTGCAAACCGGAGTTCTTAAGTTGAACTTTCTGGTTAGACCTCTTATTTGAGTTTTACCCGTGCATTAGATGAGTACTTATTGTATGCTTGTTTGTTTGTTTGCTTGCGATAGAGTACCCGGATTGCGCCGCTTGCTACTTTGAATCCCTAGGTTACGCGGATCATCAGCAAGGCAAGTAACACTTTGATCATACCTCTTTACTACCCAGTTTTATGCATTAGATCAATCCTCAAACATTGCATGATTAGGATCTAATTAAATTGTGGGTTTTGGGAAGTAGATTGAGGTAGTACCTATTACCTGTTTTATTATCAAACCCTTGGGAGTTACTTCTACGTTTGCTTATTTTGCCATGCTATGCAAGTAGACGTGGATTGGGTGAGTGGTTTTCCATGACAGATGTGAGATTGTTAATTAATGGTTTATTTAAGGTGGCAACATTAATACACATCTGGGTGGATTGAGGTACTGGTTATTCGAGGATTGCTGTTTCTTTTGGACCGCCACCCAAGGGGCTCAAAGGGATCATAAGATTATTCATGCTAGAAACTTCCGTGTGCAGCCACATGCTATTATGGGCTCTAGCATAGTTGATTAAGTCGTGCGAACTCTTATAGTGGTAGACTAGCGTATGTAGGGAAAGTAGGTGTACCGGTCTACCCATCGTAAGGTGCTAAGCGCTTCGAAGACTATGTCTCGATCATTCGCTTCTCAAACACCATGTAGTGCAAGAAAACCAACGGAGGAGATCGAGTCATGTGGGAAAAAGTCATAACCTCTGCAGAGTGTACAAACTAATCATGATTAGCCGTGTCCCGGTTATGGACATCTTGAGTAGCTTGTACTTGGATTATCGTGTGAATCTCATCATGTTACTTTAGTTAATATTGTTGGGTTTGTTTAATGATGATGCTTAATTGGGATTGAGGATGCTGTCAACCATTCTCAATGTTTAACAACCACCATGATAGTTAAATAATTCATTCCTTTGTAGTAGGGAAAAATTGGCTTTACGCAAAAACTGTAACCATAGAGCTATCCACCAAGCCATATATGCATGCAGTATAGCTTTACTCTTTCATTTTTCTCTATGTGTTACTTTGCCAGCATATTCCGTATGCTGACCCGTTTCGGGCTGCAACGTTCATGTTGCGTGACTTTTCGCAACGATGAGTAAGATGCTTTAGGATCATGGTTCTATACTCGATGATGCCGTTGGAGTTGATGGACTCACTTATCTTCCAAGCCTTCCATTTGTTATCGTTATTAGATGGCCTTAAGCCATATCTATTGTAATAAGTTTCTCTTTGGAGACATTCGATGTAATAAGTGTGTGATTGCTACTCTGTTATAAATCCTTCAAGTACTGTGCGTGTCAGCATTACTGATCCAGGGATGACACTGATGCACAGAGATCGGACCGTTTGAGGTCTGGTCGCTACATCCGCCGTTGCCGCCGTAGCGAGTTCACCGCCGAACTAGGGTATGAAGTCGATCACAGTGCTATCCTAAATGCGATTCTCAAAGACATTGTGTTCATAATGCTTCTTGCCACGATTGAAACACCTCTATCCATCAAAACAATCCTTAGAATAGGTGTGATTCGAAAATTTAGGGTTAGGTTTCCGCCGAAATCATCTCGGACCCACCGAGTTGAAAAACTCGGTCCCACCGATTTGGCTAATGCCATTGCACTAGTAACTCTCGGTCTGACCGAGAATTGCTAATCGGTGTGACCGATTTTAAAACTTTGTGAAACCCTAGCAGTCTCGGTGCCACCCGAGCGTGACTCGATCTGACGAAGTTTACTAGTTTAGGCTCCAAAACTGCTTGGTATCACCGAGTTTGAAAATCGGTAGATCCGAAATGCTTTACGTGGAAAACTAAAACTAAGTTTTTGAATCATTCTTTTGCAAAAATCTCTGCATTTTGTGATGCTCATCCACTCTACCTCATCTATAACTATTCACGGGGTCAGCGGTCGATTATTGTGCAGCATGTCAGACCAAAGTGACAGCCAAAACAAGTCAGAAGAGCAGATTCACATGAGTGAGGGCACTAGTCCCTCTAGCAGCTCCGATGAGGGGAGCAGAAGCACTCCCAGCAATTTACCCAAAGCTGCCAGTAGGACAAGGAAGAAGAAGACCCCAGAGTCTGAGGATGAGGATTATGTGGCAGTTGAGGGTGAGGCTAGTTCAAAGAAGAAAGTACTCAAGAAGGAGTCTAGCTCAACTGCAGTAAAGCCAGGAATGAAGATCAAAAGGCCTGCAGGAAGACAACCAATGTCCAAAGCCAGAGTATCCACTCAAGCTTCTTTGGAATCCCAACCCAAAGAGCCTGCTGCTGAAGGAAAGAAAAGGAAGGAAAGGGTCAAGAAGACCATGGCCAGAGTGATAGGAAAGCCTTCCATGATGGAAGAAGAAGAAGAAGAGGTTGCTGCACCAGCACCCATGGCACAAAAGCTGATGGGTGATGCTATGAAGTCAGGGGCTGCAACTTCAAAGCCCAAAGAAGCACCCAAAGCTGCCTCCAAGCCCAAGAATGCACCTAAGAGGAATACCAGGAGTACACCAGCTGCTGAAAAGAACAAGGCCCCAATGCCTGATGTTGCTGCTGAGGAAGATGATGAAGGGCAAGTCCTAAGGAAGCTCAAACCCAAGATTCTAGACCACAATGATGCTCATCCTATGGCTGAAAACATGAAGATCAGGAGAGACTTAGGGTTGAGGCTATGGAGAGAGTCAGATCCATATGCCACCAGGAGAAGGACTGCTGTAGATTACAGGTTCCACACCAAGGAGCAGCAGGACTTCTATGAGACTATCTTGTTGGACAAAAAGCCCATAGTGTGTGATATGAGGTGGGTCGACTGGACCTACATTCAGGAGAATGAAGAACACTATCTTGGAGTGTATGACAGCTTCAGTGCGTGTGGAGTTGTAGATTTTTTTGGGCAGAAGCTCACAAACTGGAATGATGAGCTCATTATGCAATTCTACTCCACAACACATTTCTATCCAGATGGCAGGATAGTTTGGATGTCTGAAGGAACGAGATACCAATCAACCATTGAGGAATGTGCAAGTCTGATCAATGCCCCAAAGGAAAGTGAAGATGACTTGGACATTTATGCCAAGAAGAAGATGGATCACAACTCAATGTCATAGATGTACAAGGAGATCCCAGATGATGCACTTGAGACTTTCAAGTTTGGATCAGTTCATTTTCTTCTGTTAGGGCTGCCTACGATCAACTGGATCCTAAGGCACACTCTGTTGCCCAAATCAGATGACCACAACATGATCAGAGGGCATGCAATTAATTTGCTTCACATTTTTTATGTGCCCCAGAAATTCAAGGTCATGAGCCTCATAGTTGAAACTATCAAGAGGACAGCAGCAGACCAAAAGAGGAGCTGTGGATATGCCCCACAAATTCAGGAGTTGATTAACTCAAAGATGGGCACAGGGAAGTATCTGTTGGATAAGGAACACTTTGTTTTCTATCCAGACTTTGAGGACAATCAAGTTGTGATGAATGAGAATGAACCATCATCAGTACAAGCTCAAGAGAAGAAGAAGGCAAGGAAAGAGAAGGCTACGAAGATGCCAACTCTAGCAGAGGCATCTGAATACTTTTTGAAGAGCAAGCAGGACCAGCTTGGTTACTTGATAGCATCAACTCTGCGGATTGAGAAGGGGCTGGCCACCCTAACTCAAAACCAGGAGAGCCTGGAAAGAATCATGGAAAAAATTCTATGATCTTGATGTCAAAGTAACTGAAATTGATCGGTTGTGGAGCAGCTCTGAGGATGACATGCAGGAGAGGAAGGGCGGGACAACAAGCGATGCATTTGCCAGAGTGCCTCGAGCTCGAGAGATCAGCTGCAGAGCCGATTACGGACACCGAGTCACTTCATCCGCCTCCACCATAACTCCAACAAGAACCAGCTCCAAAGACCAACTCCTTGACTCCTTCCACATCAACTGAAGTCTTCGTCCAAGGAGCCATCTCTACGCCACCAGCCAGAAGACCAAGCACGAGAGACGATATAGTCCTATGCTTTTTCTAGGAACTTTTGGTAACTTGTTGCCAAAGGGGAGAAAAATGTATAGATCATAGGCTTCGAGAGAGAGAGAGAGTTTGCTTTTGTTCTCTCTTGTCTTCTTGGTTGAACTTTGTTTGCTTTTGATTGCTTGAGATACTATGCTATTACCTGAGAGACATTGATGATCATGTGTTTGATCATAAGCTACACTTATGCTTGTTATATGATATTATCTTACTTACCCTTATATGATCATTCACTTTGCTTGGTGATGAGTGCATGTATTCAATCTTTACTATTTTGAGCGCTCCACCAAGATGTATGTGACATGGAAGAGTAACCCACGAGCCTAATTCCTTGTGCATTTGCAGTCCAAAGCAAATCTTAAAATATGCACAAATTTAGGGGGAGCTCTTGCTTATCACATACTTCTCAAAGCGACGATGTTTTTCAATCTTATTATCATTTGTCGAAGCTTTGATCTATATGTTGTCATCAATTACCAAAAAGGGGAGATTGAAAGTGCAACTATCCCTAGGTGGTTTTGGTAATTCATAACAACATATAGCTCATTGAGCTAATGCTATTCCAAGACAAATATTTCAGGAAAGCTCAATGAATGGCATGGCATGGATGATGAAAGTGGATCCCTCAAAATATTAAGGTCAAAGGATTGGCTCAAGCTCAAAAGCTCAAGACTCTACATTTTACATTTTAGTGATCCAAGATCACATTGAGTCTACAGGAAAAGCCAATACTATCAAGGAGGGATGATGTGTTGCTTAATGAGCCTTTTGCTTCATGTTCTTAGAGATATGCTCCAAAACCCTCCACTACTTTCTCACATCCACATATGACCTAAACCTAAAGTCAAACTTGGCCCTACCGATTCTTTCTATCCGGCGCCACCGAGTTCAGATGTCATAGCCACTGCCACAAACCCTAGGCAAATCGGTTTCACCGATAGGGATCTCGGTCTCACCGAGATGGTATTGTAATCTCTCTGTTTCCCTTCGTAACGTTTTGGTCTAACCGAAGTGAGCGATCGGTCCCACCGAGATTTCAATGTAAACTCTCTGTTTCCCTTTCGTAACTTTCCGGTCTCACCGAAAGAGCGAATCGGTCCCACCGAGTTTACCTGACCAACTCTCTGGTTAGCTAATTACCAAAATCGGTCTCACCGAGTTTGTGTGATCGGTCTCACCGAGGTTACGTTATGCCCTAACCCTAACCATATCGGTCCTACCGAGTTGCATGTCAGTCCCACCGAAAACCCTAACGGTCACTAGGTTTACTGAATCGGTCCGACCGAGTTTGTTGATTCGGTCCCACCGAGTTTGGTAAATTGTGTGTAACGGTTAGATTTTGTGTGGAGGCTATTTATACCCCTCTGCCTCCTCTTCATTCGTGGAGAGAGCCATCAGAACAAACCTACACTTCCAACTTACCAGTTCTGAGAGAGAACCACCTACTCATGTGTTGAGGCCAAGATATTCCATTCCAACCACATGAATCTTGATCTCTAGCCTTCCCCAAGTTGCTTTCCACTCAAATCTTCTTTCCACCAAATCCAAATCCTGTGAGAGAGAGTTGAGTGTTGGGGAGACTATCATTTGAAGCACAAGAGCAAGGAGTTCATCATCAACACACCATTTGTTACTTCTTGGAGAGTGGTGTCTCCTTGATTGGCTAGGTGTCACTTGGGAGCCTCCGACAAGATTGTGGAGTTGAACCAAGGAGTTTGTAAGGGCAAGGAGATCGCCTACTTCGTGAAGATCTACCGCTAGTGAGGCAAGTCCTTCGTGGGCGGCGACCATGGTGGGATAGACAAGGTTGCTTCTTCGTGGACCCTTCGTGGGTGGAGCCCTCCGTGGACTCGGCGCAACTGCTACCCTACGTGGGTTGAAGTCTCCATCAACGTGGATGTACGATAGCACCACCTATCGGAACCACGACAAAAACATCCGTGTCTCAAATTGTGTTTGAATCCTCCAAACCCTTCCCTTTACATTCTTGCAAGTTGCATGCTTTAATTTCCGCTGCCTATATACTCTTTGCATGCTTGCTTGAATTGTGTGAAGATTGCTTGACTTGTTCAAAGATAGCTAAAATCTGCCAAAGTCTAAATTTGGAAAAGGTTAGGTTTTTAATTGGTCAAGTAGTCTAATCACCCCCCCCCTCTAGACATACTTCAAGGTCCTATAGAGCCGGCCCTTGGGGGCTACCAATTGCTCCTGTTAAAATTCAAGGTACATGTTGGTGTCAAAAACGGCGGATCTCGGGTAGGGGGTCCCGAACTGTGCGTCTAAGGCGGATGGTAACAGGAGGCAAGGGACCCAATGTTTACCCAGGTTCGGGCCCTCTCTATGGAGGTAATACCCTACTTCCTGCTTGATTGATCTTGATGAATATGAGTATTACAAGAGTTGATCTACCACGAGATCGTAGAGGCTAAACCCTAGAAGCTAGCCTATGGTATGATTGTTTATCTCTCTATCGACTAGCCTGGCCTCGGTCTATATAATGCACCAGAGGCCTAGGATAACAAGAGTCCTAGCCTAATACACCAGTGGGGAGGAGTCCTTGTCTTGATCGCCAAGTCTTGTGGAATCTTCCTTGTATCACGGCGGTTGTCCGGACCGCCCATGAGTATACTGACCATGGGGTCCTTGGCCGAATCTAACAGATCGGGAGATGACGTAGTGAGTACCCCCTAGTCCAGGACACCGTCAGTAGCCCCCTAAACCGGTCTTCAAGTTAGGGACGCTCCTCGATTCTTCCGAACTGTTCTTCATCTTCGGTCGTCGGTCTTGAAAACTGGTTCAACAAATCTTCTCATCTTCGATCTTGAGGATCGCCGAAGTGCATCTGAAGAGTTTACACGTTGGGTATTGATACGTCCATTTTGCATCATGCTTTTATATCGATATTTATCGCATTATGGGCTGTTATTTCACGTTATGTCATAATACTTATGGCTATTCTCTCTTATTTTACAAGGTTTACATGAAGAGGGAGAATGCCTGGAATTCAATTTGGAAAAGGAGAAAATATCGGAGACCTATTCTATGCAACTCCAAAAGTCCTGAAACTCCACGGAATGTCTTAAAAGAAATAAAGAAAAATCGTCACCAAAGATGAAGGCCAGGGGGCCCTCACCCTGCTCACGAGGGTGGGGCGCGCGCCCCCCTACCTCATGGGCCCCCTGGTGGCCCTCCGATGCCCATCTTCTCCTATATGAAGTCTTTCTATGAGGAAAAAAGAGGAAGCAACCTTTCGGGACGAGACTCCGCCGCCACGAGGCGGAACCTTGGGGGAACCAATCTAGGGCTCTGGCAGAGCTGTTCTGCCGGGGACACTTCCCTCCGGGAGGGGGAAATCATCGTCATCATCATCACCAATGCTCCTCTCATCGGGAGAGGACAATCTCCATCAACATCTTCACCAGCACCATCTCATCTCCAAACCCTGGTTCATCTCTTGTATCCAATTCTTGTCTCCAAGTCCGGATTGGTGCTAGTAGGTTGCTAGTAGTGTTGATTACTCCTTGTAGTTGATGCTAGTTGGTTTACTTGGTGGAAGATCATATGTTCAGATCCTTTATGCATATTATTACCCCTCTGATTATGAACATGAATATGCTTTACGAGTAGTTATGTTTGTTCCCGAGGACAAGGGAGAAGTCTTGCTATTAGTAGTCATGTGAATTTGGTATTCGCTCGATATTTTGATGAGATGTATGTTGTCTAACCTCTAGTGGTGTTATGTGAACGTCGACTACATAACACTTCACCATTATTTGGGCCTAGAGGAAGGCATTGGGAAGTAATAAGTAGATGATGGGTTGCTAGAGTGACGTAAGCTTAAACCCTAGTTTATGCGTTGCTCGTAAGGGCTGATTTGGATCCATATGTTTCATGCTATGGTTAGGTTTACCTTAATACTTTTGTTGTAGTTGCGGATGCTTGCAATAGAGGTTAATCATAAGTGGGATGCTTGTTCAAGTAAGAACAGCACCCAAGCACCGGTTCACCCACATATCAAATTATCAAAGTACCGAACGCGGATCATATGAACGTGATGAAAACTAGCTTGACGATATTCCCATGTGTCCTGGGGAGCGCTTTTCCTATTATAAGAGTTTGTTCTGGCTTGTCCTTTGCTACAAAAAGGATTGGGCCACCTTTCTGCACCTTATTTACTCTTTTTACTTGTTGCTCGTTACAATTTATCTTATCACAAAACTATCTGTTACCACTTATTTCAGTACTTGCAGAGAATACCTTGCTGAAAACCGCTTATCATTTCATACTGCTCCTCGTTGGGTTCGACACTCTTACTTATCGAAAGGACTACGATAGATCCCCTATACTTGTGGGTCATCAAGACTCTTTTCTGGCACCGTTGCCGGGGAGTGAAGCGCCTTTGGTAGGTGGAATTTGGTAAGGAAAAATTTATATAGTGTGCTGAAATTTTCTGTCACTTGTTACTATGGAAAGTAATTGTCTCAGGGGCTTGTTCGGGGTATCTTCACACCGTCCAGTAGAGCAAAGAGTTGCTCCTCAACCTACTCAACCTACTCAACCTACTGAACCTATTGAAAATGAAACTCCTTTTGAATTTCCTTTGGGTATGATGGAAAAACTGCTAGCTAATCCTTTTACAGGAGATGGAACAAAGCACCCTAATGAGCACTTAATATATGTGGATGAAATTTGTGGATTATTTAAGCTTGCAGGTGTACCCGATGATGTTGTTAATAAGAAGGCTTTTCCTTTATATTTGAAGGAAGACACATTGACATGGTATAGGCTATGTGATACGAGATCATGGAACTATAAAAGATTGAAATTGGAATTTCATCAAAAGTATTACCCTATGCATCTTGTTCATCGTGATCGCAATTATATATATAATTTTTGGCCTCATGAAGGAGAAAGCATCGCTCAAGCTTGGGGAGGCTTAAATCAATGTTATATTCATGCCCCAATCATGAGCTTCCAAGAGAAATAATTATTCAAAGTTTTTATGCTCGGCTTTACGATAACAATCGCAGCATGCTTGATACTTCTTGTCTTTGGCTCTTTTATGATGAAGACTATTGAATTCAAATGGAATTTATTGGATAGAATTAAACGCAACTCTGAAGATTGGGACCTCGATGAAGGTAAGGAGTCAGGTATGACACCTAAGTTTGATTGTGTTTAATCTTTTATGGATACCGATATTTTCCGTAAGTTTAGCACTAAATATGGACTTGACTCTGAGATAGTAGCTTCTTTTTGTGAATCTTTTGCTACTTATGTTGATCTCCCTAAGGATAAGTGGTTTAAATATCATCCTCCCATAGAAGTAAAAGTAGTTGCACCTATTAAAGTTGAAGAAAAGACTGTCACTTATAATGATCCTATTGTTCCTACCTCTTATGTTGAGAAACCACCTTTCCCTGCTAGAGTAAAGGATCATGCTAAATCTTCAACTGTTGTTCATAAAAGCAATATTAGAACTTATACACCTCCTGAGCAAGTCAAAGTAGAACCTAATATTGCTATTGTTAAAGATCTCTTGTCTGATAATATTGATGGGCATGTCATTCAATTCTCTGGTGAAACTGCTAGAATTGCTAAACCACATGATAGAGATAAACATAGACCTGTGGTATGCGTGCCTATTATTTCTGTTAAAATAGGAGATCATTGTTATCATGGCTTATGTGATATGGGTGCTAGTGCTAGTGTTATACACATTGACTTATATAAAGAAATTATGCATGATATCGCACTTTCTTTGAGTTAGAAGATATTGATGTTACAATTAAACTTGCCAATAGAGATACTATATCTGCAATGGGAATTGTTAGAGATGTTGAAGTCTTGTGTGGAAAAACCAAATATCCGCTGATTTCCTTGTTCTTGGTTCTCCACAAGATAGCTTTTGTCCCATTATTTTTGGTAGACCCTTCTTGAATACTGTTAATGCTAAGATAGACTGCGAAAAGAATGTTGTTACTATTGGCTTGGATGATATGGTTCATAAGTTTAATTTCTCTAAATTTAGTAAACAACATCGTAAGGAAGAATTGCCTTAGTAAGGATGAAATTATTGGTCTTGTTTCTATTGCCGTACCTCCTAGTGATCCTTTGGAACACTATTTGCTAGACCATGAAAATGAGATGTTCATGAATGAAAGAAGGGAAATAGATGAAGTATTCTTTAAACAGGAACCTATTCTGCAACACAATTTGCCTGTTGAAATCCTAGGGGATCCTCCTCCACCCAAGGGTGATCCCGTGTTTGAGCTTAAACCGTTGCATGATAATCTTAAATATGCTTATCTTGATGAAAAGAAAATATATCCTGTTATTATTAGTGCTAACCTTTCAGAGCGGGAAGAAGAAATATTATTGAAAACTCGAAAAAGCACCGTGCCGCTATTGGATATACTCTGGATGATCTTAAGGGCATTAGTCCCACTCTATGTCAAGATAAAATAAATTTGGAAGCGGACGCCAAACCAGTTCGTGATCCTCAACGATGTTTGAATCCTAAAATGAAAGAAGTGGTAAGAAAAGAAATACTCAAGCTTACGGAGGCGGTTATAATTTATCCCGTTCTTTGATAGTCGTTGGGTAAGTCCTGTCCATTGTGTCCCTAAGAAGGGAGGTATTACTGTTGTCCCTAGTGATAAAGATGAATTGATTCCGCAAAGAATTATTACAGGTTATAGGATGGTAATTGATTTCCATAAATTAAATAAAGCTACTAAGAAAGATCATTAACCATTACCTTTTATTGATCAAATGCTAGAAAGATTATGCAAACATACACATTATTGCTTTCTAGATGGTTATTCTGGTTTCTCTCAAATACCTGTGTCGGCTAAAGATCAATCAAAGACTACTTTGACATGCCCTTTTGGTACTTTTGCTTATAGACGTATGCCTTTTGGTTTATGTAATGCACCTGCTACCTTTCAAAGATGCATGATGGCTATATTCTGTGAATTTTGTGAAAAAGATTTGTGAGGTTTTCATGGACGACTTTTCCGTCTATGGTTCCTCTTTTGACGATTGCTTGAGCAATCTTGATCGAGTTTTGCAGAGATGTGAAGAAACTAATCTTGTCTTGAATTGGGAAAAGTGCCACTTTATGGTTAATGAAGGTATTGTCTTGGGGCAAAAAGGTTCGAAAGAGGTATTGAAGTTGATAAAGCCAAGGTTGATGCTATTGAAAAGATGCCATGTCCCAAGGACATCAAAGGTATAAGAAGTTTCCTTGGTCACGCCCGGATTTTATAGGAGGTTCATTAAGGACTTCTCAAAAATTTCTCGCCCCGACTAATTTATTAAAAAAAGATGTACCATTTGTCTTTGATGATGATTGTGTAGAAGCATTTGAAATACTTAAGGAAGCATTAGTCTCTGCACCTATTGTTCAGCCACCTGATTGGAATTTACCCTTTGAAATTATGTGTGATGCTAGTGATTATGTTGTAGGTGCTGTTCTAGGGCAAAGAGTTGATAAGAAATTAAATGTTATTCATTATGCTAGTAAGACTCTAGACAATGCTCAAAGAAATTATGCTACTACCGAAAAGGAACTTTTAGCAGTTGTATTTGCTTGTGATAAATTCAGACCCTATATTGTTGATTCTAAAGTAACTATTCACACCGATCATGCTGCTATTAAATATCTTATGGAAAAGAAAGATGCTAAACCTAGACTTATTAGATGGGTTCTCTTGCTGCAAGAATTTGATTTGCATATTGTTGATAGAAAAGGAGCTGAGAACCCCGTTGCAGACAACTTATCTAGGTAGAGAATGTTCTTGATGACCCACTACCTATTGATGATAGCTTTCCTGATGAACAATTAAATTTCATAAGCACTTCGCGTAGCACTCCCTGGTATGCTGATTATGCTAATTATATTGTTGCTAAATTTATACCACCTATCTTCACATACCAACAAAAGAAAAAGTTCTTTTATGATTTGAGACATTACTTTTGGCATGATGTACATCTTTATAAAGAAGGAGTAGATGGTGTTATTAGACGTTGTGTACCTGAGCATGAACAGGAACAGATCCTACGCAAGTGTCACTCCGAAGCTTGTGGAGGACACCACGCTGGAGATAGAACTGCACATAAGGTATTGCAATCTGGTTTTTATTGGCCTACTCTCATCAAGGATGCCCGTAAGTTTGTTTTGTCTTGTGATGAATGTCAAAGAATTGGTAATATTAGTAGACGTCAAGAAATGCCTATGAATTATTCACTTGTTATTGAACCATTTGATGTTTGGGGCTTTGATTATATGGGACCTTTTCCCGCCTCTAATGGATATACACATATTTTAGTTGTTGTTGATTACGTTACTAAGTGGGTAGAAGCTAATCCAACTAGTAGTGCTGATCATAACACTTCTATTAAAATGCTTAAGGAAGTTATTTTTCCGAGGTTTGGAGTCCCTAGATATTTAATGACCGATGGTGGTTCACACTTTATTCATGGTGCTTTCCGTAAAATGCTTGCTAAATATGATGTTAATCATAGAATTGCATCTCCATATCACCAGCAGTCTAGTGGTCAAGTAGAATTGAGTAATAGAGAGCTCAAATTAATTTGGCAAAAGACTGTCAATAGGTCTAGAAAGAATTGGTCCAAGAAACTTGATGATGCGTTATGGGCCTATAGAACTGCATATAAGAATCCTATGGGTATGTCTCCGTATAAAATGGTTTATGGAAAAGCATGTCACTTACCTCTCGAACTAGAACATAAGGCATATTGGGCTATTAAAGAGCTCAACTATGATTTCAAACTTGCCGGTGAGAAGAGGATTTTTCATATTAGCTCACTTGATGAATGGAGAACCCAGGCTTATGAAAATGCCAAGTTGTTTAAAGAAAAAGTTAAAAGATGGCATGACAAAAGGATACAAAAGCGTGAGTTTAATGTAGGTGATTATGTGTTGCTATACAACTCTCGTTTGAGATTTTTTGCAGGAAAACTTCTCTCTAAATGGGAAGGTCCCTATGTTATTGAGGAGGTCTATCATTCCGGTGCCATAAAAATCAACACTTTGCAGGCACAAATCCAAAGGTGGTGAACGGTCAAAGGATCAAACACTATATCTCAGGTAATACCATAAATGTTGAAACCAATATTATTGAAACCGTAACCCCGGAGGAATACATAAGGGACACTTTCCAGAACGTTCCAGACTCCGAAAAGGAATAGGCATGTGGTACGGTAAGTAAACCGACTCCAAAAAAAATTTAAGGCAATATTTCTCCGTTTTGGAATATTTAGAAAAATAGAAAAATAAGTGGCAGTCCGGGAAGGACACGAGGGTGGAGGGCGCGCCCTCCCCCCTGGGTGCGCCCCCCTACCTCGTGAGCACCTCGTGTTCCCTCCGGACTCCGTTTTCTTGCACGATACATATTTTGGTCGGTAAAAATTCATTATATATTCTCCCGAAGGTTTTGACTCCCGTATCACGCAAATATCTCATGTTCTTGTTTCAAGCTGTTGCTGCTGCAGATTAGATCAACATGTCGTCCCAGGATTCAGAAGGACAAAGCTATGTGGATGATTACCTAGCCAATCCGAAGGTCTATGGAGACGTGGAGCACGATGGTTGGACTACGGAGGAAGAAGAGGACTATGAACCCAAAGGGAAGGAGGAGACGAGCTCAGATGATGAAGCCCCATTACCTCAACACAGGGACATGCCTGTGGAGTTCATAATGTCAAGTCTCCCTGATAGGGTAAAGAAACCAAAGTTCAAGTTTATCCCCTTTCGTCTCTTGCAGGAAAATAAGCAGGATCTATGCAAGAAGATATTAACCCTAGAGTGGGAGATTGATGATCTGAGGGATCAAAATGCCGTCCTCAAACGCAAATTAAGGGAGAAGTCTATGCCATCAACTAAGTCAACAACACCTCCACCGCCAACAACAAAGAAGGAGATATAATCACATGGGTATGGGCACTCCCCTTGGCAACTGCCAAGCTTGGGGGAGGTGCCCTGGTATCATATCACCATCACAACTCCTATCTTTACCATTTTTCTTAGTTCGATCCTATTAGTAGTATATTGATTTAGTAGAATAAAGGCATGGCATGATCTGGTTTTGAGTTTTGCTTTATGATCCTTCTTTGTAATCGAGTCCGTGAGCTATATAATAAAGTTTAGTGTTGAGTCAAGGGCTTGAGTATTTTGCCATGATCTTGGGTGATTAGAAGAAAAAGAATAAAAAGAATCAAAGAGTTCATATTGATCTTAGTGAAAGTAATGACTTCACATAGAAAGAGTATGATGATTAAAAGTTGTTGGGAGTTGACTATAGCTTTGGTCATCGTTGCAATTAATAGGAAGTACTCCCTCCGTCCCATAATGTAAGACGTTTTTTGTTACTAGTGTAGTGCTAAAAAGTGTCTTACATTATGGGACGGAGGGAGTAATAAGGAAAGAGAGGTTTCACATATAGATATATTATCATTGACATCTTTTATGATTGGGAGCACTCATTAAAATATGACATGCTAAAGAGTTGATGTTGGACAAGGAAGACAACATAATGAGTTATGTTTTCTTATATATCTGAGATAAAGTATGTTGTCATGGATCCTCTAACATGTTGAGCTTGCCTTTCCCCCTCATGCTAGCCAAATTCTCAGCACCAAGTAGAAATACTACTTGTGCTTCCAAATACCCTTAAACCAGTTTTGCCATGAGAGTCCACCATATCTACCTATGGATTGAGTAAGATCATTCAAGTAAGTTGTCATTGGTGCAAGCAATAAAAATTGCTCTCTAAATATGCATGACTTGTTAGTGCAGAGAAATAAGCTTTGTACGAACTTGTTGTGGATGCAATAAAAGCGACGGACTGCATAATAAAGGTTCACATACAAGGGGCAATATAAAGTGACATTCTTTTGCATTAAGATTTTGTGCATCAACCCTAAACGCGCATGACAACCTCTGCTTCCCTCTGCGAAGGGGCTATCTTTTATTATTATCCTCTACCTTATGCAAGAGTCATGGTGATTTTCACCTTTTCCTTTTTTTATTTTATACTTTGGCAAGCTCAGCATGTTGGAAAGGCCATGATATATATATATCTAATTGGATGTAGGGGAGCATGAATTATTATTGTTGACATTACCCTTGAGGTAAAAGGTTGTGGGGCAAAACTATAAGCCCCTATCTTTCTCTGTGTCCGATTAAAACTCCGTAACCACAAGTATTGCGTGAGTGTTAGCAATTATGAAGGACTAAGTGATAGTCGAGTATTGAGTATGTGGACTTGCTTTTAAGCTCTGACATAGACTCTTTCTGATGTTATGATAAATTGCAATTGTTTCAATGACTGAAGTTATAATTTGTTGACGCTCAATAAGGTTTCTGATTCATACTTTGGCTTTGTGAAAGGATCATCACTTGAACATAAGTAATCATATGAAAAATCTATATATGTTGTTGTTATGAGAATAATCATGATGCCTTCATGTCCGTATTTTATTTTTATCGACGCCTCTACCTCTAAACATGAGGACATATTTATTGTTATCGGCTTTTAAGCTTGAGGACAAGCGAGGTCTAAGCTTGGGGGAGTTGATACGTCCATTTTGCATCATGCTTTTATATCGATATTTATCGCATTATGGGCTGTTATTTCACGTTATGTCATAATACTTATGGCTATTCTGTCTTATTTTACAAGGTTTACATGAAGAGGGAGAATGCCGGCTGGAATTACAGAAATTTGGAAAAGGAGCAAATATTGGAGACCTATTACATGCAACTCCAAAAGTCCCGAAACTCCACGGAATGTCTTAAAATAAATAAAGAAAAATCGTCGCCAAAGATGAAGGCCAGGGGGCCCACACCCTGCTCACGAGGGTGGGGGGCGCGCCCTCCGCCCTGGGCGCGCCCCCTACCTCATGGGCCCCGGGAGGGGGAAATCATCGTCATCATCATCACCAATGCTCCTCTCATCGGGAGAGGACAATCTCCATCAACATCTTCACCAGCACCATCTCATCTCCAAACCCTGGTTCATCTCTTGTATCCAATTCTTGTCTCCAAGTCCGGATTGGTGCTAGTAGGTTGCTAGTAGTGTTGATTACTCCTTGTAGTTGATGCTAGTTGGTTTACTTGGTGGAAGATCATATGTTCAGATCCTTTATGCATATTATTACCCCTCGATTATGAACATGAATATGCTTTCGAGTAGTTACATTTGTTCACGAGGACAAGGGAGAAGTCTTGCTATTAGTAGTCATGTGAATTTGGTATTCGCTCGATATTTTGATGAGATGTATGTTGTCTAACCTCTAGTGGTGTTATGTGAACGTCGACTACATAACACTTCACCATTATTTGGGCCTAGAGGAAGGCATTGGGAAGTAATAAGTAGATGATGGGTTGCTAGAGTGACGAGCTTAAACCCTAGTTTATGCGTTGCTTCGTAAGGACTGATTTGGATCCATATGTTTCATGCTATGGTTAGGTTTACCTTAATACTTTTGTTGTAGTTGCGAATGCTTGCAATAGAGGTTAATCATAAGTGGGATGCTTGTTCAAGTAAGAACAGCACCCAAGCACCGGTCCACCCACATATCAAATTATCAAAGTACCGAACGCGAATCATATGAACGTGATGAGAACTAGCTTGACGATATTCCCATGTGTCCTCGGGAGCGCTTTTCCTATTATAAGAGTTTGTTCCGGCTTGTCCTTTGCTACAAAAAGGATTGGGCCACCTTGCTGCACCTTATTTACTCTTGTTACTTGTTGCTCGTTACAATTTATCTTATCACAAAACTATTTGTTACCACTTATTTTAGTACTTGTAGAGAATACCTTGCTGAAAACCGCTTATCATTTCCTTCTGCTCCTCGTTGGGTTCGACACTCTTACTTATCAAAAGGACTACGATAGATCCCCTATACTTGTGGGTCATCAGGTATCCGAGGAGCCCCTTTAAGTTTCGGCCTTTATCAATGCCTTGTTATTTTTATGCCACGCCTCGGGTTTGAAGTTGTTCCCAGGAGGCAGTGTCCTCTTGCGTCCGAGATCCAACGCCGGACTGCATTCAAGGTATCCTTTCCAGCCGAGCACCAATGCCGGACTGCTTAGAGCTCAATGCCGAAATGTATCCGAAGCTCCAACGTCGGACTGTGTCCAAGCTCGAGCCGACCAGTATCCAAGCTCCAACGCCGGACTATATCCAAGATGTCGTAGATCATCTTGGTACAAAAAGTTGAAGGAGTGTAGCCGAGCTTAATGCCGGAAATGCCCTCTATGGAGCTAGCCGCTGGCGCCCGAGCTTTATGCCGGACTGCCCCCGAGGTGGTGCACCACCCCGACCGCGGGCTGATTTTTGTGAATATTTGTAACTGGTGCAGTTTATTCTCTACCAAGATGTATAGCCAGTATATGTATATCCAGTAACCCTCAAGGTTTGTGTCAGTCCAAAACCCGAGATGCACCTGAAGGAAAACATGAAACCGCTGATCCTAGTAGCCCCACGAGACTCGAGCCGATCTGCCAAATCGGCCGAGGATCAACTCCTAGCTTCGGCGACATACGTAGGAATAGAGACGCGATGTAATATATCGTAGATAATAGTGATCGTGAACGGGCCCTTGAGAGAGGGTCTTGAGAAGTTGCCGCAATATATTAGCTTGACGCCAGATAGGTCCACATGGTACTTATTGTTGTCCGAAGACGCACTTTCACATAGTTTGATCAAGCCAAACACTGAGCCCTTTTAATTTTCTGCATTGAATAGGCAATGCAGTAGCCCCCGAGACACTGGTCGGGTGGCAACACCAGATCGGGGGATCGAAGTTCCCCTTTAATATTTGTAAATAATGAGCGCAAAGCCCAGTAGCCCCCGAGCCTTAATGTGGCCACGGGTGGCCGAATTAAGGATCGATATCCAGAGTAAAATCACAGATTATGTGTAATGATTCTATGTATCCAAGTACTTTACATCGTTATTTTCACTCCATTGTGACTGTTTTATCAGTTGAAAGTGGTCCATCGTCAGCTTCTACCCCTTGGTAGATAATATGCAGGGTGTTTCCGCAATAACAAAGCAACCCTTAGCCGACGTCTCGGTGCCCGAAGGCAGTTGTGTTAGCGGAAATGAGGCAACCAGATATGCGGGCTTTATAACTTTCGCTTAGTCATAGGAGCTTTAAACTGTGGAAGCTAGCTATGAGCCCCCGGTTAGTGTACGGCGACATCCGAGGTCAAGCCGTAAACACTTCGGCTAATGTTATGAATGCCCTATCATTTAACATAGTCATCGGATCGCTGACCAGTTTACGCCTATTGTGACAGTCAGTTTTTGACTTTCTCCACTGAGGTGCTTGACCATGCGAACTGGAAGCACAATCGCAGTGGTTCTCCCTTTGCACACCTAGCCGAACAAAGCGGAACGTAGGAGGTAAACACAGGAGCCGGGCAACCCAACTATTGACCGAAGACACAATTCGAAAACGATGCATATAAAGCAATATCCGAGAATGTTTTTGCCGAATCCCTAAAGGTGTCCGGCGTTGCACTGCGAGACTAATGCTGGAAACGCACAAATATTTTAAAAGTGCCATAGGCTCGAAAAGCCAAAAAACTTATTCAAAAGTTTAATGTCCGAACTAGATCAAGTGTTCGGTGCCAATCCGAAAATTGGACTTTCAAAAAGGTGCTTACATGGGTGCTTTAACATGACACATCCTATCTCAAGACTTCAAGCGGTTCAGCCTATGGCTTCAACCTCCTTATCCCGAAGGCGGAGTGCTTATCCGAGGCTAGTTTAGCAAACTGCACTCGAGCGGATTTAGAGAGAAGCAAGGCTATCCGGCTATTGACCACACACTTGCATCGAGAAAGGAGTGATAGAAAAAAGACTTTGCAACAACCAAGAAGAAAAACAGCTCATACTAATTTAAGAGCCCCCACTTGACTTGGGTAAAAGAATTTTATGTATAATAATTGTATGTACCGAAGTACTAATATCATATCTTTGTTCACCCGAACTTTAAACGCGTCTTAACCGACCGTCGGCTTCTCCCTCTTCGGTCAAGGAACGAAAAGTGTTATGTACTCCACATGTCGAGAATATCAACGGTGTTTCTGATAACCAGGCAATCAGGCCATAAGGCATAACGGACATAAAGCGCTCGGGGAACTTATGCTATATTACTAACAAAGTGTAAGAAGCATCTTCGAAGAAAATAGTACCCCCACCGATACCTTTCTTCGGTGCTCATTGTTACTATGAGACTTGTGCAATAGATTTTTTGTACTCGTGAGTTCCGTTCTGTGCCGGCCATATTGAAAACAATAAGAGCGCTAGCTTTCGGCTTCACCCAGTCTGAGGTCCGGCTCGGATGACCCGATCGTGACAATCGCAGAGGTGCTCCCTTTACTCCCTAGCCGAACAATCGGGAACGTAGGGGTAAACACAGGAGCAAGGCGACCCAGCTTGTGAATCGCTTAAGTCAACATGGTGCATATTGTGGCGTAATACACGAACAAGGAACGAAGCCGTACAAGTATAATCATATGCAAGAGGAAAGGCTTCATAAAGGAAGCCCCCAAGTAAACGGGGTATTTGAATTGTGTGTCACAAACAAAGTTTTGACAAGGAGATTTTTTACAAGCAACTTTTTTCCAAAAAAGTATAATGCTTGGTCGAACCGAACACGAGTTAAAAATTTAGAACTTTGAGCATGAAGGCAACTTAGCTGGTTAATGTGTTCGGCATTGATGACGCGGTCCGAGCTTGATGAGGGACAAGGTTCCATCCCCCAAGCCGGTCCCGAGGTGGCGGAGCAAAGAGCTCGGCACTCCGAAGTGGTGGCATAGCACGGTCAATGTGGCCGGCAGAGTGATGCCGAAGTCCCCGGCATGGGGTAATGAAGTGTTGATGAAGCCCCCCGTCTGGCCGAAGTGACGTGGTATGTCAGTACACCGAGTTGACGATATTGCCCAACCCGGATCATTTTCCTGTGCACAAAAAATAGTGCAAACCGGAGATAATAGTAATAATAATAATAATAAATCACTTCATAATAAATAATTTATGCAAAGTGATAATAAAAGAAATATGGCTTGCATCAGCCAACGTCGATGCGAGGGCATCGGCGTAACCTTGATGAAGGCGTGACAAAGCCTGAATTTGCAGGGCGGTCCGGGTTCCAGATGGGGCGTTCGCCGAACTATGTGCGGAAACTGAACGAACCACCACGCGACCGTC
Organism: Aegilops bicornis; assembly: GCA_021605145.1. Classification (NCBI taxonomy): domain Eukaryota; kingdom Viridiplantae; phylum Streptophyta; class Magnoliopsida; order Poales; family Poaceae; genus Aegilops; species Aegilops bicornis. The sequence goes on from CM038669.1 coordinate 179,685,967, forward strand.
GTTAATGTAGCCGCCATTTGATAGACCTATATACAGGCGATGGAACAAAGCGGAGTAACAATTCTTTAAGAAAAATAAAATTAACAAGCAAAAATTGCTAGGATTAATAGCACCTGGTTTATTTGTTGTAGCAATCCGAAGAAAGGTGATTCCCAAAATTGGGGCTCGATCCGCACACCCATTGCCTGATGGGCGATAAAGCGACAGCATGGCGATGCTGGCAAAGGTTGGCTTGCCGAGGCAAAGCCCTCGGTCCAGCTAATGTGACGGAGCTGGTCGCTAGTGACGCCGAAGTCTCCGGAGTAGGTTGATGAAGAGATGGCGAAGCCCCCGGTCCAGCCGAGATGTTGAAGCCTCGATGTCAGCCGATGAGTCGAAGTAGGTCGGCGTGATGGACATCGGCTTGAAGAAGCAACAGTGCGGCCCTGCGGATGCCGGTCGTGACGTGGTCAATGCTGGCTTGATGAAGTGACCGTGCGGCGATGCCGGTGTGCCCGCTCCTTGTAATCCGTGGGGCGGCAATGTTGGTGATGATTTATCCTTTGCGATGCCGAACTCTTGTCCGGCTTGCCGATATGATGATCCGAAGAAGTTGAGTTCAGCTCAATAAAGTGACAACGTGTCTAGCGCAGGTCGGCAGCTGTAGAGCAACGTTGTCGGGCTGGTTTGACACCAGCGCAATGGTGAAGATCATATTGGAAAAGACTTCAAAATTAGCAGGATGTGTTTGGGAACAAAACACAATACCCAATACAAAACTTCCTTCAAAAAGGATGTCCGAAATCCCGTTCATAAAAAAGATGAGTTCGGGTCGGATTCGTTCTCGCGCAGAAAACAGATCCGAAAAGTGATGCACTAATCGGAAGGTTCCCAGAGTTTGGACGGTCGGATCGAGCTGAAATTTGAGAGGTGGTAGATATAGGAATTCCGCAGCCGATCAATGGTTGGATCTTCCAAAGGACGTCCGAGCTAGAAGCTGGACACCACGCCCTAAACTCGTCCCGCATTCCGTCCGCATTTGACAGGCTCCGGTATATCGCGGATTGCCAGAGATTCCTCCATCGGAACTCGACGAAATTTTCCAGGGTTGTTGTAGACACAATTCCACCAAAGCAATTGTTAAAACGACGCTTGAGGAGGTGGTGGCGGCGGATACAGGTTCGCTGTCCAGAAAAACAGCACGGTCGCCCGAGGGCAATGTTGACGTTGAGCCCCCGGGCTCCCTGGATGATTCCTCCATGATCTTGATAGAGATCAGAGTTGATGTTGATGAAGGCCCTTATCCGAACATGACGATCGGAGGTAGGGCGTAGTCCTCGGTGCAACAAAGGTGACCAGTCGAGCTGGTGACGAAGATGCCAAACTCGCAGTTGATCTGCAGGCGAGCCATCGACCTTTTTCCGAACACACAGCGGAACTCTCAATGAAAGCACCAATGTCGGTGTTAAAACCGGCGGATCTCAGGTAGGGGGTCCCGAACTGTGCGTCTAAGGCGGATTGTAACGGGAGGCAAGGGACCCGATGTTTACCCAGGTTCGGGCCCTCTCTATGGAGGTAATACCCTACTTCCTGCTTGATTGATCTTGATGAATATGAGTATTTCAAGAGTTGATCTACCACGAGATCGTAGAGGCTAAACCCTAGAAGCTAGCCTATGGTATGATTGTTTATCTTTCTATCGACTAGCCTGGCCTCGGGTTATATAATGCACCAGAGGCCTAGGATAACAAGAGTCCTAGCCGAATACGCCGGGGGGGAGGAGTCCTTGTCTTGATCGCCAAGTCTTGTGGAATCTTCTTTGTATGCGGCAGCTGTCCGGACTGGCCCATGAGTATAAAGCCATGGGGGTCCTTGGCCCAATCTAACAGATCGGGAGATGACGTGGTGAGTACCCCCTAGTCCAGGACACCGTCAGTACACAAACCTTATTCCATTATATTGAAGGATCCACTGCTCAGTTGGTAAAGCACAAAGCTCTTAACCTTGTGGACGTGGGTTCAAGCCCCAGGATGGGGGTTACGTCATATGATGTTATTTTCAATGAAGTATATATAAAGTCCCAACTCAATATTATCTTACTCAGCCGGCCCTTGGGGGCTACACGTTGTTGTTCAAATCTACATGATCATATCCATAAAAGTCCCTGCTCCTTATTGCATAATGGCCCGGCCCTTGGGGGCTACACTGGTTGAAGTTTTAATGAGCATATGGCAATTACAAGTCCCAGGTTGCTGCAAGCATGACAACCCGGCACTTGGGGGCTACATATGTGGAATGCTCAGTTTATGACTAATGGTTGAGATGAACAACCCGAATTTCTTCAAGCTTGTGACATTCATATTGAAGCAAGTCTTAAGCTGTTACTACGTTCCCTCCTTAAGACTTGGGGGCTACAAGTGATATGCATATAAAAGGTATATTTTTAAGCTTGATGTTTACAATGATTATGACCCGGTGTCATCAATATTCATAAACCGGCAACTTTTACATCTTCAAGCCGGCTGAAGATCATATGAGTATTTCAAGGACCAATATTTTATTTAAGCATTGGGAGCTGAGTCAAATGAATTATTCTTCATAATATTTTTCTGTGACAAACCAATGTCAGCAAATTGATTATGAAGCTGGCCTATTGACCCGAATTTTCTAGAAGAAGGAAATGACAAGGACTTAAGGATGATCAGGATCAGTTTAACATGGATAAATCCAAATTAAACTGGGGGCTAATGTCGGGGATATACCCCACGGTATGACCCGGCCGGAGTTATAACCCAGCTGGGACTTGGTAAACCGGCAAAGAGTTAAGACAGACAGTTAAGACAGATGGTTAAGACAGATGGTAATCCGGCAGGTGGTAAACCGGCAGACAGTTAAGCGAGGTGATAAACCGGCAGACAGTCATAACCCGGCAGACAATCATAACCCGGCAGACAGTCATAACCCGACAGATGTTAAGTCAGATCATAACCCGGCAGACAGAGTCGCCTGGGGTTAATAAGCCCAAGACATTAAGAAGCCCAGATGTTAAGAAGCCCATGAAGAGAAGTCAGAATAGTTTAAGTCTTAGTCCGAGATGGACTCTACATGTAACCCGCCCCTTCAACTTATATAAGGAGGGGCAGTGCACCCCAAGAGGGACAAGTTGAATAATCTTAGGCTAGAGACAACTAGGAGGGCCGGGTTACGGCGACTCCCTCATGAGCGTAATGAGACCTAGCCACAAACAACATGTAGGGCTATTACCGGATGATGTTTCATGGGGCCCGAAGCTGTCTAAATCCTTGTCTTGTGTGTTGATCCACCTCACGTCTCTCGATTACGACCAACCCCTTCAAGCTACCACATAGATGCGTGGCCTCACGACTAAGTCCTCACACTAGGACATTTGCTGTGACAATACCACGACAATATGTGTGAAGGTTTTCTCATGAAAAAAATTCTGTATGATTTGTTTCAGTGTTTTGAAAGTTCAGGTGCTGCAAAGATCACACATATGCTGCAAATCTTCATAGTTCAAAACATTGAAACAAGATTTCATAGAGTGTTTTATCAAGGGTTCCCTTTTATCAAATATTCCAATAACAGAGCAAAAAACAACATTTTAATGAAGATGTATTATCAACTATCTATGTTTGTGTAGGAGATCATGTGTGCAAAATTTGAGGTGATTTAGAGGAGGTCAAAGAAATTTGAACTCTATGAAATCTTGTAGGTGATAGCTCATATGTGTGAAGATTTTCTCATGAAAATGACCATAGGACAAGTTTATGATTTTTGGTTGGTAACATGTCACATAAGACAACATTAATACAAAACTATAGACCAAGTTTATTATTTTTGAATTAATCTTCATATTTTTACATTTTATTTTGAAAACATATGCTTTAATATAAAAATATTTAAAAACACGTTTTGAAATATGAAAATGGAAAACTAACTTCACATCCTTCTTATTCACTTTAAAATAAAGCTTTAGTGATTTTTTTTTTTTAAAAAATTTCAAAAACAGAAGGTAACACCACCTCCTCTCCTTGAACTCTATGAAATCATGTACATGATAGCTCATATGTGTGAAGGTTTTCTCATGAAAATGACCATAGAGCAAGTTTATGATTTTTGGTTGGTAACATGTCACATAAGACAACATTGTGAGCAGGTTTTATATATTTTTGATTTTTTTAAATTAGGTGCTCATTTGACCTCGACCATGACAGCTAGGGGTTTTTCATGAAAATGACCATAGACCAAGTTTAGTATTTTTCCTCATTAGTTTGTCTTATAAAACGACGAAGGTTTCATATTTTTCTGATTTTTTAAATTAGTTATGCTTAGTCAAAGCCTTCGAAACCCCGTTGACCAGCTCAAAACCCCTCTAAACCCCGCGGGGTTTCGCCTAACCCTAGCTCCCAAAGTGAGCCGTCCGATCATACCCTCGCGCCAAGCAACAACCCTCAGATCCGGCCTTCTAGAAGGAACTAGGTGGGCTGGCTGTGTGCAGGCTCCGCGCCGTTGGATCACAAGGACGGCTCCGCATCGTTGGATCGTGGGGCGATCCGCGAGAGGCGATCCTATTGGTTGTGCTCGGCTGCTCGCCCACCACTGACTCCGTGAAAAAAACATTGTTATTGGGCCCAAAAGGAAACCAAGCTCTGGTTGGGCCGTCGAATTGCGTCGTTTTTTTTGCATCGTTTGCTCTGTTTTTTGTGAACGTGCTGGCTCTGTATTTTTGCATCTTTTTTGCATTGCTTGCTCTGTTTTTGCATCGTTCTTTTTGGTCTATACAAATGTAAAATGACCAAATTTACAAGGGCTAAATTTATTTTTATCATGTAAAATGGCCACAAACTATCAAAAAATGGGTCATTTTGCATTTGTATAATGGCCACAAGCCCTCTATCTCTTTTTATCATGCAAAGACCAATTTTTTAAGAGCCAAATTATTTTTATCATTCAAAATGGCCACAAGCTCTTCAAAAATTGTCTATTTTTGTTCATATAATATAGGGTTTGACCACGGATTCCCACGCATGCAATTAGCTTGTTTTTCTTCTTCTTTTCAAACCACCTTTTCCCACGCGTGTACACTCCCGATGCCGCGGTGGGTTTGAAAACAGGCTACTAACTTCACGTTTGACCCCGTTATTGCCACGACCAAATAACACGTAGCACTACGACTATTTAAGCCACCCTCTGCCTCTGCCATCCCTCATCCATCTGCCCTTCTTGCTCTTCGACCCCTTCTCCGTCTTCTGCACATCCCTCAGCCATGCAGTACACCGGACCAATCTACCGCTTCCCAACCACCGTGCCAGAGAGGCTCTACCCTACCGACGTGTACGTTGATCGCACACTACGTGTGTGGGCGATATCAAGGCTGAGGACCGCAAGGAACTTCACCGAGTTCTTCCTCGCGTCCGGCTACCACCACCTCCCGAGGGGATCTCCAACGATGTTCCGTGTCGAGGAGGTCATCCAAAACCGGGTGGTGGTTGCTCTCCTTGCCCACTTCACCAACACATTCAACGCCTTCTACCTCCTCGGTCGGGTGTTTTGGTGTGGCTCCGAGTTCATCGCTTTCACCACCCACAACAGGTTCACGGAGTACAACAACATCTTCCCCACCGCGACGCGCATGCACACTCTTCCGTACCCCATCGACAACGCCCGAGAGGAGCAGTGAAAAGGGCGCCCAGAGGAGGAGCGAGGTGGAGAAGGTGGCGGCTAGGGTTCTAAACCCTCTATCTTTTTTTAGTCTATGTTATGTTAAGTTGTAATTGAAATATGGTGGAGTTGCTATGGGCTTGTTGGCCCTTTTCTTAAATTCTTTTATTAAGTTTTCTATCTATTCTATTATTAAGTTCTTCCTAGTTTGAGCTATGTGATCGTGCTATGGGCTTGTTGGCCCTATCTACATACTGGGACTACATATTTGTTGATTATTTTCTTAGAGAGCTCGGGTTGTTAGTAGGGGTTCCCTTATTAGTAACCACCTAGCTAGTGCATGCAAGCAAGCTTTGTTAGTAGGGATGAATGAGTACAACTAAGCAAGGGAGTGGCTCTTTTTTAACACAAGCCACAAATATGTAGCCACCTAGCTAGAAGAGAGAAACCAGTGGCAGTGACCATCGCTGCATCCGTGGCGGCTGGCGTGCAAGAAAGCTGCTTGGTCAGTGCATCATGGCGGACGCATCGGCGCATGCAGGCTCGGTCGGCGCATCATGGGATCGTGGCATCAGCGCATGCAGGCAGGGTTTGCTGGGTGCACGCATAGCAGGCTTCTGTCCTGGCGGCGCGCGCAGACGTTTAATGCAAGGGACGGCCCAACGAAACCACGGCCCAATGGTTGAACAGCGACACCACCCAACCCGGCACAGTCCAGTGTGGCCCCACTAGTCAGAGTTAACGGTCAATCCTTTGACCCGATGGCAACGTCAGTTGTGCCCAATTATGAGGGTTTCTGGTAAGGGAGTGGGGAAAATTGAGCAAAATTTAAGAGCGCGGGGATGAATGAGTAGAGCTAAGGAACCAGGGGCACAAATGTAAAAAACCGATATTTAAAACAGTACCAATACAAGTAGCACAACATCTCAAAACACACTTCACAATCATGTGGATGAAGGCAAGTACCAACCTGTCATGACGCACACAAGATCACCTACAAATCTGCCAACACGAATAGGAAATCCAATCTCGTTTTGTGCAGTTGCACTGAAATCAAGCAAAGTCGCTGGTGTGACGTTTAAGTTTGCTAGGAAACAAGTTGAATAGATATCCCAGTTTTAATAGAGGCAAAAAAGGAAACAATTACTGGCCAATAAAGGAGGATGAAACAAATGGCGACAAAAAGATGCATCTAGATGGAAAACAAAGTGGACAGTAGCATTTCTAAAACGGTTGCATTGATTCATATTAACAGAGACATTCTCTTAAAACAACATTCGTTAAGAATGTAATTTACTTTTAGCAGTGGCATTGCTTCAATTTTCCAGCAGCATTCTTAGATTAACAACAGCAAAATAGTTGTATGGGACATGGGACATGCCAGCGCCATGTGCGTCCACACGTATAAATGGGTGATGTAGAGTATGTAGCCAAGCAGCATATCTGCGTTGGTCCCATATTTGTTCTCTTTGAAACTTTTTCCTATGTGAGGGCAACAAATCTAGTCCTGCACAAACTACCCGACCCCCCAGTTTCTTTCCTTTTTCAACGAAGAGATCGGTTCCTTACAGATATGTGTACTAGGTTACCCCCCCTTTTTTCCTTTTCGACCAACAAAGCGGCTAGATAGCTAGTCTATACTACTTTCCCTCCCTCCTTTCCTCATTGAACCACGTCCTAGATTCATGCTCCACCCCACCGCACCCTTCTTTCATCTTTGAACCAAGACCTAGATTCGACTATAGAATCGAAAAAGATCCGCATGCAGCTAGAGCAATGATGGTTTCAAAGAAACTTATACCTTAGGGTCGTCGGGATGTGGCAAGGCGTGCGGCGGGAGGCGGATCTGCCCACACTAAATGCAGCGGTGAGGAAGAAGGGGTCGGTGGCCCTCCCGCAGTGTTGGGTGAAAGAGAACAAGAATCGGCGGTGGATTGCCTCCCTCGCCGAAGGCGATAGAGTGAACGCTGCACCTCCTCCCCTTCCCGGTGCGACGGGATCCGGACGCCTCCTTCACCAGTTGTGAGGGGGGAGAGAGAGACAAGAGGCAAATGCAGTCTTGTTTAGATCTGGTGAAGAGAGGGTGAGAGACTGTGAATATAGCAAACCCTAGCAAAGGAACGCTGAGCCTCCAGCATGTATATATATGTAGTGCGGCGAGAGTGTGGAGAGTGCAAACCCTAGCGAAGAAGCGCTAAGGTTCCAGCTTATATATATATATCGTAGTACGGATCGAGCTCTAGTGCCTTAATCGCACTCGCTTTTGGCTGTATGACAGGCGGGCCAGCCACATTTTGGGCCCACCTGTGATAAACCCAAAGGCAGGTGCACTAAAGTCAATGAAGCTGCGTCCATATAGTACTCGTGTATACGACTAATATATAGTGGAGTGGTTTTCTTATTCTCTCCATAGCAATCGTTTTAAATTGTGTAAGTACGAAACGAAACTCTTTATTTAACGTACCAGTGAAGAAAACTACTACTCCCTCTGTTCATGAATATTTGTCTTTCTAGAGATTTCAACAAATGACTACATACGGAGCAAAATGAGTGAATCTACAGTGTAAAAAATGTCTATATACATCCGTATGTGGTAGTCTATTTCAAACCACTTGAAATACAAATATTTAGGAACGAAGGGAGTACTTCCGATGAACTAACGATCCACGCGTCCTGGTCGCACTTCCTGTCCTTCACATGCGGTACACTACCCTCCCTTAAGTGAAGCACCACACATGCGCCATATCAGAAACGTGTGAGAGTGTGTACAAATAAAGAATTTTAATTTCAATTATCGGAAAGGTTTGAGAGTATGTACAGTTTGCCCTCTCTAATAATTATGGTTTGTTGTGTTCAGCCTAAACTTGGTCAAACTTTACAAAGTTTGACTTCAGTCAAATCTAATATGCGGAGTAAATAAAAATGGAGGGCTACTACGTCCATCCGGGTTTTTAGTCCACACCATTTTTTTAATCAAAGTTAATAGTTGGACAAATAAAATTACAGAGGAGCTGGAGACAAAGTTGTGAGAAGGCTTAGAAATCAATACAAAACTTATGCTCTTAGTACCAACGTCGATCCTTCTTCGAGGAAACATTTGGTTCATAGCCAATTGTGTGATAAAATTGCACCAACGTGAAAGAAAGACGCATCGTCTCCAACGCAACCAATGTGAACCGACGAAGGATATCATCTTTGTGGGTAACAAGCAAAGAGCACCTTGATGGAAGACAGCTTGTTTTTCATTGAAAATCGATCAGCTTCACCAGCCGACGCAACCATGAGGCGCAACCATGAGCATCGATAGGTCATCATGGTGATGCATCACCCATTTGGCATCAAGTTTGGGTGAGGCACCTATGAAGTTCGACAAATCCTCACTGTGGTTTGTTTCTTCTCAGTAATCAAGCTCGAGGAAGGAAGAACCACGTGGCAGAGGACAGTGAGGCGGAACAACAATGGCCATCCAATTTTGTGCAGTTCCATTAAAATTGAGGAAGACATGCCTGGGTATGGAGATACGCGTCGCTGTTTCCAAAAATATAAAAAAGGGATATAGTGTTGTTACATTGTTTTACAAGATTAACAACGACATCTCAATTGTGAATAAGAATTATGAGAAGTACACCAACAAACAGAAGCATCATGATTATCTTGATGGGAACTAAACCAGGATACCCGAGAAAAAAAGCATTTCTTCATTTCACCAGTGATAGTATTAGATTAGCAACAGCAATAGGAGCATATGGACAATGACCGCACAACCACCATGTACTTTTTGTTGAAACAACATGTATACCTCCACCGAGGCATAAATCAGGACAACTTTTTGAGTGGAATTTCCCCTATAATAGTAGGTGATGTTGGACCAGCCGACGAACCCTAGCTACTATACATGGGGAGCTGGGGAGTAGTCGCATAGAAGAAAAACCGCATGCAGCGACCTGGGGAGCTGGACCAGTACAAGAAGTTATACCTCAGGTGGGCGAGATGTCGCTTAGGCGGGCGGGCGGGATCTGCCCACACGACGGCAGCGAACAAGGGCGTGGAGGACCTTCGTCCGCGCCAGCACCAGCTCCGAGAGGACGGTGCGCATCGGCTTCCTCCATTGCCGATGGCGAAAACATCAACGCTGCACCTCCTCACCTCCCGCAGTGGACGGGATTCGGTCGGATCTGTGACCACCGGTGAGGAGAGAGATAGTGTGGACACTGTCATCTTGTTTTGATATGGAGAGGGTGAGAGAGCGAGACGCGAGAAACTCTATCAAACAAGAGGCTATAATGGAGTAAAAATTCTCTCCATAGCAGTGGTTTTAAATAGAATACGCGCGTCCCCGGAAAAAAGAAACGAAAACTGGCGGGCAATTTTTTAACATACCAAGAAAGAAAACTCGATCAAAAACACGCCCCGCCTGTGTCGCGAGATTCGTCACAAGACATACACATAGACATAGACATGCATATCCGTGTTTACGTAGAATTCCATTTCCATCTCCATCTCCAATCATATTTGTCCAACTGGCACATTATTTACGTTGTTAATTATATACGCGGCAATATTAACGTACATCATCTCTTGTTTGCGGGCGTCCGGATCGCTGCCACGGCCGCTCCTGACCAACCCGAACCCTCTTCATCACCCGCGCGTGCTTCCTGCCCGAAACGGTCAGTGCCGCATTCATGCCCGGCCAGAGCGGACGCGACCTCTCACTGGCGCCGGCATTGAAGCAGCGCGCCGGCCGAGAGAGCGTCGCCCGTGCCGCTTCCTGGTGCACGCGACTGCTCTGCATTCAAAGGTCGCAATAGCTGGCCACAACATTCATGTAAAAAGGTCTTGGGAGTCCGTGCTACAGCTAGCTGTCCTCCCCCAACTCGTCAATCTCTTCCAGTAGTGCTAGTACTCCATGGCGTGATCAATTGACAAGCAGGCGAGAAAGTTATCATATACTCGGTTTGCGGTGAGTGGCATGCCAAGAGACCATGTGGGGTCGAGTCGTGGAGGAGGGTGAGACACGAACGCGACAGACGTGATTTAAACGTTGGTTTTGCTCGATGGCGTGATCCAACGAAACGAAACGTCGGTTTCTCTCTGTTTCCATTTTTCTCTAGAAAAACGGAAACTTTCCACTCCATTTTCATTCCTACTCCAAGGTTGCCCCGTTACAACAATCCATCAAATACAAAGGAAAACTAACACGCATGCTGATGCATCTCAATGATTCACAGATCATAGCCAATATTTACTTCACAACTAAAGACAAAAGTTGTGAGAGCGTGTACGAAAGAAAAACTACTGATGGGGTCACTACGACTTAAACCCTAAACAGGATTTAATTTCCTGGCCAGGTAGAACCTGTCGAAGGAAAGACGGCTGGCACCCTCCGATCATACGATGCTTTGTGCAATTCCATTGAGCATCCCTGATGGCAAAGATATTGAAGAAGTGTGATTAGAATAATAGTACTGGCACTAGTTCATGAGACATAAACTCATCACAAGTAGAAACCGGTAGAAGTAGAGAAATATTGACATGGAGATGGAGCTACGTGGGGAGCTACGGCAGTGGAGCAAGCCGGCTCCAAAAGGAAGATGGACTACCTGGGACGTCGGGCTGTAGCTAGAAGGGCGGTTGGGATGCGGCATCGGCCCATACTGCGGTGACCCCTGATTGGGACGCATTGACTGTGGATTTTCTCCCTCGCCGATGTCGACCGCGTCTACGCAGAACATTGTTCCCTTCCCCCAGTTGCGGGATCAGGCCGGATATGTGACTAGCAGTGTGAAGAGAGCAACCCAAGCAAGCAGGCTTGTAGCTTAGGCTCCTGCTAGTGTATATATAGTGGTTTTCTTTTTCCCTCCATATCAACCATTTTATATTGCGTACGTGTCATTGAAGAGTGAAATGATGGTTGCTTCTTATGACTAACATACTGTGTGATTTGACTGCTCCTTTAGTGGCCCCTACATCGCATTCCCCTACGTGTATGCAACTATCACACGTACACATGGACGCAAAAACGCATGCGACGCCCTAATGCATGCATGTCCGAGCACACGATGGAACACACACGGTCACGCTCAAGTGCTCAACCTACACGTGCATGCACACACATACTCAGCCAGGGTGAGCTAGTGGCCGTATAAACACAAGGAAAAGTATATATTGAGCGCAATGAGTGTATTATGAAGTCCACTAACCGTATTTTTACAAATATACAGTGACAAACAATGTATTTATCTCGTTTGAAATTAAGCCATATTAACCGGAGAGGAGGCAGTATGGACTAGCATTACTTTGCTGTGTCCCATCAACTTGCCGAACGAGGAGAAGCTTGCAGGACGGGAGAAGCTTGCGCGCGGTGGCTCGCAGGACAAGGAGAAACTTTTGACTAATGCAAGCTCTCCCTCGCTCAGGCGGTGGACGTGCAACAGTTAATACGGTTTCAGATTGCCAGAAGCATACACTATACTAGTATTACTATTGTTCGACTTCTCGAAGAGGCGAACAGCCAAGTGCAAAGTTTACTAGTACTAGTACTACTACTATAGTCTATATAGGTATGTACTATACTAGTAGTAGGAACCGGATGGAGGAGCGTCTACACTCTTATTATATTTTTAAAATGTGATAAAGCAATCCTCAACACATTTGGTTCTCTTCGAGGGTTCTCGCATGTGATAATGGAAGTTGATTGAATGGAACACTCACCACAATTCTCGCTTAATTCTGGCTCATATCTTGTTACAAATAGGAACGCTCAGTAATATTTCCTCTTTCTATTATTCAGCATGTAACCAGGTCAGCAAACCTTGTGGCGCATCTTTGTGCGAACCGTGCTTGCTGCACTTTGCATGTGGCCGAGAGCTGGCTTGATGAAACACCTCGCTTCCTACTTCTTTTTTTGCGGGGTACCTCGCTTCCTAGTGACCAGTTTCTTGGCTGATCGTCCTAAGAATGCTTATATATGAATAAAGCTCTCCCATTTACCGCAAAAAAGATTAAGCCATATTAACCGGAAAGGAGGGAGTATGGACTAGCACTACTTCTTGGTGTGTCCCGTCAACTCGCAGAACGAGGAGAAGCTTGCAGGACAAGGTGAAGCTCGCTTACGCCTTTTGACTAATGCAAGCTACCCTCGCCCAGGCGGTGGACATGCATCAGTTCATTTGATGTCAGATTGCCACAGGCATACACTGTAGTACTGAACATGCGGAGTACCATCATTGTTCGACTTCACGAAGAGGCGAAGAGCCAAGCGCAAGGTTTAGTAATACGAGTAGTACTACTACTAGAACCGCATGGTGGAGCATCTGTACTATTTTTTTTAATCTCTGATAAAGTACACATTTATTCCAGAGAAGGGCGGAAAACGGCAGCCCAACATGTAATGATGATATCGATCAACCATGCTCAAATATATCTTTGCCTCCATGCGAGCCAGTCTGTGTGTTCTCGCTCCTCGTCTCTCTCAAGGAACGGCGGGTTGGCCATTTTACCATCAATTGAGATCAGTTTGCTCACACTCCGGTCCCCCATGTCAGTGATATGCCAAGAGGAGGTGCGTTGACCAACTGGCCATACGCTGGCATTTGGTTTTGCACCTTCATACTACTCCTCCCTCTCACACAGTTTATGTATGCCGCTTCATTATGATGCATTTCTCTCAATGCATTTCCACCACCAGAGAGACTTTGGACGCATTTGGTTTAATGCTCAATTAATTAGGGCGTGGTAACCGCAATCAAGTCCACAATTTTCTCTCGATGTACTACAGAGTGGAGTAAGTGCATGCATGTGTGTACCCGGGGTGGAAGCACTGCATGCATGTGTGTACGCATTATTTCCTCTAGTAATAGACGTCGTGCTATAACTACCAATGCTATTTTTTAGGCCGATCGCTAGTGCCTTGGTCCCAGAGATTTTTTATTTTTCTGAAGCACGCTCTATAAACAGTGACGGATGGAGTAGTATGAGCGGATTCAAAGAAGAGCGTATTGATGGTTGCTTCTTCCAAGCAACTTACAGTGGGAAAGGTGGGGCTTATGATTTGACTGCTCATTACTCACTATTAATGCGGCGCAATGACCGGGCTGAGTCTCCCATGCGGCTGTGCACTACCCCCTCGGTTCTTAAATATACTCCGGAGTATTTGTCTTTCTAGAGATTTCAACGAGTGACTACTCAAATATTTGTATTTTTAGAGATTCAAATGGACTACTACATACGGATGTATATAGACATATTTTAGAGTGTAGATTCACTCATTTTGCTCCGTATGTAGCCACTTGTTGAGATCTCTAGAAAGACAAATATTTAGGAACGGAGGGAGTACACATACGAAGCAAAATGAGTGAATCTACACTCTAAAATATGCCCATTTGAAATTTGTAAAAAGACAAATATTTAGGAATGAAGGAGTATAATTTTGTGCATGGCACATGGACCCGGATGCTAAAGAGGCTTCTGGCAATGCTATCAAGCTTCCAGCATTTGTTTACATAATTGACGTACTATACAAATAATTTTCCGGCAAACTGAAATTGTACAATTGTGTGAGCTATCAGCTTTTGTTTCGTGTGTCTTGCCATCGATGCTCTTTCGGAAACAATAAAAAACTAACTTCCTTGCTAATTGATACGTCTCCAACGTATCTATAATTTTTGATTGCTCCATACTACTTTATCTACTGTTTTGGACTATATTGGGCTTTATTTTCCACTTTTATATTACTTTTGGGACTAACCTATTAACTGGAGGCCCAGCCCAGAATTGTTGTTTTTTACCTATTTCAGTGTTTCGAAGAAACGGAATATCAAACGGAGTCCAAACGGAATGAAACCTTCGGGAACGTGATTTTCCAACCGAATGTGATCCAGGAGACTTGGACCCTACTCCAAGAAGTGCCCGAGGCGGTCATGAGGGCGGAGTGCGCGCCCCCTGGGCGCGCCCCCCTACCTCATGGGCCCCCTGACGCTCCACCGACGTACTCATTCCTCCTATATATACCTACGTATCCCCAAACGATCAGAACAGGAGCCAAAAACCTAATTCCACCGCCAACCTTCTCAGATCCATGAGATCCCATCTTGGGGCCTGTTCCGGAGCTCCGCCGGAGGGGGCATCCACAACGGAGGGCTTCTACATCAACACCATAGCCCCTCCGATGAAGTGTGAGTAGTTTCCTTCAAACCTTCGGGTCCATAGCTAGTAGCTAGATGGCTTCTTCTCTCTTTTTGGATCTCAATACAATGTTCTCCCCCTCTCGTGGAGATCTATTCGATGTAATCTTCTTTTTGCGGTGTGTTTGTTGAGACCGATGAATTGTGGGTTTATGATCCAGCTTATCTATGAATAATATTTGAATCTTCTCTGAATTCTTTTATGTATGATAGAGTTATCTTTGCAAGTCTCTTCAAATTATCCGTTTGGTTTGGCCAACTAGATTGGTAGTTCTTGCAATAGGAGAAGTGCTTAGCTTTGGGTTCAATCTTGCGGTGTCCTTACCCAGTGACAGAAAGGGTTGCAAGGCACGTATTGTATTTTTGCCATCGAGGATAACAAGATGGTTTTTTTTTATCATATTGCATGAATTTATCCCTCTACATCATGTCATCTTGCTTAAGGCGTTACTGCTTTTTAACTTAATACTCTAGATGCATGCTGGATAGCGGTCGATGAGTGGAGTAATAGTAGTAGATGCAGAATCGTTTCAATCTACTTGTTTCGGACGTGATGCCTATATACATGATCATTGCCTAGATATACTCATAAGTATGCTCAATTCTCATCAATTGCTCAACAAAGTAATTTGTTCACCCATCGTAGAATACTTATGCTCTTGAGAGAAGCCACTAGTGAAACCTATGGCCCCGGGTCTATTCTCATCATATCAATCTCCATCACTTTTATACTTGCTTTGTTTTACTTTACCTTTTACTTTTCACTTTGCATCTTTATACCAAAAATACCAAAAATATTATCTCTATCAGATCTCACTATCGTAAGTGACCTTGAAGGGATTGACAACCCCTAACCGCGTTGGTTGCGAGTTGCTATCGTTTGTGTAGGTACGAGGGACTTGTGCGTGGCCTCCTACTGGATTGATACCTTGGTTCTCAAAAACTGAGGGAAATACTTACGCTACTGTGTTGCATCATCCTCTCCTCTTCGGGGAAAACCAACACAAGCTCAAGACGTAGCAAGAAGGATTACTGGCGTCTTTGCCGGGGAGGATCACGCAAGCAAGCCATACCAAGTACCCATCACAATCCCTATCTCTCGCATTACATTATTTTTCCATTTGCCTCTCGTTTTCCTCTCCCCCACTTCACCCTTGCCGTTTTACTCGCCCTCTCTTTACCGCTTGCTTCTTGTTTGCTTGTGTTACCATGTGCCTTATATTTGCTTGCATCTTTTCTTGCTAAAAGTCTATTGTTATGGATCCACTTAAAGTGTTCTACTTGGATCATCTTCGATCCTTATGCGCTCGTGCTGAAACCCCAACTAGCCTAGTTGATGGGAAATCTTTAGATGAGCATGCTCATTTTGTGCGTCACCGTTTGTCTGAAAAAGGGAGACTCTTATGGTATCATATAAATAGTCTGCTATGGTATGCTTTGAATCTTTGTGAAATGTGTGATTTTACTTGTTGCTCTAAGAGCCCTAAAAAACACCTTCCCTGCCTATGTGAGTTCAATGATAATGAAATCTTATCTTCTTATGCAAAGGGTGTTTATAGTTACTATGATATCGAACAAATTGAAGAATTTGTCATTTTTAAGGGTGCTCATGAAGTTGCTTCTTTGATTGAAAAGTATGATTTTACTCTCAACAAATCTGAAAATTCCATCATACTTAAATATTGCAATGAAAACCTTGCTCATAATGTCTATGTCCAAGAATTTATTGAAAGAATGACCATTGCTTTGGAAGGAAATAATGATATGCATGAATCTATAGATAATGATGATTCTGATGATTTGATTGAAATATCCCTTGATGAACATGATGCTTGCTATTCTTGTGGCTATGATGCCAATATTTATGAAGATGAATTTGCTCTAGTTCCTTATGTTAAACATGAGATCGTTGCTATTGCACCCATACTTGATAGTTCCTTCGATGAAAAGCATGATTGCAATGATTTTACTATAAATCCTCTTGATGTCAATTATGCTAATAATATGCAAAACCCTAAGCTTGGGGATGCTAGTTTTGTTGTGTCCACTATTTGTTGCAATGATCATGTTTGGGGTGATTTTTCTTATGATTTTGAAAATTTATTTAATCCCCATGATGAATATGAGATTGATAATATTGTTTGCAATAATACTAAAAGTGGGTTTGGAGAGGTCATGACTTTAGTTAATGTTAATCCCACTATTTCGGAAGAGTGTCAACTTTGCATGCATGTGGATCGTGTTGATAATATGTTATGTGATAGCTATATTGTTGAATTTTCTTATGATCCTACATGTAATTATTATGAGAGAGGAAAATATGGTTATAGAAATTTTCATGTTACTAAATTACCTCTCGTTATGTTGAGATTGCTATTGTTCCTTTCCGCTTCCTTGCATATGCTAGTTTTTGCTTACTATGATAATTTGTTTGCCTATAATATGCCTATGCATAGGAAGTATGTTAGACTTAAGTGTGTTTGTCACATGTTTTATGATGCTCTCTTTGTGCCTCAATTCTTGTCTTTCTTGTGAGCATCATTGAATCTCAATGCCTAGCTAAAAAGGCTTTAAAGAAAAGCCCTTGTTGGGAGACAACCCAATATTTTTCCTTGATGCTTAGGAATAAATAATCCATCTAGCCTCTGTTTAGATGTGGTTTTATCTTTTAATTAGTGTTTGTGCCAAGTTAAACCTATTAGATCTTCTTGGATGATAGTTATTTGATCTTGCTGTAATTTCCAGAAACTTTGCGCTCAGTGCCCGAATTGTTAAAAATAACCAGAACGCGATAAAATACTGATTCCAATTGCTGCTGATCAATAAACAAATTTTCCAGGTCGTCTAATGTTTGTAGAATTTTTTGAGTTCCAGAAGTTTGCGTTAGTTACAGATTACTACAGACTGTTCTGTTTTTGACAGATTCTGTTTTTCGTGTGTTGCTTGCTTATTTTGATGAATCTATGGCTAGTAAAATAGTTTATAATCCATAGAGAAGTTTGAATACAGTAGGTTTAACACCAATATAAATAAAGAATGAGTTCATTACAGTACCTTGAAGTAGTCTTTTGTTTTCTTTCTCTAACGGAGCTCACGAGATTTCTGTTAAGTTTTGTGTTGTGAAGTTTTCAAGTTTTGGGTGAATTCTTTTGATGGATTATGGAACAAGGAGTGGCAAGAGCCTAAGCTTGGGGATGGCCATGGCACCCCAAGATAATCCAAGGACACCAAAAAGTCAAAGCTTGGGGATGCCCCGGAAGGCATCCCCTCTTTTGTCCACTTCCATCGGTAATTTACTTGGAGCTATATTTTTATTCACCACATGATATGTGTTTTGCTTGGAGCGTCTTGTATTATTTATGCGTCTTTGCTTGTTAGTTTACCACAATCATCCTTGCTGTACACACCATTTGAGAGAGCCATACATGAATTGGAATTTGATAGAATACTCTATGTGCTTCACTTATATCTTTTGAGCTTGATAGTTTGCTCATAGTGCTTCACTTATATCTTTGAGCGTGATAATTTTTGCTGTAGTGCTTCACTTAGATCTTTTAGAGCACGGTGGTGGATTTGTTTTAAAGAAACTTGATCTCTCATGCTTCACTTAGATTATTTTGAGAGTCATTAATAGCATGGTAATTTGCTTAATGTTAATATACTTGGTATTCAAGATATGTGAAACTTTCTTTTGAGTGCGTTGAATACTAAGATAAGTTTGATGCTTGATAATTGTTTTGACATATGAAGATGATGATATTAGAGTCATGCTAGTTGGGTAGTTGTGAATTTAAAGAATACTTGTGTTGAAGTTTGTGATTCCCGTAGCATGCACGTATGGTGAACCGTTATGTCATGAACTCACAGCATGATTTATTTATTGATTGTCTTCCTTATGAGTGGCGGTCGGGGACGAGCGATGGTATTTTCCTACCAATATATCCCCTAGGAGCATGCGCGTAATACTTTGCTTTGATAACTTCTAGATTTTTGCAATAAGTATATGAGTTCTTTATGACTAATGTTGAGTCCATGGATTATACGCACTTTTCCCATCCTTCCACTATTGCTAGCCTCTCTAATACCGCGCACCTTTCGCCGGTATCATACACCCACCATATACCTTCCTCAAAACAGCCACCATACCTACCTATCATGGCATTTCCATAGCCATTCCGAGATATATTGCCATGCAACTTTCCACTATTCTGTTTATTATGACACGCTCCATCATTGTCATATTGCTAGCATGATCATGTAGTTGACATTGTATTTGTGGCAAAGCCACCGTTCATAATTATTTCATACATGTCACTCATGTTTCATTGCATATCCCGGTACACCGCCGGAGGCATTCACATAGAGTCATATTTTTGTTCTAAGGATCGAGTTGTAATTCTTGAGTTGTAAGTAAATAAAAGTGCGATGATCATCATTATTAGAGCATTGTCCCAAGTGAGGAAAGGATGATGGAGACTATGATTCCCCCACAAGTCGGGATGAGACTCCGGACGAGAAATTAAAATAAAAAATAAAAAAAGAGGCCATAAAAAAGGAGAAAAGGCCCAAATAAAAAAATAAGAGAAAAAGAGAGAAGGGACAATGTTACTATCCTTTTACCACACTTGTGCTTCAAAGTAGCACCAAGATCTTCATGATAGAGAGTCTCTCATTTTGTCACTTTCATATACTAGTGGAAATTTTTCATTATAGAACTTGGCTTGTATATTCCAATGATGGGCTTCCTCACATGCCCTAGGTCTTCGTGAGCAAGCGAGTTGGATGCACAGCCACTTAGTTTCTTTTGTTGAGCTTTCATATACTTATAGCTCTAGTGCATCCGTTACATGGCAATCCCTACTCACTCGCATTGATATCTATTGATGGGCATCTCCATAGCCTGTTGATACGCCTAGTTGATGTGAGACTATCTTCCCTCTTTTTGTCTTCTCCACAACCACCATTCTATTCCACATATAGTGCTATATCCATGGCTCACGCTCGTGTATTGCATGAAGATTGAAAAAGTTTTGAAAATGTTAAAGTATGAAACAATTGCTTGGCTTGTCATCGGGGTTGTGCATGATTTAAATACTTTGTGTGGGGAAGATGGAGCATAGCCAGACTATATGATTTTGTAGGGATAACTTTCTTTGGCCATGTTATTTTGAGAAGACATAATTGCTTTGTTAGTATGCTTGAAGTATTATTATTTTTATGTCAATATGAACTTTTGTCTTGAATCTTTGGATATGAATATTCATACCATGATTAAGAAGATTTACATTGAAATTATGCCAAAGTATCACTCCGCATCAAAAATTTCTTTTTATCATTTACCTACTCGAGGACGAGCAGGAATTAAGCTTAGATGCCCGATACGTCTCCAACGTATCTATAATTTTTGATTGCTCCATACTACTTTATCTACTGTTTTGGACTATATTGGGCTTTATTTTCCACTTTTATATTACTTTTGGGACTAACCTATTAACCGGAGGCCCAAATTTTAATTGCTGTTTTTTACCTACTTCAGTGTTTCGAAGAAACGGAATATCAAACGGAGTCCAAACGGAATGAAACCTTCAGGAATGTGATTTTCCAACCGAACGTGATCCAGGAGACTTGGACCCTACCCCAAGAAGTGCCAGAGGCGGTCACGAGGGTGGAGGGCGTGCCCCCTACCTCGTGGGCCCCCTGACACTCCACCGACGTACTCCTTCCTCCTATATATACCTACGTATCCCCAAACGATCAGAACAGGAGCCAAAAACCTAATTCCACCGCCGCAACCTTCTCAGATCCACGAGATCCCATCTTGGGGCCTATTCCTGAGCTCACGAGGGGGCATCCACCACGGAGGGCTTCTACATCAACACCATAGCCCCTCCGATGAAGTGTGAGTAGTTTACTTGCACCTTCGGGTCCATAGCTAGTAGCTAGATGGCTTCTTCTCTCTTTTGGATCTCAATACAATGTTCTCCCCCTCTCGTGGAGATCTATTCGATGTAATCTTCTTTTTGCGGTGTGTTTGTTGAGACCGATGAATTGTGGGTTTATGATCCAGCTTATCTATGAATAATATTTGAATCTTCTCTTAATTCTTTTATGTATGATTGATTTATCTTTGCAAGTCTCTTCAAATTATCCGTTTGGTTTGGCCAACTAGATTGGTAGTTCTTGCAATAGGAGAAGTGCTTAGCTTTGGGTTCAATCTTGCGGTGTCCTTACCCAAAGGATGTAAAGGGTTGCAAGGCACGTATTGTATTGTTGCCATCGAGGATAACAAGATGGTTTTTTTATCATATTGCATGAATTTATCCCTCTACATCATGTCATCTTGCTTAAGGCCTTACTCTGTTTTTAACTTAATACTCTAGATGCATGCTTTGGATAGCGGTCGATGAGTGGAGTAATAGTAGTAGATGCGTAATCGCTTCGATCTACTTGTTTTGGACGTGATGCCTATATACATGATCATTGCCTAGATATACTCATAACTATGCTCAATTTGTCAATTGCTCAACAGTAATTTGTTCACCCACCGTAGAATACTTATGCTCTTGAGAGAAGCCACTAGTGAAACCTATGGCCCCCGGGTCTATTCTCATCATATCAATCTCCATCACTTTTATACTTGCTTTGTTTTACTTTACCTTTTACTTTTCACTTTGCATCTTTATACCAAAAATACCAAAAATATTATCTCTATCAGATCTCACTATCGTAAGTGACCGTGAAGGGATTGACAACCCCTAATCACGTTGGTTGCGAGTTGCTATCGTTTGTGTAGGTACGAGGGACTTGTGCGTGGCCTCCTACTAGATTGATACCTTGGTTCTCAAAAACTGAGGGAAATACTTACGCTACTGTGCTGCATCATCCTCTCCTCTTCGGGGAAAACCAAGCAAGCTCAAGACATAGCACTAATGCATCTCAATTATTGGCATATCAGAGCTAGTATTTACATCACAACTGAAGACAAAGTTGTGAGAAGGTGTTAAGTTAAAATTGATCCATGCTTTCATTGGCAGCAACGTCCCCCCAGCTCTGTCTAAATCAACAAGGCATGTTGGGAAAAAACTAGTTGTCTGGAGCATGCAACATTCCGATCATTTTGTGCAGTTCCACTAAAATAGAGCTAAGCGTCCCTGTTTCAAAGATATTAAGTGTGATTACGATAATAGAGGACTGCTGATGAAACAATAAACACACAAATAGAAGCCGGTCACCTTTGCAGTCTCTCTTAAGACTAACTAGTTGGAGAAGATTAGGCTCGGAGTTGGAGGAGGAGGATAGAGCTAAACCTATCTCCCTTTGTGCAACGCGGTGAAATGTAGAGACGCGTTGCCCGTGTGACATTTTAGTACAACCGCACAAAACACTCTTATGAAAAAGTGATTTGTGCAGTTCACCAAAAGGTCGCAATAGCAACGAGGTGAAATGGATAGCCCTGTTTGCAAAAAAGAGGTAGAAAGGAAACAATTACTGGCCAATAACAGTTGATGACACATGCGACGACAAAAAGGAAGCATATTCCTTGTCCTAAGGGAAGATAACAACATGGTTATGTTTGTCTAAAACGGTGTGAGGACGATATTGCAATATGGAAAGTACGCCGGACGAGCTACGTTTTGGGCAAAGAACTATGGAAGATCCACATGCAGCGACGTGGGAAGACGGGCAGTGGAGCAAGGCCGGAGGGGATACCTGGAGGTCGTCGGGATGTAACTAGGTGAGCGGCGGCGGGAGGAATCTGCCCTGCGGCAGCGAGCAGGCGGCGTAGACCCTACCGCGCCGGAGCTTGGTCAGAGAGAATGGCGTGTACCGCAGATCGGGACGTGCTGCCTCGGTGCCGTCGAATGGAGAAACGATGCACATCCTCCCTTTCCGCCGGCGGACGGGATGCGGCCGGATCAGTGACCAACGGTGTGAGAGAGAGAGAGAGAAAGGCCACCGCAGCCTTGTGTGAGATACTCTGAAGAGAGACAAACCAGGCGGGCAGGCTCCATTGTATATAGTGGAGTGGACTACCTTTTTCTCCATATAAAATCGTTTTATATTCTGTGTACGTGCCATTGAGCGATATAACTTTATTTAAAAATAATGCACCAAGGCATCAAGTCGAACTTTGTTTCGTGCACGCGTGGTACACGATCTCCGTAGGTAAACAACCGCTACACGCGTTCAAATTAGCACGTGGGCTGCCATTTCGTACAGAAATAAGCTCCACCATGTACACGCGCGGGTGTGGCTGGGCACGAAGCGTGAGTACATGCACGGTGCACCTATTATCTTCTTGTATACGTACACCACCTACGTGGGGTCGTGTGAGAGAGATACAAACATAGACAGATATAGTGTGTGGGTTCGTGAGAGTTTTTTTAGGGGGGGTCAATCAAAAAATGTAACATATGCAATGTGTGTGAAATAGAGTCCTGGATATATCATATATATATATATATAGGGGGCGATCCACGAGGAGTGGAGGTATTATCGGCTTGAGGTGTCCATAGAATCAAAGAGAGGGATGATGTGTGTGTGTGTGTGCGCGTGCGATCGATAAAGAGTGCCATCGAATTTGTGTGTGCCCACGTCAAAGATATAGAGTGACTGGCCTACTGGAACGTGAGAGGGGACATGTGCAGTTTGTCTGTTGGAAATATGCCCTAGAGGCAATAATAAATTGGTTATTATTATATTTCCTTGTTCATGATAATCGTTTATTATCCATGCTATAATTGTATTGATAGGAAACTCAGATACATGTTTGGATACATAGACAACACCATGTCCCTAGTAAGCCTCTAGTTGACTAGCTCGTTGATCAACAGATGGTTACGATTTCGACCATGGACATTGGATGTCGTTGATAATGGATCACATCATTTGGAGAATGATGTGATGGACAAGACCCAATCCTAAGCCTAGCACAAAGATCGTGTAGTTCAGTATGCTAAAGCTTTTCTAATGTCAAGTATCTTTTCCTTAGACCATGAGATTGTGCAACTCCGGATACCGTAGGAATGCTTTGGGTGTACCAAACGTCACAACGTAATCGGGTGGCTATAAAGGTGCACTACAGGTATCTCCGAAAGTGTCTCATTGGGTTGGCACGAATCGAGACCGGGATTTGTCACTCTTGTTTAAATGGAGAGGTATCTCTGGGCCAACTCGGTAGTACATCATCATAAAGTGCACAATGTGACAAAGGGGTTGATCACGGGATGATGTGTTACGAAACGAGTAAAGATACTTGCCGGTAACGAGATTGAACAAGGTATCGGGATACCGACGATAGAATCTCGGGCAAGTACAACACCGCTAGACAAAGGGAATTGTATACGGTATCGATTGAGTCCTTGACATCGTGGTTCATCCGATGAGATCATCGTGGAACATGTGGGAGCCAACAAGGGTACCTAGATCCCGCTGTTGGTTATTGACCGGAGAACGTCTCGGTCATGTCTCAGATGATTCCCGAACCCGTAGGGTCTACACACTTAAGGTTCGATGACGCTAGGGTTATAAAGGAAGTTTGTATGTGGTTACCGAATGTTGTTCGGAGTCCCGGATGAGATCCCGGACGTCACAAGGAGTTCTGGAATGGTCCTGAGGTAAAGATTTATATATGGGAAGTCCTGTTTTGGTCACCGGAAAAGTTTCGGGTTTTATCTCAGACCGCATCGGGACCACCGGAGGGTCCCGGGGTCCACCAAGTGGGGCCACCAGCCCCGGAGGGCTGCATGGGCCAAGTGTGGGAGGGACCAGCCCTGTGGGCTGGTGCGCCCCCCCACAAGGGCCCAAGGCGCCTAGGGTTTGGGGAGGGGGCGCCCCACCTAGCTTGGGGGGCAAGTTTCCCCCTCTCCCCCCCTTGGCCGCCACCCTAGATGGGATTGGGGGCAGCCGCACCCCTTGGGGTGGAAACCCTAGAGGGGGCGCACCCCCCTCCCTCTCCCCTATATATAGTTGAGGTCTTGAGGGCTGCCAACACATGAGTTTCTCTCCCTCTTGGCGCAGCCCTACCTCTCTCCTTTTCCTCTCCTCATGTGCTTGGCGAAGCCTGCAGGATTGCCACGCTCCTCCACCACCACCACGCCGTTGTTGCTGCTGGACGGAGTCTTCCTCAACCTCTCCCTCTCTCCTTGCTGGATCAAGGCGTGGGAGACGCCACCGGGCTGTACGTGTGTTGAACACGGAGGTGCCGTCTGCTCGGCACTAGGATCTCCGTGATTTGGATCACGACGAGTATGACTCCTTCTACCCCGTTCTCTTGAACGCTTCCGCTTAGCAATCTACAAGGGTATGTAGATGCACTCTCCTTCCCCTCGTTGCTGGTTTCTCCTTACATAGATCTTGGTGACACATAGGAAAATTTTGAATTTCTGCTACGTTCCCCAACAGTGGCATCATGAGCTAGGTCTATTGCGTAGATTCTTTGCACGAGTAGAACACAAAGTAGTTGTGGGCGTTGATTTTGTTCAATATGCTTATCGTTACTAGTCCAATATTCTTTCGACTGTATTGTGGGATGAAGCGGCCCAGACCGACCTTACACGTACACTTACGTGAGACAAGTTCCACCGACTGACATGCACTTGGTGCATAAGGTGGCTAGCGGTGCCGCCTCCCACTTTAGTCGGAACGGATTCGATGAAAAGGGTCCTTATGAAGGGTAAATAGCAATTGGCATATCACGTTGTGGTTTTGCATAGGTAAGAAACGTTCTTGCTAGAAACCCATAGCAGCCACGTAAAACATGTAAACAACAATTAGAGGACGTCTAACTTGTTTTTGCAGGGTATGCTTTGTGATGTGATATGGCCAAGAAGAATGTGATGTATGAGATTGATCATGTTCTTGTAATAGGAATCACGACTTGCATGTCGATGAGTATGACAACCGACAGGAGCCATAGGAGTTGTCTTAATTTATTGTATGACCTGCGTGCCATTGAACAAACGCCATGTAATTACTTTACTTTATTGCTAACCGGTAGCCATAGTAGTAGAAGTGATAAGTTGGCAAGACAACTTCATGGATACACGATGATGGAGATCATGGTGTCATGCCGGTGACAATGATGATCATGGAGCCCCGAAGATGGAGATCAAAAGGAGCAAAATGATATTGGGCATATCATGTCACTATTTGATTGCATGTGATGTTTATCATGTTTATGCATCTTATTTGCTTAGAACGAAGGTAGTAAATAAGATGACCCCTCATTAAAATTTCAAGAAAGTGTTCCCCCTAATTGTGCACCGTTGCGAAAGTTCGTCGTTTCGAAGCACCACGTGATGATCGGGTGTGATAGATTCTTACGTTCACATACAACGGGTGTAAGCCAGATTTACACACGCGAAACACTTAGGTTAACTTGACGAGCCTAGCATGTACAGACATGGCCTCGGAACACAAGAGATCGAAAGGTCGAGCATGAGTCGTATAGTAGATACGATCAACATGAAGATGTTCACCAATGATGACTAGTCCGTCTCACGTGATGATCGGACACGGCCTAGTTGACTCGGATCATGTAATCACTTAGATGACTAGAGGGATGTCTATCTGAGTGGGAGTTCATAAGATGAACTTAATTATCCTGAACATAGTCAAAAGATCTTTGCAAATTATGTCATAGCTCGCGCTTTAGTTCTACTGTTTAGATATGTTCCTAGAGAAAATATAGTTGAAAGTTGACAGTAGCAATTATGCGAACAGAAGAAAGCTTATGTCCTTAGTGGACTGCTCAGTGTGCTGAACCCCAAACGTCGTCTGTGGATGTTGCGAACATCGGACATACACGTTTTGACAACTACGTGATAGTTCAGTTAAACGGTTTAGAGTTGAGGCACCAAAGACGTTTTTTGAAACGTCATGAACATATGAGATGTTTCGAGGGCTGAAATTGGGATTTCGGTAGCGTGCCCACGTCAAGAGGTATAAGACCTCCGACGATTTTCTTAGCCTGCAAACTGAGGGAGAAAAGCTCAATCGTTGAGCTTGTGCTCAGATTGTCTAAGTGCAACAATCACTTGAATCGAGTGGGAGTTGGTCTTCCAGATGAGATAGTGATGTTTCTCCAAAGTCATTGCCACCAAGCTGCTAGAGCTTCGTGATGAACTATAACATATCAGGGATAGATATGATGATCCTTGATCTATTCGCAATGTTCGACACCGCGAATGTAGAAATCAAGAAGGAGCATCAATTGTTGATGGTTAGTGAAACCACTAGTTTCAAGAAGGGCAAGGGCAAGCGAGGGTACTTCATGAAACAAGCAAATCGATTGTTGCTCGGTGATGAAACCCAAGGTTGAACCCAAACCCGAGACTAAGTGCTTCAGAATGAGGGGAACAGCCCTTTGGAGCAGAATTACCCTAGATACTTGGTAGATGAGAAGGCTGGCAAGGTCGATAGAAGTATATTGGATATACATTATGTTATTGTGTACTTTACTAGTGCTCCTAGTAGCACCAGGGTATTAGATACCGGTTCGATTGCTAAGTGTTAGTAACTCGAAATAAAAGGCTACGGAATAAACGGAGACTAGCTAAAGGTGAGCTGACGATATGTGTTGGAAGTGTTTCCAAGTTTGATGTGATCAAACATCGCACGCTCCCTCTACCATCAAGATTAGTATTAAACCAGAATAATTGTCATTTGGTGTTTGCGTTGAGCATAGACATGATTGGATTATGTCTATCGCAATACGGTTATTCATTTAAGGAGAATAATGGTTACTCTAATTATTTGAATAATACCTTCAATGGTCTTGCACCTATAGGAATGGTTTATTGAATCTCGATCGTAGTGATACACATTTTCATGCCAAATAATATAAGATAGTAATGATAGTACCACTTACTTGTGGCACTGCCATGTAAGTCATATTGGTATAAAATGCATGAAGAAGCTCCATGTTGATGGATCTTTGGACTCACTCGTTTTTGAAAAGTTTGAGACATGCGAAACATGTCTATTGGTGTATACGCATGAAGAAACTCCATGCAGATGGATCGTTTGGACTCACTTGATTTTGAATCACTTGAGATATGCAAATCATACCACATGGGCAAGATGACTGAAAAGCCTCGTTTTCAGTAAGATGGAACAAGATAGCAACTTGTTGGAAGTAACACATTTTGATGTGTGCAGTCCAATGAATGTTGAGGCATGCAGTGAATATCGTTATGTTCTTACTTCACAGATGATTCGAGTAGATGTTGAGTATATTTACTTGATGAAACACAAGTCTGAATTATTGAATGGTTCAAGTAATTTCAGAGTGAAGTTGAAGATCATTGTGACAAGAGGATAAAATGTCTATGATATGATTATAGAGATGAGTATCTGAGTTACGAGCTTTGGCACGCAATTAAGACATTGTGGAAATTGTTTCACAATTAATACCGCCTGGAACACCATAGTGTGATGGTGTGTCCGAACATCATAGTTGCGCCCTATTGGATATGGTGCGTACCATGATGTCTCTTATCGAATTACCACTATCGTTCATGGGTTAGGAATTAGAGACAACCACACTCACTTTAATAGGGCACCACGTAATTCCGTTGAGACGACACCGTTTGAACTATGGTTTGGAGAAACCTAAATTGTTGTTTCTTAAAAGTTTGGGCTGCGACGCTTATGTGAAAAAGTTTCAGGTTGATAAGCTCGAACCCAAAGCGGATAAAATGCTTCTTCATAGGATACCCAAAACAGTTGGGTATACCTCCAGTCTCAGTTCCAGAAGCAAAAAGGATTGTTTCTAGAATTAGGTCCTTTCCCGAAAAAAGTTTCTCTCGAAAGAATTGAGTGGGAGGATGGTGGAGACTTGATGAGGTTATTGAACCGTCACTTCAACAAGTGTGTAGCAGGCACGTGAAGTTGTTCCTGTGGCGCCTACACCAATTGAACTAGAAGCTTATGATAGTGATCATGAAGTTTTGGATCAAGTCACTACCGCACCTCGTAGGGGGACAAGGATGCGTACTACTTGAGTGGTACAAGAATCCTATCTTGAAGGTCATGTTGCTAGACAACAATGAACCTACGAGCTATGGGGAAGCAATGGTGGGCTCATATTCCGACAAATGGTTAGAAGCCATGAAATCCGAGATAGGATCCATGTATCAGAACAAAACATGGACTTTGGTGGACTTGCCCGATGATCGGCAAGCCATTGAGATAAATGGATCTTTAAGAAGAAGACGGACGTGGACGGTAATGTCACCGTCTATGAAGCTCGACTTGTGGCGAAGAGTTTTTCACAAGTTCAAGGAGTTGACTACGATGAGATTTTCTCATCCGTAGCGATGCTTAAGTCCGTCAGAATCATGTTAGCATTAGCTGCATTTATGAAATCTGGGAGATGGATGTCAAAACCAGTTTCCTTACCAGTTTTCGTAAGGAAAGGTTGTATGTGATACAATTAGAAAGGTTTTGTCGATCCTAAGGATGCTAAAAGGTATGCTGGCTCCAGCGATCCTTCGAAGGACTGGAGTAAGCATCTCGGAGTTGGAATGTGCGCTTTGATGAGATGATCAAAGATTTTGGGTTTATACAAAGTTTATGAGAAACTTGTATTTCCAAAGAAGTGAGTGGGAGCACTATAGAATTTCTGATGAGTATATGTTGTTGACATATTGTTGATCATAAATGATGTAGAATTTCTGGAAAGCATATAGGGTTGTTTGAAAAGTGTTTTTCAATGGAAAACCTGGATTAGGCTACTTGAACAATAAGCATCAAGATCTATAAGATAGATCAAAATGTTTAATAATACTTTCAAATGAGCACATACCTTGACATAATCTTGAAGGTGTTCAAGATGAATCAGTCAAAGAAGGAGTTCTTGCCTGAGTTGTAAGGTATGAAGTTAAGAGTTAAAGGTCGACCACGGCAGAAAAGAGAGAAAGGATGAAGGTCGTCCCCTATGCCTTAGACGTAGGCTCTACAGTATGTTATGCTGTGTACCGCACCTGATGTGTGCCTTGCTACATATCTGGCGAGAGGTGATCAAGGAGTGGATCACCAGATAGCGGTCAAAATTATCCTTAGAGGAATAAGGATATGTTTCTCGGTTATGGAGGTGATAAAGAGTTCGACGTAAAGAGTTGCGTCGATGCAAGCTTTAACACCTATCTGGATAGCTCTGAGTAGCAAACCGGATACGTATAGTGGAGCAACCATTTGGAATAGCTCCAAGTGGAGCGTGGAAGCAGCATTTACAATATGACATAGAGATTTGCGAAGTACATACGGATCTGAATGTTGCAGACCCGTTGACTAAAAGCTCTCTCACAAGCAAAACATGATAAAACCCCAGAACTCACTGAGTCTTAATCACATGATGATGTGAACTAGTTTAGTGACACTAGTAAACTCTTGGATGTTGGTCACATGGAGATGTGACCTATGAGTGTTGATCACATAGCGATGTGAACTAGATTATTGATTCTAGTGCAAGTGGGAGACTGTTGGAAATATGCCCTAGAGGCAATAATAAAATGGTTATTAATAGAATTCCTTGTTAATGATAAACGAATATTATCCATGCTATAATTGAAATGATAGGAAACTCAGATACAAGTTTGGATACATAGACAACACCAAGTCACTAGTAAGCCTCTAGTTGACTAGCTCGATGATCAACAGATGGTTACGGTTTCCTGACCATGGACATTGGATGTCGTTGATAACGGGATCACATCATTTGGAGAATGATGTGATGGACAAGACCCAATCCTAAGCCTAGCACAAAGATCGTGTAGTTCATATGCTAAAGCTTTTCTAATGTCAAGTATCTTTTCCTTAGACCATGGGATTGTGCAACTCCCGGATACCGTAGGAATGCTTTGGGTGTACCAAACGTCACAACGAATCGGGTGGCTATAAAGGTGCACTACAAGTATCTCCGAAAGTGTCCATTGGGTTGGCACGAATCGAGACTGGATTTGTCACTCTGTGTAAATGGAGAGGTATCTACTGGCCCACTCGGTAGGACATCATCATAATGTGCACAATGTGACCAAGGGGTTGATCACGGGATGATGTGTTACGGAACGAGTAAAGAGACTTGCCGGTAACGAGATTGAACAAGGTATCGGGATACCGACAATAGAATCTCGGGCAAGTACAATACCGCTAGACAAAGGGAATTGTATACGGGATCAATTGAGTCCTTGACATCGTGGTTCATCCGATGAGATCATCGTGGAACATGTGGGAGCCAACATGGGTATCCAGATACCGCTGTTGGTTATTGACCGGAGAACGTCTCGGTCATGTTTGCATGATTCCCGAACCCGTAGGGTCTACACACTTAAGGTTCGATGACGCTAGCACTACAACAAAAACGGCTTGTATGGTCGCTTTTTCTGAGACGCTATTTGTCTTCGTCTGTACGCCCATGAACACTAGCAAGCTAAAGACGCTTCTTAAGACGTTTATAGGGCGTCACAAACTTTTGCTTATAATTGGCCATTTAAAAAATAGGTATATAATTTTAATTAACTTAGAGACGATCTGTGAGACGTTTTATATGCGACTATAATCCCTCAGCGTGCGGGTGAGCTCGTTGCCGGCCATTTCTCTTTTTAGGCGTGGACTATCAAAGAGTTTTGTGCAAAAAAATACTACATATATTATAAGGTAAAGAGTGACTAGGCCGTTGGCCCATGAGCCCAAACACATGAGCGACGTGGTGTCCGGGTCGTGCTCCTTCCTCGATTCCAATCTTTTCCCCAACCTAGCGCTTAGCTGAAGGCCCCGGCGGCGGCGGCCGCCCTCTCCTGCCTTTCCTCGATCCCTCCTCCCTCCATCCGCCATCTCACTCCCCTGCCTCGGCCTCCGGCGCCCAGCCCTCTCCTCCGTGGTTCACGCCAGCGCCAGCCTCCAGATCCGCCTCCGGCCTCCCGGCCCGGCCCGGCAGCAGCCCTCCGTGCTCCAGCCACCATCCTCGGCCTCCCGCCAAGGCAGCATCATCCAAAGAGTCCGGCCTCCGTTCCTCAACAGCCACAATGTCTGCATCTATTCTTTCCCTCTGCTTTCTATTTTCTAAACAAATTTGAAGATTATTGATTCATTTGCTGTGTATGATCATAAATGATTGCTGCTTACTAATTACTATGTGATTCATTTGCTGCCTACTATGTTGAGTGTTGTTGGTTTTATCAGATGTGCCTTGTGGTAAACAGATCGTGGTACAAAGGCAATGTTGAGTGTTGTTGGTTTTTCAGATGTGCCTTGTGGTAAATAAAGATCGGTGGTACAAAGGCAATGCCGAGTGTTGTTGGTTTTATCGATTGACTAAACAGGGTAATGTTGAGTGCCGTTGCTTTTATAACTAGTACATGCCTCACGTCCTGAATTTGTTACGCATAACACCGTAGAAAGTTCAGATCAACATAGATAGAGACAAGAGCTATGCCTTTTGTTGGACGGTACGTGTCCATTGCAAGCATCAGTTCTTGAGATTGGTAGTAGTATTTCTCTTTCCATAGAAAATTTCTTTAGATTATTATTATTTCTCTTTTATAGACAAATCCTCGTATTTTTGGAACCAGTTCACATTTATTCTCAGAATCTGCATTTCGGTATGTACAACAATAGCGAAAGAGCAAAGATTTCTGTATAACCACATCCATTCAAGTATTTTCTGTACATCCACTTTCGTTCAGCTGCAGCAAAACAACAGGTACTTATCTGTACATCCAATTCATCATTCAGTTACAGCAAAACACCTACGACTTTACTCTGTACAGCGGAACTGCTGCTTCGATGGACAAGCAACAAGTTCAATCGTCCGTTCGGCACTAGGATCTCCGGTGATTTGGATCACGACGAGTACGACTCCTTCAACCCCGTTCTCTTGAACGCTTCCGCTTAGCGATCTACAAGGGTATGTAGATGCACTCTCCTTCCCCTCGTTGCTGGTTTCTCCTTAGATAGATCTTGGTGACACGTAGGAAAATTTTGAATTTCTGCTACGTTCCCCAACATTGTCTCTGTGGCATGGATACCTACCTAGAGGACTCGACTATCGGTGTGTGGTGGGGGGAGGGAGGCCTAATTAACTATAGAGGTACAATGGCTGGTATATGTGTGGAGGAGGAGAGAGGCCTACCTCATGTATTAAGGGAGATTGATCTACCTCATGTATTAAGGGAGATCAATCGGCATCCATGCATATGTGTAGGAGAGGAATAAGGTTGGGAGAGAGACAGAGCTAGAGTGTTGGAGGGGTTGGTAGTGGAGTTGCTTCTAACAAATGGTGGGATAGGCTTGCTAGACAAACGGAGGGCATGCCTGCAATATCAATAAGAGAGGGGATGGCTGCCTGTCTGTGCGCGTGCGTGTGAGAGATGGATCAGGAGGCATGCACAAATGATGAGGGGGGACGATATGGCTGTGGTAAGCAGACGTAACTACATAGGAAGATCAATCGTCCTTTGTGCGAGAAAGGAGAGATATAACTTGTGAGGTACGTCGATCGATGGTGGGGGGGGGGGGATAGTTAAAGTCGACCCATGTATATGTTGGGAGATCGATCAGTATACATGCGTGTGTGTTAGAAGCAAATGAGGCATGGGGAGAAGGATAGAGAGAGAGGGATGCATCTAGGAGGTGGTGCGAGAGTCATACTATATCGAGGGGGAAGGAGTGTGCGAGTACAAGATCGATGAAAAGAGTGGTGGGAGTGAGGCATGGACCGTGATAAGAGAAGAGGGGAAGCTTGTGTTTGTGCTAGGCACACCTGGCTAGAGAGGCATATCAATCAATGCGTGCCGTAAATATACTACATATAATATATTTTATCTCTACTCTTATAAAAAACGGAGTTGTTGATGATGGTGTGCCTGCCATCCTGCAATATAGGCCGTCCGATTTATATCTGACGGATAGGAAGGAAACTATGGCAATTTTGAAAAAAGATACACACATCCCTCTCCATATTTGCAAATTAGGCCTCCCCTTGATCATGTTGATGTTCTGTGGAACACATGGGCATCTTGCTAGTACTACGTATAATATATAGAACATTGATTATAATTTGGGCCAATGTGTGGCTTTTGCAGCTCAGGTCTAAATACTTGTCATAATGTAGGGGGTAGGGCACCATACTATGTGTGATAAAAACGGTGTACGTATGGAACATGGTTTAGATTATGAATATATAGTTAGTACATCAAATGTACTATTATTTGGAATCAACATCAAGTGTATTCAAAAAATATAATTCGAGTTCATGTAGTACACATAGTTCATATCTATCTCTATAGTAATCATGTGGTGTGTTATTAAGGTAATACACGAATGATGGTTGAAGTTGGCAACAATCATGATTGTAGATTCTTATTGAAATAGAGAAACAAATTCAAATCCAGTTCAAATTGCAGCGGTAGTATAGACATTTGGAATGCACTAAAATGTTGGTATGAGTAGGTTACATGCATTATACAGCAAGCGAAAAAATTTAATTGGACATAACATGGATTCATACTCCCTCCTTCCATCTATATAGGGCGTGTCGTTTTTAAGACCGCCTTTGACTATTGACAAGATTAATAGTACATGACATGCACAATGTGAAAATTATATCATTGAAAGAACCTTTCACGAGGCATTTAATTTAACGGTGTGCTTTGTGTAAGTTCCATGTCATATATTATTGCTCTAATATTTGGTCAAAGTTAGCATCGAAAAATGCATTAGGCCCTATATAGATGGAAGGAGGGAGTAGCTTTGAATAGCATTTTTATAGTAAAACGGGGCAAGACTCTCTCTGTGTGTGGTGTGAATAGTTTTATTTTTTCGTTTTCTTTTTGGTTGAGGGAAGTGCGAATTTATTTGGTACGTACAAGTACAATATTACACGTTAGGCTTGTCCCTAAAATTCAACCCGCGCCTTGTTATATCCCGAAATTCAGATATCATGCTCCCAAAACTGGCGCCTTCACAACCCGCGCCTTGCTATCCCGAAATTATCGCGCGCGCGAAAACTCCCTCCAGCTGCCAAATCCTGACATGCGAAATCCCCCTTCTAACCCTGAGCCGAAAGGGCTGCTAGTTCATATCGGTGGGGGCTACTTTTGTAACACACCATACATTTTGGACAAGCGCGTCCCTAAGTCATGGTTCACCCCTCCCATCGCCTCCTCTTTTGCCATTCGAAATCCTAGGCCGCCATAACCTCTCCGCTCCAGCCGCGAAACCCCATCCTCCTCCGTCCGCCACCTCATCGCTACGCAGCCGGAGCCTCGTCCCCGACGACATCGTCCATCGCAACAGCTCGACGTCCCTCGTCCACCTTCCCGGATGAGGATCTGTTGTCCATCTCGTCGTCCCGCCGGTTCAGCCGCCTCGTCCTCCACCTCCAAGGAGCTGCTCCGATGATCGCCTCGTCTATCGTGGCTGCTCCATCCCCACAGCGCCGCCTTAACCTGCTCCACCGGAACCGCAACATCCTCACCTACTCCTGGGACGAAGCTGAGGCCTACTCGGCGCCACCAAAGAGGTTGTACACTCATCGCATCACACCTTCTCCTTAACTCGACCTCCCGGCGCCGACGGTGCTCCATCCCACACCCCCATGGAGCGGCTACCTTGAAGCCGGCGCCACGG
This sequence comes from Aegilops bicornis, assembly GCA_021605145.1. Taxonomy (NCBI): domain Eukaryota; kingdom Viridiplantae; phylum Streptophyta; class Magnoliopsida; order Poales; family Poaceae; genus Aegilops; species Aegilops bicornis. The sequence goes on from CM038669.1 coordinate 179,721,441, forward strand.
GCGACATCTCCATGGCGGCTCTCCCCCAGTGCGAGGCCCCTTCAGCGGCGGCGTCCATACCAGCCGGATCTGCTGCTGCTGCTCCAGCTCTCGCCCGCTCGCCCGCGCTCCTGCTGCTGCTCCAGCTCTCGCTCGATCGCTCACTCGCCCAACTGATGCTGCTCCGGCTCTCGCTTGCTCGCTCGCGCTGCTGCTGCTGCTCTCCCCCTCACTCGTGCTACTGCTCTGCTCCGATTTAGCTACACTTGATCGTGAATCGACTTTTGGGTCGATCGATTTTCGAGGGGTGGGGGCTCGCCGGAGTTAAGGAAGAACCACCCGCAGCGGGGATGGGGGCTCGCCGGAGTTAAGGAAGAACCACCCGAACCGGGGACGGGGGCTCATGGGAGAGGTACCCAACTTTCTTTCTTCGGTTTCCGGGTGGGGGGGGGGGCCTAGAGGGCTGGCAGGCGGCGGACCGGTGGCTGGGAGTTGTTTGAGGCGGCCGGCGCTGGGGCAGCGGTTCGGCCGGTGGTGGCTGGCGGCTCGAAGTGCAGGTTGAAGATGAACTGCGGGCCCTCCTTAAACTACATGTCAAGTGCCTCTCTGCTGCCATTATGCTCTGGGCCGATAAAGAATATCTCAGATTCCACAGTAAATTTCAGTTTCGACAGTTAAGTTCAGAGTCAACAGGTTTTACCTCATCTGTTGTAGTCAGGTGGTTTTTGGTGATGTAAATTTCACATCTATTTTACATCATCTATTGGAGATGCTATTAGAATCCCACTTGAGATTGACGATGTTTGTCTTGTGCTGCTTCAGCCTTGACATCTTATGGCCCACCGGACCTGCTCCAACAACAGAACGATCCATCACAACAGAGAAGTGCCCTGGACGCCGTCTACAGATTCCTCAGATCTTCCTCCACACCTCCGACATCCACCTCCGCCTCAAAGGCTTCAGCGACCAACCCAATCATGCTGAGGTCGACACGGCTACGGCAAAGTGGTTGTACACTTGTTGCATCACTTATTACTATACATTCATGTCGATCCATTAGGGCTATTTTGGTTCAACGGAAAAACATAGCAATATGGTATTTTCCAATGGCACTCTACTATTCAATTATTCATGCATTTTTTTTCAAAGGAATGAAGCAAAACATCCACCTGGACCTACTTTTCAAAATCATATGCATGAAAACAAGACCAAGTGCATTAGTGGCAGAATAACATTCTAACTGTACACGCTTTCATATGGTTTCACTTTATTTGGCCATGTTTCTTTGCATTCCTCTGCTCTTCCAATTCCTGTAAACCAAACACCCAAGTTGACAGAAATCCTATGTTTACAAATGCTCTGTTTACCATGTGCATTCCTATCCTATTCCGGTGTTTTCCCTATCCCTGCGTTTTTAGAATCATGCAAGCCAAATGAGCCCTTACATAATTACTTGATTACTGTGTAGGTGTCGAAGGGAACTTTGTGTGGTTTGTCCTGCTCTGCCATGATGTCGCCCACCTCACCCGAGCTGCTCCATCGGACGAAACATCCACCAAACCAGACATAATGACTCCTAACCGTCTTTCGCCGCCTCGGATCTCCTTCCTCGCCACGGCACCCACCGCAATCAGATCACCATCATCGACCCAACAGATGAACCCGAGGAGTACGGGTCCACAAGAGAGGTTGCACTCTTTTGTTTCTGCTTATGTTATGCATTGCTTAAAATTACCTGCTACTTTATTGTCTTGTTCACCTCTTGGACTCCAAGTCAGGTCCAAATTAATGTTCAAACTTGAGTTCTAAATTAGTTGTGGGGCACATATCGAGGAAGCAATGAATAGTATCTATGTCTAATATCTGGTTCACCTAGGGTATGCCTATGTTGTTCATCTTGGGTGGGAAACAAATAGTAAAGCTATCATCATCTGTCTTTTTATTAAATTAAAGCAACCATCAGCCTGCTATCATTATTTTTGGATCCATCCATTGGTTGTTACCATCACTCTAAATTTCTACATGCTCTCCTTACATAGTCTCACCATATTTTTTTCGTATGCATGTCAGATATTGTACACAGTCATGCTGAACATGTAGAGAAAAAGAGAAGAGTTTTGCGCGGCAATACAATGTCATGCAGACATCGCTCCATGGTGGGTTCAATGGCAGACCCTCCCCACCCCTCTCCGTTGTAATCCGGAGGAAGATATCTGCTCGAGGCGGATTCGCACGCCACGACCACTCCTATTTACCCCCAAGGTGTTTGCTCTACCTTGGCATGATGATGTTAGTCATATCATGCATATGTTGCTTTGCAAAGGCCTACTTTTGACATCATATATGTCATCTCGCTTAGATTTAGACATGTTTTGTAATGCCACCTGTTTAGTTTCTATATCATATATGGGAATTATGCAGCCTCTTGTCTTTTAGCCAGCCATAATATATGTGAAATGTGCAATGCCATCCTGTTTAACCAGGCTTCATATATTTGAATGATATCTTGCCCATCCTTTTCTTCATTACATTTCCATTTGTCGACAATGTTTGTACATTAAACTACTCTTCCTGTGAATCAGCCATTTGGGTGGGAGATGGAAAAATCTGGAGTGAAAACAAGGCCTTCAGAGTAGACAGTGCTACCTGTCGAAGCAAATCTCTTGTTGGGTCCCGATAGCTCCTTAGAGATTGATTCAGAGACAGATGACCAGTCCTATTCCCCCACCGAGGTGTATGCTCTAACTTGGCACGGTTATACTGTTCATATCATGCATATGGTGTCTTGCATTGCATAGTTTAGACATCATATACACAATATTCAACACCATGTTCTTAGTTCAGACATCATATCGAATGCCCTCTGTTTAGCATATAAATCACATATGTGAATTAAATGATGCGATCCTGATTACTTAGATAACATGTAGGTGAATTATGTCATGTGATCCTATTTAGTTATTCATCATATCTTTGAATTATGTTATGCTATGCTATCTAGTTTAGATAGACATCATATATGTGAAATTATGTCATTCTATCCGTTTTTGTTAAACAATATACATGTCAACTATTTCATGCCCTCTTTTTTCCACACTATCTATTGCATCTGTCTCTCATACAATGTTTGTACATTCAACTATGTTTCCTGTTTATCAGTCATTTGAATTGGAGCGGGTGATGCCAGTATCTAGCAGACTAAAAACACGGTCTTCAAATAAAACAGTGCTACCTCTTGGTGGAGATAGCATACCACACATAACCCAAACTCTCACAGATTGTACCCCTACTGCGATGGACAGAGAACCAGCTCCACCCAATCTAACCCCAACCCCAGCACATAGTAACCCAGTTCCTGTTGACACAGCACCATCTCCACCACAGAGCTCCCAAACAAGAGCAGTTAGTAAGGCAGCTCAAGTGCCCAAAGGGCCAGTACTACCACGGCGAACCCCAACTCCACAAGTTAGTACGCCTATTCCTATGGAGGATGCACAACCAGCTAGTTGTAGTTAGCATCTATCGCATTTGATGTTGTTAAATCGTGTGTGCGTATCTTCCCATCTTGGAAATACTATACTGAAGATGAAGGAAAATGCCGATTCTTGTGTTTGTCCAGGAGTTATGTGTAAGTAATGTTATTCATGGCAATTACTTTGCTTTGTCCCATACATCCTACCTCCATGATGGTTATAATACAACAAAATTTCCCAATTTTCTCTATAGAGAAGGACCGATTTGGAAACTCAGGATGAGGTAACCTGTACTTATACCTCTGCTATCTTCAAGAATGCTTGGTGGCGATGTCGAATTACACGAAGAAAAGCGTGCTTCACCGGCAAAGAAACTCATCAAATTCCCTTACGTTCTCCGAGACACATTTACTAGACGATGACCGGGAACGCCTTATTCTCAGACCGTCCCGAACCAAGAATGTGGTAAGGTCTATGAGCTCATTTTCTACTTTTAAGTACTATATTCTTGCGTCTTACTGTACTCTGTTCATGTAGAACAAGTTCCTAAACCTGAAGAACAACTGTTCTAATTTAAGATTCCATTACTATCATAGTTCAAAAAAGCGTTGGGCGTTAATTGTGCGTTTTGCCACCACCTTGCACTTTACTGACCAAAGCGCATGCTTATGCGTAGTTATGCACAGATTAAGCATAGTTATGCGCAATGCATTTTGCCGACGCCTAGAGCCTAGGTGCGCTTAAGCGCGCCTTTTTTAACTATGATTGCTATCGTGCATACTGTTTTGCTCTTGTATCACTGTATTTACTCATACAAACTTATTTTTAAATTGAAGGATTCAATCGAAACTCCAATGGCACAGCAGGTATGTTCACGCATGTTTCTCTAACAGGTTTGCTCTTATCAATAGCTCTGTTGATTTCAAAGTCAATTGTGTATATAGTTGACTTCTCATATCATGCACATTACTAGCATCACAACAGAGCCAATAGTGTTGTTGTACATGTAGACCCATGGTACCCATCTGAAATCTTGTTGTGCCGTGTAGTTTCCCACGCTTTGTATTCTTTCACTGCGGCTTTGTCTTGAACTGATATGATTTTAACCGTGTCTCTATTTTGATTTGGCAAGACAATGCAGTGACCATAGGACATAGATATATGTTTGTTTGATGCTTTTATTATGTACTAGTAATTGGCAATAGAAGACTTGGTAGTTTAATCATGTCCACCTTACTAATGAACTGGTTCACTTAAATGAGTTTCATATACTAGTACATGCTAAACCTGTTATGTGTCTGCTTGTTTCTTCTTTTAGAATCTTGTGAGAATATTGGGGAAGAGTGCCTTATTAAGCAATGGTAAAGGAACTAATGCAGATAAGGTTCAGGATAGTGACACATCCTTGTTGGTCTCCAACAAAGCTGATAAAACAGCTAAGGAAGACAATCTTGAAGACAGTGAGACAACCCCAAAGTCCTGTCTTGGTTTAGTGTTCAAGTTACGGGCCACTACCGCTTGCATAAGCTATTCAAACTCACCGTCTGAATCAGTTCAGTTTCTTGAGTCTCAGATACAAGCTGAAAGACATCGATCAGTTGTGCTGCGACAAGAAGCGGAAGGACTGCGGAAGTCCCTGGAGCATTCAGATGCATACTTTCTGGTGCAACAACAAGCGTTGGAGGATTTTAGCGCCAACAGGACAAAGCTAATAAGCTTGCTAAGCTTATTGCCGGCATGGTGGATACCGGATAACGTTTCTTGAGCTCTTCCGAAGTTGTTTTAGTTATGCTCTTGTTTCTTTGTCGCGTTTATTTGCACTTTGGTGGCCAATTTTGATGGCGATGTATGTAATATGCTTTGCTTTGTTCCCTATATTTGCACCGGTGGCGAACTTTGATGCCCAAAGGATGTAATATGTGTAATAGCGGTAATAGGCTAGCGTTAATTGCTTGCTTATTTATTTCCTTATTGTCTTGTTTAGTTGTTTGCTTGTAGTCACTGCAGTTCTTTTTCTGTGTTTTTTCTAGTGGCCACAATAACCTATTTTTGGAAACTAGGCCAAAATAATCATGGCAACACACGGACTGTTGTAACCATGGGCCTCCTGCGGGCTGTATGATCCATGGGCCTTCTACGGGCCGTAGGATCCATGGGCCTTCTATACCCGTAGGATCCATGGGCCTTCTACGGGTTGTACGCTCCATGGGCCTTCTACGGGGCGTATCATCGTTTCGCCAATCATGGGCCATACTATTCGTGGACCATAACGGGTCGTTAATAGGCCATATTTGATAACTGTATGAAGACAGCCCAACGGGTTTTTTGACATGAAAACGGCCCAACGTATTAACGGGCCACAAACGGGCCGACTGTAACCACGGGCTGAATTTGGCCCATAAGCAAAAAGCCAGCGATGGAATTGGGTCGTAAGTAACGAATCTTTGAAATGAGCCCAAGAATAAATGGGCCCTGAGAAGGCCAAAAGATAACATGGGCTGGAAATGGCCCAATGGAATAATGGGCCGTTAATGGGTATGAAGTGATACACTGTTCATTACGGGCCAGTTTCACCATGGGCCCTTAATGGGCCAAGAGTTACAAATGACCTCATGTGGGCCGAAAGACGCCATGGGCCATACATGGCCGGAAGTTAAAACGGGCTGGAATCATATTGGACGGCCCAGATGACGGTACTGGGCCTAATTCAGAGAGGTCGTAATGGGCCCTGGGTTAGCGGGCTGTAAATGGGCTATATGCGAACAAGCCGTTAACAGGCTTTCTGTGGGCCGGCCCGCCACCTTTTGACAAAGTCAAACGGGCCGGCCTTTTCACAAGAATGGGCCTCTCTTGGGCCGTGCCACGTGTCGACGTATCATAGGCGCCTTGGGTCCAATTAGTGGATGACATCTGTCCCAATGTGAGCGACACGTGTTTCCTCCAGCCAATGATGATTTTACACGTGGAAAATCCCCATTGGTCGGGGCTGTTAACGGGTTATCGGATCCAAAACCTGACCCGATAGCTTAACGGCGTTCCATTACGGTGGATGCCACGTGTCGGTCATCCTTGATGAAAGCACTTCTGTGACGCGCGATTTATCTTCATGGAAGTGGACACTTCCGTGATGATAATTTTGGGTCATGGAACACTTCTACGACAGCACAGGCATGACTATCTTGATTCTGTCATAAAATCATCATGGATGTACATGCATGACAAAAAACATGACCTACTGTGACAAACACGTACCATCAAGGAAGTGTATTTTTTTGTAGTGGCAACTTTATTCTTGTAGACACGTGTTGGGCCTCCAAGCGCAGAGTTTTGTAGGACAGTAGCAATTTTCCCTCAAGTGGATGACCTAAGGTTTATCAATCCGAGGGAGGCGTAGGATGAAGATGGTCTCTCTCAAGCAACCCTGCAACCAAATAATAGAAAGTCTCTTATGTCCCCAACACACCAAATACAATGGTAATTTGTATAGCTGCACTAGTTTGGCGAAGAGATGGTGATACAAGTGTAATATGGATAGTAGATATTGATTTTTGTGATAAGAACAATAAAAAACAGCAAGGTAGCATTTGATAAAACGGAGCACAAACGGTATTGCAATGCTTGAAAATGAGGCACATGGTCCATACTTTCGCTAGTACAATCTCTCAACAATGCTAATATAATTGGATCATATAACCATTCCTCAACATGCGATGAAGAATCACTCCAAAGTTCCTATCTAGTGGAGTACATAAGAAGAAATTTGTTGTAGCTATTCTTTTCGATCAATCTATCCAAGAGTTCATACTAAAATAAGACCAAGTTATTCTTTTCGATCGATCTATCAAGAGTTCGTACTAAAATAACACTAAGTTATTCTTTCTGAGCGATCTATCAAGAGTTCGTAGTAAAATAACACCAAAGCAAATTCAGATTCATAATACTTAATCCAACACAAAGAACCTCAAAGAGTGCCCCACGATTTCTATCGGAGAAACAAAAGACGAGAACGTGCATCAACCCCTATGCATAGATTACCCCAATGTCACCACGGGAATCTGCGAGTTGAGTGCCAAAACACATATCAAGTGAATCAATACGATACCCCATTGTCACCACGAGTATTCATATGCAAGACATATATCAAGTGCTCTCAAATCCATAAAAGTATTCAATCCGATAACAACAAAATCTCAAAGGGAAAAACTCAATTCATCACAATAAGATAGAGAGGGGAAAACACCATATAATCCGACTATATTAACAAAGCCCGCGATACATCAAGATCGTGACATCTCAAGAACACAAGAGAAAGATATTAAACACATAGCTAGTGGTACAAACCCTCGGCCCCGAGCGTGGACTACTCCCTCCTCATCATGGTGGCTGCCAGGATGATGAAGATGGCCATCGGAGATGATTCCCCCCTCCGGCGGGGTGCCGGAACAGGTTATAGATTGGTTTTTCATGGCTACAGAGCCTTGCGGCGGTGGAACTTCTGATCTAGGTTTACCCCGGGGGGGGTGGAATATTTGACTATTTATAGGGCAAAGAGGGGATATGGGAGGCCACCGAGGTGGGCACAACCCACCTGGGTGCGCGTGGGCCCCACAGGCGCACCCTGGTGGGTTGTGCCCCCCTCGGGGCACTCCCAGGTGCTTCTCTAGCCCATTGTATGTCTTCTGGTCCATAAAAAATCCACAAAAAGTTTCGCGGTGTTTGGACTCCGTTTGATATTGATTTCCTGCGATGTAACAAACAAGCAAAAAACAACAACTGACACTGGGCACTGGGTCAATAGATTAATCCCAAAAATGATATAAAGTTGCTATAAAATGATTGTAAAACATCCAAGAATGATAATATAACAACATGAATCTTCATAAATTATAGATCGTTGGAGACGTATTGATAACCCACAAGTATAGGGGATCGCAACAGTTTTCGATAAGTAAGAGTGTCAAACCCAAAGAGGAGCTAAAGGTAGAACAAACATTCACTCAAGTTCTATCAACCACCGATACAACTCTTCGCACACTTGACGTCCGCTTTACCGGAAACAAGTATGAAACTAGAAGTACTTTCTAGGTGTTTTTGGATAAGCTTGCAAGAATATAAAGAGCATGAAAATAAAAGATAGGGGCTGTTTAGATAAAGACACAACTAAATTAGTTTTAGTAGAGAGCCTTTTGTTACAAGAAAGTTATTTGTCCCTAGGGAAATCGATAACTAGACCGGTAATCATTATTGCAATTTTATTTGAGGGAGAGGCATAAGCTAAAATACTTTCTCTACTTGGATCATATGCACTTATGATTGGAACTCTAGCAAGCGTCCGCAACTACTAAAGATCATTAAGGTAAAACCCAACCATAGCATTAAAGCATCAAGTCCTCTTTATCCCATACGCACAACAACCTACCTACTCGGGTCTGTGCTTCTGTCACTCACGCCTCCCACCATAGGCAAATAATGAACATATTGCAAACCCTACAGCGGGACTCCCTCACGCTTGCGCGACACGGAGAGCACCATAGGACAACACCAATAATAAAACATGCAACTCAAACCAATCCTGATCATCAAATAACCCATAGGACAAAACAGATCTACTCAAACATCATAGGATAGCCATACATCATTGGGAAATAATGTATAGCGTTGAGCACCATGTTTAAGTAGAGATTACAGCGGGTAAGAGAGAGGTTACACCACTGCATAGAGGGGGGAAGAGTTGGTGATGATGGCGGTGAAGTTGTTGGTGAAGATTGCGGTGATGATGATGGCCACGGCAGCGTTCCGGCGCCACCGAAAGAGAAGGGGAAAGGGGGCCCCTTCGTCTTCTTCTTCCTTGACCTCCTCCCTAGATGGGAGAAGGGTTTCCCTTCTGGTCCTTGGCCTCCATGGCGTGGGAGGGGCGAGAGCCCCTCCAAGATTGGATCTGTCTCTCTGTTTCTCTCTGTTTCTGCGTTCTCTCTGCTGCCCTTTCATCGTTTCTTTTATATCCGGAGATCCATAACTCCGATTGGGTTGAATCTTTCGCCCAGATTTTTCTCATAAAATTAGTTTTCTTGCGGCAAAAGAAGAGTGTCAACCGCCTTACGGGGTGCCCATGAGGGTCCAGGGCGCGCCCCCTGCCTCGTGGCCCCCTCGGACACCGTCTTGCGTTGATTTTACTTCCCAAAAATCATAAATATTCCAAAATAATTCTCCGTCCATTTTTATCCCGTTTGGACTACGTTTGATATTGGGTTTCTGCGAAACATAAAACATGCAACAAACGAGGAGGGCATCGGGCCTTTGGATCAATATGTTAATCCCAAAAATAATATAAAAAGTTGCCAAAAGTATATGAAAGTTGTAGAATATTGACATGGAACAATCAAAAATTATAGATACGACGGAGACGTATCAGCATCCCCAAGCTTAATTCTGCTCGTCCTCGAGTAGGTAAATGATAAAAAAGATAATTTTTGTTGAGGAATGCTACCTAGCATAATCTTGATCATGTATCTAATCATGGCATGAATATTAAGATACGAGTGATTCAAAGCAATAGTCTATCATTTGACATAAAAACAATAATACTTCAAGCCTACTAAAAAAGCAATCATGTCTTTTCAAAATAACATGGCCAAAGAAAGTTATCCGTGCAAAATCATATAGTCTGGCTATGCTCCATCTTCACCACACAAAATATTCACATCATGCACAACCCCGATGACAAGCCGAGCAATTGGTTCATACTTTTTAACGCGCTTCAGCTTTTTCAACCCTCACGCATTACATGAGCGCAAGCCATCGATATAGCACTATAGGTGGAATAGAATATGATGATGGGGGTTATGTGGTGAAGACAAAAAAAAGGAGAAAGTCTCACATCAACGCGGCTAATCAATGGGCTATGGAGATGCCCATCAATTGATGTCAATGCGAGGAGTAGGGATTGCCATGCAACGGATGCACTAGAGCTATAAGTATATGAAAGCTCAAACTGAATCTAAGTGGGTGTGCATCCAACTTGCTTGCTCATGAAGACCTAGGGCATTTGAGGAAGCCCATCGATGGAATATACAAGCCAAGTTCTATAATGAAAATTCCCACTAGTATATGAAAGTGATAACTCAAGAGACTCTCTATATGAGGAACATGGTGCTACTCTGAAGCACAAGTGTGGTAAAAGGATAGTAACATTGCCCCTTCTCTCTTTTTCTCTCGTTTTTTTCTTTTTTCTTTTTTTTCTTTTTTTCTTTTTTTCGTCTGGAGTCTCATCCCGACTTGTGGGGGAATCATAGTCTCCATCATCCTTTCCTCACTGGGGCAATGCTGTAACATCCCAAATTTTCAATTTGGAATGTTATACATTTAGTCATCATGCATATCATATTTTCTTGCATTTTTCCGATCCTAGAAAATTTCACGCAACTCAAGGACCCTCGGAGAGAGTTGGAGATTTCATTATTTTTCATATTTGGGTTTTCTCAAATTTTGAAAAATGGATCATTCGATTTATTTGTATTTATCTTCAAATATTTTTCCAATAAAAAAAATTAAGAGAGGGAATAATATGACTTTCCCAAAATTTAGGAAAAATGAAGATTTAATAAATAAATCAAATTTTGGATTTTCAAGTTTATTTGCTTTAGGGAAAAATGCGTATTTTAAAAATATGCATTTTGGCCTCAGATTAAAGTTCATTTTGTTTGACTCATTTTTAGGAGTCGGGAAAAATTTATTTTATTAAATTTGGAGTTCATTTAGATTTTATTTTATTCGTTTTTCTGCGCGAGATTTTATTTAAAAAAACCCGGCGCCCGCTTTGGGCTAAGGGCCCAGCCCAACCAACCGCCGGCCCGCCCCCCCTCATGCGCTCACTTGGAGGAGTCCACCTTGCGCCGCCCGCCGCCGAGTCCGGCTCGGCCACGCCACGCCGTTGCCCCCTCCCAAGCAACCCTCCCTCCTTATAAGCCGCCCCCCCTCAACCCACCCCACCACCCAGCTGTCGCCGCCCAACCGCCGCCGGGAGCCGCCGGTGCCCGTCGCCGCCGCCGCCCGGTGCCCGCCCGGTGCCCCGCCCGCCGCCGCCTAAGCCGACCGGGAGTTCGGTGCCCATGGCGACCTCGCCGGAGGTAGCCAGCCACACACCACCCCCGGTCCGGTTTTGTTTTAAAAACCCGTCCGGTTTTCTTTCGTTGTTCGGTTTTTTTAAAACCCTAGATCGGTTTATTTTATTTTTTCGGTTTAGTTATTTAGTGAACGTTCACCGATCCGTTCGTTTTAACGAGCGCGTTCGCCGGTTAGTTTCTGTTAACGAACGTCCGTTCGTTTAACCGTTCGTTGTTTTTCTTTTAAATCGGATTTAATCCGTTATTTTCCGATTTCGATTTCAGATCCAATCTTCGAATCAGTTTATCTTCTCGCTCCTTTATCGGAATCAGGTGATTCAATCGCCTGGAGTTTCGTTTCAAAACCGCCGTTCTGACTAATCCACTTAAACAAAGTTTTGCTACTGTAAAATTTGACCTAGTTTCAAATTGCTGGAACCGAGTCGTTTTCTTTCGACGTTTGACTTTCGTTGCTTTATTCGATTCGATTCTTTTGCAACCAGGGTTCTTAAGTTGAACTTTCTGGTTAGATCTTTCATTCGAGATTTACCTGTGCATTAGATGAGTACTTATTGTATGCTTGTTGTTTGTCTGCGATAGATCACCCGGAGTGCGCCGCTTGTTACTTGAGTCTCTAGGTTTCATGGATCGCCGCAAAGGCAAGTAACACGCTTGATCATACTCTCTCATACCCAGTTCCTCAAACACTTGCATGATTAGGATCTAATTAAATTGTGGGATGGGAAGTAGATGAGGTAGAACCTATTACTGTTTTACTTATGAACCTTTGGGAGTTACTTCTACGTTTGCTTATTATGCCATGCTATGCCGATGAGACGTGGATTGGGTGAGTGAATATCCATGATAGATGTGAGATTGTTAATTAATGGTTTATCTAAGGTGGCAACTTAAACACACATCTGGGTGGATTGAGGCACCTGGTTTCTATCGGGACTTGCCTGTATTTCTTCTGACCGCCACCCGTGCTCAAAGGGATCATAAGATTATTCAAACTAGAAACTTCCGTGTGCAGCCACAAGCCATTATGGGCTCTGGCATAGTTGACTAAGTTGTGCGAACTCTTACGGGTAAGCTAGCTGATGTAGGGGATGTAGGTTGGTACGGTCTACCCACATGTAAGGTGCTAGCGCTTCTGAAAGACTGTCTCGGTCATCCGTCTCTCAAACACCATGTAGTGCGAGAAACCAAACGGAGGCGATCGAGTCTTGTGGGGAAAAGTGCGCAAACCTCTGCAGAGTGTATAAACTAATCATGATTAGCCGTGTCCTCGGTTATGGACATCTTGAGTATCTAGTACTTGAATATTCTGTGTATCTCAACATGTTACTCTAATTAATATTGTTGGGTTTTTAATGAGTACTTTTAATTGGGATTGAGGATGCTGTCAACCATTCTCAATGTTTAACAACCACCATGATAGTCAAACAAATTTATTCCTTTGCGGTAGGGAAAAACTAGCTTTATGCAAAACTCAGAATCAGAGAGCTTTTCCACCAGCCATATATGCATGTAGTATAGGCTTATTCCTTCATTTTTCTCTATGTGTTACATTGCCAAAGATATTCCATGTCTTGACCCGTTTTGGGCTGCAACTTTCATGTTGCAGAATTTTCAGACGACGAGTAAGGTGTTTTAGGTCGTGGTTCTATACTCAGTGATGCCGATGGAGTTGATGGACTCACTTATCTTCCAAGTCTTCCGCTGTTATCGTTATTAGATGGCCTTAAGCCACATTTATTGTAATAAGTCCTCTTTTGGACAACGCTGTAATAAGTGTGTGATTGCTACTCGCTATAAATCCTTCAAGTCTTGTGTGGTGTCAAGATTACGATCCAGGATGACACCGAGCACGAGACTTGATCCATTCGGTCGGGTCGCTACAGAGATGGTATCGAGCACACGCCGATCGTAGGACCACGACCACTAAGTTAAAGCCATAGGTCACTACTATCGTCTCATTTTCTAACTCCTCATCTTTTCTACTCTTTTAGGATGAAGGACGCGAAGATTAAGTACACCCAACCGGATGAAGGCACACCTTTTGGATTTCACTTGAAGGAAGTCACCAAGTACTGAACATTGGACTACCAAGTTTCACCGGGACGTTCAACGCCACTCTGCCTGAAGAGGAGCGCTGGAAGATTCAAGCTCATGTACCAGGAAGAACATTCGCCCCAATTACCAAGCCTATAGATAGTGTTTTCAGTGCACCAACCTGGCATTTGGGAAAGAGCATGGCAGCTCACATCACCATGGGACGCATTGGAGAAGTTTATCAAGAAGACCTCAAAGACACCATCTATCAGATTTGTGGGCCTTGAGATGAACAATGGGAGATAGTCAACACCAAGAAGGATAGATCCATTGCAGCTTTTATCCAGGAGTTAAACCAGCACATTCGGCGCCAGAGAACCAGATGTGCAATGATATGCTCGAGTTGAAGGATGCGAAGGGAAGGATCATCGAACTTGAAGAAGAACTAAAGTCTACACGTAAGGACTACATGGACGAGATCGTAGCTCTAGCAAGACACAATAACGATCTTAAGTACGAGATTGAAGAACTCAAGAAGAAATTGGCACTCAAGAATGAAGACCAGTACGTCGGTTGTCCAAGCGACTACATCAACATCGATTTACACCGACTCGAGATCCAAGTGAACCCGACTTTGAAGATGAAGTGGAGCGTACATCATGGAGTCTTCCACCGGTTCAAATTAGTAGATGACCCCCACATATTAGTAGTATTTCCTCCATGTAACATTTTAGTACACGCACTTTTGCGATAGTTAGATCGTTGTAAGCCCTTTGTTTGAATTGAATGAAGTGATTTTGTGTGCATTTGCTCATATACAATTGGGTAGTGTTTCTCCTTAGACCCCACTCTATTCTTAATTTCTCATCTTTTCTAAACCCATCAGATGCCTCCGAGACGCGACTGGATTTGTTTTCCGCCAGAGATCACCCAGTTGATTCAAAGAAGGAACACTTTGATCCAAACACTAGTGCAGAATCAAGGCAACAAGAACAACAACCCACCGCCACCACCACCACATGCGGATCACTTGACACGTTTCTTAAGACTGAATCCGCCAGTGTTTTCCAGTAGCACCGAGCCGATAGTAGCAGATGATTGGCTCCGTAAGATAGGAAGGGAGTTGACCACTGCAGGATGTACAGATGGAGAGAAGGTGAAGTTTGCTGCACACCAACTTGAAGGACCCGCAGCAGCATGGTGGGAGAATTTTACAGCCACTTACCCTGTAGACACCGCCACATGGGATCGGCCAAAGAAGCTTTCCGTGACCGCCCATGTCTCGGCAGGAGCTATGGCCATGAAGAAGCGTGAGTTTCGCAACTTACGCCAAGGAGGAAGGATCATTGGCCAAGATGTGGATGATTTTAGTAAGTTAGCACGTTATGCCCCGGATAGCGTTGCTACAGATGCAGCTAAGCGGGAGAAGTTTCGGAAGGACTGAATGATGAGTTAAGCATGCAGTTGATGGTAGCAAGTTTCAATAACTACCAGGAGTTGGTAGACCGAGCCCTCATGATTGAAGGAAAGCGGCGAGAAGTTGAGAATCGCAAGAGGAAGTATGGGCGGGGAAGTATAACTCGAGCCCAAATAGGCCCCTGCTATACCCCTAAACAGGGAGTTCGGGCCAAGCATACCCATGGAGGAGGTAATTCACACAACCATAATGGCACCAAGAATGGGACCAGGAATGGAGGAAGCAATGGACAGAACCGCACCAACCCGTCAACACCATCCAAGGTAGACCTGAGTCACATCACTTGCTTTAAGTGCCGCAAGACCGGGCATTATGCAAACGAATGTCCTAAGGCCGTAATGGAAATGGCAATGGAAGCTCGGAAAGAAACCAAACCCTTTCAACAGGGGATGTGAACCACATTGATGTGGAGGAGGTTGAAGATCAGCCCGATGCAGTAATCGGTAAGTTTTTGGTTAAGTCATTGACTGCAGTTGTTCTTTTCGATACCGGTGCATCGCATTCATACATATCAAGGGGATTTGTGGATAAGTACAAGTTACCGACCCAAGCCCTTAGGTCACCCATGCTAGTAACCTCACCGGAGCGAAATACATGGCTAGTATATGGTGTGATCGACCGCCATTAAGGATTGGACACTATGTTTTCCCTCGGACCTAATAGTTACTGGAATCCCAAGGATTGGATGTGATATTAGGCATGGATTGGTTATCGAAGTATGGAGGGAACATAGATTGCGCCACTAAGTCAATTTTGCTCACCACACCGTAAGGAAGAAGGATCAAGTACGTATCACGACATGAGCCGAGGAGAGCACGGATAAATTCCTTATCGAGTTGTGCAGAAGAAGTACCGGTGGTCAAGGATTTCCTGATGTATTTCCTAAGAGTTGCCGTGAATGCCACCGGATAGAGACATTGAGTTTTGATTGAACTTTTGCCGTGAACAGGTCCAATATCGAAGCGACCATACAGGATGCCCGCACAGGATTTGGCGGAAATCAAGAAGCAGATTAAGGAACTATTGGATAAAGGTTTTATACGCCCAAGTTCTTCGCCTTGGGGATCACCCGTGCTTTTGGTGGAGAAGAAGGATGGATCGTTAAGGATGGTTGTAGACTATCGTGGATTAAATGCAGTAACGATCAAGAACAAGTACCCACTGCCAATGATAAATGATCTGTTTGATCGCTTGCAAGGAGCTAAAGTGTTTTCCAAGATAGATTTGCGATCAGGGTACCATCAGTTCAAGATTCGAGAGCAGGACATACCTAAGACAGCATTTACCACGAGATATGGACTGTATGAGTACACCGTTATGTCATTTGGACTGACTAACGCTACCAGCCTATTTCATGAACCTGATGAACAAAGTGTTTATGGAGATTTTGGATAAGTTAAATGCATTGGCGTTCATAGATGATATTTTGATTTTCTCAAGAATGAAGAGGAACATAAGGAACATTTGCGATTGGTTTTGGAGAAACTAAGGGAACACCGATTATATGCCAAGTTCAGCAAATGTGAGTTTTGGCTAAAGGAAGTTGGATTTCTTGGACATGTTATATCCGGAGAAGGAATAGCAGTTGACCCCACAAAGGTTGAGACCGTAACCAAATGGGAAGCACCCACGACAGTTGGAGAGATTCGGAGTTTCCTTGGACTCGCAGGATACTACCGAAGATTCATTGAGAATTTCTCAAGGATTTCAAAGCCTATGACGGAATTGCTGAAAAAGGATACCAAGTTCATATGGACTGAGGATTGTGAGGCAAGTTTTCAGGAGTTGAAGAAAAGATTGGTTACCTCACCAGTGTTAATTTTGCCAGATCAGACCAAGGAATATGAGATGTATTGCGACGCTTCACGTCGAGGACTTGGAGCAGTGCTTATGCAGGAAGGAAGAGTTGTTTCGTATGCTTCCACGACAGCTTAAGCCTCATGAGTTGAATTATGCCACACATGATTTGGAGTTAGCAGCCGTTGTACATGCATTGAAGACACTGAGACATTTTCTCATTAGAAATCATTGTGAGGTGTACACGGATCACAAGAGTTTGAAGTACATCTTCACACGTATGAAATTAAATCTCAGACAGAGGAGATGGTTGGAGCTTATCAAGGATTATGATATGAGATTGCATTATCACCCCGGGAAGGCTAACGTTGTAGCAGACGCATTGAGCCATAAGAGCCACGTCAATACCCTAATGATGGGAGGAATACCCAAGGAGTTAGCCGAGGACCTTCGAGAGCTATGTTTGGAAATAGTTCCGAGAGGCTATGCAGTAGCATTGGAGATTCAGTCTACATTGATGGACAAAATCAGAGAAGCCCAAAAGGCAAATAAGGAAGTTGCCTCTATAAAGGAGAAAATGAGCGAAGGAAAAGCTAAGGGATTTCGTGAGGATGAGCACGATACCCTATGGTTTGAGGACCGTGTTTATGTGCCAAACGACCCGGAGATCAGGAAGTTGATTTTGCAAGAAGCCCGTGATTCACCCTATTCGATTCACCCAGGAAATACCAAGATGTATTTGGATTTGAAGGAAACGTTCTGGTGGACCGGAATGAAGAAGGATATCGCAGAGTATGTAGCAGTTTGCGATGTATGTCGAGAGTGAAGGCGTAACATCGTAAGCCAGGATTGTTACAACCATTGCCAATACCGAATGGAAGTGGGATAAACTAGGCATGGATTTCATCACAGGTTTGCCAAAGACTCGTTCAGGATATGACTCGATTTGGGTTATAGTCGACCGCTTGACGAAGGTAGCTCATTTCATTCCAAATCAAGACTACCTATAGCAGTGCTAAGTTGGCAAAGATATACATGACCAGAATTGTGTGTTTACACGGAGTTCCGAGGAGTATCGTATCGGATAGAGGAACACAATTTACCTCAAAGTTTTGGAATCGGTTGCACGAAACATTGGGAACCAGGCTGGAATTCAAGACGGCTTTTCACCCACGCAGATGGATGACCGAGAGAGTCAATCAGATTTTGGAGGATATCTTTGAGAGCTTGTGCACTAGATTATGGATCTAGTTGGGATGATAACTTGCCATATGCAGAGTTTTCTTATAACAACAGTTACCAAACCAGCTTGAAGATGGCACCTTTCAAGGCTTTGTACGGAAGGAGGTGCAGGACACCGTTATCATGGGATGAAACTGGAGATCGTCAGTTGTTTGGACCAGATTTGATTAAGGAGTCGGAACAGAAGGTTAAGTTGATTCGCGATAGGCTCAAGGTAGCCCAGTCCGCATGTAAGAGCTATGCGGATTCAAAACGCATAAGGCGATGGAATATGAAGTTGGAGACAGAGTTTATCTTAGAGTATCCCCGCTTGAGGAGTTAAGCGTTTGAGTTAAAGGAAAATTAGCACCACGTTTCGTTGGACCGTATAAGGTTTTGCAACGCATGGGAGAAGTTGCTTATAAGCTGGAATTGCCAGAGGGACTGTCAGGATTTCATGATGTATTCCATGTTTCTCAGCTGAAGAGATGTCACGCCGAGATGGCAGAGGTACCGTTAAGAGATACAGTGCCGCTTGAAGCAATTCAGTTGTAGGATGATTTGACATATGAGGAAAGACCAGTCAAGATTCTCGATTATGCCAGTAGAGTTACTCGCAGCAAGGTTATCAAGTTTTGCACGGTTCGATTGGAGCCACCACACCGAGGATGAAGCCACCTGGGAAAGAGAAGAAGATTTGCTCAAGGACCACCCTCACCTATTTTCTAGCCAAGCCGAATCTCGAGGGCGAGATTCATCTTAAGGGGGTAGGTTTGTAACATCCCAAATTTTCAATTTGGAATGTTATACATTTAGTCATCATGCATATCATATTTTCTTGCATTTTTCCGATCCTAGAAAATTTCACGCAACTCAAGGACCCTCGGAGAGAGTTGGAGATTTCATTATTTTTCATATTTGGGTTTTCTCAAATTTTGAAAATGGATCATTCGATTTATTTGTATTTATCTTCAAATATTTTTCCAATAAAAAAATTAAGAGAGGGAATAATATGACTTTCCCAAAATTTAGGAAAAATGAAGATTTAATAAATAAATCAAATTTTGGATTTTCGGAGTTTATTTGCTTTAGGGAAAAAATGCGTGTTTTAAAAATTTGCATTTTGGCCCCGTATTAAAGTTCATTTTGTTCGACTCATTTTTAGGAGTCGGGAAGAATTTATTTTATTAAATTTGGAGTTCATTTAGATTTTATTTTATTCGTTTTTCTGCACGAGATTTTATTTAAAAAACCCACCCTTTGGGCCAAAGGCCCACTGCCCAACCGCCACTGGCCCAGCCCCTCCTCGCCTCCGGGAGGAGTCCACGCCGCCGCCGAGCCCGCCGAGTCCGGCTCACACGCCCGCCCCCCTCCCCGAGCAACCCTCCTCCTTATAAGCCCCCCTCAACCCACCCCACCACCCAGCCGCCGCCCAACCCAGCAGCCCCCGCCGCCCGAGCCGCCGCCTGTCGCCCGCCCGGTGCCCCGTCAGCCGCCGCCGCCTCGTGCCCCGCCTCACGGTGCCCTCTGCCGCCGCCGCCTAAGCCGACCCACGAGCCCGGTGCCCAGCGAAGCTCGCTGAGGTAGCCGCCAAGGCCACACCACCCCCGGTCCGGTTTTGTTTTAAAAACCCGTCCGGTTTTCTTTTGTTGTTCGTTTTTTTTAAACCCTAGATCGGTTTATTTTATTTTTTTTCGGTTTAGTTATTTAGTGAACGTTCACCGATCCGTTCGTTTTAACGAACACGTTCGGCGGTTAGTTTCTGTTAACGAACGTCCGTTCGTTTAACCGTTCGTTGTTTTTCTTTTAAATCGGATTTAATCCGTTATTTTCCGATTTTGATTTCAGATCCAATCTTCGAATCAGTTTATCTTCTCGCTCGTTTATCGGAATCAGGTGATTCAAGCGCTGGAGTTTCGCCAAACCGCCGTTCTGACTAATCCACTTAAACAAAGTTTTGCTACTGTAAAATTTGACCTAGTTTCAAATTGTTGGAACCGAGTCGTTTTCTTTCGACGTTTGACTTTCGTTGCTTTATTCGATTCGATTCTTTTGCAACCAGGGTTCTTAAGTTGAACTTTATGGTTAGATATTTCATTCGAGATTTACCTGTGCATTAGATGAGTACTTATTGTATGCTTGTTGTTTGTCTGCGATAGATCACCCGGAGTGCGCCGCTTGTTACTTCAAGTCTCTAGGTTTCGCGGATCGTCAGCAAGGCAAGTAACACGTTTGATCATACTCTCTCATACCCAGTTCCTCAAACACTTGCATGATTAGGATCTAATTAAATTGTGGGATGGGAAGTAGATGAGGTAGAACCTATTACCTGTTTTACTTATGAACCTTTGGGAGTTACTTCTACGTTTGCTTATTATGCCATGCTATGCCAGTAGACGTGGATTGGGTGAGTGAATATCCATGATAGATGTGAGATTGTTAATTAATGGTTTATCTAAGGTGGCAACTTAAACACACATCTGGGTGGATTGAGGCACCTGGTTTCTATCAGGACTTGCCTGTATTTCTTGGACCGCCACCCGTGCTCAAAGGGATCATAAGATTATTCAAACTAGAAACTTCCGTGTGCAGCCACAAGCCATTATGGGCTCGCATAGTTGACTAAGTTGTGCGAACTCTTACGGGTAAGCTAGCTGATGTAGGGGATGTAGGTTGGTACGGTCTACCCACATGTAAGGTGCTAGTGCTTACGAAGACTGTGTCTCGGTCATCCGCCTCAAACACCATGTAGTGCGAGAAACCAAACGGAGGCGATCGAGTCTTGTGGGGAAAAGTGCTAAACCTCTGCAGAGTGTATAAACTAATCATGATTAGCCGCGTCCCCGGTTATGGACATCTTGAGTATCTAGTACTTGAATATTCTGTGTATCTCAACATGTTACTCTAATTAATATTGTTGGGTTTTTAATGAGTACTTCTAATTGGGATTGAGGATGCTGTCAACCATTCTCAATGTTTAACAACCACCATGATAGTCAAACAAATTTATTCCTTTGCAGTAGGGAAAAACTAGCTTTATGCAAAACTGTAACCGTAGAGCTTTTCCACCAGCCATATATGCATGTAGTATAGGCTTATTCCTTCATTTTTCTCTATGTGTTACATTGCCAGCATATTCCATGTGTCTTGACCGTTTGGCTGCAACTTTCATGTTGCAGAATTTTCGCATTTACGAGTAAGGTGTTTTAGGTCGTGGTTCTATACTCAGTGATGCCGATGGAGTTGATGGACTCACTTATCTTCCAAGTCTTCCGCTGTTATCGTTATTAGATGGCCTTAAGCCACATTTATTGTAATAAGTCCTCTTTTGGACAACGCTGTAATAAGTGTGTGATTGCTACTCGCTATAAATCCTTCAAGTAATCGTGTGGTGTCAAGATCGATCCGAGGATGACACCTGAGCACAGAGACTTGATCCATTCGGGTCGGGTCGCTACAGATCCTCTAATAATGATGATCATCAAACTTTTATTTACTTACAACTCAGTATTACAACTCGATACTAGAACAAAGATATGACTCTATATGAATGCCTCCGGCAGTGTACCAGGATGTGCAATGATCTAGCGTAGCAATGACATCAAAAAACGAACAAGCCATGAAAACATCATGCTAGCTATCTTACGATCATGCAAAGAAATATGACAATAAATGCTCAAGTCATGTATATGATGATGATGGAAGTTGCATGGCAATATATCTCAGAACGGCTATGGAAATGCCATGATAGATAGGTATGGTGGTTGTTTTGAGGAAGTTTATAATGAGGCTTATGTGTGATAGAGCATATCATATGATGGGTTTTGGATGCACTGACAAAGTTTGCACCAAGTTTCGAGGTGAGAATGGTCAATGCACGGCATCAAGAGGCTAGCAATGATGGAAGGGTGAGAGTGTGTATAATCCATGGACTCACATTAGTCATAAATAACTCATATACTTATTGCAAAAGTTTATTAGCCCTCGAAGCAAAGTACTACTACGCATGCCCCCAGGGGGATAGATTGGTAGGAAAAGACCATCGCTCGTCCCCGACCGCCACTCATAAGTAAGACAATCAATAAATACATCATGCTCCGACTTCGTTACATAACGGTTCACCATACGTGCATGCTACGGGAATCACAAACCTCAACATAGGTATTTCTACAATCCACAACTACCCACTAGCATGACTCTAATATCACCATCTTTATATCGCAAAACTATTGCATGGAATCAAACATATCATATTCAGTGATCTACAAGTTTTATGTAGGATTCTATGACTAACCATGTGAATGAATAGTTCCTGTCATATCTCTAAATAGATATAACTGAAGCAAGAGAGTTTAATTATTTCTACAAAAGATATTCCCATGCTCTAACAAATATAAGTGAAGCAATAGAGCATTCTACAAATGGCGGTTTTCTAGGTGAAGAGAAATAGGCAATCCAAACTTCAAATGATATAAGTGAAGCACATGAAGCATTCTATAAAGCCATACTCAAAAGATATAAGTGAAGTGCATAGAGCATTCTATAAATCAACCAAGGACTATCTCATACCAGCATGGTGCATAAAATAAAAATGAAAACTAAATGCAAAAGACGCTCCAAGATTTGCACATATCGCATGAACGAAACGAATCCGAAAACATACCGATACTTGTTGAAGAAAGATGGGATGCCTTCCGGGGCATCCCAAGCTTAGACGCTTGAGTCTCCTTGAATATTTACTTGGGGTGCCTCGGGCATACCCAGGCTTGAGCTCTTGCCTCTCTTCCTTCTTCTCACATCGAGACCTTCTCGATCATCGAACACTTCATCCACACAAAACTTCAACAGAAAACTCGGTAAGATCCGTTAGTATAATAAAGCAAATCACTACTCTAAGTACTATTGCAAACCAATTAACATTTTGTTTTTGTATTATAGCTACTGTAATATAACTTTTCCATGGTTTAATCCACTGATATAAATTGATAGTTTCATCAAAAACAAGCAAACTATGCATCAAAAAACAGAATTTTTCTAAAACAGAACAGTCTGTAATAATCGGAAAATTCACCATACTTCTGATACTTGAAAAATTCTTCCAAAATTAGGAAAAATAAAAATTTTGTATAGAAAGACAGTGCAAAAAGTTTCAGAACCATTTGACATTCCAGTAAAAAATTAAAAATCACGCACTACAGCCAAAGTTTCTGTCCTGCACCGTACAAACCAACAAGCATTGTAAACATCCTAAAGGCAAACCTTAGCACATTATTTTTATAATAAAATGGAATTGTACAAGGGGGTAATTATTTTTGTTGAAAAGTTTCTGTATTCAAGATTCACAAAGTTTCCGTGAGCATGAACAAAGTTCAAGGCTAGCTCCCACTTTAACAATGCTCGTCTTTCTCACTTTCGCTTTTCTTTTTGAATTTTTTTTAGGTTCCCCTCTTTATTTATTTTTTTAAACTATATAAAAGCAGTCAACAGAAATAAATGACTCTCTAAAACTTCCGGTTTGTCTCCCTGGCAGCGCTTCCTTTAAAGCCATTAAGCTAGGCATATAGTGCTCAAGTAATGGATCCACCCGGATCCCAAGGTATATCAAAGCCAATTTTAATTAACAATGATTTAAAATTTAGTAGCGAGCACAAAGTAACATATATCAAGCAATGAAGAAGTCTAACTCTCTTCCTATGCATCGGCATGTCATAAAAGAACAATTCATACACACCTAGTAAAGGCCAATGCATAGTATAAACAGTTTCTTGCAATTTTATCATGTTGGAAACATAGAGAGGTGGAGATATAGTTCCTCTCTCATAATAATTGAAAGTAGGAGCAGCAAGCACATGCATATTATATCTATCAAAATCATCATGTGCAACGGTATAAGGCAACCCATCAATATAATCCTTAATAAAAGAAAACTTCTCAGATATAGTGTAATTGGGAGAATTCAAAAAGATAATAGGACTATCATGCATGGGTGCAATAGCAACAATTCCATGTTTAACATAAGGAACTATAGCAAGTTCATCTCCATAAGCATAATTCATATTGGCATCTTGGCCACAAGCATATCAAGCATCATCAAAAAGGTATATTTCAAGAGAATCAACGGGATCATAATAGTCATCATAGCAATCATCCTTCGGTAAGCACGAAGGGAAATTAAACAATGTATGAGTTGAAGAGTTACTCTCATTAGAACGTGGGCACGGGTAGCTAATCCGATCTTCCTCCTTTTGTTCTTTGCTCTCCTCATCATCTTTTTCATCCAATGAGCTCACAGTTTCATCAATTTCTTCTTCCATAGACTCCTGCAAAATATTAGTCTCTTCTTGGACAGCGGAGTAGTCCTGAATATATGGTTCAACATAGGCATTAGAAGCATAATTATCATAGCAATATTTAAGTATGGCAAAATTTTCAGATTTGTAAAGAGTAGCATCATACGTTTCAATCAAAGAAGCAATTTCGTAAGCACCCTTAAAAGCAACAAATTCTTCAATTTGTTGAACATCATAGTAATTATAAACACCCTTAGCATACGAAGATACGGTTCCATTATCACTAAACTCACATTGGTAGGGAAGGTGTTTCTTAGGGTTTTCAGAACAACAAGTAAAATCATATATTTCACATAAATTCCAAGCATAGCATTGCACACGATGAATTTGACCCAGTAAAAGTTTTCCTTTTTCAGATATGCGGTGTCGCACATAACAAGCATGCTCATCTAAAGATTTTCCCTCAACTAAGCTAGTTGGGGTTTCAGCCCGAGCACATAGGGATCAAAGATGATCCAAGTAAAAAGCTTCAGGAGTGTGATAGATTTTGAGTGGTTCTTCAACCATTGGTTCAGTAGGTACAACTAATTTTTTTTGGTATTTTGCGTTTCCTACCCATAACTAAAGATAGAAAATAACTAAGAACAGCAAATAAAAATTACTTAGTGATAAAGCAAACAAGCACACACGAGAATATTCACCCTAAGCTATTGCTCCCCAGCAACAAGGCCAGAAAAAGGTCTTGATAACCCACAAGTATAGGGGATCGCAACAGTTTTTGATAAGTAAGAGTGTCGAACCCAACGAGGAGCTAAAGGTAGAACAAATATTCCCTCAAGTTCTATCGACCACCGATACAACTCTACGCACGCTTGACGTTCGCTTTACCGGAAACAAGTATGAAACTAGAAGTACTTTCTAGGTGTTTTTGGATAAGCTTGCAAGAATATAAAGAGCACGAAAATAAAAGGTAGGGGCTGTTTAGATAAAGACACAACTAAATTAGTTTTAGTAGAGAGCTTTTTGTTACGAGAAAGCTATTTGTCCCTAGGCAATCAATAACTAGACCGGTAATCATTATTGCAATTTTATTTGAGGGAGAGGCATAAGCTAACATACTTACTCTACTTGGATCATATGCACTTATGATTGGAACTCTAGCAAGCGTCCGCAACTACTAAAGATCATTAAGGTAAAACCCAACCATAGCATTAAAGCATCAAGTCCTCTTTATCCCATACACAAACAACCTACTTACTCGGGGCTGTGCTTCTGTCACTCACGCCACCCACCATAAGCAAATCATGAACATATTGCAAACCCTACAGCGGGAATCCCTCACGCTTGCGCGACACGGTGAGCACCATAGGACAGCACCAATAATAAAACATGCAACTCAAACCAATCTTGATCATCAAATAACCCATAGGACAAAACAGATCTACTCAAACATCATAGGATAGCCATACATCAATGGGAAATAATGTATAGCGTTGAGCACCATGTTTAAGTAGAGATTACAGTGGGTAAGAGAGAGGTTACACCGCTGCATAGAGGGGGGAAGAGTCGGTGATGATGGCGGTGAAGTTGTTGGTGAAGATTGCGGTGATGATGATGGCCACGGCAGCATTCCGGCGCCACCGGAAGAGAAGGGGAAAGGGGGCCCCTTCGTCTTCTTATTCCTTGACCTCCTCACTAGATGGGAGAAGGGTTTCCCCTCTGGTCCTTGGCCTCCATGGCGTGGGAGGGGCGAGAGCCCCTCCGAGATTGGATCTGTCTCTCTGTTTCTCTCTGTTTCTGTGTTCTCTCGGCCACCCTTTCACCGTTTCTTTTATATCCGGAGATCCGTAACTCCGATTGGGTTGAATCTTTCGCCCAGATTTTTCTCATAAAATTAGCTTTCTTGCGGCAAAAAAAGAGCGCCAACCGCCTTATGGGGTGCCCACGAGGGTCCAGGGCGCGCCTGCCCCCCTGGGGCGCGCCCCCCTGCCTCGTGGCCCCCTCGGACACCGTCTCTCGTTGATTTTACTTCCAAAAAATCATAAATATTACAAAATAATTCTCCGTCCGTTTTTATCCCGTTTGGACTGCATTTGATATTGGGTTTTTGCGAAACATAAAACATGCAACAAACAGGAACTGGCACTAGGCACTGGATCAATATGTTAGTCCCAAAAATAATATGAAAAGTTGCCAAAAGTATATGAAAGTTGTAGAATATTGGCATGGAACAATCAAAAATTATAGATACGATGGAGACTTATCACGTATCAGCATCCCCAAGCTTAATTCCTACTCGTCCTCGAGTAGGAAAATGATAAAAGAAATGATTTATGAAGTGTGAATGCTAGAAAAGTGCATAAGTTTGGTCAATGACAATTTAAATCACTTTTCCTAGCATCATAACAACAATTCTTTCTTTTAAAACTTCTCATGTTAAAGTAGCAACCAATTCACATGTTAAGGTTCAAACAACGAATTCTCTTGAAACCCAACAACCTATGTTCTCAGTCACCAAGCAATTGCAATTCAACTTATTCGACAGAGTCTAAGTAAGAGCTCCACATACTCAACCATCATATAGTCTTCTATGATTGCTAACACTCACCGCATACACATGAGCAAAATGTTTCAACCGGACACATAGAAAGATAGGGGCTTATAATTTCGCCTCCCAACGTATTCACCTCAAGGGTGATGTCAACAATAATAACTCATGCTACCCATATCCAACTGGATATATCTTCCTAGATATTTCCTCACCACATGATGCCTCCCAAAAGAGAAAAATAAAAAGGAATAGAGAGAAAAACTTTGACTCTTGCATGAAAGTAAATACATAAAAGTAAAAGGTAGGCCCTTCGCAGAGGGAAGCAGAGGTTGCCATGCGCTTTTTGTTTGTATGCTCAATCCCTTAGTGCAAAAGAACGTCACCTTATATTGCCCCTTGTGATAGCAACCTTTATTATGCAGTATGTCGCTTTTATTCTTTGCCATCACAAGTTCGTACAACGCTCAATTTTCTCTTACACTAATTGATCTAACACTTTTAGAAGCAATTTTATTGCCTTATTGCACAGATGACAACTTACTTGAAGGATCTTAGTCAATCCTTAGGTAGGTATGGTGGACTCTTGAAAATAAGATTTGGGTTTAAGGATTTTTGGATGCACAAGTAGTATCTCTACTTGGTGTGGAATTTTTGGCTAGCAAATATGGGGGCAAGCACCACATGTTGAAGGATCTATGACAATATAACTTCTATGTGAATATGAACACACATAAATCATTATGTTGTCTTCCTTGTCCAACATCAACAATTTTGGCATATAATATTTTTATGGGAGCTCACAATCACAAAATATTTCCAAGATAGTGTATTTGCATGTGAAAGTTCTCTTCCTTCTACTAATCATTCGTGAATTGCTTGTACAACCAATATTGTGATTTTGAAGCCTCAAAAGATTTCACTTTCTAAACCCAATGTGAAGCTACCACTAGGCATGATATGATTTCAACTTCATGACATTCAATTTATTCAACAATTTACTCATAGGATATATGTGAAGCACAAGAGTAAATGACAAGCTACTCCAAAAAGATATAAGTGAAGATCAAGCGAGTAGTTAAGTAAATAGATAGCTATGTGAGGACTCTCTCTTATTTAATACTTACAGATCTAAGCATTTTATTAAAACAGGAAGCAAAATGAAAATAAAATGACATTTCAAGGATAGCACAAGTCATGTGAGAAGCAAAAAACTTAGGCTCAACCGATACTAACCGATAATTGTTGATGAAGAAAGGTGGGATGCCTACAGGGGCATCCCCAAGCTTAGATGCTTGATACTTCTTGAAATATTATCTTGGATGCCTTGGGCATCCCCAAGCTTGACCTTTTGTGTCTCCTTAATACCTTTTATATCACGGCTTCCCTAAATCTTAAAAACTTCATCCACACAAAACTCAACAAGAACTCGTGACATAAGTTAGTATAAACCAATGCAAAAACCTTATCATTCTCTACTGTAGTAAATCACTAAAATTATTATTCAACATTGCATACTAAATGCCTCTGCATATTTAATAATCCTATCCTCAAATAGAATCATTAAACAAGCAAACATATGCAAACAATGCAAACATAACAGCAATCTGCCAAAACAAGTACAAATCAGAAGAATGCAAGAGTATCAATACTTCTTTAACTCCAAAAATTATGAAAATTTACCACACTGTAGAAAATTTATCATAGCTTATTGTGCAAAAAGTTTCAACATTTTATCACATTCTAAATTTTCTAGGGAATTTTTGCAACAGCGACAAACTTTCTGTTTTGAAAAAGCAACCCATAGGCTTGCAAAATAAGCATGGCAAAGGCTATACTTGACATTTCTGTTGAAAAGAAAGATGCAAAATATTATTATAAATAACAACAAGCAAATCCTAAAAAAATAAAATGATGCTCCAAGTAAAACTAATATCATGTGAAGAATGAAAACAAAACTCCAAGTGAGGTTACCGATAATGTTGGAGACGAAAGAGGGGATGCCTTCCGGGGCATCCCCAAGCTTAGTTGCTTGGATCTTCCTTGAATATTACCTTGGGGTGCCTTGGGCATCCCCAAGCTTAGGGTATTGTCACTCATTATTCTCCTCATATCGATATCTCACCCGAAACTTGAAAAACTTCAATCACACAAAACTCAACGGAACTTCGTGAGATAGGTTAGTATGATAAAGAGAAAACCATTTCACTTTGGTACTGTCAAAGACAAGATTCATAATTGTTTCCACACAATGACGAATGTAGAATATCATTTACACAATTTATATTGAGAAATATAAGCCATGGAAACTAGAAAACAAGCAAACTATGCATTGAAAACAAAATCTGTCAAAAACAGAACAGTCTGTAGTAATCTGTACTCCAAGCATATTTCTGCTACTCCAAAAATTCTGAAAAATTAGGACAACGTAGAGAATTTGTATATATATCACCTGAAATAAATTCAGAATTTTTCCACATTCCAGTAAAATATAAGAATTTCTGCACTGGACGCAAAAGTTTCTGTTTTTGCACAGAATCAAGTCAACTATCATCCACACAATCCCAAAGGCTTTACTTGGCACTTTATTGTTACAAAAGCTATAAAACACGATTACTACATTAGCCTAATAATGTGAACACACAAAAACAGTAGGGGTAAATGTTGGATTGTCTCCCAACAAGCGTTTTTCTTTAATGCCTTTTAGCTAGGCGTGATGATTTCAATGATGCTCGCATAAAAGATAAGAATTAAAACATAACAAGAGCATCATGAAACACATGGCAAGCACATTTAACCCTAACCCACTTCCTATGCATAGGGATTTTGTGAGCAAACAACTTATGTGAACAAGAATCAACTAGCATAGGAAGGCAAAACAAACATAACTTCAAGATTTTCAACACATAGAGAGGAAACTTGATATTACTGAGATATGTAAAAGCATAAGTTCTTCTCTCATAATAATTTTTAGTAGCATCAAGAATGAATTCAACAAAATAACTATCACATAAAGCATTCTTTTCATGATACATAAGCATAGAAATTTTATTACTCTCCACATAAGCAAATTTATTCTCATGAATAGTAGTGGGAGCGAACTCAACAAAATAACTATCATGGGATTGAAAATTACAATCATGATGACAAGTTTCATGGTTATCATTATTCAATATAGCATACATGTCATCACCATAATCATCATAGATAGCAACCTTGTTCTCATAGTCAATTGAAGCCTCATCCAAAATGGTGGATTCATCATTAAATAAAGTCATGACCTCTCTGAATCCACTTTCATCATTATAACCATCATAAATAGGAGGCATGCAATCATTATAACAAATTTGCACATCAAATCTTGGGGGACTAAAAATATCATCTCCATCAACATAGCATCCCCAAGCTTATGGCCTTGCATATCATTAGCATCATGGATATTCAAAGAATTCATACTAACAACATTGCAATGATGCTCATCATTTATACCAAACATTCTATTGAATTCTTCTTCTATCAACTGAGCACAATTATCGGAATCCTTATTCTCAAGGTAAACATTATACAGACAAAGAACAACTTGAGGTAACCCATTCTCCATTTTTGTAGTTTTCTTTTATAAACCAAACTAGTGATAAACAAGAAACTAAAAGATTCAATTGCAAGATCTAATGATATACCTTCAAGCACTCACCTCCCCGGCAACGGTGCCACAAAAGATCTCTGTTGACGGGATGTGAGTGCCGCTTACCTAACCTCCCCGGCAACGGTGCCAGGAAAGATCTTGATGTCTACTACGCAACTTTTTTATTGTAGACATGTGTTGGGCCTCCAAGCGCAGAGTTTTGTAGGATAGTAGCAATTTTCCCTCAAGTGGATGACCTAAGATTTATCAATCTGTGGGAGGCGTAGGATGAAGATGGTCTCTCTCAAACAACCCAGCAACCAAATAATAAAAAGTCTCTTATGTCCCCAACACACCAAATACAATGGTAATTTGTATAGGTGCACTAGTTCGGCGAAGAGATGGTGATACAAGTGTAATATGGATAGTAGATATTGATTTTTGTAATAAGAACAATAAAAATCAGCAAGGTAGCAATTGATAAAACGGAGCACAAACGGTATTGCAATCCTTGAAAATGAGGCCTAGGGTCCGTACTTTCGCTAGTGCAATCTCTCAACAATGCTAATATAATTGGATCATATAACCATCCCTCAACATGAGATGAATAATCACTCCAAAGTTCCTATCTAGCGGAGAACATAAGAAGAAATTTTTTGTAGCTATTCTTTCCGATCGATCTATCCAAGAGTTCGTACTAAAATAAGACCAATTTATTATTTCCGATCGATCTATCAAGAGTTCGTACTAAAATAACACTAAGTTATATCTTTCTGATCAATCTATCAAGAGTTCGTACTAAAATAACACCAAAGCAAATTTAGATTCATAATACTCAATCCAACACAAAGAACCTCAAAGAGTACCCCAAGATTTCTATCGGAGAAACAAAAGACGAGAACGTGCATCAACCCCTATGCATAGATTACCCCAATGTCACCGCAGGAATCCGCGAGTTGAGTGCTAAAACACATATCAGGTGAATCAATATGATACCCCATTGTCACCACGAGTATTCATATGCAAGACATATATCAAGTGCTCTCAAATCCATAAAAGTGTTCAATCTGATAACAACAAAATCTCAAAGGGAAAACTCAATTCATCACCATAAGATAGAGAGGGGAAAACACCATATGATCCAACTATATTAGCAAAGCCCGCGATACATCAAGATTGTGACATCTCAAGAACATGAGAGAGATATTAAACACATAGCTACTGGTACAAACCCTCAGCCCTGAGGGTGGACTACCCCCTCCTCATCATGGTGGCTGCCGGGATGATGAAGGTGGCCACCGGAGATGATTCCCCTCTCCGGCAGGGTGCCGGAATTGGGTCTAGATTGTTTTCTCGTGGATACAAAGCCTTGCAGCGGCGGAACTTCTGATCTAGGTTTACCCCTAGGGTTTTTGGAATATTTGACTATCTATAGGGCGAAGAAGGGGTATGGGAGGCCACCGTGGTGGGCACAACCCACCTGGGCGTGCCTGGGCCCCCAGGCGCACCTTGGTGGGTTGTGCCCCCCTTGGGGCACCCTCCAGGTGCTTCTCTGTCCCACAGGATGTCTTATGGTCCATAAAAAATCCACAAAAAGTTTCGCGGGGTTTGGACTCTGTTTGATATTGATTTCCTGCGATGTAAAAAACAAGCAGAAAACATCAACTCGCACTGGGCACTGGGTCAATAGTTTAGTCCCACAAAATGATATAAAGTTGCTATAAAATGATTGTAAAACATCCAAGAATGATAATATAACAACATGAATACTTCATAAATTGTAGATACGTTGGAGACGTATCACTTACCTATGCATCAAAACCACAATGGTGATTTACCAAGTTTGCTGTTTTAAACTTCAACAAGGACCGGCCGCAGTCAAATTTGATTCAACTAAAGTAGGAGAAACAGACACCCGCCAGCCACCTTTATGCAAAACTAGTTGCATGTGTGTCGGTGGAATTGGTCTCATGAAGGTGGTCATGTAAGGTTGGTCCGGGCCGCTTCATCCAACAATACCGTCGAATCAAAATAAGACATTGGTGGTAAGTAGTATGACGATCACCGTCCACAACTCTTTGTGTTCTACTCGTGCATATCATCTACGCATAGACCTGGCTCTGATGCCACTGCTGGGAAACGTAGCATGCAATTTCAAAAAAGTTCCAACGCTCATGCAAGATCTATCCAGGAGATGCATAGCAACGAGGGGGAGAGTGTGTCTACGTACCCTCTTAGACCGAAAGCGGAAGCGTTTGACAACGCAGTTGATGTAGTCGAACTTCTTCTAGCTCCGACCGATCAAGCACAGAACATACGACACCTCCGAGTTCTGCACACGTTCAGCACGATGACTGATACGTCTCCAACATATCTATAATTTTTTATTGTTCCATGTTGTTATATTATCAATCTTGGATGTTTTATAATCATTTTATAGTCATTTTATATCATTTTTGGTACTAAACTATTAACATAGTGCCAAATGCGAGTTGCTGTTTTTTTTTGCATGTTTTTTACATCGCAAGAAATCAATACCAAACGGAGTCCAAACGCAGCGAAACTTTTCAGAGATTTTTTTGGACCAGAAGACAACCAATGGGCCGAAGAAGCACCTAGGGGGTGCTCCGAGGGGAGCACAACCCACCAGGGCGCGCCAGGAGGCCCAGGCGCGCCCTGGTGGGTTGTGCCCACCTCGGGTGCCCCACGGACCGCCTCTTTACTCTATAAATACCCCAATATTCCAGAAACCCTAAGGGAGTCGACGAAAATCAATTCCAGCCTCCGCAGAGTCCAGAACCACCAAATCCAATCTAGACACCATCACCGAGGGGTTCACCACTTCAATTGTTGCGTCTCCGATGATGCGTGAGTAGTCTTTTGTAGACCTTCGGGTCTGTAGTTAGTAGCTAGATGGCTTCCTCTCTCTCGTTTGATTCTCAATACAATGGTCTCTTGGAGATCCATATGATGTAACTCTTTTTGCGGTGTGTTTGTTGGTTTCGGATGAACTTTGAGTTTATGATCAGATTTATCTTTTTATATCCATGAAAATTATTTGAGTTTCTTTGATCTCTTATGTGCATGATTGCTTATAGCCCTGTATTTCTTCTCCGATATTTGGGTTTTGTTTGGCCAACTTGATCTATTTATCTTGCAATGGGAAGAGGTGCTCTGTAGTGGGTTCGGTCTTACGGTGCTTGATCCCAGTGATAGAAGGGGAACCGACACGTATGTATCATTGCTACTAAGGATAAAACGATGTGGTCTATTTCTACATAAATAGATATTTTCTACATCATGTCATCATTCTTATTGCATTACTCCGTTTCTCCATGAACATAATACACTATATGCATGCTGGATAGCGGTCGATGTGTGGTGTAATAGTAGTAGATGCAGGCAGGAGTCAGTCTACTAATCTTGGACATGATGCCTATATAATGATCATTGCCTGGATATCGTCATGATTATTTGAAGTTCTATCAATTGCCCAACAGTAATTTGTTTGCCCACCGTTTGCTATTTTTCTCGAGAGAAGCCACTAGTAAAACCCTCATTTGGTCTCTTTCTCATATTATTTGCCTTTGCGATCTATTTTCTTTTGCTCTTATTTTCAGATCTATTAAACCAAAAATACAAAAATACCTTGCAGCAATTTATTCCTATTTTATTTTATTTGGTGTTCGATCTATCAATCTACTACAATTTATTCACGTCTGTTTGCCAATTTCTGGCGCCGCTACCCGAAAGGGATTGACAACCCCTTTTACATGTCGGGTTGCGAGTATTTGTTATTTGTGTGCAGGTGTTGTTTACGTATTGTTGCTTGGTTCTCCTACTGGTTCGATAACCTTGGTCTCATAACTGAGGGAAATACCTACCGTCGTTGTGCTGCATCATCCCTTCCTCTTTGGGGAAAAGCCGACGTAGCTTCAAGCCGCATCAAAAGGAATTTCTAGCGCCATTGTCGGGGAGGATCTTCAACATATACCAGGTTCCTAATCACAAATCTCATCTCCTCGCAATTTACATTATTTGCCATTTGCCTTTCATTTTCTTCTCCCCCACTTCACAAAAAATTGCCGTTTTATTCGCCTTCTTTTTTTCAATCGCTGTTTTCTTGGCGGATCTATTTTTGTTGTGCAATCTTATTTTTCGTTGTTATCATCATGGATAGTTCTCTATTGTGTGCACTCCCGAGAACGAAGTTCTCAACTTTAAACAAAGGGGAGGAGAAAATTTAAAAGATGCTTCTTATATAATTTGCAATGCTCATAATAGATCTATCCGTAAGCAATATACCGTGGTTCTTCTTCGTTGTTTTTACGTGGGCATCACCACTTGGTATAGATTCATCCTTGATACGATTACCAGTGGAAATTTCTTGATGTGTCCCTCTCTTGATGCTTTTGATGCTATGGGAAATTTAGTAGGCTCACCACCTCTTATGATTAATGAAACAACTTTGACTCTTGAGCATGTCATGGAAAGATTAGATGCTATTGAAAAGAAAATGCTTACTGAAGAGCATATTGAAAACTTGGATAAAAAGATGCATAATTTTGCTACTAAGATTGGGTCAAAAGCGGAGAAGTCTTTAAGTTGTTAAAAGGAAAGGGGACCGTAATTCATGAAAGAATTGAAGAAAGCCCGTCTCGGATTGATAAACCGGAAGAAATCTTTAGTAATTTAAGCAAGGCTTTTGCTTCTGCTAAAACTATTGAAAAACTCCCGTAAAGATTTGCAAGACTACTCAAGTTACTAAGAGCAAGGATTCAACTTTTAGTAAAAATAGTAAAGAGGATTTTAAGATGATTAGTATTCACTCGGATTTTGTTGAAGTTATAAGAGATCCCTTTGGAAAAAATGGATTCTTTAAAGTTGTCCCTAGGAGTATTATCATTTAAAATATTTATGCTAAATCTCTGAAGAACTCTAAACGTTTGATTGAGGAGTTGGAGAAATATGAAAAACTTAAATCCTTTGCATTATGCGTAGCTAAGGGCATGAAACAATAGCGCTTGTTGGGAGGCAACCCAATGAGTAAAATTCATTTTTGCCTTTTTCTTTCTGTTCTTGAGTGTTTGCACAATTATGGTACTGTTATGATTGTGTTTTTTGTGTTTTAGTTAGTGTTTGTGCCAAGTAAAGCATTTAGGATCTTGGGTGATAGTTGTTTAATCTTGCTGAAAAACAAAAAAAATTGCGCTCACGGAAACAATTCTTATTTTTAACCAGAGCATGATAAAATACAGTTCTTTTTGCAAAATATTAATATACAAATTGCTCACGTGTTCCTAATTTTTTCAGAATTTTTGGAGTTACAGAAGTATTCGAAATATTCAGATAATACAGACTGTTCTGTTCTTGATAGATTCTGTATTCTTTGCGTTGTGTGCTTGTTTTGATGATTCTATGGTTTCTTTGATGAGTTTTTGCAATACAAAAGTTGGAATACAGTAGATATAATGCAAGAATAAAATATGAGTTGGTTCGATACAGTACTTATAGTGGTGATTTGCTTTCTTATACTAACGGATCTCACGAAGGTTTTGTTGGAGTTTTGTGTGATTGAAGTTTTCAAGTTTTGGGTTATCTTACGATGGATGAAGGAATGAGGAGTACGAAGGGCCTAAGCTTGGGGATGCCCCAGAATCCCAAGCTATTATCCAAAGAGAGCAAGCAACTAAGCTTGGGGATGCCCCGAGTGGCATCCCCTCTTTCTTCTAACGACCATCGGTACTTTACTCGAAGCTATATTTTTATTCGTCACATACTATGTGTTTTGCTTGGAGCGTCTTGTATGATATGAGTCTTTGCTTGTTTTGTTTTTCTTTTTAAATCTTGATTCCTCTCTGGACACACCTATTTGAGAGAGCCAAAATCATGCCATGACTTGTTAGAATTGCTCTCTATGCTTCACTTAAATTTTTATGAGCTATGGATTTGCTCTAGTGCTTCACTTATATCTTTTTAGCACGGTGTGCTTTAGTATTTTTGAAGAAATTCTCTCTTGCTTCACTTAGATTTATTTGAGAGTTAGTAAAATTTTCAAGAAATTCTCTCTTGCTTCACTTAAATTAATTTGAGAGAAAGAAATATTATGCTCATGATCTTCACTTATATTTGTATGAGCTTATCAAAAGCAACACATGAAAATTAGTTCCAAAGTGATAGATATCCAAGAAGGATATAATAAAAACTTTCATGAAGGTCATTAGACCAAATAAACTTGATTCTTAGTAATAGTTTTGAGATATGATGATGTGATATGTGAGTCATCTTGATGAGTAATTATGCTTTAGTAAGAATATTGGTGTTAAGGTTTGTGATTCCCTACGCAAGCATGAAAGTCAATAGTTATGCAATGAAATTATATCCTACTTGCGGTGCATTATTCGGTGTTAATTATGCTCAATGCTCGCTTATGAGATTATTCGTTTCTTGGTTGGTCGCTTCTCAATCTTTTGCTAGCCTTCATTTTGCACTAAGTATGATCACTACTTGTGCATCCAAAAACCTTTAAACCAGTTTTGCCACATGAGCCCACTATATCTACCTATATGTGGTATTCTTTTGCCGTTCTAAGCAAATTTGTATGTTCCATCTCTAATTTTCAAAATAAACTTCTCTTTTGCGTGCTCGCATTTCATGAGGCGGTGAGGGGTGGCTAATATTTTCCATGCTAGATGTGTTATTCTCAGATGAGTGTTTATTCACTTGTCATGCATGAGAGTAAGGCAAAGGTATTAGGGATGCCCAGTCCCGAAATGAAAAATGAATTTACTTTATGTTGTCAAATAAATTAATTCCTTAGAAAGTGTTGGTATGGAAGGCATCCATGGATACGGTTAGCCATGGAAAGTGAAAGTATGGTGAAAAAAGGAATAAACTTTAATTTCTGTTTGGGAACCGCCTATGATATATCTAGCATGGAATTTGTTGGGAACTCTAAGTCGTTTTCGTTGGTGGGAAAGGCACACCTCCCAAAATGTTTTTATCTCTAAATTTTCGCTTTGAGCTCTGGCACCTCTACAAATCCCTACTTCCCTCCGTCAAGGGCCTTTCTTTTAGTTTATGCAATTTTTATTTTTGAATTTGAGTCTCCATCTTCTCTTATAAAGCACCAACTAGGGGGCACTATGATCGTACTTGAGCATTGGGTGTAGCTAATATGCGAGTATGTTTCATGAATGGATCAATGATTGAGCATGATGAGCTAGGGATAAATTATTTTAGCTTTGATATTTTGAAAGACTTGGTTGCTTGTTGATATGCTTGAGTATTTAAGTTATCATGTCAAAACTAGACTATTGCTTTGAACAATATAAAAGTCCAAATGTCCATGCTATAAAGAAAATAATATGAGATGACATGTTAGGCAGCATTCCACATTAAAAAATTCTGTTTTTATCATTTACCTACTCGAGGACGAGCAAGTGTTAAGTGATACGTCTCCAGCGTATCTATAATTTTTTATTGTTCCATGCTATATTATTGTAACATCCCAAATTTTCAACTTGGAATGTTATACATTATATCATCATTGCATATCATATTTTATTGCATTTTGGCTTGATCCTAGAAATTCTACGCAACTCAAGGACCCACGGAGAGAGTTGGGAATTCCGTTATTTTCATATTTGAGTTTTTCTCAAATTTTGAAAAGAGGATCGTTTGATTTTAATTATTTACTCTTCGAATATTTATTTTATAAAAATAAAAAGAGAGAGGATAAAATGACTTCCTCAAAATAAATAAATATTGGAGATTTAATATTAAAATCAAATAAGATTTTTATTCGGAGTTTTATCGCTATTTTATTTGAATTAGGAAAAATATGCATTTTTCAAAATTGCATTAGAGTCCAAAATAAATGTTCACCCGGTCCGGCTTATTTTTAGAGGACGGGGAAAATTTATTTCAGGATTTTTGGAGTCCGTTTAGTATTTCTTTTATTCGTTTTTATGCGCGAATGTCGGTGTACTAGAGTAGGGGTACCCTAGTATCCCGAACTTGTGCACGGGCAGTTGCAGCCCTCCCCGGCAGGGCTAACCGGGTGACCGCCAAGTTCCTCCGTGGTTCCTTTGGAGCCATTCAAGAACAAAGTATTCAAGCCAGGAGACGAGGCCCAAGAAGAGGAGCTTGGGAAGGCCACTCAAGGCACATAGGAGACAAGGCCCGGCAAGAGGAGCTTGCCGGAAGGCCACCCTGTGCACTTACAAGACAAGGCCCGGCAAGAGGAGCTTGCGGGAAGGCGCGATGAGCGACAAGCTTCCGGGCGCGACAAGACAACAATCATGCAAAGGCGCTTTGTCATGGCAGACCACCTTCTCTGCATTTCCACGCCTCAAATAAGATCCACTAACGTGTCGCCCCGGGGCTTTTCCAGGCGCGCGTGGCGAGAGGCTATGCAGCCATCGGTGCGAGGTGTCAAGCAGCGCTGACAAGTTTGCCATCGTGGCGAACGGTGGCGCCCCTGACGGTCCCTGTTTGCACTGTTAGGGCGACTAGACGGGCATTTAATGCCTTTGTCCCCTGCCGTCAGGGTTAGGTATGGTACACTGTACATTGTACAAGTAGGTGTACCAACCACTATTTTTCCATTTGTACCCCCGTCTGCGTTGCCACCTGTCGGAGCCCCTTGAGCATATAAAGGAGGCCCATGCGCAACGTAGAAGAGGTTGGTCGATCAGTTCCCTCCACGCTCAGTCTCGTTAGCAGCTCGTGTGTACTGTAGCACTCAGCGCTCTGAGCAAGAACGCAATACACCTAGACATGCAAAGATGAGGAGTATTATCTCTCCAGAGCTCCGGTTGGGTAAACCTCTCGTGTATTCGCCTCGATCTGCTCTTCGTCGACCTCCGCTCCCTCACGAACCGAAGGGGCTCGTCCGCCGCCCCATAGGTGTTCGCGGGCGAGATCACCGCCCCAACATCTTTGGCACGCCTGTAGGGGGCGAGGTTGTGTGAACCTGATCCGGCGTCCACGCTGAGCTAGATTTTCATCATCTTCGCCAACATGCCACCGAAGAAGAAGGCTTCGGCGAAGCCCCGTCTGCCGAACCCACCACCACCGAGCAAACAGCTGGTGGGGTAGACGCCGGCGGAAGAATGGACGGCGATGGGGAGCTCACGGTGCTGCCAAGTCCAAGGACAAGGCTGCGTAGACCTCGGCGTCAGACATGCACCACGCCTGGCCTCGGGGCGTTGGACCGACAGCGTCATGGCATTCACAATGCCATACGCTTGTTGGACCGAGCTCGAGCTGGAGGATCTCGGGATGCTCAAGACCAGCATGCACACCAACATGCCGGCGCGAGCGAGGCATGGTCGCCCGGGCGGGATACTGCTCCTTCTAACATAGTTAGAAGTCCGAGCATATCCCGCTCCTCGCGCCGTTCGCCACTGCCACCCACTACTCAAGCGTAAGCTTTGGCGAGAGCTCAACCGCTCTGGATTACCCTCCAACGGCCGACAAGGTCGATGAATGGAGGGCCACCATTCAAAGTCTCATCGGCCGCTTAACGGCGACGCCCGCTGCAACCGAAAGTGCATCGCCGCCGCAGCAGATCGCCAAACACGAGCCGGTGGCGACGAGACCGGTGGGGTGCAACCACCATGCACTCTCCGCCCGAAGGCCAAGATCGCCGACTCACGGATCCACCTCGACAATGACTCCACCGCGTCGCCGGATCCACGAGCTCGTCGCGATCAGCGCCAAGTTCTACACGATCGACAAGAAGAAGACGCCGAACTCGTGATCGAGCGCCAAGAGAAGCGCGACGTCAATCCGACAAGCGCTACCGGGCCCTCTCTGATGACATGCACGCCGGAGGAACCAGGCGACTTGTCCGACGCGGGTTGCCCTGCGTTCACTCGTGAGCTGCGGCAAGTCCATGGCCCAAAGAAGAAAAAACTTCAAGCCGCACGCATTTCAGATAAGTACGACGGCAAGACGCATCCGTCAGAGTTCCTCAAGCATCTACACCATCGCGGTGCAGGCTGCCGGGGCGAGACGACAAGATCCTTGCCAACTACTTCACGGTGCTCAAGCCCAATGTCGATCCTGGCTCATGCACTTGCCGGACAACTCCATATCTTCTTGGGCAGATCTATGCCATCAGTTTGTCGGCGCCTTACAGCGCCACAAGCCCCATGGCCAAGAAAGCGACCTTCATCTGCCGCCCGGAAGGAAGGAGAGCCCCTGCGCAAGTATATTCAAAGATTCAGCTGCACAAAGACAACATCCCGGATGTCCACCTCGCCACGGTGATCGGTAGCTGCTCCATCGTAACATGCGAAACCGCAGGATGCGGGAGGAGATGGCGATGTTCATGATCAGAGACGTCAGTGAGCTATACGCCCTGGCTGACAAGTGTGCACGTGCTGAGGAGGGGAGGAGGCTCCCCGGAGAAAATACCGGGCGAGGGATCCGACAAGGAGGAAACCGCCCGGCAAAGAAGAAGAGCCATGGCGGGCAACAGGAAAAAGAAAGGCAGAGATGTGCTAGTTGTTGAGCAGTCCGGCAACGGAGGTGGCGCCAAGAACGCCAAGGCTGGTAGATCCGGCAAGGAGGTTGCCGCTGGCACCAACTGCCAGTCTGTGGCGGTCGGCGACAAGCAGGACGGCTCCGGCAAGAAGTACTGCAAGATCCACCGCACCAAGGGCCATGACCTCCAGAGCTGCAAGAAGGTCGAGCAGCAGAAGGCTGAATACGAACGACGCGACAAGGAGAAGGCCCAGGAAGGTGCTGGAGGAGCTAGCAAGAAACGTCCCGGCCGGGGAGGGCGCCACGGCAAGGCCAAGCAGCGGCAAGGAGACAGCCTCCCTGCCGCCGGCTAAGGACGACGATGACGACGCATTTACGACGAGGACATGCATGATGACGAGGCCGATGAGCAGGAGTTCCAGAAGCCACGAGGTCCTGTGCGTTGACGGGCGGTGCTTCTCGCATACTTCACACCGCCAACTCAAGCAAAGGATGCGGAAGTCAATGCAGCAGAACCATCCATCGAGTCACGCAGGCCTCTCGAATGGTCCAAAGACGCCTATCATCTTTGACATTGAGGACCACCCCGATCGTGTAACAGCGATTGGTGCTTGCCGATGTTGGTTTCACCAACTATCTGCAACCTCAAGGTCACCAAGATGCTAGTTGACGGTGGGGCCGGGCTTGAATCTGATCTCCTCCGCGGTGCTCCGTAAACTCCAGATCCTCGATGGCGAGCTCAAGAGACCGCACTTTTCAAGGAATCAATCCGGAAGGAGCAAGTCAAGGGAAAGACCACGTTTGGTGACATTTGGCAGCGAGTTGAACTTCGAAGTGAGAGGGTCACTTTTGACGTTGCTGATTTTCCATTGCCTTACAATGGGATACTTGGCCGCCCAAAGACTCGCCAAATTCTTCGCGCTCTCACTATGCCTACAACATCTTTGAAGATGCCAGCCCGATAAATGTCATCTCTGCCCCTGGCGACAAGAAGGATGCTTTTATCTGCGCCGACAAGATCTGCCGGAAGCAAATGCAACAGATTGCAAGCCACTTGCCGCTGAAGCTCCCGGGGGAAGAAGAAGACCAGGTCCGGCAAGAGCTCTGATGCCCACTCCGGCAAGCGCACCTCTCCGGAGTGCTGCGCTACCGTCGAGGACGCACCATCGAGCTCCACCGGCAAGTGTAAGAAGACGATGGCAGCTCCACCAGAGACGAAGAAGGTGTCCACCAAGGAGGATGGCACTGGTGGTACCTTCACCATCAGTGCCTCTCTCGACCCTAAATAGGAAGGCGCGCTCGTTGCTTTCCTGCGGGCGAACGTCGACGTGTTTGCGTGGCAACCGTCGACATCCCCGGTGTTCCTGTGAAAGTAATTGAGCACCATCTTGCCGCTTGTCCTCATGCGCGCCCGTCAGCGTAAAGTCGAAGCAAGCGGTGAGCGTCAAGAGTTCATCGCGGAAGAAATCAAGAAACCGGAAGCAGCAGGCCTTGTCGAGGAGTGCTCCATCCTACGTGGTTGGCCAATCCTGTAGTTATGCGCAAGGCTAACGGAAATGGAGGCTTTGTATCGACTTTACAGATGTCAATAAAGCTTGTCCCAAAGACCCATTTCCTTGCCGCGCGCATCGACCGCATTGTTGACTCCACGGCTGGATGTGATTTGCTTTCATTTCTGGATGCATATTCAGGATATCATCAGATCTTCATGGCAGAAGAGGATGAGGAGAAGACCGCATTCATCACCCCATGTGGCACATACTGTTTTGTACGGACGCCCTTCGGGTTAAAGAATGCTGGTTCAATGTTTGCAAGAGTAGTTCATGACGCTTTTGAGCCACAAATGCACAGAAATGTGGAAGCCTACATGGATGACATAGTGGTCAAAAGCAAGGTCAAAGCGACCCTAATTCAAGATTTAGATGAAACCTTTGCAAATCTGCGCAAGATCAACCTCAAGCTCAATCCCGAGAAGTGCGTGTTCGGAGTCCCTTCCGGCAAGCTTCTCGGGTTCTTCATGTCTCGTGGGAATTGAAGCCAATCCCGACAAGATCAAGGCCATTGAGCGGATTGAAGCACCAAAGCGCGTCAAGGATGTACGAAGACTTGCCGGTTGCGTAGCTGCTCTCAGCAGGTTTATCTCTAGATCTGCCGAGCGCGCCCTGCCATTCTTCAAAATTTTGAAGAAGGCAGGTCCGATGCAATGG
Source organism: Aegilops bicornis (assembly GCA_021605145.1). Classification (NCBI taxonomy): domain Eukaryota; kingdom Viridiplantae; phylum Streptophyta; class Magnoliopsida; order Poales; family Poaceae; genus Aegilops; species Aegilops bicornis. Next base: position 179,764,709 of record CM038669.1, read on the forward strand.
GCTCGAAGCGGAGGCTGCTACCGCAGGACTTGAAGAGATACCTGTCCTCCACTCCAACACTTGTCGCACCTAGGCCGCAAGAAAAGTTGCTGCTATATATAGCGGCAACCAATCAAGTGGTTAGTGCTGCGTTAGTAGCGGAGAGGGAGGCGGATGATGAACTAGCAACCATGACAGATGCATCCAGCGACAAGCGGGGGGCTTCACGGCAAGCAAGCTCTGGTCCCGACAAGGATGGATCTGCGCAGACATATGAGAAGATGCGTAAAAGGATGGTGCAGCGCCAGTTTACTTTTGTCGGGCCTCTTCTGCGGGGGCTAGGTCAACGTACTACGGTGTGCAGAAATTGCTTTTCGGCCTCCTCATGGCCTCGAGAAAGCTGCGCCATTACTTCCAGGCACATGAGATCACAGTTGTCACTCGCTTTCCGCTGAAGAGGATACTGCAAAATCCAGAAGCAACAGGTAGGATTGTCGAGTGGGCACTGGAACTGTCAAGCTTTGGCCTCAAGTTTGAGAGCACTTCAACTATCCAAAGCAGAGCATTGGCGGAGTTCATAGCAGAATGGACACCAACACCAGATGAAGAAATTCCGAAACGAAGCGTCCCCATCAAGGAAACAAGCAAAGAGTGGCTGATGTACTTTGATGGTGCCTTCTGCATAGGCGCCCGGTCTTGGCGTGCTACTTGTCGCACCCACCGGAGAGCACCTCAAGTACGTAGTCCAGATGCACTTTCCCAAGGAGCAAGCCACGAACAATACTGCAGAGTATGAAGGATTGCTTGCCGGTCTCAGGATCGCAGTAGACCTTGGGATCAAGAAGCTCATTGTCAGGGGTGACTCACAGCTTATCATCCGCCAAGTAAATAAGAATTATCAGAGTCCGTTGATGGAAGCTTATGTTGATGAAGTGAGAAAGCTGGAAGAGCACTTTGATGGCCTACAGATGGAATATATTCCAAGAGCTCGTAACGACATTGTCGATGGCTTCGCCAAAGTGCGCCGCACTTAAGCTACCTGTGGAACCAGGGATTTTTGTGCTCAAGCTGACTCAATCGTCTGTGACACCATCAACTGGACAGAGCAAGAAGAGGAAGTTGATCTCTGGGGACTACTTTCCGGCAGAGCTTCCCGGCGCCGCCAAGAAGGTCCCCAAGATCGACACCAACAAAGGCCGAGGAGCAGCCCGCTCGACAAGCCCTGTGGTTTGTTTCGTTGAAGCGACGCTCCCGACAAGCTTTGCTCGGCAAGCTTGCCGGGGACGCCAAGCTCCGGCCGAGCCGCAGTTCTTGCCGTGGAAGCCGATGTTGCAGCAGCGCAGATATGCCCTTAGTCCTTGTTGTCGAGCCGCAAGCTCCAAAGATGGGCACAAAGAGATTGTCCATTTCCTTCAGACAGAGAACTTCCCAAGAACAAGAAGAAGCGGAAAGAGTAGCCCGGCGGTCAAGTATGTACCAGTTTGTCGACAAAGACACCTGCATGTAAGAAGACTCAACGGTGTGAAATTGAAGTGTATTCACCGGGAAGACGGACAAAAGCTGTTGGCGAGATACATGGAGGCATATGTGGTCACCACATTGGCGCCAGAGCACTTGCCGCAAAGCGTTCCTAAGCAAGGTTTCTTTTAATGGCCGACAGCCCTCCAGATGCAACTGCACAAGTAACCAAGTGTGAAGCGTGCAGTTCCATTCCAAGCAGATACACCAGCCAGCTCAAGCTCTCCAGGCGATCCCTTTATCCCGGCCATTTTTGGTCCGGGGTTTCGACATCCTCGGCCCCTTCCCCGAAGTTGTCGGGGCTTTGAGTACTTGTACGTTGCAATCGACAAGTTCACAAAGTGGCCGGAAGTGGAAGCGATGAGGAAGGTGACAAAGACAACAAGTCAAGTTCTTTAGATCGATTGTTTGCCGCTTCGAATCCCTAACAGGATCATCACCGACAACGGCACGCAATTCACGAGCCGCACCTTCATGCAGTACGTCCAAGATCTTGGCGCCAAGGTCTGCTTCGCTTCTGTTGCTCATCCGAGAAGCAATGGTCAAGCGGAGAGGGCAAATGCTGAAGTGCTGCGCGGGCTCAAGACCAGAACTTTCGACAGGCTGCACAAGTGCGGAAGAAACTGGATTGAGGAGCTGCCGGTGGTTCTTTGGTCGATCAGGACGCCAAATCGAGCCATCGCCGCACACCTTTCGCTCTAATCTATGGAGCAGAGGCGCTTCTCCCCATGGAACTCAGATACGGATCGCCTCGAGTGCTCGCTTATGATGAGCTTGAGCAAGAGCAGCTGCGACAAGATGACGCTGCTCCTTGAGGAGGATCGCCTTCAGTTGTCAGACGAGCTGCTCGGTACCGGCAAGCTTTGCGCCGCTACCATAGCCGCAAATTCAATGCCGAAGTCTCGAGGAAGGCGATCTTGTTCTTCGCGCGTTCAGTCCGCCAAGAATTCCAACAAGTTGACGCCAAAGTGGGAAGGCCCTTATCGGGAGAAAGCGAGTCACTAGGCCTGGCGCTGTCCGCTTTGAGACCGAAGATGGCATTCCGGTGAGCAACTCCTGGAATATTGGGCATCTTCGTAAGTTTTACTCAGATGCGGTTGCGGAACCTGTTCCGGCAACCACCTTTTGTACAAGTCTTGCCGCTGATGCATGTAATCCTTTGTACAAAGCCGGGCGCAGATCCCGTGCATCAGTAAAGCTAGCGTGCTTCGCACACCTTGTCGATTTCATGCGTTTTACTTCTATTTGCATGCCTTATCTGACACTTTGTGCAGCACCTACCCCTGGTAAGTGATAACGAGCCACAAGGCTCCATATCTTTATTTTCTCTTCTTTCTCTTTCTCAAAGAAAGGAAGGTTCCCTCCCACACAAGTTTGCCGGGGAAAGGAGAAGATAATGGTGTGGACCAAGCGTCGCTCAAGGAAGCCTAGCCTTACCGAAGCAAACGACGTAAAAGTTAAGTTGCCAAAGTTTGAGCAATCAGTTTTAAAATTTTTAAGTTATCTTCCTTGAACGACCGAACTTCAGATGGAAAACCTGCGCAGAGAGGAACCAACTCGTAGCTAGTTGCACTTACTTTGTTTCGAGTCCGCTCAACAACTTAAGTGAGCTGCGACTAGTTGCGACAAGGTTGCTTGTCGAAGCGGCACCGCCAAGAAGTGCCGACGTCCCCGACTTCAGCGCCATGCTCAAAGTGCCCGACAAGTCCCCTAAAAGCGTAGGGCAAAAACATACAGAGGAAGGAATCAACAGCGGCAAGAGAAAGAGAAAACGGGCGGCCTAATCTACGCGATCGCCCTCAACCCTCTAGATTCCGCTCACCCTGTCCACAATGGGTGCGACAAGGGTCTTGAGCGCCTCCACATCAGCATCCGGCGGCAGAGACTTGAGGACGTTGGTGAGGTTGAGGCCTGGGTTGCGGAAGGCCACCTTCATCAGCACCTTCTGGAGGGCTCCCGCGCAGATCTGGCGCGACTCCTCGGCCAGCTGTTTTGGGACCTCTTCCCGGAGTCGCTGGAGAGCTGTCACCACGCCCTTGAAGAACAAGCTGAGCTTGGCGCTAGGTTGGAGATGCTCGTCGGAGGAGTATCCAAGATCCACCATCCCAGCTCCATCGGCTCCTGTGAATGGCTGTAGCAGTATCCACGAGACCCTCGGTCCAAAGGCTCCACATTCTCCCTCAAGGCACTCTGGGCGGCAACAGATTCGCCAGCAGCTCCTCGTCGGCCTTGATCTTCTCCTTCAAGGCCACCTCCCGCTCCTTGGCGCCGTCCAGTGTCTGAGTCAAAGTAGTTAGCTTCAACTCAAGGTCTGCATTGGAGTCTCGGCGGCGCCGAGCTCCTTGCTCCTCTCGGGCGAGACGGCCCTGCAGCTACCAAGGGTGTAGGCGTCCTTCTCGCGCTCGTGCTTGAGTGCAGCAAGCTCCTCGCCGCTCTTCTTGAGGCTGGCCTCCAACTGCGCCACCTTCGTCTCCAGCTCCTTCTTGGCGGCCTCGGCAGCTGCGGCAGCATCCTTTGCTTCCTTGAGAGCCCCGCCAAATGTTTCCTCGCGCATGGCGAGATCCTCCTCGTGGCTGTCAAGGTTAACCTTCCGCTCGCTTAGCTCGCCCTCTACAGCAGAGCGGCTTCTCAGCGGCAAGCCGCCGTTTCTCCTCAGCTTGACCTTCTCGAGGATGAAGGCCTTGCGCCTCGGCGAAGTTGCTCCGCTCCTCCGCCAAGGACCGGAGAGCTTCTGGTTGCGGCCCCGGAGCTCCTCCGCGCTTCTCGATGTCTGCTCCCGCCTTCGCGACAAAGCGCCTCCGAGATGCGATTTGGCTTGTCGGGCGCGGTAGAGCGACAGCGGCTTCGCAGCGGTGCTCCTCCTCGGGCTTCGCCACGCTGCTGCTTAGTGCGTCAACTAAGCGTCGGCCAGCCGGAGGCGAGCAGCTCTTCATCGAAGGTTTCTCCTTCGGCCGGGCGCTCGAGCTCGACTCCCATGGGAGCTTGATGAAGACGCCCGCCCGGCCTTCAAGTAAGCGGGCTGGGGCTCTTGAACTGGCGGCTATGCAGCGGCGGAGGGATCGGCGGTCGGTGTAGCGCTGGCGCTCCTGCGGCCTCTCGGTCGTCGGTCGATCGCCGGACCCTCGCCAGCTTATGCGGCGGTAGCTTCGGTGGCCTCTTTGCCGGCAGGCTCGTCTGCGCCGGCTTCTTCTTCCACGGTGGCGGCTTCGTCAGTGTTGCCGCGCACGTCCTCCTCGCCGGCGACCTCGGTCTCCATTGGCTCTGTGGCGGACGGATGAAGAAAGTCAAGCAATTATTCAAAGACAAAATCAGAAGAAGAAAAACACAAGGGAAGTACTCAGCAAGAAGGTTACCGGGCGCCGGGGTCATGGGTCATGGTCTCCGCCGCCAAGGATCGCTGGTGCCGTCCCTTGCCGGAGAGCTGCCCTTGCCGGAGAACGCTCCCTTGCCGGGAATCCACCCTTGGCGGCGTAGTCGAAGCGGAAGGAGGCTGCTCGCTTCCTACACAAGTCAACAAATGATATCAGCAAAGGAAAAAACATCCATGCACGCCGAACAGCAAGAAGTAGACCATATACTTACGCTGGGGGCTGCTTTGAAGGAGAGTTGCCTCATCCGGCGAGGTTGTCTCAGACGCGCCTCTGCCGTCGTAGTAGGTTCGTCCTCGACGACAATCACCGGGGTCTTGGCTCTCTTCGACATCCTCTGGGCCAGCGTCCTGAAAAGGAATGGATTCAGAGTAAAGCAGATCAGATACAAGACAAGGCAACAAAGCGAAGAATTACAAGTACAACAAGGAATCTTACTCTTCCTCTTCCTCGCTGAGCCGAGCGGAGAGGTCGACCTGCCCGCCTCGAGACGACGAGGCGGAGGAGGCTCCTTGGGCGCTTGGCGGGAGCAGGACCGGTGGCTGCGAGGGCCCTGCCTCGATTGCAGCGTGAGGAGCTCCCTGCAACAATGCTTGCCGGTGGAGCGGCTGTCGCCGGCTGCTGGGTCTGCCCGTCTGCTGCCGCGTCTCCGGCCTTGCGAAGACGCCTTCTTGGTGGAGCCGGTGGCTCGCCATGCAAGCTGCTTGGAGGTGGGAAGGATGCACCCTCGGCGGGTTCGCTCGACTCGGCTTCAGGCTCGGCAAGCTCCTCCTCGCCGGCAAACTCCTTTCGTTCGACAAGGCTTGTCGCCCCGGCTGCCTCCGCCTCCTCCACAGTGAAGCCAAACTCGCCATGGCAACGGTCGCCGCCGCCTCTTCCAGCTGAGTGGCGTCGCTGCATCTCATCGCCGATAGTGTCGCGGGTGAGGCCCCTCCGCTCGTCGGGCGGACCGGCATTTCCACTAGATTGTCAAAAACTGCCGCACCACATCATCTGCGGCTCTTGCCAAGTGGGGACAATTCCATGGGAGTCACACAACGGCATCATTGCACGGATGCGGTCAAGTGACGAGTTGTTGCACGTGGAACGACGCCTCGGCAACCTAAACATCTCCGGATGATCGGGATCGAGCTTGAACAGCTCTAAGAGCATTGCGTCAAGCTCCAAGATGATGAAGTTGAAGTTGAGGCCTGGGTGCAGCCTCATGATGTCTGCTATGCGTTACGAAATTCCTGTGCAGGTCTCCTTCTCTCCGCAAGAAGCGATCGGCGGCGAAGAAAGTCCGCGCCAACAAAGGTTTCCAGTGAGTCCGCAAGTCCGAGGCGGAGGATTCGGTAATCGCGATCTTCACCTAGCGTCCTCCGGGGCCAGATTGCTCCAATCATTGCCGCGTACTCTTTGGGGTTTAGTATTTGGGCGGTAAAAGGCTGCGGGTTCTCCTCAACAATCCAACACCAATCTGCCCTCCACTCCTCCCATTTGCTACGGAGCTCTCCTCCAGATAAGCTTCCTTTTGCCGACCACAGAGATCCAAGCAATTCCTCCGGCAAGGGGCTCTCCTCTCTCAACACGGGGTAAAAAGAAGTGACGGAAAAGAGCTACATTTGGGTGGACTCCGACAAAGTTTCCGCAGAGATGCGCGAAAACTGCCATGGTCGGAAACGGCGTTGGGGGTGAAATCAAGGAGGCGGAACCCGTAGGTGTTCATTATGTCACAAAAGAATTAGAGAAAGGCGGCAGAGCCCGCAGAGAAGAAGAGCGAAGAAGGGATACACCGTCGGGGCCAGTTCCGCAGCAGCGGGAGTACCTTCGTCGCGGATGCGCCTGCGTCTCCGTCGACCGGAAGAGGTAGTAGTTCTCCCTCGGCTCCCTCGCGGCTGAGGGGAAGATGGCCCGCTCCTTCCGTGGCGCCGCAAAGTCAGCCGCCTCGGCCGACTTCACAGCCTTCCCTTGTCGGCTTTCGGGCCCATGGCGGAGGCGGTGGAGGAGATCGGCAGCGTTGAGGGTGCTTTGGTGGCGATGAAGTGAGAGCCGCTCTCTTCAGCCTTGAGAAGAAGGGGGAGCGGCGGTGGTTTTTCGATGGGACAAGAATCGGCAAGGTAGGCGACGTGCCCTGTTTCCCCGCTTATAAAGAGGGAGGGGCGGACGTTCGATTTTCCGAATAAAGAACGCCCACAATCTCGCCCCATCGATCTCACACGACGCCACGTTCGATGCGTGCCGTTCGTGGGGCGTGGTGGGTCCGGGTGAGTTATGGTGTGACCCAGGCCGTGTGCCCGTGCCTGCTTTGGGCACGGCCTAACAACGCTTCGGCACTGTGTGACCCAGGCCCGGGGGCTCCTGTCGGTGTACTAGAGTCGGGGTACCCTAGTATCCCGAACTTGTGCACGGGCAGTTGCAGCCCTCCGCGGCACGGCTAACCGGGTGACCGCCAAGTTCCTCCGTGGTTCCTTTGGAGCCATTCAAGAACAAAGTATTCAAGCCAGGGAGACGAGGCCCCGGCAAGAGGAGCTTGCCGGGAAGGCCACTCAAGGCACATAGGAGACAAGGCCCCGGCAAGAGGAGCTTGCCGAAGGCCACCCTGTGCACTTACAAGACAAGGCCCCGGCAAGAGGAGTTTGCGGGAAGGCCCGATGAGCGACAAGCTTCCGGGCGCGACAAAGACAACAACCGCGTAAGGCGCTTGCATGCGCATCACCTCTGCATTCCTACGCTCCAAATAAGATCCACTAATGTGTCGCCCGGCTTTTTCCAGCGCTGCGTGGCGAGAGGTCAGGCAGCCAGCGATGCGAGGTGTCAAGCAGCGCTGACAAGTTTGCCATCGTGGCGAACGGTGGCGCCCCTGACGGTCCCTGTTTGCACTATTAGGGCGACTAGACGGGCATTTAATTCCTTTATCCCCTGCCGTCAGGGTTAGGTATGGTACACTGTACCATCGCATAAGTAGGTGTACCAACCACTATTTTTCCATTTGTACCCCGCTCACGCTACACCGTCGGAGCCCCTTGAGCATATAAAAGGAGGCCCATGCAACGTAGAAGAGGTTGGTCGATCAGCCTCCACGCCAGTCTCGTTAGCAGCTCGTGTGTCTTTGTAGCACTCGAGCACTCCCGAGCAAGAACGCAATACACCTAGACATGCAGCAGTAGGAGTATTATCTCTCCGGAGAGCTCCGAAGCTGGGTAAACCTCTCGTATGCTTCGCCTCGATCTGCTCTTCGTGCGACCTCCGCTCCCCGCCGAACCGAAGGGGCTCGGTCCGCCGCCCCATAGGTGTTCAAGGGCCGATCAGCCCGCCCGACATCTTATTTATTTTTAAAAGAGGAAACTGACCTTGGTCAGATCCGCCGGGACTCCGCCTGGGTGGGCTTTATAAGCCGTGGAGGCCCAGCTGCAGCCCACCGCAAACCCTAGCCCGCCCGATCCGCCGTCGCCGGCGCCGCCAGCGTCCTGCTGACGCGTTACGCCCGCCGCCGCCGCCCGCTGGTGCCGCTTCGTCGAGCCCGCCGCCGCCGCCGCCCGTCGCCACCGCAGCCCGCCGCCGTTCCGCCCGCCGCCGCTGGAGGTAGCCGCCGCCGCCTCGGTTTTTGCGAGAAAACCGATCGTTTTTTTGAAAACCCTAGATCCATTTTTTTAGTTTCGGTTCGAGTTTTTTCAGTTTAGTTATTTAGCAGACGTTCGTCTGTACGTCCGTTTTAACGAACGGTTTTCGCCCGTTAGCCACAGATAACGAACGTTCGTTCGTTAGTCTGTTCGTCAGTTTTTCTTTTTCTCGGACTTTCCGCGATTATTTTCGATCGTGATTTCTGATCCGATTTTTGTTTTAGTTTAACTTTTCGCTCGTTTATCAGAATCAGGCGATTCAAGCGCCTAGAGTTTTGTCTCGAAACCCTCTTTCTGTTTAATCAACTTAAACAAGTTTTTGCTACTGTAAAATTTGAGTTTAGTCCAGATTAGCAAACGAAGCTTGTTTCTTTCACAGTTTGAGTTTCGTTGTTTCGTTAGATTTGATTCTTTTTGCAAACCGGAGTTCTTAAGTTGAACTTTATGGTTAGATATATTATTTGAGTTTTACCCGTGCGTTGCTACTTGATTTCTTATTGTATGTTTGTTTGTTTGCGATAGAGTACCCGGAGTGTGAAGCGTGCTACTACGAGTCTCTAGGTTTCACGGATCATCAGGAAGGCAAGTAACACTTTGATGATACCTCTTTACTACCCAATTTTATTGCATTAGAGCAATCCGCAAACAATTGCATGGTTAGGGTCTAATTTAATTTGTGTGTTTGGGAAGTAGATGAGGTAGTACCTATTCACCTGTTTATTATCAAACCTATGGGAGTTACTTCTACGTTGCTTATATCGCTATGCTATGCTCGTAGACGTGGTTTGGGTTTGAGAGTATTCATGACAGATGTGAGTATTGTTAATTATTGGTTAACTTAAGGTGGCAACTTTAATACACATCTGGGTGGATTGAGGCACCTGGGGAACCTAGTGATTGCCTGTATTTTTGGAAATCCCGGGGTACCGTGTGATTCTCCTATGGACTGCCACCGAGGCTCAAAGGGATCATGAGATTATTCATGCTAGAAACTTCCGTGTGAAGCCACAAGCCATTATGGGCTCTGGCATAGTTGAGTATGTTGTGTGAGCTCTTTCACTGGTAGGCTAGCAGATGTAGGGGATGTAGGTGGTAGTGTCTACCCAGAGTAAAGAGTTAACGCTTCTGAAAGACTGTGTCTCGGTCATCCGTTTCTCAAACACCATGTAGTGCGAGAAATCCAGCGGAGGAGATCGAGTCTTGTGGGGAAAAGTGTGCCAACCTCTACAGAGTGTACAAACTAATCATGGTTAGCCGTGTCCCCGGTTATGGACATCTTGAGTATCTGGTTCTTGGATTATCATGTGGATCTCATCACTCTTAATTATAAAATTTGATTGGGTTATTAATTACTTTTAATTGGGATTGAGATGGGGTTTACCATTCTCAATGTTTAACAACCACCATGATAGTTAAATAAAATTTATTCCTTTGTTGTAGGGAAAAATTGGCTTTTCGCAAAACATATTAACCATACAGCCTCCATCAGCCATATATGCATGTAGTGATAGCCTTATTCTGTTTATTACTCTTTGGTGTTATATTGCCAGCATATTCCATGTGCTGGCCCATTTTCAGGCTGCAACGCATCATGTTGCAGACTTTTCAGACGACGAGTAAGGTGCCTTAGGTCGTGGTATTTCACTCAGTGATGTCGTTGGAGTTGATGGACTCACTTTATCTTCCAAGCCTTCCGTTGTTATCGTATTTAGATGGCCTTAAGCCATATTATTTGTAATAAGTTCTCTTTTGAGACATTCGATGTAGTAAGTGTGTAATTGCTACTCTGTTATAAATCCTTCAAGTACTGTGCGTGTCAGCATTACCGATGCAGGGATGACACTGATGCACAGAGATCAGACTGTTTGAGGTCTGGTCGCTACAATTATATTCTGTTTTGGATGTTTAATGGGCTTTATTATACACTTTTATATTATTTTTGGGACTAACCTATTAACCGGAGGCCCAACCCAAATTGCTGTTTTTTGCCTATTTCAGTGTTTCGTAGAAAAAGAATATCAAACAGAGTCCAAACGGATTGAAACCTTCGGGAACGTGATTTTCGAAACAAACGTGATCCAGAGGACTTGGAGTGGACGCTACAATGCATTTAGGAGGCCACGAGGTAGGGGGAGCGCCCACCCCCACCAGGTGCGCCCTCCACCCTCGTGGGCCCTCGTGGCTCCACCTACCTACTTCTTCCTCCTATATATACCTACGTACCCCCCAAACCAACAGAGGCATCCATGAAAACCTAATTCCACCGCCGCAACCTTCTGCAGACCACGATCCCATCTTAGCTCTTTTCCTGCCCGCCGGAGGGGGCATTGATCACGGAGGGCTTCTACATCAACACCATAGCCTCTCCGATGATGTGTGAGTAGTTTACCTCAGACCTTCGGGTCCATAGTTATTAGCTAGATGGCTTCTTCTCTCTCTTTGGATCTCAATAGAAAGTTCTCCTAGATTCTCTTGGAGATCTATTTGATGTAACTCTTCTTTTAAAGTGTGTTTGTCGAGATCCGATGAATTGTGGGTTTATGATCAAGATTATCTATGATCAATATTTGAATCTTATCATAATTCTTTTATGTATGATTGGTTATCTTTGCAAGTCTCTTCGAATTATCAATTTGGTTTGGCCTACTAGATTGATCTTTCTTGCAATGGGAGAAGTGCTTAGCTTTGGGTTCAATCTTATGTGTCCTTTCCCACTGATAGCAGGGGCAGCAAGGCACGTATTGTATTGTTGCCATCGAGGATAAAAAGATGGGGTTTATATCATATTGCATGAGTTTATCCCTCTACATCATATCATCTTGCTTAAAGCGTTACTCTGTTCTTATGAACTTAATACTCTAGATGCATGTTGGATAGCGGTCGATGTGTGGAGTAATAGTAGTAGATGCAGAATCATTTCGGTCTACTTGTCACGGACGTGATGCCTACATACATGATCATACCTAGATATTCTCATAACTATGCTCAATTCTATCAATTGCTCGACAGTAATTCGTTTACCCACCATAATACTTATGCTCTTGAGAGAAGCCACTAGTGAAACCTATGGCCCCCAAGTCTATTTTCCATCATATTAATCTTCCAACACTTAGCTATTTCCATTGCCGTTTATTTTACTTTGCATCTTTATTTCTCTTTATCATAGAAATACCAAAAATATTATCTTATCATATCTATCAGATCTCACTCTCGTAAGTGACCGTGAAGGGATTGACAACCCCTTTATCGCGTTGGTTGCGAGGTTCTTATTTGTTTGTGTAGGTGCGTGGGACTCGAGTGTGGTCTCGTACTGGATTGATACCTTGGTTCTCAAAAACTGAGGGAAATACTTACGCTACTTTACTGCATCACCCTTTCCTCTTCAAGGGAAAACCAACGCAGTGCTCAAGAGGTAGCAAGAAGGATTTCTGGCGCCGTTGCCGGGGAGGCTTACGCAAAGTCAAGTCAATATTTGATTTCCCGTCAACGAGCCATTTCTGGCGCCGTTGCGGGGTAGTCTACGCACAAGTCAAGACATACCAAGTACCCATCACAAACTCTTATCCCTCGCATTACATTATTTGCCATTTGCCTCCCGTTTTCCTCTCCCCCACTTCACCTTTTCCGTTTTATTCGCCCTCCTTCCGTTCAATCTTGTGTTACCATGTGCCTTCTTCTTGCTTGCATCTTTGCTTGCTAAAAGTTTATGGATCCTCATCCACTTTCTAATCTTTTTAAGAGATCCATTTATGATGAACCAATTGCTAGTGAGTTGTGTGCACTAGATTATCTTTATGAGGTTTTGCTTGAAATCCGTGAATCTGAAAATTGTGATGAAGTACTTTATGAAGTGATTCATGGTAGATGTTTGAATAAAAAAGCATGATTGCAATGATTTTACTATAAATTCTCTTGATGTCAATTGTGCTAATAATATGCAAAACCCTAAGCTTGGGGATGCTAGTTTTGCTATGTCTACTACTTGTTGCAATGATCATGATTGGGGTGGTCCTTCTTATGATCTTGAAAATTTATTTAAGCCCCATGATGAATATGAGATTGATAATAGTGTTTGCAATATTATTGGAAGTGGGTTTGGAAGAGTGTCAACTTTAGATCCCACATATTTGGAGAATATTCAATCTTATGAAATTTTTGATAAAAGTGGGTTTGGAGAGGTCATGAGTTTAGTTAATGTTAATCCCACTATTTTGGAAGAGTGTCTACTTTGCATGCATGTGGACCATGTTGAGAATATTTTATGTGATAGCTATTTTGTTGAATTTGCTTACGATCCCACGTGTAATTATTATGAGATAGGAAAATATGATTGTAGAAATTTTCATGTTGCTAAATTACCTCTCATTATGTTGAGATTGCTATTGTTTTTTTCCTCTTCCTTACAGATGCTAGTTTTTGCTTGCTATGATAATTTGTTTGCCTATAAGATGCCTATGCATAGGAAGTATGTTAGACTTAGATGTGTTTGTCACGTGTTTCATGATGCTCTCTTTGCGCTTCAATTCTTGTCTTTCATGTGAGCATCATCAAAATTATTAATGCCTAGCTAGGGGCGTTAAACGATAGCGCTTGTTGGGAGGCAACCCAGTTTTATTTTTAGTTTTTGTTTTTTGGTTCTATTTAGTAATAAATAATCCATCTAGCCTCTGGTTAGATTTGTTTTTATGTTTTAATTAGTGTTTGTGCCAAGTGAAACGTATAGGATCTTCTTGGATGATAGTTATTTGATCTTGCTGAAAATTCCAGAAACTTTCTGTTCACGAAAATAATTGTTAAAAATCTCCAGAACGTGATAAAATACTGATTCCAATTGTAGCAGATCAATAAACAAATTATCTAGTTCGTCCTATTTTGGTAGATTTTTCTGAGTTCCAGAAGTTTTCGTTAGTTACAGATTACTACAGACTGTTCTGTTTTTTGACAGATTCTGTTTTTCGTGTGTTGTTTGCTTATTTTGATGAATCTATGACTAGTAAAATAGTTTATAAACCATAGAGAAGTTGGAATACAGTAGGTTTAACACCAATATAAATAAAGAATGAGTTCATTACAGTACCTTGAAGTGGTGTTTTCTTTTCTTTCGCTAACGGAGCTCATGAGATTTTCTGTTGAGTTTTGTGTTGTGAAGTTTTCAAGTTTTGGGTAAAAGATTTGATGGATTATGGAACAAGGAGTAGCAAGAGCCTAAGATTAGGGATGACCATGGCACCCCAAGGTAACCTATGGACACCAAAAATCCAAAGCTTGGGGATACCCCGGAAGGCATCCCCTCTTTTGTCCTCGTCCATCGGTAACTTTACTTGGAGCTATATTTTTATTCACCACATGATATGTGTTTTGCTTGGAGCGTCTTGTATGATTTGAGTCTTTGCTTTTTAGTTTACCACAATAATACTTTCTGTACATACCTTTTTAGAGAGACACACATTATTCGGAATTTATTAGAATACTCTATGTGCTTCACTTATATCTTTTGATCTATATAGTTTTTGCTCTAGTGCTTCACTTATATCTTTTGGAGCACGGCGGTGGTTTTGTTTTATAGAAACTATTGTTCTCTCATGCTTCACTTATATTATTTTGAGAGTCCTACAAAAAAGCATGGTAATTTTCTTTAATTGAGAAATTATCCCTGAAGTGATAGGCATCCAAGAATAGTAAAAACTTTCTTATAAGTGCGTTGAATACTAAGAGAAGTTTGATGCTTAATAATTGTTTTGAGATATGAAGATGGTGATATTAGAGTCATGCTAGTTGAGTAGTTGTGAATTTGAGAAATACTTGTGTTAAGGTTTGTGATTCCCGTAGCATGCACGTATGGTGAACCATTATGTGATGAAGTCGGAGCATGATTTATTTATTGATTGGCTTCCTTATGAGTGGCGGTCGGGACGAGCGATGGTATTTTCCTACCAATCTATCCCCCTAGGAGCATGCGCGTAATACTTTGTTTCGATAACTAGTAGATTTTTGCAACAAGTATATGAGTTCTTTATGACTAATGTTGAGTCCATGGATTATATGCACTCTTATCCTTCCACCATTGCTAGCCTCTCTAATACCGCACACTTTTCGCCGTATCATACACCCACCATATACCTTCCTCAAAACAGCCACCATACCTACCTATCATGGCATTTCCATAGCCATTCCGATATATATCGCCATGCAACTTGCCACCGTTCCATTTACTATGACACGCTTCATCATTGCCATATTGCTTTGCATGATCATGTAGTTGACATCGTATTTGTGGCAAAGCCACCGTTCATAATTTTTATACATGTCACTCTTGATTCATTGCATATCCCGATTTCACGGAGGCACTCGCATAGAGTCATATTTTTGTTCTAAGTATCGAGTTGTAATTCTTGAGTTGTAAGTAAATAAAAGTGCGATGATCATCATTATTAGAGCATTGCCCCAAATGAGGAAAGGATGATGGAGACTATGATTCCCCCACAAGTCGGGATGAGACTCCGGAGAGAAAAAAAAAGAGGCCATAAAAAAGGGAAAAGGCCCAAAAAAATGAGAGAAAAAGAGAGAAGGGACAATGTTACTATCCTTTTACCACACTTGTGCTTCAAAAGTAGCACCATGATCTTCATGATAGAGAGTCTCCTATGTTGTCATTTTCATATACTAGTGGGAATTTTACATTATAGAACTTGGATTGTATATTCCAATGATGGGCTTCCTCAAAATGCCCTAGGTCTTCGTGGAGCAAGCGAGTTGGATGCACACCCACTTAGTTTCTTTTGTTGAGCTTTCATACACTTATAGCTCTAGTGCATCCGTTGCATGGCAATCCCTACTCACTCACATTGATATCTATTGATGGGCATCTCCATATCCTGTTGATACGCCTAGTTGATGTGAGACTATCTTCTCCTTTTTTGTCTTCTGCACAACCACCATTCTATTCCACATGTAGTGTTATGTCCATGGCTCACGCTCATGTATTGCGTGAAGATTGAAAAAGTTTGAGAACATCAAAAGTATGAAACAATTGCTTGGCTTGTCATTGGGGTTGTGCATGAATAAATACTTTGTATGATGAAGATAGAGCATAGCAAGACTATATGATTTTGTAGGGATAACTTTCTTTGGCCATGTTATTTTGAGAAGACATGATTGCTTAGTTAGTATGCTTGAAGTATTATTATTTTTATGTAAATATTAAACTTTTATCTTGAATCTTTCGGATCTGAATATTCATACCACAAATAAGAGAATTAAATTAAGGAATATGCTAGGTAGCATTCCACATCAAAAAATTTGTTTTTATCATTTACCTACTCGAGGAAGAGCAGGAATTAAGCTTGGGGAAGCTTGATACGTCTCCAACGTATCTATAATTTTTTATTGTTCCATGCTATATTATATTCTGTTTTGGATGTTTAATGGGCTTTATTATACACTTATATATTATTTTTGGGACTAACCTATTAACCGGAGGCCCAGCCCAAATTGTTGTTTTTTTGCCTATTTCAGTGTTTCGCAGAAAAAGAATATCAAACGGAGTCCAAACGAAATGAAACCTTCGGGAACGTGATTTTCGAAAGAAACGTGATCTAGATGACTTGGAGTGGACGTCAAGCAACAGACGAGGAGGCCACGAGGTAGGGGCGCGCCCACCCCCACCAGGCGCGCCCTCCACCCTCGTGGGCCCCTCGTTGCTCTACCGACCTACTTCTTCCTCCTATATATACCTCACGCACTTCAAACCATCGTGAGGCATCCACGAAATCCTAATTCCACCGCCGCAACCTTCTGTACCCGTGAGATCCCATTTTGGGGCCTTTTCCGGCATCCTGCCGGAGGGGGCATTGATCACGGATGGCTTCTACATCAACACCATAGCCTCTCCGATGATGTGTGAGTAGTTTACCTCAGACCTTCGGGTCCATAGTTATTAGCTAGATGGCTTCTTATCTCTCTTTGGATCTCAATACAAAGTTCTCCTCGATTCTCTTGGAGATCTATTTGATGCAACTCTTCTTTTGCGGTGTGTTTGTCGAGATCCGATGAATTGTGGATTTATGATCAAGATTATCTATGAACAATATTTGAACCTTCTCTGAATTCTTTTATGTATGATTGGTTATCTTTGCAAGTCTCTTTGAATTATCAGTTTGGTTTGGCCTACTAGACTGATCTTTCTTGCAATGGGAGAAGTGCTTAGCTTTGGGTTCAATCTTGCGGTGTCCTTTCCCAAAGGATGTTAGGGCAACAAGGCACGTATTGTATTGTTGCCATCAAGGATAAAAAGATGGGGTTTATATCATACTGCATGAGTTTATCCCTCTACATCAGGTCATCTTTCGTAAAGCGTTACTCTGTTCTTATGAACTTAATACTCTAGATGCATGCTGGATAGCGGTCGATCTGTGGAGTAATAGTAGTAGATGCAGAATCGTTTCAGTCTACTTGTCACGGACGTGATGCCTATATACATGATCATACCTAGATATTCTCATAACTATGCTCAATTCTATCAATTGCTTGACAGTAATTCGTTTACCCACCGCAATACTTATGCTCTTGAGAGAAGCCACTAGTGAAACCTATGGCCCCCGGGTCTATTTTCCATCATATTAATCTTCCAACACTTAGCTATCTCTATTGCCGTTTATTTTACTTTGCATCTTTATTTCTCTTTATCATAAAAATACCAAAAATATTATCTTATCATATCTATCAGATCTCACTCTCGTAAGTGACCGTGAAGGGATTCACAACCCATTTATCATGTTGGTTGCGAGGTTCTTATTTGTTTGTGTAGGTGTGTGGGACTCGAGCATGGTCTCCTACTGGATTGATACCTTGGTTCTGAAAAACTGATGGAAATACTTATGCTACTTTACTGCATCACCCTTTCCTCTTCAAGGGAAAACCAACGCAGTGCTCAAGAGGTAGCATTAAGCTTAGGGATGTTGTTACGTCTCCAACGTATCTATAATTTTTTTTATTGTTCCATGCTGTTATATTATCAACCTTGGATGTTTTATAATCATTTTATATCACCTTTTGGTACTAACCTATTGACATAGTGCCAAATGCCAGTAGCTATTTTTTGCATGTTTTTTACGTCGCAGGAAATCAACCAAACGTACTCCAGACGCAGCGAAACTTTTTGGATATTTTTTGGACCAGAAGACAACCAATGGGCCGAAGAAGCACCTGGGGGTGCTCCGAGGGGAGCGCAACCCACCAGGGCGCACCAGGAGGCCCAGGCGCGCCCTGGTGGGTTGTGCCCACCTTGGGTGCCCCCTGGACCGCCTCTTTACTCTATAAATACCCCAATATTCCAGAAACCCTAAGGGAGTCGACGAAATATTCATCCAGCCGCTGCAAAGTCCAGAACCACCAAATCCAATCTAGAGACCTTCACGAAGGGGTTCACCACTTCCATTGGTGCCTCTCCGATGATGCGTGAGTAGTCTTTTGTAGACCTTCGGGTCCGTAGTTAGTAGCTAGATGGCTTCCTCTCTCTCTTTTGATTCTCAATACAATGGTCTCTTGGAGATCCATATGATGTAACTCTTTTTGCGGTGTGTTTGTTGGGATCGGATGAACTTTGAGTTTATGATCAGATCTATCTTTTTATATCCATGAAAGTTATTTGAGTTTCTTTGATCTATTATATGTATGATTGCTTATAGCCTCGTATCTCTTCTCCGATATTGGGGTTTTGTTTGGCCAACTTGATCTCTTGCAATGGGAAGAGGTGCTTTGTAGTGGGTTCGATCTTACGGTGCTTGATCCCAGTGACAGAAGGGGAACCGACGCGTATGTATCATTGCTACTAAGGATAAAATGATGTGGTCTATTTCTACATAAATAGATCTTTTCTACATCATGTCATCGTTCTTATTGCATTACTCCGTTTCTCCGTAAACATAATACACTAGATGCATGTTGGATAGCGGTCGATGTGTGGAGTAATAGTAGTAGATGCAGGAAGGATTCAGTCTACTAATCTTGGACGTGATGCCTATATAATGATCATTGCCTGGATATTGTCATGATTATTTGAAGTTCTATCAATTGCCCAACAGTAATTTGTTTACCCACCATTTGCTATTTTTCTCGCGAGAAGCTACTAGTGAAACCTACGGCCCCCGGGTCTCTTTCTCATATTATTTGCCTTTGTGATCTATTTTCCTTTGGTTTTATTTTCAGATCTATTAAACCAAAAAACCTTGCTGTAATTTATTCCTATTTTATTTTATTTGGTGTTCGATCTATCAATCTACTATAATTTATTCACGTCTGTTTGCCAATTTCTGGCCCCGCTACCCGAAAGGGATTGACAACCCCTTTTACACGTCGGGTTGTGAGTATTTGTTATTCGTGTGCAGGTGTTGTTTACGTATTGTTGCTTGGTTCTCCTACTGGTTCGATAACCTTGGTAGCATAACTGAGGGAAATACCTACCACCGCTATGCTGCATCATCCCTTCCTCTTTGGGGAAATACCGACGTAGCTTCAGGCCTCATCAATGACGTCCCTTGCCTTCTTGATCCAGCAAGATGTCGAGGAAGTAGATGAGTTCCGTGAACACGACGGCGTGGTGGCGGTGATGGTGAAGTGATCCGTGCAGGGCTTCGCCTAAGCACCGCGAGAATATGACCAGGGGTGTAAACGCTGGAGGGGGGCGCCGCGCACGGCTAACAATTAATGTTGTGTGTTCTAGGTGCCCCCTCCCCACATATATATAGGTGGGAGGGGGAGGGGAGCAACAAGGTGTGCCCCAAGTAGGAGGAATCCTACTTGGGGTCCTCCCCAATTTGGGCTCCCCTTCCTTATTTGTCGGAGGGGAAAAGGGAAGAGGAAGGAGAGAAGGAAAGGGCGAGCCGAACCCCCTCTTTCCCTTCTCCCACTCGGCCTCCTTCCTTGGGGGGCACCCCTTTTGGGCTGGTGTGCTCCCCTCCTATGTCCCATATGGCCCATGTCTTTCCCCGGGGGTCCGGTACCCCCCCCCCCCGATACTCCGATAAATACCCGATACACTTTGGAACACTCCCAGTGTCTGAATACTAACATCCTATATATCAGTCTTTGCCTCTCGACCATTTCGAGACTCCTCGTCATGTCCGTGATCTCATCCGGGACTCCGAATAACATTCGGTCACCAAATCACATAACTCATATAATACTAAATCACCATCAAACTTTAAGCGTGCGGACCCTACGGGTTCGAGAACTATGTAGACATGACCGAGACACCTCTCCAGTCTATAACCAATAGCGGAACCTGGATGCTCATATTGGCTCCTACATATTCTACGAAGATCTTTATCGGTTGAACCGTTATGACAACATACGTTATTCCCTTTTTCATTGGTATGTTACTGCCCGAGATTCGGTCGTCGGTATCCACATACCTAGTTCAATCTCGTTACTGGCAAGTATCTTTACTTGTTCTGTAATACATCATCTTGTAACTAACTCATTAGTCACTTTGCTTGCAAGGCTTCTTATGATGTGCATTACCGAGATGGCCCAGAGATACCTCTCCGATACTTTTGACATGAAGAAAGCAATAGCAATAAAACTGAACGATCAATATGCTAAGCTAACCGATGGGTCATGTCCATCACATCATTCTCCTAATGATGTGATCCCGTTATCAAATGACAACTCATGTATATGGTTAGGAAACTCAACCATCTTTGATCAACGAGCTAGTAAAGTAGAGGCATACTAGTGACACTATGTTTGTCTATGTATTCACACATGTATTATGTTTCGGGTTAATACAATTCTAGCATGAATAATAAACATTTATCATGATATAAGGAAATATAAATAACAACTTTATTATTGCCTCTAGGGCATATTTCCTTCAATCCCGTTTATCAAATGATAACTCATGTCCATAGTTAGGAAACCTTAACCATATTTGATCAAGGAGCTAGTCAAGTAGAGGCTCACTAGGGACACAGTGTTTGTCTATGTATTCACACATGTATTTGGGTTTCCGGTCAATAAAATTCTAGCATGAATAATAAACATTTATCATGAATAAGGAAATATAAAACAACAACTTTATTATTGCCTCTAGGGCATATTACCTTCAAAACATCCAAAACAGATAATATAATAGCATGGAACAATAAAGAATTATAGATACGTTGGAGACTTATCAAGCATCCCCAAGCTTAATTACTGCTCGTCCTCGAGTAGGTAAATGATAAAAACATAATTTTTGATGCGGAATTCTACCTAACACATTTATACATGTAATTTTCTTTATTGTGGCTTGAATGTTTAGATCCATAAGATTCAAAACAAAAGTTTAATATTGAAATAAAAACATTAATACTTCAAACATACTAATAAAGCAATCATGTCTTCTCAAAATAACATGGCCAAAGAAGGTTATCCCTACAAAATCATATAGACTGGCTATGCTCGATCTTCATCACACAATGTATTAAATCATGCAGAACCCCGATGACAAGCCAAGCAATTGTTTCATACTTTGATGTTCTCAAACTTTTTCAACTTTCACGCAATACATGAGCGTGAGCCATGGATATAGAACTATAGGTGGAATAGAAAATGGTGGTTGTGGAGAAGACAAAAAGAAGGAGATATTCTCACATCAACTAGGCGTATCAACGGGCTATGGAGATGCCCATCAATAGATATCAATGTGAGTGAGTAGGGACTAGAGCTGTCGGTGGGAAACGACACCTATGGGATCACAAGAATCCCTAATATGGTTGCCGGGGCGTGGGGTTGTGAGAAGAGCAGGATTAGCAGTCAACACAGGGGTTGTTTACCCAGGTTCGGGCCGCGAGGATGCGTAATATCCAAGTCCTGCTTTGGTGTATATTTGATAGAGTTCTTGAGCTCTCGAACTAGCTATGGCGGTTCGTAGTTCCAAAGACCCGAATCCCTCTCCAGTATGCCATGGGCCTCCTTTTATAGTCGAAAGGGGCTGCCACAGTGGCACACAGGAGGTGGAAAGGCCTACAGTGTTGCGAGGTTATCGCCCGTATTATACAGGACAAGACGCATTTAATGCGTAGCTTAGGTGTCCCGTAGCTTTATCGGGGACGGGAACGAGGCCCGTCCCGTCCGTCGCCGCTCCTCCTCACTTCGACACGCCCCTAGCCGGTGATGCATGCGGTGCCATGTAGGCAGGCAGGCAGCTGAGGTGGCGCGGTGGTAGGGTCTTCACGAAGATCTACATGCCACCACACAGGCACTTGATGAGTTGGCTTGGGAGCCGCACATCGCCACGCAGGTGCCTGCCTGGTCGGGCTGGCAGCTGCATGCTAATGGCGGTGGAAACTTGGCTGGTGCGAGCCTGGCAGTGGCCCCGCTGATGTCCTCGGCAAGGGCTTTGCCGGGGGCCCGGCAAGGGTCTTGCCGTGGCGCGCAGTCGTCCCCGGCAAGGGTCTTGCCGCGGGTCTTGTGGCTTTCCTTGGCAAGGGTCTTGCCGAGGATCGTTGTCTTCCAATCCTCTTCTGATCTTATATGCTTATGA
This sequence comes from Aegilops bicornis, assembly GCA_021605145.1. Taxonomy (NCBI): domain Eukaryota; kingdom Viridiplantae; phylum Streptophyta; class Magnoliopsida; order Poales; family Poaceae; genus Aegilops; species Aegilops bicornis. Next base: position 179,786,701 of record CM038669.1, read on the forward strand.
TCTTTGACAAAGATCTGCATGCCACCACGGAAGTGCCTCCCGATCCCTGGTCCAACCGTGGTCGGTTGGGCTGGCACCCGTGGGCTCAAGGGTGGCTCGCTCTGTTGGTGTTGGGCGAGTTGCCGCAGCAAGGCTCTTGCCGGGGCCATGGAGGCTACCCTCGGCAAGGGCCTTGCCGGGGGAGTCCACCTCGCCCTCTTGGTCTTTGGTGTGCTGGTCTTGGCGTCGCCTCTGATCGTCTTGCGCCTTTGGATTCTCTCCGGCTCCCCTTCTCTACCCTACTTAGTGTGGCCACGGCGCGCGGCTCCGACTACCCGTGCACAAGTAAAGGGGTACAAAAGAGTGCCCCTACTTTTGTACACCAACAGGAGCCCCCGGGCCTGGGCCACACATAAGCGCGACATGTTGGGCCAGGCGCAAAACGGTGCGCGGGCAGGTGGGGCGGATTCCACCGCAGTAACTGTTTCGTCTGCTGCGCTTCCCCACGACCCGCGTTGAATGCGCGACGTGGGGGGGGGGGGGGTCATGTGTGACGTGGGCGGCATGCGTGGGGCGGTTCTCGCACGCGTGTGTCACATCGTGGTAAAGAGGCGGCTCGCGCCTTCCCCTTAAAAAGAGGAAGGCGTGGAGGCGCGGCTCATTTACTGGGTGGACTCGGGTCGCAGTCTTCAAGGCGCCTACGCCCCGCGATCACGGGGCGGGGAACGGTCACCTCACCCGTCCTTCTGATCCTGCCCGCTTGCCACGCGTCCTCCATGCAAGTGGTAGGCGGTGGAGGCGGGGAACCGGGCCGTCGCTGATTGAGGCAACGGGTCGGTCCTGATTCACTGTGCCCCCGATGGCTGGATTGGCGGAGTGGGGCGGCGAGCCTCAACCGCGCCTCTTTATAAGGAGGGGGAGAGGGGGCGTCATCCTGCATTCCTTCCGTATCCATCATCCTTCACCTTTGCTCCTTCCTTCCACCTGCCATGGCGAGAGGAGGTGATGGGCCTTCGATGGTGGCGGCGAGGGTCGCTGCTCGTCAGCGCGTCCCTCCTTCCCACGAGCCTACGGTGGCGGAGCCAACCACGAGAGGAAGGGGTAGGGGGCATGGCCGAGGTCGCCGCGGCGGTCGAGGGAGAGGGGGACGAGGTGGCGCGGCGACCGTGCCTCCGCCAGCTGTGCCTCCCGCAATGGAGGGTCACGTTGGGGACCAGCCCCGTGAGTTCTTCATCAGGCTGCGCCGGCCACCGCGTCGTCGTCTCCGTCTCCCGACCCCCTTTGCTCAGGAGATGGAGCTCGATCCGCCCCAGACCCTCAAATTGCACATGAGGGGCCGCGGGACCGGAGGCACGCGGGTCGACGTCGACTTCCCTGCTCCGCATGTTATGTATCTCCGTCGCGGATGGAAGACGTTCGCCTGCATCCATAACCTGACGGTGGAGCTCGTCCTCTACTTCAAGTTAATGGAGGGCGGCCTGCTCTCCGTCAAGGTCTTCGGAGATCTTGGAACTCGCCTGAAGTGCTGCGTGGAGAGCTCCTCCAACGATGAAGATTCCTCCTCGAGCGAGAGCGATGAGGAGGACAGTGACATCGACGATGAGGGTAGTAGGCGGGAGGATGAAGGGTCCGACTAGGTGTCGGACCCGCCGTCCCTAGGCGGTGTCGGCAGCAGCAGCATCTGCACCGGGCCCCTTGAACTTCTTGGGGTCGCCTCCTTGGGCGGCTGGCGTAGGAGGCCCGGAGAAGGCGAAGAAGGCGGGTGGCGGGCCGTCAAGTCGGAGTACGTGGGCACCGACGCCTTCGTCGCGTATTGCCGGTCCTGCCGCCTCGTCTTCCAGCTCTTCTCTCGTCATCATCATCACCAGCCTCTCTCCGGGATGGCCACCGAGATGTTCTCCTGGTGTCTTCTGCTGCTCATGCCTCGCCTAGGCGCTCCTTTCGCCCTCCCGCTGTCCTGTTTCACCTTCTGAGGAGAGGAACAAGAAAGGGATTACAGGCACCTTATCTCTTTTTAGTTTGTAAGCCTGCAGGCACTTGTTAATTTTTAGACTTGTAATCCCCTTTCATGTTTTTTATTCCGTACGAACTGTACCTGTATGGGACATTTTTAATGAAAAAGGGTGTTTGCCGGGTTCTTTGTGCGTGAGCGAGGCCCATGCCAAGGACAAATCCTTGTTATTTCTAAGATAAACATTGTCACCCAGCAACAGGCCTTGTCGTTCCCCCACTTCGGTCGACCATTCTCATGCTCTTGGCGGAGGCAGGGGCAAAGTAGGGTTAGGCCCCTCATTCATTTCTCTTGCCACCGCGATTATTTACCAAGTTCCGACCTGTGGATAGCTCTTGGGTACGGGAAAAGGGGAGCACGGTGGTTTTAAGAATATAAATGAGGTTTTATATGTCCCAGTTCTATACGGAAGTGCATAACAGGGGATAAAAGACTTATCTAAATCCGCAGCCCCGGGCAACCTTGGCTTGCTGTGCTTGGATCCTTGTGTCTTCAGCCCCCGGCAATCCTGGCTTGCCGGGGCCGGAGCGCCAGTCCATCCTCTTTCTCCCAAGTGGCTCAGGAGATATGTCCACGTGCCCTGCGAACCAAAGAGGACAGAAAGACGCACACTCGACCTCTAGGCTAGGGGTTAGTCGCCGCTAAGCACTATCAACCCTAACCGAGGGAGAGACTTAACCTAGCATGCATGCTATAACTTAGGGCGCCAGCGCTTCGTTTATTTATGCTCAGGGTCTGCGCCTGGCTTTGTACAGAGGGTTACATGCCTTGCCGGCAAAGCTTGTACAAAAGGTGGCTTGCCGAGGGGCCCGGCAAGCCGCGCCTTATGGGTAAAACTTGCGAAGATGCTCGATGTTCCAGGAGTTGCTCATCGACAGCATCTTGATCTCCGAGCAGAACTACGTCGGGCCCGGTGACTCAGATACCCGATAAGGGCCTTCCCACTTCGGCATCAACTTGTTGGAATTCTTGGCCGACTGAACGCGCCGAAGAACAAGGTCGCCTTCCTCAAAGCTTCGAGCATGAACCTTGCGGCTATGGTAGCACCGCAAGGCTTGATGGTAGCATGCTGCTCTCACAGCCGCCCGAAGACGATCTTCCTCAAGGAGTGTTGCGTCATCTTGCCGCAGTTGCTCTTGCTCAAGCTCATCGTAAGCGAGCACTCGAGGTGACCCATATGTGAGTTCCGTGGGGAGAACTGCCTCTGCCCCGTATACTAGGGCAAAGGGTGTCTGGCCGGTGGCTCGATTTGGCGTCGTCCTGATCGACCAAAGAATCGTCGGCAACTCATCAATCCAGCGCCTTCTGCACTTGTGCAGCCTGTCAAAAGTCTTCGTTCTCAGGCCTCGCAACACTTCAGCATTTGCCCTCTCCGCTTGGCCGTTGCTCCAGGGGTGCGCTACGAAAGCAAAACAGACCTTGCTGCCGAGGTCTTGAATGCACTGCATGAAGGTGTGTGTGAACTGCGTGCCATTGTCGGTGATGACCCTGTTTGGTACACCAAAACGGCAGACTAGTCCTTTGAAGAACTTGACGGCTGACTGTGCTGTCACCTTCCTCACTGCTTCCACCTCCGGCCACTTTGTGAACTTGTCGATGGCAACGTACAAGTACTCAAAGCCCCCGACGGCACGGGGGAAGGGGCCCAGTATGTCGAGCCCCCAGACCAAAAATGTCCAGGAGAGAGGGATTGTTTGAAGGGCTTGAGCTGGTTGATGAAGCTTCTTTGAATGGAACTGACACGCTTCACACTTGGTTACTAGTGCCGTTGCATCCTGGAGGGTAGTGGGCCAGAAGAAACCCTGCCAGAACGCCTTGCCAGAAAGGGCCCCCGACCCTATGTGTGAGCCACATATGCCTCCGTGTATCTCCACCAACAGCTCTAGTCCTTCCTCCCGGGGAATACACTTCAATTTCACACCATTCGGTCTTTTCCTCATGCAGACGTCATCGATTTAACCGATACATAGCAGACCGACGGGCTACTTTTCTCCGCTTCTTCCCGCTTCCTCGTGAAGCTCCCCTATCTTGGAGGAATCGGACGGTATATTGTGCCCATGCCGGAGCACAGGGCTCGGCAAAGAAGGACCAAAGGCATTTCTTCGCCATGGAGCGCCCGCCTCACGGCCGGGGCTTGACGGCCCGTCCGGAGTCGGTCGCTCCTCGGCAGGCTCAGGGTCCACGGCAACACTCTTGGCGGTAGCCCCTGGGGGCTCGGCGGGAAAGTACTTGCCGGGTCCTGATTTTCTCCACTTGTTCTGCTCCGTTGATGGTTCGACGGATGGTTGAGTCAACCGAAGCAAAAAGGTACCTGGTTCCACAGGTAGCTTGAATGCAGCGCGCTTTGACAGGTAGTCAGCGATGTCGTTCTCCGCTCGGGGAACGTGCTCCGCTTGTATACCGTCAAAGCGCTCCTCCATCTTCCTCACCTCATCTACGTGGGCCTCCATCAACGGGCTCTGATAATCCTTGTTGAATTGTCTGACGACAAGCTGCCAATCACCCCAGACGATGAGCTTTTTAACTCCAAGGTCTGCCGCGATCCTGAGACCAGCAAGCAACCCCTCGTATTCAGCATTTTTTTGGTGGACATCTCCCTGGGAAAGTGCATCTGGATTACATACTTGAGGTGCTCTCCGGCGGGTGTGACGAGCAGCACACCTGACCGGGCGCCTTTGCGAGAAAGCCCGTCCAAAGTACATAATCCAACATGGCTGTTTCCTTGCCGGGGAGAGTGGTCTCCTTGATCTCTTCATTAGGCATTGAGGTCCATTCTGCAATGAACTCTGCCAGGACTCTGCTCTGGATTGTTGAAGTACTTTCAAACTTCAACCCAAAGCTTGACAATTCCAAGGCCCACTCCACAATCCTTCCGGTCGCGTCTGGGTTGTGCAGTATCCGTTGCAACAGGAGACGAGTGAAGACAGTGATCTCGTGGGCTTGGAAGTAGTGATGCAGCTTCCTCGAGGCCATAAGGAGGCTGAAGAGCAATTTCTGCACACCAGAGTACCTTGACCTAGCCCCCTGCAAGAGGGAGCTGACAAAGTAAACCGGGTGCTACATCATCTTCTTCTTCTGCACCACCTCATTTGACCGCGCGGGCCCCGTCCCAACGGCGTCAGACCCTGCCGGGAGCTTTGCCTTGCCGATGCCGGGCCCCGCCGGGGGAGTCTCTAACTTGCCATCTGGCGGTCCTGCCATTACCACTGTCTCTTCGTCAACCTCCCTCTGCTCCACTAGCGCGGCGCTGACCACTTGATTCATCGCCGCTAGATACAGCAGCAATGGCTCTTGTGGTTTAGGCGCAACTAGTATCGGTGTAGAGGAAAGGTATCTCTTCAGGTCTTGCAACGCCGCTTTGGCCTCGGGGGTCCACTCCATTGGGCCCGCCTTCTTCAGAATCTTGAAAAACGGAAGGGCGCGCTCGGCAGACTTGGAGATGAATCGACTCATGGCGGAAACGCAGCCAGTGAGCTGACGCACATCCTTGATCTGCTTGGGCGCCTCGATCTTCTTGATAGCCTTAATCTTGTCTGGGTTTGCCTCGATCCCACGCTGCGACATGAAGAACCCGAGAAGTTTGCCGGACGGAACACCGAAGACACACTTCTCGTGGTTCAAATGAGATTGATCTTTATGCAGTTGGCAAACGTCTGTTCTAAGTCTTGTATAAGAGTTGCCCCGTCCTTGGTTTTGACCACTATGTCATCCATATAGGCTTCCATATTTCTATATAGTTGGGGTTCAAAACCAATTTGGACTGCCCTTGCAAATGTTGAGCCAGCACTCTTCAACCCGAAAGGCATCTGTAGAAAGCAGTGCGTACCACATGGGGTGATGAATGTCGTCTTCTCTTCGTCTTCTCTTGTCATGAAGATCTGGTGGTAGCCCGAGTAGGCGTCGAGGAATGATAACAGATCACACCCGGCCATGGAGTCAACAATCTGGTCGATGCGCGGCAACGGGAAGGGGTCCTTAGGACAAGCCTTATTGATATCTGTGTAATCAATACACAACCTCCACTTCCCGTTTGCCTTGCGCACCACTACGGGATTGGCCAACCACGTCGGAAGGAGCACTCCCCTCACCAAGCCCGCTGCTTCCAACTTCCTGATCTCCTCTGTGATGAACTCCTGTCGTTCCGAAGCTTGCTTCCTAACCTTCTGCTTGATGGGTCGCGCATGGGGACAGACAACAAGATGGTGCTCAATCACTTCCATGGGAATGTCGGGGATGTCAGATGCTTGCCATGCAGACACATCGACATGGCCAGGCGTAATACCCTAGTCCTACTTTGGTGTATATTTGAGAGAGTTCTTGAGCTCTCGAACTAGCTATGGTGGCTGCATAGTTCCAAAGAGCCGAATGCCTCTCCAGTATGCCATGGGCCTCCTTTTATAGTTGAAAGGGGCTGCCACAGTGGCACACAGGAGGTGGAAAGGCCTACAGTGCAGCAAGCTTATCACCCGTATTACAGGACAATACGCATTTAATGCATAGCTTAGGTGTCCAGTAGCTTTATCGGGGACGGGAACGAGGCCCGTCCCGTCCGTCGCCGCTCCTCCTCGCTTCGACACGCGCCCTGGCAGGTGATGCATGCGGTGCCATGTAGGCAGGCAGGCAGCTGAGGTGGCACGGTGGTAGGGTCTTCATGAAGATCTGCATGCCGCCACCCAGGTGCTTGCTGAGTTGGCTTGGGAGCCGCACGTCGCCACGCAGGTGCCTGCCCAGCTGGTCGGGCTGACAGCTGCATGCTAATGGCGGTGGAAACTTGGATGGTGCGGGCCTGGCAGTGGCCCCGCTGATGTCCTCGGCAAGGGCCTTGCCGGGGGTCTTGTGGCTTTCCTCGGCAAGGGTCTTGCCGAGGATCGTTGTCTTCCAATCCTCTTCTGTTCTTGTATGCTTATGATCTTTGACAAAGATCTGCATGCCACCATGGAGGTGCCTCCCGAGCCCTGGTCCAACCGCGGTCGGTTGGGTTGGCACCCATGGGCTCAAGGGCGGCTCGCTCTGTTGGTGTTGGGCGAGTTGCCCCAGCAAGGCGCTTGCCGGGGCTGTGGAGGCTGCCCCCGGCAAGGGCCTTGCCGGGGGATTCCACCTCGCCCTCTTGCTCTTTGGTGTTGCTGGTCTTGGCGTCGCCTCTGATCGTCTTGCGCCTTTGGCTTCTCTCTGGCTCCCCTTCTCTGCCCAGCTTAGTGTGGCCGCGGCGTGCGGCTCCGGCTGCCCGTGCACAAGTAAAGGGGTACAAAAGAGTGCCCCTACTTTTTTACACCGACAAGAGCTATAAGTTTATGAAAGCTCAAAAAGAAACTAAGTGAGTGTGCATCCAACTCGCTTGCTCACGAAGACCTAGCGCAATTTGAGGAAGCCCATCATTGGAATATACAAGCCAAGTTCTATAATGAAAAATTCCCACTAGTATGTGAAAGTGACAACATAGTAGACTCTCAATCATGAAGATCATGGTGCTACTTTGAAGCACAAGTGCGGAAAAGGATAGTAACATTGTCCCTTCTCTCTTTTCTCTCTCTTTTTTTGGTGGGCTTCTTTGGCCTCTTTTATTTTTTTGTAAAGTCCGGAGACTCATCCCAACTTGTGAGGGAATCATATCTTTCATCATCCTTTCCTCACATGGGACAATGCTCTAATAATGACGATCATCACACTTCTATTTACTTACAACTCAAGAATTACAACTCGATACTTATAACAAAATATGACTCTATATGAATGCCTACAGCGGTGTACCGGGATGTGCAATGATCTAGCGTAGCAAATGACATCATAAAATGGACAAGCCATGTAAACATCATGCTAGCTATCTTACGATCATGCAATGCAATATGACAATGATGGTGCGTGTCATAATAAAACAGAACTGTGGAAGTTGCATGGCAATATATCTCGGAATGGCTATAGAAATGCCATAATAGGTAGGTATGGTGGCTGTTTTGAGGAAGGTATATGGTGGGTGCAAGGCACTGGCGAAAGTTGCACGGTACTAGAGAGGCTAGCAATGGTGGAAGGGTGAGAGTGCGTATATTCCATGGACTCAACATTAGTCATAAAGAACTCATATACTTATTGCAAAAAACTATTAGTCATTGAAAAAAAGTACTACGCTCATGCTCCTAGGGGGGTAGATTGGTAGGAAAAGACCATCGCCCATCCCCGACCGCCACCCATAAGGAAGACAATAAATAAATAAATCATGCTCTGACTTCATCACATAATGGTTCACCATACGTGCATGCTACGAGAATCACAAACTTTAACACAAGTATTTCTACCAATCCACAATTACTCACTAGCATGACTCTAATATTACCATCTTTATATCTCAAAACAATCATAAGGAATCAAACTTCACATAGTATTCAATGCACTTTATATGAAAGTTTTTATTGTATCCCTCTTGGATGCCCATCATATTAGGACTAAATTCATAAACCAAAGCAAATTACCATGTTGTTTAGAGAGACTCTCAAAATAATATAAGTGAAGCACGAGAGTTGAACAATTTCTGTAAAATAAAACCAGCGTCGTGCTCTAAAAAGATATAAGTGAAGCACTAGAGCAAAATTGCCTAGCTCAAAAGATATAAGTGGGGCACATAGAGTATTCTAATAAATCCATGATTCATGTGTGTCCCTCTCAAAATGTGTGTACAACAAGGATGATTGTGACAAACTAAAAAGCAAATACTCATATCATACAAGCCGCTCCAAGCAAAACACATATCATGTGGTGAATAAAAAAATAGCCTCAAGTAAATTTAACGATAGACGAAGACGAAAGAGGGGATGCCATCCGGGGCATCCCTAAGATTAGGCTCTTGGTTGTCCTTGAATATTACCTTGTGGTGCCTTGGGCATCCCCAATCTTATTATCTTGCCACTCCTTATTCCATAGTCCATCAAATCTTTACCCAAAACTTGAAAACTTCACAACGCAAAACTCATGAGATCCGTTAGTATAAGAAAATAAATCACCACTTTTGGTACTGTTGTAAACTCATTCTTTATTTATATGGATATAATATATACTGTATTAAATTGGTCAATGTAATACTCTTATTTAATGATATGTACCATCATCAGACACCAAGATCTCATCTATGCCGCTACCATATTAGTTTATGTAAAATACATGATTTTATTTTAGAACTTCATTAATTAATTGAACTTCTAGAAAATCTACCGTTTTGGAGGCACTTCAAGACAACATATTAGTGAACTCGGGTGGAGACTAAAGCAAGTGAGATTTTGTAGCTGATATATTTAAAATGGATGAAAGGGACCAGTGACTACGAAAAATTCTGACAAGATATAAGTCACTTTCAGGCTACATGTAAGTTTGCACTGTCTTCTTGCTCATTCTGCAAGTTTCATGGGAAACTTAATTTAGGAAAAATATACAAATAATTATTTGTTTGTTGCATAGTATTGCATCTCGTGGTAAAAATTAGAATGTCCTTTGATGTAGGATTTTAGGTGTCAGACTTCCATAAATCTAAATTTTCTATTGTGCGATTTGCAGTGGTTATTTTAATCAGATTTATTTTGCCTGACTGCATGATTTGTAATTGAATTATGTTTGTGGATGAGGAACATGATGCTTAGAAAACAAATGCTCTATTAGGATGTAACGATGAGTGATGCAACTTGGTATGATGCTCAATTAGGTGGATGACACATCAATGCTGGGGGTAGGCATGGGCATAGCAAATACGGAATAGGAGAAAGCGTGTATATGATGGTGAAGTGACGGGGAAGGCAGAAACTAGAGAAGACACAACAATCTCGGAGCAAGAGGAGTCATCGAGCTGGAATGGAAGAGGATATGGAGGCGATGGGAGCCATTGTAGAAATTTAGCGGATTAGGAAATGGCATGAACATGATGGAAAAAAAAATGCATGAGCAAATAACAAAACAATGGTGCAGCCGAATGAGACAATGTCAAATGGTGGGCGAGGCGGTAGGAATCATGGCGGAATTGTACCGGAATAGTAAAAGTTATGCACTGTGACGCCCGGATAATTAGGCTACAGTAATCCCGCGTTAACGATGCCACGTCACCTCGGTTACTGTTGCTAACCTCGTGTTAGTTCAAAACCGATTCAAATTCAAATTCAAAATCAATCTAACAATAAAAGTTTTAAAAAATTAAAACAAAAATGTTCGGTGGTTGCCGAATATTACAAAGGTAATTGTAGTGAAGTAAACACATTTTTAGAAAGTGCCTAAGTAATTTAAAGTGATTTCAAACAGAAAAGAAAATAAATAAAAGAAGAAAAGGAAAAGGACCCCCCCCGGGCCAGCCGACCCAACAGGCCGGCCCATTCGGCCACCGGCCCAACTGGGCAAAGGCCCAGCCGGCCACTCCCCCTCCATATCCCCCCACCCCGAAACCCTAACCACCCCGTCACCCCACTCGCTCCCCCCACTCCCCTCGTTTGGATCTGGAACGGGAGGAGATCCCGATCCTCGCCTCTCCCCCAGACGCCGTCACCGCTGGACCACGCGACCGAGCTCCCTGTCATCTGCCGCCCTCCCGTCGGATCGCCTCCCGCTCCGCTCGTCCACGTCGTCCCCCCAAACATCTCGCGCCCATTGCCCAGTCCCTACCGCCCCTGTGGAGCTCCGCCTCCTCTCCCCTTTCCCTCTGCCGGGCGCCGTTCATGACGCCAGCCCTCCTCTACAGCGCCTTGCCGCGTCGCGCCCGTCATGCCCTCGCTCGGGCGTCGCTGAGCCGCCCGCGCCTCGCCCTCCCCCATCTCCGCCGTGCTCCGGCCGCGCCCATGGACGCACCCCGCGCTCCCTCTCGCCCTCTCCCCGCACCCGGCCACGGCTGATCTTGCCAGCTGGGCACAAGCCCGTGCCGCCCGTGCCCCCAGCCGCCGCCCTGCGCCCGTGGCGCCCTGCCTTCCCTCACTTGCGCCCTCGTCCCGCCCGTCTGACCGCCCTCTGCTGCGCCGCTACATGGGCAGCTCCTGCCGGCCAGCGTCGCCGGTGGCGCCCTGCTTTCTCCCCGTCGGCGTTCCCCTCCGGTGGCCGCCCGGCCTCGGCCTCGCCCAATCGCACCCTCCGCCACGGCTTCAGCCATGAGATGGCGTGGCCGAGCTCGCCGCCGCCCTTGCCTTGGCGACCTGCCGGGTCTGCCGACCACGCCCACAGGCATGTGCCGCTCAGGCTGTGCCACCTTGACTTGGCAAGCACCGCTAGCGCACAAAAACCGTTAAGGCCCCCCCTGTTTATGACAAGGGGGCTCCACCCCACAGAACGTTTTTTAAATAAATAAATAAATAATAATAATAATAAATAATAGATAAAAAAATAAACTTAATTAATTAATTAATTAACTAAATTAATTAAGCTAATTAATCCTAGTTAATTAATCTAATTAATCTGATAATTAATTAAACAGTAGTTTGTTTAGCCTAAACCCTTATTAAACCTAAACAGTGTATGACAGGTGGGTCCCACTGGACCCACTGGTTAGGTTGACCAAGTCAACTCTATTGACTGCTAATGTCAGCATGACATCATGCTGATGTCATTAATCTAATTTCGAATTAATTTAAATAATTAATTAAATTCCATAAATTAATAAAATCTTTAGAAAATCATATCTTTTAATCCGTAACTCGGATTAAAATATTTTCAACATGAAAGTTGCTCAGAACGACGAGACGATTCCGGATACGCAACCCATTCGTCCGCCACACCCCCCTAACCTATCGCTCTTACAACTTTCCTCCCCTCTTCCGCTCGAAAATTAAACACCGGGAATACTTCCCGGATGCTTCCCCCCTTCACCGGTGTCACCTCATACCGGGTTAGGGCACCCCTAGCACTGTTACTTGTCTTGTCATGCTCGAGATGCATCTGTTTGCATGCTATTCATTGTTTCTTCCCCCTCTTCTCTCTGGTAGACTACGAGACGCCAGCCGCTTGAAGACGACCTACGGAGTTGGCGACCTCTCTCTCTTGCCGAGCAACCAGGCAAGCCCCGCCTTTGATCACCGTGATATCGCCTACTCTTCTCTATACCGCTTGCATTAGAGTAGTGTAGCATGTTACTCCTTTCGATTAATCCTATCTTTCTTTGCATAGCCTTTGTCCTTGCTACTCTTGTTACCTTTACACCTTTATCCTCTTTGCTTAGTATAGGATGCTAGTGTTCCATCAAGGGCCCTACACTCTTGTCCGCTCTACCATGCTATACTATCGGGCTGTGATCACTTCGGGAGGTGATCACGGGCATATACTATATACTTTACACTATTACATTACCCGTGATATCGCTCGGAGATGGGGGTTGAAAGGGCGGTGGCTCCATCCCGATAGAGGTGGGCACAGGTTCACGGCCCCGACTATTACTTTGTGGCGGGCGACAGGCAGGTTGAGACCACCTAGAGAGAGATGGGCCTGGCCCTGGTCGGCGTTCATGGATACTTAACACGCTTAACGAGATCTTGGTATTTGATCCGAGTCCGCCATTTGGTCTATACGCACTAACCAACTACGCAGGAACAGCTTATGGGCACTTTCGGCGTCGTGGTATCACCAAGCATTTCGTGACGTCGTGGCCCGAAAGCGGCCTTGGCGCGGATTGGACTGGAACCCCACTCTGCTAGGTCTGCTTCCGGCCGCCCTCGCAACATGCAGGTGTGCTATGGGCGATGGGCCCTGCACTGTCGCTTAGGTTTAGTACGCGGCGCGACATCCGTGTTATGCCTAGGTGGGGCTGCGGCGTGTTGATCTTCCGCGCCGAGCATGACCTGTGAAAGTGTGTCCGCCAAATGGGATCAAGCGTGTTGGGTTATGTGGTGCACCCTGCAGGAAGTTAATCTATTCAATAGCCGTGATCTTGATAATGTGACGACTTGGAGTTGTACCTTGACCTTATGACAACTAGAACCGGATACTTAATAAAACACACCCTTCCAAGTGCCGACATAACCTGGTGGTCGCTCTCTCGTGGTTACGAGGAGGGATCGCGGGTAGGATTATTGCTATGTGATGCTAGTTGGAGGACTTGATCTACTCTACGCTACATGCTGCAAAGGCGGAGGCTGCTAGAAGCGTAGTCTTGACGGGATTAGCCATCCCCTCTTATTCTCGCATTCTGCAGCTCACCCACCGATATGGCCCTTTACACATATATCCATGCATATGTAGTGTAGCTCCTTGCTTAAGTAGTACTTTGGATGAGTACTCACGGTTGCCTTGTTCCCCTTTCCCCTTTCTTTACCCGGGTTGTCGCGACAGACGATGGAGCCAGGAGCCGACGCCACCGTCGATGGCGACTACTACACCGGAGGTTTCTATGACTACGTGCAGCCCGGCGACGACTGTGAGTAGTTAGGAGGATCCAGGCAGGAGGCCTGCGCCTCTTCGATCTCAGATCCCGGTTGTGCTAGACTTCTTAAGGCAAACTTGTTTAACTTATGTCCAGACTCAGATATTGTTGCTTCCGACGACTGCCTATGATCGAGCACTTGTATTCGAGCCCTCGAGGCCCTGGCTTGTATTATGATGCTTGTATGACTTATTTATGTTTTAGAGTTGTGTTGTGATATCTTCCCGTGAGTCCCTGATCTTGATCGTACACATTTGCGTGCATGATTAGTGTACGATTGAATCGGGGGCGTCACAAGTTGGTATCAGAGCCGACTGCCTGTAGGAATCCCTATTCCAACTCCTTGTCCGAAGTCGAGTCTAGAATTTACAAAATTTTTACTAACATGGTTGTGCGGCCCATGGGCCCACGTCGCCATTGGGTGGTATTAGGATCTTTTACTCCTTATCTTTACTCTGGGACTCTGATCTCTCTTCTATTCGGGTTAAATGAATTTTGCTAAATCTAACATTAGGATCTCATTATCACTTTCACCCGGAGAGCCCCTTATTACTGATGATCGTAAATGCTGCTGCGTGAAAACCCTCAAGATACTCTCCATTGTTAACCCAAGAACTTGTGTTCATCGCGTTTGCAATTCCTCTTCCACCAGAACCCTTATGGATAACTACTTGCGCTTGTTATTCTTACCTTCATCCCCAGTTGGTCTTGTTATTACAAGATACCCTGAAAAACTCGTCGTTGTTTCGATAATCCTTTGAGCTTACTGCCTTGCTGTTCTTTGTCACCTGAATACCCCTACGGTTGATTCTCACACTTATGGAGTATCCGCTCATCCCCCAGTTGTTCATGTGTTACACAAAAGTCTTCGAAATACCATTCGATATTCCAAAAATTCTCAGCAATCTATTGCTCTGGAATTTCTTGTTTGCTTTCATTATGATTAATCCCATAAGTATAGTAATCATATTGGCATCCTTTGTCACCATCATTTTTGAGTCCGTTGATTCAATGCGTTGTGAATGTTCGCAATCATCAGTCGAGTCCTAGGATTATCTTTCTGGCTCAGACGTCATTTTGAACATGAGCTGGTTCTCGACCAAACTATCTGTCGTCGATTGTGCCTCTGGTATATTCAATTGATCCATCCTTGATCGTAACGCCTCGCTTCTGATCCTTTGTTTTGGAAATCATAATTCCTTTGCATTTAAGCTTTGAATTATTCAGATGATTCCATAACCTGTTGCATTTGCATTCCTTCCTCTTCTGGTTGAGTCGATACTCACATCAGATCCTTTGTGGACCATCTAGTCCTTTGTTGGATTGTTATCCGACAGTGCCCTTCACATTTGATCACTTTGTGAGTTTTTTCCCTGATACATAATGCCCTTGTCAAGTTGTATCCTCTGCTTGGCCAACCATGCTCTGCTTTCGGGCTTGTGTTATTTACTCTTGAAACTTGTGGTATATGTTTCTAAGAAGCCCCTATGGGTTGAACATATGCCTTCTCTAAACCGTGTGAACCCGAAAGTTTTCACGAATCATACTCTTCTGGTGCTCCGCCAGATAAAATTTCAACACTGCAACTTCATCGAACGTGAGAAGTAAATGAAAGGTTATGCATTGGAGAAGTGGGAGTCGACCTTGAACTTGTGTTCATGCCCATGGACACGATGTAGATCTTATCGTTAAAGCTTCTCTTAAATTAATTATTCCTTTGGTATAAGTTCATCTTATATCGTGATCCGGCCTTTTGCAATCGTGGTTCCGACCATGTTCTCTTTTAAATACCATTTCTCATGCAAGTTTTAGCACTTGTCTTCTGTGGAGCAATACCCCGGTCCAACCTCTACATTGATCTGTCATCGAGTATTACCCCCCTGGTATCTCGAGAATATCATGGAACTGCATAACTTCTAATGAGTTCTTCATCAAGAGCTACGTTCCCACTGATTCCAATTTTTCACGGGCTCTGAGTTATTAAACACTCAAAGACACCAATAACTGAACCGAGTCCGCACTACGGTTCAACAACTCTTGATGGCTTCTATAAGTACGAGTTTGTACCCAATCACATCATTCCTAGCCTGATCGGCTATATCATTATCATGCTAAATTTTAAGCGTACTACGGGTCCTTCTTCTCGGAGCACAAACTTCGACGGTGAGCTAATCTTACAATCGATCTTCCTCGTCATCTTGTTTGTCCTTGGACAGCAAGCTTGATTTCGAAGTTTGTGTCGTACTCCATGGTTCCAATGACTTTTGGCTTCATCATTTCCGTTGACTTGATGTCATTGCCGATCGATTACATCTTCTCGAAACCTCTCGACAAATGTGTCGTGATCATCATCAACATTCGGGTCTTCCAAGATATCTATCGAATTCTTGATGAGAAATACCATCATTGCCCCTTGATGGTTTGTATTATCATCGACAACGTTAATGCCCTCCCTCCAACACAAACCTGCTCATGTTTTGTGTATTACCTTGAGTTCCTTCCTACCCCGCTTGTGTTATGTGCTACTTTGGAATATTTCCATCTTTTATGTCAAGGATGTCGTGGGAATTTCACCACCTCTTAAGAATTCTTGGTATGGTGATACTTCTCACCATCATCATTCTTCCTTGGTCCCCGTGTTGTTTTTAACCAGCATACCAATAGATGCTGTTTGGGTTATG
Source organism: Aegilops bicornis (assembly GCA_021605145.1). Taxonomy (NCBI): domain Eukaryota; kingdom Viridiplantae; phylum Streptophyta; class Magnoliopsida; order Poales; family Poaceae; genus Aegilops; species Aegilops bicornis. The sequence continues at coordinate 179,802,737 of CM038669.1, forward strand.
TACTTCTAGCAACCCTATTGCTTTGAAGTTAACGATCGACAGTTCGTTCTTAGACCGTTGATTATTGAATCGTCCCTCTAACATTGATCTTGCTGCCTAAGGTCATATTTCGGGCACACCTTTCAACTAATGATTGATGGTGTATGTTTCCCTAGAGCATACAACATTATATCATTTGAATTGGCAAGTGTCATCTTCTTGTTCACATTATTGTGGAAATCCATCTTTTGAAAATCTCAATGAATTGTCGCTGAGTCAATCAGCCACCTCCTCACCTCTCCTTGGTTTAATGATGAACTATTGTTTGAGAACCCGCTCCCATAGTTCATTTCCGAGAATCTTGCAATGCCATTTCAACGATTTGTGTTGCGCCTTTCTTCTCGGACATCCCGAGTCCGAGGTATCATGACACCAATTGGATCTGAATCTCGGTCGGATATGATGGTTGGGACAACTTTCCGGGAGTTATGTTGTTGGTCCTTTGATGACCGGTAATATGATGTCATGCCTAGCACCCCCCCCCCCCTGGGTGGAGGGCCTGGCCTTGTAATTTGTTTTGCAAGGATGACCATTCCTCCTGGAGGAAATTGTAGGACTTATTTTATGGGTTACTCGTGATGGATCATTGGTGTATCCAAGTCCGCCCTTGATTGAAACACCATATCATTGCTACACGAAGCATGTCTGTGGTACTCCGTTCATCACCAAGAACATTTGAAGCACAATGCTAAATTCTCTTGATCAATTATCCAAACACCGTTGTATGGGTAATGTCATGAAATTTTTCTCCCTTACCTAAATGGTTTTCTACCTTCTATCCTGTCATGGATATCATCCGCTTGTCCTTGGGAAGGATATACCCTGGAATATGTGTTTAAACACATTTTTCCTTTCCATTGATCTGGTTAAATCTGATAATCATATCTTCCTTTCCATTGTTTGGTTTAACCTTTCTTGTGATCTATGAGATCTAAGCAGTAATATTCTCTTGCTTTTGTAAACACCTCGGTGTACAATTCATCGAGAAAGACGCTGTTATTTTGGTGATGACATTCCGGTAACCACCGATGGACGAGAACTTTGCCTATTGGTCCGCCTCGTTCAATGAGCAGGAAGATGGTTTTCTTCGTCCCTCGCCCTTGGTACCGACGTTGTTACCGACATAACTAACAGGTTATTCTCTGGCATGCCTTGCTATCATAACCGTGCAAGATGTCACCGCTCTTTCAACGTTTAACCCACATGGTGGGCCCATAACCCACAGTTTCACAGGATCGAAACCTAACTCTCCTGTACACCCTAGTGTCAAAGTTATTCCTCACACTTGGCTTCGTATGTAATTCACGGGTCACCTTCCTAATGCTCTATTATGGTATCAGACGCCATACTTACTCTCGTTGCTCTGAACCCCTTTCTCACTCCGGTTCAGACTTCGAGCAACTATCTATCCGCTTGGAACCTCTTATTGAACCTTCGTACCTTACTCTCGACATATTTTATTGGTTCAATTCGAGAGGTACTCTTATGCTCATTCATGGGTTAACCCCAGATTGTTTCCCTCATAAGCATTCTGTCGTAGCCGAGCTGCCCCTTACATATTCGTAAGTACGTTGGAGTTCCCGAAGAAAAGGACGACTTCGCCATGATGACCTAAAGCAGAGAAATAAAGACGTCAATGTAACGGATCGACCTCTTCGAGAAGAGCAACCAAAGACGATAAGAACCGTTAGAATTTCGTAAACAAAACTTTCCCCCTTACACCCTCTTAAATCTCGGGACGAGATTTCTTGTAGTGGAGGAGAATTGTGACGCCCGGATAATTAGGCAACAGTAATCCCGCGTTAACGATGCCACGTCACCTCGATTCTTATTGCTAACCTCGTGTTAGTTCGAAACCGATTCAAATTCAAATTCAAAATCAATCTAACAATAAAAGTTTTCAAAATTAAAACAAAAATGTTAAATTGGTTGCCGAATATTACAAAGGTAATTGTAGTGAAGTAAACACATTTTTAGAAAGTGCCTAAGTAATTTAAAGTGATTTAAAACAGAAAAGAAAATAAATAAAAGAAGAAAAGGAAAAGGACCCCCCCCCAGGCCAGCCGACCCAACAGGCCGGCCCATTCGGCCACCGGCCCAACTGGGCAAAGGCCCACCGCCACTCCTCCATATCCCCCACCCGAAACCCTAACCACCCGTCGCCCCACTCGCTCCCCCACTCCCCTCGTTTGGATCTAGATCGAGGAGATCCCGATCCCCTCGCCCCTCTCCCCCCGCGCGCACGTCGCCGCCTGGACCACGCCGGCGACCGGAGCTCCCTCGCCGGCCTGCTTCGCCCTCCCCCGCCGGACTGCCTCCCGCTCCGCCGCTCGTCCACGTCGTCCCCCCCAAACCTCCCCGCGCCCATTGCCCAGTCCCTACCGCCCCTGTGAGCTCCGCCTCCTCTCCCCCTTTCCCTCTGTCGCCGGCGCCGTTCGCGACGCCCCGGCCTCCTCTGCAGACGCCGCCTTGTCAGCGTCGCGCCCGTCATGCCCTCTGCTCGGGCGTCGCCGAGCCGCGGCCCGTGCCTCGCCCTCCCCATCTCCGTCGTGCTCCGTCCGCGCCCATGGGACGCACCGCGCTCCTCTCGCCCTCTCCCCGCACCCGGCCACGGCCGATCTGCGCTCGCCCGCAGGCACAAGCCGTGCCTCCCGTGCCCCCCAGCCGCCGCCCTGCGCCCGTGGCGCCCTGCCTTCCCTCCCTTGCGCCCTCGTCCGCCCGTCTGACCGCCCCTCTGCTCGCCGCTACATGGGCAGCTCCTGCCGGCCAGCGTCGCCCGGTGGCGCCTCTTGCCTCCCGTGGCGTTCCCCTCCGGTGTGGCCCGGCCTCGGCCAGCCTCGCCCATATTGCACCCCTCATGGCTTCCTTCATGGGAGATGGCGGCCGTGAGCCTCGCCGTGTGCTTGCCCTGCCTTGGCGACCTGCCGTCTGCCGACCAGCGCCCACTGGGCATGTGCCGCTCAGGTTTGTGCCACCTTGACTCCTTAGCACCCGCTAGAGCACAAAACCCGTTAAGGCCCCCTGTGCCTATGACAGGGGGCCCCACCCCACAGAACGTTTTTAAAATAAATAAATAAATAAATAAATAAATAATAATAATAATATATAAAAAATAAACTTAATTAATTAATTAAATTAATTAAGCTAATTAATCCTAGTTAATTAATCCAATTAATCTGTTAGTTAATTAAACAGTAGTTTGTTTAGCCTAAACCCTTATTAAACCTAAATAGTGTATGACAGGTGGGTCCCACTGGACCCACTGGTCAGGTTGACCAAGTCAACTCTGTTGACTGCTGATGTCAGCATGACATCATGTCGATGTCATTAATAATTTCGAATTAATTTAAATAATTAATTAAATTCCATAAATTAATAAAATCTTTAGAAAATCATATCTTTTAATCCGTAACTCGGATTAAAATATTTTCAACATGAAAGTTGCTCAGAACGACGAGACGATTCCGGATACGCAACCCGTTCGTCCGCCACACCCCCTAACCTATCGAACTCGCAACTTTCCCCCTCCGGCTCCTCTGCCCGAAAACGCGAAACACCGGGAATACTTCCCGGATGCTTCCCCCCTTCACCGGTATCACCTCATACCGCGTTAGGGCACCCCTAGCACCGTTACTTGTCTTGTCATGCTCGAGATGCATCTGTTTGCATGGTATTCATTGTTTCTTCCCCCTCTTCTCTCTGGTAGACTACGAGACCGACGCTGTTGCTGCCCAAAGACGACTCTGGAGTTGGACGACCGCTCTCTCTTGCCGTGAGCAACCAGGCAAGCCCGCCTTTGATCACCAGATATCGCCTACTCTTCTCTATCTGCTTGCATTAGAGTAGTGTAGCATGTTACTCCTTTCGATTAATCCTATCTTCTTTGCATAGCTTTGTCCTTGCTACTCTTGTTGTTACCTTTACCTGCTATCCTACCGCTTAGTATAGGATGCTAGTGTTCCATCGGTGGCCCTACACTCTTGTCCGTCTGCCATGCTATACTCTTGGGCTGTGATCACTTGAGGAGGTGATCACGGGCATATACTATATACTTTACACTATTACATTACCTATGATACTGTTAGGAGATGGGGCTGAAAGGATGTGGCTCCATCCCGATAGAGGTGGGCCCGGGTTTCGGCGATGGCCCCCGATCGTTACTTTTGTGGCGGAGGCGGACAGGCAGGTTGAGACCACCTAGGAGAGAGGTGGAGTCTGGCCCTGGTCGGCGTTCGCGGATACTTAACACGCTTTAACGAGTACTTGATCCGAGTCGGCCATTTGGTCTATACGCACTAACCAACTACGCTGAACAGCTTATGGGCACTTTCGGCGTCGTGGTATCACCAAGCATTTCGTGGCGCCGGCGAAGCGGCCTTGGCCGGATTGGGCAACGCCACTAGGCTAGGTGCGCTTCCGGCCACCCTACCGTGCGTGTGTGCTATGGGCGATGGGCCCAGACCCTGTCGCTTAGGTTTAGACCGGCGTCACCTCTCTGTTATGCCTAGGTGGGGCTGCGACGTGTTGATCTTCCGCTGCCGGGCATGATCCAGAAAGTGTGTCCGGCCAAGTGGGATCAAGCGTCTTTGGGTTATGTGGTGCACCCTGCAGGAAGTTAATCTATTTGAATAGTCGTGATCTTGATAGCAGGACGAGTTGGAGTTGTACCTTGACCTTATGACAACTAGAACCGGATACTTAATAAAACACACCCTTCCAAGTGCGGATACAACCCGGTGGTCGCTCTCTCGTGGTTACGAGGAGGGGATCGCCGGGTAGGATTATTGCTATGTGATGCTACTTGGAGGACTTCAGTCTACTCTCTGCTACATGCTGCAAGGCGGAGGCTGCCAGAAGCGTAGTCTTCGACTGGATTAGCCATCCCCCTCTTATTGTGGCATTCTGCAGTTCAGTCCACTGATATGGCCCTTTACACATATATCCATGCATATGTAGTGTAGCTCCTTGCTTGCGAGTACTTTGGATGAGTACTCACGGTTGCCTTGTTCCCCCTTTCCCCCTTTCTTTACCCGGTTGCTGCGACCAGACGATGGAGCCCAGGAGCCAGACGCCACCGTCGATGGCGACTACTACACTGGAGGTGCCTATGACTAGTGCAGCCCGCTGACGATGACCAGGAGTAGTTAGGAGGATCCCAGGCAGGAGGCCTGCGCCTCTTTCGATCTGTATCCCAGTTTGTGCTAGCCTTCTTAAGGCAAACTTGTTTAACTTATGTCTGTACTCAGATATTGTTGCTTCACGACTTCGTCTATGATCGAGCACTTGTATTCGAGCCCTCGAGGCCCTGGCTTGTATTATGATGCTTGTATGACTTATTTATGTTTTAGAGTTGTGTTGTGATATCTTCCCGTGAGTCCCTGATCTTGATCGTACACATTTGCGTGCATGATTAGTGTACGATTGAATCGGGGGCGTCACATGCACATGACAATGTGATGATTACATGTTGGCTTCAGAGAATCCATGAGCAGACAAGCATTGAGAAAGATTACACCCTGTCTATTCTTAATATATGAGGATGGAGAATAACTTGTGTTACATAGATGATGACATTTAAATGAAACATTTTGTAATTAATGATTACATTGGTTTATTGTTCTGTACCAACATATTTATACTAACCTTTTAATAGCTAATGTCAATTCTAGAGCACGGTCTAATGAAGGGAAGATTACTAATAGAATAATAAATTATTTGTCAAGAGAAGAAAACAATTAAACAGTTAAAGAATTGGTACCTTGTGTTTCCATTTTGAACATGCATGGATGTGAGTATATATGTATCCTACTTTTTATACCTTGTGTTTATGTTTTCCCTCAAATTCTGTCAAAGATATATATCCTTAGTGCTGTATTTAAATTTTATAATCCTTACTTTCTGATACACATATAAAAACATATTGTGCAATGGCTTACGAGGTTTGACGTCGGCGACTGGATAACTCTAGAAAGCTGTGAAAATTCATGTATGCAGAACAACAATGTATGTTTTCCACCAAACTCACTTTCGTGCATCCATTCTAAATTGGCCAAATGGAGGATTTATCATACTTGCTTGCCCCTACCGGCAAGTATTCATATCAAGAGTTAAAGACTTGTTGGGGGTTCCACGCAATGCACGCACAAAGAGGTAGAACTTCTTTGCTTCCCCCCACCATCTCTACAATAATATGGCGTGCATGTGCAAAAAGAAAGATCTGATGGTCTACTTAAGGGCTCATAGGCATGAAGGGTTGCTTATCTCTACAATAATATACGTCTTTATCTGGTAAATATTCGTCTGTCAGGCAATAATAATTGTATGGTTACGAGTTCAGCAACAACAACGTGTTGATATTGTGTGAGAATATCTTAATCGCATCAAGTAGATGCTAATTCGTAACAAAATATTAGTTGGATCATTGTTGTCTATGTAATTATGTATACATCATCAAATTACCTTTTTTTCATCTTATACTGCAAGTGGAGTGGATTTCAGTTATTACCGGATTGTTACTTCCTATCTGTTCTATGCATGTGAATTTTAACATGCATTAAGTTTATATATAACTCCGGAAAAATATTTCAAAAGCCCGTGGCAACGCACGGGCATTCTACTAGTATCTACTATATTCCAACTTCTCCATGGTTCATAACCCCCAATACCACCCATAGATTCATCAAAATAAGCAAACAACACATCGAAAACAGAATCTGTCAAAAGCAGAACAGTCTGTAGCAATCTGTAAACTCCGAATACTTCTGTAACTCCAAAAATTCTGAAAAAAATAGGAAAACAGAGGCAATTTGTATATAAATCTTGTACAAAAAGAATAAATATTTTATCTCGCTTCTGTTAAAAATGAAAATTATTTTACTGGGCGCAAAAGTTTATGTTTTTCAGCAAGATCAAATCAACTATCACCGTAAGCCATCCCAAAGGTCTTGCTTGGCTCAAACACTAATTAAAATATTAAAACACATCTAACTAGAGGCTAGATGAAAATTTTATTGAAAACAAGAACCAAAAAAGAAAGAACAAAAATAAAATTGGGTTGCCTCCCAACAAGCGCTATTGTTTAACGCCCTTTTTTAGGCATAAAAACATAAATCTAGGTATTGTCATCTTTGGTATGCAGTCCATAAGTAGCTCTCACAATAGATTCATATGTCAACTTAATTTTATTTCTAGGAAAGTGTTCCATTCCATTCCTTAATGGAAATTCAAATCTAATGTTTCCTTCTTTCATATCAATAATTGCACCAATTGTTCTAAGGAAAGGTCTACCAAGAATAATAGGACATGTAGGATTGCAATCTATATCAAGAACAATGAAATCTACGGGCACATAATTCCTATTTGCAACAATAAGAACATCATTAATTCTTCCCATAGGTTTCTTAATAGTGGAATCCGTAAGATGCAAATTTAAAGAACAATAATCAAATTCATGGAAACCTAACACATCACATAAAGTTTTTGAAATCGTGGAAACGCTAGCACCCAAATCACACAAAGCATGGCACTCATAATCTTTAATATTAATCTTAATAGTAGGTTCCCACTCATCATAAATTTTTTTAGGGGTGAAACTTCCAATTCAAGCTTTTCTTCAAAAGATTTCATCATAGCATCAACGATATGTCTAGTAAAAGCTTTAGTTTGATTATAAGCATGAGGAGAATTCTACATGGATTGCAACAAGGAAATACAATCTACAAAAGAACAATTATCATAATTAAAATCCTTGAAATCCAAAAGAGTGGGTTCATTACTACTTAAAGTTTTGACCTCTCCAATCCCACTTTTATCAATTTTTGCATCAAGATCTATAAACTCCAAATTATTGGGACGCCTTTTAACTAAAGTTGACTCATCTCTAGTCCCATAATTATCAAGATTTAAATTAGAAAACAAAGATTCAATATGAGTCACATCAACCACTTTAAGATCTTCATCATTATTTTCGCAAAAACTAGAAGAACATGCTTTTACAAACCAACCTCGCTTAGCACGCATCTTAGCGGTTCTTTCTTTGCACTCACCAATGGAAATTCTCAAAGCTTTCAGAGATTCATTAATATCATGCTTGGGTGGAATAGATCTAATTTTCAAAGAATCAATCTCAAGAGAAATTCTATCCATGTTCCTAGCCAAATCATCAGTCTTAAGCAATTTTTCTTCAACCAAAGCATTGAAATTCTTTTGAGAACTAGTAAATTCTTTAATATTGTTCTCAAGATCAGTGGGCATCTTATTATAATTTCCATAAGAATTGTTGTAGGAATTACCATAATTATTAGAGGAATTACTAGGAAACGGCCTAGGATTAAAATTACCTCTATACGCATTGTTACCAAAATTGTTCCTACCAACAAAATTCACATCCATAGATTCATTATTTTCTCAATAAAAGTAGACAAAGGCATATCATTAGGATCAATAGTGTCGGTGTGCAAAAGTAGGGGCACTTCTGTACCCCTTTAGTTGTGCACGGGCAGTTGAAGCCACACCTGCGGCAGGGCTTGGCGGGGCAGGGGGGGAAACGTACAAGGCTGCCGAGGCAGCACTCAAGCAAGAAGCATAAAGAGAGAAGGGGCAAGGTGGATTCCCCCCGGCAAGACCCTTGCCGGGGTGGCCTGCATAGCACCAGCAAGAGCCTTGTCGGGGCGACTTGCCCAACACCGGCAAGGCCGCCACCCTTGAGCCTGAGAGTCCTGACACCATCGACAAACATCAAGACCAAGGCTCGGGGGCACCTGCGTGGTGGCATGCAGATCTTTGTGAAGTCCAAAGGCCTGCAAATCTAGATGGGAACCAGAAGACGAAGACCCCCGGCGAGATCCTTGCCGGGGACAGACGAAGGCCCCCGGCAAAATCCTTGCCGAGACGGACACAAGACCCTGGCAAGACCCTTGCCGGGACATCTGTGGGGCCACAACCAGGCCCGCACCTACCAAGGTTCCGCTATCCCATGGCCGTTCTGACGCGGCAACCAGCCTGCCAAACTAGGCTCGCACTTACGTGGCAGCAAACAACCTCTAGGCCAACCAGTCAAGCACCTACGTGGTGGCATGTAGATCTTCGTGAAGACCCTGCCACCGCACCAGCGCAGCAGCCAGCCAGCTAGTGTGGCGCTGCATGCCTCATCAGCTTGGACGCGCGTTGAAGCAAGGCGAGGCGGCGATGGACGGGACGAGCTTCGTTGTCGTCCCCGATAAAGCAAGAGGACACGTAAGAGGCGCATTAAATGCGTTTGTCCTATGGTGCCAGGCTATAGACTTGTACTCTGTACATACTTTCCACCTCCTGTGTGCCACTGTGGCAACCCCTTTGACGTATAAAAGGAGGCCCGTGGCGTACTGAGGAAGGGGTCGGACTTTTTGGACTAGACATGCACCACAGCTAGTTCAAGAGCTCAAGAACACCAAATATACACCAAAGCAGGACTAGGGTATTACGCATCGTTTGCGGCCCAAACCTGGATAAATTCCCCCATGTTGATCTTCTAAACCCGCTCTTTGCGTAGCTCCGTGCCCCGCCAACCGTAGTAGGGTTTCCCTATGATCCCATAGGTGTCGTTCCCCCGACATCTTTGGCGTGCCACGTAGCGGGCGCAAGCTGTGAAATCTGGTTTTGAAGCCAACACATCGACTCCCTCAAGGGGATAGCTCGAGAGAAGAAGGCGACGTCGATCAGCCACACTCTGGTGCCGTCCGCAGCTGCAACAACCATCCGCGTGGCGACGGAAAAGCTAAGTCATGCAAAACTTTGAGCAATTTCTTTTTATATATAAGGTTATTCTCCTCGACAGATCTTGCTCCTTGTATGGAAAACCTGCACACAAGGGAACTCTTCCGCTATTGGCAACGCCCTTGTTTTGTTTCGAGTCTGCTCAACAGTTCAAGCGGCTGCGCTGAGAACGGCAAGGTGGCTTGCCCGGCAGCAAGCGCCCCCCGGCAGGCTGCTAAGGATCCGTTCCTCAAAGCGCCATAGCATGGGTTTACGTGCCGGCAAACCTATCCAACTAGGCGTAGGGTGTGTACATACAAGGAAAGATCGAACAGGAAGATAGCATGCATCATTTCAAAGTACTGCAGAGTTATATTACATCAATAGTTGCTCCGGTTCTAACTTAAGATAAAACTGTCTTGGTCATGAACTCGCAGCGGCGATGAGAAATGGGGTGACTAGTCCCGGTGTTGGCCCTCCACCCTACTGACTCCGTCGACGCAACTGATGATGGGCTCGATACGCTCTTCGAGCGCCGTGAGGTTTGCATCCTTTGGCAAGCTCTCCAGCGCGTTGATGAAGTCGATGCTGGGGTTCCAGAATGCCACCTTGGTGAGCACATTGGTCAGGGCGCCCCGGCAGAGCCTCTGGGCCTCGTTGGCCAGATAAGCTGCTCGATTGGAGCGGAGCTGCTCTAGGGCGTCGAGCATGCGCTCGAAGAACAAGGTCAGCCTGGCGTTGGGGCTTACATTCACCTCCTCGGAGAACCTGACGTCCGGCATGCCCATGACGGCAAGCTGGGTGGTGAGCTTCCCTGTGACGACGACGAGGCGGCCGAACCAGAGGTTTACGCTCTTCACGTAGTCCTCATGGGTGGTGGCGTCATCGCTCCGCAGCTGCCTCTCGTCCTCCAGGGCCTTGTTCAGGGTCTCCCCGCGGGCCCTGGCCTCTGAAAGCGTCCCCTCCAAGCCGTCCAGTTTCAGCTTCAGATCGTTGATGGAGTCGTTGGCCTCGGAGAGTAGCTTGGCCTTGTCAGAGATGGCGGCCTGCGAATCCACCAGTGTGCGGTTGGTTGTGTCCCTCTCCTCTGTCAGCTCCAAGATCTCCTTTTTCATCCCATCCCGCTCCAGCTCCAGCTTCTCCACCTTGCCGGCATGGTCTAGAGCCAGAGCATCAAGTGCCTCCTTGTGCTTCTTCTCCAGCTCCTGGGTCTGCTGCGCGACGATCTTCTCGATTTCCTCGTCCTTGCCGTTGAGCGTGGCAGCAAGCGCCTGCTCATGAGCAACGAGGTCTTCCTCCTGGGTGTCCAGCAGAGCCTGTTGCTGCAGCCAGGCAGCTTCGTCCTTGTCGGCCTGCTCTTTCGCCGCCTCCTGGGCCTTCTTGATATCGGCCTGCTTCAGGATGAGCTCCCGCTTGTGCTCATCCTGCTTACCCTGGGCAGCCCTCAGTTCCTCCCGGGCCTCGCCAAACCAGACCTGCGTCTGAGCGACGCGCTCCTCAAAATCCGCCTCCGCCTTGTCCACCGCCGCCATCCTGGATTTCACTTTGTCTTGGCGGGCACGGTGGAGTGCCTGGAGCTTCTGGAAGTTGGCGCCCATGGCTCGAAGAAGCTGCTCCTCTCGGGAACCGCCGCCGCCGGTGCTTGGTTCATCAACAACTTGGAGCCCGGCGGTGGCGAGCGCCACATCATCAAACGCCTCCCCTTCGGCTGACGCTCTGGTGCTTGCCGTCCCTGGGAGGCGGACGAACAGGTTGTCGCCCACTGTCGGTGTCAAAACCGGCGGATCTCGGGTAGGGGGTCCCGAACTGTGCGTCTAGGCGGATGGTAACAGGAGACAAGGGACACGATGTTTTTACCCAGGTTCGGGCCCTCTCGATGGAGGTAAAACCCTACTCCCGCTTGATTAATATTGATGATATGGGTAGTACAAGAGTAGATCTACCACGAGATCGTAGAGGCTAAACCCTAGAAGCTAGCCTATGGTATGATTGTTGTTCGTCCTACGGACTAAAAACCCTCCGGTTTATATAGACACCGGAGAGGGCTAGGGTTACACAGAGTCGGTTACAATGGGAGGAGATCTACATATCCGTATTGCCAAGCTTGCCTTCCACGCCAAGGAAAGTCCCATACGGACACGGGGCGAAGTCTTCAATCGTGTATCTTCATAGTCCAGAGTCCGCCAAAGGTCATAGTCCAGCCATCCGGACACCCCCTAATCCAGGACTCCCTCAGTAGCCCCTGAACTAGGCTTCAATGACGACGAGTCCGGCGTGCAGATTGTCTTCGGCATTGCAAGGCGAGTTCCTCCTCCGAATACTTCATAGAAGATTTTGAACACAAGGATAGTGTCCGGCTCTGCAAAATAATTTCCACATACCACCGTAGAGAGAATAATATTTACACAAATCCAATTTGCTGACGTATTTCACAGCATGTCATCACACCTCGGCCAAGCCTTTATTCGAATCGTTTTTACTGTCCCACCTCAGCGCGTTTAGCGATGTGGTTTCCTTGGCACGTCTTCTCAAAGCAGAGATCTTGTCCCCTTATTCCGGGATTCTCATCAATACGGGCGTGGGTAACCCAATTGTGCCCGTTAGCGTCTCCTCTCTATCGGCGAGTCCCAAACGGTCACGGGGAGGGCTCTTGGTATTCAACCTCTTTATAAAGAGACCAAGGCCCTACTCCTTTCTTTCAATCTCAATCGAATTCGCCCCTCGCCTCGAGTTCCAACACCCAAAGCTCCAGATTCAGGCGCTTCGGACCTTTGATGATGTCCGCTCCGACCTTCAAGGTCGGTGGATGCCTTCCCGTTCTACGGAAGAAGACGTGCTAAAGCTAAGAGATGCCAGGTATTTAACCGGCGAAATTTCGCATAGGCTGCCTGCTCAAGGGAAGGTTATTCCCACTCCCAAGCCTGGCGAGAGCGTGTTGTTCGCGTCTCACTTCCTCCGGGGGTTAGGCTTCCCGATGGACCCCTTCGTGAGGGGGCTCATGTTTTATTATGGGTTAGAATTTCACGACTTGGATCCGGAGTCCATCCTCCACATCTCATCGTTCATTGTCGTGCGCGAAGCCTTCCTCCGCATTACCCCTCACTTCGGATTGTGGCTCAAGACCTTCAAAGTGGAGCCGAAGATGATCAAGGGGCAGCAAGCAGAGTGCGGAGGGGCAGTTATAAGCAAGAATGCTGACGCTCCATGGCCCGAGGGCTCTTTTCAAGAGGAGTTCAGCTTACGGCAACGAGAGTGATTTTACATCACAGCTCCCAGGGGAACCAAGTGGGTTGCGCCTCCTGCCTTTCGCTCGGGTCCTCCCCCACGGCTGGCGTCATGGGTTAATAAAGGGCTTGACTGGGGGCCGTCCAAGGACGTGCCCTTGTTACAGGGCCGCATTCAAGATCTCCTGGAAAGAGACATCAACCTGGCCGTAGTGGCGCAGGTCATGTTGATTCGCCGCACTTTGCCACCGCAAACGCCGCCCCCTCACTTTGTGGGAGTTTAATCCGGAGGGACCACGAGCTCTCCAACACTTTACGGGCGTGACGCCCATGGAGATGTATAAATTGTTCTTCGGATCACAAGCGGTGTGTCCGGACTTGAGCAAGGACGCAGGTCTAAGCTGCAATCGCCCGGATACTCAAGTAAGTAGCTCTGTACCCGGACATGCTATTCGTATATTCATCATAACATTGCCCTTAAAAGAGCTATCCCTTTAAACAGGAGTGGATAGCGAAAGCAAAGCTGATCAGGTGTCCTGCCCCCCTCCACGAGACCATGCCGGATCCCGTGTTAACCAGGATGCTGGAGGTTGCGCCTTTGGAAGAAGGCGAAGGGGGGGACAAGGAAGCTACCGTCTCCCCGAAGGAGGCTGTCAAGAAAGGAGGAATCGAGAATCCCTCCATCCAAGGAAAGAAGAGGACCGCCTCTGAAGACCCGGAGACCATGGTCTCAAAGCGGGGGAAGAAATCTCCGTCAGAGGGTCCTGCGCCGGGAGATGCCCCGGCCGCACTGTGCCCTCAAGGGGATCAGCCCTCCAGCGAGACGTAAGTAGAGGGGAGTTTTGAAAATAAGAAACATCCCTATTCTATTCCTGAGAAGGATAACTGAATTTTTACCTTGTAGATCAGATCTCAGCCCTTCGCAGCAGAGCTCATCTTCAGGGGATCTTCGTCCGGAGATGATGGAGAGCGGAACGCCTCCTCCTGCCGTACCGCCTTGCGAGGCGGGTGACCCTGAGGTGTCGTCATGGAGGGTTTCTCCGAATCCGGCAGGGCCGGAAAGCAGCTGTATGGCTCCCCAAAGCCCTCCGTGTCCGGCCTTCGAAAAAGGCCATCAGACGAGTCCGGCACCGGCCCCGGCACGGTGCAGTCGGAGGAGCTGAAGGATCTGCACGGGCGAGCGTCTATCACATAAGAACATCTTGCATTGTTGGGCACGGTGATTGAAAGGATTTCATCCGCTGAGAGCGGGTTGCACGAGGCTGTCAGGAGTTTACCGGCTGTGTTTTGAGGTACGCGAAATGATGTGCCTTTTGACAGTTCCGCATATAAAAGATGCGCCTCAGATAGATAGATAGTAGCCCCTGAGACTCGGTGTGTTGTCAAAAATGACAGCGCGCCGAGGATCATAATCTCAGGTATAACATGTCGCTCTTCCTATGTAGGTGGCGAAGTGTCCGGTGGCTAGCTGGACTGATGAATTTGCCGAGCTAAAGCGGATGCCGGCATCACACTTGTCAACAAACGTCTTGACGAGTCACAAGGTATGCAATTTCTCCGCGGACACCTGGTAAGGGGGCTTGATGCCCGTGCCTTACAACATGTATGCTTGATGCAGATGGTGCCGCTGCCATGGAGAACCTTCGGGCGGAACTCGCCCGAGCCAAGGAGCAGGCCAGAAAAAGTGATGCGGCTGCCTTAAAGGCGGCTGAAGAGCTGAAAGCCGAACATGCTGCTCACTGCCGAAGCAGGAAGGAAATGGTCGAGATGGCCGTGAAGTTGAAGGATGCTACCGACCGCTGCAAGCTTATTGAAAAATAAGATCGGGCGGAACAAAAGGACCTGGAAAAGGCCACTACCGAGGCCAAGGATGCTCGCTCTACAATGAGAGCCATGAAGCAGGAGCTACATCAGGCCGGAGATATCGCGGCTGGAAAGCCCTTTATGCTGCGGATGAAGTTCGGGGATCCTAAGTATGCTCTGTTGGACCGGTTGTGGAGTGCGGCGGATACTTATCTGGACTTGGCGGCAAGTGCCGCGGACGCTGCCGAACACTTCCGAGATCAACAGGATCACGAAGTGGAAAAGCTTTTTTGGTCGCAGTTCCATGATCCAGAGCGCCCCCTTCCATTATCCGAGCGTTTGGCCGAATGGGCGGAGCTGAATAGGTTATCCGGACTCGCCATGAAGGATGTCGTGAGTCATCTGTGGCCGGAAAGGCCCGAGCCGAAGAGTTATTTTGGTTTGGTGCAGCAGTTCCTTGGTGCGGTGCCGCATATCAATGCTATGAAGAGGTCAGCATGCATAGAGGGTGCGCAGGTGGCTCTTGCCCGTGTCAAGACATACTGGGCGGAGATGAAGGCCACCGACGTTGCATCCCAAGATTCGGACGGGTGCCGAGTACCTGCCGAGCACTATTTTCAGGAAGTTCTGCAGGGCGCTCGTTTAATAGAGGCGCAGTGCTCGAAGGACATCATGTTCAAGTAACATGTATAATTGTAAAACAATGTTTCGATGGAATATAAAATCATTTTATACTTGTGCCTGCAAGAATTAAAATACCTCTTGTGCGGCCGTTTAATGTATATGTGTATATAACCTGAAAGATGGCAGTCTTGGCTTCAAATTTACGCATATAATGCGGGGTGTTATGAAAGCGCATTTTCACACTTGATCCAACGTCTTGGTCCTATAAAGGAGGTGATAAGCGTGGCGAACTAGGCAACCGGACTATAATGCTTTATCACTTTCACTTAGCCATAGGAGTTTGACGGTGGGGCTACTATATAGCCCCTAGGGCACCGCGCTCACCCAAATTCGGGCGGCGTGTGTGCCCTGACCGAAGCTTGACCCTTCGTTAATGCGGAGGAATCCTAAAGATTCCGGTGAGTCATCGAGTGGTTGACCAGTCTCACGCTACATCATGACGATCGGTTTTCGGCTTTCTCTCGAGGTGCTCGCCCGGCGAACCGGGGCACAATCGCGATAGTTCTCCACAGTGCCGCCTTAGCCGATAGAGCGGAACATAAGGCAGCAAAACACAGGAGCCGGCAAACCCAACATTTGACCAAAGACATGATTCGGAGCTGATGCATATAAGGCCAAACTTCATGGCGAACACTCCCTAAGGTATTAAGTCTTTATGAAAACGGGCTGAACAAAGCCCTTAGTAATAAGCCTCGTGTCCAGTGCACGCAAAGTCCTGACGTGGCCAATGCCAAGACGCCAGCCTCCACCTTGGTTATAGCAAGAAACCGGGGGATGTGTATCAACAAGAGACAGTAAAAAAGGTTTACGCAGGGTCTTAATCTGAAAAGAATCCTTTGAACGGGTCCCTACTGCACGTCTGCGCTTGTGTCTCCGTTGTGCCGTATCCTGGACGGGTGTAGCATGGTGTTCATCTGTAAAAGAGAGGAACTTAGTTGAAAAAGATCGTGCGAAAATGTACGTTATATTAAATAAACAAAGTACATTTTTTTAAATGAATAAAATTGAGCTTTATTGTCTCTTGTTGTACATGCGCGGAGCCCCTTGAACGGGGGTATGCGGCTAGTAAGCCCTTGTATGTTTACGCCGGACTTGTCTAGCCATGTCCGGGGTCTGAACGACCTGTTTAGGTGCTTTGATTGGTGAAGTCGGTTTAGTGTGCGGCTGTTAAGGCAGCCGCACAATCTTCCGCGCTCGAGGAACACTCGATATTTCCCTTTAATGACATGATGCCTCGTGGACCGGGCATTTTAAGTATAAGGGATGCATAATGCGGTATTGCGTTAAAGCGGACGAAAGCTTCGCGTCCCAGTAGTGCTTGATAGCTACTTGTAAATGGGGCGATGTGGAAAGTCAGCTTTTCGCGGTGGAAGTTGTCGGGTGAGCCGAACATAACTTCTAGCAGGAGAGAGCCCGTACAATGGGCATCTGGGCCTGGCGTTATCCCTTGAAAGGAAGTGTTGCTATGGCGAATTGTTGTTGGGTCTATCCCCATTTTGCGGATTGTCTCCTGATATAGCAGGTTTAAATCACTGCCGCCGTCCATTAGGACTTGTGTAAAGTGGAGTCCGTCAATTATCGGATCTAATACCAAGGCAGTCCAGCTGCGTTTGGATACTTCTAGAGTAATCCTGATAGTCGAAGGTGATTGGTTTTAACAACCAGTGGCGGGACTCCTCTGGGATAGGCCGTATGGCGCGTATCTCTACGGGCGCCACTCTGTTCTCCCCTTTTGTCACTGAAGTGAATTTACTGTTTTGACTTCTTGTGGGAAGTTCTTTTCTTTTTCGATGCTCTGCTTGTGGGGTTCGTCATCGTCCTCGCTTGGTGTGTCGAGCCCCTTGTGTTCGGCGTTGGGTTTGCCGGATTGCTTGAAGACCCAACAATCTCTGTGGGTATGGTTTGCAGGCTTCCCGGGAGTACTGTGGATTTGACATATCTTGTCCAAGATTTTGTTTAAGTTAGCTAACTCGTCCTTGTTATCCTTGGGGGGCGGCTTTTTCTGATTCTGCCGAGAGCTTTTGAATCCGGCGTTTACTGTCGTGCTCTTCGGGCTGTTTCCCTTGGTCCGGCGCTGGTCCTTGCTGCGTCGCGGTTTCCCGTTTCCATCCCTAACCCGGATGTACTTGGGTCATTGGTCGCATCTTGCCAACCAGCTATCCTCTCTCCGTGCAAAAGCGGGTCATGAGGCTTGTTAATGCGGCCATTGTTCTTGGCTTTTCTTGGCGAGGTGTCGGCAAGCCATTTGTCTCGAACGCTGTGTTTGAAAGCTGCTAAGGCTTGGCGTCCGGACAATCGACTATCTGGTTCTTTTAGTAAGAAATCTGTTCGAGTTTCCGGGCTGACTCTCCAGGTTGTTGAGTTATATGACTTAAATCTTCTGCATCCGGAGTTCGGACATAGGTCCCTTGAAAATTTGCCTGAAAAGCATCCTCGAGCTCTTCCCAACTTCCAATGGTGTTTTCGGAAGGCTTTTAAGCCAATGCCGGGCTGGCCCTTTGAGTTTGAGGGTAAGTATTTTATGGCGTGGAGATCATCTCCTCTAGCCATGTGTATGTGGAGGATGTAATCCCCAATCCGCACTCTGTGGTCTGTTGTTCCGTCAGATGCCTCTATGTTTACGGGCTTGAATCCGCTGGAAATTCATGATCCAAAGACCTCATTGGTGAAACATAGGGGGTGTGCGGCACCCCTATATCTGGGCGTACCGCGATGTTCGGATATTTGATGTGTTGCATTGCTTACTAGAGCTTGCTTCCTTGGCCCATAGATAGATCTGGCTGGGCCATCTTTTTGATGCGAACCCTTGTGCGGATCGCGTGCCGGCTTGTGTGCGGCGTCCTTTGCCGCACTGTGTTGACCATGGGGTCATTTGTCCGACCGGGTGGCTTCCTTATTTTTTGATTGCGGAGGCTCTAAGGCCTCATCATCAAATTCCAGCAGTAATTTTCGCTTCGGATAACTCTTTGTGTGGCGACTGTCGCCGTATTTGTCTGCGGTGTTTAGTACTTTGCTCCATCTAATTCTGAGGGCATCTTCCGTTGTTTTGAGCTTCCGCTTCTGCTTTTTCAGGCTGCGCGCAGTGGCGACGAGCCTTTTTTGGAGGTTCTTCTGCTCCAGCAACTTGTCCGGCGTGAGGTCGCCCGCATCGTTGTCTTCGCCGGGACGGGTTGTTTATCCAAGTTATCCTGTTCGAGCGGTTGCTCGATTGCATGTTCGTCCGCCCGGTTCGCCCTGCTCTATGGCTGGGTGCAGATGGCTGCTTTCTCTGTCGAGGTGGGGTTTGGAGCGGCGCTTACGCCGCCGCTTTGATTGCTTTTCGAGGGAACGATCCCTCGTTGCGTCCCTTTGTTCCTCGTCGTTATTTCCTTTAGCTATATCCACCATGTATACATCGTGAGATGGGGTGGTTGTCCAGTGGCCTATAGGCGCTAGTTCCTATTTGTTTCCTACATCGTCGTCCATACCGTCGATCTCTTCGGAGTCGAAGTCGAGCATGTCGGTTAAATCATCGACAGTGGCTACAAAGTGGGTGGTGGGTGGGCTTTGAATTTCTTCGTTGTCCGCATCCCAACCTTGCCGACCATAATTCGGCCAGGGCTCTTCTGACAAAGAGATAGACTTTAGTGAATTCAGAATGTCGCCGAAAGGAGAGTACTGAAAGATGTCCGCGGCGGTGAACTCCATGATCGGTGCCCAATCGGATTTGATTGGCAGGGGCGCGGAATGTTCGGAGTCCGGAGAGGAGTCCGGCACCTTGGAGTCACGAGCTTCGCAAAGGGCAGACATGGTGTTCGGCTCGATCACCGTAAAGGTTGCAACCCCCAAGGCGGTGTCTAGCCACCCGTCCCCGATTGGTGCAGTCGGCTCCGCGCTAAGGGTCGGAGCGGACACTGGTGCGGCCTCCAGGCAGCCTTTGTTGGCGAGCTAGATCATGCCCATCGTGACAGTGCGGCGCGCTTGGGTGTGGCTCGTACCCATCGAAGATCAAGTCTCTGCGGACGTCGGCCGTGTAGTTCAAACTTCCAAATCTGACCTGACGGTCAGGGGCGTAGCTCTCGATCTGCTCCAGATGGCCAAGCGAATTGGCCCGCAGCGAGCCGCCCGAATATGAAGATCTGTCCAGGGAGAAAAGTCTCACCCTGGACTGCATCGATGTTGATGATTGGAGGAGCCATCGGGCCTAAAGATGACGACACATAGGAACTCTCAATGAAAGCACCAATGTCGGTGTCAAAACCGGTGGATCTCGGGTAGGGGGTCTCGAACTGTGCGTCTAGGCGGATGGTAACAGGAGACAAGCGACACGATGTTTTTACCCAGGTCCTGCTTGATTAATATTGATGATATGGGTAGTACAAGAGTAGATCTACCACGAGATCAGAGAGGCTAAACCCTAGAAGCTAGCCTATGGTATGGTTGTTGTTCATCCTACGGACTAAAAACCCTCCGGTTTATATAGACACCGGAGAGGGCTAGGGTTACACAGAGTCGGTTACAATGGGAGGAGATCTACATATCCGTATTGCCAAGCTTGCCTTCCACGCCAAGGAAAGTCCCATCCGGACACGGGACGAAGTCTTCAATCTTGTATCTTCATAGTCCAGGAGTCCGGCCAAAGGTCATAGTCCGGCCATCCGGACACCCCCTAATCCAGGACTCCCTCACCCACCCTCGGGTACTTCACCGGGGCGGGGGCTGCAGGGAAGGAAGGTTGGTCATTGGCCACCTCCTCCTCGGTGGACTCCTTGGCGGCCTCCTCGGCAACAGCCTCGTCGGGCTCCCCGGCAGGCCCACTTGCCGGCCTCCCCGGCAGCAGGCTCACCGGTCTCCCTAGTAAGCCCCTTGGCGGCCTCCTCGGCAACAAACTTGGCAGCTTCCCTAGCCGCGATCTTGGCGGCCTCAGCTTCGGCATCCTTGACGACCTCTTCGATGACGATGTCGATATCTTCCTGGTCCATTGAGGGAGGGTCTGGAAACCAGAAAGGAAGATGAAACGAGACCAAAATCAAGTTTCAAAGAAAAAAAAGGGATGGGAGGCAGGCCGCTTACCCATGCCAAGTTGAGAAGAAGTGGTTCCCTCCCCGCCAATGTTCGTGGCCAGGACGGAGCCGCCAGCACCCAAGCTCGACTCCTCTTCCTCCGTGCGTGAGGGCTCGGCGGTGGATGCCCTTGCCGGAGACGCTCCTCCGGGTGGTGTGGTCGATGGGAGCTGCGTGTTGGGGGTGGTCCTCAGCGGCTCCTCCTGTTGCCGCTCTCCTCCTACAAACCTGGCAGGGTCAGCACCAAGGATTCATGCCCCAACGCCACCAATGAAGAGTAAGTAATGAACTCACGCTGGGGGCTCAAGCGGGGGCTGCGTCGAGGGCTGTTGTCCGGACTAATCTCCACCAGCACCGGTGTGCGCGGGGTGCTCGCCGGGGGCTTGTCGCCCTTGGAAGCCTTGGACATCTTTGCCGCACTCTGGGCCAGCGTCTCCGTGTCGCTGCAAGGATAAGATCATGTCAGGGAAGATGGCACAGGCTGGGGGTCAAAAATGATGAAGGGATAAGTGCTTACTCGTCCTCCTCCTCTAGCCTCCTCTTCCTCTTCGGGCTGAAGGACCCGAGGTCAAAATCGGCCTCCAGAGTGCCGTCCGAAGGAGGAGGAGAAAGGGAGGGGGTCCTGCGCCGCTTGGACAAGGAAGAGGCTGTTGGGGAATGTAGTAATTTCAAAAAAATTCCTACGCACATGCAAGATCATGGTGATGCATAGCAATGAGAGGGGAGAGTGTTGTCCATGTACCCTCGTAGACCAAAAGCGGAAGCGTTAGCACAACGCGGTTGATGTAGTTGTACGTCTTCACGATCCGACCGATCAAGTACCGAATGCACGGCACCTCCGAGTTCAGCACACGTTCAGCCCAATGACGTCCCTCGAACTCCGATCCAGCCGAGTGTTGAGGGAGAGTTTAAATCGACGACGGCGTGGTGACGATGTTGATGTTCTACCGGCGTGAGGGCTTCGCCTAAGCACCGCTTCTGATGATATCGAGTTGGACTATGGTGGAGGGGGCAACGACACGGCTAAAAGATCAAACGATCAATTGTTGTGTCTCTAGGGTGCCCCCCTGCCCCAGTATATAACGGAGCAAGTGGGGAGGTGCGGCCGGCCATGAGGCGCGCCAGAGGAGTCCTACTCCCACCGGGAGTAGGACTCCCTCCCTTTTCCTTGTTGGATTAGGAGTGGAGGGGGAAAGAGGAGGGAGAAAGGAAAGGGGGGCGCCGCCCCCCTCTCCTTGTCCTATTCAGACTAGGGGGGAGGGGCGCACGGCCCTGCCCTAACCGCCTCTCCTCTTCTCCACAAAGGCCCACTATGGCCCATTAAGCCCCCGGGGGGGTTCCGGTAACCCCTCGGTACTCCGGTAAAATCCCGATTTCACCCGGAACACTTCCGATATCCAAATATAGGCTTCCAATATATCAATCTTCATGTCTCGGCCATTTCGAGACTCCTCATCATGTCCGTGATCACATCTGAGACTCCTTATAACCTTCGGTACATCAAAACATATAAACTCATAATATAACTGTCATCGAAACATTAAGCGTGCGGACCCTACGGGTTCAAGAACTATGTAGACATGACCGAGACATGTCTCCGGTCAATAACCAATAAGCGGAACACGGATGCTCATATTGGCTCCCACATATTATCTGAAGATCTTTATCGGTCGGACCGCATAACAATATACGTTGTTCCCTTTGTCATCGGTATGTTACTTGCCCGAGATTCGATCGCGGTATCTCAATACCTAGTTCAATCTCGTTACCCAGCAAGTCTCTTTACTCGCTCGTAATACATCATCCCATAACTAACTCATTAGTTGCAATGCTTGCAAGGCTTAAGTGATGTGCATTCTTGAGAGGGCCTGTAGATATCTCTCCGACAATCGGAGTGACAAATCCTAATCTCGAAATACGCCAACCCAACAAGTACCTTCGGAGACACACTGTAGAGCACCTTTATAATCACCCGATTCGTTGTGACGTTTGGTAGCACACAAAGTGTTCCTCCAAAGAACGGGAGTTGCATAATCTCATAGTCATAGGAACATGTATAAGTCATGAAGAAAGCAATAGCAACATACTAAACGATCGAGTGCTAAGCTAACGGAATGGGTCAAGTCAATCACATCATTCTCCTAATGATGTGATCCCGTTAGTCAAATGACAACTCATGTCAATGGTTAGGAAACATAACCATCTTTGATCAACGAGCTAGTCAAGTAGAGGCATACTAGTGACACTCTGTTTGTCTATGTATTCACACAAGTATTATGTTTCCGGAATACAATTCTAGCATGAATAATAAACATTTATCATGATAAAAGGAAATAAATAATAACTTTATTATTGCCTCTAGGGCATATTTCCTTCAGTCTCCCACTTGCACTAGAGTCAATAATCTAGATTACACAGTAATGATTCTAACACCCATTGAGCCTTGGTGTTGATCATGTTTTGCTCGTGGAAGAGGCTTAGTCAACAGGTCTGCAACATTCAGATCCGTATGTATCTTGCAAATTTCTATGTTTCCCACCTGGACTAGATCCCGGATGGAATTGAAGCGTCTCTTGATGTGCTTGGTTCTCTTGTAAAATCTGGATTCCTTCACCAAGGCAATTGCACCAGTATTGTCACACAAGATTTTCATTGGACCCGATGCACTAGGTATGACACCTAGATCAGATATGAACTCCTTCATCCAGACTCCTTCATTTGCTGCTTCCGAAGCAGCTATGTACTCCGCTTCACATGTAGATCCCGCCATGACGCTTTGTTTAGAACTGCACCATCTGACAGCTCCACCGTTCAATGTAAACACGTATCCGGTTTGCGATTTAGAATCGTGCGGATCAGTGTCAAAACTTGCATCGACGTAACCATTTACGACTAGCTCTTTGTCACCTCCATAAACAAGAAACATATCCTTAGTCCTTTTCAGGTATTTCAGGATGTTCTTGATCACATCCGATGATCCAATCCTGGATTACTTTGGTACCTCCCTGCTAGACTTATAGAAAGGCACACATCAGGTCTGGTGCACAACATTGCATACATGATAGAGCCTATGGTTGAAGCATAGGGAACATCTTTCATCTTCTCTCTATCTTCTGCAGTGGTCGGGCATTGAGTCTTACTCAACTTCACACCTTGTAACACAGGCAAGAACCCTTTATTTGCTTGATCCATTTTGAACTTCTTCAAAACTTTGTCAAGGTATGTGCTTTGTGAAAGTCCAATTAAGCGTCTTGATCTATCTCTATAGATCTTGATTCCCAATATATAAGCAGCTTCACCGAGGTCCTTCATTGAAAAACTCTTATTCAAGTATCCCTTTATGCTATGTAGAAATTCTATGTCATTTCCAATCAACAATATGTCATCCACATATAATATCAGAAATGCTACAGAGCTCCCACTCACTTTCTTGTAAATACAGGCTTCTCCAAAAGTCTGTACAAAACCAAATGCTTTGATCACACTATCAAAGCGGTTATTCCAACTTCGAGAGGCTTGCACCAGTCCATAAATGGATCGCTGGAGCTTGCACACTTTGTTAGCTCCCTTTGGATCGATAAAACCTTCTGATTGCATCATATAAAACTCTTCTTCCAGAAATCCATTCAGGAATGCAGTTTTGACATCCATTTGCCAAATTTCATAATCATAAAATGCGGCAATTACTAACATGATTCGGACAGACTTAAGCATCGCTACGGGTGAGAAAGTCTCATCGTAGTCAATCCCTTGAACTTGTCGAAAACCTTTTGCAATAGTCGAGCTTTATAGACAGTAACATTACCGTCAGCGTCAGTCTTCTTCCTGAAAATCCATTTATTCTCAATGGCTTGCCGATCATCGGGCAAGTCAACCAAAGTCCACACTTTGTTCTCATACATGGATCCCATCTTAGATTTCATGGCCTCAAGCCATTTTGCGGAATCTGGGCTCACCATCGCTTCTTCATAGTTCGTAGGTTCATCATGGTCTAGTAACATAACCTCCAGAACAGGATTACCGTACCACTCTGGTGCGGATCTTACTCTGGTTGACCTACGAGGTTCAGTAACAACTTGATCTGAAGTTCCATGATCATCATCATTAACTTCCTCACTGATTGGTGTAGGCGTCGCAGGAACCGGTTTCTGTGATGAACTACTTTCCAATAAGGGAGCAGGTACAATTACCTCATCAAGTTCTACTTTCCTCCCACTCACTTCTTTCGAGAGAAACTCCTTCTCTAGAAAGGATCCATTCTTAGCAACGAATGCCTTTGCCTTCAGATCTCTGATAGAAGGTGTACCCAACAGTTTCCTTTGTGTATCTATGAAGACACATTTCTCCGATTTGGTTTCGAGCTTATCAGGTTGAAGCTTTTTCACATAAGCATCACATCCCCGAACTTTAAGAAACGACAACTTTGGTTTCTTGCCAAACCACAGTTCATAAGGCGCCGTCTCAACGGATTTTGATGGTGCCCTATTTAACGTGAATGCAGCCGTCTCTAAAGCATAACCCCAAAACGATAGTGGTAAATCAGTAAGAGACATCATAGATCGCACCATATCTAGTAAAGTACGATTACGATGTTCGGACACACCATTACATTGTGGTGTTCCAGGTGGCGTGAGTTGTGAAACTATTCCGCATTGTTTCAAATGTAGACCAAACTCGTAACTCAAATATTCTCCTCCATGATCTGATCGTAGAAATTTTATTTTCTTGTTACGATGATTTTCAACTTCACTCTGAATTTCTTTGAACTTTTCAAATGTTTCAGACTTATGTTTCATTAAGTAGATATACCCATATCTGCTCAAATCATCTGTGAAGGTGAGAAAATAATGATATCCGCCACGAGCATCAATATTCATTGGACCACATACATCTGTATGTATGATTTCCAACAAATCTGTTGCTCTCTCCATAGTTCCGGAGAACGGCGCTTTAGTCATCTTGCCCATGAGGCACGGTTCACAAGTACCAAGTGATTCATAATCAAGTGGTTCCAAAAGTCCATCAGTATGGAGTTTCTTCATGCGCTTTACATCAATATGACCTAAATAGCAGTGCCACAAATAAGTTGCACTATCATTATCAACTCTGCATCTTTTGGCTTCAACATTATGAATATGTGTGTCACTACTATTGAGATTCATCAAAAATAGACCACTCTTCAAGGGTGCATGACCATAAAAGATATTACTCATATAAATAGAACAACCATTATTCTCTGATTTAAATGAATAACCGTCTCGCATCAAACAAGATCCAGATATAATGTTCATGCTCAACGCGGCACCAAATAACAATTATTTAGGTCTAATACTAATCCGAAGGTAGATGTAGAGGTAGCGTGCCGACGGTGATCACATCGACTTTGGAACCGTTTCCCACGCGCATCGTCACCTCATCCTTGGCCGGTGTTAAGCAATCCGCGGTCCCTATTTCGAGTTGCAAATATTATAGCAGAACCGATTATCAAATACCCAGGTGCTACTGCGAGCTCTAGTAAGGTACACATCAATAACATGTATATCACATATACCTTTGTTCACCTTGCCATCATTCTTATCCACCAAATACTTGGGGCAGTTCCGCTTCCAGTGACTAGTCTGCTTGTAGTTGAAGCACTCAATCTTAGGCTTAGGTCCAGACTTGGGTTTCTTCTCTTGAGCAGCAACTTGCTTGCTGTTCTTCTTGAAGTTCCCCTTCTTCTTCCCTTTGCCATTTTTCTTGAAACTGGTGGTCTTATTGACCATCAACACTTGATGCTCCTTCTTGATTTCTACCTCCGCAGCCTTTAGCATTGCGAAGAGCTCGGGAATTGTCTTATCCATCCCTTGCATGTTATAGTTCATCATAAAGCTTTTGTAGCTTGGTGGCAGTGATTGAAGAATTCTGTCAATGACGCTATCATCCGGAAGATTAATTCCCAGTTGAATCAAGTGATTGTTATACCCAGACATTTTAAGTATATGCTCACTAACAGAACTAGTCTCCTCCATCATGCAGCTGTAGAACTTATTGGAGACTTCATATCTCTCAATCCGGGCATTTGCTTGAAATATTAACTTCAACTCCTGGAACATCTCATATGCTCCATGACGTTCAAAACGCCGTTGAAGTCCCGGTTCTAAGCCGTAAAGCATGGCACACTGAACTATCGAGTAGTCATCAGCTTTGCTTTGCCAGGCATTCTTAACGTCGTCAGTTGCATCTGCAGCAAGCCTGGCACCCAGCGGTGCTTCCAGGACGTAATTCTTTTGTGCAGCAATGAGGATAATCCTCAAGTTACGGACCCAGTCCGTGTAATTGCTACCATCATCTTTCAACTTTGCTTTCTCAAGGAACGCATTAAAATTCAACGAAACAACAACACAGGCCATCTATCTACAATCAACATAGACAAGCAAGATACTATCAGGTACTAAGTTCATGATAAATTTAGGTTCAATTAATCACATTACTTAAGAACTCCCACTTAGATAGACATCCCTCTAATCCTCTAAGTGATCACGTGATCCAAATCAACTAAACCATAACCGATCATCACGTGAAATGGAGTAGCTTTCAATGGTGAACATCACTATGTTGATCATATCTACTATATGACTCACGCTCGACCTTTCGGTCTCAGTGTTCCGAGGCCATATCTGCATATGCTAGGCTCGTCAAGTTTAACCTGAGTATTTTGCGTGTGCAAAACTGGCTTGCACCCGTTGTAGATGGACATAGAGCTTATCACACCCGATCATCATGTGGTGTCTGGGCACGACGAACTTTGGCAATGGTGCATACTCAGGGAGAACACTTTTATCTTGAAATTTAGTGAGAGATCATCTTATAATGCTACCATCAATCAAAGCAAGATAAGATGCATAAAAGATAAACATCACATGCAATCAATATAAGTGATATGATATGGCCATCATCATCTTGTGCTTGTGATCTCCATCTCCGAAGCACCGTCATGATCACCATCGCCACCGTAGCGACACCTTGATCTCCATCGTAGCATCGTTATCGTCTCACCAATCTTATGCTTCTCGACTATCTCTACCGCTTAGTGATAAAGTAAAGCATTACGAGCGATTGCATTGCATATAATAAAGCGACAACCATATGGCTCCTGCCGATTGCCGATAACTCGGTTACAAAACATGATCATCTCATACAATAAAATTTAGCATCATGTCTTGACCATATCACATCACAACATGCCTTGCAAAAACAAGTTAGACGTCCTCTACTTTGTTGTTGCAAGTTTTACGTGGCTGCTACTAGGCTTAGCAAGAAACGTTCTTACCTACGCATCAAAACCACAATGATAGTTCGTCAAGTTGGTGTTGTTTTAACCTTCGCAAGGACCGGGCGTAGCCACACTCGGTTCAACTAAAGTTGGAGAAACTAACACCCACCAGCCACCTGTGTGCAAAGCACATCGGTAGAAACCAGTCTCGCGTAAGCGTAATGTCGGTCCGGGCTGCTTCATCCAACAATACCGTCAAACCAAAGTATGACATGCTGGTAAGCAGTATGACTTATATCGCCCACAACTCACTTGTGTTCTACTCGTGCATATAACAACAACGCATATAACCTGGCTCGGATGCCACTGTTGGGGAACGTAGTAATTTCAAAAAAAATCCTACGCACACGCAAGATCATGGTGATGCATAGCAACGAGTGGGGAGAGTGTTGTCCACGTACCCTCGTAGACCGAAAGCGCAAGCGTTAGCACAACGCAGTTGATGTAGTCGTACGTCTTCACGATCCGACCGATCAAGTACCGAACGCACGACACCTCCGAGTTCAGCAGACGTTCAGCCCGATGACGTCCCTCGAACTCCGATCTAGCCGAGTTTTGAGGGAGAGTTTTGTCAGCACGACGGCGTGGTGACGATGTTGATGTTCTACCGACGCAGGGCTTCGCCTAAGCACCGCTTCTGATGTGTCGAGGTGGACTATGGTGGAGGGGGGCACCGCACACGGCTAAAAGATCAAATGATCAATTGTTGTGTCTCTAGGGTCCCCCTGCCCCCTTATATAAAGGAGCAAGGGGGGAGGTGCGGCCGGCCATGAGGGGCGCGCCAGGAGGAGTCCTACTCCCACCGGGAGTAGGGCTCCCTCCCTTTTCCTTGTTGGATTAGGAGTGGAGGGGGAAAGAGGAGGGAGAGAGGAAGGAAAGGGGGGGCGCCGCCCCCCTCTCCTTGTCCTATTCAGACTAGGGGGAGGGTCGCACGGCCCTGCCCTGGCCGCCTCTTCTCTTCTCCACAAAGGCCCACTATGGCCCATTAAGCCCCCGGGGGGTTCTGGTAACCCCTCGGTACTCCGGTAAAATCCCGATTTCACCCGGAACACTTCCGATATCCAAATATAGGCTTCTAATATATCAATCTTCATGTCTCGCCCATTTCGAGACTCCTCATCATGTCTGCGATCACATCCGGGACTCCGAACAACCTTCAGTACATCAAAACTTATAAACTCATAATATAACTATCATCAAAATGTTAAGCGTGCGGACCCTACGGGTTCGAGAACTATGTGGACATGACCGAGACACGTCTCCAGTCAATAACCAATAGCGGAACCAGGATGCTCATATTGGCTCTCACATATTCTACGAAGATCTTTATCGGTCAGACCGCATAACAATATACGTTGTTCCCTTTGTCATCGGTATGTTACTTGCCCGAGATTCGATCGTCGATATCTCAATACCTAGTTCAATCTCGTTCTTGGCAAGTCTCTTTACTCGTTCCTAATACATCATCCCATAACTAACTCATTAGTTGCAATGCTTGCAAGGCTTAAGTGATGTGCATTACCAAGAGGGCCAGTAGATAACTCTCCGAGCAATTGGAGTGACAAATCCTAATCTCAAAATACGCCAACCCAAAAAGTACCTTGGAGACACCAGAGAGCACCTTTATAATCACCCGGTTACATTATGACGTTTGGTAGAACACAAAGTGTTCCTCCGATAAACGGAGTTGCATAATCTCATAGTCATAGGAACATGTATAAGTCATGAAGAAAGCAATAGCAACATACTAAGCGATCGAAAGTGCTAAGCTAACGGAATGGGTCAAGTCAATCACATCATTCTCCTAATGATGTGATCCCGTTAATCAAATGACAACTCATGTCAATGGCTAGGAAACATAACCATCTTTGATCAACGAGCTAGTCAAGTAGAGGCATACTAGTGACACTGTGTTTGTCTATGTATTCACATAAGTATTATGTTTCCGGTTAATACAATTCTAGCATGAATAATAAACATTTATCATGATATAAGGAAATAAATAATAACTTTATTATTGCCTCTAGGGCATATTTCATTCAGAGGCGGCGGGCGCTGCCTTCTTCGCTGCTGCGGCCCTCGTCTGGCGCACAGGCTGCGCCTAAGACTTTTGCCGCTGTGTGGTCCTGCCGGGCCGGACCAGCTCGCCAGAGCTAGCCCGCCGCAGGACGTGTTTCCTCCCTGGGGCCGAGGAGCCATCCGCCTCGGTCTCCTCTTCGGCCGACTCCTCGACCGCTTCCTCGACAAGGGGGGCCCCGCCGCCGCTGGCTTCCCTGGAGACCCCGCCCACTCGGCAAGCTCTTTCTCTTCTGCGGCCGTGTCGGCCTCATCCCCCATGGTGCCAATGCTGTCGGCCTCCTTGGCAAGTGTCGCCTCCTCCGCCCTGGCAGCGATGTATGCCAGCCTTGGTGGTGTCGTGGACGAGCAGTGGCTTGTCACGAACATACCTCTCCGACAGGTTGTCGAAGAAGGCCTGCATCCGCTCCGCCCTTGGCTCGCCCCAGGTTGGATCAAGGCCATGCGCATTGAAGTCCAGCATCATGGCGACGATGGCAGTCTGGCAAGAGTTTTTGCTCAAGGGGACCACTCCTGCTGGCAACCCAAACAGAGACCTGCCGGCCTTCTCGGCCTTGCCGGTCCTCTTGATGCCGCCGGCCTCGTCAACCTTGAGCTGAAAAAGCCTCTGGAAAAGATGAGCATGTTGCAGCACCGTAAAATTGTGTTTTAGGCCGGGGCGGAGCCTCATGATGTTGGCCGCGTTCCCGAAGTCCAGGCCGGCCTCTCCATGTTGTGTTGTGGGGTAATCCGGCGGCGGATGAAATCTGCCCCAATCATCTCGAGGGTGAGCCTGGCCAAAGTGAGGCGATGGATTCTGGTGGTGGTGACCGTGAGCTTCTTTTCATTGGCATCGAGATCGCTCCAGTCCTTGCCGTGGACCGGCGGCCTCCGATGGACCCGGAAAAACTCCTGTGGATCTGCCTCCTCGATCCAGCACCATCGGCCCCGCCACTCGTCCCACCTCTCCTTCTGGGCACCCACCGGGTACGTGCCCCTGCTCTGGGTCCTCGGGATCCAGGTGATGCAGCCAGAGATGGCACCCCCTGGCTGGATCCGAGGGGTGAAGTAATGGCGGAAGAGCGACGTGCTGGGGAGCACTCTGGCGAAGCCCTCGCAAAGATGGGTGAAGAAGGCCATACACGCCACGGCATTCGGCGTGAAATTCAGAAGGTGGAAGCCGTAGGTGTGCATGATGTCGTTGAAGAAATCTGAGAAAGGGGGCAGAGCCCACAGGAGAAATAATTGACAAAGAAGGGATACCGTTCTGGACCGGCCTCGGCGAAGGCGGCAAGGATGATGCGCATGGCAGGATGCCCCGACGTCTCCCTTCCCCACAGGGGACTGAACATGTCCCTAAGGGTGAGCACATTGACCGTCAAGGTAAAGAGGGCACGCTGCATCTGAAGCTCCACCAACTCGCTCTCTGACGCCTCCTTCCCTCCGTCGTCTTTGGCCGCTCCCTTGCCCTTGCTTGTCTTGGGCGCCATTGCGACTGGGAGGGGATGAAGGATCAAGGGCAATGGGGGCGTGGCGGCGGCGAAGCAGAGGCGAGAGCTTCGATTTGCGCTTGAGGAAGAAGAAGGGGACATCGCTTCCAAGATTGGAAAGGGTGCGAGGGGTAAATGAGCAGTGCCCCTGCGGTTTCCTCTTTTATGGGGAAAACGCGGGCCGCCTCTTTACTATTCATAGCGAGGTGACGCAAGCGTGCTGCGGCCACTCCACGCACCACCCCCACGTCACGCACTCAATGCGGATCGTGGGGGAAGCGCAACTGGCGAGGGAGTTACCACAGTTAAGACTCTGCCACGCATGCCCGCGCACCGTTCCGGGCCCGGCCCAATAACGCTCCACGCTTATATGTGGCCCAGGCCCGGGGGTTCCTATCGGCGTACAAAAGTAGGGGCACTTCTGTACCCCTTTACTTGTGCACGGGCAGTTGAAGCCACACCTGCGGCCGGGCTTGGCGGGGCAGAGGGAGGAAAGGTACAAGGCTGCCGAGGCAGCACTCAAGCCAGAAGCATAAAGAGCAAAGGGGCAAGGTGGATTCCCCCCAGCAAGACCCTTACCGGGTAGCTCAAGACAAAGACCAAAGAAGAGCCTTGCCGGGGCGACTTGCCCAACACCAGCAAGGCCGCCACCCTTGAGCCTGAGAGTCCTGACACCATCGACAAACATCAAGACCAAGGCTCGAGGGCGCGTGCGTGGTGGCATGCAGATCTTTGTGAAGACCAAAGGCCTACAAATCTAGATGGAAACCAGAAGACGAAGACCCCCGGCGAGATCCTTGCCGGGGACAGACGAAGGCCCCCGGCAAGATCCTTGCCAGGAGGGCCACAAGACCCAGGCAAGACCCTTGTGGGGACCCCGGCAAGGCCCTTGCCAGGGACATCTGCGGGGCCACAACCAGGCCCGCACCTACCAAGGTTCCGCTGTCCCATGGCCGTTCCGACGCGGCAACCAGCCTGCCAAACTAGGCACGCACTTACGTGGCAGCAAGCAACCTCTAGGCCAACCAGTCAAGCACCTGCGTGGTGGCATGCAGATCTTCGTGAAGACCCTGCCACCGCACCAGCGCAGCAGCTAGCCAGCCAGCGTGGCGCTGCATGCCTCGTCAGCTTGGATGCGCGTCGAAGCAAGGCAAGGCGGCGACGGATGGGACGAGCTTCATTGCCGTCCCCGATAAAGCAAGAGGACACGTAAGAGGCACATTAAATGTGTTTGTCCTACGATGCCAGGCGATAGACTTGTACTCTGTACATACTTTCCACCTCCTGTGTGCCACTTTGGCAACCCCTTTGACGTATAAAAGGAGGCCCGAGGCGTACTGAGGAAGGGGTCGGACTTTTTGGACTAGGCATGCACCACAGCTAGTTCAAGAGCTCAAGAACACCAAATATACACCAAAGCAGGACTAGGGTATTACGCATCGTTTGCGGCCCGAACCTGGATAAAATTTCCCTGCGTTGATCTTCTAAAACCGCTCTTTGCGCAGCTCCGTGCCTCGCCAACCATAGTTGGGATTCCCTGTGATCCCACAGGTGTCGTTCCCCCGACAAATAGGAGCACTCTTACTAGCAAACAATTTCATAAGTTCATCCATCTTTCCACTCAAAACAGTAATCTCTTCAATCGCATGCACTTTTTTACTAGTAGAAGATTTTTCGGTATGCCATTGAGAATAATTAACCATAATATTATCTAGGAGTTTAGTAGCTTCTCCTAAAGTAATTTACATAAAAGTACCTCCCGCGGCCGAATCTAAAAGATTTCTAGAAGTAAAATTCAATCCGGCATAAAATTTTTGTATGGTCATCCACAAATTTAAACCATGAGTAGGGCAATTTCGTATCATCACTTTCATCCTCTCCCAAGATTGTGCAACATGTTAATGATCAAATTGCTTAAAATTCTTAATATCGTTCCTAAGGGAGATGATCTTAGCGGGAGGAAAATACTTGGAAATAAAAGCATCTTTATACTTATTCCATTAATCAACACTATTTTTAGGCCAAGATGAAACCAAGTTTTAGCACAATCTCGTAGTGAGAACGAAATAGCTTCAATTTAACAATATCATTATCCACATCTTTCTTCTTTTGCATATCACACAACGAAACTATTTAGATGGGATGCGGCATCTTCACTAGGAAGGCCGGAAAACTGATCTTTCATAACAAGATTCAGCAAAGCAGCATTAATTTCATAAGATTCTGCACTAGTGGTGGGAGCAATCGAAGTACTAATAAAATCATTATTATTAGTATTAGAAAGGTCACACAACTTGGTATTTTCCCAATACATCGTGACAAAGCAATTAATCCAACACACGAGCAAACAAAAAGACAAATGAAAGAAGGGCGAATAAGAAGGCAAATCTTTTTGTAATTTTCTGAAAATGTTTTAGAAGTGGGGGAGAGGAAAACGAGAGGCAAATAGAAAATAATGTAATGCAAGAGATGAGTGTTTATGATGGGTGCTTGGTAGGCTTGACGTAGATCTCCCCGGCAACGGCGCCAGAAATTCTTCCTGCTACTTCTTGAGCTTGTGTTGGTTTTTTCCTTGAAGAGGAAAGGGTGATGCAGCAAAGTAGAGATAAGTATTTCCCTCAGTTGAGAACCAAGGTATCAATCCAGTAGGAGATACGCGCAAGTCCCCAATATATCTACTTACACAAACAATCAAACACTTGCACCCAACGCGATAAAGGGGTTGTCAATCCCTTCATGGTCACTTGCAAAGGTGAGATCTCATAGAGATAGATATAAAAGATTACTAAAACTTAAAAGTAAATAAATTGCATAACGGTATTTTTGGTATATAGATCTCAAAATATATGAAGGAAAATAGTAGATCGGAAACAAATATGATGGAAAATAGACCTGGGGCCCATAGGTTTCACTAAAGGCTTGTCTCTTGAAGGCAAATAATATAGTGGGTGAACAAATTACTGTCGAGCAATTGATAGAAAAGTGCAAAGTTATGACGCTATCCAAGGCAGTGATTATGAATATAGTCATCACGTCTGTGTCAAGTAGACCGACTCCTGCCTGCATCTACTATTATTACTCCATACATCGACCGCTATCCAGCATGCATCTAGAGTATTAAGTTCATAAAGAACGGAGTAACGCCTTAAGTAAGATGACATGATGTAGAGGGATGAACTCAAGCAATATGATGAAAACCCCATCTTTTTTCCTCGATGGCAACAATGCAATAAGTATCTCGCTACCCCCACTTTGTCACCGGGTGAAATCTGATACATCTCCAACGTATTGCTACCTCTTGAGCACTGCATTGGTTTTCCCTTGAAGAGGAAAGGGTGATTCAGCAAAGTAGCGTAAGTATTTCCCTCAGTTTTTTAGAACCAAGGTATCAATCCAGTAGGAGGCTACGCGTGAGTCCCTCGCACCTACACAAAACAAATAAATCCTCGCAACCAACGCGATAAGGGGTTGTCAATCCCTTCACGGTCACTTACGAGAGTGAGATCTCATAGATATGATAGGATAATAGTTTTGGTATTTTTGTGATAAAGATGCAAAGTAATATAAAAGCAAAGTAAAAAACAAAGGAAATAACAAAGTGTTGGAAGATTAATTGATGAAGATAGACCCGGGGGCCATAGGTTTCACTGGTGGCTTCTCTCAAGAGCGTAAGTATTTTACGGTGGGTGAACGAATTACTGTTGAGCAATTGACAGAATTGAGCATAGTTATGAGAATATCTAGGTATGATCATGTATATAGGCATCACGCCTGAGACAAGTAGACCGACTCCTGCACGCATCTACTACTATTACTCCACTCATCGACCGCTATCCAAAGCATGCATCTAGAGTATTAAGTTCATGAAAACAGAGTAACGCCTTAAGCAAGATGACATGATGTAGAGGGATAAATTCATACAATATGATAAAAACCCCATCTTGTTATCCTCGATGGAAACAATACAATACGTGCCTTGCTGCCCCTCATCACACTGGGAAAGGACACCGCAAGATTGAACCCAAAGCTAAGCACTTCTCCCATTGCAAGAAAAATCAATCTAGTAGGCCAAACCAAACTGATAATTTGAAGAGACTTGCAAAGATAACCAATCATACATAAAAGAATTCAGAGAAGATTCAAATATTGTTCATAGATAAACTTGATCATAAACCCACAATTCATCGGTCTCAACAAACACACCGCAAAAGAAGATTAAATCAAAAAGATCTCCACGAGAGGGGGAGAACATTGTATTGAGATCCAAAAAGAGAGAAGAAACCATCTAGCTAATAACTATGGACCCAAAGGTCTGAGGTAAACTACTCACACTTCATCGGAGAGGCTATGGTGTTGATGTAGAAGCCCTCCGTGATGGATGCCCCCTCCGGCGGAGCTCCGGAACAGGCCCCAAGATGGGATCTCGTGGGTACAGAAGTTTGCGGCGGTGGAATTAGGTTTTTGGCTCCGTATCTGATCGTTTAGGGGTACGCAGGTATATATAGGAGGAAGAAGTACGTCGGTGGAGCAACAGGGGGCCCATGAGGGTGGAGGGCGCGCCCTAGGGGGGTAGGCGTGCCCCCCTACCTCGTGGCCTCCTGGAAGCTTCTCTTACGTAGGGTCCAAGTCTCCTGGATCATGTTCGTTCCAAAAATCACGCTCCCGAAGGTTTCATTCCGTTTGGACTCTGTTTGATATTCATTTTCTGCGAAACTTTGAAATAGGCAAAAAAAATCAATTCTTGGCTGGGCCTCCGGTTAATAGGTTAGTCCAAAAAATAATATAAAAGTGGATAATAAAGCCCAATATTGTCCAAAACAGTAGATAATATAGCATGGAGCAATCAAAAATTATAGATACATTGGAGACGTATCAAGCATCCCCAAGCTTAATTCTTGCTCGTCCTCGAGTAGGTAAATGATAAAAACAGAATTTTTGATGCGGAGTGCTACTTGGTATAATTTCAATGTAATTCTTCTTAATTGTGGTATGAATATTCAGATCCAAAAGATTCAAGATAAAAGTTCATATTGACATAAAAATAATAATACTTCAAGCATACTAACTGAGCAATTATGTCTTCTCAAAATAACATGGCCAAAGAAAGTTCATCCCTACAAAATCATATAGTTTAGTCATGCTCAATTTTTGTCACACAAGAATGCTCTCATCATGCACAACCCCGATGACAAGCCAAGCAATTGTTTCATACTTTAGTAATCTCAAACCTATAAACTTTCATGCAATATATGAGCGCGAGCCATGGACATAGCACTATGGGTGGAATAGAATATGATGATGGGGGTTATGTGGAGAAGACAAAAAGGAGAAAGTCTCACATCAACGAGGCTAATCAATGAGCTATGGAGATGCCCATCGATTGATGTTAATGCAAGGAGTAGGGATTGCCATGCAACGG
Source organism: Aegilops bicornis (assembly GCA_021605145.1). NCBI lineage: Eukaryota > Viridiplantae > Streptophyta > Magnoliopsida > Poales > Poaceae > Aegilops > Aegilops bicornis. Next base: position 179,839,540 of record CM038669.1, read on the forward strand.
ATGCACTGGAGCTATAAATGTATGAAAGCTCAACAAAAGAAACTAAGTGGGTGTGCATCCAACTTGCTTGCTCACGAAGACCTAGGGCACTTGAGGAGGCCAATTGTTGGAATATACAAGCCAAGTTCTATAATGAAAAATTCCCACTAGTATATGAAAGTGATAAAACAAGAGACTCTCTATCATGAAGATTTGAAGCACAAGTGTGGCAAAGGATAGTGGCATTGTCCCTTCACTCTTTTTCTCTCATTTTTTTGGGCCTTCTCTTTTTTTGATGGCCTTTCTCTCTCTCCCTCTTTTTTATTCCTCACTTGGGACAATGCTCTAGAAAATGATGATCATCACACCTCTATTTATTTACAACTCAATGGTTACAACTCGATACTAGAACAAAGTATGACTCTATATGAATGCCTCCGGCGGTGTACCGGGATATGCAATGAACCAAGAGTGACATGTATGAAACAATTATGAACGGTGGTTTGCCACAAATACTATGTAAACTTCATGATCATGCTAAGCAATATGATAATGATGAATGTGTCATGATAAACGGAATGGTGGAAAGTTGCATGGCAATATATCTCGGAATGGCTATGGAAATGCCATAATAGGTAGGTATGGTGGCTTTTCTGAGGAAGATATAAGCATGTTTATGTGTGAAAGAGTGTATCATGTCACGGGGTTTGGATGCACCGGCGAAGTTTGCACCAACTCTCAATGTGAGAAAGGGCAATGCACGGTACCGAAGAGGCTAGCAATGATGGAAGGGTGAGAGTGTGTATAATCCATGGACTCAACATTAGTCATAAAGAACTCACATAATTATTGCAAAAAATCTACAAGTCATTAAAAACCAAGCACTACATGCATGCTCCTAGGGGGATAGATTGGTAGGAAAAGACCATCGCTCATTCCCCGATGTACCACTCATAAGGAGGACAATCAAAGAACACCTCATGTTTCAAATTTGTTACATAACGTTTACCATACGTGCATGCTACGAGACTTGCAAACTTCAACACAAGCATTTCTCAAATTCACAACTACTCAACTAGCATGACTTTGATATTATTACCTCCATATCTCAAAACAATCATCAAGCATCAAACTTCTCTTAGTATTCAACACACTCATAAGAAAGTTTTTACAAATCTCGAATACCTAGCATATTAGGATTATTTAAGCAAATTACCATGCTATTTAAGACTCTCAAAATAATCTAAGTGAAGCATGAGAGATCAATAGTTTCTATAAAACAAATCCACCACCGTGCTCTAAAAGATATAAGTGAAGCACTAGAGCAAAACTATATAGCTCAAAAGATATAAGTGAAGCACATAGAGTATTCTATCAAATTTCAATTCTTGTATGGCTCTCTCAAAAGGTGTGTACAGCAAGGATGATTGTGGTAAACTGAAAAGCAAAGGCTCAAATCATACAAGACGCTCCAAGCAAAACGCATATCATGTGGTGAATAAAAATATAGCTCCAAGTAAAGTTACCGATGGAAGTAGACGAAAGAGGGGATGCCTTCCGGGGCATCCCCAAGCTTTGACTTTTTGGTGTCCTTAGATTATCTTGGGGGTGCCATGGGCATACCAAAGCTTAGGCTCTTGCCACTCCTTGTTCCATAATCCATCAAAATCTTTCACCCAAAACTTGAAAACTTCACAACACAAAACTCAACAGAAATCTCGTGAGCTCCTTTAGCGAAAGAAAACAAAAGACCACTTCAAGGTACTGTAATGAACTCATTATTTATTTATATTGATGTTAAACCTACTGCATTCCAACTTCTCTATGGTTTATAAACTATTTTACTAGCCATAGATTCATCAAAATAAGCAAACAACACACGAAAAACAGAATCTGTCAAAAAAAGAACAGTCTGTAGTAATCTGTAACTAACGCAAACTTCTGGAACTCCAAAAAATTAGTCAAAATAGGAAAACCTAGGAAATTTGTTTATTGATGAGAAGAAATTGGAATCAGTATTTTATCACGTTCTGGTGATTTTTAAAAATTGTTTTTGTGAACAGAAAGTTTCTGGAAATTTCTGCTAGATCAAATAACTATCATCCAAGAAGATCCTATAGGTTTAACTTGGCACAAACACTAATTAAAACATAAAAACACATCTAACCAGAGCCTAGAACAAATATTTATTCCTAAACAGAAGCAAAATCAAAAAAACTAAAAATAAAATTGGGTTGCCTCCCAACAAGCGATATCGTTTAACGCCCCTAGCTAGGCATAAAAGCAAGGATAGATCTAGGTATTGCCATAATAGTGGTATGGCAAGTCATGAAAACTTTTCTCATATTCTCTACGTTCAGCAGCAAGTTTTCTTTGAGGCAAGCAAAAATAATCAAAAGGGCTAAATTTAATGGGACAAAAGTCCCCAAGATCAATCTCGGGAGGTATGGGTTCCTCCCTAGGCCCTTTGTATTGCACAACCAATTCATCATTACAAGCATTCTTTTGGCAAAAAGTCACAAGCCTTTGTTCAATAGGAAAACCTAATTCATTATTCTGAAGAGCAAAATCATCATTAAGTTCAGAAATTCTATCAACTAGAACATCGGCGGGAACCTTTTTCCTAAGATTTTCATTATAAGCAATATGATCCAAAGATTGTAAACGCATCATGTCTTCTTGATTAAAAAGGATAGCTTCTATTGGAGGATGGCTAGCATCTACCCTATAATGCGCAAAGATTTCTCTAGCCTCTTTCATTATGAATCTAAACTCACGAGCCAAAAAGATAGTGGCGGCACACTTAACAGAAGAATGCTCAATATTGGAAAATTCTAGGAAAATACTTTGTATGCAAGGATGCATATGAAGAAATTGCCTTTCAAGTTCAACTACAAGCAAAGATATTGCATCCGCAAGGCTACTAGTTTTATGAAGAATAGAGGCACCCATAATGGGCAAAGCGCCGGCACAAGTAAAGAAATCTTGAATAACTCCTTTCCTAATAATATTACCGCTACCCACTCGAAATTTTTTGGTGTGCAAGATAGTAGGTTCCTCAAGAGGATCATCGAAAGCATCAAAATTTCCCAAGTTGTCATTATTGCCTTCATTAGCGATAACCTACCCAGATTCAGACATGGTGAAAGGAAGACGAGCGAAATGAGGCAAACAGAAAAGAGAGGGTGAATAAAACGGCAAGGGTGAAGTGGGGGAGAGGAAAACGAGAGGCAAATGGCAAATAATGTAATGCGGGAGATAAGGGATTGTGATGGGTACTTGGTATGTTGACTTTTATGTAGACCTCCCGACAGCGGCGCCAGAAATCCTTCTTGCTACCTCTAGAGCACTGCGATGGTTTTCCCTTGAAGAGGAAAGGGTGATGCAGCAAAGTAGCGTAAGTATTTCCCTCAGTTTTTGAGAACCAAGGTATCAATCCAGAAGGAGGCTACGCGCGAGTCCCTCGCACCTACACAAAACAAATAAATCCTCGCAACCAACGCGATAAGGGGTTGTCAATCCCTTCAAGGTCACTTACGAGAGTGAGATCTGATAAATATGATAGGATAATATTTTTGGTATTTTTGTGATAAAGATGCAAAGTAAAATAAAACCAAAGTAAAAAATCAAAGGAAATAACAAAGTGTTGGAAGATTAATATGATGAAGATAGACCCGGGGGCCATAGGTTTCACTAGTGGCTTCTCTCAAGAGCATAAGTATTTTACGGTAGGTGAACGAATTACTGTTGAGCAACCGATGAATTGAGCATATTTATGAGAATATCTAGGTATGATCATGTATATAGGCATCACGTCCGAGACAAGTAGACCGACTCACTGCATCTACTACTATTACTCCACTCATCGACCGCTATACAGCATGCATCTAGAGTATTAAGTTCATGAAAACAGAGTAACACCTTAAGCAAGATGACATGATGTAGAGGGATAAATTCATACAAGATGATAAAAACCCCATCTTGTTATCCTTGATGGCAACAATACAATACGTGCCTTGCTGCCCCTACTGTCACTGGGAAAGGACACCGCAAGATTGAACCCAAAGCTAAGAACTTCTCTGATTGCAAGAAAAATCCATCTAGTAGGCCAAACCAAACTAATAATTCGAAGAGACTTGCAAAGATAACCAATCATACATAAAATAATTCAGAGAAGATTCAAATATTGTTCATAGAAAAACTTGATCATAAACCCACAATTCATCGGTCTCAACAAACACATTGCAAAAAGAAGATTACATCGAATAGATCTCCACGAGAGAGGGGGAGAACATTGTATTGAGATCCAAAAAGAGAGAAGAAGCCATCTAGCTAATAACTATGGACCCAAAGGTCTGAGGTAAACTACTCACACTTCATCGGACAGGCTATGGTGTTGATGTAGAAGCCCTCCGTGATGGATGCCCCCTCCGGCGGAGCTCCGGAACAGGCCCCAAGATGGGATCTCGTGGGTACAAAAGGTTGCGGCGGTGGAATTAGGTTTTTGGCTCCATATTTGAACGTTTGGGGGTACGTAGGTATATATAGGAGGAAGAAGTACGTCGATGGAGCAACAGGGGTCCCATGAGGGTGGAGGGCGTGCCCCCTACCTCGTGGCCTCCTGGAAGCTTATCTTACGTAGGGTCCAAGTCTCCTGGATCATGTTCGTTCCAAAAATCACGCTCCCGAAGGTTTCATTCCGATTGGACTCCGTTTGATATTCTTTTTCTGCGAAACTCTGGAATAGGCAAAAAACAGCAATTCTGGGCTGGGCCTCCAGTTAATAGGTTAGTCCCAAAAACAATATAAAAGTGGATAATCAAGCCCAATATTGTCCAAAATAGTAGATAATATAGCATGGAGCAATCAAAAATTATAGATACGTTGGAGACGTATCTCGTATCTACTTTTCCTAACGCTTTCCTCTTGTTTTGGACTCTAATTTGCATGATTTGAATGAAACTAATACCGGACTGACGTTGTTTTCAACAGAACTACCATGGTGTTGTTTTTGTGCACAAATAAAGGTTCTTGGAATGGAACGAGACTTTGCGAGGATTTTTTATATCAATAAAGAGAATTTCTGGAGCCAAGAGCCACCTGAGGGGGGCACCTGGGTGGGCACAACCTACCAGGGCGCGTGTGCCCCCCAGGCGCACCCTTGTGGGTTGTCCCCACCTGGTGGCCCCGCAGACCCTGAAACCGACGCTATAAAATCCTATTTTTCTAGAAAAAAATCAGAGAGAAAGATTTATCGTGATCCATGAGACGGAGCCGTCGTCACCTCACGTTCTTCACGAGAGGCCAGATCTGGAGTCCATTTGGGGCTCCAGAGAGGGGGATCTTTGTTCTTCGTCATCACCAACCCTTCTCCATCGCCAATTTTATGATTCTCCCCACCGGGAGTGAGTAATTCCTTCATAGGCTCGCTGGTCGGTGAGGAGTTGGATGAGATTCATCATGTAATCGAGTTAGTTTTGTTAGGGCTGATCCCTAGTATCCACTATGTTCTGAGATTGATGTTGCTATGACTTTGCCATGCTTAATGCTTGTCACTTTGGTCCCGGGTGCCATGATTTCAGATCTGAACCATTTATGTTATCACCATTATATCCATGTTCTAGATCCGATCTTGCAAGTTATAGTCACCTACTACGTGTTATGATCCGGCAACCCCGGAGTGACAATAGTCGAGACCACTCCCGGTGATGACCGTAGTTTGAGAAGTTCATGCATTCATCGTGTGTTAATGCTTTGTTCCGGTTCTCTATTAAAAGGACGCCTTAATATCCCTAAGTTTCCAATAGGACCCCGCTGCCACGGGAGGGTAGGACAAAAGATGTCATGCAAGTTCTTTTCATAAGAATGTATGACTATTTACGGAATACATGCCTACATTATATTTATGAACTGGAGCTAGTGTCGTATCGCCCTAGGTTATAATTGTCTCATGATGAATATCATCCAAAAAATCACCGATACAATGCCTACAAATTTATCTTATATTGTTCTTGCTAAGTTACTATTGCTATCGTTACTGTTGCACTTGCTACAAAATTACTGCTATCACTGTTACCGTTACTATTGCTGCTGCTACTATTATCCAAAATATCATATTACTGTGCTACTGATCACTTTGCTGCAGATAATTAATCTCCAGGTGTGGTCGAATTGACAACTCAGCTGCTAATACTTGCAAATATTCTTTGGCTCCCCTTGTGTCGAATCTATAAATTTGGGTTGAATACTCTACGCTCGAAAACTATTGCGATCCCCTGTACTTGTGGGTTATCAAGACCTTTTTCTGGCGCCATTGTCGGGGAGCATAGCTATATTTGTTGAGTCACTTGGGATTACTATCAATTGATCACTATGAAGAATCTGAAGGATGCTAAGACTAAGATTTATCCCTCTAAGACAAGGGGAGGTAAGGAGCTGCCATCCAGGTCTGCTTTAAATTCACCTTCTGTTATAAGTAAACTTGCAACACCACCACATGCTATTAATCCTGATATGTTGCAAGTTATTGATGATGCTACTTCTTCTATGAATGACACTTGTGATGATGCTAGTACCTTGCTTTATGATGATGTGCCCATTGGTGACTTTCTTGATGAACAAATTGCTAGAGTAAGACAACATGATGTTCTTGAATCTGATGATGAGCTTGAAACTGAAAATCTTGAAACACCTACTAGAACTAGCCCTCCTAGATATGAATGTCCTAAGGTACCAGAAGGTTATGTTATGAATGAGGAGACAACTAGAGATATTCTTGCTTGTAAGGATAGAGATGATCTAGAGAAATTATTATGCAAGTATAAAGAAAAATTTCTGAATGCTAGAATGAAATATGATCCTAAGTTTGCTACCTCACCTATCTTTATTGATGATAAGGATTATGAATTCTCTATCGACCCAGAGTTAATTACTTTGGTTGAATATGATCCTTTCCATGGTTATGAAACTGAAACTTTTGTAGCACATCTTACTAAGTTGAATGACATAGCCACCCTTTTTACTCATGATGAGAAAACTCGCTATTACTATATTCTCAAAACATTTCTATTCTCATTAAAGGGTGATGCTAAAGCTTGGTACAATACTCTTGCTCCTGGTTGTGTCCGTCGTCCCCAGGATATGATTTATTACTTCTCGGAAAAATATTTTCCTGCTCATAGGAAACAAGCTGCTTTACAGGAAATATTTAACTTTGCGCAAATTAAAGAAGAGAGTCTCCCACAAGCTTGGGGGAGGCTTTGCCATTTACTTAATGCTTTTCCTGATCATCCTCTTAAGAAAAATCAAATACTTGATATCTTCTATAATGGACTAACTAATGCTTCTAGGGACTTCCTAGATAGTTGTGCTGGTTGTGTTTTCAGGGAATGAACTATTGGGCAAGCTGAAGAATTATTGAATAATATATTGAAATATTATGATGATTTGACTCTTCCTGAACCACCACCTAAGCCCACTCCAAAGAAGAGGGGTATATTATATCTCAGTCCTGAGGATATGCAAGATGCAAAGAAATCTATGAAGGAAAAAGGTATTAAAGCTGAGGATGTCAAAAATTTAGCTCCTATTAAAGAAATACATGGGCTTGATACAACACCACTACCTAAGGTGGTGGAGGTAAAGTCTCTAATGAAATTCAATGATAATGAAAATCCTCACAATATGCACCCTAGCTAATGCCTTTATGAGTTTGAAAACTATATTAGCAAGCAAGATCACTTCAATGCAAATGTTATGAAACAAATGAAATATATTCTGATATGATTGCTCGCTTGTGTGACTTGCTATATGGAATCTCAAATGATGTTAGAGGTGTGGGAAAGCATGCTTCTATGGTATAAACCCAGTTAGAACAAGTTGCTAAATCTCAAAGAGAGTTGCTTGATGAAATGAATAATAACATAAGTGACTTTGTTGTTAGAGTTGCAACTAGAGGAGGTAAAATGACTCAGGAACCACTTTATCCTGAAGGACACCCAAAAAGAATTGAACGGGATTCACAAAGGAACAACACCACTACACCTAGTTCTTCTAAAAATAAGAAGAAAAATAAAAATGATAGGACTTTGCATGCTTCTAGTGAGCCTGAAGTAGAAAAACCTCCTGATAATGATAATGAAGTTTCTATCTCTGATGCTGAAACTCAGTCTGGTAATGAACACTCACCTTCTGATAATGAAAAAGATAATGACGAGGTTCATGAAAATACCCAAACAAATAGTAAAGAACCAGACAATGATGTTGAGATAGAAACTGCAGTTGATCTTGATAACCCACAACCCAAGAACACACGATATGATAAAAGAGACTTTGTTGCTAGAAAACACGGTAAAGAAAGAGAACCTTGGGTTCAAAAACCTATGCCTTTTCCACCCAAGTCAACTAAAAAGAAAGATGATGAAGAATTTGAACGCTTTCTTTGAAATCTTTGAGGCCGATCTTTTTGCGTGCTAAACAGTGATATCTTGAAAATGCCTCCTTGTGCAAAGTACATGAAAGACATCATCAACAATAAGAGAAAAATACCGGAAGCTTGAATCTCCACCATGCTTGCTAATTATACTTTTAAAGATGGAGTACCTAAAAAACTTAGAGATCCGGGAATACCAACTATACCTTGCTCCATCAAAAGAAATTATGTGAAAACTGCTTTATGTGATTTGGGAGCTGGTGTTAGTGTTATGCATTTCTCTTTATATAAAATATTTGACTTGAATAAACTCACACCTACTGAAATATCTTTGTAAATGGCTGACAAATCAACTACCATACCTATCGGTATCTATGAGGATGTGCCCGTTGTTGTTGCTAATGTTAATATTTTGACTGACTTTGTTATACTTGAGATGCCCGAGGACGACAAATGTCGATTATCCTTGGTAGACCCTTCTTCAATACTGCAGGGGCTGTTATTGATTGCAATAAAAGCAAGGTCACTTTTCATATCAATGGTAATGAGCATACGGTGAACTTTCCGAACAAACAATTCCAAGTGAATTATTGAAAAATCTCCGACAATCACTATTGGAAGTTTTCAACTACCTCTACATATTGTTAAAAAGAAATATGAAATACTTATTGTTGGGGATATTCATATCCTCGTTGAGGTAACTTAGTGATTTACGGAAGTTCTTCAGTTTCATACTAATCGAAAGTGGTTGTTAATAAGACTTGATCAACCTTATCAATAGATCATTTTTGAGAGGTATGAAGTTGATGAATTTAGTGAGCACTACCTTTTGTCCCTACCTTTTGTTTTCTGTTTTTATTAGTTAAGTAAAATAAACTGCCATGTTTTGTCTGTTTTCTAAATTTCCCGTGCAATAAAAAATGACCCAAAATATAAGTTCTCAGAATGCTCTAAAAATTTGATATGATTTTTTCTGATTATTTAAGAATTTTTGGTGCATATAATATCAGAGGGAGGTGTGCACCAGGTGGGCACAACCCACCTTGGCGCGCCAGGACCCCCAGGCGCGCCCTTGTGGGTTGTGGTCCCCACGTGGGCCCCTCACTTATATGTTCATCCCACATCATCACACACCTCCAGAAAAAATCACCATTGCTCTCTTTCTTGTGTTCTTGCTCTCAAACCCGCGGATTTTGATCTCCTTGCTCGAAGCTCCGTTTCCGAAACTATTTCGGGGGATTGTTGCTTGGTATGTGACTCCTCCGTTTGTCCAATTAGTTTTTGCTTTAGTGGTTTATATTTTCAATAATTAGCTACTCTTGGTGCTGCTGTAGATGAGCTTGCATGTTGAATTCTTAGAGTTCTAAGTATTTTGAATGCTTGCTATGGCTTCTAGGCATTCCTATGAGTAGTTGTTACCAATTTTGTAAGGTTTTGTTGATAAATTTTTGTCATCCAAATTTTTTCAGAAAATTGTACGCGAACATGATGAACCTCTTTGGAAGGAGGTCTTCGAAGAGGAGATCTTTGGAGGCATCTTCTAGTGAAAGTTCCCTTCGTCGGTCTTATGTTGAACCGAGTGAGTGTTCCATACGAGATGCTACCACCAAAACATGCTTATGGACATGCAACGACTATACGGTGAGTGTGGGCATTAACGAGGAATTTGAACAATATGTTCACAATGCCGATCTCGGTCCCTACATTTCAGATAAGTGCAATCAACACCACACTCTCACTGAATCATTTGTCAAATGATTTAAATTCCATCCCCGTGAGTCTAGGGTGTCATTTAAACTATATGAAAATCCATTTACCATATCACTAAAAAGGTTAGCTCACCACTGCAAAATTCCATTCTGGGGTTCGCTTGACGAACCACCAAGAGCTAAGTTCGAAACATTTTTGTCTAGCCTTTGCTATGGTGAGAATAGGGGAGTGACGCAAGGTAGAATAAAGAGCATTCATTTTCCCGCAATTCAGTACTTCGCATTATTTAATGGGAAATGTATTGTAGGCAAACAAGATTGTAGTACACTTTGTGCTCCAGACTTGAGCCTCATACGCGCCACTCTCACCGGTGACACAATGCTAATAGTGGTTATTTTTATGGTGGAATTTACGCCACACGCTTAGCAAGAGAGCTGGGTGTTCCACCTTTGCCATATGACCCTATTTTACCCACGTATTTAGACTTTAATGCTATGAAGCGTCGTAAGATCCTTAAGGGTAAACCTGATAATTTCACCTACAAATTGTTGTTTAATCAAGATTCCATTGTATACACATATTTGCATGCGCCTGCTCTCTTTGATTATCATAGCAGGGGGAGATATTTTGTTGTTGAGAGCGAGGCCTGAGCCCACAACGCGGCGGTTGTGGCTGCACGGCAGGCTGAGACATCTGCACCAAGAGCCTCTGTGAGCTACCACTCCGACTATTATCCAGGCTACTGACTGATTACCAAGTTAGGCCAAAAGCCTAAGCTTGGGGGAGTACGCGTTTCTCACCGACTTTACATTCATGTTCACACATTTTAGTTGTCGGCGTTCACACTTTTCCATTGTATTATCCATGTTAAATTTATTTTCTCGCTTTCTTCTTGTGTGTTTGAAAAACTTTGAGAAAATACAGAAATATTTCCTGCTTCTTTTTTATTTTTCTTCCTAGTTTAAATTGTTGTAGCACTAAAAAGAAAACCCCAAAATATTTCCTTGTTATTCTTTTTGCTTGTTGGGAGCTTTCCCATGTAAATAGTTTTTCTCATTTTTGCTTTCCCCTTTTATTTGCTTGTTCAAGAAAACCAAAAACTACAAAAATATGTCAGTGTGTTCCTCTGAATTTCTTTTCTTTTTATTCGAGTCATTGATACGTCTCCAACGTATCTATAATTTTTTTTATTGTTCCATGCTATTATCAATCTTGGATGTTTTATAATCATTTTATATCATTTTTGGTACTAACCTATTGACATAGTGCCAAGTGCCAGTTGTTGTTTTCTACATGTTTTTTACATCGCAGGAAATCAATAACAAACGGAGTCCAAACGTAGCGAAACTTTTTGGAGATTTTTTTGGACCAGAAGACAACCAATGGGCCGAAGCAGCACCTCGGAGTGCTACGAGGGGAGCACAACCCACCAGGGTGCAACAGGAGGCCCAGGCGCGCCCTGGTGGGTTGTGACACCTCGGGTGCCCCCTTGAACCGACTCTTTGCTATATAAATACCCCAATATTCCAGAAACCCTAGGGGAGTCGACGAAAATCAATTCCAGCCGCCGCAGAGTCGAGAACCACCAGATCAAATCTAGACACAATCACGGAGGGGTTCACCACTTCCATTGGTGCCTCTCCGATGATGGATGAGTAGTTCTTTGTAGACCTTCGGGTCCGTAGTTAGTAGCTATATGGCTTCCTCTCTCTCGTTTGATTCTCAATACAATGGTCTCTTGGAGGTCCATATGATGTAAATCTTTTTGTGGTGTGTTTGTTGGGATCGGATGAACTTTGAGTTTATGATCAGATCTATCTTTTTATCCATGAAAGTTATTTGAGTTTCTTTGATCTCTTATATGCATGATTGCTTATAGGCTTATATTTCTTCTCTGATATTTGGGTTTTGTTTGGCCAACTTGATCTATTTATCTTGCAATGGGAAGAGGTGCTTTGTAGCGGGTTCGATCTTACGGTGCTTGATCCCAAAGGATGTATGGGGAACCGACACGTATGTATCGTTGCTACTAAGGATAAAACGATGGGGTCTATTTCTACATAAATAGATCTTGTCTACATCATGTCATCGTTCTTATTGCATTACTCCGTTTCTCCATGAACTTAATACACTAGATGAATGTTGGATAGCGGTCGATGTGTGGAGTAATAGTAGTAGATGCGGTGAGTCGGTCTACTAATCTTGGACGTGATGCATATGTAATGATCATTGCTCGGATATCGTCATGATTATTTGAAGTTCTATCAATTGCCCAATAGTAATTTGTTTACCCACTGTTTGCTATTTTTCTCGAGAGAAGCCACTAGTGAAACCTACGGCCCCCGGGTCTCTTTCTCATATTATTTGCCTTTGCGACTATTTTCCTTTGCTTTTATTTTCAGATCTATTAAACCAAAAATACAAAAATACCTTGCTGCAATTTATTCCTATTTAATTTTATTTTGCATTCAATCTATCAATCTACTACAATTTATTCCCGCTCGTTTTCCAATTTCTGGCACCGCTACCCGAAAGGGATTGACAACCCCTTTTACACGTCGGGCTGCCAGTATTTGTTATTTGTGTGCATGTGCTATTTAGGTATTGTTGCTTGGTTCTCCTACTGGTTCGATAACCTTGATCTCATAACTGAGGGAAATACCTACCGCCGTTGTGTTGCATCATCCCTTCCTCTTTGCGAAAATACCGATGTAGCTTCAAGCCACATCAAAAGAAATTTCTGGCGCCGTTGCCGGGGACGATCTTCAACATCTACCAGGTTCCTAATCACAAATCTCATCTCCTCGCAATTTACATTATTTTCCATTTGCCTCTTGTTTTCCTCTCCCCCACTTCACAAAAAATTATCGTTTTATTCGCCCTCTTTTCCGTTCGCCGTTTTCTTGCCGGATCTATTTTGAGTGCAATCTTGTTGCGTAGTCACAATGACTCAAGAAAACACCAAGTTGTGTGATTTCTCAAATACCAACAACAATGATTTTATTGGCACTCCTATTGCTCCTCCCGCCACTAGTGCAGAGTCTTGTGATATTAATACTGCTTTGCTGAATCTTGTTATGACAGATCAATTTTCTGGTACTCCTAATGAGGATGTCGTGTCCCATCTTAATACTTTCGTGGAATTATGCAATATGCAAAACAAAACAGATGTGTACAATGATGTTGTGAAGATGAAATTATTTCCATTTTCTTTGCGTGATTCTGCAAAAAAATTGGTTCTCTTCTTTGCCTCGCAATAGTATCGATTCTTGGAATAAGTGCAAAGATGCTTTTATCACAAAGTATTTTTCACCCGCAAAAATTATTTCCCTTAGAACCCAGATCATGAATTTCAAGCAACTTGAACAAGAGCATGTTTCACAATCTCGGGGAAGGATGAAAATGATGCTAAGGAATTGCCCAACTCATGGGTTAAATCTTTGGATGATCATAAAAAAAAATTATGCAGGATTGAATTTTGTTTCTCGTAATCTTTTAGATTCCTCCGCGGGTGGTACTTTTATGGAAATTAATTTGGGTGAAGCCACCAAATTGCTTGATAATATCATGGAAAATTATTCACAATGGCATACCGAAAGAGCCCCTACTAGTAAAAAACTTAATTCGATTGAAGAAATTTCTTCTTTGAGTGAAAAAGTTGATGCTCTTATGAAAATGGTTTCTAGTAAAAGTTCTCCTATTGATTTCAATGATATGCCTTTGTCTACTTTGATTGAGTAAAATAGTGATCCCGTAGATGTGAATTTTATCTCTTGAAATAATTTCAATAACAATGCTTATAGAGGTAATTTTAATCCTAGGCCTTTTCCTAGTAATTCCTCTAATAATTATGGTAATTCCTATGGAAATCAATCTCATAATAATAATAGGAACACCTCTGATCTTGAGAATAATATTGAAGAATTAATCAAGACACAAAAAGTTTTCAACACTACCATAGAAGAAAAGTTGAATAAGATTGATGATTTGTCTAGAAGTGTTGATAGAATTTCTCATGATGTGGAAAATCTCAAGATGAAATTTTTTGTGCCTAAGGTTGAGGAATCAATTAAAGCTCTTTATGTTTCTATGGATGAAAGTAAGAAAAGAACCGCTATACTTAGAGCTAGAAGAGAATTTTTAGAAAAAGCGTTTTCTAGTGATTGCTTTCGTAAAAGTGGTGAAGATCTTATAATGATTGATGTTTCTTATATTTATTCCTTGTTTAGTAAAGTTAAGATTGATGAAAAAGGGACTAGAGAAGAGTCAACTTCAGCTAGAAGGCGTCATGATAATTCGGAGGGTGAAAATCTTGTTGAGAAAATTGATAAAAGTGGGTTTGAAGAGGTCAAGAGTTTAACTAGTGATGTTCCCACTCTTTTGGATAACAAAGACTTTAACTATGATAGTTTCTCTTTGATTGATTGTATTTCTTTGTTGCAATGCATGATAAATTCACCCCGTGCTTATGAAGAAAATAAAGCTTTTATTAAACATATTGTTGATGCTATGATGAAAGCTTTGGAAGAAAAATTGGAATTAGAAGTTTCAATTCCCAGAAAATTACATCATGAATTGGAACCTAATATCAAAGTCAAGATTAAAAATTATGAGTGTTTTGCTTTGTGTGACTTGAGTGCTAGTGTTTTTACAATTCTGAAATCTTTAGTGATGTGCTTGGTCTTACCGATCTTGAAAATTGTTCTTTAAATTTGCACTTGGCGGACTCTACTATTAAAAAGCCTATGGGAAGAATTAATGATGTTCTTATCTTGCAAATAGGAATTATGTGCCCATAGATTTTATTGTTCTAGATATTGACTGCAATCTGTCTTGCCCAATTATTCTTGGTAGACCATTTTTACGCACTATCGATGTCGTGATTGATATGAAAGAAGGCAATATTAAGTTCCAATTTCCATTAAGGAATGGTATGGAACACTTCCCTAGAACAAGAATTATTCCACCATGTGAATCAATCATGAGGGCATCTTATGATCTCTAAACAAAGATGACAAAACTTAGATCCTTGCTTTATGCCTAGCTAAGGGCGTGAAACAATAGCGCTTGTTGGGAGGCAACCCAATGAATACAATTTATTTTTTCTTTTTGCTTTCTGTTCTTGAGTGTTTGAAAAATTATGCTACTGTTATGATTGTGTTTTTTGTGTTTTAATTAGTGTTTGTGCCAAGTAAATCCTTTATGATCTTCTTGGGTGATAGTTGTTTGATCTTGCTGAAAAAACAGAAAATTTTGCTCTCACAAAAACAATTCTTATTTTTAACCACAGCGTGATAAAATACCAATTCTTTTTGCAGAAGATTAATATACAAATTTCTGACTTGGTCCTAAGTTTTTCAGAAATTTTGGAGTTGTAGAAGTATTCGAAATATTCAGATTACTACAGACTGTTCTGTTTTTGACAGATTCTATTTTGTTTGCGTTGTGTGCTTGTTTTGATGATTCTATGGTTTTCTTTGATGAGTTTTTGCCATAGAAAAGTTGGAATACAGTAGATATAATGCAATAATAAAATATGAATTGGTTTGGTATAGTACTTATAGTAGTGATTTGCTTTCTTATACTAACGGATCTTACAAATGTTTTGTTGGAGTTTTGTGTGATTGAAGTTTTCAAGTTTTGGGTTATCTTACGATGGATGAAGGGATGAGGAGTAAGAAGATCCTAAGCTTGGGGATGCCCTGGAATCCCGAGCTATTATCCAAAGAGAGCAAGCAACTAAGCTTGGGTATGCCCCGAGTGGCATCCCCTCTTTCTTCTAACGACCGGTACTTTACTCGAAGCTATATTTTTATTCGTCACATACTATGTGTTTTGCTTGGAGCGTCTTGTATGATATGAGTCTTTGCTTGTTTTGTTTTGCTTTTTAAATCTTGATTCCTTGCTGGACACACCTATTTGAGAGAGCCAAAATTATGCCATGACTTGTTAGAATTGCTCTCTATGCTTCACTTAAATTTTTATGAGCTATGGATTTGCTCTAGTGCTTCACTTATATCTTTTTAGCATGGTGTGCTTTAGTATTTTTGAAGAAATGCCCTCTTGATTCACTTAGATTTATTTGAGAGTTAGTAAAATTTTCAAGAAATTCTCTCTTGCTTCACTTAAATTAATTTGAGAGAAAGAAATATTATGCTCATGATCTTCACTTATATTCGTATGAGCTTATCAAAAGCAACACATGAAAATTAGTTCCAAAGTGATAGATATCCAAGAAGGATATAATAAAAACTTTCATGAAGATCATTGGACAAAATAAACTTGATTCTTAGTAATAGTTTTGAGATATGATGATGTGATATGTGAGTCATCTTGATGAGTAATTAAGCTTTAGTAAGAATATTGGTGTTAAGGTTTGTGATTCCCTATGCAAGCACGAAAGCCAATAGTTATGCAATGAAATTATATCCTACTTGTGGTACATTATTCGGTGTTAATTATGCTCAATTCTCTCTTATGAGATTATTCGTTTCTTGGTTGGTCGCTTCTCAATCTTTTGCTAGCCTTCATTTTGCACTAAGTATGATCACTACTTGTGCATCCAAAAACCTTTAAACTAGTTTTGCCACATGAGCCACTATATCTACCTATATGTGGTATTATTTTGCCGTTCTAAGCAAATTTGTATGTGCCATCTCTAATTTTCAAAATAAACTTCTCTTTTGTGTGCTCATACCGCTCGCGAGGCGGTGAGGGGTGGCTAATATTTTCCATGCTAGATGTGTTATTCTCACGATGAGTGTTTATTCACTTGTCATTGCACGAGAGTAAGGCAAGGATATTAGGGATGCCCAGTCCCGAAATGAAAAATGAATTTACTTTATGTTGTCAAATAATAAATTCCTTGGAAAGTGTTGGTATGGAAGGCACCCGTGGATACGGTTAGATAAGGAAGTGAAAGTATGGTGGAAAAAGGAATAAACTTTAATTTCTATTTGGGAACCGCCTATGATATATCTAGCATGGAAAGTGTTGGGAACTCTTAAGTCATTTTCGTTGGTGGGAAAGGCACACCTCCCAAAATGTTTTTATCTCTCAATTTTCGCTTTGAGCTCTAGCACCTCTACAAATCCCTACTTCCCTCCGCGAAGGGCCTTTCTTTTACTTTATGCAATTTTTATTTTTGAATTTGAGCCTCCATCTTCTCTTACAAAGCACCAACTAGGGGCACTATGATCGTACTTGAGCGTTGGGTGTAGCTAATATGCGAGTGTGTTTCATGAATGGATCAATGATTGATCATGATGAGCTAGGGATAACTTATTTTAGCGTTGATATTTTGAAAGACTTGGTTGCTTGTTGATATGCTTGAGTATTTAAGGTATCATGTCAAAACTAGACTATTGCTTTGAACAATATAAAAGTCCAAATGTCCATGCTATAAAGAAAAGAATATGAGATGACATGTTAGGCAGCATTCCACATCAAAAATTCTGTTTTTATCATTTACCTACTCGAGGACGAGCAGGAATTAAGCTTGGGGATGCTGATACGTCTCCAACGCATCTATAACTTTTGATTGTTCCATGCTGTTATATTATCAATCTTGGATGTTTTATAATCATTTTCTAGTCATTTTATATCATTTTTTGGTACTAACCTATTGACATAGTGCCAAGTGCCAGTTGCTGTTTTCTGCATGTTTTTTACATCACAGGAAATCAATACCAAACGGAGTCCAAACGCAGCGAAACCTTTTGGAGATTTTTTTGGACCAGAAGACAACCAATGGGCGGAAGAAGCACCTGGGGGTTCTACGAGGGGAGCAAAACCCACCAGGGCGCGCCAGGAGGCCCAGGCACGCCCTGGTGGGTTGTGCCCACCTCGGGTGCCCCCTGAACCGACTCTTTGCTCTATAAATACCCCAATATTCCAGAAACCCTAGGGGAGTCGAGAAAATCAATTCTAGCCGCTGCAGAGTCTAGAACCACCAAATCCAATCTACACACCATCACGGAGGGGTTCACCACTTCCATTGGTGCCTCTCCGATGATGCGTGAGTAGTTCTTTGTAGACCTTCGGTCTGTAGTTAGTAGCTAGATGGATCCTCTCTCTCATTTGATTCAAAATACAATTGATGTAGGGTGGAACCCTATGTGGACGATCTTTCAAGTTTGGAGAGGATCCCTACTAGGAACACGAAGAACGAGCGGAAGAACACAAGGGAAATCACGGCGAAGTGAAGGGGTACATGGGCCTCATCCCGAAACACTGTGCGCAGACAGGCGTCGGACGTCCGGAGGGTTCCGGTCGTCCGGTGGCTCGTGGGCGTCCGGACGTCCGGCAATCTTCGGACTTCCGTAGATTCGGCTCGGGTGCGCTTCGGTCGGACGTCCGGAGGGTTCCGGTCGTCCGGTGCTCTTCGGACATCCGTAGATTCGGCTCGGGTGCACTTATGTCGGACGTCCGGAGGGGTCGGTCGTCCGACGCCTGGAGTCCGTCGGACGTCCGGTCCTGGTCGGACGTCCGGCCGCTGTAGCTTCTTCTCTTGGTCCTTGTACTTGGTGTCCTCCCGTCTTGTCCATGGTCTTCCTCCTTGTTCCTGGTCATGCATAACACATATATTTGAGGTAGTAACCATGTCTCACATGTGGGAAGTGACGGTTCGGAGAGGAGCGAGTTCACCTTGTGTCCAATGGCGTATATTCGAGGTCTCGTCATATGTCCACTTGGGGTTTGGAGAGTAGTCGGAGTGTACATGGGGATCAACGGATGCTCCGCATCATCTCCCCTTGGGAAAGATCCGACCTCGGATCGTGATCCTCATCACCATGGAAGCGGTTGTCGAGACGAACTTGTAGTTGGACGAAGTTGAAGACATGGCGCAATCCAAGTAGTCCACGGTGTCGCCGGAGTGATAGTCATGCAAAAAGAGCAAACACAAGCAATACTCGGAAATACAATGGTTAGCGCACCTAAAGTGTCCATCATGTAAGAATGAGTCCGTCCAAAGGAATTGTTCATGGCAAGGCATGAGATGCTTATCCAAATGATGTAAAATGACATGTAAAGCATTCATGAGAGAAAATTCATGCATTGGGCACACAAAGGTGTCGTGATTGTGATCAATGCAACCACGGTGCAAAATGATGTCATAATGAGACGGTTTGTCCATAGCATGAATATGGCAATGGATGCTCAACATGTGTATGTTATCATGCAATTGATGGTGGACAATATGATCATGATTTATGAATATGCCATCAAGAAAGATCACAACAAATTTGCTAAGAAAATGCACAAGCTCGTATATCATGGATGACATGGGAAGAGGTGCAACAAGACAATCATAATGTGTGTCAATCCATGCATAGGGTGCAAATTTGTCATGGGTGGTGTTGTACCATAGTTCGATGTCGAGGCATTCCTCAACTTGAAGGTCCATAGGGTCCATCTCCAATGTCGGTCCTCCATCCAATATATGTATCATGTAGACAAGAAGAAGGAAACAACAATGAAAGAATGACCCGTCCAATATGTGTATTTGAGGATGGCTCAAAGGGAAGGAGGTCACCTTTAGGAGGTTCTCAAAGATGTTGGAGTTGCACATCATGTATGCCTTCACATAACCAATATGTCTCATGACGGTAATGCCTTGTGAATCCTTCAAAATGAAAGAACATGACAAACACTCGGAAAAACAAATGAGGTTAGCGGAAGTGCAAAACCTATCATTCGTGTGGTAAGATACCCAACAAGTGTATGCATCATGCGCATCATAAGAAAGTACAAGGGAGCATGTCATAGTATGGAGGCATATGATGTGAGAACAACCAAATACAATAGGCTCAAGTAAACAAGCATCCATCACAAGCAATTTGTCAAAGTCTCCAAGATCAATAAGCATAGATGCAACAATTGGAGGCAATCGACAATGAACAAGATATATCATGTGAGAGGCATGAACATATATGTCATCAACCCAAGAAAGCAAGTGATAGTGGAACATGGGTGATGCAACATAGCAAGCAATCATAGCGATCAAGTCAAGCAAGCTAGTAGTGCGAAGATGCAACGTACTAGAAGGAATCATGGCAAGCATGACATGTGTGCAAATAGTGGGCATACAAAATGCACATGACATTTCACAAGCATAAAGGGAAGATATGAGCAAAATAGCATCAATAGCATGGGGCACATGATAAACATGGCAATAGCAACAAGGATCTCCACCAAGGATGCAAATACACATACGGTCAATCATGGGTAGATGCAAGCAAGGGTCACAATTGCATGGCAAAGGCATAGAAGCAAGTATAACATGCAAAGTGAACACGATAGAATGGGCATAATGTGACAAGTGATAAATAGCCCATAGCCATGTGAGAGCCAAGTAAAAGAGATGCGCGTAGTCCTTGCGCGAAGGGAACTGTGGTAAGGATAGTCCACGGGATCCCAAGTCATCATTGCTCTCAAGAGCTCGTTTCGTCAACTCATGGGATTGAGAAGTTGACGAGTATACGTGCGTACCTACACAAAACAAAGACAAAGGAAAATTTGTGTGTGCGTGGTAGATGTACGCATCATCCATCATGATGCATACGTGCTTGTGTTGGTTAGCACCAAATATCCAATGCTCAAAAAAATGAGATGCGTGATATAGAAACATGTCATCCATCATGATAGGTTTGTTGTTATGTATAGCATAATGGAGACTCAAATTGTGTATGCATCATGGGAAATATCTAGAGCATTGTTATTCATGGAATGCATATGGTGTACACTATCATGGGAATCATGCGAAGTATGAAATGCATCAAGATCTCCTAATATGTATGAGGAAACTATGGTGGTCTCCTCATGAGCATTAATGGAAACATCACATGGAAAATATTGACAACATCCAAAACAATGCATGTTTGGAACAATGTGATCATGGCATGGAATAGTAGATGAATTGTGCAAATCATGTAAAGGAAGCATGGCAATATCATCACAAGAGAAGCAAAAGCCAATGGCCATCATCTCGTCATCTATGCCATAAGTGCAAATGGGATTTATGTTAATGGGGCATGCATAGTTACTATGTTGAGATTGAAATGAGGCTATATGGGAGATCTCACTCATAGCATATGACAAGTTCAATGGATTGTCAAACATGATGTGACCAATACAATTTTCACAAGATATCCTATGAAGCATAGCATCACAACTAGGCAACTCAACATGCTCATCATAATATTCATCATAAATAGGTAAGTCAAGGCATGAAGAAGTTTCACTAGCATGAAGCATGGTAATAGGTTGGTCAACATCATGGGAGCAATCGATGTCAAGAGAAACATTGTCACCTATGTTACCTTTGGAGCGTAGCTCATGTGTTGTAGGTGACGTTGCAACTTGATGGTACCATGTGGGGGGTTCATCATCGTCCATCATGGCCATCGGTTTTCCCTTTTGAGGGATGGACTCACGAGGATAGGCATGTCGTCATGTAGGAGACCTAGCACCAAAGAAGAAAACACACTAGGAGTAGAGGTTAAGTCGTTAGGAATCATAGTGGCCTCACATGCCGTGTGAACTACCTCACTCACTAAGTGTTGTGGCTCACTCACTCCCTCTTGGATGCTCTCACTCGTATGGTTGGTGGAGTCACTCAAATTGCGCTCAACCTCACATAGGATGTGTGGCATGCTCTCATGTGTGGGGCTAGTGGTGGTCACACTCATCCTTTCATAGGAAATGCTCTCAATGTCACGTATGGTGGAGTCACTCATGTCACTCATGTGGTGGTGGCTCTCCTCACATGGCACTTGGGGCATCTCGACATATGTGGGTGTCGGAGAGGTGTAGGTGCAAATGTCTCCATGCGTGGTCGCGTAGCTTGACTCGGAGTATGAGTCCAATATGGGCACCGTCTTCATGTTGTAGAAGAGATTCGCGCTCGTCGCCGTGGTCGAAGGGGATGGCCCTTGCTCGACCTTCTTGTCACCGTCTTGGTGTGGGAGGCCCATATGATGTGGCACCTCGTAGCTCGTCTCCATGACCGAAGGGAGTTTCCCATGCTCGGCCATCTTCCTTGAGGGGCTTCCGAAGATGGAAGTGTCACCCTCGCTCGTATGTAGTCGCCTTGGACTTGATGAAGTCGTTGTAGGCGTACTCGTGGGAAGTAGGCGAAGATGCCGTACGTCCAAAGGCGAAGATGCCTTGAGAACACTTGGTGAAGATGCCGAAGTGGTTGTTGTAGTCGTAGCACCATCTTGGTGGTGGTCGTCTCGCGGTCTCCTTTTGTGCTCTTGAAGCTTGGACTTGGCGTGAAGTAGAGCTTGTTGGGACTTGTGCATTTGTGCTTGGCGAGCATCTTCATGATGATGGTGTCGTTGTCGCACTTGAGCTCGTAGTAGTTGTCATTCGTCGTCGTCATGCACATAATGCTTGGAGGTGACTTGCCTTCATGACGATGTGGATCACAAACGTGATGGTGGTCGCCATGGAGATGTGGACGTGGACAACTTGCGCTTGCATCGTGTGGGCGCTCCGAAGACTTGTGACATGAACGTCGCCACCTTGAAGATGACGAAGGGGAAGAAGACTTGATCAAGGCTCTAATCTCCTCCATCCTTGCATCTTGCTCCTCTTTATGTGCGGAAAGCTTCTTGTTGATGTAGTCCCTTTTCCTTGCTTCGGAGAGATGAATGTCGATGGAGAGGTTCTCCATGCGCTCTTGCAATCTTGATTGTGCGCCTTGCATTTGTCGTTGTAGATCAAAGATTGACGCTTTGGTGATGTAGTTGTTCACGCCGTCGTTGTTGTCGAAGACCGGAGAGGAAATGCCTTGCCTATCCATCACAAGACTCGAGCAAATATGAGTGGGAGGAAGAGAAGAACTTAGACCAAATGTACCTTGACCGATGTTGAAAATGGATCAATGATCACTCAATGTGTAACAAGGTAATAGCACAATTGGTACCAATTCTTGTCGGTCTCTCACACCTACACAAATAAGGCTTATGGTGGAGCTCGGTGAGGACAGTGGCACAAAAATTTGATGTAAAATGTTAGCAAGAGTCAATAATGTTGAAAGAGATTCACAAATTTGCAAGCGAAACAAGTAGACCAATAGCAATGAAACGCACACGGGAACGCACACACGGATAGATAAATGGGGCCGTGCAACCAAGGAATGAGCTCAAAATGTGGAATCCACCAAAACGCTCGTGTTGCACAACTCAAGAGAGACGCTAGCACGATTGCTCAATAGGCGGATACGACACTTGTGCACAACCTATAAGATGCAAAATGGATAAACTTTGTATCCCAAGTATGCTATATATGTATGGTTCCCGGTGTTTCTCAAGATGATCCAAGATGATCGGATATGACAATCTTATATGCAATGTGGTATGATGCTATGGCACTTGCTTACAAGCTCTTTGCTCTCTTTTTCTTTCTTTGCTTAAAAGCTTATTCTCTTTTTTTTTGTATGTGTATGGCCACTTTTGCACAATGCACAAACCAAGATAGCAATTGTGTATATGCGGGAACGATATTGTGACACAATGGATGATATGATACCAATATGATATGGTATGTATGGAATGGATGGTGTAGATCACTAATGTGCACAAGTAGCGTGGCCCGGCAATATTCAAATGGCTAGTCTCGATAGGCAAGTGACGCAAAATAGGCTAGGGGTTAACAATGCAATTGCAAGGGAATATACAATGGTGTCATCAAGGTTACCGTCCTTTGCGATGATGAGTGGCGGTGTTCTTGATGTAGATACCAAGATGATGGAGACTCGTCCCTAAGTAGCCGAAACACCTTAGGAAACGGAAAAACCGCGAACTCAAAATCTCCAAAGGCACAAGTCAAATAGTGGTAGCGCAATGCGGTGGTGGTTGCGGAAACTCAATGGGATTGCGGAAATGCAATGGTGGTTTTGGAGTACGCAATGCAGAAGTGAAGGGTAAGGTGGTGAACTATACACGGTGTCGGAGTTGGAAGCACGGTCCCTAAGTAGCCGAAACACCTTAGGAGACACAAGCCACAACTCAAACAAGCTCAAACAAAATTGGGTTAAGTTGGGGTGGAAGTGTATGGTGGGTAAGCCTATGCAGAAGTGGCGGTGGTGGTTGAAGAAGAAGCAATCGTCCCTAAGTAGCTGAAACACCTTAGGAGACTCGAATCACTACTCAAACAACCTCAAATGTGATATGGAACAAAAATTGGTTAGGTTGCGGAAGTCGGTGGTGGAGTAGCGGAGGATATGGTGGAAGCCCTAGGCAAAGATGCCAAAATTCCAAAAATTTTATGGAGTCAAATGATTTTGGTGGTATTTTTGTTGGAAGGGGGATGTCAATAGCTTCAAAACGAGCTAAAGAACGTCAAAATCGGAGTTCGGATGAATTAGTTATGGACAAAACAAAAATCAGCCGAAGTCTGAAACTACAGGTTACGGACATCCGGAAAAGGTCGGATGTCCGGGGCGTCGGACGTCCGGGAAAGTCGGAAATCCGTAAATTCAACTCTGGTTAAGGGTTCCGGTCGTCCGGAAAAGGTCGGACGTCCGGACGTTCCTGGGGCTCCGGATGTCCGTAAAACGTCGGTCGTCCGGACGTTACGGTGGAACACTATGTGGACGATATTTCACGTTTGGAGAGGATCCCTACTAGGAACACGAAGAACGAGCGGAAGAACACGAGGGAAATCACGGGGAAAACACAAGAGAATCACTCAAACCAACAAGATCAATCACACATGTGCTAGATCGATGAACACAAAGGGAGATACATGATTCAAGGTCAACAAAGGACGATACAAACGGTAGCCGTTCTTCTCCGTGAGGAGGTCTTGATGGGGGCCACCCAAGAGGGGGTCTTGAATCCAAGGTGGATCTTCTTCGAAGAGGGGCCGCGGTCTCTCTCGTGGAGTAGATCCTGTATGGATGAGCGAAGCTCTATCTAACAATGAGCTAAATCAACGCTAACCCTAACTAGGAGGAGGAGGAGGTCTATTTATAGTCTTAGTGCAAATGGGGTGAAGTGAAGGGGTACATGGGCCTCAGCCCGAAACACTGTGCGCAGACACGCGTCGGACGTCCGGAGGGTTTCGGTCGTCCGGTGGCTCATGGGCGTCCGGACGTCCGGCAATCTCCGGACTTCCGTAGATTCGGCTCGGGTGCGCTTCGGTCGGACGTCCGGAGGGTTCCGGTCGTCCGGAGGGTCCGAACGTCCGGTCCTCTTCGGACCTCCGTAGATTCGGCTCGGGTGCGCTTCTGTCGGATGTCCGGAGGGGTCGGTCGTCCGACGCCTGGAGTCTGTCGGACGTCCGGTCCTGGTCGGACGTCTGGCCGCTGTAGCTTCGGGTAGCTTCTTCTCTTGGTCCTTGTACTTGGTGTCCTCACCGTCTTGTCCATGGTCTTCCTCCTTGTTCCTAGTCATGCATGACACATATATTTGAGGTAGTAACCATGTCTCACATGTGGGAAGTGACGGTTCGGAGAGGAGCGAGTTCACCTTGTATCCAATGGCGTATATTCGAGGTCTCGTCATATGTCCACTTGGGGTTTGGAGAGTAGTCGGAGTGTACATGGGGATGAACGTGGGATGCTCCGCATCAACAATGGTCTCTTGGAGATCCATATGATGTAACTCTTTTTGCGGTGTGTTTGTTGGGATCAGATGAACTTTGAGTTTATGATCAGATCTATCTTTTTATCCATGAGAGTTATTTGAGTTTCTTTGATCTCTTATATGCATGATTGCTTATAGCCTCGTATTAGTTCTCCGATATTTGGGTCTTGTTTGGCCAACTTGATCTATTTATCTTGCAATGGGAAGAGGTGCTTTGTAGTGGGTTCGATCTTACGGTGCTTGATCCCAGTGACAGAAGGGGAACGACACGTATGTGTCGTTGCTACTAAGGATAAAGATGGGGTCTATTTCTACATAAATAGATCTTGTCTACATCATGTCATCGTTCTTATTGCATTACTCCGTTTCTCCATGAACCTAATACACTAGATGCATGTTGGATAGCGGTCGATGTGTGGAGTAATAGTAGTAGATGCAGGCAGGAGTCGGTCTACTAATCTTGGACGTGATGCCTATATAATGATCATTGCGTGGATATCATCATGATTATTTGAAGTTATATCAATTGCCCAATAGTAATGCGTTTACCCACCGTTTGCTATTTTTCTCGAGAGAAGACACTAGTGAAACCTATGCCCCCGGGTCTCTTTCTCATATTATTTGCCTTTGCGATCTATTTTCCTTTGCTTTTATTTTCAATCTATTAAACTAAAAATACAAAAATACGTTGCTGCAATTTATTCCTATTTTATTTTACTTGGCGTTCGATCTATCAATCTACTACAATTTATTCACGTCTGTTTGCCAATTTCTGGCGCCGCTACCCGAAAGGGATTGACAACCCCTTTTACACGTCGGGTTGCAAGTATTTGTTATTTGTGTGAAGGTGATGTTTACGTATTGTTGCTTGGTTCTCCTACTGGTTCGATAACCTTTGTCTCATAACTGAGGGAAATACCTACCGCCGTTGTGCTACATCATCCCTTCCTCTTTGGGGATATACTGACGTAGCTTCAAGCTGCATCAGTCATACCGAGGAGAAGACCACGATGAAAATGTTGAGTGGCTCTCATATGCATAATTGTTGATCTAACAAAGAGCCCATACTAGCTTGTCTTCTCCTGTTGAATAAAATGTTTGCAGATTCCAGCTTAGTCCATGGCACTCTTGCACTATTATTATTATCACATCGTTCGGTCGTGCAAGTGAAAGGCAATAATGACAATATTCGATGAACTGGTCGTGGCAGAGAGAAACGGGTATGAACTCGACTTGTTCTATTTTTGTAAATATGTTTAACCTAGTATCCCTGATTCGGCCCATTATGATTAAACATGTTTACAATGACAATTAGAGATTATAGTTTCTCATGCCATGCATAAGTAGCTAGGAGTGGATAATGATTTATCTTGGATATCAACATTGCGTTAAAATGATTGTGATGTAGCATGGTGATATGGTATCCTCCTCTGGATGTTCGAGTGGCTTGACTTGGCACATGTTCATGCATGTAGTTGAATCAAAACCAACATATAGCCTCTATGATATTTATGTTCATGGTGTTCATATCCTACTCATGCTAGTGTCCAATGTTACTTATGCATAATGCATGTTCATGACCTTTGTTGCTCTCTAGCTGGCCACTTCTCAACCTATTTGCTAGTGTTCGCCTATACTAAGTGGGAATTCTGCTTGTACATCAAAAACCTTGAACCCAAGTTATTCCAAATGAGTCCACCATACCTACCTATATGCGGTATTACCCTATCGTCCTAAGTAAATTTGCATGTGCCACCTCTAAAAACTTCAAATAAATATCCTTTTTGTGTGCTTGGATCGTTCATGGAACGACAGGAGGTGGTCGGTATCTTTCATGCTAAGCGGGTTACTCTCAGGTCGAGTGTTTATTCACTCCCTATCGCACGAGAAAAGGGCGGTAATGGGGATGCCCAGTCCCAAACTGCAAAAAGAATTGATCTCTCAAATAATCAAACAAAAACTCCCAATGGTGTCAAAACCTTTACTTTTCCGCTTGGGAACCACCACTAGCGTGCTTAGCATGGAAGATATTGATAACTGATGGTTGTGAAGTAAACAAGGGTGCACGTCTCAAAACATCATTTACCTCTGTTTTAAAAACTTGAGCTCTGGCACCTCTGCAAATCACTGCTTCCCTCTGTGAAGGGACTCTCTATTTACTTTTATGTTGTGTCATCACCCTCTAAAATAAGCGCCAGAACCTGAGAGCACTGTTGTCATGCTGATGCATTGTGTGTAGCTAATGTTGGGTGCATCATGACTGGATCTTTTCTACCATGAATTACAATGTTTAGTCGCTGCTTGAACTTTGGAGGTGCTCTGCATTTATGTTTTGCGGTCTCAGAAAGGGCTAGTGAGATACCACTATTGTCATGTAATATCATGGTTGTTTTGATAATGTGTTGCTGTTTGAGATATCTTATTATTGCTCGCTAGCTGATTATGTCATTGATATGAGTTAATATAATTTTTAAGAGTTATTGTCAGCATGTTTAGTCATAATGTTGGCTGAAAACCCGGGTGTTGTTTAAGCTTATTTATGCAAACAAGAGCAAAAGAGTTCGTAAAAGTTTTTCTTTTTCACTTTCAGTTTATCAACTGAATTGCTTTAGGACAAGAAAAGGTTTAAGCTTGGGGGATTTGATACGTCTCCAACGTATCTACTTTTACTAACGCTTTTCCTCTTGTTTTGGACTCTAACTTGCATGATTTGAATGAAACTAACCCCGGACTGACACTGTTTTCAGCAGAACTACCATAGTGTTGTTTTTGTGCAGAAATAAAGGTTCTCGGAATGGAATGAAACTTTGCGAGGATTTTGTATATCAATAAAGAGAATTTCTAGAGCCAAGAGCCACCTGAGGGGGGCACCTGGGTGGGCACAACCCACCGGGGTGTGCCTCCCCCCCCCCCATCAGGCGTGCCCAGGTGGGTTGTCCCCACTTGGTGGCCCCGCAGACCCTGAAACCGGTGCTATAAAATCCTATTTTTCCACAAAAAAATCAGCGAGAAAGATTTCTTGCGATCCACGAGAAGGAGCCGCCATCACCTCCTGTTCTTCATCGGGAGGCCAGATCTGGAGTCCGTTTGGGGCTCCGGAGAGGGGGATCTTCGTTC
This sequence comes from Aegilops bicornis, assembly GCA_021605145.1. Taxonomy (NCBI): domain Eukaryota; kingdom Viridiplantae; phylum Streptophyta; class Magnoliopsida; order Poales; family Poaceae; genus Aegilops; species Aegilops bicornis. Next base: position 179,868,373 of record CM038669.1, read on the forward strand.
TTCGACATCACCAACCCTTATCCATCGCCAATTCCATGATGCTCCCCACCGGGAGTGAGTAATTCCTTTGTATGCTCGCTCGTCGGTGAGGAGTTGGATGAGATTCATCATGTAATCGAGTTAGTTTTGTTAGGGTTGATCCCTAGTATCCACTATATTCTGAGATTGATTTTGCTATGACTTTGCCATGCTTAATGCTTGTCACTTTGGGCCCGGGTGCCATGATTTCAGATCTGAACCATTTATTTTATCACCATTATATCCATGTTCTAGATCCGATCTTGCAAGTTATAGTCACCTACTACATGTTATGATACGCCAACCCTGGAGTGACAATAGTCGGGACCACTCCTCGTGATGACCGTAGTTTGAGGAGTTCATATATTCACCCTGTGTTAATGCTTTGTTCCGGTTCTCTATTAAAAGGAGGCCATAATATCCCTTAGTTTCCAATAGGACCCCGCTGCCACGGAAGGGTAGGATAAAAGATGCCATGCAAGTTCTTTCCATAAGCATGTATGACTATTTATGGAATACATGCCTACATTATATTTATGAACTGGAGCTAGTGTCGTATCGCCCTAGGTTATAACTTTCTCATGATGAATATCATCCAACAAATCATTGATCCAATGCCTACGAATTTATCTTATATTGTTGTTGCGAAGTTACTACTGCTATCGTTACTGTTGCACTTGCTACAAAATTACTGCTATCACTGTTACCGTTACTATTTCTGCTGCTACTGTTATCCAAACTATCATATTACTGTGCTACTAATCACTTTGCTACAGATAATTAATCTCCATGTGCGGTTGTATTGACAACTCAGCTTCTAATACTTGCAAATATTCTTTGGCTCCTTCTGTCGAATCTATAAATTTGGGTTGAATACTCTACCCTCGAAAACTATTGCGATCCCCTATACCTGTGGGTTATCGAAATCACGCAAGATTGAACCCAAAACTAAGCACCTCTCCCATTGCAAGAAAAACCAATCTAGTTGGCCAAACCAAACAGATAATTTGAAGAGAAATACAAAGATATCAAATCATGCATATAAGAATCCAGAGAAGATTCAAATAATATTCATAGATAAGCTGATCATAAATCCACAATTCATCGGATCTCAACAAACACACCGCAAAAGAAGGTTACATCGGATAGATCTCCAAGAACATCAATGAGAACATGGTATTGAGAATCAAAGAGAGATAAGAATCCATCTAGCTACTAGCTATGGACCCGTAGGTCTGTGGTAAACTACTCACGCTTCATCGGAAGGGCAATAGGGTTGATGTAGATGCTCTCCGTGATTGAATCCCTCTCCGGCAGATCGCCGAAAAAGGCCCCAAGATGGGGTCTCACGGGAACAAAAGGTTGAGACGGCGGAAAAGTATTTTTGTGGATGCCTCCGATGGTTTGGGAATATATGTGAATCTATAGGACAAAGAAGTAGTTCAAGGGACTCCGGGGGGGGGGGGGGGCACAAGGTAGGGGCGCCCCCCACCCAAGGGCGCGCCCTTGCCGCCACCTCGTGGGTCTTCTGGCTTGGACTCCAAGTCCTACTGGTGTCTTCTGGTCCAAGAAAAATCATCGTAAGGTTTTATTCCCTTTGGACTCCGTTTGATATTCCTTTTCTGCAAAACTCGAAAACAAGGAAAAAACAAAAACTGGCACTAGGCTCTATGTTAATAAGCTAGTCCCAAAAATAATATAAACTATCATAATAATGCATATAAAACATCCAAAACAAACAAAATAATAGCATGGAAGAATAAAAAATTATAGATACGTTGGAGACGTATCATGGAGTCGAATGTGTCGTCGTCGTTGAGGATCATGGTGTGTTTATTGGTACACTCGAAGGACTTGTGGCCTCGGCCGCCGCATGTGAAGCATTTGATGGAACTTGTCTTGATGGTCTCATCCGGTGGCGTTGTAGATGATTAAGCTCTCGGCTTAAAGTTGCTTGTAGTAGGAGGACGACTTGAGGTTGTCGAAGTTTTCTTGTAACTTGACTTGTCGCCGGTGCTTGGAGAATGTTTCGTTGAGGTAGAAGTCGGTGGAGCCGTTGAAGCTTGGTTGTTGGATCCGTAGCTCCTGGAAGAGTACTTGGCATACTTGAAATCATCTTGCACTTGTCGCTCCGCTTTGGTATCTTGATGCACTAGCTCGATGAGGTTGGAGTAAGGTTGGAAGTCAGCAATCTTCTTAATAGGATGATTGATTCAATTCAAGAAACATGCCATAGTTTGCTCATCATCTTCCGTGACATTAGCTCGTATCATGGCGATCTTCATTTCCTTGTAGTATTCTTCAGTGCTCTTTGTTCCTTGCTTGAGGAGTTGTAGTCGCTTGAAGAGGTCGCGGTTATAGTATGTTGGCACAAAGCGCGCTCTCATGACATCCTTCATTTGATCCCAAGTTGTTATTGGTGGTTCACCTCTTTCTTCTCGACGCTCAATGATTTGCTCCCACCAAATGAGGACATAGTCTTGGAACTCAAGGGATGCCATGGCGATCTTCTTCTCTTCCTCATAGTTGTGCAAACAAAAGATCTTGTCAACCTTCAATGCCCATGAAAGGTACTCTTCGGGGTCATTGCTTTCGGAGAACTTGGGCATGGTGAACTTGAGCTTGCCGTAGTATTGCTCTTCCTTGTGTTGGGGTCGGGGGTGATGACGCCCTTGACGCAGAGGATTGTCACCCTCAAGTTGCTCTTGGCATGGAGGATTCCCATTGTCTTGTTGCTCTTGGTGAACTTGTGGTTCTTGTCGAGCTTGTTGTTCTTGTCTAGCTTATGGATGAACTTGTCATTGCAATCGTGCTTGATGTCGTCATTCTTGTACTTCCTCACGAAAAGCTTCTTCTTCTTCACGGACATGTTGGTTGTGGCCGGCAACAACATGATTGGTTTCACGTAGGGCACGTTGCACCTCAAGGGCTTGTGCTTCACGCCGTTGTTGTTGTTGACAGAGAGTGTCGGCTGATGTCGCTTGAAGCTACGTCGGTATTTCCCCAAAGAGGAAGGGATGATGCAGCACAGCGGCGGTCGGTATTTCCCTCAGAAATGAAACCAAGGTTATCGAACCAGTAGGAGAACCAAGCAACACAACGTAAACAGTCCCCGCACACAAATAACAACACCTCGCAACCCGACGTGTTAAAGGGGTTGTCAATCCCTTTCGGGGTACGGCGCCAGAAATTGCGTGATGACGGGAGAAAGTTGTAATAGATTGAAATATTAGATTGCAAATAAAATAAAGTGCAGCAAAGTATTTTTGTATTTTTGGTTTAATAGATCTGAATAAAAAGAGCAAATAAAATAGATCGCACAGCAAATATATGAGAAAGAAGACCCAAGGGTCGTAGGTTTCAATAGTGGCTTCTCTCGAGAAAGATAACAAACGGTGGGTAACAAATTACTGTTGGGCAATTGATAGAACTTCAAATAATTATGACAATATCCAGGCAATGATCATTACATAGGCATCACGTCCAAGATTAATAGACCGACTCCTGCCTGCATCTACTACTATTACTCCACACATCGACCGCTATCCAGCATGCATCTAGTGTATTAAGTTAATGGAAAACGGAGTAATGCAATAAGAATGATGACCTGATGTAGACAAGATCCGTTTATCTATATGGCGGTAGATATAGATCTCGTCTTTTTATCCTTAGTAGCAACGATACATACGTGTCGGTTCCCTTTCTATCACTGGGATCAAGCACCGTAAGATCGAACCCACTACCGGGCACCTCTTCCCATTGCAAGATAAAAAGATCAAGTTGGCCAAACAAAACCCAAATATCGGAGAAGAAATACAAGGCTATAAGAGATCATGCATATAAGAGATCAAAGAAACTCAAATAGCTTTCATGGATATAAAAAGATATAACTGATCATAAACTCGAAGTCCATCAGATCCCAACAAACACAACAAAAAAGAGTTACATCATATGGATCTCCAAGAGACCATTGTATTGAGAATTCAGAGAGAGAGAGGAAGCCATCAAGCTACTAACTAAGGACCCGAAGGTCTACAAAGAACTACTCACGCATCATCGGAGAGGCACCAATGGAAGTGGTGAACCCCTCTGTGATGGTGTCTAGATTGGATCTGGTGGTTCTGGACTCTGCGGCGGCTGGATGAATATTTCGTCGATGATTCTCGGGTTCTAGTATTTTTGGGGTATTTTTAGAGCAAAGAGGCAGTCTGGGGGAACCGAGGTGGGCACAACCCACCAGGGCGCGCCTGGGCCTCCTGGCGCGCTGCTACCTCTTGAGCACTGCGTTGGATTTCCTTGAAGAGGAAAGGGTGATGCAGCACAGTAGCGTAAGTATTTCCCTCAATTTTTGAGAACCAAGGTATCAATCCAGTAGGAGGCTATGCGCGAGTCCCTCGTACCTGCACAAAACAAATAACTCCTCGCAACCAACGCGATAAGGGGTTGTCAATCCCTTCACGGTCACTTACGAGAGTGAGATCTGATAGATATGATAGGATAATATTTTTGGTATTTTTGTGATAAAGATCCAAAGTAAAATCAAAACAAAGTAAAAGGCAAAGGAAATAAATAAGTGTTGGAAGATTAATATGATGAAGATAGACCCGGGGGCCATAGGTTTCACTAGTGGCTTCTCTCAAGAGCATAAGTATTTTACGGTGGGTGAACGAATTCATCGTTGAGCAATTGACAAAATTGAGCATAGTTATGAGAATATCTAGGTATGATCATGTATATAGGCATCACGTCCGAGACAAGTAGACCGACTCCCTTTTGCATCTACTACTATTACTCCAATCATGGACCGCTATCCAACAAGCATCTAGAGTATTAAGTTCAAGAAAACAGAGTAACGCCTTAAGCAAGATGACATGATGTAGAGGGATAAATTCATGCAATATGATAAAAACCCCATCTTGTTATCCTCGATGGCAACAATACAATACGTGCCTTGCTGCCCCTGCTGTCACTAGGAAAGGACACCGCAAGATTGAACCCAAAGCTAAGCACTTCTCCCATTGCAAGGAAGATCAATCTAGTAGGCCAAACCAAACTGATAATTTGAAGAGACTTGCAAAGATAACCAATCATACATAAAAGAATTCAGAGAAGATTCAAATATTGTTCATAGATAATCTTGATCATAAACCCACAATTCATCGGTCTCAACAAACACACCGCAAAAACAAGATTACATCGAATAGATCTCCACGAGAGAGGGGGAGAACATTGTATTGAGATCCAAAAAGAGAGAAAAATCCATCTAGCTACTAACTATGGACCCGAAGGTCTGAGGTAAACTACTCACACTTTATCGGAGAGGCTATGGTGATGATGTAGAAGCCCTCCGTGATGGATGCCCCCTCAGTCGGAGCTCCGGAACAGGCCCCAAGATGGGATCTCGTGGGTATAGAAGGTTGCGGCGGTGGAATTAGGTTTTTGGCTCCGTGTCGATCGTTTGAAGTGCGTGAGGTATATATAGGAGGAAGGAGTGCGTCGGTGGAGCAACAGAGGGCCCACGAGTGTGGAGGGCGCGCCCTGGGGGGTGGGCGCGCCCCCCTACCTTGTGGCCTCCTCTTTTGTTTCTTGACGTAGGGTCCAAGTCTCCTGGATCATATTCTTCCTAAAAGTCACGTTCCCGAAGGTTTCATTCCGTTTGGACTCCGTTTGATATTCCTTTTCTGCGAAACTCAAATAGGCAAAAAACAGCAATTACTCTGGGCCACCGGTTAATAGGTTAGTCCCAAAAATAATATAAAAGTGGATAATAAAGCACAATAATGTCCAAAACAGTAGATAATATAGCATGGAGCAATAAAAAATTATAGATACGTTGGAGACGTGTCAGGCATCCCCAAGCTTAATTCCCGCTCGTCCTCGAGTAGGTAAATGATAAAAAGATAACTTTTCATGCGGAGTGCTACTTGGCATAATTTCAATGTAATTCTACTTAATTGTGGTATGAATATTCAGATCCGAAAGATTCAAGACAAAAGTTTAATATTGACATAAAAATAATAATACTTCAAGCATACTAACAAAGCAATCATGTCTTCTCAAAATAACATGGCCAAAGAAAGTTCTCCCTACAAAATGATATAGTCGGCTATGCTCTATCTTCACCACACAAAGTATTTAAATCATGCGCAACCCCGATGACAAGCCAAGCAATTGTTTCACATTTTTGACATTCTAAAACTTTTTCAATCTTCACGCAATACATGAGCGTGAGCCATGGATATAGCACTATATGTGGAATAGAATGGTGGTTGTGGAGAAGACAAAAAGGGGAAGATAGTCTCACATCAACTAGGCGTATCAATGGGCTATGGAGATGCCCATCAATAGATATCAATGTAAGTGAGTAGGGATTGCCATGCAACGGATGCACTAGAGCTATAAGCATATGAAAGCTCAACAAAAGAAACTAAGTGGGTGTGCATCCAACTCGCTTGCTCACGAAGACCTAGGGCATTTTAGGAAGCCCATCATTGGAATATACAAGCCAAGTTCTATAATGAAAAATTCCCACTAGTATATGAAATTGACAAAATGAGAGAATCTATCATGAAGGTCATGGTGCTACTTTGAAGCACAAGTGTGGTAAAAGGATAGTAACATTGTCCCTTCTCTCTTTTTCTCTCATTTTTTTTATTTGGGCCTTTTCTCTTTTTTTGTGGCCTCTTTTTTTCGTCCGGAGTCTCATCCCGACTTGTTGGGGAATCATAGTCTCCATCATCCTTTTCCTCACTTGGGACAATTCTCTAATAATGATGATCATCACACTTTTATTTTCTTACAACTCAACAATTACAACTCGATACTTAGAACAAAATATGACTCTATATGAATGCCTCCGGCGGTATACCGGGGTATGCAATGAATCAAGAGTGACATGTATGAAATAATTATGAATGGTGGCTTTGCCACAAATACGATGTCAACTACATGATCATGCTAAGAAATATGACAATGATGGAGCGTGTCATAATAAACGAAACGGTGGAAAGTTGCATGGCAATATATCTAGGAATGGCTATGGAAATGCCGTGATAGGTAGGTATGGTGGCTGTTTTGAGGAAGGTATATGGTGGGTGTATGATACCGGCGAAAAGTGCGCGGTATTAGAGAGGCTAGCAATGGTGGAAGGAAGAAGAGTGCGTATATTCCATGGACTCAACATTAGTCATAAAGAACTCATATACTTATTGCAAAAATCTACAAGTTATCAAAGCAAAGTGTTACGCGCATACTCCTAGGGGGATAGATTGGTACGAAAAGACCATCGCTCGTCCCTGACCGCCACTCATAAGGAAGACAATCAATAAATAAATCATGCTCCGACTTCATCACATAACGGTTCACCAGACGTGCATGCTACGGGAATCACAAACTTTAACACAAGTATTTCTCAAATTCACAACTACTCAACTAGCATGACTCTAATATCACCATCTTCATATCTCAAAACAATTATCAAGCATCAAACTTCTCATAGTATTCAACACACTCATAAGAAAGTTTTACAAATCTTGAATACCAAGCATATTAGGATTGTTTAAGCAAATTACCATGCTATTTAAGACTCTCAAAATAATCTAAGTGAAGCACGAGAGATCAATAGTTTCTATAAAACAAATCCACCACCGTGCTCTAAAAGATATAAGTGAAGCTCTAGAGCCAAACTATATAGCTCAAAAGATATAAGTGAAGCACATAGAGTATTCTAACAAATTCCAAATCTTGTATGGCTCTCTAAAAAGGTGTGTACAGCAAGGATGATTGTGGTAAACTAAAAAGAAAAGACTGAAATCATACAAGACGCTCCAAGCAAAACACATATCATGTGGTGAATAAAAATATAGCTCCAAGTAAAGTTACCGATGGAAGTAGATTTAAAGAGGGATGCCTTCCGGGCATCCCCAAGCTTTGGCTTTTTGGTGTCCTTAGATTATCTTGGGGGTGCCATGGGCATCCCCAAGCTTAGGCTCTTGCCACTCCTTGTTCCATAATCCATCAAAATCTTTCACCCAAAACATGAAAACTTCACAACACAAAACTCAACAGAAATCTCGTGAGCTTCGTTAGCGAAAGAAAACAAAAGACCACTTAAAGGTACTGTAATTAACTCATTATTTATTTATATTGGTGTTAAACCTACTTTATTCCAACTTCTCTATGGTTTATAAACTATTTTACTAGCCATAGATTCATCAAAATAAGCAAACAACACACGAAAAAATAGAATCTGTCAAAAACAGAACAGTCTGTAGTAATCTGTAACTAACTCAAACTTCTGGAACTCAAAAAAACCAGAAAAAATAGGACGACCTAGGCAATTTGTTTATTGATGATCAGAAATTGGAATCAGTATTTTATCACGTTCTGGTGATTTTTAACAATTATTTTGGTGAACAGAAAGTTTCTGGAAATTTCTGCAAGATCAAATAATTATCATCCAAGAAGATCCTATAGGTTTAACTTGGCACAAACACTAATTAAAACATAAAAAAACATCCAACCAGAGGCTAGATCAAAGATTTATTCCTAAACAGAAGCAAAAGCACAAAAACTAAAAATAAAAATTGGGTTGCCTCCCAAAAGCGCTATCATTTAACGCCCCTAGCTAGGCATAAAAGCAAGGATAGATCTAGGTATTGCCAACTTTGGTAGGCAATTCTTCAATGAGACATCTATCTTCCTTAGACATTTCTTTCTTTTTAGTAATTATCAAACTTTTAGGCACAAAATCAAAAAATTCATTTGTAGCAAATGGTTCCTTAATGATAGCAAAAAGATTGGGATGAATACTTATAGATTTAAGATCCGCAGTTTCCTTACTAGAGGATTCACCCTTATTTTTAGGAACATACATAAGCTTGGCAATTTTAGTAGGAGGACTTGGAGTATTCTTTACGGAAGAAAAAGCAGTTCCCAAGTTGGTAATGATACCCTCAAGTTTATCGATTCTAGTGGAATCTTGATTTATTCTCTCATTAACTATGGGTTCCTTCTCCTTAATATTTTTCAAAGTTACTCTTACCTTAGATCCATATTGGGTAATTTGGTTGTGGATCTTTTTATCTAGATTTTCAATTAAATCTACGGTAGCAACTTTATTTTCAATAATTTCAAGTCTTTGCATTACATGCTCCAAAGTTAACATAGTTCCATTAACCAAAAGAGGTGGTGAGCCAAATAAATCTATCATAGCATTATAATAGTCAAAAGTGTGGCTACCCAAGAAATTCCCTCTGGTAATGGTATCAAGGATATATCTATACCAAGGATTAGCACCTACATAAAAATTGCGGAGAAGAACTGAATTAGATTGCTTCCTGGTAGATCTATTTTGAGCATTGCAAATTCTATACCAAGTGTCTTTTAGATTTTCTCCCTCCCTTTGCTTAAATTTTAGAACTTCATTCTCGGGAGACAACGAAGAAGATATAAGACTAGCCATGACGACAGGGCAAGCAAAAGAAAAAGAGGCAAACGGAAAAAGAGAGGGCGAATAAAACGGCTAGGGTGAAGTGGGGGAGAGGAAAACGAGAGGCAAAAGGCAAATAATGTAATGCGGGAGATAAGGGATTTGTGATGGGTACTTGGTATGTTGACTTTTGCGTAGACTCCCCGGCAACAACGCCAGAAATTCTTCTTGCTACCTCTTGAGCACTGCATTGGATTTCCTTGAAGAGGAAAGGGTGATGCAGCACAGTAGCGTAAGTATTTCCCCCAGTTTTTGAGAACCAAGATATCAAACAAGTAGGAGGCTACGCGCGAGTCCCTCGTACCTGCACAAAACAAATAACTCCTCGCAACCAACGCGATAAGGGGTTGTCAATCCACGAGAGAGGGGGAGAACATTGTATTGAGATCCAAAAAGAGAGAAGAAGCCATCTAGCTACTAACTATGGACCCGAAGGTCTGAGGTAAACTACTCACACTTCATCGGAGAGGCTATGGTGATGATGTAGAAGCCCTCCGTGATGGATGCCCTCTCGTGAAGCTCCTAACAGGCCCCAAGATGGGATCTCGTGGGTACAGAAGGTTGCGGCGGTGGAATTAGGTTTTTGGCTCCGTATCTGATCGTTTGGGGATACGTAGGTATATATAGGAGGAAGGAGTACGTCGGTGGAGCAACAGGGGGCCCACGAGGGTGGAGGTCACGCCCTGGGGGGTGGGCGCGCCCCCCTACCTCGTGGCCTGCTCTTTTGTTTCTTGACGTAGGGTCCAAGTCTCCTGGATCATATTCTTCCGAAAAATCACTTTCCCGAAGGTTTCATTCTGTTTGGACTCCGTTTGATATTCCTTTTCTGCGAAACTCTAAAATAGGCAAAAAAACAGCAATTCTGGGCTGGGTCGCCGGTTAATAGGTTAGTCCTAATTGTGGTATGAATATTCAGATCCGAAAGATTCAAGACAAAAGTTTAATATTGACATAAAAATAATAATACTTGAAGCATACTAACAAAGCAATCATTTCTTCTCAAAATAACATGGCAAAAGAAAGTTATCCCTACAAAATCATATAGTCTGGCTATGCTCTATCTTCACCACACAAAGTATTTAAATCATGCACAACCCCGATGACAAGCCAAGCAATTGTTTCATACTTTTGACATTCTAAAACTTTTTCAATCTTCACGCAATACATGAGCGTGAGCCATGGATATAGCACTATATGTGGAATAGAATGGTGGTTGTGGAGAAGACAAAAGGGGAAGATAGTCTCACATCAACTAGGCGTATCAACGGGCTATGGAGATGCCCATCAATAGATATCAATGTGAGTGAGTAGGGATTGCCATGCAACGGATGCACTAGAGCTATAAGTATATGAAAGCTCAACAAAAGAAACTAAGTGGGTGTGCATCCAACTCGCTTGCTCCACGAAGACCTAGGGCATTTTAGGAAGCCCATCATTGGAATATACAAGCCAAGTTCTATAATGAAAAATTCCCACTAGTATATGAAAGTGACAAAATGAGAGACTCTCTATCATGAAGATCATGGTGCTACTTTGAAGCACAAGTGTGGTAAAAGGATAGTAACATTGTCCCATCTCTCTTTTTCTCTCATTTTTTTTATTTGGGCCTTTTCTCTTTTTTTATGGCCTCTTTTGTTTTGTCCGGAGTCTCATCCCGACTTGTGGGGGAATCATAGTCTCCATCATCCTTTTCCTCACTTGGGACAATGCTCTAATAATGATGATCGTCACACTTTTATTTTCTTACAACTCAACAATTACAACTCGATACTTAGAACAACATATGACTCTATATGAATGCCTCGTGATATCGGGTATGCAATGAATCAAGAGTGACATGTATGAAAGAATTATGAATGGTGGCTTTGCCACAAATACGTCAACTACATGATCATGCTAAGAAATATGACAATGATGGAGCGTGTCATAATAAACAGAACGGTGGAAAGTTGCATGGCAATATATCTCGGAATGGCTATGGAAATGCCATGATATGTAGGTATGGTGGCTATTTTGAGGAAGGTATATGGTGGGTGTATGGTACCGGCGGAAAGTGCGCGGTATTAGAGAGGCTAGCAATGGTGGAAGGAAGAAGAGTGTGTATATTCCATGGACTCGACATTAGTCATAAACAACTCATATACTTTTTGCAAAAATCTACAAGTTATCAAAGCAAAGTATTACGCGCATGCTCCTAGGGGGTTAGATTGGTAGGAAAAGACCATCGCTCGTCCCCGACCGCCACTCATAAGGAAGACAATCAATAAATAAATCTTGCTCCGACTTCATCACATAACGGTTCACCATAATGCATGCTACGGAATCAAAAACTTTAACACAAGTATTTCTCAAATTCACAACTACTCAACTAGCATGACTCTAATATCACCATCTTCATATCTCAAAACAATTATCAAGCATCAAACTTCTCGTAGTATTCAACACACTCATAAGAAAGTTTTACAAATCTTGAATACCAAGCATATTAGGATTGTTTAAGCAAATTACCATGATATTTAAGAGACTCAAAATAATCTAAGTGAAGCATGAGAGATCAATAGTTTCTGTAAAACAAATCCACCACCGTGCTCTAAAAGATATAAGTGAAGCACTAGAGCAAAACTATATAGCTCAAAAGATATAAGTGAAGCACATAGAGTATTCTAACAAATTCCAAATCATGTATGGCTCTCTCAAAAGGTGTGTACAGCAAGGATGATTGTGGTAAACTAAAAAGCAAAGACTCAAATCATACAAGACGCTCCAAGCAAAACACATATCATGTGACGAATAAAAATATAGTCTCGAGTAAAATACCGATAGTTGTTGGAAGAAAGTGGGGATGCCACTCGGGGGCATCCCCAAGCTTAGTTGGTTGCTCATTCTTGGATAGTAAATTGGGATGCCGGGGCATCCCCAAGCTTAGGCTCTTGCATCCTTCCTTCATCCATCGTAAGATAACCCAAAACTTGAAAACTTCAATGACACAAAACTCAACAAAACCTTTGTGAGATCCGTTAGTATAAGAAAGCAAACCACTACTATAAGTGTTGTATCAAACCAATTCATATTTTGTTTTTGTATTATATCTACTGTATTCCAACTTTTCTATGGCGAAAACTCATCAAAGAAAACCATAGAGCCATCAAAATAAGCACACACAAAGAAAACAGAGTTTGTCAAAACAGGACAGTCTGTAGCAATCTGACTTTTGCGAATACTTATGGAACTCCAAAAATTCCACCAAATTAGGACGACCAGGTTCATTTGTATATTAATCTTCTGCAAAACTAATAAGAGCAAAATATCTTTTCTATGATTTATGAAAATTATTTTCTTGAGCACAGAGTTTCTGTCTTTTTCAGCAAGATCAAACAACTATCACCCAAGAAGATCCTAAAGGCTTTACTTGGCACAAACACTAACTAAAACACAAAAAACACAATCATAATAGTAGCATAATTGTGTAAACACACAAGAACAGAAAGCAAAAAGCAAAAATAAATTTTATTCATTGGGTTGCCTCCCAACAAGCGCTATAGTTTTACGCCCTTAGCTAGGCGTAAGGCAAGGATCTAAGTTTTGTCATCTTTGTTCTTCTTAATTTTATTGGGTGTATTTTTATCAGGAGATTTTGTAAACACAACATAAAACATATTACCCATAGAAACTTTAGCATTCCTTAGTTGGTTGTCATCATAACCCCTTTGATTTCCCGCACCAATCCAAGAATAGTGTTGATTAACATTATTAAAAACTTGTTGGATTATTTCTAGAACGGGGACCTCCTTTTTAAGATTCTCATCAAAGATCTTATTATACCCAAGCAAATGCCTAAGTGCATAGTCACTATTGTAAATAATTTCATCTATCACGGGTTTTTCACGATTCATACCATAAAAGTCAAAGATTTCCCTAGCTTCACGAATTATGTAGTCAAACTCGTGCATAAAACGAGAGTGGCCAACTTTTTGGCTCTAGGATTGTTTATTTCGGGAAGCTCAAAAAACAATTGTTGCAAAGCAGGATGAGTGCGGATAAATTTACTTTCAAGTTTCAGAACTAGCACTAAAATAGTATCCGCATAAGATCTAGTAGTTTTAAGTATAGGAGTATCATCAAGACTCAGATTTACAACACAATTAAAGAATTCTTGGATACGTTCTTTTCCCATAACGTTTCCTTGCCCCCAAGATAAAAGTTTTAGCATCCAGATTGCCTGTACGTCCAATCTTAGGAGTTAGGCCATCATCTGTTGGTGCCATACCAAAATCACTCATGATTGCAAGCAAATAATAGATCCGGCGAGAAATTGGCGAACGGAAAAAGAGAGGCGAATAAAACGGCAAATTTTTGTGAAGTGGGGGAGAGGAAAATGAGAGAGAATGGCAAATAATGTAAATTTCAAGGAGATGAGATTTGTGATTAGGAACCTGGTTATGTTGAAGATCCTCCCCGGCAACGGCGCCAGAAATTCCTTTTGATGTCGCTTGAAGCTACGTCGGTATTTCCCCAAAGAGGAAGGGATGATGCAAAGATGGCGGTAGGTATTTCCCTCGAAATGGAATCAAGGTTATCGAACCAGTAGGAGAACCAAGCAACACAATGTAAACAGCCCTGACACAAATAACAACACCTCGCAACCCGACTTGTTAAAGGGTTGTCAATCCCTTCGGGCAGGCGCCAGAAATTGCGTGATGACGGGAGAAAGTTGTAATAGATTGAAATAATAGATCGCAAATAAAATAAAGTGCAGCAAAGTATTTTTGTATTTTTGGTTTAATAGATCTGAATAAAAAGAGCAAATAAAATAGATCGCAAAGCAAATATATGAGAAAGAAGACCCGGGGTCCGTAGGTTTCACTAGTGGCTTCTCTCGAGAAAGATAGCAAACGGTGGGTAAACAAATTAGTGTTGAGCAATTGATAGAACTTCAAATAATTATGACGATATCCAGGAAATGATCATTACATAGGCATCACGTCCAAGATTACTAGACCGATTCCTTCCTGCATCTACTACTATTACTCCACACATCGACCGCTATCCAGCATGCATCTAGTGTATTAAGTTAATGGAAAAATGGAGTAATGCAATAAGAATGATGACATGATGTAGACAAGATCCGTTTATCTATATGGCGGTAGATATAGATCTCGTCTTTTTATCCTTAGTAGCAACGATACATACGTGTCGGTTCCCTTTTCGATCCTTTGGGATCAAGTATCAGAAGATCGAACCCACTCTGGGCACCTCTTCCCATTGCAAGATAAATAGATCAAGTTGGCCAAACAAAACCCAAATATCAGAGAAGAAATACAAGGCTATAAGAGATCATGCATATAAGAGACCAAAGAAACTCAAATAACTTTCATGGATATAAAAAGATATAACTGATCATAAACTCGAAGTTCATCGTATCCCAACAAACACACATAAAAGAGTTACATCATATGGATCTTCAAGAGACCATTGTATTGAGAATTCAGTGAGAGAGAGGAAGCCATCTAGCTACTAACTACAGACCCGAAGGTCTACAAAGAACTACTCACGCATCATCGGAGAGGCACCAATGGAAGTGGTGAACCCCTCCGTGATGGTGTCTAGATTGGATCTGGTGGTTCTAGACTCTTCGGCGGCTGGATGAATATTTCGTCGATGCTTCTAGGGTTCTGGTATTTTTGGGGTATTTATAGAGCAAAGTGGCGGTCCGGGGGGCACCCGAGGTGGGCACAACCCACAAGGGTGCGCCTGGGCCTCCTGGCGCGCCCTGCTGGGTTGTGCCCCCCTCGGGGCACCCCCGGGTGCAACCAGGGCCCATTGCCTTCCTTCTAGCCCATAAAAAACATCGTGGAGTTTCGTGGCATTTGGACTCTGTTTGATATTGATTTCCTGCGATGTAAAAAACATGGAAAAAACAGCAACTGGCACTTGGCACTGTATCAATAGGTTAGTACCAAAAAATGATATAAAATGATTATAAAATGATTATAAAATATCCAAGATTGATAATAAAACAGCATGGAACAATAAAAAATTATAGATATGTTGGAGACGTATCATCGGCCTCTTGCTCGTCTTGATGTTGGCATTGTCGCTCTTGCATTTGCTCTCATAGGAGTGGCATTCTTGCTCTTCCACTTGTTGACGTTGGTGTTGCCTTTTCTGTGCTTGCTGGAAGGTCGCTTGATTTTGGCGATGCCGATGTTCTTGCTCTTCAAGTTGCTCTTGTTGACCATTGTCGTGTAGAGGATTGCGGTTTGCTTGACAGTCTTGGCGCGCTGCTCGCCGAAGCGTGTGCGATGTCGATGTACTTGAGCCGGAGATGGTGTCGAAAGAATGTTGACTCGAGTGACTCCGCCTTGAATAAGACGAAGTGGTAGAAGAGCGGTTGACCAACAAGGCACGAACCTCGTCCATTCCTACATTGCTCTCTTGGTTTTGTCCGTCGAGCTTGTTGTCGAAGTAGTGTCTTGTATGTTGCTCGGATTGTCACAAGTAAGTGGCGAGGTTGTCGATGCGGTCGCTCAATGCTTGTTGTTCTTAATGCAAAGCTCTTTGTGCACCGAAGAGGTGGTTCTTGGTAACGTAGTTATTCGGGTCCTCATCTCTTGCTCGATGAAGAGTGGGTTGGTAGAAGTAGTTAGCCTATCCATCATTTCAAGTAAATGTGTGAGTGGGATAAAGATAAGAACTATACCAAATGTACCTTGACTGATGTTGAGAGTAGATCAAAGATCACTCAATGATATAGCAATGAAATAGCACAATTGGTACCATATCTCGTCAATTTCTCACATCTACACAAATAAAGCCTTAGGTGGAGCTTGATGAGGATGGTGGCATAAAATTTGTTTGCGAATGTTATCAAGACTCAATAATGCTGAAAAAGATTCGCAAATTCACAAATGCAACAAGTAGACCAACATCGGTACGCGTCGGTGCTATACAAACGGTTTTTAACCCCTTCCCGGGACGGCGTTCAGAACCGTCGCCAAGTGAGTGACGGCGATACGGGTTCCTTCCCACACGACCAGAAACCATCGGGGATATTCCCTCCTGGCACAGACGCTCGGCAAAATGAGGTCATGTGCGACCACGAGCGCTCAAATACGGAAATACGTATATTAGAGCCAAAAAGTACAATTATACATGCGAAATTGTTACTGGTCGACACAGTCAGTCCTCGTTAACGTTTCCGTTCGTATGTACATCCCACACAATTGCTCCAAGGAAAATGTTTCCGTTCACAGGTACATCACACACAATTTCCCCCGTTAAATCATTTGTGATAGCGTTGCCATTGCACACGATATTAACATTTTTATCGTTTGCATTATTGAATGCATCACACACTGTGCGTAGAAGAAACTGTGTGGCAAAGGCTATCCATCACACACAGTTTTTATGTGGTAAACATTTGCGCAAGGTGGCCTAACGCAAACAGTTTTCAAGAGGATGTCGTGTGTGCAGTGGATATTGGTCGCACACGTAGTGGATCCTAGAAACGTTTCTGATCTCCACGTCTATTGCAGACCTTTCTCTTTCGCAAACCGTGTGCAGTGTAATCCCTAATTAATCCCTAATTTAAAAATCACATGTTTTGAATTTGGAAGTAGGAAATCACTTATTTCATATCCAACCATGTTTATTACAAATATAGGTTCAACCACCAATGCATAATTCGATGCAGAGGTACATATACCGAAGAACTACAGAAGCACAAAGTAAAGAATGATGAACCACAGTTGTACTAAAGACTGTAAAGAGAGAGGCGAAAGACATTACAGTTGTCGGAGAAGGTGAAGCGGAATGCCAATATTGTGCCCTCCTTCATGCGTAATGCACGCACGACTCTAGGCCAACCCCTTGTGATGGCTGCCCGTCCATCCTTCATTGTCTTCATTACGACTTCTCGATGCTCATTGTAGTCTGGATGAAATACTTTAACCTTCATTGCATGTCCACCAATCATGTACTTTGCGAGGTAATCTTGAGTGAACTGCTTCGGGAACCACTGCGAACAAAAAAAATTCAGACATTGTTGTCTAACAACTCATTATGGGCAGTAAAAAGAGAAGGTTGCAGAGTTTGTAGTTACCATCCTACAGCTCACTGTTGTGTTGGATAGAGCATAAACAAATAATTTGCTTGCCACCATTTGTATCTTTTTGCTAATAATCCTTATCAGTTTCCTCATTTGATGCTTGTTCATGAATATCTCATTGCCCCATATGCAAAAAGGGTCGATGCGTGGATCCTTGCCAATGGCGTATGTACCTACAAGCAACAAGTCAATATTAGAACTAACAAGTGTCCAGGCCTGGATCTATATGCACTACATTATGGAGCGACGAGGGAGTACAAGTTTAGGATGAAGCTAACCTTGGCGGAAAATGGTGGCCACTCCCGTTGTTGTCATGCATAAGTAGTGGAAAGGCATGATAAGTACAGCAACCTTAACATCAAACAAATATAGAAAAGGTAAACAACATCATCTCCAAATGATAGCTTGAATGTGTTGGTTTTAGCATGCTGTTAAAGAAGATATAAAATGGAAGGCAATGTTACCGACAGCAGGCTTAATAGCCAAATATTGCAATTCAAACTGGTATTGTTGAAAATGAATAGAACGTAGGTAATGCTTAAACGTCACACTGGATAAATGTGTAAAACTGAAATAAAGGGCATGTGTTAACTACACCAGGAATAACTGGAACCAAATATAGCCGTTCAAACTGGTATTGATGTAGTCGAGCCGCACAGTTCCGACTTGCACATAATGAACAACACATTGTGAATGTTTGAAATAAACAAGGCATAAATGACCGGTATGACAACCAAATATAGCCATTGAAAACTGGACAGAGTCTCACTGCAACCAACCTAACAAGCAAATACAGATAAACAGGGCATATGCTTGAAAATTGGACAAATGCTCACTGCAACCAACCTAACAAGCGGTCTGAGATAAACAAGGCATCTGCTTGATAACTCGACAAATGCTAAAAAAAGCAACCTAACAACCAAATACAGATAAACAAGGCATCTGCTTGATAACTAGACAAATGCTCGCTGCAACCAAACTAAGAACCAAATACATATAAATAAGGCATCTGCTTGATAACTGGAAAAATGCTCACTCCAACCAACCTAACAACCAAATACAGATAAACAAGGCATCTACTCACTATAAACAACCAAATATAGCCATTCGTGAAACTGAAGTGGACAATTCATACTTAAACATCACATAGCCCTATTTAACAATACATTTTTGCATAACTAAAATAATTAAACACGACACAGTTAAAGCACCGCGACAAATGCTACTACAACAAAGGGTACGGGTTGGCAAGCTAGAAAAGGTAAGATTTGCTAACAGAATGTTGCCTCACATTTCATGGACGGGATCCTTCCAGTTGGAAGAGCACAAACCCATGGTGCGCTCTCTGATGTCACAGATGGGCTGTTTCACCTTGGAAGAACCCTCGTGGGTGCCCTCCTCATGGTCGTGGTCGTGGTCGATGAGATCTGACTTGGCAATTGAGGATCCCAAGCCGCCACCGTAGAACATGTCCTTCAGAAATGATAAAATTGGCTCGATGGTGTATAAAGCTCGCAAATCCTTGACCGCTTGGCGGAGGAGATCATCGGCAGGGCCGTCGAAGAGATCGATGGCGGTTGAACCAGAGGGGTTGGGGATGGACCACTTAACCTGTGACATCGCCCGTGTGAAGTCAGTAGGCGTGGACGAGCTTGATGTCGTAGCCGCCTTTCGAGAATGCGATGTCGCTAGCCCGACATGAAGCCTTCGGCATGGCAACGTAGTCAACGTCTTCGCCGGCTTCCGCGGCGACATGTTGCTCTGGGATCGACAGGTCAGGGCGAACGGCAGCCACCTCGCCAACATCCGCCTGAGAGGCCATGATAAACCTCTTCTGGGCCGAACGCTCGTCTGGCTCCCCGAGATACGTGGTCGAGCTTAGGCTGCAACATTCTGGAGCAGGGGATGTGGATCTGGCGGGGAGGGACACCGCAGGCCTCATAGAAAAACTCAGGGGAGCGGGGCGATGGTATGGGAATTACTGGGTAACCTGAACTTTATTATCTAAGCTAGGAGGAACGGGCAGACCGGCAGGGGTTGGTGGCAGCGCCGGTGATGACCCACAAGTATAGGGGATCTATCGTAGTCCTTTCCATAAGTAAGAGTGTCGAACCCAACAAGGAGCAGAAGGAAATGATAAGCGGTTTTCAGCAAGGTATTCTCTTCAAGTACTGAAATAAGTGGTAACAGATAGTTTTGTGATAAGATAATTTGTAAAGAGCGACAAGTAATAAAAGTAAATAAAGCGCAGCAAGGTGGCCCAATCCTTTTTGTGGCAAAGGACAAGCCTGGACAAACTCTTATATAAGGAAAAGCCCTCCCGAGGACACATGGGAATATCGTCAAGCTAGTTTTCATCACGTTCATATGATTCGCGTTCGGTACTTTGATAATTTGATATGTGGGTGGACCGGTGCTTGGGTGCTGTTCTTACTTGAACAAGCATCCCACTTATGATTAACCTCTATTGCAAGCATCCGCAACTACAACAAAAGTATTAAGGTAAACCTAACCATAGCATGAAACATGTGGATCCAAATCAGCCCCTTACGAAGCAACGCATAAACTAGGGTTTAAGCTTACATCACTCTAGCAACCCATCATCTACTTATTACTTCCCAATGCCTTCCTCTAGGCCCAAATAATGGTGAAGTGTTATGTAGTCGATGTTCACATAACACCACTAGAGGCTAGACAACATACATCTCATCAAAATATCGAACGAATACCAAATTCACATGACTACTAATAGCAAGACTTCTCCCATGTCCTCAGGAACAAATGTAACTACTCACAAAGTATATTCACGTTCATAACCAGAGGGGTAATAATATGCATAAAGGATCTGAACATATGATCTTCCACCAAATAAACCAACTAGCATCAACTACAAGGAGTAATCAACACTAGTAGCAACCTACTAGTACCAATCGCGGACTTAGAGACAAGAATTGGATACAAGAGATGAACTAGGGTTTTGAGAGGAGATGGTGTTGGTGAAGATGTTGATGGAGATTACCCTCTCCCGATAAGAGGAGCGTTGGTGATGACGATGGCGATGATTTCCCCCTCCCGGAGGGAAGTGTCCCCGGCAGAACAGCTCTGCCGGAGCCCTAGATCGGTTCCGCCAAGGTTCCGCCTCGTGACGGCGGAGTCTCGTCCCGAAAGGTTGCTTATGATTTTTTCCTCATCGAAAGACCTCATATAGCAGAAGATGGGCATCAGAGAGCCAACAGGAGGCCCACAAGGTAGGGTGGCGCGCCTTGGGGGGTAGGGCGCGCCCCCACCCTCGTGGACAGGTGGGCCCCCCTCTGGTAAACTTATTCCGCTGGATATTTTTTATTATTTCCAAAAATGACTTTCGTGGAGTTTCAGGACTTTTGGAGTTGTGCAGAATAGGTCTCTAATATTTGCTCCTTTTCCATTCTGAGAATTCCATTTAGGCATTCTCCCTCCTTATGTAAACCTTGTAAAATAAGAGAGAATAGGCATAAGTATTGTGACATAACGTGTAATAACAGCCCATAATGCAATAGATATCATATAAAAGCATGATGCAAAATGGACGTATCAACTCCCCCAAGCTTAGACCTCGCTTGTCCTCAAGCGAAAGCCAATAATGATAAATATGTCCCCATGTTTAGAGGTAGATGTGTCGATAAAAATAAAATACGGACATGAGGGCATCATGATTATTCTCATAACAGCAACATATTTAGATATTGTCATATGATTTCTTATGCTCAAGTAATAATCTATTCACAATGCAGAGTACGATTCATAAACTTTATTGAGAACCAACAAACTATAATCTCGGTCATTGAAGCAATTGCAATTTATCATTACATCAGAAAGAGTCTATGTCAGAGCTAAATAGCAAGTCCACATACTCAACTATCATCTAGTCTTTCATAATTGCTAACACTCACGCAATACTTGTGGTTACGGAGTTTTAGTCGGACACAGATAAAGATAGGGGCTTATAGTTTCGCCCCACAACCTTTTACCTCAAGGGTAATGTCAACAATAATAACTCATGCTCCCCTACATCCAATTAGATATATATATATATATATATATCAGGATCTTTCCAACATATTGTGCTTGCCAAAGGATAAAGTGTAAAAAGGAAAGGTGAAGATCACCATGACTCTTGCATAAGGTATAAGATAATAATAAAAGATAGGCCCTTCGCAGAGGGAAGCAGAGGTTGCCATGCGCTTTATGGTTGGATGCACAAAATCTTAATGCGAAAGAACGTCACTTTATATTGCCACTTGTGATATGAACCTTTATTATGCAGCCTGTCGCTTTTATTTCTTCCACATCACAAGATCGTATAAATCTTATTTCCCCCACACCAATCAATCATACATATTTAGAGCAATTTTTATTGCTTTGCACCGATGACAACTTACTTGAAGGATCTTACTCAATCCATAGGTAGATATAGTGGACTGTCATGGCATAACTGGTTTAAGGGTTTTCGGAAGCACAAGTAGTATCTCTACTTGGTGCTGAGAATTTGGCTAGCATGAGGGGGAAAGGCAAGCTCAACATGATGGAGGATCCATGAAAACATACTTTATCTCAGACATAAGAAAACATAACTCATTACGTTGTCTTCCTTGTCCAACATCAACTCTTTAGCGTGTCATATTTTAATGAGTGCCCCCTGTCGGTGTCGAAACCGGCGGATCTCGGGTAGGGGGTCCCGAACTATGCGTCTAGGATCAATGGTAACAGGAGACAGGGGACACGATGTTTACCCAGGTTCGGGCCCTCTCTATGGAGGTAATACCCTACTTCCTGCTTGATTGATCTTGATGATACGAGTATTACAAGAGTTGATCTACCACGAGACTGTAGAGGCTAACCCCTAGAAGCTAGCCTATGGTATGATTGTTGTATATGATCTATCGACTAGCCTGGCCCTGGTTTATATAATGCACAAGAGGCCTAGGATAACAAGAGTCCTAGCCAAATACGCCGGTGGGGGAGGAGTCCTTGTCTTGATCACCAAGTCTTGAGGAATCTTCCTTGTATGCGGCAGCTGTCCGGACTGGCCCATGAGTATCTGACCATGGGGTCCTCGGCCCAATCTAATAGATCGGGAGATGACGTGGTGAGTACCCCCTAGTCCAGGACACCGTTAGTAGCCCCCTGAACCGGTCTTCAAGTTAGGGACGCTCCTCGATACTTCCGAACTGTTCTTCATCTTCTTGGCCGATCTTGAAAACTGGTTCAACAAATCTTCTCATCTTCGATCTTGAGGATCGCCGTAGTGCATCCAAAGAGTTTACATGTCGGGTATCTGAGGAGCCCCTTTAAGTTTTCGGCCTTTATCAATTCCTTGTTATTTTTATGCTACACCTCGGGTTTGAAGTTGTTCCCGGGCGGCAGTGCCCTCTTGTGTCCGAGCTCCAACGTCGGACTGTATTTGAGGTATCTTTTGCAGCCAAGCACCAACGCCGGACTGCTTCCGATCTCCAACACCGGAATGTATCCGAGCTCCAATGCCGGACTATATCCAAGATGTCATAGATCATCCTGGTTCAAAAAAGTCAAAGGAGTTTAGCCGAGCTTAATGCCGGAAATGCCCTCTACGGAGCCGACCAAGGCGTCCCGAGCTTTATGCCGGACTGCTTCCGGGGTGTCTATTGTAGTCGAGCACCAACGCCGGACTGTATCCGAGGTGGTGCACCACCTCGACCATGGGCTGATTTTTATGAATTTAAATCCGAATTGTGCAATGTAATCTCTGCCGAGATGTATAGCCAGTAGCCCTCAAGGTGCGTGTTGGCCTAATATCCGGGATGCACCTGAGGGAAAAATCAAACCGCTGACCCTAGTAGCCCCTGAGACTCAGGTCGATTCACAAAATCAGCCTGAGGATCAATTCCCAGCTCGGCAGCATACTTAGGAATAGAAATGCGGTGTGCAAAGTCCTCGAGACTCAGGTTGGGTGCGGCCGACCAACCTGAGGATAATAATCTCCTCGAAAACTATATTGCGCTTTAAACTTTTTGTATTGGATTGCCAATGCAGTAGCCCCCGAGACACCGGGTCGGTGGCAACACCAAATCGGGGATCGATGTGCCCCTTTAATATTTATAAATAATGAGCATGAAGCCCAGTAGCCCCCGAGCCTTAATGTGGGCACGGGTGGCTGAATTAAGGATCGATATCCAGAGTAAAATCACAGATTATGTGTAATGATTCTATGTGTCCAAGCACTTTACATCATTATTTTGACTCCACTGCGACTGTTTTATCAGTTGAAAGTGGCCCATCGTCGGCTTCTACCCTTGGTAGATACTACGAGGTGTTTCCGCAATAACAAAACAACCCTTAGCCAACGTCTCGGTGCCCGAAGGCGGTTGTGTTAGCGGAAACGAGGCAATCAGATATGCGGGCTTTAAAACTTTCGCTTAGTCATAGGAGCTTTAAACCGGGGAAGCTAGCCATGAACCCCCGGTTGCTGTTCGGCGACATCTGAGGTCAAGCCGTAAACACTTCGGCCAATGTTATGAACGGCCCGTCATTTAACATAGTCATCGGATCGCTGACCAGTTTACGCCTATTGTGACAGTTAGTTTTCGGCTTTTTCCGCTGAGGTGCTTGACCATGCAAGCTGGAAGCACAATCGCAGTGGTTCTCCCTTTGCACACCCAGCCGAACAAAGCGGAACATAGGAGGCACGCACAGGAGCCGGGCAACCCAACTATTGACCGAAGACACAATTCGAAACCGATGCATATATAGCAATATCCGAGAATGTTTTTGCCGAATCCCTAAAGGTGTCCGGCGTTGCTGTAATCGCGAGACTAATGCCGGAAATGCACAAATAGTTTAAAAGTGCCATAGGCTCGAAAAGCCAAAAACTTATTCAAAAGTTTAATGTCCGAACTAGATCAAGTGTTCGGTGCCAATCCGAAAATTGGACTTTAAAAAAAAATTAACCTGCGTGCTTTAACATGACACATCCTATCTCAAGACTTCAAGCGGGTCAGCCTACGGCTTCAACCTCCTATCCCGAAGGCGGAGTACTTCTCATTAGGCCAGTTTAACAAACTAAACTCTAGCAGTTTTGAGAGAGAAATTAGGCTCCCCGGCTAGTGACCACACACTCGTGTCGAAAAAGGGAGTGATAAATAGTAATAATAATAAAAACTTTGCAACGACTAAGAAGAAAAACACTTATTATAAAATGGCTCAAATAAACTTAAGAGCCCCCAAGTGACTTGGGTAAAAGAATGATTGTATGTACCGAAGTACTTATATCATATCTATGTTCACCTGAACTTTAAACGCGTCTTAACCGACCGCCAGCTTCTCCCTCTTCGGTTAAGGACCGAAAAGTGTTATGTACTCCACCTGTCGAGAATATCAACGGTGTTTCCGATAACCAGGCAATCATGCCATAAGGCTGTAACATACAAAGCGCGCTCAGGGAACTTATGCTATATTACTGACAAAGTGTAAGAAGCATCTTCGAAGAAAATAGTACCCCCACCGATACCTTTCTTCAGTGCTCATTGTTACTATGAGACTTGTGCAATAGATTTTTTGTACTCATGATTTCTGTTGTGTGCCGACCATGATTGAAAACAATAAGAGCGCTAGCTTTCGGCTTCACCCAGTCTGAGGTCAGAGCTTGGATGACCCGGTCGTGACAATCGCAGAGGTGCTCCCTTTACTCCCTAGCCGAACAATCGGGACCGTGGGGTAAGCACAGAGCCGTGCAACCTAGCTTGCAAATCTCTTAAGTCAATATGGTGCATATTGTGGCGTAATACACGAACAAGGAACGAAGCCGTACAAGTATAATCATATGCAAGAGGAAAGGCTTCATCAAGGAAGCCCCCAAGTGAACTGGGTATTTGAATTTGTCCGTCACAAACAAAGTTTGGACAAGGAATTTTTTTACAAGAAACTTTTTTCCAAAAAAGTATAATGCTTGGTCGAACCAAACACAAGTTAAAAATTTAAAACTTTGAGCATGAAGGCAACTTAGCTGGTTAATGTGTTCGGTATTGATGACGCGGTCCGAGCTTGATGTGGGACAAGGTTCCATCCCCCAAGCCGGTCCCGAGGTGGCGGAGCAAAGAGCTCGGCACTCCGAAGTGGTGACATAGCACGGTCAATGCAGGCCGGCAGAGTGATGCCGAAGTCCCCGGCATGGGGTAATGAAGTGTTGACGAAGCCCCCCATCCAGCCGAGGTGACGCCGAAGGATATAGTCCGGCTGGGTCATTTTCCTGTGCACAAAAAATGGTGCAAACCGGGGATAATAGTAATAATTAAAAAAATGTTGCATAATAAATAATTTATGCAAAGTGAGTAACGAAAAAATATGGCATGGCGCCGAAGTCAATGTCGAGGCAGGGCGTCGGCTTGATGCAGTAAAGGCGTGGCAAAGCCTAAATTCACAGGTCGGTCTGAGTTCCGGATGCGGCGTTTGCCGGACTATGTACGGAAACTGACCGAACCACCATGCGATCATCGATAATGCGGCCACCATTTGATAGACCTGTGTACATATGATGGACAAACCAGAGTAATAATTCCTTGGGAAAAATGAACCCAAACAAGCAAAAAATACTAGGATTAATAGCACCTGGTTTATTTGTTGTAGCAATCCGAAGGAAGGTGATTCCCAAAATTGGGACTCGATCCGCACACCCATTGCCTGATGGGCAATAAAGCGATGGCATGGCAATGCTGGAAAAGGTTTGCTTGCCGAGACAAAGCCCTCGGTCCAGCTAATCGTGACGAAGCTAGTTGGCTGGTGACGCCAAAGTCACCGGAGTAGGTTGATGAAGAGATGATGAAGCCCCCGGTCCAGCCGAGATGTCGAAGTAGGGTCAGCGTGATGGACACCAGCTTGAAGGAGTAACAGTGCGGCCCTGCCGACGCAGGTCGTGACGTGGTCAATGTCGGCTTGATGAAGTGACCGTGCGGCGATGCCGGTGTGCCCGCTCCGTGTAATCCATGGAGCGGCGATGTTGGTGATGATTTATCCTTTGCGATGCCGAACTCTTGTTCGGCTTGCCGAGATGATGATCCGGAGAAGTTGAGCTCGGCTCAACAAAGTGACAACGTGTCTAGTACAGGTCGGCAGCCGTGGAGTAATGTTGCCGGATTGGTTTGACACCAGCATGATGGTGAAGATCATGTTCAAAATATTTTAAAGTTAGTGGGATGTGTTCGGGAACAAAACACAATACCCCATACAAAACTTTCTTCAAAAAGGATGTCCGAAATCACGTTCATAAAAAAGACGAACTTGGGTCGGATTCGTTTTCGCGCAGAAAACAGATCCGAAGTGATGCACTAATCGGAAGGTTCTCGGAGTTCGGACGGTCGGATCGAGCTGAAATTTTGAGGGGTGGTAGATATAGGAATTCCACAGCCAATCAACGGTTGGATCTTCCAAAGGATGTCCGAGCTAGAAGCTGGACACCACGCCCTAAACTCGTCCAGATTCCCGTCCAGATTTGACATGGCTCCGGTATATCGTGGATCGCCAGAGATTCCTCCATCTGAATTCGACGAAATTTTCCAGGGTTGTTATAGACTCAATTCCGCACAATTCCATCAAAGCGATCGTTAAAACGACACTCGAGGAGGCGGTGGCAGCGGATGCAAGTTCACTGTCCAGAAAAACAGCACGGTCGCCCGAGGGCAATGTTGACGTTGAGCCCCTGAGCTCCATGGATGATTCCTCCATGATCTTGATAGAGATCGGAGTTGATGTTGATGAAGGCCCTCGTCCGAACATGACGATCGGAGGCAGGGCATAGTCCTCGGTTAAGCCAAGGTGACCAGTCGAACCGGCGACGAAGAAGCCGACGTCGCAGTTAATCTGCAGACAAGCCATTGATCCTTTTGCCTATCACACAGCGAAACTCTCAATGAAAGCACCAATGTCGGTGTCAAAACCGGCGGATCTCGGGTAGGGGGTCCCAAACTATGCGTCTAGGATCGATGGTAACAGGAGACACGGGACACAATGTTTACCCAGGTTCGGGCCCTCTCTATGGAGGTAATACCCTACTTCCTACTTGATTGATCTTGATGATACGAGTATTACAATAGTTGATCTAGCACGAGACCGTAGAGGCTAAACCCTAGAAGCTAGCCTATGGTATGATTGTTGTATATGATCTATCGACTAGCCTGGCCCTGGTTTATATAATGCACCAGAGGCCTAGGATAACAAGAGTCCTAGCCGAATACGCCCGGTGGGGAGGAGTCCTTGTCTTGATCACCAAGTCTTGAGGAATCTTCCTTGTATGCAAGTATGTCCGGACTGGCCCATGAGTATACGGCCATGGGGGTCCTCGGCCCAATCTAATAGATCGGGAGATGACGTGGTGAGTACCCCCTAGTCCAGGACACCGTCACCCCAATCATAAAAGATGTCAATAATAGTATATTTATATGTGAACCCCTCTTTCCTTATTACTTCCTATTAATTGCAACGATGACCAAAGCTATGTATGCCAACTCCCAATAATGTTCAATCATCATACTCTTTCTATATGAAGTCATCACTCTCAATAAGATCAACATGATCTATTTGTTTCTTTTTATTCTTTTCTCTTTTCTTTTATTCACTCAAGATCATGGCAAAATAATCAAGCCCATGACTCAACACTAATCTTTATTATATAGCTCACGGACTCGGTTACATAGAAAGATCATAAAGCAAAAACTCAAAACTAGATCATGCCATAAACTTTGTTCTACTAGATCAAGATACTACTAATAGGATCGAACTAACAAAACGGTAAAGATAGGAGTTGTGATGGTGATACGATACCGGGGCACCTCCCCAAGCTTGGCGGTTGCCAAGGGAGTGCCCATACCCATGTGATTAGATCTCCTTTGCTGGTGAAGAGGGTGGAGGTGTTGTTGATGATGCGGGCTTGTCGTCCATCTTGCAAGGCATAGGCTCACCATCATAAAAGGATGATCGAGTCTCCGGGATCCTCAAATCTGCAGCCAAACTCATCCTTTTGAATCTATATTCATACTCATAGTTTTGGTTTTGCAGGTCATAGATTTGGGCTTGAAGGTGCTCGATCTTCTCATGAAGCTTGAAGATGGCCTCCCCAATATTGTCGGCATCCAACTTGTGGTTGCTAGTGAACTCGCGATCATCGTGTGGTTGGAGTTGAGTCCACGTTCCACCATCCCCTGACACTTGAAAACTTGTTGTTCCACTACTTCGAGCCTCGTCTCCACGCTTCCGGTCCCCTTCGGCCCCTCTTCATCGCGGATGTGCAGCAACCCATCACGCAACTCAATAGTTTGAGGCTGTCGCAGCACCTCCATGAGGTAAGGGTTGATGACCTTCTCGAAGAACTTGTCCTTGGAGGCACTTGGGGCCGTCATTGATAATCTAGATCTGTCAGAAAAACAGCTCGAAACAAGAACAGAGGATAATTGCGTGATACGGGAGTCAAAACCTTTGGGAGAATATATAATGAATTTTTACCGACCAAAATACGTATCTTGCAAGAAAACGGAGTCCGGAAGGCACACGAGGTGTCCACGAGGTAGGGGGGGGCGCCCAGGGCGGTAGGGCGCGCCCTCCACCCTCGTGGAGCCCTCGTGTCCTTCCCTGACTGCTACTTATTTTTCTATTTTTCTAAATATTCCAAAACTGAGAAATATTGCCTTAAAAACTGTTTTGGAGTCGGTTTACTTACCGTAGCACATACCTATTCCTTTTCGGAGTCTGAACGTTCTGGAAAGTGTTCCTTATGTACTCCTCCGGGGTTACGGTTTCAATAACATTGGTTTCAACATTTATGGGATTACCTGAGATATAGTGTTTAATTCTTTGACCGTTCACCACCTTCGGATTTGTGCCTTCGAAGTTGTTGATTTTTATGGCACCGGAACCATAGACCTCCTCGATATCGTAGGGGCCTTCCCATTTTGAGAGAAGTTTTCCTGCAAAAAAATCTTAACGAGAGTTGTATAGCAATACATAATCACCTACATTAAACTCACTCTTTTGTATCCTTTTGTCATGCCATCTTTTAACCTTTTCTTTAAACAACTTGGCATTTTCATAAGCTTGGGTTCTCCATTCATCAAGTGAGCTAATATCAAATAACCTCTTCTCGCCGGCATGTTTTAAATCATAGTTGAGCTCTTTAATAGCCCAATATGCCTTATGTTCTAGTTCGAGAGGTAAGTGACATGCTTTTCCATAAACCATTTTATACGGAGACATACCCATAGGATTTTTATATGCAGTTCTATAGGCCCATAATGCATCATCAAGTTTCTTGGACCAATTCTTCCTAGACCTATTGAAAGTATTTTGCAAAATTAATTTTAGCTCTCTATTGCTCAATTCTACTTGACCACTAGACTGTGGGTGATAAGGAGATGCAATTCTATGATTAACATCATATTTAGCAAGCATTTTACGGAAAGCACCATGAATAAAATGTGAACCACCATCAGTCATTAAGTATCTAGGAACTCCAAACCTCGGAAAAATAACTTCTTTAAGCATTTTAATAGAGGTTTTATGATCAGCACTACTAGTTGGAATAGCTTCTACCCACTTAGTAACATAATTAACAGCAACTAAAATATGTGTATATCCATTAGAGGCTGGAAGAGGTCCCATATAATCAAAGCCCCAAACATCAAATGGTTCAATAACAAGTGAATAGTTCATAGGCATTTCTTGACGTTTACTAATATTACCAATTCTTTGACATTCATCACAAGATAGGACAAACTTACGGGCATCCTTGAAGAGAGTAGGCCAATAAAAACCGGATTGCAATACCTTATGTGCAGTTCTATCTCCCGCATGGTGTCCTCCATAAGCTTCAGAGTGACACTTGCGTAGGATCTGTTCATGTTCATGCTCAGGTACACAACGTCTAATAACACCATCTACTCCTTCTTTATAAAGATGTGGGTCATCCCAAAGTAATGTCTCAAATCATAGAAGAACTTTTTCTTTTTTCGTCGTGAAACTAGGTGGTATAAATTTAGCAACAATATAATTAGCATAATCAGCATACCATGGAGTACTGCGAGAAGTATTTATGACATTTAATTGTTCATCAGGAAAGCTATCATCAATAGGTAGTGGGTCATCAAGAACATTTTCTAACCTTTGTCTGCAACGGGGTTCTCAGCCCCCTTTCTATCAACAATATGCAAATCAAATTCTTGTAGCAAGATGTAACACCCCGAGTGTCATGCTACAGTAATCCCCTGTTAATGGTGCCATGTCATCATGTTACTGTTGCTAATCTTCACTTGATCCAAATCACAATTCAAATTCAAATCTAATCTGAAGTAAAAAATTCATATTTGCCAAACCAGAAAACTAAAATGTTCAAAGTGTGGCAAATAATCTACAGTTATTTGTCATGTTGAAACCTATATTTTAGAGTGTGTTTTAATGCCCTAAGCTAATAAAAGCAGTGGCCAAGGCTTTAATTAAAATGCTTTTCTAATTTATGAAAATCCAAAACATTTCAAAAGCCTCCCAAACTTTTTGTGGCAACGCTCATTATTTCCTAGTATTTGTTCATCCACCTCCACATTTTTGCAAAGTCATTTTTGTGGCTTAAATGCAAATGGAGGATGTTAAAAGAAAAGCAGAAAAATAAAAGGGAGAGCGAAAAAAAAGAAAAGGAGCAAGGCCCCAACCACGACACAGGCCTCGACCACCCGACCGGCCCAGCCCACCAACCACCGCCGGGTCACCTCTACTCCCTGTTCCTCCGACCGGGGTCGCAACAGGGCCGAACCCCGTCGGACCCGTTCACCAGCGTCGGCAAGGGGATAAGGTCCCCGGCTCTCTCTCTTCCTCCCCTGCTCCACTCATTCCCCGCGTCTCCCCTCTCTCGCCTCCCAGATCCACGCGCTCCTCCCCCTCTCTGTCTCGCTCGCCCGCCTCACCCGAGCGCCATCGCCGCCGTCCCTGGTCGTCACTGCGGCCACTGTCGACCCCGAGCTTAGGCTGCACGCCCACGAGCTCCGCCGGGGTCGACTCCTTCGAGCGGTGGCCTCAGCTCGAGCTTGGAGGCGCTGCAGCACCGGATCCCCTTCGTCCTCTTCTCCGGCCGCCGCGGAACTCCGTCGACCTCCCCCGACTGCTTCTACTACTAAATTGAGCACCAGCCTTCGTGAGCCCCTACGTGAGCATCTCTCCCTCTCCACTTCCCCCTCTGTTTGCGAGCTGCTGCCCCGTAGCTACCCGACACCGATGCCACGCGCTGCCGTCCGCCATTGCCGGCGTGCAGCTCGAAGCGCAGCCGCCCGAGCCCTTCCGTCTTGACCGTCATGCTTCTGGCGCGCCCAGGAAACCGCCCAGCCACCTAGCTCTCTCAAGACCCCCAGAGCAGCGTTTGTTCACACACGAAGGACCGCCGCCCGCAAACCTCGTCGCCGGCGCCGTTTAAGCCAAGTCCGGTCGTGCCTCTGCCACCGTTCGGCCGGCGTCGTTCGCCCGTTCGAAACGCACCCTCGCAGCAGCGAAACGACCCCCTCGACGAATCCCGCCGCTCTCCCGTTAAACTCGGCCATCGAAATGGTCGCCGGAGTTAGCTCCGTAGCGTCTCCCACGGCATAGCCGGGCACCACGTGGCACCGTCCCAGCATCGACCGGTGGCCCCCGACTGACCCCGTTGACTGGTTTGACCAGTCAACCGTGCTGACGGGGCAGCCCCCAGGCACTGACATGTGGGCCCCCCTCTGTTATATTAGTCTAATAACGTTTTATAAATAAAAATGATTAGTTAACCTAAAACACTCGCTGACGCCCGGGGCCCACGCCCCTAATTAACCCTGTTAGTTTAGTTAATCCACTATTAAGCCAGCAGAGGCTGACATGTGGGTCCCAGTGGCCCCATTGGTCAGCTTTGACCAGTCAACCGGACTTTCGACTGCTGACGTCACACCTATGTCATGCTGATGTCATAATTCCTTTTATGTTAATTTAAGTAATTCCAGAAAAGGCTTTAATCTTTAGAAATTCATAGAAAATAAACCGTGCCTCGGATGAAAATGTTTTCTATATTAAAGTTGCTCACAAAAATTCAACGAATCCAAATACGCGGTCCGTTCATCTGTCACATGCCCCTAGCATGCTGAAAATGGGACATTCCCCCTCCGGTCATCTGTCTGACCGCGAGTCCGAGCAGGAAAACATTCCGGTTGAATTCCCCCTTCTCCTAGGTCGTGTAGCCTTACGTTTAGATCACACCCGGCACAGCTTATTGCCATGTTATGCTTTGTGATGCTATGCTTGCTTTATATTTACTGTTTCTCCCCCCTCTTCTCTCCGGTAGACCCCGAGACCGATGCCGATGCCCCTGTGATCGACTACGTCGACGACAACCCTCCTTGCGAAGCAACCGGGCAAGCCCCCTTTGATCATCCCGATATCGCCCATTCCATTCTCTCATGCTTGCATTAGATTTTACTCTTGTTATTGTTTGCACCTATTACGATGCATAACTTTTGCTTTTGTATCTATTTGTTGTACCTTACACCTTATCCTAAACTGCTTAGTATAGGTTGGTTAGTGATCCATCGGTGACCCCCACTTGTCCTTGTTGCCCTGCTTCATCATCGACGACTCGATCTACGTGATCGAAGACCGAGGCCCGACACCGCACATCACTTCCCTTATTTGCTCGACACTACTGGGTTACTATCGAGTACCGAGGGTGAACCTCTTCAGCACTTCTTATGTTAACCCTATAGTGTAGTAATTCGGTCGTGGTCATCGAGGGTGATTTCCTCCTTAACCACTTTCGATACGACTCTGTCGTGCAACCCCTCAAGTGTGAACCTCGAGGGTGATTCCTCTTATGTTCACCTTGATGATTACATCTAGTGGAATTCATCGGGGGTGATTCCTCGGGTTTACCCCTTGATGTTTGGACACACGGATACTTGGACTTTACCACTTTGTTACTTGGAAAGGCGAATTGACCACGAGGGGTACCAGCGAGCTTAATTGCAGTGATGTGGAGTCAGCCGGACACTGGAAGGTGCCCGCGAGATAATTACGAGGCATGGTAGGGCATTCCTAGCCCTTGCCGCAAGTCCTCGAGGCAGAACAGCGGTCACATCTTTCGTGAGTCTCTGCTTGTTACCGCAGCGTTCCTAATCCACTACGATTTGGATATTTGATCCGAGGGCCTCTGGCTGATAGCACTAACCATCACGTGGGCATAGTATGGGCTTGCGTCGTATACATCGGTAGAAGCTTAATAGAGCGTCGGCCGGCCCGGTAGCGCCGGGTTGGACTGCGTGGCGCTTTGCCTTGTTGAAGGAGGTAGCTAGGTCTGCTCACCGGCCGCCCTGCATAGCGTCAGGAGTTCGGGAGATGGCCCGTGACCCACAGGGGCATAGGTTTAATCCGGCGTCTTTGGCCTCTCTATTAAGCCTAGGTCGGGTTGCGGCGTATTGTTTGGCGAGGCCGGGCATGACCAGGAAAGTGTGTCGTGGGAGTTAATCGGCGTGGTGGGTAAGTTGGTGCACCCTGCGGGAAGAAAACATCTATCGATAGCACATCCTCTGATGGCGGACACTTGGAGTTGTATCCCGATCGATACAACTAGAACTGGATACTTGTGATGAGAATTGAATGGTGATGAGAAATGGATTGTGATGATAATTGGATAGTATGGCTTTGGGATTTCTTTCTCGTAGGGAGTCGAGAAAGGATCTCCGGCCGAGGTTGATAACACTACTACTACTTTACTTTATGCTACTCTACTCCCCCCTGTTGCTGCAAGATGGTGGTTTCCAGAAGATGCTAGTCTTCGATAGGACTAGGCCTTCTCTCTATTACGGCATTTACGCAGCCCAGTCCACATATATAGCCTTCCTTTGATAATGTTGCATATGTAGTGTAGATCCTTGCTTGCAGTACTTTGGATGAGTACTCACGGTTGCTTTGTTTCCCCTTTTCCCCATTCTTTCTTCTTTACGGTTGTCGCAACTAGATGGTGGAGCCCAGGATCCGCATTTACACCACCAAGCGACTACTACTACCCCGAGGATACCTACTACTTCATGGAGGCTGCCGACGACCGGGAGTAGTTAGGAGGCTCGAGCGGGAGGCCTTGCCTTTTCGATCGTTGCTGCTTTTGTGCTAGCCTTCTTAAGGAAAACTTGTCTAACTCATGTCTGTACTCAGATATGGTTGCTTTCGCTGACTCGTGTGTATTCGATCTTATGTATTCGAGCCCTCGAGGCCCCTGGCTTGTAATATAAAGCTTGTATTATTTTAATTTGTGTATAGATTGTGTTGTGATATCTTCCCGTGAGTCCTTTATCTTGATCGTACACATTTGCGTCATGATTAGTGTACGATTGAATCGAGGGCGTCACAAGTTGGTATCAGAGCCATTTGCTGTAGGTAGCCCCCTTTCCAACTCCTTGGCCAAAGTTGAGTCTAGTCACTGAAAAACTTTTACTAACATTGGCTGTGTGTCTTACGGGCCCATGTCGCCATTAGGTGGTATTAGGATCTTTTACTCCTCGTCTATGCTCTGGGATACTGATCTCTCTTCTATTCGGGTTAAATGATTTTGCTAAAATCTAACTTTAGGTTCTCGAAAATACTTTCTCCCGGAGAGCCCCTTGATCCAGGATGATCGCTTCTTTGCACCAGAAGATTTCGAAGATACTCTGTGATGTTTCCCCGAAACCCTTGTGCCCTTCGCCGTTGCAATTCCATATCACCAATAAATTCCTATGGATAGCTGCACACACTTGTCGTCCATACCTTCTTTTTCAATTGTTCTTGTTATTACAAGATACCCTGAAATACTTTGGGATATTACGAGAATCCTTTGTTCATGGTACCTTGCAGCTCTTTTCCGCCTGAATAACCCTATGAATAATTCCTCACACTTATCGGGGATTCGTTCATCCCCAGTTGATCATATGTCTCACAAAATTCTTCGAATGCAATTCGATCTCCCAAAGATCCTCTGCAGCCAACTGCTTCCGAAAGTCTTGCCTGCCCGCATTATGGTTAAATCCATATGTCCGGCAATATTCATTAACATCCTTTGTCATTGTCATCTTGAGATTATTGATTCATTAAGTTGTGATTGATCGCAATCATCAGCCGAACCCTGAAATTTGACCTTCCTGCTCGTACGTCATTTTGGACATGAGTTGGATCTCGGCCAATCATGTTGTAATTGATGTCCACCTAGTTCCCTTCAACTTGAACGTCGAATTATTCAACTGTCTCTATAATCTGATGCCTTTGCTTTCTTTCCTTCTTTTGTGTGATCTTGATACTCATCAGATCCATTGAGGATCGCTGAATCCTTTGTCGGATTATTATCCGGCAATGTCCTTCATACTCAAAATCTCGTGCGCTCTTCCCCTGATACATATTGCCTTTGGTAAATTGTATCCTCTCCTTATTGTCAACCATGCTCTACTATTGGGCTGATGTTATATGCTCTGGAAGTTAGTGGTATATGTCCCTAAGATACCCCTACGGGTTGAATCTATGCCTTCCCTAATCCATGTGAACTCGAAAGAGATGCGAGTCATACTCTTCTGGTGCTTCACTAGATAAATCTTTCGCACTACAAATTCTTCGAAAACGAGGAGTGAATGAAAGGTTATGCATTGAAGAAGTGGGAGTCGACCTTGAACTTTGTGTTCATGCCCATGGACCCGATGTAGAACTTATCATGGAAGCTGCTCGTAAAAATAATTATTTCTTTTGTACAAGCCCATCTGGTATCTATGAATTGATCCTTTGCAACCATGGTTCCGACCATGATTGCTCTCCTTTGATTCCATTTCTCAGACAAGTTAAATCACTTGTCTTCTACAGATCAATACATCTTCGCAACCTCTATCTTGACCTTCCTTCGATTATTACCCTCCGGTATCTCGAGAATAACAAAGAACCGTGTTGCTTCCTACGAGTCTTCATTTGGTATTGCTTCTCATCGATTTCATATTTTCTCGGGTTTTGAGTTGTTAGTCACTCGAGAATGCCGATAAGTGAATCGATTCCACACTTCGATTCTATAACTCTTAAGTAATTTTTGTTGCTTACGAGTTTAACAATCCTTCAAGTCATTCCTAGCCTGATCAGCTGTATCATTACCCTGCTAAATTTCAACTGTGGTACCATGTCCTTTCCATAGCACAATCTTCGACGACGAGCTAAGTTTATGTCGATCTTCCTCATTATACCATTTTGCCATGAACATCAAGCTTGCTATCGAGTTTGTGTCGTACTCGTGGTTTCAATAACCTTTCGCTTCATCCTTCCTGTTGCTTGATGGCATCGCTCCTCGATGGCATCTTCATAGAGCCTCTCGACAAATGCGTTGTGATCAGCATCAACATTTTGACTTCCATTGAGATGACAATTGAATTCATGGTGAGAAATACCATCCTTGACCTTCGATGATTTGAGTTATCATCGACAACCCCTTTGTCTTCTTCCAACGCATGTTTGATCATGTCTTGGTTATACCTTGGACTCCTTGCTAATCCCATAGCTGTTCCTTGGGTATTTCTTGTGATTTTCAACTCCAACCCCTACTTGTAACACCATGTTAATGCTACCTCGAAGCATGGTGAGGTATTCCGAATATCAACAAGAACATTGGAAGCACATTGCCGAATGTTTCTTGATCTATTATCCAAACACCGTTGTATGGGTAATATCATGATTCTTCCCTTTCCCCCTTTATCTAAATGCTTTTGAACTTGCTGTCATATCATGTATTTCCTGCTCCGCTTCCCCTTGGGAAGGATATACTCCCAATTCTTGGGTATAAACACCTTTTCTTTCCATTGGTTTGATTATTATAATAATCACATTTTCCTTTTCATTGTTTTGTTTCACCTTTCTTGTAATCTAACTTGTCTGAGCAGAGATAAATCCCTACTTAAGTAAGCACCTCAGTGCACAACTCTGTCACTAAGACCCTGTTACTATTGTTGATGACATTCTGGTAACCACCGATGGACGAGAACTTTGCCTATTGGTCCGCCTCGTCTAACGAGTAGGAAAATGGTTCTCTTCGTCCCTCGCCCTTGGTACCAGCGTTGTTGCCAACATAACTGACAAGCTATACTCTGACCTGCCTTGATATCATGATCGTGCAAAATGATTAGTGCCTTCCTGCTGTTAACCCACATGGTGGGCCCATAACCCACAGTTCCACAGGATCGAAACCTGACTCTCCTGTAATTCCTGTTCTCCAAAATTGTTCCTTGCAGTTGGCTTCGTATGCAAATCACGAGCCACCTTCCTAGTGGTCTATTCTGGTATCAGACAAAATACTTATCCCCATCGCTCTGAAACTCCTTTCGCACTCTGTTTCAGGCAACGAATGATTGCCTACCCGATTGAAGCTTCTTATTACACCTTCTTACCTTGCTATCAATGACTTTCTTGAATCTCAACTCGAGAGATGCCTCCTTGCCACGTTCACTGAGATAGTCCCCAGGTAACTATATTGTGATGAGCTCCGTCCTTCCGAGTCTTTTCCCTTCTTGCACCCTTAAATCTCGGAATGAGATTTCTTGTAGTGGAGGAGATTTGTAACACCCAGTGTCATGCTACATAATCCCACATTAATGGTGCCATGTCATCATATTCTTGTTGCTAATCTTCACTTGATCCAAATCACAATTCAAATTCAAATCTAATCTGAAGTCAAAATTCATATTTGCCAAACCTGAAAACTAAAATGTTCAAAGTGTGGCAAATAATCTCTGGTTATTTGTCATGTTGAAACCTATATTTTAGAGTGTGTTTTTAATGACCTAAGCTAATAAAACAGTGGCCAAGGCTTTAATTAAAATGCTTTTCTAATTTATGAAAAATCCAAAACATTTCAAAAGCCTCCCAAACTTTTTGTGGCAACGCTCATTATTTCCTAGTATTTGTTACATCCACCTCCACATTTTGCAAAGTCATTTTTGTGGCTTAAATGCAAATGGAGGATGTTAAAAGAAAACAGAAAAATAAAAGGGAGAGCAGAAATAAAAGAAAAAGGAGCAAGGCCCCAACCCCGACCTGGGCCTCGACCACCCGACCGGCCCAGCCCACCAACCACCGCCCCGGGTCACCTCTACTCCCTGTTCCTCCGGCCAAGAGTCGCTTGAGGGCGAACCCGTCGGACCCGTTCACCGGCGTCGGCAAGGGATAAGGTCCCAGCTCTCTCTTCCTCCCTGCTCCACTCATTCCCGCGTCTCCCTCTCGCCTCCCAGATCCACGCGCTCCTCCCCCTCTCTGTCTCGCTCGCCCGCCTCACCCGAGCGCCATCGCCGCCGTCCCCCGTCGTCACTGCGGCCACCGTCGACCCCGAGCTTAGGCTGCACGTCCACGAGCTCCGCCGGGGTCGACTCCATCGAGCGGTGGCCTCAGCTGGAGCTCGGAGGCGCTGCAGCACCGAATCCCCTTCGTCCTCTTCTCCGGCCGCCGCGGAACTCCGTCGACTTCCCCATTATACGCTACTAAACTGAGCACCGGCCTTCGTGAGCCCCTACGTGAGCGTCTCTCCCTCTCCTCTTCCCCCTCTGTTTGCGAGCTGCTGCCCCATAGCTACCCGACACCGACGCCACGCGCTGCCGTCCGCCATTGCCGGCGTGCAGCTCGAATCGCAGCCGTCCGAGCCCTTCCGTCTTGACCATCATGCTTCTGGCGCGCCCAGGAAACCGCCCAGCCACCTAGCTCTCTCAAGACCCCCCAGGAGCCGCGTTCTGTTCACACCCGAAGGACCGCCGCCGCAAACCTCGTCGCCGGCGCCGTTTCCGGCCAAGTCCGGCCGTGCCTCTGCCACCGTTCGACAGCGGCGTCGTTGCCGTTCGTCGCACCCTGCTGTGCAGCAACGACCCCCCTGTGGACGAATCCCGCCGCTCTCCCGTTCGCTCGGCCGTCGAAATGGTCGTCGGAGTTTGCTCCGGCGCGTCTCCGGCCGGTGCCGAGCTGGCACCCACGTGGCACCGTCCCGTGCCACTGACTGGTGGCCCCCAGTGGACCCGCTGACCCCGTTGACTCGTTTGACTAGTCAACCGTGCTGACGGGGCAGCCCCCAGGCACTTACATGTGGGCCCCCTCTGTTATATTAGTCTAATAACATTTTATAAAAAAATGATTAGTTAACCTAAAACACTCGCTGACGCCGGGGGCCCACGCCCCTAATTAACCCTGTTAGTTTAGTTAATCCACTATTAAGCCCGTGAGAGGCTGACATGTGGGTCCCAGTGGCCCCATTGGTCAGCTTTGACCAGTCAACCGGACTTTCGACTGCTGACGTCACACCTATGTCATGCTGATGTCATAATTCCTTTTCTGTTAATTTAAGTAATTCCAGAAAAAGGCTTTAATCTTTAGAAATTCATAGAAAATAAACCGTGCCTCGGATGAAAATGTTTTCTATATGAAAGTTGCTCAGAAAAATCCAACGAATCCGAATACGCGGTCCGTTGATCTCACATGCCCCTAGCATGCTGAAAATGGGACATTCCCTTTCCGGTCATCTGTCTGACACAGGTCCAGAACCCGGAAAACATTCCCAGTTGAATTCCCCCTTCTCCTAGGTCGTGTAGCCTTACGTTAGATCACACCCGGCACAGCTTATTGCCATGTTATGCTTTGTGATGCTATGCTTGCTTTATATTTACTGTTTCTCCCCCCTCTTCTCTCCGGTAGACCCCGAGACCGATGCCGATGCCCCTGTGATCGACTACGTTGACGACAACCCTCCTTGCCAGAGCAACCAGGCAAGCCCCCCTTTGATCATCCTGATATCGCCCATTCCATTCTCTCATGCTTGCATTAGATTTTGCTACTGTTATTGTTTGCACCTATTCTGATGCATAGCCTGCTTTTGTATCTGTTGTTGTACCTTACATCCTTATCCTAAACTGCTTAGTATAGGTTGGTTAGTGATCCATCAGTGACCCCCACTTGTCCTTGTTGCCCCTGCTTCATCATCGACGACTCGATCTATGTGATCGAAGACCAGGCCCCGACACCGCACATCACTTCCCCTTAGTTGCTCGACACTACTGGGTTACTATCGACTACTGAGGGTGAACCTCTTTAGCACTTCTGATGTTAACCCTGTAGTGTAGTCATTCGGTCGTGGTCATCGAGGGTGATTTCCTCCTTAACCACTTTCGATACGACTCTGTCGTGCAACCCCTCAAGTGTGAACCTCGAGGGTGATTCCTCTTACGTTCACCTTGATGATTACATCTAGTGGAATTCATCGGGGTGATTCCTCGGGTTTACCCTTGATGTTTGGACACACGGATACTTGGACTTTACCATGTTACTTGGAAAGGCGAATTGACCACGAGGGGTACCAGCGAGCTTAATTGCGAGTGATGTGGAGTCGGGCGGACCAGGAATTGCGAGTGATGTGAAGGTGCCCGCGAGATAATTACGAGGCGTCGCCAGGCATTCCTAGCCCTTGCCGCAAGTACTCGAGACGGGGCAATGGGGTCACATCTTTCGTGAGTCTCTGCTTGTTACCGCGCATTCCTAATCCACTACGATTTGGATATTTGATCCGAGGGGCCTCTGGCCTGATAGCACTAACCATCACGTGGGCATAGTATGAGCGTTCTGCGTTGTATACATCAGCCGAAGCTTAATAGACGTCGGTAGCGGTGGCCTTGCCGGGTTGGACTGCATAAGCGCCTGCCTTGTTGAAGGAGGTAGCTAGGTCTGCTCACCGGCCGCCCTCGCGACGTGCAGGAGTTACCGGGGAGATGGCCCATGACCCCTGGGGGCATAGGTTTAGTCCGGTGTGCTAGCCTCTCTATTAAGCCTAGGTCGGGTTGCAGCGTATTGTTTGGCCGAGGCCGGGCATGACCCAGGAAAGTGTGTCCGGCCGGAGTTAATCGAGCGTGGTGGGTAAGTTGGTGCACCCCTGCAGGGAAGAAAACATCTATCGATAGCCTGTCCTACGTAACGGACACTTGGAGTTGTATCCCGATCGATACAACTAGAAATGGATACTTGTGATGAGAATTGAATGGTGATGAGAAATGGATTGTGATGATAACTGGATAGTATGGCTCTGGGATTTCTTTCTCGTAGGGAGTCGAGAAAGGATCTCCGGCCGAGGTTGATAACACTACTACTACTTTACTTTATGCTACTCTACTCCCCCTGTTCTTTGCCAAGATGGTGGGTTCGAGAAGATGCTAGTCTTCGATAGGACTAGGCCTTCTCTCTATTCTGGCATTTCTGCAGCCCAGTCCACATATATAGCCTTCCTTTGATAATGTTGCATATGTAGTGTAGATCCTTGCTTGCGAGTACTTTGGATGAGTACTCACGGTTGCTTTGTTTCCCCTTTTCCCCATTCTTTCTTCTTTCTGGTTGTCGCAACCAGATGGTGGAGCCCAGGATCCAGACAACACCACCGACGACTACTACTACCCCGAGGATACCTACTACTTCGTGGAGGCTGCCGATGACCAGGAGTAGTTAGGAGGCTCCCAGGCAGGAGGCCTTGCCTTTTCGATCGTTGCTGCTTTTTTGCTAGCCTTCTTAAGGCAAACTTGTCTAACTCATGTCTGTACTCAGATATGGTTGCTTCCGCTGACTCTTGTGTATTCGAGCTTATGTATTCGAGCCCTCGAGGCCACGGCTTGTAATATAAAGCTTGTATTATTTTAATTTGTGTATAGAGTTGTGTTGTGATATCTTCCGTGAGTCCTTGATCTTGATCGTACACATTTGCGTGCATGATTAGTGTACGATTGAATCGAGGGCGTCACTATGAACCCATCTAATAAGTCTAGGTTTAGCATCTTTCTTTTCCATCGGATATTTAATAGCGGCATGATCGGTGTGAATAGTTACTTTAGAATCAACAATATAAGATCTGAACTTATCACAAGCAAATACAAGCTGCTAAGAATTCTTTTTCAGTAGTAGCATAATTTCTTTGAGCATTGTCTAGAGTTTTACTAGCATAATGGATAACATTTAATTTCTTATCAACTCTTTGCCCTAGAACAGCACCTCTGACATAATCACTAGCATCGCACATAATTTCAAAGGGTAAATTCCAATCGGTGGCTGAACAATAGGTGCGAGAGATCAATGCTTTCTTAAGTATTTCAAATGCTTCTACACAATCATCATCAAAGATAAATGGTATATATTTTTGTAATAAATTGGTGAGGTCGAGAAATTTTGAGAAGTCCTTAATGAACCTCCTATAAAATCCGGCGTGACCAAGGAAACTTCTTATACCTTTGATGTCCTTGGGACATGGCATCTTTTCAATAGCATCAACCTTAGCTTTATCAACTTCAATGCCT
Organism: Aegilops bicornis; assembly: GCA_021605145.1. Taxonomy (NCBI): domain Eukaryota; kingdom Viridiplantae; phylum Streptophyta; class Magnoliopsida; order Poales; family Poaceae; genus Aegilops; species Aegilops bicornis. The sequence continues at coordinate 179,911,340 of CM038669.1, forward strand.
CTTTCAGAAACTTTATGCCCCAAGACAATACCTTCATTAACCATAAAGTGGCACTTTTCCCAATTCAAGACAAGATTAGTTTCTTCACATGTCTGCAAAACTCGATCAAGATTGCTCAAACAATCATCAAAAGAAGATCCATAGACGGAAAAGTCGTCCATGAAAACCTCACAAATCTTTTCACAAAAGTCAGAGAATATAGCCATCATGCATCTTTGAAAGGTAGCAGGTGCATTACATAAATCAAAAGGCATACGTCTATAAGCAAAAGTACCAAAAGGGCATGTAAAAGTAGTCTTTGATTGATCTTTAGTCGACACAGGAATTTGAGAGAAACCAGAATAACCATCTAGAAAGCAATAATGTGTATGTTTGCATAATCTTTCTAGCATTTGATCGATAAAAGGTAAGGGGTAATGGTCTTTCTTAGTAGCCTTATTTAATTTGCGGAAATCAATTACCATCCTATAACCTGTAATAATTCTTTGTGGAATCAATTCATCTTTATCATTAGGAACAACAGTAACACCTCCCTTCTTAGGGACACAATGAACAGGACTTACCCACTGACTATCAGCAACGTGATAAATTATACCTGCCTCTAGGAGCTTTAGTATTTCTTTTCTTACCACTTCTTTCATTTTAGGATTAAGCCTTCATTGATGATCACGAACTGGTTTGGCATCTTCTTCCAAATATATTTTATGTTGACATACCGTAGGACTAATGCCCTTAAGATCATCAAGAGTATATCCAATAGCAGCACGACGCTTCTTCAGAGTTTTCAATAATCTCTCTTCTTCATGCTCTGAAAGGTTAGCACTAATAATAACAGGATATATCTTCTTTTCATCAAGATAAGCATATTTAAGATTATCAGGCAACGGTTTAAGCTCAAACACGGGATCACCCTTGGGTGGAAGAGGATCCCCTAGGATTTCAACAGGCAAATTATGTTTCAGAATAGGTTCCTGTTTAAATAATACTTATCTATTTCCCTTATTTCGTTCATAAACATATCATTTTCATGGTCTAGCAAATAATGTTCTAAAGGATCACTAGGAGGTACGGCAATACAAGCAAGACCAATAATTTCATCCTTACTAGGCAATTCTTCTTCACGATGTTGTTTACTAAATTTAGAGAAATTAAACTCATGAATCATATCTTCCAGGCCAATAGTAACAACATTCTTTTCGCAGTCTATCTGAGCATTAACAGTATTCAAGAAGGGTCTACCAAATATAATGGGACAAAAGCTATCTCGTGGAGAACCAAGAACAAGGAAATCAGTAGGATATTTAGTTTTCCCACACAAGACTTCAACATCTCTAACAATTCCCATTGCTGATATAGTATCCCTATTGGCAAGTTTAATTGTGACATCAATATCTTCTAATTCAGCAGGTGCAGTTTTCATGATAATTTCTTCATATAAGGTAATAGGTATAACACTAGCACTAGCACCCATATCACATAATCCATGATAACAATGATCTCCTATTTTAACAGAAATAACAGGCACGCCTACCATAGGTCTATGTTTATCTTTAGCACAAGGTTTGGCAATTCTAGCGGTTTCACCGCAGAATTGAATAACATGCCCATCAATATTATCAGCCAAGAGATCTTTAACAATAGCAATATTAGGTTCTACTTTAACTTGCTCAGGAGGTGTATAAGTTCTAACATTGCTTTTACGAACTACAGTTCAAGCTTTAGCATGATCCTTTATTCTAACAGGGAAAGGTGGTTTCTCAACATAAGAAGTAGGAACAATAGGATCATTATAAGTGACAGTCTTTTCTTCAACTTTAGTAGGTGCATCTACTTTTACTTCTATGGGAGGATGATATTTAAACCACTTCTCCTTGGGGAGATCAACATAAGTAGTAAAAGATTCACAAAAAGAAGCTACTATCTCAGAGTCAAGTCCATATTTAGTGCTAAATTTACGGAAAACATCGGTATCCATAAAAGATTTAACACAATCAAACTTAGGTATCATACCTGACTCCTTACCCTTCGTCGAGATCCCAATCTTCAGAGTTGCGTTTCATTATATCCAATAAATTCCATTTGAATTCAATAGTCTTCATCATAAAAGAGCCAGCACAAGAAGTATCAAGCATGGTTTGATTATTATGAGAAAGCCGAGCATAAAAACTTTGAAGAATTATTTCTCTTGGGAGCTCATGATTGGGGCATGAATATAACATTGATTTAAGCCTCCCCCAAGTTTGAGCGATGCTTTCTCCTTCGCGAGGCCAGAAATTATATATATAATTGCGATCACGATGAACAAGATGCATAGGATAATACTTTTCATGAAATTCCAATTTAATTCGCCTATAGTTCCATGATCCCGTATCATCACATAGCCTATACCATGTCGATGCATCTCCCTTCAAAGATAAAGGGAAGACCTTCTTCTTAACAACATCATCGGGTATACCTGCAAGCTTAAACAATCCACAAACTTCATCCACATAGAGTAGATGTTCATCAGGATGCTTTGTTCCATCTCCTGTAAAAGCATTAGCTAGCAGTTTTTCCATCATACCCGAAGGAACTTCAAAAGGAATATTTTCATTTTCAGTAGGTTCGATGGGTTAAGGAGCAACTCTTTGCTCTCTTGTTGGGTGAAGATACCCGAACAAGCCCCTCAGAGGATTACTTTCCATAGTAACAAGTGACATGAAATTTCAACACACTATATAAATTTTCCTTACCAAATTCCACCTACCAAAGGCGCTTCACTCCCGACAGCAGGCGCCAGAAAAAGTCTTGATGACCCACAAGTATAGGGGATCTATCATAGTCCTTTCGATAAGTAAGAGTGTCGAACCCAACGAGGAGCGGAAGGAAGTGATAAGCGGTTTTCAGCAAGGTATTCTCTGCAAATCTTGAAATAAGTGGTAATAGATAGTTTTGTGATAAGATAATTTGTAACGAGCGACAAGTAACAAAAGTAAATAAAGTGCAGCAAGGTGGCCCAATCCTTTTTGTAGCAAAGGACAAGCCTGGACAAACTCTTATATAATGAAAAGCGCTCCATGACACATGGGAATATCGTCAAGCTAGTTTTCATCACGTTCATATGATTCGCATTTGGTACTTTGATAATTTGATATGTGGGTGGACCGGTGCTTGGGTGATGTTCTTACTTGAACAAGCATCCCACTTATGATTAACCTCTATTGCAAGCATACGCAACTACAACAAAAGTATTAAGGTAAACCTAACCATAGCATGAAACATGTGGATCCAAATCAGCCCCTTACGAAGCAACGCGTAAACTAGGGTTTAAGCTTCTGTCACTCTAGCAACCCATCATCTACTTATTAGTTCCCAATGCCTTCCTATAGGCCCAAATAATGGTGAAGTGTTATGTAGTCGACATTCACATAACACCACTAGAGGCTAGACAACATACATCTCATCAAAATATCGAACGAATACCAAATTCACATGACTACTAATAGCAAGACTTCTCCCATGTCCTCAGGAACAAACGTAATTACTCACAAAGCATATTCATGTTCATAATAAGAGGGGTATTAATATGCATAAAGGTTCTGAACATATGATCTTTCACCAAGTAAACCAACTAGCATCAACTACAAGGAGTAATCAACACTACTAGCAACCTACTTGTATCAATCCCGGACTTGGAGACAAGAATTGGATACAAGAGATGAACTAGGGTTTTGAGAGGAGATGTTGCTGGTGAAGATGTTGATGGAGATTGCCCTCTCCCGATGAGATGAGCGTTGGTGATGACGATGGCGATGATTTCCCCCTCCCGGAGGGAAGTGTCCCCGGCAGAACAGCTCTGCCGGAGCCCTAGATCGGTTCCTCCAAGGTTCCGCCTCGTGGCGGCGGAGTCTCGTCCCGAAAGGTTGCTACAATTTTACTATAAGGTCGGTGCTGGAGGAGTGTGGGCGACGGTTGAAGTACGACGGCTACTAAAATTTGGGTAAAAGAATTGATGCGGGGCGGGAGTGCCCAAGATCGCGCACGGTCCAATAACAATATGTGTGTATGATAATAAGGAAAAGTGGCGTGGAACAACTGATTTTTGCAATGCTCAAGGCAGGTAGTTTGTTTTTATATTTCTAGCTAGCTGGTCTATCGCACACGGTTCGTCCTAATTTCCAAATAAACTTACCCGCCATTAGCTTGCACAGGTGGTGGTTTTACAAACGACTTGCATCGCACACGGTTAAGCCAGTACCTCCGCCCTTTGCTCGCGCTTGTGAGGTCGTGGTGATTTTACAGCGCACTTGCATCGCACACGGTTGAGCCAGTACCTCCACCTTTGCTCGCGCTTGCGCAGGCGTGGTGATTCACAACCCACTTGTATCACACACGGTTAAGATATTATACCCGTGTCCGTTGAGCATCCTCAGAGTCTTTGCAGCAAAAAATAATGTTACAGAGGGTCAGAAGACAGCCACACCAGCATGTGGCCCAAATATATATGAGTGAAAAGTGTCAGATCATGGGTTCTGGCAAACCCTCAAGGTTCGAACACTAGGGTGCGCACGAAGATCTCCCCCTACCGATCCACGTCCTAGCTTCGCTGAGATCTCAAGGGCTAACTCTATGAACTCGCAACATGAGGGACAAAAGATTTATACTGGTTCGGGCCACCGTTGTGGTGTAATACCCTACTCCAGTGTGGTGGTGGTGGATTGCCTCTTGGGCTATGGATGAACAGTACAAGGGGAAGAACAGCCTCCTGAGGTTGAGGTGTTCTTGTGCTTGGTGTGTGGCTAAGGATTGGCTAAATATCAGATGCCTCCTACTATGGTGGCTAGTCCTATTTATAGAGGCCCTGGTCCTCTCCCCAAATATTGAGCGGGAAGGGAGCTAACAACGGCCAATTTGAAAGGGGACAGCTAGTACAGCTTATCCTGACAAAAGCAGTCTTCGCCTGCAAAAGGCTCTGGTGGTGACGCCGCCTTGGGCTCCATGGTGACCTCCGTTGAGGGAGTCCTGGACTAAGGGGTGTCCGGATAGCCGGACTATCATCACGGCCGGACTCCAAGACTACGAAGATACAAGATTGAAGACTTCGTCCCGTGTCCGGATGGGACTTTCCTTGGCGTGGAAAGCATGCTTGGCGATATGGATATGTAGATCTCCTACTATTGTAACCGACTCTGTGTAACCCTAACCCTATCCGGTGTCTATATAAACCGGAGGGTTTTAGTCCGTGGGACGAACAACAATCATACCATAGGCTAGCTTCTAGGGTTTAGCCTCCTTGATCTCGTGGTAGATCTACTCTTGTACTACCCATATCATCAATATTAATCAAGCAGGAGTAGGGTATTACCTCCATCGAGAGGGCCCGAACCTGGGTAAAAACATCGTGTCCCTTGTCTCCTGTTACCATCCGCCTAGACGCAAAGTTCGGGACCCCCTACCCCAGATCCTCCATCAACAACGACGCGGTCCAGGGTGAGACTTTTCTCCCCGGACAGATCTTCGTGTTCGGCGGCTTTGCACTGCGGGCCAATTCGCAGCCATCCGGAGCAGATCGAAGCTTCGCCCCAGCCATCAGGTCGATTTGGAAGTTTAAACTATACGGCCGTATCCGGAGACTTGATCTTCGACGGATTCGAGCCGCAGCCAAGCGCGCCGCCTTGTCTCGATGGGCATGATCTAGCTCTGCTGACGAGCGATTGCCCTGGAGGCCGCACCAGTATCCGCTCCGACCCTTAATCCGGAGCCGGATTCCCCGATCGAGGACGAGTGGTTGGACACCGCCTCGGGGGCTACAATCTCTACGGCGATCGAGCCGAACTCCATCCCTGTCCCTTGCGAAGACCTCGACTCCAGGGTGCCGGACTCCTTTTGTCGAGGAGGCTGATCTGACCCACGAACACCTATGGGACCGGCGGACCGAGCCCCTTTCGGTTCGGCGGGGGGCGGAGGTCGCACGAAGAGCAGATCGAGGCGAAGCACACGAGCGGTTTACCCAGCTTCAGAGCTCTCCGGAGAGATAACACTCCTCTGCCGCATGTCCGAAAGTGTATTGAGTTACGGCTCGGAGCGCTTGAGTGCTACTGATACACACAAGCTTCTAACGAGACCGAGCGTGAGTGTTCTCTGGCTTCTACCTTTCGAACCTCCCCACGCTATGCATGGGCCTCCTTTTATATGCTAAAGGGGTCTCCAGCAGTGGCAACGTAGACAAGGGTAAAATGGAAAATGAGTGGTTGGTACAGCTACTTGTACGGTGTATCATACCTAACCCCGACGGCAGGGGACAAAGGCATTAAATGCCCGCTCACGCCACCCTAACAAAGGCAAACAGGGACCGTCAGGGACGCCACCGCTCGCCACGAAGGCAATCTTGTCAGCGCCGCTTACCACCGCGCACCGCTGGCTGCACAGCCTCTCGCCATGCGCGCCTGGAAGGGTCTCAGGGCGACACGTTAGTGGATGTGCTGGAGCGCAGGTACAGGGTGGTGGTCTGCCGCGGCAAGTGCATGAGCCAGGATCTGACATTGGGCTTGAGCACCAGCGGGAAGTAGTTGGCCAGGATCTTGTCGTCTCGCCCCCCGGCAGCTTGCACCGCGATGGTGTAGATGCTGAGGAACTCCGACGGATGCGTCTCGCCGTCGTACTTCTCTTGTACGTCGGCTTGAAATTCTTCTTCTTTGGGCCCATCGGACTTGCCGCAGCTCACGAGTGAGCAGCAGGGCAACCTACAGACGTCTGACAAGTCGCCTGGTTCCCCTGGCGCATGCATGTCGACAGAGGGCCCGGCTATTGGTCGGATTGACGCCGCGCTTCTCTTTGGTGCTCGATGCGAGTTCGAGCATCTTCTTGCTGTCGTTCGTGAAGAACTTGGCGCTGATCGCGACGAGCTCGTGGATCCGATGATGTGGTGGAGTCGCTGTCGAGGTGGATCCGGCGAGTCGGCGGTATTGGCCTTCGGGGCGGAGAGTGCATGGTGGTTGCACCCCCACCGGTTTCGTCGCTGCCGGCTCGTGCTTGGCAGTCCTGCCGCGGCAGCGATGCGCTCGGCTACCGCGGAGCGTCGCCGTTGGAAAAGCCGATGAGACTCTGAATGGTGGCCCTCCATTCATCGACCTTGTCGGCCGTTGGAGGGTAATCCAGGAGCAGTTGAGCTCTCGCCAAAGCTTCTGCTGGAGTGGTGGGTGGTAGTGGCGAACGGCGCGAGGCGGGATATGTTCGCACTTCTAACTATGTTAGAAGGAGCAGTATCCCGTCCAGGCGACCGTGCCTCGCTCGCGCCAGCATGTTGGCGTGCATGCTGGTCTTGAGCATCCCGAGATCCACCATCTCGATCTTGGTCCAACGAGCGTATGGCGTTGTGAATACCATGACGTTGTCGGTCCCGCGCCTCCTGAGACGGGCGCGGTGCATGTACGGACGCCGAGGTCTGCGCAGCCTTATCCTTGGACTTGGCAGCACCGTGGGCTCCCCCGTCGACGTCCATCCTTCCACCGGCGTCTACCCCACCACCCGTTTGCTCCGGTGGTGATGGGTTCGACGCGGACGGAACATCTGCCGCCGAAGCCTTCTTCTTCGGTGGCATGTCGATGAAGATGATGAAGATCTAGCTCGTGTGGACGCCGGATCAGGTTCACAAAATCTCGACGCCCTACCCGGGCGCGCCAAAGATGTCGGGAGGCTGATCCGACCCACGAACACCTATGGGACCGGCGGACCGAGCCCTTCGGTTCGGGCGGGGGCGGAGGTCGCACGAAGAGCAGATCGAGGCGAAGCACGAGCGGTTTACCCAGCTTCGGAGCTCTCCGAGAGATAACACTCCCTCCGCTGCATGTCCGAGTGTATTGAGTTACGGCTCGGGGCGCTTGAGTGCTACAAGACACACAAGCTGCTAACGAGACCGGCGTGAGTGTTCTGTGGCTTCTACCTTTTGAACCCCCCCCTACGCGCGCATGGGCCTCCTTTTTATATGCTAAAGGGGTCTCCGATAGGTGGCAACGTAGACAAGGGTAAAATGGAAAAGGAGTGGTTTGTACAGCTACTTGTACGATGTATCATACCTAACCACGGCGGCGGGGACAAAGGCATTAAATTCCGTCTCGTCACCCTAACAAAGTGCAAACAGGGACCGTCAGGACGCCACCGCTTCGCCACGAAGGCAATCTTGTCGGCGCCGCTTACCACCAACGGCCCGGCTGCCTGACCTCTCGCCACGCTGCACTGGAAGGGTCTCGTGGCGACACGTTAGTGGATGTGCTTGGAGCGCAGGCAGTGGTGGTGGTCTGCGGCAAGCACCTTGCAGCGGTTGTTGTCTTGTCGCGTCCCTAAGCTTGTCGCTCACGGGCCTTCGGCAAGCTCCTCTTGCCGGGGCCTTGTCTTCTAGGCGCCTTGGCTGGCCTTCCCGGCAAGCTCCTCTTGCCGGGGCCTTGTCTCCTAGGTGCCTTGGGTGGCCTTCCCGGCAAGCTCCTCTTGCCGGGGCCTTGTCTCCTTGGCTTGAATACTTTGTTCTTGAATGGCTCCAAAGGAACCACGGAGGACCTTGCGGTCACCCGGCAAGCCTTGTCGCGGAGGGCTGCAACTGCCCGTGCACAAGTTCGGGATACTAGGGTACCCCTACTCTAGTACACCGACACCTTTCCGGACTCCGAACCCTCCGCCCCCTTGCCAATCGAATCCGATTGGGCGCCCGTTATGGAGTTCACAGCCGCAGACATCTTTCAGCACTCGCCCTTTGGCGACATCCTGAATTCACTAAAGTCTCTCTCTTTATCCAGAGAGCCCTGGCCGGACTACGGATAGGAAGGTTGGGATGCGGACGACGAAGAAATTCAACGCCCACCCACCACCCACTTTGTAGCCACTGTCGATGATTTAACCGACATGCTAGACTACGACTGCAAAGACATCGACGGTATGGACGACGATGCCGGAGACGACCAAGACCCAGCGCCTATAGGGCACTGGAAGGCCACCGATCATATGACATATATATGGTGGACATCCCAAAAGATGGGAACGGCGATGGAACAACGTAGGATGACCCCTCCAAGAAACAGCCGAAGCGCCGACGTCAGCGGTGCCGCTCTAAATCCCACCACAATAAAAACGGTGATTCCGGCACGGGAGATAATAACACCCAGACAGTGCCGAAGAGAACCCCCTCCAGCAGGACTCAGTAGCAGAGGAGGGAGAAGCAAGCACTGCAGCGGTCTGCAGCGAGAAGAGAGGTTGAGGGCGACAATTATGCGCCTCCCTCCGAAGATGAGGCAAGCCTCGGCAGACGACGAGTTTGTCGTGCTTGAGGATCCCGCCGAACAGGAGGCGTTTCAAACGCAGGCTTATAGCCACGGCAAGCAGCCTCAAGAAAAAGCGAGCAACAACTTAGAGCTGATCAAGACCTGCTAGGCGATGATGGATCAAGTCCTTGCAACCGAAGAGTATGAACTCGAACGCCCCTCCAAAAGCTACCCCAAACGCAGGCCGTTGCATCGACTAGAGGAGGAAGCACCCAAGTCACCGGCGCACGACATGGCAGACCGGCCACCTCGTGGCCGCAAAAGAGAAGCCTCTCGGCCCTCCGCTCAAGCCACACCCCGACGCCGCTCAAAAAGTACCAAGGCACGGAAAACGCGCGGACTTGCGAGATATATTGGAGGATAAGGCAAAACATACAAGATCGATCTACGGATCGCGTGGGCGCCCAGCAATGCGGGATGATTACCGTCGCGCGGACACAGCAAAACCGCCGGGCGAACACGATGAAGCGAAGCTCATATGAGCTACGTCGTGATATAGCCCAATACAGAGGCGCCACACCCACTATGCTTCACAGATGAAGTAATGGATCATCAAATCCCCGAGGGCTTCAAGCCCGTAAACACCGAATCATACGATGGTACCACAGATCCCGCGGTCTGGATCGAAGATTATCTCCTCCATATCCACATGGCCCGCGGTGATGATCTACATGCCATCAAATACCTCCCACTCAAGATTAAAGGACCAGCTCAACACTGGCTCAATAGCTTGCCAGCATAATCAATTGGTTGTTGGGAGGACCTGGAAGCCGCATTCCTTGATAACTTCCAGGGCACATATGTGCGACCACCAGACGCCGATGACCTTAGCCACATAATTCAGCAGCCAGAAGAATCGGCCAGACAATTCCGGACTCGGTTCCTAACAAAGAAAAATCAAATCGTTGACTGTCCGGATGCAGAGGCCCTTGCAGCCTTCAAACATAACATCCGTGACGAGTGGCTTGCCCGACACCTAGGATAGAAAAGTCGAAATCTATGGCAGCCCTCACAACCCTCATGACTCGCTTTTGTGCGGGAGAGGACAGCTGGCTAGCTCAAAGCAACAACTTGGCCAAACATCCCGATAGTCCGGATACCAAGGACAGCAATGGCGGTCGCGTCGCAACAAGAACAACCGCCGCATTAATCGCGATAATCTGAAGATACGGCCGTCAATGCCGGATTCAGAGGCTCTAAACCCGTCAGCGGAAGAAGCCATTCAAAAGAAATACCCAGGCCCGTCCAACTTGGACCGCATACTCGATCGCTTGTGCCAAATACATGGCACCCCGAAAAACCAGCCAATCACACCAACAGGGATTGTTGGGTGTTCAAGCAAGCGAAGCAAGTTAAGTGCGAACTCAATGACAAGGGGCTGCATAGCGATGACGAGGAAGAGCCCCGCCGCCGAACAATAGAGGATGAAAGGTTTTCCCACACAAGTGCGGACGGTGAACATGATATACGCAACCCACATACCCAAAAGGGAGCGGAAGCGTGCACTACGGGATGTATATGCGATGGAGCCAGTCGCCCCAAAGTTCAATCCATGGTCTTCCTGCCCGATCACCTTCGATCGAAGGGACCACCCCACTAGCATCCGTCACGGCGGCTTCGCCGCATTGGTTCTTGACCCAATTATTGACGGATTTCACCTCACCAGAGTCCTAATGGACGGCGGTAGCAGCCTGAACCTGCTTTATCAGGATACGGTCGCAAATGGGCATAGACCCTCAAGGATTAAACCTACAAAGACGACCTTTAAAGGCGTCATACCGGGTGTAGAGGCCAATTGTACAGGCTCAGTCACACTCGAAGTGGTCTTCGGATCTCCGAATAACTTCCGAAGCGAAGAGTTAATCTTCGACATCGTCCCATTCCGCAGCGGCTATCATGCACTGCTCGAACGAACCGCATTTGCAAAGTTCAATGCGGTGCCGCACTACGCATACCTCAAGCTCAAGATGCCAGGCCCTCGAGGAGTAATCACGGTCAATGGAAACACCGAACGCTCTCTCCGAACGGAGAAGCATACGGCGGCCCTCGCGGCGGAGGTGCAAAGCAGCCTCTCACGGCAATTCTCGAGTCCGGCCACTAAGCATCCGGACACCGCCAAGCGCGCCCAGAGTAACCTGCAACAAGACCACCTGGCATGATTCAAGCACGAGTAGCAATCCGGCCCCAACCCCGGCCCTCGCGAAATTGCGAAGGTAGTATTACGCGTACATAATTACGCTCTGGAGATACCATGGGCATATGGGGAGGGGCAAGACAACGACACGCCAAGAATGCGGCTCGACCGCACCAAGGGCTCCCGTTTGTGTCACTTCTTTTTTCTTTTTTCTTTTTCTTCCTTTTTTTTACTTTCAGGACTCCGTCTTTGAGAAATCCTGTCCGGCACTCGAATCGCCGAACTCACGACGCAACAGCCAGGGAAGCGGAAAGCCACGTCGAGTGTTCAGGTGGTCTCTATTACGAGCATTATACATGTTTTACATATCATCCAGCAGCTTACCCCTGGAGGGGGACATGTTAGATAGTCCCATCCCTTGCTTATCGCACTATTTGTATCGTTCTGCTTCCATTGCAGTACCTTTTTGAATAAACAATACATAGCTTTTGCTTATTATTGCTCTACTTCCTTTATATATATATATGTGTGTTCATTTCACAACATGTTGCAACCGTACACTTTGGTACGGCCAATACACCAGGGGCTTAAGTATCCCAAAATTATGGTGTGATAAGTCCGAACACTTTCACAAGTGCGGCACCCCGAACGTATAGTATTATATGAATTGGCTCGAATCATGTCTTGGGTCAATAGTTGGGTTTGCCCGGCTCCCATGTTTTGGTGCCTTACGTTCCGCTTATATCGGCTAAGGTAGCATCGGGAGAACCATCGCGATTGTGCCCCAGTTATGCTGGGTCGAGCACCTCGATGGAGAAAGCTAAAACTGACCGTCATGATAGGGCGAGAGCCGATCACTTTGCTCGAGAGGTTTTTGGGGTCCCTAAAGACTTATGCCGCTTAGAGCGAGGAACCGAATTGTCCGCCAAGGCGTGGATAGCGCCCGAACTTCGGTCTTCCGAATACTAGGGGCTTCGCCAAAATTTAAAATTATAGAATTCTATGGCTAAGTGAGAGTGTTCAAGCATTATAAGTCCGGTTGCCTTGTTCGTTGTGTTGAGCGCCTCCTAGATGGACCCAAGAATGGGAACAAGAGTGCTCAAGTTTATCCCGAACACCCCAAAGACTCGTGGCATGGGGGCTGAAGCCAACGACTTGCCATCTCTCAAATTTGATAAACGGCCGCACAGAAGGTAATATTTTAAATTAATAAGCGTTGCTTAGCGCATATGAACAAGTTTTCAGCGTACATGATAACAAATGCGAGTTTATTCAAAAATTACATCTTTGGAGCACTCATCCGCTATTCGGTGGGCACCCTTCAGGAGGCCCTCATAGTACATTTCGGGCGTGCGATGCTCATGGCCCTTCGGTGGCCCGTCCGTCACAAGCCACTCCGCATCCAGCTTGCCCCAGTGCACTTTAGCACGGGCAAGGGCCCGACAGACACCTTCAATGCATACGGAGCGCTTGATGACTTCAAGCATGGACGAGCATCCACCAGCCATTGTACCAAGCCGGTAGCTCCGGGCATGGCCTCCAATGGCCACAAACACGCTTATAAGGCCCTTCATGGCCTGTTCGGAGACCTTATGGAGCTCGACCAGCTGCTTCATTTGGTCGCTCGGGCACCGGATGGTCGGCCTCGACATCTTGAGACCGTAACACCTTTCTCCGTGGAGCTCCCCTCCTGGGCGCGGTAGAATGCGGCAGCATCAGACGCACTATGGGGCAAATCTGTGAATGCTCCTGGAGAGCTCCGAATCCGGGTAAGTAACAGGTAATTGACTTTTACATTCTTGCTTTGCATAAAGAATGCCTTACCCGCCGCTATCTTCTTTAGTGCTTCAATTTCTTGGAGGGCTTTTTGGGCCTCGGCCTTAGCAGATTTGGCACTCTCAAGAGCCGAGGCAAGCTCGGACTCTCGGGTCTTTGAGTCACGCTCCAAACCCTCGTGTTTTTTCACGAGAATGGAGCTCTTGCCGCACCTCCGCCAGCTGCGCCTCCCCTTTCTCTCGCTCGGTGCGTTCCGCAGCTGCTTTGTTTTCGGCCACGGACACCGCTTCCCTCAGGGTCGCCACCTCATTCATGGCCCCTGCAGTACCCATGTTATTCCTGTTATTTTTCGCAACCAAAACCTTTTCTATAAGGTATTTATTTAATAAGGTGTTACTTACCTTCCTTGGCCTCGAGCTCCTTCTTGGCTTGTCCGAGCTCGTTCTCGGACCGCTCGAGGTTCTGCTTCAACACATTGACCTCCGCAGTCAGTGCGGCAGAGGTCAGCAGCGCAGCCTGCATTCCCATATTGACATACTTATGTTAGACTCCTGCATGTATATGTTTTAGATCCTTAGTCCGGCTTTTCTTTCCGAACACCGAACTAAGCATCGAGGGCTACTGTCTATGCGGTTATATTTTTACATATTCTAAAAACTTACCTCAAAGCTTGTTAGAAGGCTGAGTACGAGCTTGGTCGATCCGCTCTTGGCGGACTAACTGTCGGATCACCGCACTCATGACAGTGCGGTGTTCCTCCTCGATGGAAGCGCTGTTAAGCGCCTCAGAGCTATCCGGTGCCTCCGGTTGGACGGAGGACACCGGCGTCTTACCCTTCTTATGCGAAGGATCCGCTGCCGGACTTGAAAATCACTGATGGTTCCGGCATGGAGTCCGGACGAGGGTCGGGCTTAGAGCCCCTGGGGGTCTTGCCCCCCGCGCGCCTCTAGTCCGGGAGGTCACCTTGTGGCACCTCCTGCGCTACCTCCTCTTAACCAAGCCCCCCTTGGGGCCCCGCCGCGGCGTCGCCTGCAGCGTGAGGCGAGGAGGCGGTCGGGAGCGAGGTACTCTCCATTTCCGACGAGCCCAGGGACCCGCTCGATGAATCGGCGAACTCGCCCTTGGGCGGGCTGCACGGTTGTTCGACGTTAGAGAACACTTTGCAATAACAAAAAAGCCATGGGTATCCGGACACTTACGATCTCGCCAGGGGCTTGGCCCTTGTAGGCCAATCCTCCTCGTCGTCGTCGACGTTGGTGGAGAAGTCCGGAGGAAGGGTTCTTCCCTTCTTGGACCCTCCGGCCTCCCGGTTAGGCGGCCTTCCTTTTCTTCTCCTCCCCCGCTGGGGGAGGAGCTTCTTCTTCTTCCTCCTCGTCTTCAGGAGAAGATTCCGCTTCGGAATCTGCCAGCACCTGGCGGCGGGAGCTCCTTCGAGTTCCCGTGGCCTCCTTCTTGGCCTTCTTCTCCGGCACCACGTACGGCGCCGGAGCCAGCAGCCCCGTCAATCGAGCGTCCGCTGGGTCTTACAGCAAAGGGGCAGACGGTTAATCTGTCACGGGCGTCTTGACCAGATCTGTCAAAGATTAGGGAGTTTTAGATCCCATGTAGAGTCAATCTATGAAAAAGAGTCCCGTAAAGGGTAAAATAACTTGCCTCGCTGGCTGGACGCTGCGAGCTGTATCCGCGATCTTTGGTAGCGGATGTTTGGGCTTCGGCGCCCTTGAACAAAGCACCTTCCAGCGTCTTCGTCGTAGTGTCGAAGAGCCGGCTCAAGGTTTGTGCTGTGCGGATCGAACTCCCACAAGTTAAAAGCCCGTTGTTGGCATGGGAGAATCCGGCAGATGAGCATCACCGGATTACGTCGACAAGCCTAAGATTCTTGGCCACCAGGTTTCGGACGCATGTTTGAAGTCCGGATGTCTCGTCCGAATTCCCCACGTCAGCCCGTATTTTTCCATGACGAGAGCCGTGTGGGGAAGCCAGATCTGAATTCGGGGCCGCCACCCATTTGGTGTTATGGGCTCGGTGATGTAGAACCACCCGATTGCCACCTCTTTATTGTCTCCACGAAGGCGCCTTGAGCCATGGGACTTTGGCCATCTTGCCAACCATGGCGCCTCAAGACTCCTTGACGGCCGCCCACTACCTTCGCCGGACGTTGAAGATCTTCACCATAAGCCGAAGTGGGGCTGGATGCGGAGGAAAGCCTCGCACCACGGCGATAAACGCCGAGATGTTGAGGATGAAATTGGGGCCAGGTCGTGGAAGTCCAGGCCGTAGTAGAACATGAGCCCCGGACAAATGGGTGAAGAGGAAAACCTAGTCCATGGAGGAAGTGGGGAGAAACACCACCCTCTCCACGGGCCCGAGGGTCGAATGAGCTGCCCTTTGTCGGGAAGCTCAGGCGCGATGTTGCCGGACAAGTATCCGCCTCCCGCAGTCTTGCGATGTGCCCCTCCGTGACGGAGGAGGTCATCCACCTGCCTCCCGCCTCGACATGATTGGAGAAAGGTTGAGGTGGGATGTGCCGACTTTGGGCGCCGGAGCTCGAAAAGTCTTGTGAAATGGATAAGCAAAGGAGGAAGAAGGCGTGGGTGAAAAGGTGGATCCTTATCCCCTTATATAGACAGACGAAGCTATGTGTCCCCACCAGCCTGGTAAAACTCGCTTATTTCCCAAGCGCCAGTAATCAATGGCGCGGATGGGTTACCCACGTCCGTATTGATGAGAATCACGGAATAAGGGGCATGATCTATGCTTTGATAAGGCGTGCCAAGAAACTGCCTCGCTAAACACGCTGAGGTGGAACAATAAAAAACAATTCATATAAAGGCCTGGCCGTGGTGTGATGTCACGCCACGAATCGTCAGCCAGATCTATGCAAAAATATTCTCTCTACGGTGTTATGTGGAACTTGTTTTGCGAGCGGACACTATCCTTGTGTTCAAAACCTTACATGAAGTATTCGGAGAAGGAACCCGCCTACAATGTCAAGACAATCAACGCAGGACTCATCGTCATTGAAGCCTGGTTCGAGGGCTACCGAGGAGTCCCGGACTAAGGGTGTCCGGATAGCCGGACTATCATCACGGCGGACTCCAAGACTATGAAGATACAAGATTGAAGACTTCGTCCCGTGTCCGGATGGGACTTTCCTTGGCGTGGAAGGCAAGCTTGGCGATCTGGATATGTAGATCTCCTACCATTGTAACCGACTCGTGTAACCCTAACCCTATCCGGTGTCTATATAAACCGGAGGGTTTTAGTCCGTAGGACGAACAACAATCATACCATAGGCTAGCTTCTAGGGTTTAGCGTCCTTGATCTCGTGGTAGATCTACTCTTGTACTACCCATATCATCAATATTAATCAAGAAGGAGTAGGGTATTACCTCCATCGAGAGGGCCCGAACCTGGGTAAAAACATCGTGTCCCTTGTCTCCTGTTACCATCCGCCTAGACGCACAGTTCGGGACCCCCTACCCGAGATCCGCCGGTTTTGACACCGACATCCGTCTTCCCGTCCTACTGGTCTTAGTCTCGTTGCACTGATATGGAAACCTTTGCTTGACGCCTCGGTACTTCGCGTCTGCGCTTGCCTCCTTAGCACCAAAGAGGAAACACGTACAGTGTGCTCGCTGGCGCCCGCCTGGCGCCCGCCTGGTCTCGATCGTCATGGCTCATGTCACGAGAACCTTGTGAGGTTTGCCTTGCCTTGAACTCTCCGCCCCTCGCGAGCCAACTTGGTGAGGCCGCTCCTGAGGAGGTCTTGTGTCGTCCGCCTCGTGAGGCTTGGCCCCCCGCGAGGGTCTTGAGTGCTTGTTGGTGAAGATGGGCCGTACGGGCCCGCTCTCAGAGCCACGCCATGGGCCGTAGGCCGGCAAGTCTGGGGACCCCTGTTCCCAGAACACCGACAGTAGCCCCCGGGCCCAAGGCACGCTCGGGCTTGGCTTCGAGGCGAAGCCAAAGGTCAAGTGCGGAGAGCCGCGGGCCCAATAGCCTGCGTCCTTGGTCGACGCATGGTGGTTGATTGGACGTGGGCGTCTTCGCTTCCCCACACTGCCTCGGCAACCGCCCGACTTGACAAAAGGCTGGCGTGGATAGGATTCCCTAAGGTCTTTCCTTTTGTTCCCTGCGAGGAATCAAGAAAAGTGCCCCGTGGGGGTGTGTAAAGGTTTTGTAATGTCTCTTGTCAATATCGTCCTTATTATGAACTTGGGCGAGCGCGAGTCCTGCTTCAGCTCGATCTCCCTTTCCGACCTCGCGACGACTTGGTGCTCTACGCTGACAGGTCCCGGTCCCCAGGCAGGCAGCCGTCGCTGGTATGCCAGGTCACGTGCCGTGGTCAAGGCCAGGAGGTGAGCGGCCCGAGGTCCAGTAAGAGCCCCTGAGGCGCGATGCTCAGGAGGTCCCCTTTAGCGCTCAAGCAGCCACTGAGAGGTAGGAAAGGGCGGTGACATCGCCGTAGTAGGGCTGCGGCTAGAGTGGTTCCTAGTCCTTAGCAGTTTAGCCAACCCGAGCACGAGACTTATCTTGACGGTCCGCGGTCAGTTCCTCATGATGCACCAGATTCGGGCATAGGTGTCCGTTGCATAGCTAGGCCAGGCCCATTCGAGCCCCTCCCTCTCCTCCGCGCTCTCCTTTGTGCTCTACGTCCTCAGGTCCCGTCCCTCGAGCGAGCTCAGCCACCGCTGGTATGCCAGGTCGCATGCCGTGGTCAAGGCCAGGGGGTGAGGGCTGGAGAGCCAGTAAGAGCTCCTGAGTCGCGATGCTTAGGAGCCCCCCTTTTAATGCACAAGCGGATTGCACGGGAGGAGAGGGAGCTCGCGGTGCCGCCTGCCGTCATCTTCCGGAGATTCCTGCAAGCCAGCACAAGGAGAGACATGGTTTGCCATTATGGTCGCCAGGCGGCCACTGATTGTTTTGCCAGAGGATGGGGCACTGAGGGCCCTGTGAGGTGGCGCGCGTGGCCAGAGCTCTGTCGCTCAGATTTGTCGACGTTGCAGGGACAGACCCGAGCACAAGCGTCGTGCCAGCGTGAGCAACTCCCGGGGTAGGTGCCAATCAAGCAGGTGATAGTCATAGGTAGATTAAGCATGGAAAGCATACTAGCTTAAGTAAATGCAGGGAAGATACATGCCACTGGGCCAGGCCCGAGCGGCTTGGGGATGATGCAGCCCGAGGGGCGCCCCCAGCAAGGTAAGCTAAAGACATGAAAAGGGATGCATGCCACAGGGACGGACCCATGTGGCCTGGGAATGATGCAGCCCGCGGAGTGCTCCCAGCTAAATAAACTTGGAAGATGTCACCTGGTTCTGTTGATGAAGGCATGTTGGGGCAGCTGAAGGTACACGACGAAGCGGTTGCTCCTCACGAGCCACCGGGGCCCTGAGCCTCGGGAGGCTCTAGGGGTCCAGGCGGTTCCTTGAGGGTCGTCTCCATCTCCGTCAAGACGGCGTGGTGCCTGGCCTCCTGAGTCGCCGGGGCACGCCGCAAGTTGCGCTGATAGGCGGACGCCACGCTCGGCAGGCCAAAAGGCATGCGAACGTAGCTGTGCGGTGGACCCTCGCAGCATCCCACGCGCGAAGGCCAGAAGAGCTCCTGAGATGCGGCCCTGTTGAGCCCTGGGACGTCGATGCAGACACGCAGCCCGGCATCCTTGCCTGGATGGGGAGCTGCGCCTGGTGACCGGCGGTCGCCATGCATGGCCCTTGTGTCTTGCAGTTCCTGAGTGGTCCTGGTGATGAACTCCTGAGCGGTGGGCGCTCCTCGCCCTGTGTTCTCCTGAGGGAAACGTGCCGTGAAGCACGCCTCCAAGTGGTGCCCGAGCGCCTCCCTCATGATGTTGGCAAGGTCTGAGGCCCTCCAGAAAAGAGCCCCCGAGCCCTGCCCGAGAAGGGCGCCGGACGCGCCTTCCTATGCGAGGGAGGGAGGCGCCCCAGGCCCGGGCGCTGATCCTGACGAGGTTCCACTTGCGACGCCACCTTCCTGAAGTCCTGCATGGAGCAGCTGCTTCTTCTTCTTGGGGGTGGCCTCAGGAGGGCACTCGCCCTTGCTGTTAGGGTTGTCGATTGTTGCAGCTTGGAAGGCACGCTCGAGGGAGCACACCACGTCTCTTTCTTCGCACGGGACTGTGATGATTCCGCCGCTTCCTGTCATCTTGAGGACATTTGTAGCCGTGATGGGTCACCGCCATAAACTTGGCCAAGGCTGGATACCCGAGGATGGCATTGTACGGCAGACGGATGTGTGCAACGTCAAAGTCGATGAGCTTGGTGCGGTAGTTGTGTTCTCCGAAGGTGACGGGAAGGCGGACCTGCCTGATCGGGGTAGTGGAGCCGTCGGTCACTCTTGAGAAAGGCTTGGTGGGCTGAAGCTGGTCATACGGCACTTGGAGGTTGTCGAACGTGTCGACGGACAAGAGGTTGAGCCCCGCGCCGCCATCGATGAGGGTCTTGGTGACTTGCACGTTGCTGATGACTAGTGAACAAAGCATCAAGAGGGCGCCAGCGGTAGCCACACACTTGAGCTGATCTGCCGAGCTGAACGTGATGGCGCACTTGGACCATCTTAGCGGGCACGTGGCCTCGAGCTTGGGGAGGACTGCATTCACTTCATGAGCAAACTGTTTGAAGATACGCTGTGAGGCTGGGGCCTGAGCTCCACCCAAGATGCAGGCGATAGCACGCGACTCCTGGAAGCCCCCAGCCACCTCGTCTTGATGGTGGTCGTCATTCCTTCTTGGTGGTGGCGGTAGTGGAGGAAGACCGCGTTGCCCTGAGGACGATCTTCACGAGGCTGATCCCTCCAGGCGCCCTCGCGAGGCTGATCCTGCCAGCGGTCCTCACGAGGCCGGTCGCGCCACTCCTGGCGCGGGCCACGGTCATCCCAGCGTCCGCCACCACAGCCTCCTCCTCGGCCATAGCCCCGATTGTTGCGCTCGAGGCGTCGACCGAAGCGTCCTTCTCGAATGGCTCTGAGCTCTTGACATTCCCTGGTGTTATGGCTATGCAGGTTATGGAAGGCGCAGAACGGTCGGCTGCTCTTGGATGACTCGGGATGGTCTCTGCCGCGCTTGATGTCTGGCTCCTCCGCGAGCACAACTGCTCCGTTGCGCTTCACGTCCTTGGCCTTGGCTTTCTTCTCCTCCGGTTCCACAGCCGGGAGCTCGAGGAGGGAGAGGTGCCCCTCTTCAGCTCTTGTGCACTTGGTCGCCAGGTTGAACAGCTCCAGGGATGTGCACAGCTCCTCGTGGATGGCGAGCTCCTCCTTCATCTTGACGTCGCGACGCCATCAGAGAATGTGGAGATGATGGCCTCGTCCGTCACCTTGGGAATCTTGAGGCGAACATTGTTGAAGCGCTGGATGTACTTCTGGAGGGTCTCTCCTGGTTGTTACTTGATGCGGCGCAGGTCACCTGCGGCTGTTGGGCGGTCGCGAGTGCCCTGGAAGTTGGCAACAAAACGGTCGCGCATCTCGTTCTAGGAGGAGATTGAGCCTAGATGCAGGTTCAGGAGCCAGGAGCGGGCACCATCCTTGAGAGCCATGGGGAACCAGTTCGCCATGACTTTCTCGTCGCCGTTGGCCGCCTCGATGCTCAGCTCGTAGAGCTGCAGGAACTCCACGGGCTCGGGGGTGTCGTCGTAGCGAGGAGGCAGATCCGGCTTGAACTTGCCCGGCAAGGCGACGCTACGCAGCTCGGGGGTGAAGGCGCGGCAGCCGGCCGTGGTCACCGGGGCCCGTCTTGGAGGTGGGGCTTGGTCTTGGCGCCTGCGCGCTACCACGGCAAGCGGTGTGGAGCCCTAGCACAGCAAGCGATCCTGGCTTGGCGGTGCGGGGAGTGGTGGAGCGTTCTCTTGTGGTCGAGGGACTTCTTGACAGCTTCTTTCTTCACGCGCGGGCGCTGGACGCTGTGGGTCGCGCCGCGGAGCCGTGCGCCTTGGCGCCAGGGCGCCGCCTTGGTGCAGAGGTGGTGGAGGTGCTCCGTGAGCTACATCGCCCGTAGCTAGCGGTGGAAGAGGTAGCGAGAGGGACAGTGCAGGGGAGCCCCCTGCGGTGCTGACGAGCTCGGCGATGCGGTCCAGCCAGTCCTCGTAGAGGTCGTCGACTGGGCGGTAGCGCAGGAGCTCGTGCGCCATGAGGAGCACGGCCCGCGCGTCCGTGGGAGCGCGACGAGCGTGGGACGACGAACCAGCGGGAGTCAGCGACGGAGTGGCGGTGCGGCCGTCCTGCCGCACCGAGGGGTGCAACGAGGATGCTTGCTGATCATTCCCCGCCGGGCCGGTGGCGGCTGCTACCTCTTGAGCACTGCGTTGGATTTCCCCGAAGAGGAGAGGATGATGCAGCAAAGTAGCGTAAGTATTTCCCTCAGTTTTTGAGAACCAAGGTATCAATCCAAAGAGGAGGCCACGCACAAGTCCCTCGTACCTGCACAAAACGATAGCTCCTTGCAACCAACGTGATTAGGGGTTGTCAATCCCTTCACGGTCACTTACGAGAGTGAGATCTGATAGAGATGATAAATAATTTTTTTGGTATTTTTAATATAGAGATGCAGAGTAAAAAGTAAAATGAAAACTAAAACAAAGCAAGTATTAA
The DNA here is from genome assembly GCA_021605145.1 of Aegilops bicornis. Taxonomy (NCBI): domain Eukaryota; kingdom Viridiplantae; phylum Streptophyta; class Magnoliopsida; order Poales; family Poaceae; genus Aegilops; species Aegilops bicornis. The sequence goes on from CM038669.1 coordinate 179,933,138, forward strand.
AGTGATGGAGATTGATATGATGAGAATAGACCCGGGGGCCATAGGTTTCACTAGTGGCTTCTCTCAAGAGCATAAGTATTCTACGGTGGGTGAACAAATTATTGTTGATCAATTGACAGAATTGAGCATAGTTATGAGTATATCTAGGTATGATCATGTATATAGGCATCACGTCCAAGACAAGTAGACCGAAACGATTCTGCATCTACTACTATTACTCCACTCATCAACCGCTATCCAAAGATGCATCTAGAGTATTAAGTTAAAACAGAGTAACGCCTTAAGCAAGATGACATGATGTAGAGGGATAAATTTATGCAATATGATAAAACCCCATCTTGTTATCCTCGATGGCAACAATACAATACGTGCCTTGCTGCCCCTTCTGTCACTGGGAAAGGACACCACAAGATTGAACCCAAAGCTAAGCACTTCTCCCATTGCAAGAACTACCAATCTAGTTGGCCAAACCAAACGGATAATTCAAAGAGACTTGCAAAGATAACCAATCATACATAAAAGAATTCAGAGAAGATTCAAATATTATTCATAGATAAGCTGGATCATAAACCCACAATTCATCGGTCTCAACAAACACACCGCAAAAAGAAGATTACATCGAATAGATCTCCACGAGAGAGGGGAGAACATTGTATTGAGATCCAAAAGAGAGAAGAAGCCATCTAGCTACTAGCTATGGACCCGAAGGTCTGAAGTAAACTACTCACACTTCATCGGAGGGGCTATGGTGATGATGTAGAAGCCCTCCGTGGTGGATGGCCCCTCCGGCGGAGCTCTGGAACAGGCCCCAAGATGGGATCTCGTGGATCTGAGGAAGTTCTTGGCGGTGGAATTAGGTTTTGGCTCCTCGTCTGATCGTTTGAATGCAATGGTATATATAGGAGGAAGGAGTACGTCGGTGGAGCAACAGGGGGCCCACGAGGCACGGGGCGCGCCCTAGGGGGGGCGCCCCCCACCCTCGTGACCGCCTCTTTCATTCCTTGGAGCAGGGTCCAAGTCCCCTGGATCACGTTAGGTGAGAAAATCACGTTTCCGAAGGTTTCATTCTGTTTGGACTCCCTTTGATATTCCGTTTCTTCGAAACACTGAAATAGAAAAAAAAAACAGCAATTTTGGGTTGGGCCTCCGGTTAATAGGTTAGTCCCAAAAATAATATAAAAGTGGAAAATAAAGCCCAGTATAGTCCAAAACAGTAGATAAAGTAGCATGGAGCAATCAAAAATTATAGATACGTTGGAGAAGTATCAGGCATCCCCAAGCTTAATTCCTGCTCGTCCTCGAGTAGGTAAATGATAAAAATAGAATTTTTGATGCGGAGTGATACTTTGGCATAATTTCAATGTACTTCTTAATTGTGGTATGAATATTCAGATCCGAAAGATTCAAGACAAAAGTTCATATTGATATAAAAATAATAATACTTCAAGCATACTAATCAAAGTAATCATGTCTTCTCAAAATAGCATGGCAAAAGAAAGTTCATCCCTACAAAATCATATAGTTAGGTTATGCTTCATTTTCGTCACACAAAGATGTTCCCAACTTCTATACCCCGATGACAAGCCAAGCAATTGTTTCATACTTAAATAATCTCAAACTTTTTCAACCTTCACGCGTACATGAGCGTGAGCCATGGATATAGCACTATGGGTGGAATAGAATATGATGATGGGGATTGTGTGGAGAAGACAAAAAAGGAGAAAGTCTCACATTGACGAGGATAATCAATGGGCTATGGATATTCCCATCAATTGATGTCAACATGAGGAGTAGGGATTGCCATGCAACGGATGCACTAGAGCTATGAATGCTCAAAAGAAAACTAGTGGGTGTGCATCCAACTTGCTTGCTCACGAAGACCTAGGGCATTTGAGGAAGCCCATCGTAGGAATATACAAGCCAAGTTCTATAATGAAAAATTCCCACTAGTATAGAAAGACAACTTATGAGACTCACTATATGAAAAACATGGTGCTACTTTGAAGCACAATATATGAGACTCACTACATGAAGAACAAGGTGCTACTTTGAAGCACAATATATGAGACTCACTACATGAAGAACAAGGTGCTACTTTGAAGCACAAGTGTGGAAAAAGAGATAGTAGCATTGCCCTTTTTATTTTTTATTTTTTTGGGCCTTTCTTTTTTTATTATTTTGGCCTTTCTCTTATTATTATTTTTTGATTGGGCAATGCTCTAATAATGATGATCATCACACTTCTATTGATTACAACATAAGGATTACAACTCGAAACTTAGAACAAGATATGACTCTATATGAATGCCTCCGGCGGTGTCTTGGGATGGTGCAATGAATCAAGAGTGACATGTATGAAAAATGCATGGTGGCTTTGCCACAAATACGATGTCAACTACATGATCATACAATGGCAATATGACAAAAGTAAAGTATGTCATGATGATGAATGGAACGATGGAAAGTTGCATGGCAATATATCTCGGAATGGATATGGAAATGCCATAATAGGTAGGGGTATGGTGGCTGTTTTGAGGAAGATATAAGGAGGTTTATGTGTGACAGAACGTATCATATCATGGGGTTTGGATGCACCGGCGAAGTTTGCACCAACTCTCAAGGTGAGAAAGGGCAATGCATGGTACCGAAGAGGCTAGCAAAGGAGGAAAGGTAAAAGTGCGTATAATCCATGGACTCAACATTAGTCAAAAGAACTCATATACTTATTGCAAAAATTTAGAAGTCATCAAAAATCAAGTACTACGCGCATGCTCCTAGGGGGATAGATTGGTAGGAAAAGACCATCGCTCGTCCCGACCGCCACTCATAAGGATGCACAAGCCAGGTACACTTCATGTTTCAAATTTGTTACACAACTTTAACCATACATGCATGCTATGGGACTTGCAAACTTCAACACAAGCATTTCTCAAATTCACAACTACTCAACTAGCACAATTTTGATATTATAACCTCCATATCTCAAAACAATTATCAAGCATCAAACTTTTCTTAGTATTCAACGCACTCAAAAGAAAGTTTCACATATCTTGAATACCAAGTATATTAATATTAAGCAAATTACCATGCTATTAACGACTCTCAAAATAATCTAAGTGAAGCATGAGAGATCAATAGTTTATTTAAAACAAATCCACCACCGTGCTCTAAAAGATCTAAGTGAAGCACTAGAGCAAAAATTACCACGCTCAAAAGATATAAGTGAAGCACTATGAGCAAAACTATCAAGCTCAAAAGATATAAGTGAAGCACATAGAGTATTCTAGCAAATTCCAATTTATATATGGCTCTTTAAAAAGGTGTGTACAGCAAGGATGATTGTGGTAAACTAACAAGCAAAGACACAAATAATACAAGACGCTCCAAGCAAAACACATATCATGTGGTGAATAAAAATATAGCTCCAAGTAAATTACCGATGGAAGTAGATTTAAAGAGGGATGCCTTCTGGGGCATCCCCAAGCTTTGACTTTTTGGTGTCCTTGGATTATCTTGGGGGTGCCATGGGCATCCCCAAGCTTAGCTCTTGCCACTCCTTGTTCCATAATTCATCAAAAGAATTTACACAAAACTTGAAAACTTCACAACACAAAACTCAATAGAAATCTCGTGAGCTCCGTTAGAGAAAGAAAACAAAAGACTACTTTAAGGTACTGTAGTGAACTCATTCTTTATTTATATTGGTGTTAAACCTACTGTATTCCAAATTCTCTACGGATTATAAACTATTTTACTAGCCATAGATTCATCAAAATAAGCAAACAACACACAAAAACAGAATCTGTCAAAAACAGAACAGTCTGTAGTAATCTGTAACTAACGCAAACTTGTGGAACTCCAAAACATCTACCAAAATTATACGACCTAGAAAATTTGTTTATTGATCATCAGCTATTGGAATCAGTATTTTATCACGTTCTGGTGATTTTTAATAATTCGGGCACTGAGCGCAAAGTTTCTGGAAATTACAGCAAGATCAAATAACTATCATCCAAGAAGATCCAATAGGTCTAGCTTGGCACAAACACTAATTAAAACATAAAACCACATCTAAACATAGGCTAGATGGATTATTTATTCCTAAACAGAAGCAAAAACAAAAACTAAAAATAAAATTGGGTTGCCTCCCAACAAGCGCTATCGTTTAACGCCCCTAGCTAGGCATAAAAGCAAGGATAGATCTAGGTATTGCCATCTTTGGTAGGCAATCCATAAGTGGCTCTCATAATATATTCGTATGGTAATTTTATTTTCTTTTAGGAAAGTGTTCCATGCCTTTCTTTAGTGGAAATTGGAATCTAATATTCCCTTCCTTCATATCAATAATTGCACCAATCGTTCTAAGGAAAGGTCTACCAAGAATAATAGGGCATGAAGGATTGCAATCTATATCAAGAATATAAAATCTACGGGCACATAATTCCTATTTGCAACAATAATAACATCATTAATTCTTCCCATAGGCTTTTTAATAGTGGAATCCGCAACATGCAAGTTTAGAGAGTAATCATCAAAGTCACGGAAATCTAGCAAATCACACAAAGTTTTGGGAATAGTAGAGACACTAGCACCCAAATCACACAAGGCATGAAACTCATAATTTTTAATTTTAATTTTAATAGTAGGTTCCCACTCATCATAGAGCTTTCTAGGGATAGAAACTTTCAACTCAAGTTTTTCTTCATAAGATTGCATCAAGGCATCAACAATGTGTTCGGTAAAAGCCTTATTTTGACTATAAGCATGAGGAGAATTTAGCACGGATTGCAACAAGGAAATACAATCAATTAAAGAGCAATTTTCATAATTAAATTCCTTGAGATCCAAAATAGTGGGTTTAGCAACATCTAGGTTTTTATTTCTTTCAATCCCACATTTATGAATTTCATCATCAAGATCTAAAAACTCCGAATTCTTAGAACGCCTTCTAGGTAAAGGAAGATCATATTCAGTTTCATCAAGATTCATATTGAAAAACAAAGATTTAATGGGGGACACATCAATACCTTTTAGGTCTTCATCTTGATTTTCATAGGAATTAGAAAAACACGCTTTAATAAAGGCATCTTTGGAAGCACGCATCCTAGCGGTTCTTTCTTTGCACTCATCAATGGAAATTCTCATAGATTTGAGAGACTCATTGATATCATGCTTAGGAGGAATAGATCTAAGCTTTAAAGAATCAACCTCAAGAGAAATTCTATCAACATTCCTAGCCAAATCATCAACTTTAAGCAATTTCTCCTCAAGCAAAGCATTAAAATTCTTTTGTGAATTCATAAACTCTTTAACACTACTCTCAAATTCAGAGGGCATCTTATTAAAATTTCCATAAGAGTTGTTGTAGGAATTTCCATAATTATTAGAAGGATTACTAGGATAAGGCCTAGGATTAAAATTCCCTCTACATGCGTTGTTACCAAAATTATTCCTACCAACAAAATTCACATCCATAGATTCATTATTATTCTCAATCAAAGTAGACAAAGGCATATCATTAGGATCAGAAGATACACTCTTAGTAGCAAATAATTTCATAAGTTCATCCATCTTTCCACTCAAAACATTAATTTCTTCTATCGCATGCACTTTTTATTAGTAGATCTTTCGGTATGCCATTGAGAATAATTAACCATAATATTATCTAGAAGTTTAGTAGCATCTCCTAGAGTGATTTCCATAAAAGTGCCTCCCGCGGCCAAATCTAAAAGATTTCTAGAAGCAAAATTCAATCTGGCATAAACTTTTTGTATAATCATCCACAAGTTCAAACCATGAGTAGGGCAATTACGTATCATTAATTTCATTCTCTCCCAAGCTTGTGCAACATGTTCATGATCAAGTTGCTTAAAATTCATAATATCGTTCCTAAGAGAGAGATAATCTTAGCGGGAGGAAAATACTTAGAGATAAAAGCATCTTTGCACTTGTTCCAAGAATCAATACTATTTTTAGGCAGAGATGAAAACCACGCTTTAGCACGATCTCTAAGCGAAAAGGAAATAGCTTCAATTTAACGACATCATTATCAACATCTTTTTCTTTTGCATATCACATAAATCAACGAAGCTATTCAGATGAGTAGCGGCATCTTCACTAGGAAGGCCGGCGAATTGATCTTTCATAACAAGATTCAACAAAGCAGTATTGATTTCACAAGATTCAGTATTGGCAAGAGGAGCAATTGGAGTGCTAAGGAAATTATTATTATTGGTATTGGTGAAGTCACACAATTTGGTAGCATGATGAGCCATCGCAACAATCAAGCAATCCAGCACACGAGCAAACAAGCGGACGAGGAAAAGGCAACGGGAAAAGAGGACGAGATTGGGAAAGAGAGGGCGAATAAAACGGCAAGGGTGAAGTGGGGGAGAGGAAAACGAGAGGCAAATGGAAAATAATGTAATGCGAGAGATAGGGATTGTGATGGGTACTTGGTATGGTTGACTTGCTCTTGCGTGAGCCTCCCGACAGCAGCGCCGTAAATTCTTCTTGCTACCTCTTGAGCACTGCGTTGGATTTCCCGAAGAGGAGAGGATGATGCAGCAAAGTAGCGTAAGTATTTCCCTCAGTTTTTGAGAACCAAGGTATCAATCCAAAGAGGAGGCCACGCACAAGTCCCTCGTGCACGCACAAAATGATAGCTCCTCGCAACCAACGCGATTAGGGGTTGTCAATCCCTTCACGGTCACTTACGAGAGTGAGATCTGATAGAGATGATAAATAATATTTTTGGTATTTTTAATATAGAAATGCAAAGTAAAAAGTAAAAGGCAAAGTAAAACAAAGCAAGTATTAAAGTGATGGAGATTGATATGATGAGAATAGACCCGGGGGCCATAGGTTTCACTAGTGGCTTCTCTCAAGAGCATAAGTATTCTACGATTGGGTGAACAAATTACTGTTGAGCAATTGATGAAATTGATCATAATTATGAGTATATCTAGGTATGATCATGTATATAGGCATCACGTCCAAGACAAGTAGATCGAAATGATTACGCATCTACTACTATTACTCCACTCATCGACCGCTATCCAGCATGCATCTAGAGTATTAAGTTAATAAAAACAGAGTAACTCCTTAAGCAAGATGACATGATGTAGAGGGATAAATTCATGCAATATGATAAAAAAACCCCATCTTGTTATCCTCGATGGCAACAATACAATACATGCCTTGCTGCCCCTATACATCCTTTGGGAAAGGACACATAAGATTGAACCCAAAGCTAAGAACTTCTCCCATTGCAAGAACTACCAATCTAGTTGGCCAAACCAAGCGGATAATTCAAAGAGACTTGCAAAGATAACCAATCATACATAAAAGAATTCAGAGAAGATTCAAATATTATTCATAGATAAGCTGGATCATAAACCCACAATTCATCAGTCTCAACAAATACACCACAAAAAGAAGATTACATCGAATAGATCTCCACGAGAGAGGGGGAGAACATTGTATTGAGATCCAAAAAGAGAGAAGAAGCCATCTAGCTACTAGCTATGGACCCGAAGGTCTGAAGTAAACTACTCACACTTCATCGGAGGGGCTATGGTGATGATGTAGAAGCCCTCCGTGGTGGATGCCCCCTCCGTGAACTCTGGAACAGGCCCCAAGATGGGATCTCGTGGATCTGAGGAAGTTCTTGCGGTGGAATTAGGTTTTTGGCTCCTCGTCTGATCGTTTGGGGGTACGTAGGTATATATAGGATGAAGGAGTACGTCGGTGGAGCAACAGGGGGCCCACGAGGCAGGAGGCGCGCCCTAGGGGGGGTGCCCCTACCCTCGTGACCGCCTCTTTCATTCCTTGGAGTAGGGTCCAAGTCCCCTGGATCACGTTCGGTGAGAAAATCACGTTTCCGAAGGTTTCATTCTGTTTGGACTCCGTTTGATATTCCGTTTCTTCGAAACACTGAAATAGGCAAAAAAAAACAGTGCAATTATTTGGGCCTCCGGTTAATAGGTTAGTCCCCAAAATAATATAAACGTGGAAAATAAAGCCCAATATAGTCCAAAACAGTAGATAAAGTAGCATGGAGCAATCAAAAATTATTGATATGTTGGAGACGTATCAGCGGCGTTGGCGGCAGGCGACGGAGAACGGCGGGGTGGCCCGTCGACGGGAGCTATCTGAGCAACTCTGGTGGCGAGGGCAGCCCGGCGCTCGGCGCGAGCGCGGCATGCGTCCGCAAGGAGACGATGAAGCGATGGGACGCGGAGCGACGGAAGGGAAGCTTCGGCACACCCCTACCTGGCGCGCCAAATGTCGGATCATGAGTTCCAGCAAACCCTCAAGGTTCGAACACTGGGGTGCGCACGAAGATCTCCCCCTACCGATCCATGTCCTATCTTCGCTGAGATCTCAAGGGCTAACTATACGAACTCGCAACACGAGGGACACAAGATTTATACTGGTTTAGGCCACCGTTGTGGTGTAATACCCTACTGCAGTGTGGTGGTGGTGGATTGCCTCTTGGGCTATGGATGAACAAAGTACAAGGGAAGAACGACCTCTGAGCTTGAGGTCTTGTGCTCGGTGTGTGGCTAAGGATTGGCTAAAGATCGATGCCTCCTCTTTGTGGTGGCTAGTCCTATTTATAGAGGCCCTGGTCCTCTCCCCAAATATTGAGCGGGAAGGGAGCCAACAACGGCCAATTTGAAAGGGGACATCTAGTACAGCTTATCCTGACAAAAGCAGTCTTCTCCTGCAAAAGGCTCTGGTGGTGACGCCGCCTTGGCCTCCATGGTGACCTCCATCTTCCCGTCCTATTGGTCTTGGTCTCGTTGCACTGATATGGAAACCTTTGCTTGACGCCTCGGTACTCCGCGCCTGCACTTGCCTCCTTAGCACCAAAGAGGAAACACGTACACTGTGCTCGCTGGCGCCCGCCTGGTCTCGATCGCCATGGCTCACGTCACGATAACCTCGCGAGGTTTGCCTTGCCTTGAACTCACCGCCCCTCGCGAGCCAACTTGGTGAGGCCACTCCTGAGGAGGTCTTGTGTTGTCCGCCTCGCGAGGCTTGGCCCCCCGCGAGGGTCTTGAGTGCTTGTTGGTGAAGATGGGTCGTACGGGCCCGCTCGCAGAGCCACGCCGTGGGCCACAGGCAGGCAAGTCTGGGGACCACCGTTCCCAGAACGCCGACAAAAAGGGTAGTCTGTGATGTTCAAAATTCCAATGCACAACTTTGATCGCGCGGGCCCACGGTTGGGCGCATCATCGAAGGTTGATTAGAGGGGCCAGAAGTCAAAACCGCCTGGAAGTGGCAATATATGTAGGAATACTGGGGATGTTTAAAACTTTAAATACACAATGCATAACTTTGGTGGCACCTGCCTCGCAAACCCGAAAGCACCCTTGGATATATATATATATATATATATATATATATATATATATATATATATATATATATATATATATATATATATATATGGATTGACTATTAAATCACCACAGGTGAGGAATAGTTATTCTTCACCCTTTATTTTATCATCAATGCATCGTAATTTTACATTTAAATAAGTTTTGTCTTATTTCTGACGTAAAAAAGACCGTAAGAAAATATATAATAAATCGTAAAAAATATTTTATGTAATGTAAAATTACAAACGGAAAAGCATAGTGTAAAATACACATAAATTGCAAATTTTCTTGTCTTATGCCCTATATTTTTATTTTTTATGCCAAATTTTACGTAGGGAATCAATAAGAATGTAACTATTTGAATTCCAAACGTAATTTAATTATGAAATGATCGTAAGATTACCTCGGGTAAAGAATAATTTATTCTGCACCCTAGATGATGAATAGTAACACTATATATATATATATATATATATATATATATATATATATATATATATATATATATATATATATATATATATAGAGAGAGAGAGAGAGAGAGGCGTTTTGGAGGCCGAGCTCCATGAAGGCCTTTATTTTTGAAAAAATCAAATTCAATTTTTTATGGTTCAAAAAATTCTGAAAAAAATATGCGTGTATGCAAGGATATAACCCACATGTATGTAAAAATTCATGATGAAATACGTTGAGTTGCGACCTGTACAAAAAAAAACATATTCATGACCTGAAGGATGAATATTATCATGTGTTAAACAGCCTCAGATTTGTCCCTTTTGCACAGCCCTCATTTCAATGTATTTTGAACTGAAAATTTACACACATGTGTGTTATGCCTTCATCTATATCCGTATTTTTTCCAGAATTTTTTGAAAAATAAAAATATGAATTTTGATGAAATTTTAAATTTGAATTTAAAGGCCTCACTGGAGGCCGAGCTCCAAAAGGGATTTCCCTATATATATACTTTTTATAAAAAAGTATGTCTTTTGAGTCATCGTTTTGTAAATTATTATTGTTTTCCTTTTATATTCGCGTAAAAGTTTAGTTATTATGGTGTACACAAAAACCATACTGAAATATCTTGGTATATACCGAAACGGAACCATATCTTAACTTCATATTCCATTTACGAAGTATTAATACCTTCTAAACAGATAAAATTGTATAATCCTAACCATGTAAATCAAATAAACAAAATGCACACAATAACATGCAGTTGCTTTGCAATTTTTGGGTATTTCTAAGCAATCGCCTATTTGGCGCCTTAAGCGCCCAATATAGGCTAGCGTGCAAACTAGTGCACACACCCCTCCCACCCTACGACTCTTAATGCGCCTGCCATCGAAGCGCTCGAGCACACGATAGGGCAATTTCCTTCCCCGGTTTTGTGAAGCTTCCCAGGCCGGTTTGGGAAGCTTCCAATCGGATTGCTTCCTGGTTTTTTGTTTAGTTTTAGTTTTATTTTTGTTTTTTATATGCGTGAATCTTTTTCAATTTCACGCACCCTTTTTTTCAAAGCACGTGATTTTATTTCAAATTCTCGAACCTTTTCAAATCCGCTAACTTTGTTTTCCAAATTCAATAAAAAATTCAAAATAGTAAGCTTTTTCCATATTCATTTAACTTTTTTTAAAACCATGATTTTTTTCCAATATCGATGAGCATTTGTTTTTCAAGTATGCAAACATTTTTTTGGAATATCTATGAATCTTTTTTTAATATGCAACTTTTTTCCAAATTCAGGAACTTTTTTTTTCAAAACTGATGAAGTTTAACTAAATCCACGAACCTTTTTTCAAATCCGGAGCTTATTTTTCAATCGGCATTTTTCTTAAAGTCAGTGATTTTTTTTTCAAAAATCCACGTGCGTTTTTCATATTTGATTTTTTCAAATAGTGATCTTTCTTCTTATTCGGTGAAATTTTTCTTTTTTATGATTTTTAATTCCCTTTTAAATTTTTCTCAAAAAGTCAACGGTCAACCGCGAGCACGCATGAGAAAACCAATGACTCCCCAAACCACAATCGCCTCATTTCTTGGGACGACCCATGAGGGGTGGTGGGTGGGCACTGCCTACTCTCCTTGGCGCTTAAGGTGCGGGGAAGGAGCTCTCAATTCATTAGGCTGGTCATAGTGACATGTTACTAGTCTAAGTTATTACCTTCATAGTGGGGAGTAATATATATGTGGTATCATGCAAGCTATCATTTATTATGATATAGACTCATTTTGCCTCGTGATGTGTTATGTTACAGTAACATATTATGTTACTCCAACCATCTCTCTCCTCATTAAATACATGCCATGTAAGCAAACTTTCCTTGAAATGTGTTATGTTACTTGTTAAGTTACTCCAACTATGACCAGCCGCACTACAACGTCGCGCTCGCATGCGAATGGCCGGACCCAGTCTGGTTCTGCCCCCCTGTACGGCGCACTACAATGTGGCGTAATGTGAAGCGTACGAAGCTCCCCCTTCATCCATCCAGTGCAATCAAAATCCTATACAATGCTTCATGCGTTGGCAAAGCAAATTGGCGCCCACACACCCTCTGTCATGGGCCGGCCAGTCACAAGCGACAGAAAAGTTTGAATAAAGTTCACAAATTTGAAAAAGGTCATTGATTTTGAAAAAAAAATGCAATAATCTTAAAAGGTTCAATAATTTTGAAAAAAGTTCATGCATTCTGAAAACGAAAGAAATAAAATACTATAAAATAGAAGTGAAGAAAAGGAAAAAAAAAGAAAACCCACAGAAAACATAAAAAACCGGTTGGAAGCTTCAAAAAGCTTCCCAAAACCGGCCGGAGTCTTCTAGAAGCTTCACAAACCGGCTGGGAGAGCGATTCAGAAAAGAACGATGCTACATGGGCTGGCTCATCATGTAGTGTGCGTAAGTTTGCAGAATGCCCTAAATTCGGCTCTTTTGCATAAAAAAACTAATGCTCGCTCGGATGACTGATTGCTATTTGCATCCTAGAAAAGCATAGGTTAGCCGAGCAAAAAAATTACCAAAGCCTGATTGTTGAAAGATTGGATTATAGTAAAGGTGTGGCTGGATCTCATTAGACTGAGATTTAACCAAGTCCCACTCAACTGATATAACATGCAATAGAGAAGAAAAAATTGAATTTTTTTTACACGAATCTCAATATAAAATCTTACAAATATAATATCTGCGGAGACTTAGCAAGACTGCTACAACGACCCCCCCGCAAAAAAATAGAGAAGAAAAAATTGAATGCGGAGACTTAGCAAGACTGCTACAACGACCCCTCTGACGGCAAGCGCAGCGTTAGTTTCACAGCTAGGATCCAGCTAAAACGACACAAGTGTCGTTAAGATTCCAAACCAAACAAAACCAGTCCATACAAACATTTTCGCTTGACCAGATGGCCGGCACGGGCACGTAACTTTTCTGCTAGTGCCAGTCGGATTCACGAGTGCGACCTGCGCCACCTCGCCACTGTGGGCGTGCCCGTCGCGGGCGTCAACGCGGCGGCTGCGGCAGCGCGGGCCTTCTTGGACCCGCTGAGCGGCGTCCTTTCCATGCCGCTGTCGGAGTCGTCCACCCTCGCCGCGTCCGCGCCGCCGCCTCCACCGAACAGGAACGCTCCCCACTTGAACAGCCCCCGCCGCCGCCTGTCGGAGCCCAGCCGCTCCACCTGCGCCTGCAGCGCGTGGCATTGCACCTGCACGCACACATCGAGACGTGAGCAACGTCGACCGATCACTGAATTAATGCTCCAGAAGATTGACACAGCATGCGGATGCACACAGACCTGGAGCCGAGAGACGTCCTCGCGGAGGCGACGGAGCTCGTGGTGCTGCGAGACGACCTCGCGCTTGGACGGGCACCGGGCGGCGGCGGCGGACGAGGAGGTGAGGTCAAGGGCGCCGGGGCTCCTGTTCTGCAGGGAGCGGAAGGAGCCGCTCCAGTCGGCGAGGCGGCTGAGCTTGCTGCCGTGCTCGGAGAAGAGCACCTGGACCACGCAGCGCACCGGAAGGCGGTCGTTCTGCACGGCGTGCGCCGCCGCCTCCGTCGACAGCTTGCGCGCGTCGATCAGCCGGCACAGCGACCGGCGCTCCTCCTTGCTGGCGTGCGGGTGCGCCTGCACGTCACACGTCTCACAGCCATCAGAATCAACGGCACGGACCGGACCCCGAGCGCAACTCGTGTTCGTGTATCACCAACACACTCAGGTCTCTTCATCCATTGTGAAACCCAGCTCTCGCCAAGCAGCTCACGCGAGTCCAAAAACCAAGATATTTCTTTACTTTCTTTCTGGTGTGACTAGACTGTGCATTGTTGGAGATGTACAAACGGGTAGGTGTAGATCTGGGCGGGTGGACCCTAATCTCATCCTGCAAAGGACAAGCGAAGAGAAGTATATCACAGGAACGGGTGGGGAACTAGGGTGTTGTACACTATTTAGAAATGAAAAATTATAACCCACCTTTTTTATAAGAAGCTAAAGGATTTTGGTGCAAAACATAGTGGTTTTCTTTGTATGATCAAAGAGATTTCATGGTAAAAGAATGTATTAAAATATTAATTTTTGTATGAAAATTCTTGGATCTAAAGATGCTAGTGGCATGACTAGAACAAAATTCTAGTACTGTGAGGAACTCGTGCATGCTTTGTCGAACAGGCTCTGAGATTAAAGCTCAAAGCATGCGTATTACTAGTACTACGACTGATGCTGAATGAATAATACGGTCATGTGCGTATGATACGGTCCAACCTGAATTACTGTGGTCAAACGCACAGAAACATGGGTGTACTTCCAGCCTTACATTTTTCCTGTACCTCGAGCGTACCATGCATGCGTCCAACACAGTCACATCGGCCAACGTATACAGCTCCCATGCATGGAACCACGTGCACGCCCTGTGAGAGACTGTCCTATTGGAGTTTCCTTTTCGGCATATCACATCGACAAAAGCCAACGGCTGGCTGGTGGAAAAGGGAACCACAGAACTTGCATACACATATGCATGCCATGCCATGCTCGAATGATTTGCATCACCATCAGCATCAGACATCAGGCATCAGCTACACTGACTACAGTGCAATGCTCGAGTTTTGACCTCGCGCCTTGAGGAGCAACAAATTGACTAGCAATTGGATGGATACCAAATGGCCATATCAACCTCTAAAGAAGTTGTCAACTACTATTAGTAAGTTCTGGTATTACTACCAATTATTGGCATGTCAAAACTTTAGGCCAATTTTTTATAGTAGTGACTATTAGTAGATCCCAAGTGGAGAGGAGATCCTAGTTTAATTGAGATTGTCAGATAATATATGATTTGTTGGCGGTTTGTTGGGGATCTCGGTACTCATAGATTCTCTTTGGAGTTTGCTTACCGAGAACAAATATAGTACTCCATTTCTGTGCGTTATATATTCTCTTTGGAGTACGTATTACATTGTTTATTGAGATAGTTCATGTACTATCTCAACTTTCAGGAAATATACTGTGAAAAAATCGAGGGAGTGCAGTACTAGTATATTAGATTGGCAGCAACGTTGTAGTGCTACTTACTTTTTTATCAACACGTCAATGATTCCATTTCTGCTGAAAGTTCGAAAGATCAATGGCACGCGTGCAGGCTGAAGAGCATGGCGCGAGACCGTTTTTTTTTCTAATAGGAACCATGATGGCATCACTGCCATGACGATGTACTGTCGAGATTAACTAACAAGACACAGCAGAAACATGTTTAACCGAGCAGAGACGCCGCACTTACCTTAAGGTAGGTGTCCACGGCGCGGTACAGTCCGTCGTCGGCGGCGCGGGCGTACGCTGGCACGGCGCGCGCGAGCTCCTCGAACTCCGCCGGCCGCAGCCCGGCCTCCAGCGCCGCCTCGGAGAGGTAGGCGTCTA
Organism: Aegilops bicornis; assembly: GCA_021605145.1. Taxonomy (NCBI): domain Eukaryota; kingdom Viridiplantae; phylum Streptophyta; class Magnoliopsida; order Poales; family Poaceae; genus Aegilops; species Aegilops bicornis. The sequence continues at coordinate 179,948,421 of CM038669.1, forward strand.
CCAGCTTCGCCACCCTGGCGGCCGCCGCGCCGCCGCCGCCCGCCTTGGCGCCCTCCCGCAGGAACCCGCGCACCAGACGAAGCACAAGGGGCACGTCCAGCAGCGTCGCGCACGGCGGGCGCGTCGTCGTCGTCGTCGTAGGGTGGTGGCGATCGCGGGCAACCCCCTGCAGGCCGAACGCTGGGATCATGACGGCGCCGAGCGACGCCTGGTCGAGACGCCGCGCCGCGCGGGCCTCGAGGTCTCCCAGCAGCGCCGCGTCGGCGCCCACCATGCTCCCAGCGCGGAGCAGGCGGAGGAGGAAGTCGCACGCAATGCCGTCGTCCCTGTCTTCCCCGGCGGCGGCGTCGGGCGGGAGCGCGGCGACGAGGGACTCGAGCAGGAGCCGCTTCTTGAGCCACGTGGCGGTGGGGCTCTCCGGGGGCAGCTGGAAGCGCCCCGAGGGGACGAGGCGGCACCATCCGGGAGCCACCTGGCCGCGTAGGGGGATCGCACGGAGGCGAGGTGGTCGGAGGAGGGCGAGGCGGCCGCCGCCGCCTGGGGCTTGGACCGGATGGCGGCGATGGTGCGCGCGAAGGCGTCGACGTCACTGATGGCGACGCACGCGTCGTCGCTGGCGCCACGCGGGGGCGTGCCCGCCGCGGTGGAGGAGCGCCTTGGGTCCGGCGAGGAATAATGGGCGCCCTCGACGGTGGCGCGCGGGGACGGAGAGCTTGAGCATTGGGTTGGCGACGGAGGGTTCATCGTTTTGCGCGGGTGTGCTCAGTCCTAAGCTGAGGCTCAGCCCGAGCTCTTTTGTTGGAACTTCGAACAAGCGGTCTGCGCAGCGGTGAGATGTGTGTGCCATAAAACTTCTTGTAGTAGCTGCGCGGTGGTGTTGTAGTACATGGAGCCACAGTATTGTTAATTTTTTGCGGGCAGAGTCTTCTTCTTCTTAACAAACAGCTAGTATTCCTTCCTGCGCGTACATGTGAAGAATGAATAGGAGACGCGAGGGGGAAGGTTTTTTCCCCTAGGTCCTGCGACTAGGGTTCTCCAGTCCTCCGGTGGCGCTGCCGTCGTGAGTTCCAATCATCGACGGGTTGATCCCGCAATTCAGAATTTATCCCTCTCTACCTCCTCCTACTCTCCCTCGCACCTGTTGTTGGGAGTAGGGGGTTCGTGGATTAGGGTTCTGTTCTAGAGCCTCGCCGACAGTTGCTATGGCGGAAACAAGTGATAGTAGTGGGTCAGGAGATCGAAGATCAGAGGAAGCGGCAAAACTCTTGGAGAGGTTGAATCTTCAAGACGGGGAAATAGATGATCTAGTCTGGGAAGATGAGGTTGATGTGGATGAAATCAAACCAAAGTGGCTAGCCCTAGGGCGACCGCTGACAACAAAAAGCTTTAGCCAGAGTGCGTTGATTGCGGATATGAAGGCAGCCTGAAACCCGACACAACAGGTAGTTTGGAGGAGAATTAGTGCTAATTTATTTTCGATCCAATTTAACTGCTTAGCGGATTGGAATAAAGCGATGCATCAGGGTTCCTGGGACTGCAATGGGATGGCATTGCTGCTTGCTGAATATGATGGATTCTCAAACCCGGAGAAGGTGAGGTTGGATAGGTTGGAGACGTGGTGTCAAATCCATAAGTTACCTGATGGAGTGTTAAAGAGTACACATGCCCTAGAGAATCTAGCTAAGAGAATTGGAGAAGTTCAGGAGGTCCAAGTAACCTTACCAAACAGCTTCATAGGTGAATTCATCAGAATTAGGGTGAAGCTGGATGTGAATAAGAAACTAACAAGAGCTGTCAGGATAACAAGAGCAGGAGAAACTGAGAAGTACTTGGTCAAATTTGAGAAACTCCCAACTTTTTGTAATGCGTGTGGGTTGATGGGGCACTGGCATGAAGAGTGTGGCTCTGGAGAACATGATGTAACAAAATTTGAATGGGGGAGTTTCATATTAGCACCAAGGAGAAGAAGAAGAGGTGACCGTGGAGGCCGAGGGATATGAATACTGCTGCTGATGAAGGAGGTAGAGGTTATGGTAGGGGTGTAGGCAGGGGGCGAGGACGCAATATGCAGGCACCCGCAAATGCCATGGATATGGAGAGCTGGCGGTTTAATGCGTTGTATCAGCCAACAGGGAGAAACAACATCAATGGAGATGGGAATGGGGCACCCCCCCAGCAATACAATGTCTGGACAGGATGTGAGAATGAGGGGTGCAATCGGGGTCCTAGGTAAAAGGTCTGCCGATGATAGTGTGGCTAACAATACGGAGGATAAGGCTGATACTGACATGATTGTTGCGGGCCATATTGAATCAAGCGACAAAAAGAGAGGATCATGTGGAAGATACGGCAGTTGCTGGGAACTCGGTGGGAAATAGAATAATTATAAACTCACATGCAGCGGGGACAGAGAAGAACTTGGCCATTGTCACAGCTAGTAAAACAGGAAAATCAGTGGTGGCAAATTTAGTGGATCACTTTGAGGGAGAGGATGAACTCCTGGGCAGCTCTTCGAACCAAACGAACTCTCCGCAAAAGAATGCAAATAGGAAGAAGTTTAGAGGTGAGAATGGTGAAGCCCTGAACAATGTGGATGAAGATGAAGAAGAAACAGAAAATAATAGATCGGCGACCCCTCATGAAGGGGACCGCCGGGCGCAATGAAACTCTTATGCTGGAACTGCCGGGGACTTGGGAATGCCCCGACAGTTCGTGCTTTGATGGATGTCCAACGAAGCTGCAACCCAGATGTGATGTTTTTATCAGAGACACACTTAGAAAGTTATCCGGCGGAGTGCCTGAGGAGGAGACTGAAGATGGACCAAAAGATGGTTTGTTCTGTAGATAGTAGGAAGGGAGGACTACTACTGTTTTGGAAGAAAGAAATCAAGATTCATCCATTAGAACTTGATCCTATGTTTATCGATGTACGGGTAGAAGATGAAAGGAATAACGTCTGGAGACTAACGGGTATGTATGGGAAGTTTAAATGGGCGAACAAATACAAGACGTGGGATAGGATGCGTTGGCTGCATCATAACAACAATTTACCATGGCTCCTTATTGGGGACTTAAATGAAATTCAATTTTTGAGTGAGAAAGAAGGAGGTAACCCAAGACCGCCACAGTACATGCACACATTCCAGTCGGCCATTGACGATTGTGAGCTGCGGGATATGAGATATATCGGCGATCGTTTTACTTGGCAGAGAGGCCGTATAAGAGAGCGACTGGATAGAGGACTAATAAATGATGGTTGGGCAACTTTGTATCCGGCAACAGCTTTGCAGAATCTGAATTATGATCACTCTGACCATCGCCCAATATGTGTCGATACAGATTACTATACTCAGTTGAGTGAAGGGAACAACCACACCAAACGTTCTGAGGCACGATGGCTAAGGGAAAGAGAGTTCCCTAATGTGCTGCAAGAAGCCTGGAATTCTATAAGTTCTAACCCAAGCCTGATAACTATCCAGGACAAGCTGAATAGGATGCATGATTCCTTCCATAACTGGGATCAAAGAGTTCTAAAGAAGCCTAAAAAGAGACTTCGTAAAGCCCAGAAAGAACTTGAACAAATTATGGCAGGCCCAATAAATGATGATAGTGAAGAGAAAAGAAAAGAGTTGTCTGAGTTGATTGATTTTCTGTTGGAACTAGAAGAAATACATTATATGCAACGCTCGAGAGCAGGGTGGCTGAAGCATGGGGATCGAAATACAGGTTTCTTCCAAGCTTATTCTAGTGCAAGACGCAAAAGGAATCTGATTAAAAAACTAAAAGATGTGGATGGTAATACCCTGGAAGGTATGGATGCTCTGAAGCCCCATATTCGGAATTATTTTAATAACTTGTTCACTTCTGAAGTTCATCATGTAGACCCCTCTATTCTAAATAAAGTGCAAACGAAGGTTACAGATCAAATGAATGATATGCTTATGGCACCGTATACATTGGAGGATGTCCGTAAAATAGTTTTCAGTATTGGTGATCTCAAAGCACCTGGCCCGGATGGTCTACATGCTATATTTAAAAAAAATATTGGCACATTCTAGGAGAAGATATCTCTCGAGAGGTGTTATTTGCTCTTAATAGGAGGCAGATGCCTGCGGAGTGGAATGACACCTCCATAGTTCTGATTCCTAAAGTTGACTCACCTGAGTTAATCACACAATATAGACCTATCAGTTTGTGTAATGTGCTCTATAAAATAATCTCAAAGATGCTTGCTGCTAGACTGGAGGTAATTTTACCCGATATCATTTCTCCAACTCAGAGTGCTTTTGTCCCTGGGAGACTCATCACAGATAACGTTCTTATTGCTTATGAGTGTGTTCATAAAATTAAAAACAAAAGGGCAGGGCAGGCAGGTCTGTGTGCAGTTAAATTGGACATGCGCAAGGCTTATGACCGTGTGGAGTGGACTTTCCTGAGAAGCATGATGGAGAAATTAGGACTCCATAGGCTATGGATAGATATGGTCATGGCATGTGTTTCTTCTGTAAACTACAAGGTACGGTTGAATTCTCAGGAAACTGACATGTTTACCCCTTCTAGGGGGGTTCGGCAAGGGGACCCCCTCTCCGTGTTGTTCATACGTATGCGAGAAGGCTTGTCTAGTATGTTGCAGTACGATGAAGTTGGTGGCATAGATGGGATTAGTGTGTGCAGAAATGCACCATCGGTATCACACCTTTTATTTGTTGATGACTCACTAATTCTCATGAGAGCAGATGTGTTAAATGCAACTTCCTTACAACAAGTGCTAGACACCTATTGTGCAAGTTCAGGACAATTGGTGAGCCTGGCAAAATCAAGTATATATTTCAGCCCCAATACCAATGTCGTAACAAAAGCAGAAATTAGCCAGATACTTCACATAGACATAGAAGCTTTATCAGATAAGTATCTTGGGCTTCCGACCATTGTTGGGGCAGACAAAAGCGATTGTTTCAGACATTTTGTTGAAAGAATTAAAACAGGAATTCTTGGATGGATGGAGAAACAACTCTCTACTGGTGGCAAAGAAATATTATTGAATGCGGTGGCACAAGCCATACCAGTCTTTGCAATATCAGTTTTTTGTATCCCAAAGGGAATTTGCAAGGAAATCACAAATATCATAGCCCAATTTTGGTGGGGGGATGATGAAGAACATAGAAGAATGCACTGGATGGCGTGGTGGAAACTTTTCATTCCCAAGAATGAAGGATGGATGAGATTCCGAGATCTATATTCATTTAATCTAGCAATGCTTGCGAAGCAATGTTGGAGACTTATAATAGAGCCGGAGTCCTTACTGGCAAGAGTGCTAAAAGCCAAATATTATCCCAATGGTAGTAGTTTAGATGCTACACCAAAAAATGGCTCTTCCTTCACATGGCAAAGCATCTTGAAAGGGTTGGAGACCTTCAAGAAATGATACATTTGGAGAATCGGTATAGGAGAACGAGTGAACATTTGGAAGGACCCCTGGATTCCCTCCAGTGCGGACATGAAGGCAGTCACACCTAGAAACCAAACAATTTTATCAAGATTAAGTGACTTGATTGACCCTACAACGAGAACATGGGATGAGGAGCTTGTGAGAGATATATTCTTTCCTATGGACGTTCGAAGGATTCTGCAGATTCCCATCTACCTGCATGCATTTGAAGATTTCATAGCATGGCAGCCTAATCGAACAGGGATTTTCTCGGTCCGAACGGCTTACCACTTGCAGTGGGTACAAACTTACAGAGCAAATGCAAATAGGTCGGGGAACCCGAGTGGATCTGCGCCTCTAACAGTATGGAGTACACTGTGGAAACTATTTTTTTTACGTAAAGTTCAAATTTTTGGATGGAGAGTTTTACGCGGAATCATCCCACTAAAGGCTATTCTGACCAACGGGCATATTGGCTCCAATGGTGCATGCCCGATCTGCCATCGAGTGCGGAGGATATCCAACATTTACTATTCCAATGCATGCATGCAAAGAACCTTTGGAGGAGGCTGGGTATGTGGGGACGGTATTGAGCATGCGATACTAGTAGACCGTTAAAGATTCGATCGTTTTTGAGCATATGTTGTCTTTTCCTGAACATCAATTATCCCTACATCCAAACATCAACTTCAAGCAAGCTTTGGCAGTAGGGGCATGGTACCTATGGTGGATCAGAAGACAAATCACTCACAATCAACCAGTGCCACCTTCTTTGGAGGTGGCCACTTTCGATCTGTCTATCATCGTAATTTGAAGCGGTGCATACGGGAGCCTCAAACGTAATTGAATCCAAGTGGACAAAGCCTGACCCAGGTTTATTAAACTAAATGTTGATGCAGCATTTTTGCGAGATGAAGGGATGGGGCAACAACGGCTGTCCTTAGGGATGGAAGGGAAATTTCATTGCCACCCAATGCAACTTCCTCCCTATGGTAGCGAGATGTTGTCACATCCTGGCTGTGGCGATGAGGAACGGATTGTTACTTGCTAATTCCCTTGGACTTACTCGCATAGAGGCAGAATCTGATTCACTTCAAGTCATCAATTGTTGAACAGGTCATACAAGATGGTGGGACGAAGCGGCAACGCTTTTTACTGAATGTGTGGATTTAAGTTCTTCCATTGGAAAGGTCGTCTTTAAACATTGCTTACGATCATGTAATCATGCAGCTCATGTGCTAGCGAATAATAGTTTTTGTAATAAGCTTTCTTTTTCTTGGTTGGACGAGCCTCCTGACTTGTTAGTCAGAGAGCTTGTAGACGATGTAAACATTATTCCTAATCAATAAAGCTAGCCATGATGGCCTTTCCTAAAAAAAGCTAGTATTCCTTCCTGTCATTTTTACTATGCATATAAGAATTGTCCAAAGTGAAACTTCGTAAAGTTTGAACATGTTTATATGAAAAAAATAAACATCTACAATACTAAAGTTATACAATATGAATATTGAATTTATGACGCATCTAATGGTATTCATTTCGTATTGCGAATGTTAATGTTTTTTTATATAAAGTAGGTCATACTTTAGGAAGTGACTTCAAATCTTATATGCAGAGTAAAAATGACCGGAGGGATCACACCACATCAAATGGGGAGTAGTCCAGCAAATTCCATATTAGATCATTTATTTGCAAAATAAGAGCATATCCAACAACTGGCTTAAATAGTTCACTCAAAACTAGATTTGGGGTATCAAAATGTGTGTTTTAAGGCCTCTGGAATTTTTTCTTATTCAATAGTTGCTCTAAAATAGAAAACCACCCCTTCAACAGTTGCCATGGGCCAAAGGCGGGAGCCATCTCATCGTGACATGGAGGTGCAGGATCGCGTCGAGGAGGCCACCGAGCAGGAGTGGCTGTATGCGTCATCTGCACTGGCCTTGTCAGAGGCCTACGCCCGCCGGAAAGCCGCCGCAAAGCACGTCACGGAGTGCGAGGCAGAGGAGGAGGCTAACTCCCTCCGCGTTGTGAAGCCAGTGTGCAACAGGGAGTCCGTGGCTAGAAGCAAGGAAAGGGCCTTCATAAGAGATTACTGAATTTTAGTTAGATTATCTTTTCTAGCAATGATTATCATCACATGTATATGTGTATGATGACATATATAAATATTATGTGATGAATTGGATTGTCTGGAGTACTATATGATGATTTTCTATCTTAGTTTCCTATTGTACATCTCTTCTTTTGTGAGTCAAACTACCTTATGAGAATATAGTTCTACTGATGTCAATCACGCCCATTTCGAAAATATTGACTGTATGTGACTTTGGCTACAAAACACATGAGGTTTCATGATCTTTACACGTTCTTCTGAAAATGGTTGTTTGTGAAACTTCAAGCATCACACACAATTGCTTTCTAATAAATATATGAACTGCAACGCATACGGACTAACTATGGCAGTTGTATGCGATGTATTGTTGTCATCATACACAATTCCAGAACTCCACCCGTTTGCCAGTTTTAGCCCACGAACAGATAGTAATACCCGTGTGCAATAGATTAGGTCATCGCATATGTTTTGCTCCGAAGAACTGTCTGAACACTTTCGCATATAGTTTTATTTTCTTGGTCGTGCGTGCTGGACCCATGATCGTACACGTTCATTTTTCTGCAAACGGTTCTATTTTTGAAGCGTCTCTTATGCCACTTCCACACACAGTTTCCGCTATCATGTGCGATTCAGGGGGCTTACTAGTGGTCGGGTGTGGTAGTGTTGGCACATGTTCACACATGTAAATTATTCAAACCCAATATTGCCTCCATGATATTTATGCTCAGAGTGTTTATATCCCATCATGTTCGTGTTTGATGTTAATTATTCAAAATGCAAGATTATGATTGTTGATGCTCTCTGGTTGGTCGCTTTCCCTTCTTTTGCTAGCCTTCACTTGTTGTAAGTAAAAATGTTGCTTGTGCATCACGAATCCTAGGAAAAAATTATGCCATAAGAGTCCATCATATCTACCTGTATGCGGTATTAACCAGCCGTTCCTGTTGGAAATATGCCCTAGAGACAATAATAAAATGGTTATTATTATATATCCCATTCATGATAAATGTTTGTTATTCATGCTAGAATTGTATTAATCGGAAACTTAAATACATGTGTGAATACATAAACTACACCGTGTCCCTAATAAGCCTTTACTAGACTAGCTCGTTGATAAAAGATGGTTATTTCCTAACCATAGACATGAGTTATCATTTGATAAACGGGATTGAAGGAAATATGCCCTAGAGGCAATAATAAAGTTGTTATTTATATTTCCTTATATCATGATAAATGTTTATTATTCATGCTAGAATTGTGTTAACCGGAAACTTAGTACATGTGTGAATACATAGACAAAGCAGTGTCACTAGTATGCCTCTACTTGACTAGCTCGTTAATCAAAGATGGTTAAGTTTCCTAGCCATAGACATGAGTTGTCATTTGATCAACGGGATCACATCATTAGAGAATGATGTGATTGACTTGACCCATCCGTTATCTTAGCACTATGATCGTTTAGTTTACTGCTATTGCTTTCTTCATAACTTATACATGTTCCTATGACTATGAGATTATGCAACTCCCGAATACCGAGGAACACCTTGTGTGCTATCAAACGTCACAACATAACTGGGTGATTATAAAGATGCTCTGTAGGTGTCTTCGATTGTGTTTGTTGAGTTGTCATAGATCGAGATTAGGATTTGTCACTCCGATTGTCGGAGAGGTATCTCTGGGCCCTCTCGGTAATGCACATCACTATAAGCCTTGCAAGCAATGTGACTAATGAGTTAGTTGCGGGATGATGCACTACGGAACGACTAAAGAGACTTGCCGATAACGATATTGAACTAGGTATGATGATATCAACGATCGAATCTCGGGTAAGTAACATACCGATGACAAAGGGAACAACGTATGTTGTTGTGCGGTTTGACCGATAAAGATCTTCGTAGAATATGTAGGAACCAATATGAGCATCCAGGTTCCGCTATTGGTTATTGACCGGAGATGAGTCTCGGTCATGTCTACATAGTTCTCGAACCCGTAGGGTCCGCGCGCTTAACGTTCGATGATGATCGGTATTATGAGTTTATGTGTTTTGATGTACCGAAGGTAGTTCAGAGTCCCGGATGTGATCACGGACATGACGAGGAGTCTCAAAATGGTCGAGACATGAAGATTGATATATTGGAAGGTTATGTTTGGACACCGGAATGGTTTCGGGTGAGTTCGGGAATCTCCGGAGTACGGGGGGTTACCGGAACCCCCCGGGGGCTTAATGGGCCTACATGGCCTTTAGTGGAAGAGAGAAGAGGCGGCCAAGAGGAGGTGCATGCCCCCAAGCACAATCCGAATTCGGGAGGGGGCCGGCCCCCCTTTCCTTCTTCTCCTCCTCCCCTTCCTTCCCCCTCCTAGTTGGACTAGGAAAGGGGGGAAACCTACTCCTAGTTGGAGTAGGAATCCCCCTTAGGGGGCACCATGAGGCAGCCGGCCCCTCCTCCCCTCCTTTATATACGGGGGGGGCACCCCATAGACACACAAGTTGATTCTTAGCCGTGTGCGGTGCCCCCCTCCACATATTTCCACCTCGGTCATATTGTCGTAGTGCTTAGGCGAAGCCCTGCGTAGGTAACTTCATCATCACTGTAAACACGCCGTCGTGCTGACGAAACTCTCCCCCAACCTCAGCTGGATCTAGAAGTTCGAGGGACGTCACTGAGTTGAGCGTGTCCAGATCGCGGAGGTGTCGTGCGTTCGGTACTTGATCGGTTGGATCGCGAAGATGTTCGACTACATCAACCGCGTTACTTAACGCTTCCGCTTTTGGTCTACGAGGGTACGTGGACACACTCTCCCCGCTTGTTGCTATGCTTATCCTAGATAGATCTTGCATGATCGTAGGAATTTTTCTGAAATACTACGTTTCCCAACAGTGGCATCCGAGCCAGGTCTATGCGTAGATGTTATATGCACGAGTTGAACACAAAGAGTTGTCGGCGATAATAGTCATACTGCTTACCAGCATGTCATACTTTGATTCGGCGGTATTGTTGGATGAATCGGCCCAGACCGACATTACATGACCGCGTTCATGAGACTGGTTCTATCGCCGTGCTTTGCACATAGGTGGCTAGTGGGTGTCTGTTTCTCCAACTTTAGTTGAATCGACTGTGACTATACCCGGTCCTTTTTGAAGGTTAAAACAACAAACTTGACGAAAAATTGTTGTGGTTTTTTATGCGTAGGTAAGAACGGTTCTTGCTAAGCTCGTAGCAGCCACTTCAAACTTGCAACAACAAAGTAGAGGACGTCTAACTTGTTTTTCAAGGGCATGTTGTGATGTGATATGGTCAAGACGTGATTATATAAATTATTGTATGAGATGATCATGTTTTGTAACACAGTTATCGGCAACTGGCAGGAGCCATATGGTTGTCGCTTTATTGTATGAAATGCAATCACCATGTAATTGCTTTACTTTATCACTAAGCGGTAGCGATAGTCGTAGAAGCAATAGTTGGCAAGATGACAACGATGCTTCGATGGAGATCAAGGTGTCAAGCCGGTGACGATGGTGATCATGACGGTGCTTTGAAGATGGAGATCAAAGGCACAAGATGATGATGGCCATATCATATCACTTATATTGATTGCATGTGATGTTTATCCTTTATGCATCTTATTTTGCTTAGTACGGCGGTAGCATTATAAGATGATCTCTCACTAAATTTCAAGGTGCAGGTGTTCTCCCTGAGTATGCACCGTTGCTATAGTTCGTCGTGCCGAGACACCACGTGATGATCGGATGTGATAAGCTCTACGTTCACATACAATGGGTGCAAGCCAGTTTTGCACACACAGAATACTCGGGTTAAACTTGACAAGCCTAGCATATGCAAATATGGCCTCGGAACACTGAGACTGAAAGGTTGAGCGTGAACCATATAGTAGATATGATCAACATAGTGATGTTCACCATTGTAAACTACTCCATCTCACGTGATGATCGGACATGGTTTAGTTGATATGGATCATGTGATCACTTAGATGATTAGGGGGATGTCTATCTAAGTGGGAGTTCTTAAGTAATATGATTAATTGAACTTTAATTTATCATGAACTTAGTACCTGATAGTATTTTGCATGTCTATGTTGTTGTATATAAATGGACCGTGCTGTTGTTCCGTTGCATTTTAATGCGTTCCTAGATAAAGCTAAGTTGAAAGATGATGGTAGAAATTACACGGATTGGGTCCATAACTTGAGGATTATCCTCATTGCTGCACAGAAGAATTACATCCTGGAAGCACCGCTGGGTTCCAAACCCGTTGCAGGAGCAACGCGAGATGTTATGAACGTCTGGCAGAGCAAAGCTGATGACTACTCGATAGTTCAGTGTGCCATGCTTTACGGCTTAGAACCGGGACTTCAACGACGTTTTGAACGTCATGGAGCATATGAGATGTTCCAGGAGTTGAAGTTAATATTTCAAGCAAATGCCCGGATTGACTGATATGAAGTCTCCAATAAGTTCTACAGCTGCAAAATGGAGGAGAATAGTTCTGTCAGTGAGGGATGGATAAGACAATTCCTGAGCTCTTAGCAATGCTAAAGGCCGCGGAGGTAGAAATCAAGAAGGAGCATCAAGTGTTGATGGTCAATAAGACCACTAGTTTCAAGAAAAAAGGCAAAGGGAAGAAGGGGAACTTCAAGAAGAATGGCAAGCAAGTTACTGCTCAAGTGAAGAAGCCCAAATCTGGACCTAAGCCTAAGACTGAGTGCTTCTACTGCAAAGGGACTGGTCACTGGAAGCGGAACTGCCCCAAGTATTTGGTGGAGAAGAAGGATGGCAAAGTGAAAGGTATATTTGATATACATGTTATTGATGTGTACCTTACTAATGCTCGCAGTAGTGCCTGGGTATTTGATACTCGTTCTATTGCTAATATTTGCAACTCGAAACAGGGGCTACGAATTAAGCGAAGATTGGCTAAGGACGAGGTGACGATGCGTGTGGGAAATGGTTCCAAAGTCGATGTGATCGCTGTCGGCACGCTACCTTTACATCTACCTTCAGTATTAATTTTAGGCCTGAATAATTGTTATTTGGTGCCAGCGTTAAGCATGAACATTATATCTGGATCTTGTTTGATGCGAGACAGTTATTCATTTAAATTAGAGAATAATGGTTGTTCTATTTATATGAGTAATATCTGTTATGGTCATGCACCCTTGATGAGTGGTCTATTTTTACTAAATCTTGATAGTAGTGATACACATCATAGTATTGAAGCCAAAAGATATAAGTTTGATATTGGTAGTGCAACTTATTTGTGGCACTGCCATTTAAGTCATATTGATGTAAAGCGCATGAAGAAACTCCATGCTGATGGGCTTTTGGAATCACTTGATTATGAATCACTTGCTGCTTGCGAACCATACCTCATGGGCAATATGACTAAGACTCCATTCTAAGGAACAACGGAGCGAGCAACAGACTTGTTGGAAATAATACATACTGATGTATGCGGTCCGATGAGTGTTGATGCCCGCGGCGGGTATCATTATTTTCTGACCTCCACAGATGATTTTAGCAGATATGGTCATATCTACTTGATGAAACATAAGTATGCAACATTTGAAAAGTTCATAGAATTTCAAAGTGAAGTGGAAAATCATCGTAACAAGAAAACACAGTTTCTATGATCTGATCGTGGAGGAGAATATTTGAGTTACGAGTTTGGTCTTCATTTGAAACAATGCGGAATAGTTTCGCAACTTACGCCACGTGGAACACCATAGCGTAATGGTGTGTCCGAACGTCGTAATTGTACTTTATTAGATATGGTGCGACCTATGATGTCTCTTACTGATTTACCGCTATCGTTTTGGGGTTATGCTTTAGAGACAGTTGCATTCACATTAAATATGGCACCATCTAAATCCGTTGAGACGACACCATATGAACTGTGGTTTGGCAAGAAACCCAAGTTGTTGTTTCTTAAAGTTTGGGGCTGCAATGCTTATGTGAAAAAGCTTCAACCTGATAAGCTTGAACCCAAATCGGAGAAATGTGCATTCATAGGATACCCAAAAGAGACTGTTGGGTACACCTTCTATCACAGATCCGAAGGCAAGATATTTGTTGCTAAAAATGGATCCTTTCTAGAGAAGGAGTTTCTCTCGAAAGAAGTGAGTGGGAGGAAAGTAGAACTTGATGAGCTAATTGTACCTTCTCCCGAATTGGAAAGTAGTCCATCACAAAAATCAATTCCAGTGATTCCTACACCAATTAGTGAGGAAGCTAATGATGATGATCATGAAACTTCTGATCAAGTTACTACCGAACCTCGTAGGTCAACCAGAATAAATTCAGCACCAGAGTGGTACGGTAATCCTGTTCTGGAAGTCATGTTACTTGACCATGACGAACCTACGAACTATGAGGAAGCGATGATGAGCCCAGATTCCGCGAAATGGCTTGAGGCCATGAAATCTGAGATGGGATCCATGTATGAGAACAAAGTGTGGACTTTGGTTGACTTGCCTGATGATCGGCAAGCCATAAAGAATAAATGGATCTTCAAGAAGAAGACTGACGCTGATGGTAATATTACTGTCTACAAAGCTCGACTTGTTGCTAAAGGTTTTCGACAAGTTCAAGGAGTTGATTACGATGAGACCTTCTCACCCGTAGCGATGCTTAAGTCCGTCCGAATCATGTTAGCAATTGCCGCATTTTATGATTATGAAATTTGGCAAATGGATGTCAAAACTGCATTCCTTAAAGGATATCTTAAAGAAGAGTTGTATATGATGCAACCAGAAGGTTTTGTCAATCCAAAAGGTGCTAACAAAGTATGCAAGCTCCAAATGATCCATTTATGGACTGGTGCAAGCATCTCGGAGTTGGAATATACACTTTGATAGTGTGATCAAAGCATATGGTTTTATACAGACTTTTGGAGAAGCCTGTATTTACAAGAAAGTGAGTGGGAGCTCTGTAGCATTTCTGATATTATATGTGGATGACATATTGTTGATTAGAAATGATACTAAATTTCTGAATAGCATAAAAGGATACTTGAATAAGAAAAGACCTCGGTGAAGCTGCTTATATATTAGGCATCAAGATCTATAGAGATAGATCAAGACGCTTAATTGGACTTTCACAAAGCACATACCTTGATAAAGTTTTGAAGAAGTTCAAAATGGATCAAGCAAAGAAAGGGTTCTTGCATGTGTTACAAGGTGTGAAGTTGAGTCAGACTCAATGCCCGACCACTTCAGAAGATAGAGAAAAAATGAAGGTCATTCCCTATGCTTCAGCCATAGGTTCTATCATGTATGCAATGCTGTGTACCAGACCTGATGCGTGCCTTGCTATTAGTTTAGCAGGGAGGTACCAAAGTAATCCAGGAGTGGATCACTGGACAACGGTCAAGAAAATCCTGAAATACCTGAAAAGGACTAAGGATATGTTTCTCATTTATGGAGGTGACTCATACGTCTCCAACGTATCTATAATTTTTGATTGTTCCATGCTATTATATTATTTGTTTTGGATGTTTAATGGGCTTTATTATGCACTTTTATATTATTTTTGGGACTAACCTATTAATCGAAGGCCCAGTGCAAATTGCTGTTTTTTTTGCCTATTTCAGTGTTTTGCAGGAAAAGGAATATCAAATGGAATCCAAACGAAATGAAACCTTCGCGAGGATCATTTTTGGAACAAGCGCAATCCAGGAGACTTAGAGTGGACGTCAAGGAAGCAACAAGGCGGCCATGAGGTAGGAGGGTGCACCCAGGGGGGTAGGCGCGCCCCCACCCTCGTGGGCCCCTCGTGGCTCCACCGACCTACTTCTTTCGCCTATATATATATACTCATATACCCTGAAAACATCCAGGAGCACGACGAAACCCTATTTCCACCGCCGCAACCTTCAGACTCATGAGATCCCATCTTGGGGCCTTTTCAGTGCTCACATGGGAGGAATCGATCACGGAGGGATTCTACATCAACACCATAGCCTCTCCGATGATGTGTGAGTAGTTTAATGCAGACCTTCGGGTCCATAGTTATTAGCTAGATGGCTTCTTCTCTCTCTTTGGATCTCAATACAAAGTTCTCTTCGATTCTCTTGGAGATCTATTCAATGCAATTCTTTTTGCGGTGTGTTTGTCGAGATCCGATGAATTGTGGGTTTATGATCAAGATTATCTATGAACAATATTTGATTCTTCTCTGAATTCTTATATGCATGATTTAATATCTTTGCAAGTCTCTTCGAATTATCAGTTTGGTTTGGCCTACTAGATTGATCTTTCTTGCAATGGGAGAAGTGCTTAGCTTTGGGTTCAACCTTGCGGTGTCCTTTCCCGATGAAAGCGAGGGGCAGCAAGGCACATATTGTATTGTTGCCATCGAGGATAAAAAGATGGGGTTTATATCATATTGCTTGAGTTTATCCCTCTACATTATGTCATCTTGCCTAATGCGTTACTCTGTTCTTATGAATTTGATACTCTAGATGCATGCTGGATAGCGGTCGATGTGTGGAGTAATAGTAGTAGATGTAGAATCGTTTCGGTCTACTTGTCATGGACATGATGCCTATATACATGATCATGCCTAGATATTCTCATAACTATGCGCCTTTCTATCAATTGCTCGACAGTAATTTGTTCACCCACCGTAGAATATGCTATCTCGAGAGAAGCCACTAGTGAAACCTATGGCCCCCGGGTCTATCTTCCATCATATTATTTTCCTATCAATTTGCTATTTCTGCCGTCGTTTATTTTGCAATCTTTACTTTCCAATCTATACAACAAAAAATACCAAAAATATTTATCTTATTATCTTTTTCCGATCTCACTTTTGCAAGTGGCCGTGAAGGGATTGACAACCCCTTTATCGCGTTGGTTGCAAGGTTCTTGATTGTTTGTGGAGGTACTAGGGACTTGCGTGTAGTCTCCTACTGGATTGATACCTTGGTTCTCAAAAACTAAGGGAAATACTTATGCTACTTTGCTGCATCACCCTTTCCTCTTCAAGGGAAAACCAACGCATGCTCAAGAGGTAGCAAGAAGGATTTCTGGGCCGTTGCCGGGGAGACCTACGCACAAGTAAAGACATACCAAGTACCCATCACAAACTCTTATCCCTCGCGTTTTCCTCTCCCCCACTTCACCTTTGCCCTTTTCTTTCGCCCTTCTTCCGTTCGATCTTGTGTTACCATATACCTTCTTTTTGCTTGCATCTTAGCTTGCTAAAAGTTTATGGATCCTCATCCACTTGGTAATCTCTTTAATAGATCCAATTATGATGAACCTATTGCTAGTGAGTTGAGTGCACTAGATTATCTTTATGAGTATTTGCTTGAAATTTGTGAATCTGAAAATTGTGATGAAGTACTTTATGAAGCGATTCACGATAGATCTTTGAATAAGAAGCATGATCGCAATGATTTTGTTATAAACTCTATTGATGTAAATTGTGCTAATAATATGCAAAACCCAAAGCTTGGGGATGCTAGTTCTGCTATGTCCTCTACTTGTTGCAATGATCATGATTGGGGTGATAGTGCTTCTTATGATCTTGAAAAATTATTTAAGCCCCATGATGAATATGAGATTGATAATAGTGTTTGCAATATTATTGAAAGTGGGTTTGGAAGAGTGTCAACTTTATATCCCACATATTTGGAGAATGTTCAATCTTATGAAATTTTTGAGAAAAGTGGGTTTGCAGAGGTCATGACTTTAGTTAATGTTAATCCCACTATTTTGGAAGAGTGTCAACTTTGCATACATGTGGATCGTTTTAAGAATATGTTTTGTGATAGCTATATTATTGAATTTGCTTATGATCCTACATGTAATTATTATGAGAGGGGAAAATATGGTTGTAGAAATTTTCATGTTACTAAATCACCTCTCGTTATGTTGAGATTGCTATTGTTTCTTTCCGCTTCCTTGCATATGCTAGTTTTTGCTTGCCTTGATGATTTGTTTGCCTATAAGATGCCTATGCATAGGAAGTATGTTAGACTTAGATGTTTTTGTCACGTTTTTCATGATGCTCTCTTTGTGCTTCAATTCTTGTCTTTCATGTGAGCATCATTGAAATCTCTTTGCCTAGATAGGGGCGTTAAGCAGTGCTTGTTGGGAGGCAACCCAATTTTATTTTTGTTTCTGTTTAGTAATAAATAATTCATCTAGCTTCTTTTTATATGTGGTTTTATGTTTTAAATTAGTGTTTGTGCCAAGTAGAACCATTGGAAAGACCTGGGTGAAGTCCTTATGATCTTGCTGTGAAAAACAGAAACTTTAGCGCTCACGAGATTAGCTGCCATTTTTTACTGGAGAGTGATTTTAGGTTGATTATTTTTGCATATGACTAATAGACAAATTCCTCACGTACAAAATTTATTTCAGAATTTTTGGAGTTACATAAGTATACGTTTGATACAGATTACTACAGACTGTTCTGTTTTTGACAGATTCTGTTTTTCGTGTGTTTGTTTTCTTATTTTAATGAATCTATGGCTAGTATCGGGGGGTATGAACCATAGAGAAGTTGGAATATATTAGGTTTAACACCAATATAAATAAATAATGAGTTCATTACAGTACCTTAAAGTGGTGATTTGTTTTCTTATACTAACGGAGCTCATGAGATTTTCTGTAGAGTTTTGTGTTGTGAAGTTTTCAAGATTTTGGGTAAAGATTTGATGGATTTTGGAATAAGGAGTGGCAAGAGCCTAAGATTGGGGATGCCCAAGGAACCCCAAGGTAAAATTCAAGGACAACCAAAAGCCTAAGCTTGGGGATCCCCCGGAAGGCATCCCCTCTTTCGTCTTCGTCCATCGGTAACTTTACTTGAGGCTATATTTTTATTCACCACATGATATGTGTTTTGCTTGGAGCGTCTTGTATGATTTGGGTCTTTGCTTTTTAGTTTACCACAATCATCCTTGATGTACACACCTTTTGTAGAGACACACATAAATCGGAATTTATTAGAATACTCTATGTGCTTCACTTATATCTTTTGAGCTAGATAGTTTTGCTCTAGTGCTTCACTTATATCTTTTAGAGCATGGTGGTGGTTTTATTTTATAGAAATTATTGTTCTCTCATGCTTGACTTATATTATTTTGAGAGTACTTTAGAACAGCATGGTAGTTTTCTTTGGCATCCAAGATGGGTATAATGAAAACTTTCATATAGAGTGCATCGAATACTATGAGAAGTTTGATACTTGATGATTGTTTTGAGATATGAAGATGGTAATATTAGAGTCATGCTAGTTGAGTAGTTGTGAATTTGGGAAATACTTGTGTTGAAGTTTGCAAGCCCCGTAGCATGCACGTCGTATGGTAACCATTGTGTGACAAATTTGAAACATGAGGTGTTCTTTGATTGTCATCCTTATGAGTGGCGGTCGGGGACGAGCGATGGTCTTTTCCTACCAATCTATCCCCCTAGGAGCATGCACGTAATGCTTGGTTTTTGATGACTTGTATATTTTTGCAATAAGTATGTGAGTTCTTTATGACTAATGTTGAGTCCATGGATTATATGCACTCTCAGCTTTCCATCATTGCTAGCCTCTTGATTTGTGCATTGCCCTTTCTCACCTTGAGAGTTGGTGCAAACTTAGCGGTGCACCCAACCCCCGTGATATGATATGCTCTATCACACATAAACCTCCTTATATCTTCCTCAAAACAGCCACCATACCTACATATTATGGCATTTCCATAGCCATTCCGAGATATATTGCCATGCAACTTTCCACCATTTCATTTATTATGACACGCTTCATCATTGTCATATTGCCTTGCATGATCATGTAGTTGTCATCGTATTTGTGGCAAAGCCACCATGCATAAATTTCATACATGTCACTCTTGATTCATTGCCCATCCCGGTACACCGCCGGAGGCACTCATATAGAGTCATATTTTGTTCTAGTATCGAGTTGTAAATAAATAGAAGTTTGATGATCATCATTAATAGAGCATTGTCCCATAAAAAAGGCCAAAGAAAAAAAGATAAAAGAAATAAAAGGGACAATGCTACTATCCTTTTTTCCCACACTTGTGCTTCAAAGTAGCACCATGATCTTTATGATAGAGAGTCTCTTATTTTGTCACTTTCATATACTAGTAGGAATTTTTCATTATAGAACTTGGCTTGTATATTCCAACAATGGGCTTCCTCAAATGCGCTAGGTATTCGTGAGCAAGCAAGTTGGATGCACACCCACTTAGTTTCTTTTGTTGAGCTTTCATACATTTATAGCTCTAGTGTATCCGTTCCATGGCAATCCCTACACCTTGCATTGACATCAATTGATGGGCATCTCCCTAGCCCATTGATTAGCCGCGTCAATGTGATACTTTCTCCTTTTTTGTCTTCTCCTCACAACCGCCATCATTATATTCTATTCCACACATAGTGATATGTCCATGGCTCACGCTCATGTATTGCGTGAAAGTTGAAAAAGTTTGAGATTACTAAAGTATGAAACAATTGCTTGGCTTGTCATCGAGGTTCTGCATGATGAGAGCATTTTTGTGTGACGAAAATGAAGCGTAGCCAAACTATATGATTTTGTAGGGATAAGCTTTCTTTGGCCATGTTATTTTGAGAAGACATAATTGCTTAGTTAGTATGCTTGAAGTATTATTATTTTTATGTCAATATTAAACTTTTATCTTGAATCTTTCGGATCTGAACATTCATGCCATAATAAAGATAATTACTTTGAAAATTATGTTAGGTAGCATTCCACATCAAAAATTCTGTTTTTATCATTTAGCTACTCGAGGACGAGCGGGAATTAAGCTTGGGGATGCTTGATACGTCTCCAACGTATCTATAATTTTTTATTGTTCCATGCTATTATATTATCTGTTTTGGATGTTTAATGGGCTTTATTATGCACTTTTATATTATTTTTGGGACTAACCTATTAACCAAAGGCCCAGTGGAAATTACTGTTTTTTTTTGCCTATTTCAGTGTTTCGCAGAAAAGGAATATCAAACGGAATCCAAACGGAATGAAACCTTCTTGAGGATCAATTTTGGAACAAACGCAATCCAGGAGACTTGGAGTGGATGCCAAGGAAGGAACGATGCGACCACGAGGTAGAAGGGCGCGCCCCCACCCTCGTGGGCCCCTCGTGGCTCCACCGATCTACTTCTTTCGCCTATATATATACTCATATACCCCGAAAACATCCAGGAGCACAACGAAACCATATTTCCACCGCCGCAACCTTCTGTACCTGTGAGATCCCATCTTGGTGCCTTTTCCGGCGCTCCGCCGGAGGGGGAATCGATCACGGAAGGCTTCTACATCAAAACCATAGCCTCTCCGATGATGTGTGAGTAGTTTACCACAGACCTCTGGGTCCATAGTTATTAGCTAGATGGCTTCTTCTCTCTCTTTGGATCCCAATACAAAGTTCTCCTCGATTCTCTTGGAGATCTATTCGATGTAATTCTTTTTGAGGTGTGTTTGTCGAGATCCGATGAATTGTGGGTTTATGATCAAGATTATATATGAACAATATTTGATTCTTCTCTGAATTCTTATATGCATGATTTAATATCTTTGCAAGTCTCTTCGAATTATCAGTTTGGTTTGGCCTACTAGATTGATTTTTCTTGCAATGGGAGAAGTGCTTAGCTTTTGGTTCAATCTTGCGGTGTCCTTTCCCAGTGACAGCAGGGGCAGCAAGGCACGTATTGTATTGTTGCCATCGAGGATAAAAATATGGGGTTTATATCATATTGCTTGAGTTTATCCCTCTACATTATGTCATCTTGCCTAATGCATTACTCTGTTCTTATGAACTTAAACTCTAGATGCATGCTGGATAGCGGTCGATGTGTGGAGTAATAGGAGTAGATGTAGAATCGTTTCGGTCTACTTGTCACGGACGTGATGCCTATATACATGATCATGCCTAGATATTCTCATAACTATGCGCTTTTCTATCAATTGCTTGACAGTAATTTGTTCACCCACCGTAGAATATGCTATCTTGAGAGAAGCCACTAGTGAAACCTATGGCCCTCGGGTCTATCTTCCATCATATTATTTCCAATCTTTACTTTCCAATCTATACAACAAAAAATACCAAAAATATTTATCTTATTATCTTTTACCGATCTCACTTTTGCAAGTGCCCGTGAAGGGATTGACAACCCCTTTATCATGTTGGTTGCAAGGTTCTTGATTGTTTGTGCAGGTACTGGGGACTTGCGTGTAGTCTCCTACTGGATTGATACCTTGGTTCTCAAAAACTGAGGGAAATACTTATGCTACTTTGCAGCATCACCCTTTCCTCCTCAAGGGAAAACCAACACATGCTCAAGAGGTAGCAGTGACAAAGAGCTTGTCGTAAACGATTACATCGATGCAAGCTTTGACACTGATCCAGATGACTCTAAGTCACAAACCGGATACGTATTTTTATTGAATGGTGGAGCTGTCAGTTGGTGTAGTTCCAAGCAAAGCGTCGTGGCGGGATCTACATGTGAAGCGGAGTACATAGCTGCTTCGGTAGCAGCAAATGAAGGAGTCTGGATGTAGGAGTTCATATCCCATCTAGGTGTCATACCTAGTGCATCGGGTCCAATGAAAATCTTTTGTGACAATATTGGTGCAATTGCCCTGGCAAAGGAATCCAGATTTCACAAGAGAACCAAGCACATCAAGAGACGCTTCAATTCCATCCGCGATCAAGTCAAGGAATGAGACATAGAGATTTGCAAGATAAATATGGATCTGAATGTTGCAGACCCGTTGACTAAGCCTCTCTCACGAGCAAAACATCATCAACACCAAGACTCCATGGGTGTTAGAATCATTACTATGTAATCTAGATTATTGACTCTAGTGCAAGTGGGAGACTGAAGGAAATATGCCCTAGAGGCAATAATAAAGTTGTTATTTATATTTCCTTATATCATGATAAATGTCTATTATTCATGCTAGAATTGTATTAACTAGAAACTTAGTACATGTGTGAATACATAGACAAACATAGTGTCACTAGTATGCCTCTACTTGAGTAGCTCGTTAATCAAAGATGGTTAATTTTCCTAGCCAAAGACATGAGTTGTCATTTGATCAACGGGATCACATCATTATAGAATGATGTGATTGACTTGACCCATCCATTAGCTAAGAACTATGACCGTTTAGTTTACTGCTATTGCTTTCTTCATAACTTATACATGTTCCTGTGACTATGAGATTATGCAACTCCCGTATACCGGAGGAACACTTTGTGTGATATCAAACGTCACAACGTAACTGGGTGATTATAAAGATGCTCTACAGGTGTCTCCGATGGTGTTTGTTGAGTTGTCATAGATCGAGATTAGGATTTGTCACTCCGATTGTCGGAGAGGTATCTCTGGGCCCTCTCGGTAATGCACATCACTATAAGCCTTGCAAGCAATGTGACTAATGAGTTAGTTGTGGGATGATGCACTACAGAACAAGTAAAGAGACTTCCCGGTAACGAGATTTAACTAGGTATGATAATACCGACGATCGAATCTCGGGCAAGTAACATACCGATGACAAAGGGAACAACGTATGGTGTTATGCGGTTTGACCGATAAAGATTTTCGTAGAATATGTAGGAACCAATATGAGCATCTAGGTTCCGCTATTGGTTATTGACCGGAGATGAGTCCCAGTCATCTCTACATAGTTCTCAAACCCGTAGGGTCCGCACGCTTAACGTTTGATGACGATCGGTATTATGAGTTTATGTGTTTTGATGTAACGAAGGTAGTTCGCAGTCCCGGATGTGATCACAGACATGACGAGGAGTCTCGAAATGGTCGAGACATGAAGATTGATATATTGGAAGGTTATGTTTGGACACCGGAATGGTTTCGGGTGAGTTTGGGCATCACTGGAGTACCGGGGGGGGGGGGGGGTTACCGGAACCCACCGGGGGCTTAATGGGCCTACATGGGCTTTAGTGGAAGAGAGAGGAGGAGCGCGCCCCCCAAGCCCAATCCGAATTGGGGAGGGAGGCCAGCCCCCCTTGCCTTCTTCTCCTCTTCCCCTTCCTCCCCCTCCTAGTTGGATTAGGAAAGGGGGGAAACCTACTCCTAGTAGGAGTAGGAATCCCCCCTTGGGGGCGCACCATGAGGCCGTCCAGCCCCCTTCTCCCCTCCTTTATATACGGGTGAGGGGGCACCCCATAGACAAACAAGTTGATTCTTAGCCGTGTGCGGTGCCCCCCTCCACATATTTCCACCTCAGTCATATTGTCGTAGTGATAACGCGAAGCCCTGCGTCGGTAACTTCATCATCACCGTAAACACGCCGTAATGCTAAGAAACTCTCCCTCAACCTCTGATGGATCTAGAAGTTTAAGGGACGTCACCGAGCTGAACGTGTGCAGACCGCGGAGGTGCCATGCGTTCGTTACTTGATCGGTTGGATCGCGAAGACGTTCGACTACATCAACCGCGTTACTTAACGCTTCCCTTTCGGTCTACGAGGGTACGTGGACACACTCTCCCCGCTCGTTGCTATACTTCTCCTAGATAGATCTTGCTTGATTGTAGGATTTTTTTTGAAATACTACGTTTCGCAACAGGGATCACATGATGTGATGGTCTAGACCCAATCGTAAGCTTAGCAACAAATCATATCGCTTAGTTTATTTGCTATAGCTTTCTTCACGTCAAGTATATGTTCCTTCGACCATGAGATCATGCAACTCCCGGATACTGGAGGAATGCCTCGTGTGCTATCAAATGTCACTTTGTAACTGGGTGATCATAAAGATGCTCTACAGGCATCTCCAAACGTGTCTGTTGGGTTGGCATGGATCGAGACTGGGATTTATCACTCCATGTGATAGAGAGATATCTCTGTGCCCTCTCGGTAATACAACATCATAAAGGGCTTACAAGCAATGTGCCTAATGAGTTAGTCGCGGGATCTTTTATTACAGAACGAGTAAAGAGACTTGCCGGTGACGAGATTGAACTAGGTATGGAGATACCGACGATCGAATCTCAGGCAAGTAACATATCACCTAACAAACGGTATTGCATACGGGATTGACTGAATCCTTGACATCGTGGTTAAACTGATAAAAATCTTCATGAAATATGTAGGAACCAATATGGGCATCCAGGTCCCGCTATTGGTTATTGACCGGAGAGGTGTCTCAGTCATGCCTACATGATTCTCGAACCCGTAGGGTCCGCAAGCTTAACATTCGATGATGCTAGAGTAGTATTGGGATATGTGCATTGGTAAACAAATATTGTTTGGAGTCCCGGATGAGATCATGGACATCACGAAGAGCTCTGGAATGGTTCAGAGGTAAAGATTCATATATAGGAAGTCCTATTTTGGTCGCCGGAAAAGTATCGGGCATTATCGGTATTGTACCGGGAGTGCCGAAAGGGGTCTGGGAGTCCACCCGGGGGCCCACATGGGTTGTAAGGAGGGGTGACCTGGCCTACATGGGCCAGGGGCACTAGCCCCAAGAGGCCCATGCGTCTAGAACAAGAAAAATGGGAAGAATCCTAGGGGGGGGGAAGGCACCCCCTAGGTGCCTTGGGAAGGGAGGCTTCCTCCCTAGGCCGGCGCCCCTCCCTTGCAGGAGGGTCCAAGGCTACGCCCCAATCCTCCCCGTTGCCTCCTATAAATAGTGGGGGAGAGGGAGGGTCTAGACACACCAAATCCCAAGCCCCGGCAGCAGCCCTACCTCTCCTAAAACTCAGTTTTCTCCTCAGATTGGTTCCGGCAGCGTTTGACGAAGCCGTGCCGGGATTGCACCACCACCATCTCCTCCACGCCGTCGTGCCGGTTGAGATCCCATCTACTTCTCCTCTCTTGCTTTCTGGATCAAGAAGGAGGAGACTTCATTGAGTCGCACGTGTGCTGAACGCGGAGGTGTCGTCCGTTCGGCGCTAGATCGGATTGGATCATGATTGGATCGCGAATAGTATGACTACATCAACCGCGTTAAATATGCTTCCTCTTTTGGTCTACAAGGGTATGTAGACACACTCCCTTCTCATTGCTATGCATCTCCTAGATTATATCTTGGGTGTTTCATTGGATTTTTTTTTATTTTCATGCAACGTTCCCCATCAGTGGCATCATGAGCTAGGTCTATGCGTAGATGTATATGCACGAGTAGAATACAAAGAAGTTGTGGGCATTGATGTTCAGATTGGTTACCTTCGCTGTCTTATATGGATTCGGCTGTATTGTGGGATGAAGCGACTCAGACCAACCTTACATGTCCTTGCACATGAGACCGGTTCCACCGACTAACATGCAACTTGTATTGCATCAGGTGGCTGGTGGGTGTCTGTCTCTCCTACTTTAGTTAAATCTGATTTGACAAAGGCGGTCCTTGTAGAAGGTTAAAAGGCAACTTGATTATCACCGTTGTGGCTTTGCGTAGGTAAGAACGGTTCTTGCTAGTTGCCCATAGCAGCCATGTAAAATTTGCAACAACAAAGTAGAGGACGTCTAACTTGTTTTTGCAGGGCATGTTGTGATGTGGTATGGTCAAAACGTGATGTGATATATGTTGATGTATGAGATGATCATGTTTTGTAATAGGTTCACAACTTGCATGTCGATGAGTACGACAGTCGGCAGTAGCCATAGGTCTGTCTTTAGTTTTATTGTATGACTTGCGTGTCAACAAATAACGCCATGTAATTGCTTTACTTTATCGCTATGCTTTAGCAATAGTTGGCGAGACGACCACGTGACGACACGATGATGGAGATAATGGTGTCATGCCGGTGACGATGGAGATCATGCCGGTGCTTTGGAGATGGAGATCAAATGCACAAGATGATAATGGCCATATCTTGTCACATATTTTGATTGCATGTGATGTTTATCTTTTATGCATCTTATTTTGCTTAGGATGATGGTAGCATTATAAGATGACCCCTTCACTTAATTTCAAGATAAATGTGTTCTCCCTAAGTATGCACCATTGCGAAATTTCGTCGTTTCGAAGCACGTCCTGATGATCGGGTGTGATAGACTCTACGTTCACATACAACGGGTGTAAGCCAGTTTTTACACATGCAGAATACTTGGTTAAACTTGACGGTCCTAGCATGTACATACATGGCCTCAGAACACAGGAGACCGAAAAAGGTCGAACATGAGTCATATAGTAGATATGATCAACATGGAGATGTTCACCGTTGATGACCACCCCATCTCACGTGATGATCAGACATGGGTTGGTTGATATGGATCATGTGAACACTTAGACAACTTGAGGGATGTTGATTTAAGTGGGAGTTCACTAGTAATTTGATTAACTGAACTAATTATCATCAACATGGTCTAAATTGTCTTTGTAAATTATGTTGTAAATAAATAGTTCGCGTTGTAGCTCGCTGTTTTAATACGTTCCTAGAGAAAGACTAAGTTGAAAGACATTGTAAGCAATTATGCAGACTAGGTCCGTACTGAGGATTGTCCTCACTGCTGCACCAGAAGGCATATGTCCTTGATGCACCGCTCGGTGTGCCAACCCCTCTAACGCCGTCCTTGGATGTTGTGAACGTCTAGCATGCACGTTCTGATGACTACTTGATAGTTCAGTGCGTCATGCTTTACGACTCAGAAATCAGGGCCCTAAAGACGTTTTGAACGCCATAGTGCATATGAGATGTTCCAAGAGCTGAAATTGGTATTTCAGGCTCATGCCCGTGTTGAGAGGTATAAGACCTCTGAAAGTTGTTGTGCCAGCAAGATGGAGGAGAATAGCTCAGTTAGTGAGCATGTGCTCACAATGTCTGGGTGCTACAATCGCTTGAATCAAGTGGGAGTTAATCTTCTAGATAAGACAGCGGTTGACAAAGTTTTCCAGCCACTGCCACCAAGCCATAAGGGCTTCTTGATGAACTATATATGCAAGAGATGTAGAATACAATCCCTGAGATCTTCGTGACGCTTAAGGCCGTGGAGGTAGAAATCAAGAAAGAGCATTAAGTGTTGATGGTCAACAAGACCACCAGTTTCAAGAAGGAAGGCACGGGAAAGAAAGGGAACTTCAAGAAGAATGGCAAGCCAGTTGTGAAGGAAATATGCCCTAGAGGCAATAATAAAGTTGCTATTTTATATTTCATGATAAAGGTTTATTATTCATGCTAGAATTGTATTGATCGGAAACCTTAATACATGTGTGAATACATAAACAAACACCGTGTCCCTAGTGAGCCTCTACTAGACTAGCTCGTTGACCAAAGATGGTTAAAGTTTCCTAACCATTGACATGAGTTGTGATTTTATAACGGGATCACATCATTAGGAGAATGATATGATGGACAAGACCCACCCATTAGCTTAGCATAATGATCGTTCAGTTTTATTGCTATTGCTTTCTTCATGTCAAATACATATTCCTTCGACTATGAGATTATGCAACTCCTGGATACCGGAGGAATGCCTTGTGTGCTATCAAATGTCACAATGTAACCGGGTGATTATAAATATGCTCTCCAGGTATCTCCTAAAGTGTTTGTTGAGTTGGCATAAATCAAGATTAGGATTTGTCACTCCGAGAATTGTAAAGGTATCTTTGGGCCCTCTCGGTAATACACATCATAAGCTTGCAAGCAAATGACTAAGGAGTTATTCACGAGGTGATGTATTATGGAACGAGTGAAGAGACTTGCCGGTAATGAGATTGAACTAGGTATGAAGATACCGACGATCAAATCTCGGGCATGTAACATACTGATGGACAAAGGGAATTACGTATGTTCTTATAACTGTTCGATTGATAAATATCTTCGTAGAATATGTAGGAGCCAATATGGGCATCCAAGTTCTACTATTGGTTATTGACCGTAGAGGTGTCTCGGTCATGTCTACATAGTTCTCGAACCCGTAGGGCCCGCATACTTAACGTTCGTTGACGATATAGTGTTATATGAGTTATATGATTTGGTGACCAAATGTTGTTCGGAGTCCTGGATGAGATCACGGACATGACAAGGAGTCTCGAAATGGTCGAGAGGTAAAGATTGATATATAGGATGATGGTATTTGGACACCGGAAGTGTTTCGAGACGTACCGAGAAGGAATCGGGTCACCGGAAGGGGTTCCGGGCACCCCCCCCCCCCCCGGGCAAGTTATGGGCTTAATGGCCAAAGGGAGGGACATACCAGCCCACTAGGGGGCTGGTGCGTCCCTCCACTTGTTTGGACAGCCCTAGGGAAGGAAAAGGGGGATGGCTAGCCCCTCCTGCCTTTCTCATGGGAGAAAGGAAAGGGAGGGGCGCCACCCTCCCCTGCCTTTCCCCACACTCCAAATATGGCAAGAAGGGGGCGCTGCTTGGGAGGGACCCCAAGTAGGATTCCTCCTACTTGGGCGCATCCTTTGGCTGCTCCTCCCTCCCTCCCACCTATATATGTGGGAGGGGGCGCCTAGCACACACAAGACAATTGCCTAGCCGTGTGCGCTGCCCCCCTCCACCATTTACACCCCTGGTCATATTTTTGTAGTGATTAGGCGAAGCCCTGCGGAGATCACTTAACCATCACCCTCACCAAGCCGTCGTGGTAACGGAACTCATCTATTACCTCGACGTCTTGCTGGATCAAGAAGGCAAGGGACGACACGGAGCTGAACATGTGCAGAACGCGGAGGTGCCGTGCGTTTGGTACTTGATCGGTTGAAGCGCGAAGAAGTTCGACTACATCAACCGCTTTGTAAAACTCTTCTGCTTACGGTCTACGAGGGTACGTAGACACACTCTCCCCCTCGTTGCTATGCATCTCCATGGATAGATCATTGTGTGTGCGTAGATTTTTTTTGTTTTCCATGCAACGATTCCCAACGGTGGCATCCGAGCCAGGTCTATGAGTAGATGATATGCACGAGTAGAACACAAAGAGTTGTGGGCGGTGATCGTCATACTGCTTACCACTAATGTCCTATTTTGATTCGGCGGTATTGTTGGATGAAGCGGCCCGTACCAACCTTACATGACCACGTTCATGAGACCGGTTCCACCCACAAACATGTAACTAGTTTTGCATAAAGGTGGCTGGCAGGTGTCTGTTTCTCCTAATTTAGTTGAATCGAATTTGACTATAGCCGGTCCTTGTTGAAGGTTAACACAACAAACTTGATAAATCACCGTTGTGGTTTTGATGCGTAGGTAAGAACGGTTCTTCCTAGAAGCCCGTAGCAGCCACGTAAAACTTGCAACAACAAAGTAGAGGACGTCTAAGTTGTTTTTGCAGGGCATGTTGTGATGTGATATGGTGAAGACATGATGTGATAAATGTTATTGTATGAGATGATCATGTTCTGTAAATTATCGGCAACTGGCAGGAGCCTTATGGTTGTCTCTTTATTGTATGAAGTACAAACACCATGTAATTGCTTTACTTTATCACTATGCGTTAGTGATAGTTTTAGAACCAATAGTTGGCGAGATGACCACGACGCTACGATGGAGATCAAGGTGTCGAGGCAGTGACCATGGAGATCATGACGATGCTTTGAAGATGGAGATCAAAAGCAGAAGATAATGATGGCCATATCAATGTCACATATTTTGATTGCATGTGATGTTTATCTTTTATGGATCATATTTTTCTTAGTATGGCGGTAGCATTATAAGATGATCCCTTCACTAAATTTCAATGTAAAAGTGTTCTCCATGAGTATGCACTATTGCTACAGTTTGTCGTGTTGAGACACCACATGATGATCGGGTGTGATAGACTTTGTAGTGTTGAGACACCACATGATGATCGGGTGTGATAGACTCTATGTTCACATACAATGTGTGTAAGACAGTTTTGCCAATTTAGAACACTTGGGTTAAACTTGACGAGCCTAGCATGTACAGGCATGGCCTCGGAACACTGGAGACCGAAAGGTCAAACGTGAATCATATAGTAGATATGATCAACATAGAGATGTTCACCATTGCTACCCCATCTCACGTGATGATCGGACATGGGTTAGTTGATTTGGATCACGTATCACTTAGATGACTTGAGGAATGTCTATTTAAGTGGCAGTTCTTAATTAATTTGATTAACTGAACTTAATTTATCATGAACTTAGTCTTATAGTTTTGCAAATCTATGTCGTAGATCAATAGCTCGCGAGATAGCTCCCTTTTTTTGACATGTTCCTAGAGAAAAATAGGTTGAAAGATGATAGTAGCAATGATGCGGACTGGGTCCGTGATATGGGGATTATCCTCATTGCTGCACAGAAGAATTATGTCCTTGATGCACCGCTAGGTGACAGACCTATTGCAGGAGCGGATGCAGATGTTATGAACGTTTGACAAGCTCGGTATGATGACTACTTGATAGTTTAGTGCGCCATACGGCTTAGAACCAGGACTTAAAAAATGTTTTGAATGCCACGAAGCATATGAGATGTTCCAATATCTGAAATTGGTATTTCAGACTCATTCCCGTGTTAAGAGGTATGAGACCTCTGACAAGTACTTTGCCAACAAGATGGACGAGAATTGCTCAGCCAGTGAGCATGTGCTCAGAATGTCTGGGTACTACAATCACTTGAATCAAGTGGGAGTTAATCTTCCAGATAAGATAGTGATTGACAGAGTTCTCTAGCCACTATCACCAAGATACTAGAACTTCGTGATGAACTATAATATGCAAGGGATGAAAAAAAACGATTCCCGAGCTCTTCGCGATGCTGAAATCGGTGAAGGTAGAAATCAAGAAATAGCATCAAGTGTTGATGGTTAACATGACCACTAGTTTCAAGAAAAAGGGCAAAAGGAAATAAAGGAAACTTCAAGAATAATGGAAAGCAAGTTGCCACTCCTGTGAAGAAGCCCATATCTGGACCTAAGCCTGAAACTGAGTGCTTCTACTGCAAAGGGAATGGTCACTAGAAGCGGAACTGCCCCAAATACTTGGTGGATAAGAAGGATGGAAAAGTGAACAAAAGTATATTTTATATACATGTTATTGATATGTACCTTACTGATGTTCATAGTAGCCCCTGGGTATTTGATACTGGTTCAGTTGCTAAGATTAGTAACTTGAAACAGGAGTTGCGGAATGAACAGAGACTAGTTAAGGGCGAGGTGACGATGTGTGTTGGAAGTGATTCCAAGGTTGATAAGATCACCATCGCACGCTCCCTCTGCCTTCGGGATTAGTGTGGAACCTAAATAAATGTTATTTGGTGTTTGTGTTGAGCATAAATATGATTGGATCATGTTTATTGCAATACGGTTATTCATTTAAGTCAGAGAATAATTGTTGTTCTGTTTACATGAATGAAACTTTCTATGGTCATAAACAAAATGTAAATGGTTTATTGAATCTCAATCGTAGTGATACACATATTCATAATATTGATGCCAAAAGATGCAAAGTGGATAATGATACTACAACTTACTTGTGGCACTGCCATTTAGGTCATATTGGTGTAAAGCGCATGAAGAATCTCCATGCGGTTGGACTTTTGGAACCACTTGATTACGAATCATTTGATACTTGCGAACCATGCCTCATGGGCAAGATGACTAAAACTCCGTTCTCCAGAACAAGGGAGCGAGCTAATGACTTATTGGAAATAATACATACCGATGTATGCGGTCCGATGAGTGTTGAGGCACACGGCGGGTATCGTTATTTTCTAACCTTCACAGATGATTTGAGCAGATATGGGTATATCTACTTAATGAAACATAAGTCTAAAACATTTCAAAAGTTCAAAGAATTTCAGAGTGAAGTGGAGAATCACTACTGCAGGATGCTGCTAACGCGATACTATGATCAGAGACCCTTTCACGAAACTATGTGCGATGCACTAATCGCAAACGGGGATGTAAAAAATCCGTCAAAAAAGGTGCAAAACATTTGCGATGGAGGATGCATCAAAGACGGTTCAGATTTTAGTTGCGTGTGCGATGCAGGGCATAGGATTCAGTTCAATGAACTATTTGTGATGATGAGGAACTAAAGAAACGGGCAGCCAGATGAAGGTGTGTGTGCGATATACAGCATACAGTTCACTCGGATGAACTGTTTGTGATTAGGCAACACAAAAGAAATGGTCAGTCGGATGAAGGTGTGTGCAATATACGGCATGCGGTTCACTCGGATGAACTGTTTGCTTTGAGCCAAGAGAACAGAAACGGTTCAATATAACAAGATGTGTGTGATAGCGGCAAATAGGTCTATAATCAGAAATGTGTGCGAAGATCCATAATAACACAGACGATTGCTGCTAATAAGCCATGTGTGTTGTGGGCAAACGCTTGGTGGTATACAATTGTCAGCGATTGATTAAATCATCACCGACAGGTTCCCCGGGAGGGTCTGTGTGCGATGTCATTGCACACAGAACAACAACATATGTACTTGTACCTTATAAGGACTTGATTCCAAACAAATTGAACATCGAATTACATATGTGGCTAGTACACACATAACCTTTGCACACACGAAAGTATGTTCCAAAATGCCGATGAAACTCAAATAATGTATAAAAAGGCAAAATGAACCGTGAATAATTTCATATTTTTAGGATGACACTACTATATATAGTTGCATGTTGCCTCTGTAAAATAAATCAAGGCGGGAAGAGACAGCGTATGTCATTTCGCACACATAGGTGACAAGGTCCCTCTCGGAACCATGAGCCTTTTTGAGAGAAGCTCCGGTTTGTAAGAAGTTTGTACCAAAACTTCTCATAAATTGGACTAACGAATAAAGGATGTTCTTTCCCTATGTTGTGAATGCTTATAATATTTATGTCTTAATGAAAGAAATGGCAAGCCATTGGCCCAGTATGAAAGAAAATATGGGTCAAAACCAAGTTGAAAAGGGAAACAATATCTAACTCCAGCTTACAAACAGTACAAAAGCATGAGGATTAATTGCTCACCAGGTTTACACAAAATCCAGATTAAACAGGACAATGACATCTAACTCAGCCAAAGTTTTCGGCAGTCACAATCAAATGGATCGGTCTGATCCATAAGATCAAGATCCCCATCCAGAAATTCTACTGGTACATCATGACAAGCTGTTGTAAATAGAAGCCGAGCACGATCAGAAGCCCTTAGGTCCACCTGAAACTTCTTTTTATGTTGTTCAACACTTGCAGCCGTAAGAAATTTCTTGTCGAAAAACTTAATCCTCACGGACAATAGTGCCCTCGCATTCAACATGAAGAATGTGACAAAGCTAGTGTTTGCATTGTTGGATGCATATCCTTCCAGTGTTACTGTCTTCAAACAAATGTCATGAGATCTGAGAAAATCCCGGTGCTTCTTGAACCATCGATTGGTTATACCTTTCATGTGTTAGTGCCTAAATAGAGATGAAGACTGAAAACAATTAATGTCTAAAAAGACTATGTTGAAAGAGTGATAGCTCAACGATTAATTATAGTACATTATATATGGGCTTTCAATGTGCATGGAATCATCACCTTCGTATACAAATTCTCTAGACATGGAAAGCATGCAGCAAGCCAATAATCGTGTTCAGATCAAAATACCACATACTGACATGTAAGGTCTTGACAGAATCCACCACCACTGATAGGACAGACAAGCTCTTCATTGAGCATAGAACATAATATTAGTACCAAAAGTGTACTCCAAGATGATACTTAACTTATGCGCATAAATGAAAAAGGCAGATTACAAAAGTTTACGTGAATAATATACAATACCTCAATAGGTGTGGAGCCAAACACCATTTTGAACCATCTAAAAGGATCACGAATTGCACCCAAGGTCTCCAGTTTAGGCGCATAGACTATAGTTATTTGCGAAGGTACTATACCAGAATCAAGGAGCAACCTTTGAAGTGAAGGGGCATTTTTGATGATGAGATCATGTCCAAAAAAACAAATTCCCATGCTTACAAGGTGGGCGACTTTATTTTGAGACAACGGATATGAATTTCCATTGCAAAAACAAGCAGCAAGCGCTCCAAAGGTGGCAGCTGGAGTGGATGATCTTTGTCTTGATCTTGACCTCCGATAGATCAACCACCACAAGTGCAAGTTTTTTTAGCAGTGGGAGTCGAAGCTTTTGTACCATATTATTTGCTAGATGGCACCGGGCAAAGGTGGCGGTGTGGAGAGAGGAGGAAAACCACGTGATGGACATCAGTGGTGAGGGCACAGATACATCGGTTCGTGGTATGTTACATACATAGTCATGGTAGAACTCAAGCTGCTGGAGTTTATCGAATTGACGGGATGTCAGCCAGATGGCCACTGTGCAAGGGATGTCTAGCAGGTAGCATGCCGGGATGCAGATGTGTTGAATGGAGCCCCCGTGGGAGGAGATGATGGCTCTGGGGAGTTCAGAACCATCATCGACAGATAGTTGACGACAGTCGAGATTAAGAGGTGCGGTGCGCCACCGAGATGCGAGGACTTGTGTGCGGCATCCATCCTTGGTGGGGAGAAGGGAGATGATCTCCCCAAGGATTCCGTTCGGGAGATCGCTGATGCTGTCCGCCGGAGATTCTACTAGTTCCTCAGGTCCAGGTGGGCGCTTCTGGCCGCACAGCCGGGTCCAAGATCTACCTCCGGCGGCGGCGCAGGTCAGAGCGTCATCTGTGTTCATACCAATCTGAAAGAAAAAAGGGATAACACGTAGGACATTCGAAATCAATTCCCAAGATCAGGAAGGAAAAAGGCACAAACATCTATGTAGGTGACTAACCGGTTTTCCGTCGGAGTCGCAGTTATTGCCGGAGTTGCTGTTGACCTCCGGCTCCAACTGGGGGGGGCACGACGGCGCCGACGAATTCAAGGTTGTGCTACTACCCGCGCGAGACCTCGTCAGCGGTGACGGAAACCTCTGTGTCAGCCTTGATGCATTGTGCGGGTGCTTCACCAGCCCCGGCGTCGCCACTCCCTCCGATGGTGCGCTTCGGTGGCATCGTCATACACTCCGGAGTCCAAACATCGGTGACCACTGTGGACCGGGGGTGCGGCCGCCTATTATGGCCGGCGGCCCGGGCGTGCAATTAATACGGACCAGTGGGAGCGAGGCAGGCTGCGGTCAAAAGTTGTCTCGTCTCCGGGAGAGCCTGCGTGGCGGACGTCTACCATTCCTACCATCATTTCACACAGCTACTCGCACGCCTCCCGGTCAATACACACACCTGCATGCACGCCTCTCAGTATGCCTACGTGGCGGACTGCTCGCATGCGTCCTGTCAACTCACGCCTGCTCGCACGACACATGGGGCGTGTGGCAGCACGTATATTTTTTGGCTTATTTTCTGCCGCTTTACTGCTTCACTGAACCATTTGCGTTGAAGAGATGCACAAATCCTGCGTTGAACATCTCGCACACTTCACGGTGAACCTGCGCACCGGACGAATTTTGGATTTACTAGAATTTAAAAACCAGGCATCTAAATGTTTTGCCGGCAATCAACAGTGCCCTATTTTTTGAAATTCATTCCCATTTCTTGCATGGGACCTAAGCATGCACATAAGGACACAGATTTGATTTTTCAACCAATTTATAGTCACTGGAGCATGCGCATGTAGTTCAAATTTAAATTATGCACATAAATGCATTGAAAACTCAGTTAATGCATAAAAATGTACAAACGAACCCCGAAAAATCACAAAAACTGACACAACACTCCTGTTGTTCTATGTTGACATGAGAAAAAAAATTTGAAAGCAATAAGAGGCAATGGATATCGGTTCATCCCCAAAGGTGGGACGTTCCCTACCGAAAACCATCATGCTTGTTAGGAGAAGCTCTGGTTTGTGAGAAGCATATACCCAAACCTGCCCCAAATGGGACAAAATTTGTACCACGACATGGGGTGCCCTTCCATGATAGCATGCCAAGTTTCATGAATTTCAGATGAGTTTTAGATTTAGTTGAATTTAAAAACCAAGCATCTCAATGTTTTGCCGGTAATCAACGGTGCCATGGTGTTTGAAATTCATTCCCATTTCTTGCATGGGACCTAAGCATGCACCCAAGGACACTGATTTGATTTTTCAACCAATTTATATGCACTCGAGCATGTGCATGTAGTTGAAATTTGAATTATGCACATAAATGCATTGAAAACTCACTTAATGCATAAAAATGTCCAAACGAACCCTAAATAATTCCAATTCTTTTATGATCACTGCATATAAAAGGTCTAGCAATTGAAACACCATCCATGGCTGCTGTGACCCCATTATGTAATTCAAATCAAGACCAAAAATAAAGTAGATCCCACACAGTTTATTATAACCAACTATGTGAAATGCAGCACAAAATATCTTCGGACCGTGTCTGAATAAGGGACCGTGTCTGATGACACTTTGCTCGCCAGTTTTTTGGCTGAAGTGATTCCAAATTTTCGGCTTCCGCAGAAATATCTATCTCCTTGCCCCCTCCCCCTTACCGAAAGCCACATTTCCCCTCTTTCTGCCTTCCTTTCCAAGTTGAAACCTTCACTCCTTGCTTGCAGCGCCGCCGCCTCCTCGCCGGCGACCCTCCTTCATGCTGCTCGGCCTCGCCTATCCAGGCAGGTAATCCACACCCGACCCCCATCCTCCTCCTCCTTCCACATCCCACATGCCCCGACCGCCGGCGCGAGCGCGACACCTTCCACCCAAATCACCGACCCCTCCACCAAATAAGCGCCGGCCTAAGCCATGGTGCAAGCAGTATAGCCAGGACCTCAAGGAGCATTTGGCAGCGGAGAAGCAAATAGTGGCCGCACGCGCGGATGAGGTCGCGATGGCTTCCATTCGTGCCAACCCCAGATCTTGGAGGAGCATCTCGCCATCGAGGCCACCTTTGACACCTCGCGTGCCGACGCCACGACGCGGTTGGCTGCTTTAAATAATAGTTCGTGGCGTTTTCTCGAGGCCACCATCGGTGCCTTTGACAAAGACTACGAGGTGTTTTCTCAGCGTGCACGTGCTTACCTCATCTCGAAAGCCAGAAGGTTGGTGCCCGGAGCGGCTCAGGCAACTCACCACTACAACGAGGGCACCCACGATGCAAAGGCCTCGCCCTCTTTCATGTGCAAGGAGCCAATCATCATTGATATCTCCGACAATGAGTAGTAGCTTGTCTTATTAGCTCACTATAAGGACCCATGTTCAGTTTGCTAGCTATTGCCTTTCCTTAACAAATTCTAGTGAATTGTGCTATCTACTTTCACCATGCAATCTTCTGCTATAGTGTATATGTTCTATATGTTGTGCAATGTGGTGTTCAATTAACTGCTTGGTTCAATTCCGCAAATGTGATGTTCAATTCTTCAGGGTGCAATATTTCCAAGTTGTTAAGCATGCTTGGTTTGGTTAACTGTCTGATCTTCTATTAGGAGTATGTTATATTGTTCAATTGGTGTTTAGTTAACTGCTTGGTTCATTTGTTGTGGCTTGGTTCACTTGTTGTGGTGTTTAGTTAATTGCTTGGTTCAATTCTGCAATGCGATGTTCAATTGTTGTGGCTGCATTCTATTATTGTAAACCATGTGAGGAATAAATCGAATTTGGCTGTACTAAATACATGAGAAACAAATACAATTGCTATATTTCCAAGTTGTTAAGCAATCTTGGTTCGGTTAACTATCTGATCTTCTATTAGGAGTATGTTATATTGTGCAATGTGGTGCTCAGTTAACGTTTGGTTCATTTGTTGTGGTGCTTAGTTAACTGCTTGGTTCAATTCTGCAATGCGATGTTCAATTGATGTGGCCGCATTCTCTTATTGTATACCATGTGAGGAATAAATCGAATTTGGCTATACTAAATACATGAGAAACAAATACAATTGCTATATTTCCAAGTTGTTAAGCATGCTTGGTTTGTTTAACTGTCTGATCTTCTAGTAGGAGTATGTTATATTGTGCAATGTGGTGCTCAGTTAACGTTTGGTTCATTTGTTGTGGTTTTTAGTTAACTGCTTGGTTCAATTCTGCAATGTGATGTTCAATTGTTGTGGCTGCATTCTGTTATTGTATACCATGTGAGGAATAAATCGAATTTGGCTGCACTTAATACATGAGAAACATATACAAGTGCTATATTTCCTAGTTCTTAATCTAATGAATCTGCAATGTGCTTATTTATCATCAACATATTTTACTGATAGCACGCGAACCCTTACTTAACCTGATGACTAACTACCTTATATGTGTTGCAGGGAAATAATGGGAAGCACTGAGGTTTACAAGATGGTACTAACTATTATACCTTGCCTTTTTGTATTCCTTTGCCCCATTTCCAATATAGAGAACATATTTATGCACATCCTTGTTTTCGTGCTTCATCGATGATTACCTCTCAAACCACCTCTCGTGGTCGTGGAGGCGAGGAAAGTTTTCATACAAGACCCACGGTTCAATATTGAAGTGTTCCTGAAGAGGTCGAAGGATGGACGACCAATCATCCACAGGCACTGGCCTAAAGTTGCAAAGACCTTCAACATGAATGAAGGCTCAATATTCACCTTCCGCTTCAATAGTTTTCCAGATGAGATGTATCTCTCTATGTACCGTCTATGATGCTAATTTAGAAAGGTTCTAGATGTTGCGTGTGAAACTTCTTCTTTGATGCGGTTGTGTAATGGGGTAGCTGAGTGCTGAAGCTATATCATGTTGTACTCCGATGTATTTCAATTATGAAATCCTGCTTCCTTAATATGGAAATGGAATATATTATGTGCTTAATATGAATGTCAATCAGATTAGTAAATGGGTTATTAATAATAGGGCAATTAGCCTGCTAATTGGCCAATTAGCTTGCTAATTGGGTTTTCCTATTGCAAACGGTTAATGAGAAACCACAGTGGGCAATGACCTCGGGCAACGAACACTGTTTCTAGGAATAAACCGTGTTGGATCAATGAACAATCACACACGACATTCTCTTCCAAACTGTTTGCGTTACGCCACCTTGCGCAAACGTTTTCCTTGTAGTGACTGTGTGGGATGTATATACGAACGGAAACGGTTAGTGGTGACTGACTGTGTGGGATGTACTTACGACCGAAAATGATTTTAGATGTATAATTGTATTTTTTAGCACTACTGTACGTATTTCTGTATTTGAGTGCTCGCTGGTCGCACACGACCTCATTTTGCCAAGCGTGTGTGCTAGGAGGGCATATCCCCAACGGTTTCTGGGTCGTGTGGGAAGGACCCCCCTATCGCCCACACTCACTTGGCGACGGTTCCAAATGCCGTCGCGGAAAGGGGTTAAAAACCGTTTGTTTAGGACCGACGCGCACGAGTGAATCATCATAGAAAAAAATAAAGTTTCTATGATCTGACCGCGGAGGCGATTATTTGAGTTACGAGTTTGGCCTTCATATAAAACAACGTGGAATAGTTTCAAAACTAATGCCACCTGAAACACCACAGCGTAATGGTGTTTCTGAACGTCGTAACCATACTTTATTAGATATGGTGTGTTCTATGATGTCTCTTACCGATTTGCGACTATCATTTTGGGGTTATGCATTAGAGATAACCGCATTCACGTTAAGTAGGGCACCGTCTAAATCCGTTGAGGTGACACCATATGGACTATGGTTTGGCAAGAAACCTAAGCTGTCATTTCTTAAAAAGTTTGGGGATACGATGCTTATGTCAAAAGGCTTCAGCCTGATAAGCTCGAACCCGAAGCGGAGAAGTGCGTCTTCATAGGATACCCTAAGGAAACCATTGGGTACACCTTCTACCACAGATCCAAATGCAAGATCTTTGTTGCTAAGAATGGATCCTTTCTAGAGAAGGAGTTTCTCACGAAAGAAGTGAGTGGGAGGAAAGTAGAACTTGATGAGGTAATTGTACCTTCTCTCGAATTGGAAAGTAGCACATCAGAGAAAACCGTTCCCATGATGCCTACACCAACTAGAGAGGAAGCTAATGATGATGATCATAAAACTTCAGATCAAGTTACTACTAAATTTCATAGGTCAACCAGAACATGTTGCGCACTAGAGTGGTATGGTAATCCTATCCTCGAATCATGTTACTAGACCAAGGCAAACCTACAAACTATGAAGAAGCTATGATGAGCCCAGATTCCGACAGATGGCTTGAGGCCATGAAATCTGAGATAGGATCCCTGTATGAGAACAGAGTGTGGACTTTGGTGGACTTGCCCAATGATCGGCAAACCATTGAGAATAAATGGATCTTCAAGAAGAAGACTGACACTGATAGTAATGTCACTATCTACAAAGCTCAACTTGTCGCAAAAGGTTTTTGACAAAGTTCAAGGAGTTGACTACGATGAGACTTTCTCACCCGTAGCGATGCTCAAGTCTGTCTGAATCATGTTAGCAATTGCCACATTTTATGATTATGAAATCTGGCAAATGGATGTCAAAAACTGCATTCCTTAATGGATATTAAAGAAGAGTTGTATATTATGCGACCACAAGGTTTTGTCAATCCTAAAGGTGCTAACAAAGTCTACGAGCTCCAGTGATCCATCTATGGACTGGTGCAAGCATATCTGAGTTGGAATGTACGCTTTGATAAGGTGATCAAAGCATATGGTTTTATACAGACTTATGATGAAGCCTGTACTTAAAAGAAAGTGAGTGGGAGCTCTGTAACATTTCTAATATTATATGTGAATGACATATTATTGATTAGAAATGGTATAGAATTACTAGATAGCATAAAAGGGTACTTGAATAAGAGTTTTTAATGAAAGACCTCGCTTAAGCTACTTATATATTAGGCATCAAGATCTATAGAGATAGATCAAGACGCTTAATAGGACTTTCACAAAGAACATACCTTGACAAAGTTTTGAAGAATTTCAAAATGGATCAGTCAAAGAAAGGGTTCTTGCCTGTGTTACAAGGTGTGAAGTTGAGTAAGACTCAAAACCCGTCCACAACAGAAGATAGAGAGAGAATGAAAGTCATTCCCTATGCCTCAGCCATAGGTTCTATAAAGTATGCCATGTTGTGTACCAGACCTATTGTGTACCTTGCCATGAGTTTGGCAAGGGGGTACAATAGTGATCCAGGAGTAGATCACTGGACAGCGGTCAAAATTATCCTTAGGTACCTAAAGAGGACTAAGGAAATGTTTCTCGGTTATGGAGGTGACAAAGAGTTCGTCGTAAAAGGTTACGTCAATGCAGGCTTTGACACTGATTCGGATGACCCTGAGTCTCAATCTGGATACATATTGAAAGTGGGAGCAATTATCTAGAGTAGCTCCGTGCAGAGCATTATAGACATACAAATTTGCAAAATACATACGGATATGAATATGGCAGACCTGTTGACTAAACCTCTCTCACAAGAAAAACATGGTCACACCTTAGTACTCTTCCGGTGTTAATCACATGGCAATGTGAACTAGATTATTGACTCTAGTAAACCCTTCGGGTGTTGGTCACATGGCGATGTGAACTATGGGTGTTAATCACATGGCGATGTGAACTATTGGTGTTAATCACATGGCGATGTGAACTAGATTATTGACTCTAGTGCAAGTGGGAGACTGAAGGAAATATGCCCTAGAGGCAATAATAAAGTTGTCATTTTATATTTCCTTATCATGATAAAGGTTTATTATTCATGCTAGAATTGTATTGATCGGAAACCTTAATACATGTGTGAATACATAAACAAACATTGTGTCCCTAGTGAGCCTCTACTAGACTAGCTCGTTGATCAAAGATGGTTAAGGTTTCCTAACCATTGACATGAGTTGTGATTTGATAACGAGATCACATCATTAGGAGAATGATGTGATGGACAAGACCCATCCGTTAGCTTAGCATAATGATCGTTCAGTTTTATTGCTATTGCTTTCTTCATGTCAAATACATATTCCTTTGACTATGAGATTATGCAACTCCTGGATACCGGAGGAATGCCTTATGTGCTATCAAACGTCACAACATAACTGGATGATTATAAAGATGATCTCCAGGTATCTCCGAAGGTGTTTGTTGAGTTGGCATAGATCGAGATTAGGATTTGTCACTCCGAGTATCAAAGAGGTATCTCTGGGCCTTGTCGATAATACACATCATAAGATTGCAAGCAAACGACTAAGGAGTTAGTCATGAGGTGATGTATTACAGAACGAGTAAGGAGACTTACCGGCAACGAGATTGAACTAGGTATGAAGATACCGACGATCGAATCTCGGGCAAGTAACGTACCGATGGACAAAGGGAATTATGTATGTTGTCATAATGGTTCGACCGATAAAGATCTTCGTAGAATATGTAGGAGCCAATATGGGCATCCAGGTTCCGCTATTGGTTATTGACCGGAGAGGTGTCTCGGTCATGTCTACATAGTTCTAGAACCCGTAGGGTCCGCACGCTTTTCGTTGATGATATAGTGTTATATGAGTTATATGATTTGGTGATCGAATGTTTTTGGAGTCCCTGATGAGATCACGGACATGACGAGGAGTCTCGGAATGGTCGAGAGGTAAAGATCGATATATAGGATGATGGTATTTGGACACCGGAAGTTTTATGGGACGTACCGGGAAGGAATCGGGTCGCCAGAAGGGGT
This sequence comes from Aegilops bicornis, assembly GCA_021605145.1. Lineage (NCBI taxonomy): Eukaryota > Viridiplantae > Streptophyta > Magnoliopsida > Poales > Poaceae > Aegilops > Aegilops bicornis. The sequence continues at coordinate 179,991,494 of CM038669.1, forward strand.
TCCGGGCACCCCCGACAAGTTATGGGCTTAATGGGCCAAAGGGAGGGACAGACCAGCCCACTACGGGGCTAGTGCGCACCTCCACTTGTTTGGACAACCCTAGGGAAGGAAAAGGGGGAGGGCTAGCCCCTCCTGCCTTTCCCTCTCATGGGAGAAAGGAAAGGGAGGGGCGCCACCCTCCCCTGCTTTCCGTGCACTCCAAATAAGGAAAGAAGGGGGCGCGGCTTGGGAGGGACCGCAAGTAGGATTCCTTCTACTTGGGCGCCTCCTTTGGCTGCTCCTCCCTCCCTCCCTCCCTCCCACCTATATATATGTGGGAGGGGGGCGCCTAGCACACACCCGACAATTGCCTAGCCGTGTGCGGCGCCTCCCTCCATCCTTTACACCCCGGTCATATTTTCGTAGTGCTTAGGCGAAGCCCTGCGGATATCACTTCACCATCACCGTTACCATGCTGCCGTGCTAACAGAACTCATCTACTACCTCCGTCTTGCTCGATAAAGAAGGCGAGGGACGTCACCGAGCTGAACGTGTGCAGAACACGGAAGTGTTGTGCGTTCGGTACTTGATCGGTTGAAGCGCGAAGAAGTTCGACTACATCAACCGCGTTGTGAAACGCTTCCGCTTACGGTCTACGAGGGTACGTAGACACACTCTCCCCCTCATTGCTATGCATCTCCATGGATAGATCATTGTGTGTGCGTAGATTTTTTTTTTGTTTTCCATGCAACGGTTCCTAGCAGTGGCATCCAAGCCAGGTCTATGCGTAGATGATATGCGCAAGTAGAACACAAAGAGTTGTGGGTGGTGATCGTCATACTTCTTACCACCAATGTCTTATTTTGATTCGGCGGTATTGTTGGATGAAGCGGCCCGGACCAACCTTACATGACCATGTTCATGAGACCGATCCCGTCGACAGACATGCAACTAGTTTTGCATAAAGGTGGCTGGCAGGAATCTTTTTCTCCTACTTTAGTTGAACCGAATTTGACTATGGCCGGTCCTTGTTGAAGGTTAAAACATCAAACTTGATAAATCACCATTGTGGTTTTGATGCGTAGGTAAGAACGGTTCTTGTTAGAAGCCCGTAGCAGCCACGTAAAACTTGCAACAACAAAGTAGAGGACGTCTAACTTGTTTTTGCAGGGCATGTTGTGATGTGATATGGTCAAGAAATGATGTGATAAACGTTATTGTATGAGATGATCATGTTTCGTAAATTATCGGCAACCGGTAGGAGCCTTATGGTTGTCTTTTTATTGTATGAAGTGCAAACGCCATGTAATTGCTTTACTTTATCACCATGCGTTAGCGATAGTTGTAGAACCAATAGTTGGTGAGACAACCACGACGCTACGTTGGAGATCAAGGTGTCGAGCTGGTGATGATGGAGATCATGATGATGCTTTGAGATGGAGATCAAAAGCACAAGATAATAATGGCCATATCATGACACATATTTTGATTGCATGTGATGTTTATCTTTTATGCATCTTATTTTCTTAGTACAGCGGTAGCATTATAAGATGATCCCTTCACTTAATGACAAGGCGATGTGAACTAGATTATTGACTCTAGTGCAAGTGGGAGACTCTTGGAAATATGCCCTAGAGGCAATAATGAAATTGTTATTACCATATTTCCCGTTCATGATAAATGTTTATTATTCATGCTAGAATTGTATTGATCGGAAACTTAAATACATGTGTGAATACATAAACTACACCGTGTCATTAATTAGCCTCTACTAGACTAGCTCGTTAATAATAGATGGTTATGATTTCCTAACCATAGACACGATTTGTCATTTGATAAACGGGATCACATCATTAGGAGAATGATGTGATGGACTAGACCCAACCGTAAGCTTAGCAACAGATCGTATCGCTTAGTTTATTTGCTATAGCTTTCTTCATGTTAAGTATTTGTTCCTTTGACCATGAGACCATGCAACTCCTGAATACCGGAGGAATGCCTTGTGTGCTATCAAATGTCACTTCGTAACTGTGTGATCATAAAGATTCTCTACAGGTATCTCCGAAGGTGTCTGTCGGGTTGGCATGGATCGGGACTGGGATTTGTCACTCCATGTGACGGAGAGATATCCCTGGGCCTCTTGGTAATACAAAATCATAAAGAGCTTGCAAGCAATGTGCCTAATGAGTTAGTCACGAGATATTTTATTACGGAACGAGTAAAGAGACTTGCCAGTGATGAGATTGAACTAGGTATGGAGATACCGACGATCGAATCTCGGGCAAGTAACATATCGCCGGACAAAGGGAATTGCATACGGGATTGACTGAATCCTTGACATCGTGGTTCAACCGATAAAAATCTTCATGGAGTATGTGGGAACCAATATGGGCATCCAGGTCCCGCTATTGGTTATTGACCGGAGATGTGTCTCGGTCATGTCTACATGATTCTCGAACCCGTAGGGTCCGCACGCTTAACGTTCGATGATGCTAGAGTAGTATCGGGATATGTGCATTGGTAACCGGATGTTGTTCAGAGTCCCGGATGAGATCTTGGACATCACAAGGAGCTCTAGAATGGTCCGGAGGTAAATATTCATATATAGGAAGTTCTGGTTTGGTCGCCGAAAAAGTTTCGGGCATTATCGGTGTGTGCAGAGTGCGAAAGGGGTCCGGAGTGCGCGGTGGGGTCCACCTGCCTTGGGGACCCACATGGGCTGTAAGGGGGTTCCCTGGCCTACATGGGCCTGGGGCACAAGTCCCAAGAGGCCCATGCGCCTAAAACAAGAAAAAAGGGGAAGAGTCCTAAGTGGGGAAGGCACCCCCTAGGTGCCTTGGGGAGGGAGGATTCCTCCCTAGGCCGGCGCCTCCTCCCTTGGAGGAGGGACCAAGGCTGCACCCCAATCCTCTCCCTTGACTCCTATAAATAGTGGGGGATAGGTAGGGGCTGGACACACCAAATCCCACACCCCGGCGGCAGCCCTACCTCTCCCAAAACTCCATCTTATCCTCAGATTGGTTCCGGCGGCGTTTGGCGAAGCCCTGCCGAGATTGCACCACCACCATCTCCACCACGCCGTCGTGCTGGTTGAGATCCCATATACTTCTCCTATCTTGCTTGCTGGATCAAGAAGGAGGATACGTCATCGAGCCGCACGTGTGCTGAACGCGGAGGTGCCGTCCATTCGGTGCTAGATCAGATTGGATCATGATTGGATCGCGAAGGGTACGACTACATCAACCGCGTTATATACGCTTTCGCTTTCGGTCTAAAAGGTTATGTATACACACTCCCCTCTCTTTTTATGCATATCCTAGATTAGATATTGGGTGTTTCGTAGGAATTTTTTTGATTTTCATGCAATGTTCCCCATCAATTCCAAGTAAATTTGCATGTGACATCTCTAAATCTTCAAATAATCATTTGTTTTGTGTGCCCCAAAGCTCATGGTGTGGTTCCCTCACACAATTGATTGTTGGCAGGCATCCGTGGATTCGGCTAGCGATGGTTTGTGTTAGTATGGTGGAAGGGGGTAAAACTTTCTGCATGGGAACCGCCATTAATGTGTTTAGCAGGGAAGATATTGGAAGCTCTGTCGTAAACTACAAACTGAAAAGTACACCTCTCAATATGATTTATCCCCATTTTAAACAAATGAGATTGATGACCCACAAGTATAGGGGATCAATCATAGTCCTTTCGATAAGTAAGAGTGTCAAACCCAACGAGGAGGAGAAGGAAATGACAAGCGATTTTCAGCAAGGTATTTTCTGCAGGCACTGAAATTATCGGTAACAGATAGTTTGATAGCAAGGTAGTTCTTTTCCTCTCGGGCTCACTACTAGAAACCCTAGCCGCCTCCAGGAGAGTCCCTCCGCCTCATTCCTCTGGCGGCTCCCCTCCGCCAGCGACCTCGATCGTCGGTGTTGGGGGGTGGGGGGGGGGGTCATCGGATCTACGCGTGTGGATCATGTAGCTTTAGGTTAGGTCCTAGTAGCTTTGGTTTTTCGGCTGTTCATCGTCATCACTTCGGAGGCGGCGATGGCAGCGCTGACTAAAGAAGTTTCAGATCTGTCCCCAACGAGACAACCGGTCCTATGGTTGGGGATGGATTTGGAAATCAGTCTGTTCAAGCAAGGGTGGTGTGGCGATGGCATCATCCTCGTGGAGTACCAATGTCCTCGGGCTCCATCGTTGCGACGGGGTTTGCTCCAATGCTGGCGTGGAGCTTGGGAGGTAGTCCAGGAGCGGATGCAGATTGTGGTCTGCACCAATTGCATTTGGAAGACGGAACGTGTGCTGGATTCATGGTTGATGGATGACAGGTATGGTTTCCTCCTTTGACATCTTAGTCGTGGTGGGGTGTCAGATCTGGAGTTCAATGGCATGTCTGGGGTGTTGCTCCGGTCTGATTCGTTCAATGGTAATGACTTTACTTTTGGTGAGCCACCTTCGAGGTCCGCAAAGCTGCTTATCAGCGATGGAGACGCGTCGAGCTCGGTGAGGAGGTGATCCGTCATTTTTTCTTTTGGTGGCTGTTGTGGTGGTGCCGGAGGCAGGTGACGGGAGTTGGTGTTAAGTTCAGCGATGTTCTGCTATCTTTTCAGTTTTGTCATGTCGGTCTTTACGTGACTTGTACCTTATTTTTCATGATATGAATGAGACACGTATTACAATGCAAAAAAACAAGTAACAAAAGTGCAACAAGGTAGCCCAATCCTTTTTGTAGCAAAGGACAGGCCGAAACAGTCTCTTATAATAAGCAAAGTGTTCTTGAGGGCACACGGGAATTTCATCTAGTCAGTTTCATCATGTTTTTTTATTCGCGTTCGCTACTTTGATATGTGGGTGGACCGGTGCTTGGGTGCTGTTCTTACTTGAACAAGCCTCCCACTTATGATTAACCCCTCTCGCAAGCATCTGCAACTACGAAAGAAGAATTAAGATAAATCTAACCATAGCATGAAATGTATGGATCCAAATCAGCCCCTTACGGAACAACGCATAAACTAGGGTTTAAGATTCTAGCAACCCATCATATAATTACTACTCCACTATGCCTTCCCTTAGGTCCAAAGATGGTGAAATGTCATGTAGTCGATGTTCACATGACACCATTAAAGGAAGCAACAACATGCATTTCATCAAAATATCGAACGAGTACCAAATTCACATGATTACTTACGACAAGACTTCTCTCATGTCCTCAAGAACAAAAGTAACTACTCACCATATTAATGTTCAAGATCAAAGGGGTATTGAATAGCATCAAGAATCTAAACATTTAATCTTCCACCAAATAAACCAACTAGCATCAACTACAAGATGTAATCAACACTACTAGCAACCCACATGTACCAATATGAGGTTTTGAGACAAAGATTGAATACAAGAGATGAACTAGGGTTTGAAATGAGATGGTGCTGATGAAGATTGGTCCCCCCCATAATGAGAGGGTTGTTAATGATGCTGATGGCTTCGGTTTCCCCCTCCCGGAGGGAAGTTTCCCCGATGGAATCGCTCCACCAGAGAGCAAAAGTGCTTCTGCCCAGATTCCGCCTCGAGATGGTGGCGCATCATCCCGGAAGTCCTCTCTTCATTTTTTCTTGGGAAAATGGGATTATATACCTGAAGATGGGCCACAGAGGATGGCCAGGGGCCCCACAATCCACCAGGGCGCGCCCAGGGGGGCGCCCTGGTGCCTTGTAGGCACCTTGTGGGCCCCCTCTGGTATTTATTTATTCCATTAGGGCGCGCCCTGGTGCCTTGTAGGCACCTAGTGGGCCCCCTCTGGTATTCATTTATTCCAGTATTTTTTATATATTCAAAATAATTCTCTGTGAAATTTCAGCTCATTTGGAGTTTTACATAATAGGTATCTCTGACATAGCTTTTTCAGGTCCAGAATTCCAGCTGCCGGCAATCTCCCTCCTCATATAAATCTTGTAAATTAAGAGAGAAAAGACATTAGAATTGCACCAAAAAGTATTATATTGATCAAAAGCATCATGGATAACAGTAGGAAAACATAATGCAAAATGGAGTATCAACTCCCAAGAGCTTAGACCTCGCTTGTCCTCAAGCGAAAGTCGATATCGATAATCATGACCACATGTTTAGAGACAGAGGTGTCAATAAAAAAAAAATACAGACATAGAAGCATCATGATCATTACTATAGCAACAATAAACACTATCATAACACCTCTCATGAGCAAGTAACAATTGATCACAACAACAAAGCATAAGGCATAAACTTTCTTGAAAACTAACAAACTATGTTCTTAGTCAACAAGGCAATTTCAATTCATCATATTTTCAGGAAGGTTCTAATGTCTACTACACAACTTGTTCTTTTAGACTCGTGTTGGGCCTCCAAGCATAGAGTTTTGTAGGATAGTAGCAAATTTCTCCCAAGTGGATGACCTAAGGTTTATCAATCCGTGGGAGGCGTAGGATGAAGATGGTCTCTCTCAAACAACCCTGCAACCAAATAACAAAGAGTCTCTTGTGTCCCCAACACACCAAATACAGTTGTAAATTGTATAGGTGCACTAGTTCGGCGAAGAGATGGTGATACAAGTGTAGTAGTGATAGTAGATATTGATTCTTGTAATAGGAACAATAAAAAACAGCAAGGTAGCAAGTAAAAAAAGTGTGCACAAACGGTATTGCAATGCTTGAAAATGAGGCATAGGGTTCATACTTTCACTAGTTCAATCTCGGAACAACGCTAATATTATTGGATCATATAACCATCCCTCAATGTGCGATGAAGAATCACTCCAAAGTTCTTATCTAGCGGAGAACATAAGACAAAATTATTTGTAGGGTACGAAACCACCTCAAAGTTATCCTTTTCAGTCGATCTATCGAGCTATTCCTATAAGTGTCACAAACAACCCAAGAGTTCATACTAAAATAACACCATATGATACACATGAACCAAAACAACTTCAGATTCATAATACTCAATCCAACACAAAGAACTTAAAAGAGTGCCCCAAGATTTCTACCAGAGAAACAAATACGAAAATGTGCATCAACCCCTATGCATAGATTACCCCAATGTCACTTCGGGAATCCACGAGTTGAGTGCCAAGACATACATCAAGTGCTCTCAAATCCATAAAAATATTCAATCCGATAATAATGAAATCTCAAAGGTAAAACTCAATTCATCACAACAAGATAGAGAGGGGAAAACACCATATGATCCAACTATATTAACAAAGCTCGCGACACATCAAGATCGTGCCAAATCAAGAACACGAGAGAGAGAGAGAGATCAAACACATAGCTACTAGTACAAACCCTCAGCCCCGAGGGTGGACTACTCCCTCCTCAGCATGGAGACAGTCGGGATGATGAAGATGGCCTCCGGTGATGATTTCCCCCTCCAGCAGAGTGCCGGAACAGGGTCCAGATTGGTTTTTCGTGGCTACAGAGGCTTGCGCCGGTGAAAGTTTTGATCTAGGGTTATTTCCGGGGGTTTCATTATTTGTAAGAATTTTGGCATTTGAATCATTCGAAGATGGGCCACGAGGTGCCCACTGCCCACCAACCCACCACTTTGGCCCCTAGTGCACCCTGATGGGTAGTGGTCACCTCGTAGACTTTCTGCCCCCCCCCCCCCCCCCCACAAAGCTTCGGGGACTCTTTTGTTCCAAAAAAATCCTCAAAAAGTTTCGCTGCATTTGGACTGCATTTGATATGGATTTTCTGGAAAACCAAAAACAAGCAGAAAACAACAACTGGCATTGGGCACTAGGTCAATATGTTAGTCCATAAAAACCATATAAAAGTGCACCAAAATCATACAAAACTATAATAAACATGGCATGAATACTTCATAAATTATAGATACATTGGAGACATCATAACAAAATAGGTTTATGAGGTGTGAATGCTAGCATAGTGTATAAGTTTGATCGATAATAATTTCATTCACTTTTCCTAGCATCATAACAACAACTATTTCTCATAAAACTCATCATGATAAAGTAGAAATCAATTCGCATGTTACGGTTCAAACAATGCCTTCTCTTGAAACTTAACAACCTATGTTATTAGTCACTAAACAATTGCAATTCAACTTATTCTCAACAAAATCTTAAGTAAGAGCTCCACATACTCAATCATCATATAGTATTCTATGATTGCTAGTACTCAAAGCAAATTTTTAGGAAAAATGGCATCCATCGAACACAGAGAAAGATACGGACTTAATGTTTCGCCTCCCAACTCATTTATCATAGATATAATTGTCAACAATAATAATTCATGATCAAATATATTTGACTGGCCATATGTGCCTAGATCTTTCTCCACCAGATGATGCTTGCCAACTAGAGAACAACTGAGTTTGAAATGCGAATGCATACTATTGACTCTTGCATAAAAGTTAATACTGAAAAGTAAAAGATGGGCGCTTCGCAGAGGGAAGTAGAGGTTGTCATGCGCTTTTTATTTATGGATGCGCAAGCTCTTAAGGCAAAGGAACTTCACGTTATATTGCCCCTTATGATATCAACCTTTATTATGCAGTACGCCACTTTTATTTCTTTGCCATCACTAGTTCGTACAACGCTTATTTTCCCTTGCAATAAAAGATCACTTATATTTTAGGAGCAATTTTCATTGCTTTTGCACCGATGACAACTTAGTTGAAGGATCTTATTCAATCCATAGGTAGATATGGTCGACACTCATGGCAAGAAACTGGGTTTAAGGGTTTTTGGATGCACAAGTAATATCTCTAGTTAGTACGAGTTTTTGGGATAGCAAAAGATCCTAAGAAAACACCACATGTTGGAGGATCCATAACAATATAACTTCTATGCAAATATACACAACCATAACTCATTACGTTCTCTTCCTTGTCCAACTTCAACTAATTTGCTCAAGTTTGAAAATAATTAATGGGTATTCATAATCATAAAAGATGTCCAAGATAATATATTTGTATGTGAAAGTTCTCTTTTTTATACTAATAATTCATGAATTGCTTGTATGACCAATATTGTGATTGTCAAGTTCGATAGATTTCAGTTTCTAAACCCAATGTGAAGCTACTACTATGTATGATATGAACATATAATTTGAACTTCATGATACTCAATTGATTCAACAATTTACTCATAGGATATAAGTGAAGCACAAGAGTAAATGACAAACAACTTCAAAAAGATATAAGTGAAGATCAAGTGATTACACTACTGCAGGATGCTGCTAATGCGACACTACAATCAGAGACCCTTTGAGGAAATTGTGTGTGAGGCATTAATCGCAAAGGGTGATGTAAAAAAGCCGTAAAAAGTGATATGAAACGTTTGAGATGGCGGAGACATCAAACACGACTCGGATTAGAGTTGTGTGTGCGATACGGGCATACGGTTCAGGCCAATGAACTGTTTGCGATGAGGGAGAACAATAGAAACGGGCAACCAGATGAAGGTGTGTGCGATATACGACATACAGTTCATTCAGATGAACTGTTTGCCATTAGGGAACGCAACAGAAACCGTCGCCCAGTTTAAGGTGTGTGGGATGTACGGCATATAGTTCACTCAGATGAACTGTTTTTGATTAGGCAATACAACATAAATGGTTCAACTTAGCAAGATGTGTGTGACATGTGGCAAACCAGTTCCTAATCATAAATGTGTGCGAAGACCCATAATAACACAGATAATTTCTGCTAATAAGCCGTGTGTGTTGTGGGCAAACACTTGCTGGTATACAATTTTCAGTGATTGATGAATTCATCACTGACGGGTTCCCTAGTATGGTCTGTGTGCGATGTCATTGCATATAGAACAACAATATATGTACTTATAACTTACAAGGACTTGATTCCATAACCAAATTGAACATCCAATTGCATAGGTGGCTAGTACACACATGACCTTTGCACACACCAAAGTATGTACCAAAATGCCTAGAAAACTCAAATAATATATAAAAAAGAAAAATGAACGCTAAATAATTTCATATTTTTAGGACGAAACTCCTATAGTTGCATGTTGCCTCTGTAAAATAAATCAAGGCAGGAAGAGACAATGTATGTTGTTGTGTGCAATGAGGGTAAGTCAACACCACCTTGGATAAGGTTTTTCCTCATGGGTCCCAAATGTCAGAATCCAAATCGTCACGGCCATGCAGCCTTTCTTTTGAAGAATTATAGCCTATTTGGTGTGCTAGCTCAAAATTAGTTTGTGGGTGCTGGCGGGTGCTAAGCACTTGGGTTCTGTAATTCACAATGAGCTCAAGCAGCCGACGAGAGTGATGTTATTTCCCTGGGATTTGTTATAATATTTCTCTCTCAATTAAGGAAATGGCAAGCCATTTGCCTTGTTTCAAATAAAAAATGACAGTCACATCGGAGTTGAAAAGGGCAACAACATCTAACTCAAGCCTATAAACGGTACAAAAGCACAAGGATTAATTGTTCATCGGGTTTAGACAAAACCCAGATTTAAAAGGGCAACGACATCTAACTCCAACATTGTTTTCGACAGTCACAATCAAATGGATCTGTCAGGTCCAAACAATGAATATCCTGGGTCGTAAAATTTACTAGATCATGACCACAAGATGTTGTAAATAGAAGCACGGCACATTCGTAAGCCCTTTTGTCCACCTGAAACTCCTTTTTTGCTCTTAGACATACCCATCCGTCAAAGCCATGCTGCTGATAAACTTAAGCCTGATGGACAATAGTAACCTCGCATTCAACATGAAGAAATTGACAAATCTAGTGCTTGCATGGTTGGCTACATATCGTTCCAGCGTTATTGTTTTTAATCGAATGTCATGAGAACTAAGAAAATCCATGTGCTTACGAAACCACTGATTGGTGATAACTTTCTCACCCCGTCCTGTTGCCTAAATAGAGATGAAGATTGAAAACGGTTAAGGTCTAAAAAAAGAGTGTCGAAAGAGCAACAACTGAATGGTCAATTCTAATACACTATCTACGGGCTTCCAATGTGCGTGAAATTATTACCTTTATATACAACTTCTCCAAACATGGAAAGCATTGCAGCAAGCTAATAATCTTGTTCAGATCAAGAATATTCATACTGATATATAAGATCTTGATAGAATCCAGCACCATTAATACATGAAAAAACCCTTCATTGAGTAGAGAACATAATATTAGTACAAAAAGTGTACTCCAAGATGATATAGAACTTATGCGCACAAATGAAAAATGCAGCTTATGATTACAAGTGTAGATGATAATATCCAGTACCTGAAGAACTGTGGAGCCGAACACCATCTTGAAATGAGCACAAAGATCATGTATTTCACCCAAGGTCTCCAGTTTGGGCACACAAACGAAAGTTATTTACGAAGGTGAATAATGAGAATCAAGTATCAACCTTTGAAGTGAAGGGGCATCTTCGATGATGAGCTCCCTTCCATCAAAAGAAATTCCAAGTCTTACATGGTTAGGCGACTTTATTTGGAGATAACCGATTGTAACTGTCAAAACAAGCACCAAGCACTCCAGGGTAGGACAACTGGAGTTGATGATGCTGTGCAATGAGGCCTCCGATATACGAACCAACACAAGTGATTTTTTTTGACAAGTGGGAGTCGAAGCTTTTGTACTAGATTGTCTAGTAGTTTGCACAATGCAAAGGTGGCGGTGTGGAGAGAGGAGGAAAACCGCGAGATGGAAATCGGTGTTGAGGGCACAAGTACATGGTGGTGAATATGTGATATGTGATTTCTGTGGGAATAGTAGAACTCAAGCAGTTGTAGCTTTCTAAATTTAGGGGATTTCAGCCAGCCGTTCACCATGCAGGGCATGCACGGGTAGCGTGCCATGATGCAACGGCCTTGAATGGAGCCATGGTGGGAGGAGATGATGGATCCGGGGAGTTCAAAATCATTGAAGAGAGATAGGCCACGACAGTCGAGATTAAGAGGCGCGACATGCCACTAAATGCGCCACCGAGATGCGGGGACTTGTGTGTGATACGTCTCCAACGTATCTACAATTTTTATTGTTCCGTGCTATTATATTATCCATCTTGAATGTTTTATATACATTATTATGCTATATTATATCATTTTTTGGGACTAACCCATTAACCTAGTGCCCATTGCCACTTGCTATTTTTTTTCCTTGTTTTTGTCTTTTACATAAAATCAACACCAAACGGAGTCAAAATGAAACGAAACTTTTTGAGGATTTTTCTTGGACCAGAAGACAACCACGAAGCTTCGGTAAGAGGCCAGAAGACCCATGAGGGGAGCCACAAGCCCTAGGGGCGCGCCCCTAGGTTTGTGGCCCCCCGTGGCTCTCCTAACACAAACTCCGGCTCTATAAATACCCGAATATTCCACTTATATCAGAGGGCACACCAAAATACTTTTCCGCTGCCGCAAGCTTCTGTTCTTGTGAGATCCCATCTTGGGGCCTTTTTCGGCACTCCGCCGAAGGGGGATTCGATCATGGAGGGCCTATACACCAACCTTGTTGCCCTTCCGATGATGTGTAGTAGTTTACCACAGACCTACGGGTCCATAGCTAGTTGCCAGATGGCTTCTTCTCTCTCTCTCTCTCTCTCTCTCTCTCTCTCTCTCCCTTTGATCTTCAATACAATGTTCTCCTTGATGTTCTTGGAGATCTATTTGTAAGTGCATCTAGTGCCCCTTAGTGATTTTGGTGTATTGAAGACTTATAGGTTAAGGGACTAATGCGTTTGTGAGTGTACACAGGTCTATAAGTCTATGAGGAGTTTGATATTTACAGAGATAGTCGGTCCCTAAAAATGAATATGTCTTCAACTGAAGACTTTGGCTTTCTGAATACTTTGGAAGTGAAGAAATTGGTGTGACTGTGAATACTTAATATTCATGCGAGGAATATGCATGAAGCGTAAAGACTTTTGTTTTCGTAGTTTCGTTTTCTCTTTCTTGAGTCATAGGAAACACCATACTATTAAAGGGGGTCGAGGTAAAACTAAGGAAAAGTTTCCAAGTGATGCTCATCTCAAAATCCTACAGCTACCCAATCCTTTCGAGTGAAGCCATTGGAAATCTCATATAGTTCAGTCAATTTCTTCAGTGACAGAGACGAAGATCTTCTGGTCTCTGAGGAATTTGTCCTGACTGAGGAGTTAGGAATTCACCAGTGCAGATTGCCTACAAGTGAGAAACATGATAGCCCGCCCTGAGGAATTTGATCTTCAAAGTTCCGACCGTTGATATGCTATGCGCCAGCTGTCCTAAAATATCTACCCACCTAACGGTCATATGATTGAAGGGCATTTATGTGTTATCATGTCGGGCTGCTCCCTAGGCTATAAATAGCCGCCCCCTACAACCACTAGCTGGTTGGCTGCTCTGAGAGAAACTGACACTTGTCAATTGAGAGCATCCCATCCTCCGAGGACTTTGTGCGAAAATCATCAAGTGAGGAAAACCCAAACCCAAACACCTAAAACCCAAAGTGATTAAGCATCACTGAAGAGATTGTTCCTGTGTGGAACCGATGCTTGTTACCTTTGAGGATCAGGCATCCTCCAGACGGTTAGGCGTCATGGTCTAGAGCATCCAAGAGGAAATTGTGGATCGCCGAGTGACCGAGTCTGTGAAGGTTTGGAAGTCACTTGAAGACTTACCACGAGTGATTGGGCGTAGTCTATGTGACCTTAGCTCAAGGAGAATACGGTGAGGACTGTGTGTCCTCAGGTTTAAATACCTAGCCGCTCCAACCACACATACGACTGTCACAGCAGTTGGAACTGGTCTACCAAATCATTCTCTTCACCGAGCTACTGGTTCTATTTCCTCAACCCTTTCATTTCCTCAATCGTATATTGTTGTACTTGATCATTACTGTTTGAAGACTTTGACTAAAGACTTTCTCAATTTCCTCAATCCTATTTCTTCAGTTAGTTTGTCTTCAACCTGCTTATCCTGTGTTTATGCTACTTGTACTCTATGCTTGTTTTCATTTCATCATGATGAATGTGTTGCTGCTCTGTTATGCTTGCATCTGAGTACTTATTCCGCTGCTAAGTAGTTCGTTGCTTAGGAATTTCCTCACCTTGAAATTACTCAATGAAAAATTTATCAAAATCGCCTATTCAGCCCCCCTCTAGTCGATATAACGCACTTTCAATTGGTATCAGAGCAAGGTACTCCCTTGTTCTGTGTGATTTTGGTTTAACCGCCTGGAGTTTTAGTTATGTCGACCGCGGGAATGAAGACAGTGACATGCCTCATATTTGACAGTCATAATTATCCCAAGTGGAAGGCCATGATGAAGAAGCGCCTCATGGCGATGAACAGCAAACTGTGGACTGTCACTGAGATTGGTCTTACCGATCTATGCAAGATGGCGGAGGCTTATGATATTCGCAAGTACACTCTACTTACCTCACGGCGAAGGACTTCATTTGCTCCTGTTTGTCCCAAAATCATTTTAGGAACATTATGCATCTCAACCATGCAAAGCTTATCTGGGACCGACTCTCTGAGGTCTATGAAGGTCATCGAACTCGTTGATACGTCTCCGTCGTATCTATAATTTTTGATTGTTCCATGCCAATATTCTACAACTTTCATATACTTTTGGCAACTTTTTATACTATTTTTGGGACTAACATATTGATCCAGTGCCCAGTGCCAGTTCCTGTTTGTTGCATGTTTTTTGTTTCGCAGAAAATCCATATCAAACAGAGTCCAAACGGAATAAAAACTGATGGAGATTTTTTTTGGAATATATATGATTTTTGGGAAGAAGAATCAACGTGATACGGTGCCCGAGGGGGCCACGAGGCAGGGGGGCGCGCCGCAGGGGGTCAGGCGCGCCCTGGACCCTCGTGGCCACCCCGTAAGGCGGTTGGAGCCCTTCTTTCTCCGCAAGAAAGCTAATTTCCGGATTGAGATCGTGTCCAAAATAGCCCAATCGGAGTTACGGATCTCCGGTTATAAAAGAAACGGTGAAAGGCCAGATCTGAGAACACAGAAACAGAGAGAGACAGAGAGAAAGATCCAATCTCGGAGGGGCTCTCACCCCTCCCATGCCATGGAGGCCAAGGACCAGAGGGGAAACCCTTCTCCCATCTAGGGAGGAGGTCAAGGAAGAAGAAGAAGAAGGGTCCCCTCTCCCTTTTCTTCCGGTGGCGCCCGAGCAACGCCGTGGCCACCATCATCATCACCACGATCTTCACCAACACCTCCGCCATCTTCACCAACATCTCCATCACCTTCCTCCCTCTATCTACAGCGGTCCACTCTCCCGCAACCCGTTGTACCCTCTACTTGAACATTGTGCTTTATGCTTCATATTATTATCCAATGATGTGTTGCCATCCTATGATGTCTGAGTAGATTTTTGTTGTCCTATCGGTGGTTGATGAATTGCTATGATTGATTTAATTTGCCTTTGGTTATGTTGCTGTCCTTTGGTGCCCATCATATGAGCGCGCGCATGGATCACACCATAGGGTTAGTTATATGTTGATAGGACTATGTATTGGAGGGCAAGAGTGACAGAAGCTTCAACTAGCATAGAAATTGATGCATACGGGATTGAAGGGGGACCAATATATCTTAATGCTATGGTTGGGTTTTACCTTAATGAACGTTAGTAGTTGCAGACACTTGCTAATAGTTCCAATCGTAAGTGCATAGAATTCCAAGTCAGGATGACATGCTAGCAGTGGCCTCTCCCACATAAAACTTGCTATCGGTCTAGTAAAGTAGTCAATTGCTTAGGGACAATTTCGCAACGCCTACCACCACTTTTCCACACTCGCTATATTTACTTTATTGCTTCTTTACCTAAACAGCCCCTAGTTTTTATTTACGTGCTCTTTATATTCTTGCAAACCTATCCAACAACACCTACAAAGTACTTCTAGTTTCATACTTGTTCTAAGTAAAGCGAATGTTAAGCGTGCGTAGAGTTGTATCGGTGGTCGATAGAACTTGAGGGAATATTTGTTCTACCTTTAGCTCCTCGTTGGGTTCGACACTCTTACTTATCGAAAGAGGCTACAACTGATCCCCTTTACTTGTGAGTTATCACTCGTCATGATCCCTGGTTTGAGGATTTCAAGGAATCGCTCAAGGCGATGACTTTCGATCCGGAATCATCATCCTCTGCACCATGCCTTATGGCAAAAGGTGCCAAGGTAACTGAATGCTACCTATCTGAGTCTAGTGATGATGAATCTAGTGATGAATTTGGACCCAGCTATACCAAACTTGCTTCCCTTGCCACTAAACAATAAAGAGCTTTGGAAAAAGTTCAAAACATGCTTAATGAAAACGATGATATGTTGGGTGAAGAAATGGATCGAACTCAAACTCTGACTGATAATCTTCAGAGACTTTAGTCTAAGTTTGACAACCTTCAAAGTCATCATAACACTCTCTTATCTGATCATGAGAAGCTTTCTTATGAATTTCTTCAAATAAAGCAAGATCTTGAAAAGCTAAGGGAGAGTTATGAAGATCTTCAGAAGGAACATGATTCATTGCTTGCTCAACAGATTAGTGCCGCTCAGGAAGAATTAATTCCACCATGTTTGAAATGCATTGAACGTGAATCTGCTAATTCTTCACCTGAAAGTTCAAATGCTTCTATTGCTGCAAATTCTTCAACTGTCTCTGCTATCAAAAAATCCCTCATCTGAGGATGCCACTAGTATCACTGACAATGCATGGCTGAAGGAATTGTATGTGACAGGCATGTACAAAAGCCTCAAAGGGCATCAGGCTCTTTGTGATGTGCTTAAAAAGCATATCCTCAACAGGAACCCTATGAAGGAGGGTATTGCCTTTGAGACGAAACTCAATGTTGATGGGACTTACTGGAAACCTGAGCAGTATCCCAAAACCTCATGGGTTGCTGCAAAGGGACCTCCAGTAGATCCATCCACTTTATCTGGCCTTACATGTGAATCTTCATATTCTTCTGATGAGTCATTTGACTCCAACTATAAACTGTTAAAAAATCAGAATGGTGAAGTATTTGCTAGATATGCTGGC
This sequence comes from Aegilops bicornis, assembly GCA_021605145.1. Classification (NCBI taxonomy): domain Eukaryota; kingdom Viridiplantae; phylum Streptophyta; class Magnoliopsida; order Poales; family Poaceae; genus Aegilops; species Aegilops bicornis. The sequence continues at coordinate 180,008,497 of CM038669.1, forward strand.
ACTAACTGCAGGAATGGTCCCCCTATGAAGAAAATCTGGGTTCCCAAAAGGTGTCTTGAAAGTCTTCAGGTGAATGTCATCATGACACCACCTGTGAAGAATAGGAACACCAGATCAAATTCTTCATATGGACCAAAGTCTTCATATGTATCCAAGTCCTCATACGGACCAAATTCCTCACGTGGATCAAAATCCTCAAATGAACATCATCGTGCTAACACTTCTGTTTCACAAGGAAAGACTAAGGGCTATGAATATGTGCATTATTCTTGAAATCATTATGTTCATAAGTCCTCGAAGAATTTCTCTGCTTATTCTTATGCTTACTCTAACCCCTCTTTTGTGAAACAAAGTGGACTATGCCACCTTTCTCTTATGGAGCTCACAGAATGATGAACTCTTTGCCACCCCTCCAGATGTGGGTGGTGAAGAAAAAGAACTAATCTCTTATGCAGGGTGAGGTCTCCATACGAACTTAATCGTCTGAAGAATTTGCTGGAGACCTGAATACGCTTGAAAGGACGCAAGCTAATCATGAAGAAATGAATTTTCATTTCTCACGTCCTCATACTGCTATATCTGTTCTATTGCTTGATGAAATTGATGTGATGAATTTGATGTCATTTTCTTCACTGATGAAGTATATGAGTTCGTAAGATGCACTAATTCATCTTCAAGATGATCAACCCAAAGCTACTGAATGGGTCCTCGACAGTGGATGTACAAATCACATGACTGGTGATAGGAACTTATTAATGGACACCGCTTTATCTCCATAGAATCTGAAGCATATCACCTATGCTGAAAAGGAAAAAAGCAAGGTAAGGGGTCTAGGTAGGGTTGCGATCTCAAAGGATCGACACATGGACAAAGTCATGCTCGTCGAGTCCTTAGGATTCAACCTCATGTCTGTCTCAATGCTTTGTGATCTTGATATGGTTGTTGTCTTTGGCAAGTATCGTTGTGTTGTGATCATGGAAGCTGGCCATTCCAAAGTCTTCAAAGGCTTTAGGAGAGGAGACTTGTATATTGTCTCTACAGGACCACAACCTTCTACATGTCTACTTGCAAAAGCTTCAGAAGGCTGGCTATGGCATCGACGACTTGGTCATGCTGGAATGAGGAACCTACACACGCTCGCGAAGAAGAAGCATGTCATTGGCATCGAGGGCGTCAAATTCCTCGAGGATCACCTATGTGGAGCTTGCGAAGCTGGAAAGATGACCAAGGCCAAGCATCCCTAAAAGACTATCATGACTACCACTCCCATTTGAATTGCTTCACATGGATCTCTTTGGCCCTACTCATTATGCCACATTCACCAATGTTGCATCTTTATATGGCTTTGTTATTGTTGATGACTATTCTCGTTACACATTGGTGCATATCATCACTTACAAAACTGAAGTGCAGGAAGTCTTCAAATGATTTTCCTCAAGGGCTTCAACCAACTTTGGTGTGAAGATCAAGCACATCAGAAGTGACAATGGGACCGAGTTCAAGAATACTGGTCTTGATGACTATCTTTATGAACTTGGTATTACTCACGAGTTATCTGCTCCTTATACTCCTTAGCAGAATGGCGTCGTGGAGCGCAAGAACATTACTCTTGTTGAGATGGCTCGCACTATGCTTGATGAATACAAGACGCCTCATCATTTCTGGCCCGAGGCAATTGATATTGCGTGCCACATCATCAATAGGGTATATCTTCACAAATTCTTCAAAAATACCTCTATGAACTCCTCACCGACAAGAAACCCAATGTGAGTTATTTCAAAGTCTTCGGTGCTAAATGTTGGATTAGAAATCCTCAACACAATTCTAAATTTGCACCGAAAGCACATGAAGGTTTTATGCTTGGCTACGGAAAGGACTCACACACCTACAGAGTCTTCAACACCGTTCATTACAAGGTTGTTGAAACTGTAGATGTTCAGTTCGATGAAACTAATGGCTCGAAAAGAGAGCACCTACCTCTTGTGCTAGATGAAATGTCACCTGAGAAATCCATCAAGTTCAAGGCTACTGAGGATGTCATTCCTACCAAAGAATCTGCTGAAGAAGTCATTCCAGAACGTGAAGAACATCATGCTGGTGCACCTGAGGAAAATGGCTCTGAAGAAAATGCTGAGCCGACTCAACATCGTCAACCCGCTCACCCTCCCATTTCAAATGAAGTGCAGTTCGAGAAAATCATTAGCGACATCAACGCACCAGGTCCTCTCACACGCTCGAAGGCTTCACATTTGTCTAACTTTTATGGGCACTTTTATTTTCTCTCTATCACAGAGCCCACCAAAGTAGATGAGGCATTTCTGGAGCCTGAGTGGATTCAAGCAATGTAAGAGGAATTACATCAAGTCGATCTCAACAATGTCTGGGAACTTGTCAAGCGACCAGGCCCACGCAAGCACAATATCATTGGCACCAAATGGATCTACCGCAATAAGCAAGATGAAAATGGCCTTGCGATGAGGAATAAAGCACGGCTTGTAGCTCAAGGCTACACACAGGTTGAAGGAATTGATTTCGATGAACTTTTGCACCTGTTGCTAGACTTGAGGCTATTCGCATATTGCCTGCTTATGCTAACCATCATAATATCATCTTATATCAAATGGATGTGAAAAGTGCATTCCTCAATGGTAAGCTTGAGGAAGAAGTATATGTTGCTCAACCCCAGGTTTTGAAGATCCAAAGTATCCTGGCAAAGTCTTCAGACTCAATAAGGCCCTCTATGGCCTCAAGCAGGCCCCTCAGGCGTGGTATGATATGTTGAAGGAATTCCTCATGAAGAAAGGCTTCAAACCAGGTTCACTTGACCCAACTCTTTTCACCAAAACCTATGATGATAAATTATTTGTGTGCCAAATATATGTTGATGATATTATCTTTGGCTGTACTGACCAACGTTACAGTGACGAATTTGCCTATATGATGAGTGAGGAATATCAAATGTCTATGATGGGAGAATTGAAATTCTTCTTAGGTCTTCAAATTCGTCAACAACGCAACGACATCTTCATATCTCAGGAGAAATACCTCAAGGATGTGTTGAGGAAATTCGGAATGCAAGATTGCAAAGGCGTCAAAATACCTATGCCCACAAATGGCCATCTATGCACTGATGAAAATGGTATTGACTTTGATCAAAAGGTATACCGCTCCATGATTGGCTCTTTATTGTATCTATGTGCATCTAGGCCAGATATTATGCTTAGTGTTTGCATGTGTGCCCGTTTTCAAGCTACACCGAAGGAATCACACCATAAGGTTGTGAAGCATATTCTTCGATATCTAGCTCACACTCCAACACTTGGATTATGGTATTCCAAGGGCTCGGATTTTGATCTGATTGGATATTCTGACTCTGACTATGCTGGTGATCGTGTGGACCGCAAGTCAACATCTGGCACATGACATTTTCTCGGGCGTTCCTTGGTATGTTGGTCCTCGAAGAAGCAGAACTGGGTATCACTTTCTACTGCTGAAGCTGAGTACATTGCTGCTGATTCGTGCTGTGCTCAATTACTATGGATGAAGCAAACCCTCAAGGACTACGACATCAGTGTGAAGAATGTGCCACTCTTCTGTGACTATGAGAGTGCCATCAAGATTGCTCACAACCCAGTTAGCACTCGAAGACAAAGCACATCCAGATTCGTCATCATTTTCTTTGTGATTATGTGTTGAAGGGCGACATCTCTATTGAGCACGTGAAGTCTGAGAACAGCTAGCTGATATCTTCACAAAGCCCTTGGATGAGAAGAGATTTAGCAAGTTGCGGTGTGAGCTAAATATCTTTGAATCTTTGAACGTTCTTTGAAAAGGACACACATCCTAACACTTCTGCAAAATTGATGACTTAAATGTGCAACACACGAAGTAACATTTTTGTTCAATCAATGAAGACTAACCCTCCAATTGTGAAGACATTAACGAAGAATTTGATTCTCAGAGCCCTACGAAAATTGTATGCGGCGTTTGAAATCATCATTCTTATTCGGTGTGTCACGCCACCAACAAAATTTGAAAAATCTTCAATTTGAGTTTTTCTTCAGTTTTGAAATTCCTCAATTGTTCAAATTCTTCAACTTTGCAGGTCTTCGCCCATTCCGTCATTGTTTTTCATTGACTATATATATATATATATATATATATATATATATATATATATTGAGTTTTCAGTCCTCTACAACATTCACTTATTTCTATTTCTTCAAGTTGACTTTTCTACTAAGTGAATGTGATCGGACCCGTCCCCCTCTATATAAACTCAACCCAGTATGTTCACAAATTTTTCATGTGCATTCTATTTGAAACCCGTTCAAAATCTTCACTGTGTCCTTGTTAGCTGAAGAATTTGCGAACGCAACTTTAAAATATTCTTATCTGAATTTTCGGCTTTTTGCCGCTCAAACCGTTCCACATCCCATGATGAGACTATTATATTCACCCACGATCTCACACGATCCCCACTTCACAGTACGTGGGTGACACATGTCGCTAGGACGAGAAGGGTCAGGGGCACGTTCGACCATTTTCCTCGGATGAGCGGTTTTCACCTCGGTTATAAATAACCCTCAGCCTCCTCAGACCGCATTTACCCCGCTCGACCTCACTCCCCTTGCTCGAGCTCTCTGACCGAGCGCCGCCACTACTCCCATCGTCGCCGACGAGGAAGAGCTTCAGTGCCTCCACCTTGTTGCCGTCGTACTCGCGCCGGCCATGGAAATCTTCACTCCGCCTCCGCCGTAGCTATCTTCCGCCGCCTAGTTAGGGCGTGGAAGACCTGAATGGACAAACTTCTCAACTTCTCCCAGTTCGTCGTGTTCTTTGTCAAGGGTAAATAAAAGCTATTTTTACTTCCCTTATTGATTCTGACGATTTCCACAAAATCTTCAAAAGGTGTTTAGTCTTCAACTTCCACACTCATAAACACCACACATACATCTGTTCTTGATCTGTTTCTCTAAGCAACGTTTTTCTTCAAGATTCCTCAATTGTGTGGATTTTCAATCTATGCAACTCTGGAACCTAAGTCAAAGACCGCTTAGTGAAATTCCTCAAGACACTCCTGGTCAAATTTCTCAAACTTGTTCTTTTTACAAAATCTTCTGAGAATGCATATGACCTCTCCAAATTCTTCGCACCTATACTCTATTCATAGGTACACATGTCTGCTGCTGAATCTCTAGGTTCTCATCAACTTAAATCATTTGCAGCATTCCTCGAAGATAGATCGCATACCACGTTAGAGAATTCCATTGTTAAAAATCCTCAGCTGAAGAAAATGGCTGATGGCAAGCGACCTCTGAAGGGAGGCAAGATACTAGAAGTGAATACAACTTTTGAGATCCCCGATGACATTTATGAGGAATATTGCACTCCTGATGAAGCCAAACATGGCAAGGAAAACAAAAATCAGTGCAAGGTGCGCATTCAGAGGATAGAGAGGAGATGGGCACGGGAATGGAGGGAGTACAGATATGTAACTCCAAAGTACATGAAGAAATTCGTGTTACACCCTCCTTGCCCAAGACCTCCGTTGGCACCTGGCCAAGAAGCTGATCCCACTAGCCTCAAGAGCGGTGAGGACTATCCAGATGATTGGGCCAAGCGGGAAGCCAAGGCCAAAATGGCCAAGGAAGCAGTGAGGAAATTTAATGAAGACTCTGCTACTGCCGCCGCTGAGGCCTCTGCAGGCAAGCCCAAGAAGGCTATGCCCAAGAAGCCTGCGCACAAGCCCAGTTCCTCAGCAATGCCCTCACGGCCAAGCTCATCAAAGCCCTCACGGCATATTCCTCAAGCAGCTCCAGTCCCCTCTATTCCAAGACCTTCAGCTGCTGCTACAAAGTCCTTTGCACATGCGCATCTCGCCTCTTGCCAAAGGACCACATGCATCTCAATTGCTTCAGGAGCATCTGCAAGTTCTTCAGCTCCCCCACAGTGCTCAACTGGCCCAACTTTGCCGAGGACAAAGGCCACTGCTGGACGAGGCACAAGGCCAAGTCCTCACAATAAGCAGGTTGCCTTCCAAGTACCGTCGAGTGAAGACGAAGCTGATGATGAGGAATTAGCAGAAATCATCATAGACAGATAGCAAAGGGTCGCTAGAGCCAAAGGCAGTAATGTGCCATTGATGCTAGATCCCAAGTTGATCCTGGACTTCATCGACCTATGGCATAAGGACCCCAACACTCCTTTGCCTGAGATGAACCTCACTCCTGGCCAAAGTCATTGTGTTGACGGCCTTCATTGATGAGGAAAAATGGAAATTTGAACAGGGGAGGAAGGTGAAGAAAGCTCAGTACAAGAAAGAGCGCTTTCTGAAGCAAAATGTTTTGAAGCTATCACCTGATGAACTTGTCGCTCTGCAATCAGAAATCAAGGGTCTCAGTGATGAATTTGACCGATACTATGCTGATTGGCTGGGAGCCAAAGTCAGATTTGTCAAGCTGACCAAGGGATTCACCTCAAATGTTGCAGCCCCAACACAACATGAAATTCCTTAGACTGAAGCATCTGCTCAGCCTACTGAAGAACATGCCAGCACCGCTGATGAAGATCAGGCTGCTGAAGAAAATGAGAGCACCAGGGCTGGTGAAGATATTCCAGGCGCTGAAGAAACTGCCAGGGCAACCACTAGCGTTGCGCCTGAAGACCAAGCCAGGCCAGTTGAAGCATCTGCTACTATGCCTGAAGAAACTGAACATGCCAGGGCAACTGCATCAGTTGTGCCTAAAGAAGATACACCAATTTCCTCTGCTCCTCCTGCACAAACGGCAAGTCCTGCCCCTTCCTTCTGCATCAAAAGTGAAGAAAACCAAAGCTGCGGAGCGAGCAGCTATGAAGAAAAGGAAAGCATCTGCATCATCAGAGTCTTGAGCTCCAAAGAAAGTGAAGACTTTGACGAGCTCCTATGAAAATACCATAGATGTTGTTCCTGTATCAAGCATGCCATCAAAGGAGATTGTTCGCTTTGGTGAGGTATATATGATTCCAAGTGAATCTGATGAAGAAAATCCTTTTGCTGCTACGTCAGAGCAGATTGATGAAGAAACTGAAGTGGACAACATCACTTCGACTCCACTAGTATCATCGCCCATGCCTCGGTTCACTGCTGAATTGGCTGACGTTGAAGAAATTGATGAAGAAGATGAAGATGTGGATATTGGGTCTACAACTCCGATTCTGAATGACGACTACTGGGAAAGTCACCACCCTAATTCACCACTCTACACCCCTCTGCAACAAATTCCTTAGTCCCCGGTTCAAACTGAAGAAATTCATGTGGGCTCTAAAGAACATCAAGCTTCTCTTCTAACTATTCCCGAAGAAGTTCCAGCCACTAGTGCTGATGTAAATGTTGTTGATGAAATGGAGACCTAGGCTGATGCTAATTACATTGCACCAGAAATTCCTCAGCCTGTGGCTCCAATGGCTATACCTCAAGAGGCTGCAAAGACATCAACTGCGAATCTTCAGCCCAAGCCACAGAATCCTCACTGCAAGAAACATAAGTTCAAGGTTGAAGACTTCTTCAATGAGCACATTTTCTTCACTGACTACAATCCTTATGATGCTGCTCGACTTCGTCGCAAGCGCTTCTGGACTGCAAGCCAGATGAACTTCTATTCCTCACTGTTGTTTGATAAGGACAAGATCTTTGACCATGAGCAAATTCCTCATGTGGAGATGGAGTTTCTACTGTGGTTCACCCCAGTACTCAGTGTTCTTCATGACGCTGGGCGGCTCAACTTCTGCACTGACGTCTGCGACTAGAATGAAGAACTCATTCTTCAGTTCTATGCCACGTTGCATATCACTGGCAACATTGAAGATTTCAATTCATGGGTATTGGACTGGATGACAGAAAATACTCACTACAAAGCACCGGCCTCTGAATTGCTTCATGCCGTCCCAGTCAGTCCTCCCGTTGAAGGTGCAAGGCTTATCTATGCTGAACCTGAACTATCAAATCATCTGATGCAAGTGCTGATGAAGCCTTTGAAGCTAGGCCAAGCTCCAAGGACCAAATTCCTCGTCAAGGAATTGCTCGTGTGCCAAGGATCGTATGCAGGATATTGACCAAAACCCTCAGTCCAATCAAGGGCCACAACTCTGATGAAGAAGAGCTTATTGGCATCATGAATAATCTGCTTTTCAACATCATACATGGTATTCCTATCAACTACCATGATTTCGTCATGAGGACTTTGGCCAATGTCGCTCTATCACCGTTTGAATTGAAGCCTTATGCTCCTTGGACTATGAGATTCATCAGATCAAGGTCTTCAATTCATTACAAGGGTGATTTTCAAAATCACCTTAGCTACTTGCCGCCGATTGAAGTCCTCAAACGGACTATTTCCATAGCTGATGAGAAGGGCAAGGCTGCTGCAATTGATGAAGGCACTCGTCCATTGGATGGACAGTTTCGCAAAGCTGCATCTTATTCCACCAATGATGACTCTGCTACCCATGATACTGCCGAAAATGCTTCAAAGCAACTTCCTCAAGCCACTGCTCCAAGGGTGACGACTGATCGTGAGCTTCTCCTCAGTCTTCATCACAAGGTCGATCGTAACCACAAATGGGTCAAGCACCAGTTTGGTTCAATTCTTCAGAATATGACAATCATGCAAAACACTATGAAGAAGAACCATTACTATCTGCATGAAGTTTTTGATCACACCTGGGCTGTCTTGTCTCACCTCTACGTTGAAGAAGATCTCAAGCAGATGGGATTCAAGCAAAACTCTTACTGGTCTCAGCCACCTTCGAAGAAATTCACGAAGGTCAAAGTTCCTCACTTGGTGGCCAACTCATAATCTTCATCGCGCGAGACTAATGAACATGAAGACTTGAACAACGCCGCGGCATGCCCTACTCCAACGGACGACCCCAAGAACGCTGGCGCACCTCCATCAACTTCTTGATGATATTCTTCAGGGGCATTAGTCCTCATTTTTCGCCCCTTTTGCTCATTTGATGACAAAGGGGAGAAATTTGAGTTAGTCTTCAAGCGGGTCTCTATATATGGGCGTTTTATTGCTAAGTTACAACTCTTGTTCTTTTGATGTTTTTGTTGATCGAGTTGTAAACTTAAGTCCGATGGTGGTCTGATACTTTTGATCTGTTCTTCTGCATTCTTTTTCCTTGTATATGCTAATGCACACATGCTGAATTACATCAGTCACCATATTTCATCATGCATTTCAAATTCATCATATCATATGTTAAATGCATGTATGAATTACAAGATATATGGGAAAATCTCCATGATTCTACTCTACAAGGTGCATTTGCCATTCAAAGCAAATTCCTCACATATGCACATCTTCAGGGGGAGTTCTTCTATATCTTGCAATCATATTCCTCAATATCTGTATTTACACTTCATATGTTTATCCCCGTTGAAAACTTAACCTATATTGGCATCAATCACCAAAAAGGGGGAGATTGTAAGTGCATCTAGTGGCCCTTAGTGATTTTGGTGTACTGAAGACTTATAGGTTAAGGGACTAATGCGTTTGTCAGTGTACACAGGTCTATAAGTCTAGTAGGAGTTTGATATTTACAAAGGAAATCGACCCCTAAAAATGAATGTCTTCATCTGAAGACTTTGGCTTTCTGAAGACTTTGAAAGTGAAGAAATTGGTGTGACCGTCAAGACTTAATATTCATGCGAGGAATATGAAGCGTGAAGACTTTTGTTTTCGTAGTTTCATTTTCTCTTTCTTGAGTCATAGGAAACACCGTATTGTTAAAGGGGGTCGAGGTAAAACTAAGGAAAAGTTTCCAAGTGATGCTCATCTCAAAATCCTACACCTACCGAATCCTTTCGAGTGCAGCCATTGGAAATATCATACAGTTCAATAAATTTCTTCAGTGACAGAGACGAAGATCTTCTGGTCTCTGAGGAAATTGTCCTGACTCAGGAGTTAAGAATTCGCCAGTGCGGATTGCCTACAAGTGAGGAACATGATAGCCCTGAGGAATTTGATCTTCAAAGTTCCGACCGTTGCTGTGCTATGCGCCAGCTGTCCTAAAATATCCCTACCTAACGGTCATATCATTGAAGGGCATTTATGTCTTATCATGTCGGGCTGCTCTCTAGGCTATAAATAGCCGCCCTCTACAACCACTAACTGGTTGGCTGTTCCGAGAAACTAACACTTGTCAATTGAAAGCATCCTATGCTCCGAGGACTTTGAGCAAAAAGCATCAAGTGAGGAAAGCCCAAACCCAAGCACCTACAAACCCAAAGTGATTGAGCATCACTGAAGAGATTGTTCCTGTGTGGAACCGACGCTTGTTACCTTTGAGGACTGTGCATCCTCCAGACGGTTAGGCGTCATGGTCTAGAGCATCCAAGACTAAATTGTGGATCGCCGAGTGACCGAGTCTGTGAAGGTTTGGAAGTCACCTAAAGATTTACCATGAGTGATCGGGCGAGGTCTGTGTGATCTTAGTTCAAGGAGAATACGGTGAGGACTGTGTGTCCAAGACTGTGTGTCCTCAGTTTTAAATACCTAGCCGCTCCAACCAGACGTACGACTCTCATAATAGTTGGAAGTGGTCTACAAAATCATTTTCTTCACCGAGCTACTGGTTCTATTTCCTCAACCCTTCCATTTCCTCATTCGTATAATATTGTACTTGATCGTTACTATTTGAAGACTTTGACTGAAGACTTTCTCAATTTCCTCAATCCTACTTCTTCAGTCAGTTTGTCTTCAGCCTGCCTATCATGTGTTTATGCTACTTGTACTATGTGCTTGTTTTCATTTCATCATGATGATTGTGCTGCTGCACTGTTATGCTTGCATCTGAGTACTTACTCCGCTGCTAAGTAGTTCGTTGCTTAGGAATTTCCTCACCTTGAAATTCCTAAGTGACGAATTTGTAAAAATCGCCTATCCACCCCCCCTCTAGTCGATATTACGGACTTTCACTATTCGATGTAATGTTCTTTTGCGGTGTATTTGTTGAGATCCGATGATTTGTGGATTTTATGATCAGATTATCTAGGAATATTATTTGAGTCTTCTCTGAACTCTTTTATGCATGATTAAGATAGCTTTGTATTTCTCTCCGATCTAACGATTTGGTTTGGCCAACTAGATTGGTTTTCTTTCATTGGAGAGGTGCTTTGTGATGGGTTCAATCTTGCGTTGTCCTCACCCAATGATTGTAGGGGTAGCGAGCCACGTATCTGTATTATTGCCAATAGGGATAAAAATATGGGGTTTGTACCATATTGATTGGATCTATCCCTCTACATCATGTCATCTTTCTTAAGGCGTTACTCCGTTCTTGTTAACTTAATACACTTGATTCATGCTGGATAGCGGTCGATGTCTGGAGTAATAGTAGTAGATGCAAGCAGGAGTCGGTCTACTTGTCACGAACGTGATGCCTATATTCATGATCATTGCCTTAGATATTGTCATAACTATGCGCCTTTCTGTCAATTGCTCAACAATAATTTGTTTACCCGCCGTATGCTTTCTTCAAGAGAGAAGACTCTAGTGAAACCTATGTCCCATGGGTCTATTTCCTATAATATTATTTTCAGATCTATAAAATCAAAAACTCAAAAATACCTTGCTAGAATTTATTTATATTTATTTTATTTTACACTTTTACTTATCTTTTATACCTATCTCTACCAGATCTCACTCTTGCTAGTGACCGTGAAGGGATTGACAACCCCTTTTTCCCATTGTGTGCAAGTGTTTGTTAGTTTGTGCAGGTGCATCTATTGGGGACTTGCTTGTGCCTCCTACTAGATTGATACCTTGGTTCTTAACTGAGGGAAGTACTTATCTCTACTTTTCTGCACCAGCCTTTCCTCTTAAGGAAAAAATCAACGCAAGCTCAAGAAGTAGCAGTGTGCGGCAGCCATCCTTGGTGGGGAGAAGGGGGACGATCTCCCCAAGGATGGCGTCCGGTAGATCGCTGATGCAGTCCGCCCGAGATTCTACGGGTTCCTCCGGTCTAGGGGGGCCGTGGCCGCTTCTGGCCGCGCTGCCGGGTGCAGGATCTACAACCGGCGGTACCACTGGTCGGAGCCTCATCTATATACATACCAATTTGAAAAATGGCAGAAACATACATGTAGGACATTCAAAATCAATTCTCAAGATCTGGAAGAAAAAAAGGCACAAAAATATACCTAGGGCATTGAAAATCAATTCTCATGATCCGCCCATGAATTATTAGCACGCACGCTAACCCTAGTCGGATTATTAGCAAACATCATTTGTACAGAACAAACAATTAATCAATCAATACACTACATGCATCTAACGGATCTTAATTACTCTGATTTCGTGGACTGGGAGAACATAACCATCGGATTTGTATTCCAAAAAAATTAAAGGGGCTGGGGGGAGTAATCAGAGAAAACACTTGATATGTTTGCCGCACAAATGGATTTAGATGACTAACCGGTTTTCCGTCGGAGTTGTAGTCGTTGCCGGAATTGTTGTGGACCTCCGGCTTCGGCTGGTGGGGGGAGGCACGATGGCACCGACGAAGTCAAGGTCATGCTACTGCCCGCGCGAGACCTCGTCGGCAGTGACAACAACCTCTATGCCCAGCTTCACACGTTGTGCGGGTGCTTCACCATCCCGGTGTCGCCACTCCCTCCAACGGTGTGCTTCGACAGCATCCTCATACACTCTAGACGACTGTGACCACTGTGGACCGGGGGTGCGGCCGCCTATTATGGACAACGGCTCGGGCGCGCCATTAATATGGAGCAGTGGGAGCGAGGTGGGCGGCGGTCAAATGTTGTCTCGCCTCCCGACCTGCTTGCACGGCGGACTGCTCGCATGCGTCCCATCAACTCACGCCTGCTCGCAAGGCACATGGGGCGGCACGTACATTGTTTTTCTTTTTTGATAATTAATTCTGCCGCTTTATTGCTTAACCGGAGCATGGCACATACACATTGTTGGTCTAACGCACATGGTCCGAATAAATAATCTATATGCTATCTAAGTTGCCAATTATTAAAAATCTCCCGTTTGTAAGAAGAGTATATCAAAACTTGTCTCAAATTTGACTAACAAAATACAATATCATAGTCTTCTAGTCTCCATATGACACCACGATAAGTTTCATGAATTTCAACTAAATTTCGGATTTACTGAATTTCAAAAATCAATATTCTCAAAGTTTTGAAATCTCTTGCACGGGGAAACATGCACCCAGGGACACACATATGATTTTACAATCCATTTTGGTGCACACGTAGCTCAAATTTGATTTTTGCACATTAAATCCCTAGGAAATCAATCGATGTATAAAAAGGTTGAACGATCTCTATTTTTTTATTTTAAAACGACACTCCTTTGGTCACCATTGCAGAAAAAGTTTGACATGCCTCAGAGTGGCCGTGGTGGTGCGGGAAGTGTGTGTCTGTGTGTGTGTGTGTGTGTGTGGGGGGGGGGGGGGGTCCGGGAGTACACTACGAGTCGTGAGCCTCCGTGTGTGATTGATCATTTTGTGAGTCATATGTTCCACATCAAAGTCGTGAATTGGTTATTTAAAACATTACACAACCCTTTCATACATACATGTTCGGGCCACATGCATGCATTGGTGGTCCTCTCTGACACTCCCTCGTGCAGTTATCAGCGACGTGTCCATTCATTAGCCCGCAAAGGTTTTCAGTTTCCACCGACAATGAGAGGCATTTGATCAAAGGTGGATTCATCTTGGCATGTGTGTTACTGTGTGGATCCTGGTGAGATTCCATATCAAAGTTCGGGCACGTGCATACACATGAGTCCCTCCCACCGGCTCGAAGTGAGGGGGCTACGCGTCGTGAACCTCTGTGTAGTGCGTTTACGGTTTCTGAAGCATGTGTCACATCAAAGTTGTGCATTAGGTATTCAAACATCACATAACACACCTCTTTCGGGCACATGCATGTGGTGGTTGTCCTATGACGCTCACTCGCGTGTGACTCTCACTGTGGGCCCGCGAGGTCGTCCTCGATCAGTTGAACCTACAACGAGAGAGAGGTTAATTTGATTGACAAGGATGGTTATTTTTTGGTTTGTGTTACGTATATGCACGGTAGGAGTATGTAGTCCATGTCAAAGAGGGGGAAACATGTATACTATATACGCATCATAACCTCACTCCATGTGGGGACTTTCCAATTCCCGAGGCAGGTGCCACATCAAAGTTGTGCATTGGTATTCAAACATCATGCAATACCATGTAGGCGGTGGTTGCCCTATAGGTACTCACTCGTGTGCAGCGCTTCCATCTGTGGGCCTGCGAGGTTGTCCTCCATCACTTTGACCCAACGAGAGAGAGAGCGAGAGAGAGAGAGAGAGAGAGAGAGAGAGAGAGAGAGAGAGAGATGTTAATTTGACCATCAAGGAATGATTCTTTTTGGTTTGTGCTATAGTAGGCGTGTATATATACCACACGTCGAATGGGAGGGGGGTAGCACATACCACGCATCATGAACCTCGCGCTCTGTGGGGACTTTTCGGTTTCTGAGGTATATATAGGTGCCACATCAAAGTTGTGCATTGTGTATTCAAACATCACACAAACACCTCTTTGGGACACATGCAGAGTTGTCCTATATAGGACGCTCACTCACGTGCGATGTACGCTTCGCTCCTGTGGGCTCGCGAGGTCGTCGTCCTTCACTTTCACCCAACGAGAGAGAGGTATAGTTTGACGAACAAGGAGGATTAATTAATTTAGGGTCGTGTTACGGTAGGCGTATATAGTGCGTGTCGAAGGGGGGATGGGACCAGCATATACTAGGTGTCATGAACCTCACTCCGTGTGGGGACTTTTCTGATTTTGAGGCAGATGCCACATCAAAGTCGTGCATTAGGTATTCCAAACATCACAACCACACACCTCTCTCTATATATATGTTTGGCACACATGCAAGAGATGGTGGTTGTCCTCTGGCACTCACTCACGCGGTTATTGGCGATACTTCCATCTGTGGGCCCGCTTGGTCCATCACTTTCACGGACAGCGAGAGAGGTTAATTAATTTGACTTAGGAGGGAATTAATTTTTTGTTTCTCTCATGGTATATGTCACAATAGCGCATGCTTACACATGAATCCATCCCACTAGATCAAAGTGGGGGGGGGGGGGCGAGCACACGACACAACATGAACCTCTTGCTCTGTCTGGGACCTGTGCGATTTTCAATGCGTGCGCCACATCAATGTTGTGCATTGGGTATTCAACACATATGCATGCATCACACACCTCCATAAATATGTTTGGGACACATGCATGCAATGGTTGTCTTTGGACACTCTCACTCGCTTGGTTATCGGCGGCAAGCCTATATATTCGTGGGCCAGCGTAGACGTCCATCATTTTGACCGACGACGAGAAAGGTTACCAAGGTGGATTCTTCTTCTTTGGTTCATGTTACCGTATAGTAGGTCGATCATTCCAGGCCTAATTAAGTTTGAGCGCATGCTACGCGTCATGAACCCTCGCTCAGTGTGGAGATTTTATGGTTCCAAAGCATGGTGCCACATCAAATTTGTGCATTGGGTATTCAAACACCACACACCACTTCCATATACATATGTTTGGGACACATGCACAGAGTGGGTTTTGTCTTCAAGAACTCCCTCGCGAGGTTATCGGCGACAAGCTAGCCCGTTTTACGGGGCCGTGCGGACGTCCATCACTTTGACTAACAACGAGCGAGAGAGGTTATACGACCAAGTTGGATTATGCTTGGTCCGTGTTACAGCACGTCTTGGTGAAATGCCCTCCCCCCCTGATGTGTGTGTGGGTGGGTGGGTGGGGGGGCTACTTTGCACTACCTGCAACCTCCGTGGGGTCGGGGAAGTTCGGTTAATTTGTGAGGCACATGTACCACATCAAAGTTATGAATGGTAGTAAAATATCACACCACATCCTATTCATACATATAGTAGAGCCACCTGCAGGTGGTTCGTATGTGGTCTCACCCATCTCGCACCACAAGCACACATTTGTGGGCCGGCACATGGTCCACCTTTGTCCAAAAGCAAAAGTGGGTTTGACCATGATGGACTCCTATAGGTTTTGTGTTACGGTAGGTTTAGATTTCAGACCTAGCTATTTGGGGGCATGCGTTCATAGCTATGATTCCCTTACCGCCGACACGATGTGGGGTTTGTAGGGGGTGGCTGACTAGCAATACTGTGCGCTTTGTGAGACAGGTTCCACATCAAACTTGTGCATTGGGTATTTGAACATCAAACCACCCTTTTCATACATATATTTGGTCCACATGCAAGTGTGTTCGTGTTCTAACCCTTTCCTGTGTTATTCCTTTTGCCAAATTTATAAATAGCAGACGAGTTGGATGCAACAACCGTGCAATTGGGGACGCAACAGACACCAATCGCTCAGACTACCCGTGTGCCACACCCGTGCCCCTGTCACTCACATTGGCACAGTACATTGGGCTCCATGAGGCTAGTCTCCCGCTCTCGAAAATATCTACTACCTTGCAATCGCGAAAATATCTACCGCCTGGAAGGTTTATATGTTGGATAGCACACTATTAGTATGTGTGGACCATGTGCGATGTATGTTACCCCCGCTCTGCTGGACCGTGTGTGATGTCTGTTACTCCTGCTCTGCTGGACCGTGTGCGATGTCTGTTACTCCGCTCTGCTTCAATCCCTTGATTCAAATTTTCAGTAGCCCCGTCATTTTACTCCGACCTGCATCCCTCGCAATCTAAAAAATATCTTCTTGCCTGGGGGTTTTTCTATTTGATAGCACACGATTAGTATGTTTTGACCGTGTATGATGTCTGTAACTCCCGCTCTGCTTCTATCCCTTGATCCAAATTTTTAGTAGCCCCGACATTTTACTCCAGCCTCTGCATCCCTCGCAATCTCAAAAATATCTGCTCGCCGTTGATCCAAATTTTCTGTAGCCCTGACATTTTACTCCTGCCTAGTAAAATTTTCAATTGCTGCGGTATTTCCTCAAACACCACCTTGGCCCCCCTCCACACCCACTCATCCCAAAACCTCCGCTCACGCAGACACAAACCACCCCTCCCTCACTCGAAACCATTGGTAGGTTGTCACCATCGCTGCCGCCTCCGCCTCCATTGTCAACCTCTGCCTGTGTGCAGGAAAGCTCGAGGAGCCAATGGCCCAAAAGAGGTTTATCGCGGCCTCTTCGCCCGACGTCAGCGAGGTGGCCGCCGAGGTGTCCCTGTCGTCCTTCATGGGCTCTTTAGCGAGCCGCCGTCGCCGGTCGACCGATCCACCTGCAGCCACGCCCCTACGCCAATTTGAGGACTTCCCCGTCCTCCCTCGTACCTAGCCGCCGATGAGGTCCTACCTCGGGGTCTGGCAGCGGCGGTGGGGGACATGGGTCATCGAGATTATGGATCAGGAGAGATCCACCTGTCGGTGGCTCGGTAGCTTCCACACAGCCGAGTTCGCGGCCATGGAGTACGACCGCTGGCAGGTCCGCTACCACGGCGCGACAGCTAGGCTCAGTTTCCCCTTTGGCACACGTCCAGTCGACCTCATCCCTCCGGAGCCAGGAGTGGTGAGCTCGGCTATTGCGCGGAGGCCTACATGCAAGAGCTCTGCCGACAACACCTAGAGCTTGGAGGCGGAGCGGATGATCTTTGCCGGCGTGGAGCGCGGCGAGGTTATCGTGCTCTCCTCCGATGACAAGGTCGAAGGCGGAGGATGGCGGTGCGGAGGGCGTCAAGGTGGGCGGCGAGGACGAGGAGATCGACATCGACGAGTGGAGGAGTATCTTCCCCAACGACCCCAATGACGGCACCAGCCCGTACCCGGCTCGCGGCACACCGTACCTGAAAAGGAAGGATTAGCTCGACCTCCACTTTGACCGAATGTAGTTTAGTTTAGTTTAGTTTACATTTATGTTTTATGTTCGGTTATGCAATACTATCTATGTTTCTTTTTTCAATGCATGCTACTTTCGGTTGAACCTGCTTTGAACTTGATCAAATTGAAGTTTACAACGTTAAGTTTAGGGGATCGACTAGAAACGACCAAAAATTGTTGGAGTATATATATACTCACTAAGGGTTTTACTCTGTTAAGTTTTAGGGGATCGGCTAGAGATGGTCGTATTTCAGTTATTCAAAATGTGAGGCTGTATATGTGCAACTATTTGCCGTGCAGTTCAATTTCATCAATATCAGTTTCAATAATACCACTATGAATTACGACATTTGGTTGTTGTTAACGACGTTGCAGTTAACATGCCTTTCTGTTTTTGAACAATAGCTAGTGTACTTTAGACCTGCACAATACGAGTTTGAATGACTGTATTTGCTTGTTTTTAAATGTTATGCCTGTTGTAGTTAACACACCTTTCCACTTCTTTTTTTGCTTAACTAGCATGCTTAAACCTGCACACTGAAGCTATCATTTGGAGATTATGTTATCTACCATGGATATATTTGGTTGATGTTTAGAATGTTGTGCTTAATATGCCTTTAGATGTACTCACACAAGACAATATTGGGAACAGGTGTTGTTTCCATCGAGGTTAGTTTCATCGCATTGCTTATATATACTCACTGTTTAGGATACCGGTAGCTGGTACCATATAGCCCGGGGGATGATAAGGGACTAATCATCGAATCAGACATTTAACTAAATATATCTGTAACCCATTTATCGGTAGGTTAACTAGGGATGTATTTAATATATCTGAGGCTACATAGCAACATGCATTGTGCTGAATGACTAAATATGCAATCCCAGGCTACATAGCAACAAGAAAGGGTGTTACCTTAATGTTCTGATGATGTCTATATATACATGTAATAAGATCTTATATAACGGGACGGAGGGAGTGTTGTACTACATCACTGTGCAATTGTTGTTTAGCTTCTAATATTTAATTTGATGCTTTTAGGTACATATGTCATTGGTAAAGATCCACGTTTCGACCCTTTCTGCGCATGGGGCAATGAGATATTCATGAACCAGCATCCAGTGAGGAAACTGATAAAGATTTTTATTAAAATGGGTCAAAAGATGTCAATTGAACTATTTGTTTACACTTTATGCAAGACAACAGTGAACTGCAAGATGGTAAGTAAGAACATTGTAGCCTTCTTTTTACTACCCATAATGAGTTGTGTTAGATGACAATGTTTCAATCTTTTTCCTTTGCAGTTGTTTCCGGAGCAGTTTACTCAAGATTACCTCTCAAACTACATGATTGCCAGCTGGCCATCATAAGGGGTTGGACTAGAGTCATGCGTGCCTTCTGCATGGAGGAGAGCACAATAGGGGCATTCCGCTTTACCTTGTTCAGCAACCAGAATGTCTCTCTGTCGGGCCCGTGGGACTGGGGGTACCCAGGCCTGTCTGCCATCCGCCCAAGGCCCGACGCTCTCTGTGAGTCTAGTACGGCCCATTGATGTCTCCGTCATATCTACTTTTCCTAACGCCTTTCCTCTTGTTTTGGACTCTAATTTGCATGATTTGAATGAAACTAACCCGGACTGACGCTGTTTTCAACAGAATTGCCATGGTGTTGTTTTTGTGCAGAAATAAAAGTTCTCAGAATGGAACGAAACTTTTTGGAGAATTTTTAAACAATAAAAGAAATATACTAGAGCCAAGAACCAGCGGAGGGGGGGGCCAGGGCGAGCACAACCCACCAGGGTGCGCCCCCTCCAGGGGTGCCCAGGTAGGTTGTGCCCACCTGGTGGCCCCGCAAACCCTGATTCCAACTCTATAAAATCCTATTTTTGGAGAAAAAATAGGCAGAAAGAATTATCGCGTTTCACGAGATAGAGCCGCCACCACCTGTTGTTCTTCATGGGAGGCCAGATCTGGAGTCTGTTTGGGGCTCTGGAGAGGGGGGTCTTTAATCTTCGTCATCACCAACCCTTCTCTGTCGCCAATTCCATGATGCTCCCATCGGGAGTGAGTAATTCCTTCATAGGCTCGCTGGTCAGTGAGTAGTTGGATGAGATTCATCATGTAATCGAGTTAGTTTTGCTAGGGCTTGATCCCAAGTATCCATTATGTTCTGAGATTGATGTTCCTATGACTTTGGCATGCTTAATGCTTGTCACTTTGGGCCCGGGTGCCATGATTTCAGATCTGAACCGTTTATGTTATCACCAGTATAACTATATGAGTGAAAAGGGTGGTCTGTGATGTTCAAAATTCCAATGCACAACTTTGACCACGCGGGCCCATGGTTGGGCGCGTCGTTGAATATCGATGAGAGGGGCCAGAAGTCAAGAACCACCTGGAAGTGGCCAAATATATGTACGAATATTGAGGATGTTTAAAACTTTAAATACACAATGCATAACTTTGGTGGCACCTGCCTCGCAAACCCGAAAGCACCCTAACAACCACCTAACTAGGATATATATAATGACATAATGTCGTACCTAGCTAGGATGATTGGCCCACCCCCTCCCACTTCGTGTCAGCAGGGCGGATGCACATAATGATCGATACTTTGGTCATACATGCATGTCGCCATGACCTACCATAAGACGGACCAATGAATCTATCGTTTGGTTAAATGACAGTTGTTGTTGTCGATAAACCGCTTGGGCCAATAGATTGAACCATCATAAAAATCGCACGAGAGGGACCACAAAACCAGCACCTCTTGCATGCGGCCCAAAATTATGTACGTTGGGAAGGGGTGATGTGTGTTTTCAATATAGAATAATGTACAATTTTGATGTGGTTCCTACCTCTCGATACACACAACAACCATGAAGGCAAGGTAGTTAAGGACGAGATACGCAGGGTTTGATGTAGGTCGAACCCAGCAATCCGAGTGTCGGTGTCAAAACCGGCGGATCTCGGGTAGGGGGTCCCGAACTGTGCGTCTAGGCGGATGGTAACAGGAGACAAGGGACACGGTGTTTTTACCCAGGTTTGGGCCCTCTCGATGGAGGTAATACCCTACTCCGCTTGATTAATATTGATGATATGGGTAGTACAAGAGTAGATCTACCACGAGATCAAGGAGGCTAAACCCTAGAAGCTAGCCTATGGTATGATTGTTGTTCGTCCCCACGGACTAAAACCCTCCGTTTATATAGACACCGGATAGGGTTAGGGTTACACAGAGTCGGTTACAATGGTAGGAGATCTACATATCCGTATCGCCAAGCTTGCCTTCCACCCCCAGGAAAGTCCCATCCGGACACGGGACGAAGTCTTCAATCTTGTATCTTCATAGTCTTGGAGTCCGGCCGTGATGATAGTCCGGCTATCCAGACACCCCTTAGTCCGGGACTCCCTCAGTAGCCCCTGAACCAGGCTTCAATGACGATGAGTACAGCGCGTTGATTGTCTTCGGCATTGCAAGGTGGGTTCCTTCTCCGAATACTTCATGTAAGGTTTTGAACACAAGGATAGTGTCCGGCTCTGCAAAACAAGTTCCACATAACACCGTAGAGAGAATAATTTTTGCACAGATCTGCTGACGTATTCTGTGGCGTGACATCACACCACGGCCAGGCCTTTATATGAATCGTTTTTAATGTTCCACCTCAACGTGTTTAGCGAGGCGGTTTCCTTGGCACGCCTTATCAAAGCATAGATCGTGCCCCTTATTCCGGGATTCTCATCAATACGGACGTGGGTAACCCATCCGCGCCATTGATTACGGGCGCTTGGGAAATAAGCGGGTTTTACCAGGCTGGTGGGGACGATAGCTTCGTCTGTCTATATAAGGGATAAGGATCCACCTTTTCACCCACGCCTTCTTCCTCCTTTGCTTATCCATTTCACGCCTTTCGAGCTCCAGCGCCCAAGTCCGCACATCCCACCTCAACCTTTCTCCAATCATGTCGAGGCGGGAGGCGGTGGATGGCCTCCTCCGTCCACGGAGGGGCACATCGCAAGATCAAGGGAGGCCGGATACTTGTCCGGCAACATCGCGCCTGAGCTTCCCGACGAGGGGCAGCTCATTCCGACCCCTGGGCCCCGTGAGAGGGTGGTGTTTCTCCCCCACTTCCTCCGTGGACTAGGTTTTCCTCTTCACCCATTTGTCCAGGGGCTCATGTTCTACTACGGCCTGGACTTCCACGACCTGGCCCTGAATTTCATCCTCAACATCTCGGCGTTTATCGTCAGGTGCGAGGCTTTTCCTCTGCATCCAGCCCCACTTCGCTTATGGCTGAAGATCTTCAACGTCCGGCCAAGGTAGTGGGCGGCCGTCAATAGTCGGAGGCGCCATGGTTGGCAAGATGGCCAAAGTCCCATGGCTCAAGGCGCCTTCGTGGAGACAATAAAGGGGTGGCAATCGGTGGTTCTACATCACCGAGCCCCGCAACAACAAATGGGTGGCGGCCCCCGAATTCAGATCTGGCTTCCCCACACGGCTCTCGTCATGGAAAAAGACGTGCCCGACGTGGGGGAATTCGGACGAGACATCCGGACTTCAAACATGCGTCCGAAACCTGGTGGCCAAGAATCTTGAGCCGGCTCTTCGAGACTACGTACGAAGACGCCTGGAAGGTGCTGTTCAAGGGCGCCGAAGCCCCAGCATCCGCTACCAAAGATCGCGGATACAGCTCGCAACGTCCAGCCGGCGAGGTAAGTTATTTTACCCTTTACGGGACTCTTTTTTCATAGACTGACTCTACGTGGGATCTAAAACTCCCTAATCTTTGACAGACTAGTCAAGACGTCCGGACAGATTAACCGTCCGGCCCCTTTGCCGAAGTCCCAGCGGACGCCCGATTAGCCAGACTCTTGGCTCGGCGCCGTCGTGGTGCCGGAGAAGAAGGCCAAGAAGGAGGCCACGGAACTCGAAGGAGCTCCCGACGCCAGTCTTGTCCGATTCAAGCGGAATCTTCTCCCGAAGACGAGGAGGAAGAAGAAGAAGCTCCTCCCAGCGGGGAGGAGAAGAAAGGAAGGCCGCCTAACCGGGAGGCCGGAGGGTCCAAGAAGGGAAGAACCCTTCCTCCGTACTTCTCCACCAACGTCGACGACGACGAGGAGGATTGGCCTACAAGGGCCAAGCCCCTGGCGAGATCGTAAGTGTCCGGATACCCATGGCTTTTTGCTATTGTAGATTGTTCTCTAACGTTGAACAACCGTGCAGCCCGCCCAAGGGCGAGTTCGCCGATTCATCGAGCGGGTCCCTGGGCTCGTCGGAAATGGAGAGTACCTCTCTTCCGACCGCCTCCTCGCCTCACGCTGCGTGCGACACCGTGGCGGGGCCACAAGGGGGGCTTGGTCAAGAGGAGGTAGCGCAGGAGGTGCCACAAGGCGACCTCCCGGGCTCCAGGCGCGTGGGGGGCAAGATCCCCAGGGGCTCTAAGCCCGACCCTCGTCCGGACTCCATGCCGGAACCATCAGCGGTTCCGAAGTCCGGACAGCGGATCCTTCGCAAGAAGGGTAAGACGCCGGTGTCCTCTGTCCAACCGGAGGCACCGGATAGCTTACAGGAGGTGCTTAACAGCGCTTCCATCGACAGTTCAGTCCGCCAAGAGCGGGCTGACCGAAGCCTGTACCAGCCTTCCAACAGGCTTTGAGGTAAGTTTTTAGAATATGTAAAAATATAACCGCATAGACAGTAGCCCCTGATACTTATTTCGGTGTTCGGAAAGAAAAACCGGACTAAGGATCTAAAAAGATATACGCAGGAGTCTAACATAAGTATGTCAATATGGGAATGCAGGCTGCAGCCGACCTCTGCCCGTCGATCATGGAGGTCAATGTATTGAAGCAGAACCTCGGCGGTCCGAGAACGAGCTCGGACAAGCCAAGAAGGAGCTCGAGGACAAGGAAGGTAAGTAATACCTTATTAAAGAAATACCTTATAGAAAAGGTTTTGGTTGCAAAAAATAACAGGAATAACATGGGTACTGCAGGGGCCATGAACGAGGTGGCGACCCTGAGGGAAGCGGTGTCCGTGGTCGAAAACAAAGCGGCTGGAACGCACCAGCGAGAGAAAGGGAGGCGAGCTGGCGGAGGTGCGGCAAGAGCTCCAGATTCTCGTGAAAAAACACGAGGGTTTGGAGCGTGACTCGAAGACCCGAGAGTCCGAGCTTGCCTCGGCTCTTGAGAGTGCCAAAGCTGCTAAGGCCGAGGCCCGAAAAGGCCTCCAAGAAATTGAAGCACTAAAGAAGATAGCGGCGGGTAAGGCATTCTTTATGCAAAGCAAGAATGTAAAAGTGAATTACCTGTTACTTACCCGGATTCGGAGCTCTCCAGGAGCATTCACAGATTTGCCCCGTAGTGTGTCTGATGCTGCTGTATTCTACCGCGCCCAGGAGGGGAGCTCCACGGAGAAGGTGTTCTGGTCTCAGTATGCTGAGGCCGACCATCCGGTGCCCCTGAGCGACCAGCTGAAACAGCTGGTCGAGCTCCATAAGACCGCCGAACATGCCATGAAGGGCCTTATAGCGCGGCTGTGGCCATTGGAGGCCATGCTCGGGAGCTACTTCGGCTTGGTGCAGCGGCTGGTGGATGCCTGTCCGCGGCTTGAAGTCATCAAGCGCTCCGTCTGTATTGAAGGTGTCCGTCGGGCCCTTGCCTGTGCTAAAGTGCACTGGGGCAAGCTGGATGCAGAGAGGCTTGTGACGGACGGGCCACTGAAGGGCCATGAGCATTGCACGCCCTAAATGTACTATGAGGGCCTCCTGAAGGGTGCCCGCCGAATAGTGGATGAGTGCTCCAAAGATGTAATTTTTGAATAAACTCGCATTTGTTATCCTGTGGCTGAAAAACTTGTTCATATGCGCTAAGCAACGCTTATTAATTTAAAATATTACCTTCTGTGCAGCCGTTTATCAAATTTGAGAGATGGCAAGTCGTTGGCTTCAGCCCCCATGCCACAGTCTTTGGGGTGTTCGGGATAAACTTGAGCACTCTTGTTCCCATTCTTGGGTCCATCTAGGAGGCGCTCAACACAACGGTAACAAGGCAACCGGACTTATAATGCTTGAACACTCTCACTTAGCCATAGAATTCTATAATTTTAAATTTCATGAAGCCTAGTATTCGGAAGACCGAAGTTCGGGCGCTATCCACGCCTTGGCGGACAATTCCGGTTCCTCGCTCTAAGCGGCATAAGTCTTTAGGGACCCGAAAAAACCTCTCGAACAGCGACCGGCTCTCGCCCTATCATGACGGTCAGTTTTAGATTTCTCCACTGAGGTGCTCGACCCAGCATAACTGGTGCACAATCGCAGTGGTTCTCCCGGTGCTACCTTAGCCGATATAGCGGAACATAAGGTACCAAAACTCGGGAGCCGGGCAAACCCAACTATTGACCCAAGACATGATTCGGAGCCAATTCATATAATGCTATAAGTTCGGGTGCCGCACTTGTGAAAGTGTTCGGACTTATCACACCATAATTTTGGGATACTTAAGCCCCTGGTGTATTGGCTGTACCAAAGTGTACGGTTGCAACATGTCATGAAATGAACACATGTATATATAAAGGAAGTAGAGCAATAATAAGCAAAAGTTGTGTATTGTTTATTCAAAAAGGTACTGCAATGGAAGCAGAACGATACAAATAGTGCGATAAGCAAGGGATGGGACTATCTAACATGTCCCCCTCCAGGGGTAAGCTGCTGGATGATATGTAAAACAGGTATAATGCTCGTAATAGAGACCACCTGAACACTCGGCGTGGCTTTCCACTTCCTGGCTGTTGCATCATGAGTTCGGCGATTCGAAAGTGCCGGACATGACTTCTCAAAGACGGAGTCCCGAAAGTAAAAAAGGAAGAAAAATAAAAAATAAAAGAAATGACACAAACGAGCCCCTGGTGCGGTCGAGCCGCATTCTTGGCGTGCCGTTGTCTTGCCCCTCCCCATATGCCCATGGTATCTCCAGAGCGTAATTATGTACGCGTAATACTACCTTCGCAATTTCGCGAGGGCTGGGGTTGGGGCCGGATTGCTACTCGTGCTTGAATCGTGCCAGGTGGTCTTGTTGTACATTACTCCGGGCGTGCTTGGCGGTGTCCGGACGCTTAGTGGCCGGACTCGAGAATTGCCGTGAGAGGCTGCTTTGCACCTCCGCCGCGAGGGCCGCCGTATGCTCCTCCGTTCAAAGAGAGCATTCGGTGTTTCCATTGACCGTGATTACTCCAAGAGGGCCTGGCATCTTGAGCTTGAGGTATGCGTAGTGCGGCACCGCATTGAACTTTGCAAATGCGGTTCGTCCGAAAGCAAAGGCATGATAGCCGCTGCGGAATGGGACGATGTCGAAGATTAGCTCTTCGCTTCGGAAGTTATCCCGAGATCCGAAGACCACTTCGAGTGTGACTGAGCCTGTACAATTGGCCTCTACACCCGCTATGACGCCTTTAAAGGTCGTATTTGTAGGTTTAATCCTTGAGGGGTCTATGCCCATTTTGCGCACTGTATCCTGATAAAGCAGGTTCAGGCTCCTACCGCCGTCCATCGACTACGGTGAGGTGTAATCCGTCAATAATTGGGTCAAGAACCAATGCGGCGAAGCCGCCGTGTGAATGCTAGTGGGGTGGTCCCTTCAATCGAAGGTGATCGGGCAGAAGACCATGGGTTGAACTTTGGGGCGACTGGCTCCATCGCATATACGTCCCGTAATGCACGCTTCCGCTCCCTTTTGGGTATGTGGGTTGCGTATATCATGTTCACCGTCCGCACTTGTGTGGGAAAACCTTTCTGTCCTCTATTGTCCGGCGGCCGGGGCTCTTCCTCGTCATCGCTATGCAGCCCCTTGTCATTGAGTTCGGCACTTAACTTGCCTGCTTGCTTGAACACCCAACAATCCCTATTGGTGTGATTGGCTGGTTTTTCGGGGGTGCCATGTATTTGGCACAAGCGATCGAGTATGCAGTCCAAGTTGGACGGGCCCTGGGTATTTCTTTTGAATGGCTTCTTCCGCTGACTGGGTTTAGAGCCTCTGAATCGGCATTGACGGCCGTATCTTCAGTATTATCGCCGTTAATGCGACGCTTGTTCTTGTTGCGACGCGACCTGCCATTGCTGTCCTTGGTATCCGGACTATCAAGATGTTTGGCCAAGTTGTTGCTTCGAGCTAGCCGGCTTTCCTCTCCCGCACAAAAGCGAGTCATGAGGGTTGTGAGGGTTTCCATAGATTTCGGCTTTTCCTGTCCTAGGTGCCTGGCAAGCCACTCGCCGCGGATGTTATGTTTGAAGGCTGCAAGGGCCTCTGCATCCGGACAGTCAACGATTTGATTTTTCTTTGTTAGGAACCGAGTCCAGAATTGTCTGATCTTCTGGCTGCTGAATTATGTGGCTAAGGTCATCGGCGTCTGGTGGTCGCACATATGTGACCTGGAAGTTATCGAGGAATGCGGCTTCCAGGTCCTCCCAACAACCAATTGATTCTGCTGGCAAGCTATTGAGCCAAATGTCGAGCTGGTCCTTTAAGCTTGAGTGGGAGGTATTTGATGGCATGTAGATCATCACCGCGGGCCATGTGGATATGGAGGAGATAATCCTCGATCCAGACCACGGGATCTGCGGTACCATCGTATGATTCGATGTTTACGGGCTTGAAGCCCTCGGGGATTTGATGATCCATTACTTCATCTGTGAAGCATAGTGGGTGTGCGGCGCCTCTGCATTGGGCTATATCAGGACATGGCTCATATGAGCTTTGTCTACTATGTTCGGCCCGGCCGGTTTTGCTGTGTCCGGCGCGACGGTAATCATCCCGCATTGCTGGGCGCCCACGCGATCCGTAGATCGATCTTGTATGTTTTGCCTTATCCTCCAATATATCTCGCAAGTCCGGCGCGTTTTCCCATGCCTTGGTACTTTTTGAGCGGCGTCGGGGTGTGGCTTGAGCGGAGGGCCGAGAGGCTTCTCTGTCGCGGCCACGAGGCGGCCGGTCTGCCATGTTGTGCACCGGTAACTCTGGTGCTTCCTCCTCTAGTCGAGGCAACGGCCTGCGTTTGGGGTAGCTTTTGGAGGGGCGTTCGAGTTCATACTCTTTGGCAGCGAGGACTTCATTCCATCTGTCAGCTAGCAGGTCTTGATCAGCTCTAAGCTGTTGCTGCTTTTTCTTGAGGCTGCTTGCCGTGGCTATAAGCCTGCGTTTGAAACGCTCCTGTTCGGCGGGACCCTCAGGCACGACAAACTCGTCGTCGTCGAGGCTTGCCTCATCTTCGGAGGGAGGCGCATAATTATCGTCCTCAACCTCTTTTTCTGCCGCGCTGTCGTGCGGGCTCGCTTCTCCCTCCTCCTGCGCTGAGTCCTGCTGGAGGGGGTTATCTTCGGCACTATTCGGGGTGTTATCATCTCCCGTGCCGGAATCACTGTTTTTATTGTGGCGGGATTTAGAGCGGCGTCGCTGACGTCGGCGCTTCGGCTGTTTCTTGGAGGGGTCATCCTTCGTTGTTCCATCGCCATTCCCATCTTTTGGGATGGCCACCATATATATATGTCATATGACGAGGTGGCCTTCCAGTGCCCTGTAGGCGCTGGGTCTTGGTCATCTCCGGCATCGTCGTCCATACCGTCGATGTCTTCGGAGTCATAGTCTAGCATGTCGGTTAAATCATCGATAGTGGCTACCAAGTGGCTGGTGGGTGGGCGTTGAATTTCTTTGTCGTCCGCATCCCAACCTTCCTGTCCGTAGTCCGGCCAGGGCTCTTCGGATAAAGAGAGAGACTTTAGTGAATTCAGGATGTCACCAAAGGGCGAGTGCTGAAAGATGTCTGCGGCCGTGAACTCCATAACGGGCGCCCAATCGGATTCGATAGGCAAGGGCATGGAGGGTTCGGAGTCCGGAGAGGAGTCCGGCACCCTGGAGTCGAGGTCTTCGCAAAGGACAAGGATGGAGTTCGGCTCGATCGCCGTAGAGATTGTAGCCCCCGAGGCGGTGTCCAACCACTCGTCCTCGATCGGGGAATCCGGCTCCGGATTAAGGGTCGGAGCGGATTCTGGTGCAGCCTCCAGGGCACTGTTCGGCTGCAGAGCTAGATCATGCCCATCGAGACAGTGCGGCGCGCTTGGCTGCGGCTCGAATCCGTCGAAGATCAAGTCTCCGTGGATATCGGCCGTATAGTTTAAACTTCCAAATCTGACCTGATGGCCAGGGGCGTAGCTTTCGATCTGCTCCAGATGGCTGCTTAATTGGCCCGCAGCGTAATGCCGCCGAACACGAAGATCTGTCCGGGAGAAAAGTCTCACCCTGGACCGCGTCGTTGTTGATGATCGAAGGAGCCATCGGGCCTATCGGTGACGATCTGGAGGAACTCTCAATGAAAGCACCAATGTCGGTGTCAAAACCGCGGATCTCGTAGGGGGTCCCGAATCTGTGCGTCTAGGCGGATGGTAACAGGAGACAAGGGACACGATGTTTTTACCCAGGTTCGGGCCCTCTCGTTGGAGGTAATACCCTACTCACCTTGATTAATATTGATGATATAGGTAGTACAAGAGTAGATCTACCACGAGATCAAGGAGACTAAAACCTAGAAGCTAGCCTATGGTATGATTGTTGTTCGTCCCACGGACTAAAACCCTCCGGTTTATATAGACACCGGATAGGTTAGGGTTACAGAGTCGGTTACAATGGTAGGAGATCTACATATCCATATCGCCAAGCTTGCCTTCCACGCCAAGG
The DNA here is from genome assembly GCA_021605145.1 of Aegilops bicornis. Classification (NCBI taxonomy): domain Eukaryota; kingdom Viridiplantae; phylum Streptophyta; class Magnoliopsida; order Poales; family Poaceae; genus Aegilops; species Aegilops bicornis. The sequence continues at coordinate 180,038,117 of CM038669.1, forward strand.
AAAGTCCCATCCGGACACGGGACGAAGTCTTAAATCTTGTATCTTCATAGTCTTGGAGTCCGGCCGTGACGATAGTCCGGCTATCCGGACACGCCCTAGTCCGGGACTCCCTCACCGAGCATGTGGGAGGGAATCCTGACAACGCATGAGCTCGAGCTTTGGTTGAGCGACATGTGACGGTGACCATCCCTAACACGAACTAGGAGGAATCCATTCATGGACAACACATAATACCTCTCATTATCGGTCAAAGGGATGATATATAAACACTCGGGGAGCCCACATATATGCATGTCGTCACGAAAAACCGCACAAGGGAGACGTGGTCGATCAGAAGACCCCGTATACACTGCATGTGGCCCGAAAATATGTATGGGTACGGTGCTGTGTGATGTGTTTAAATCCCAAATGCACAACTTTGATGGCCCACCATCTACATTACAAACCGAACACCGTACCCGACTCCAAGCCTGGTTCAATACGTACGATGTAAATTTCCCAACTTCGAGGCGGCGGCGGGGGGGGGGGGGGGTCCCTCGCACGCGCTCAAACTTTATTTGGTCTAGCATGGGACACATCTATATATCCGTACATCTATACACCTATATAGTGTGCGAATAACTTTGAAAGTTCGACGTTGGATGAAGCCAATCCGACGGTACAGAGATGGCAAATCCGAGCACTACTGGCCGTTGGATATCATCTACATTCCACCAAATTCTGCCACATGCATGCATGTACAATCTAGAAGACTCCATGGTTGAACTTAAGCATAATGCACAAACCTCAAACACACAAGCACTTCTCCTTTGTTCTCTAGAATCTTCCATATATTAATTGCCCAAACCTTTTTTTTTCTAAATGAATTGTCACATTTTGTTTTTACCTTTACAATGCACAATTGCATGAATCTTAAAATAGATTTTTTTATAAAATTAATTGATTTTGGATTAGATGAACTATAATAATTAAACGAACATCTACATCATGCATATATGATTCAAAGCTTACATGCTATTGTGTGGTATTTATTCATAATTTGGTTATAAAATCTCATGCGTGCAATGCACGCGTATCTTACTAGTATCTATAGGAAACCATCATGGTCAAACCCTTCTCGTTCTGGGTCAAAGGGATAGATTGTGCGGGCCCCCTAATTGTCGGTAAAGGATAGTATATATACCTCGGCGAGCGCACAGATATATGCCACGTCTATAAGCCGCACAAGGGAGACATGCTCGAGAAGAACACCCTGCCCCCTATACCCTGCATGCAACCTGAAAAGGTTTATATAATCGCCATACAGGGTCAAGTCAATCATTCTTTAATTTTTTACAGGAAAAAATAACCCATAAAAACATAGTAGGTTTATATAATCGCCATGTCAAGTCCGGTCAATCTTTCTTTAATTTTTTAGAGCAAGAAATAACCCATAAAAACATAGTGTACAAATTAGCAAAAGAAGGTGTCGGGGCAGGCTGATCTGGCCCACGAACACCTATGGGGCCGGCGGACCGAGCCCCTTTCGGTTCGGCGGGGAGCGGAGGTCGCACGAAGAGCGGATCAAGGCGAAGCACGTGAGAGGTTTTACCCAGCTTCGGAGCTCTCTGGAGAGATAATACTCCTACTGCTGCATGTCTAGGTGTATTGCGTTCTTGCTCAGGAGCGCTCGGATGCTACAGTACAGACGAGCTGCTAACGAGACTGAGCGTGGAGGGAACTGATCGACCAACCAACCAACCAACCTCTTTCTACGTTGCGCATGGGCCTCCTTTTATATGCTCAAAGGGGCTCCGACAGGTGGCAACGTAGACGGGGGTACAAATGTAAAACTAGTGGTTGGTACACCTACTTGTACAAAGGTATGTTGTAATATACCTAACCCTGACGGCAGGGGACAAAGGCATTAAATGCCCGTCTAGTCGCCCTAACAGTGCAAACAGGGACCGTCAGGGCGCCACCGTTCGCCACGATGGCAAACTTGTCAGCGCTGCTTGCCACCTCGCACCGGCGCTGCATGACCTCTCGCCACGCTGCGTGCACAGAAAGGCCCCAGGGCGACACATTAGTGGATGCGCTGGAGGTGGTCTGCCGCGGCAAGCGCCTTGCCGCGGTTGTTAACTTGTCGCGCCCGGAAGCCTGTCGCTCACCGGGCCTTCCCGGCAAGCTCCTCTTGCCGGGGTCTTGTCTTGTAAGTGCCTGGGGTGGCCTTCCCGGCAAGCTCCTCTTGTCGGGCCTTGTGTCCTATGTGCCTTGGGTGACCGTCCCGGCAAGCTCCTCTTGCCAGGGTCTTGTCTCCCTGGCTTGAATACTTTGTTCTTGAATGGCTCCAAAGGAACCACGGAGGATCTTGGTGGTCACCCGGTAAGCCTTGCCGCGGAGGGCTGCATCTGCCCGTGCACAAGTTCGGGATACTAGGGTACCCCTACTCTAGTACACCGACGGGAGTCCCCGGGCCTGGGCCACACACGGTGCCGAGCGCTGTTGGGCCAGGCCCAAAACAGGGCACGGGCACACGCGGCCCGGGTCACACCATAACTCACCCCGGACCCACCACGTCCCCCACGAACGGCACGCACCGAACGTGGCGTCGTGTGAGAGATCGTGGGCGAGGTCGTGGGGGTTTCTTTATTCGGGAAATCGGAACGTCCGCCCCCTCCCCCTTTATAAGCAGGGGAAGCAGGGGCACGTCGCCTACCTTGCCGCTTGTCGCCCCATCAAAACCACCGCCGCTCCCCTTCTTCTCAAGACTGAAAGAGAGCAGCGCTCGCTTCTATCGCCGCCAAAGACACTCAACGCCGCCGATCTCCTCCACCGCCTCCGCCATGGGCCCGAAAGCCGACAAGGGGAAGACCGTGAAGTCGGCCGAGGCGCTGCGGAAGGAGCGGGCCGTCTTCCCCCCTCAGCTCGCCGCGAGGGAGCTGAGGGAGAACTACTACCTCTTCTGGTCGACGGAGACGCGGGCGCATCCACGCACGAAGGTACTTGCCGCCGCTGCTGCAGAACTGGCCCTGACGGGTATCCCTTCTTCGTGCTCTTCTTCTCTTGGGCTCTGCCCGCCCTTTTCTCGAAGTTCTTTTGCGACATTATGAACACCTCTGGGTTCCGCCTCCTTGATTTCACCCCCAACGCCGTTCGACCATGGCGGTTTTCGCACATCTCTTCGCGAAAACTTTGTCGGAGTCCACCCAAATGTAGCTCTTTTCCATCACTTCTTTTTGCCCGAGCCGAGAGGAGAGCCCCTTGCCGAGGAATTGCTTGGGTCTCTAGGGTCGGCAAGAAGGAGGCCTATCTGGAGGGAGAGCTCCGTGAGCAAATGGGAGGAGTGGAGGGCAGATTGGTGCCGGATCGTTGAGGAGAACCCGCAGCCTTTACCGCCCAGCGCCAAACCCCAGAGTACGCTGCAATGATTGGAGCAATCTGGCCCCGGAGGATGCTAGGTTGAAGATCGCGATTACGAATCCTCCGCCTCAGACTTGCCGGACTCACTGTAGGGACTGTTGGCGCGGACTTTCTTCGCCGCCGCATCGCCCCCTTGCAGGAGAGAAGGAGACCTGCCTGGGAATTCGAGAACGCAGCAGACATCATGAGGCTGCGCCCAGGCCTTAACTTCAACTTCATCGTCTTGGAGCTTGACGCGATGCTTTTAGAGTTGTTCAAGCCTGATCCTGATCATCCGGAGATGATTAGGTTGCCGAGGGGCGTCGTTCCACTGACGACGAGATGCAGCGCATCGCCACCAGGCTAGAAGAAGCGGCAGCAGCCGCTGCCGCGGGCGAGTTTGGCTTCACTGTGGAGGAGGCAGAGGCAGCCGAGGCGGCAAGCCTTGTCGAGCGAAAGGAGTTCGTCGGCGAGGAAGAGCTTCCCGAGCCTGAGGCCAAGTCGAGCGAGCCCGCCGAGGGCGCATCCTCTCCACCTCCAAGAAGCTTGCCGCGAGCGGAGCCACCGGCTCCACCAAGAAGGCGTCTTCGCAGGGCCAGAGACGCAGCAGGGCGGCAGACGGGCCAACAGCGCAGCATCACGGCCAGCTCCACCGCTGCAAGCACTGTTGCCGCTGGAGCACCTCACACCGCTGGCAATCGGGCGAGGCCCTCGCAGCCACCGGGTCCCTCTCCCGCCAAGCATCCAAGGGAGCCCACCTCCGCCTCGTCGTCGGAGGTGGGCTGAATTCGACCTCACCGCTCAGCTCCGACGAGGAAGAGGAAGAGTAAGATTCCTTGTCAGTACTTGTAATTCTTCGATTTGTTGCCTTATCTTGTATCTCGATCCGCTTTACTCAATCCATTCCTTTTCGTGACGCTTAGCCCAGAGGATGTCGAAGAGGGCCAAGACCCCGGTGATTGTCGTCGAGGCGAACCTCATCACACTGGCAGGAGGCGTGTCCGAGACAACCTTGCCGGATGAGGCAACTCTCCTTCAAAGCAGCCCCCAGCGCAGCCCCCAGCGTAAGTATATGGTCTACTTCTTGCTGTTTGCCGTGCACGGGTGCTTCTTCCTTTGCTGATATCTGACTGTTGACTTGTGTAGGAGCAGAGTTGCCTCCTTCTGCTTCGACTACGCCGCCAAGGGTGGATTCCCCGGCAAGGGAGCGCTCCCCGGCAAGGGAGCCTTCTCCGGCAAGGGAGCCTTCTCCGGCAAGGGGCAGCTCTCCGGCAAGGGAAGGCACCAGCGATCCCTTGGCGGTGGAGACCATGACCGCAGCCCCCGGCGCAGGTAACCTTCTTGCCTGAGTACTTCCCTTGTGTTTTTCTTCTTCTGATTCTATCTTTGGATATTTGCTTGACTTTCTTCATCCGTCATACAGAGCCGATGGAGACCGAGGTTCTTGGCGAGGAGGACGCTGCAACACCGATGAAGCCGCCGCCGTGGGAGAAGAAGCCGGCGCCGACGAAGCTCGCCAGCCGAAGAGGCCATCGGCTGCCGCCGCAGAAGCTGGCGAGGGTCCGCGATCGACCGACGCACTTGAGGCCGCAGGAGCGCCAGCGCTTACACCGACCGGGCCGACCCTCCGCCGCTGGCCGCAGCTGCCAGTTCGAAGAGCCCCAGCCCGGGCGCCTACTTGAAGGTCGGCGACGGCGTTTTCATCAAGCTCCATGGGAGTCGAGCTCAGTGGCGCCGGAAGGAGAAACCTTCGATGAAGAGCTGCTCGCCTCGCTGGCCGACGCTTAGTTGACGCGCTTAGCAGCAGCAAAGTAGCTCGAGGAGGAGCAAGCTATGGAAGCTTGCCGCCGCTTCACCGCGACGACAAGCCAAACCGGCATCCCGGAGGCCCTTGTCGCCAAGCGGGAGCAGATATTGAGAAGCGCGCGGAGGAGCTCCGGGGCCGCAACCAGGAAGCTCTCCGGCTTTGGCGGAGGAGCGGGAGCAACTCGCCGAGGAGCGCACGGCCTTCATCCTCGAGAAGGCTGCAGCTGAGGAGGAACAGCGGCTTGCCACCGAGAAGCTGTCTGCGCAGGAAAGCGAGTTGGCGCAGCGGAAGGTCAACCTGGACAGCCACGAGGAGGATCTCGCCATGCGCGAGGAAACATTTGGCGGGGCTCTCAAGGAGGCAAAGGATGCCGCCGCAGCTGCCGAGGCCGCCAAGAAGGAGCTGGAGACGAAGGTGGCGCAGTTGGAGGCCAGCCTCAAGAAGAGCGGCGAGGATCTTGCCGCACTCAAGCACGAGCGAGAAGGACGCCTACACTCTTGGCGAGCTGCAGGGCCGTCTCGCCGAGAGGAGCAAGGAGCTCAGCGCCTGTGGACTCCAATGCAGATCTTGAGTTGAAGCCGACTACTTTGACTCGGGGCCGGACGGCGCCAAGGAGCGGGAGGTGGCCTTGAAGGAGAAGGTCAAGGCCGACGAGGAGCCTGGCGAATGCTGTTGCCACCCAGGCGCCTTGAGGGAGAGTGTGGAGCACCGGGTCAAGGTCTTGTGGATATCGCTGCCGCCATCCACACAGCCGAAATGATGGAGCTGGGGATGGTGGATCTTGGATACTCCTCCGACGAGCACCTTCAACCCAGCGCCAAGCTTAGCTTATTCTTCAAGGGCGTGGTGACGGGCCTCCAGCGACTCCGGGAAGAGGTCCCAAAACAGCTGGCCGAGGAGTCGCGCCAGATCTGCGCGGGAGCCCTCCAAAAGGTGCTGATGAAGGTGGCCTTCCGCAATCCGGGCCTCAACTTCACCAACGTCCTCAAGTCTCTGCCGCCGGATGCCGACATGGAGGCGCTCAAGACCCTTGTCGCACCCATTGTGGATAGGGTGAGCGGAATCAAGAGGGTTGAGGGTGGCCGCGTGGATTAGGCCGCCCGTTTTTTCTTGCTCTTGCCGCTGCTAGTCATGTCATAGGAACAATCCATTAGAGTTGCGGCAAGCTATCTTGTAATATAACTTTATTTTGGATATCAATTGCTATGCTATTTCCTTTACTTGATTCCTTCCTTTGTATGTTTTTGCCTTTACGCTTTTAGGGGACTTGTCGGCGCTGGCACTGAAATATGAAATGAAAAGTCTTGAACGTCGGAACGCTTGCCGGCCGGTGCCGCTTCCGACAAGCAACCTTGTCGCAACTAGTCGCAGCTCACTTAAGTTGTTGAGCGGACTCAAACAAAGTAAGGGCGCAACTAGCTACGTAATTGGTTCCTCCGGCACAGATTTTCCATACAAAGTTCGGTCGTTCAAGGAAAATAACTTAAAATTTTTAAAACCGATTGCTCAAACTTTGGCAACTTAGCTTTTTCTGTCGTTTGCTTCCCGGTAAGGTTAGACTTCCTTGAGCGACGCTTGGTCCACACCATTATCTTCTCCTTCCCCCCCGGCAAACTTGTGTGCGAGGGAACCTTCCTTTCTTTGAGAAAGAGAAAGAAGAGAAAATAAAGATATGGAGCCTTGTGGCTCATTATCACTTACCAGGGGTAGGTGCTGCACAAAGTGTCAGATAATGCATGCAAAATAGAAGTGAAAAAGCATGAAATCGACAAGGTGTGCGGAAACACGCTAAGCTTTATCGATGCACGGGTCCGCGCCCGGCTTTGTACAAAGGATTACATGCATCAGCGGCAAGACTTGTATTAAAGGTGGTTGCCGGAACAGGTTCCGCAACCCGCCTTATGGGTAAAACTTACGAAGATGCTCAATATTCCGTGAGTTGCTCACCGGAATGCCATCTTCGGTCTCAAGCCAGACAGCGCCAGGCCTAGTGACTCGTTTCACCCGATAAGGGCCTTCCCACTTCAAGGCCAACTTGTTGAATTCTTGGCGGATCGAACGCTACCAAGAACAAGGTCGCCTTCCTCGAGACTTCTGGCATTGACTTTGCGGCTATGGTAGCGGCGCAAAGCTTGCTGGTATCGAGCAGCTCGTACAGCAGCCTGAAGACGATCTTCCTCAAGGAGCAGCGCGTCATCTTGTCGCAGCTGCTCTTGCTCAAGCTCATCATAAGCGAGCACTTGAGGCGATCCGTATACGAGTTCCGTGGGGAGAACTGCCTCTGCTCCATAGACTAGAGCGAAGGTGTCCGCCGCTGGCTCGATTTGGCGTCGTCCCTGATCGACCAAAGAACCACCGCAGCTCCTCAATCCAGCTTTCTTCCGCACTTGTGTAGCCCGTCGAAAGTTCTGGTCTTGAGCCAGCAGCACTTCAAAGATTTGCCCTCTCCGCTTGACCGTTGCTTCTCGGATGAGCAATGTAGCGAAGCGAACCTTGGCGCCAAGATCTTGGACGCATCGCATGAAGGTGCGGCTTAGAACTGTGTGCCGTTGTCGGTGATGATCCTGTTAGGGATTCCAAACGGCAAACAATCGACCAAGAACTTGATCACGATCGTGTCCGTCACCTTCCTCATCGCTTCCACTTCCGCCACTTTGTGAACTTGTCGATTGCAACGCATAAGTACTCAAAGCCCCGACAGCTTCGGGGAAGGGGCCGAGGATGTCGAGCCCTGCATCGAAAATGGCCGGGATAAAGGGATCGTCTCGAGAGCTTGAGCTGGCTGTGTCTCGCTGGAATGAAATCGCACGCTTCACACTTGGTTACTTGTGCAGTTGCATCCGGAGAAGCTGTCGGCCAAAAGAAACCTTCTTGCCGAACGCTTTTGGCAAGTGCTCTGGCGCCAATGTGGTGACCACATATGCCTCCATGTATCTCTGCCAACAGCTTTTGTCCGTCTTCCCGATGAATACACTTCAATTTCACCCCGTTGAGTCTTCTTTTGTACAGTGTGATGTCGACAAACTGGTACATACTTGAGTGTCGGGCTACTCTTTCCGCTTCTTCTTGCTCTTCGGGAAGTTCTCCTGTCTGAAGGAAATGGACAATCTGCTGCGCCCTTGCTGGAGCTTGCGGCTCGACAACAAGGACTAAAGGCACATCTGCTCATCGCGGGAACATCGCCTTCCACGGCAAGAACCTGCGGCTCAGCCGGAGCTTGACGTTCCCCGGCAAGCTTGCCGGAGCAAAACTTGTCGGGAGCGTCTGCTTCAACGAAACAAACCCCGGGGCTTGTCGGAGCAGACTGCCCCTCAGCTCTGTTGGTGTTGATCTTGGGGATCTTCGTGGCGGCGGCTTTGGGAAGCTCTGCCGGAAAGTAGTCACCAGAGATCAACCTCCTCTTCTTGTTCTGTCCAGTTGGTGGTGTTACAGATGGTTGAGTCAGCTTGAGCACAAAAATCCCTGGTTCCACGGGTAGCTTAAGTGCGGCGCACTTTGACAGGCCATCAGCAATGTCATTCTGAGCTCTTGGAATATATTCCATTTGCAGGCCGTCAAAGTGCTCTTCTAGCTTCCTTACTTCATCACCATAAGCTTCCATCAATGGACTCTGATAGTTCTTGTTCACTTGGCGGATAACAAGTTGTGAGTCACCCCTGACAATGAGCTTCTTGATCCCAAGGTCCATCATGATCTCGAGACCGCAAGCAAACCTTCATACTGCAGATTGTTTGTTGCTTGCTCCTTGGGAAAGTGCATCCGGACTACGACTTGAGGTGCTTTCCGTGGGTGCGATAAGCAGCACGCCGCACCGGGCGCTTTGCAGCGAGAAGGCACCATCAAAGTACATCAGCAACTCTTTGCTTGTTTCCTTGACGGGATGCTCGTTTACGGAATTTCTTCATCTGGCGTTGGTGTCCATTCTGCTATGAACTCCGCCAATGCTCTGCTTTGGATAGTCGAAGTGCTCTCAAACTTGAGGCCAAAGCTTGACAGTTCCAGTGCCCACTCGGCAATCCTGCTTGTTGCCTCTGGATTTTGCAGTATCATCTTCAGCGGAAAGCGAGTGACAACTGTGATCTCATGTGCCTGAAAGTAATGGCGCAGCTTTCTCGAGGCCATGAGGAGGCCGAAAAGCAATTTATGCACACCAGAGTACCTTGATCTAGCCCCCTGCAGAAGGGAACTGACAAAGTAAATTGGGCGCTGCACCATCCTTTTCTGCATCTGCTCATGCGTCTACGCAGATTCGTCCTTGTCGGGACCAGAGCTTGCCGGCGAAGCCCCCTGCTTGTCGCTGGATGTGTCTGCCGTGGTTGCTAGCTCATCATCCGCCTCCTCTCTACATTAACGCAGCACTAACCACTTGATTGGTTGCCGCTATATATAGCAGCAACTTCTCTTGTGGCCTAGGTGCGACAAGTGTTGGAGTGGAGGACAGGTATCTCTTCAGGTCCTTCAGCGCTGCCTCCGCTTCCGGAGTCCATTGCATCGGACCTGCCTTTTTCAAGATTTTGAAAAATGGTAGGGCACGCCAAAGCAGATCTAGAGATAAACTCGCCGAGAGCAGCTACGCAACCGCAAGTCTCCGTACATCCTTGACGCCGCTTTGGTGCTTCAATCTGCTCAATGGCCTTGATCTTGTCGGGATTGGCTTCAATTCCCGTTGAGACCACGAAGAACCCGAGAAGCTTGCCGGAAGGGACTCCAAACACGCACTTCTCGGGTTGAGCTTGAGGTTGATCTTGCGCAGATTTGCAAAGGTTTCATCTAAATCTTGAACCAGTGGTCGCTTTGTCCTTGCTTTTGACCACTATGTCATCCATGTAGGCTTCCACATTTCGCGCATTTGCGGCTCAAAAGCATCATGAACTACTCTTGCAAACGTTGAACCAGCATTCTTTAACCCGAAGGGCATCCGTACAAAACAGTAGGTGCCGCATGGGGTGATAAATGCGGTCTTCTCCTCATCCTCTTCTGCCATGAAGATCTGATGATACCCTGAATATGCATCCAGAAATGAAAGCAAATCACATCCGGCCGTGGAGTCAACAATCTGGTCGATGCGCGGCAAGGGAAATGGATCTTTGGGACAAGCTTTATTGACATCTGTAAAGTCGATACAAAGCCTCCATTTCCCGTTAGCCTTATGCATAACTAAAGGATTGGCCAACCACGTAGGATGGAGCACTCCTCTGACAAGGCCTGCTGCTTCCAGTTTTATTGATTTCTTCCGTGATGAACTCTTGACGCTCCACTGCTTGCTTCCTGACTTTCTGCTTGACGGGCCGCGCATGAGGACAAACGGCAAGATGGTGCTCAATCACTTTCCTGGGAACACCGGGGATGTCAGACGGCTGCCATGCAAACACGTCGACGTTCGCCCGCAGGAAAGCAACGAGCGCGCCTTCCTATTTAGGGTCGAGAGAGGCACTGATGGTGAAGGTACCACTAGTGCCGTCCTCCTTGGCGGACACCCTCTTGGTCTCTGGTGGAGCTGTCATCGCCTTCTTATACTTGCCGGTGGAGCTCGATGGTGCGTCCTCGACGGTAGCGCAGCACTCAAGAGGTGCGCTTGCCGGAGCGGGCATCGCAGCTCTTGCCGGACTTGGTCTTCTTCTTCCCCGGAGCTTCGGCAAGTGGCTTGTAACTGTCATGGGCTGCTGCTTCCCGGTAGATCTTGTCGGGCGAGATAAGAGCATCCTTCTTGTCGCCAGGATGTAGATGACACTTATCGGGCCCGCATCTTCGTGGAGGTTGTAGGCGTAGTGAGAGGCCGCCATAAATTTGGCGAAGTGCCGATTTACCAAGTATTCCATTGTAAGGCAATGGAAAGTCAACATCAAAGGTGACCCTCTCGATCCTGAAGTTCAACTCACGCCAAATTTTACCGCAACGTGATCTTTCCCTTCGCTTGCTCCTTCCCGGATTGATTCCTTGAAAAGTGCCGGTCTCTTCGAGCTCGCCATCGTGATCCGGAGTTTCGGAGCACCGCGGAGGAGATCAGATTCAAGCCGCCCGCCAATCAACTAGCATCTTGGTGACCTTGAGGTTGCGGATAGTTGGTGAAACCAACATCGGCAAGCACCGACCGCTATTACGCGATCGTGGTGGTCCTCAATGTCAAAGATGATAGGCGTGCTGGACCATTTCAGAGGCTTGCGTGACTCGATGGATGGTTATGCTGCATTGACCTCCCGCATCCACTGTTTGAGCTGGCGGTGGGAGGTATGCAGAGAAGCACCACCGTCAACGCACAGGACCTCTGTGGCTTTCTTGAACTCCTGCTCATCGGCCTCGTCATCATCCATGTCTTCATCGTCGTCTTCGTCTTCATCCTTGTCGCGGCCGCGGGGAGGTCTGTCTCCTTGCCGCTGCTTGGCCTTGTCGCGGCGTCCTCCCCGGCCGGGACGTTTCTTGCTTACTCCTCCAGCACCCTCCTGGGCCTTCTCCTTGTCGCGTCGTTCGTATTCAGCCTTCTGCTGCTCAACAAGCTGCTCTACCTTCTTGCAGCTCTGGAGGTCATGGCCCTTGGTGCGGTGGATCTTGCAAGCATCGCTTGCCGAGCCGTCTCCGCTTGTCGGCGGTTGCCACAGATCGGTGGTTACGCCAATGCAACCTCCATGCCGGAGATACCAGCCTTGGCGTTCTTATCGCCACCTCCGCTGCCGGACTGCTCAACAACTAGCACATCTCGCCTTTCTTTTTCCTGTTGCCCCGCCGGCTCTTCTTGCCGGGCGGTCTCCTCACCGCCGATCCTCCCGCTTCAGTATTCTCTCCGGGAGTCTCCTCCTCCTCAAAGACGCGTGCACACTTGTCGGCCAGTATGAGTAGCTCACTGACGTCTCTGATTTTGCACATCGCCATCTCCTCCCGCATCCTGCGGTTTCGCACGTTCTGATGGAACGCGCTGATTATCGCGGCAGGGTGGACGTTTGGGATGTTGTGCTGCACACGGCTGAATCTTTGAATATACTTGCGCAGGGGCTCTCCTTCCTTCTGGGCGAGCAGATGAAGGTCGCTTTCTTGGCCATGGGGCTTGTGGTCACCAGAAGGCGCCGACAAACCGATGGCATAAGTCTGCCCAAGAAGATATGGAGTTGTCCGGCAAGTGCATGAGCCAGATCTCGACATTGGGCTTGAGCACCGCCGGGAAGTAGTTGGCAAGGATCTTGTCGCCTTGCCCTCCGCAGCCTGCACCGCGATGGTGTAGATGTTGAGGAACTCCGACGGATGCGCCTTGCCGCCGTACTTCTCCAGACGCCCGCTTGAAGTTTTTCTTGCCGGGCCATCGACTTGCCGCAGCTCACGAGTGAACGCAGGGCAACCTACCGCGTCACGGCAAGTCGCTGGTTCTTCCGGCGCGTGCATGTCAACAGAGGGCCCAGCCGCTTGTCGGATTGACGCCGCGCTTCTCTTCGGTGCTCGGCGCAGTTCGAGCGCCCTCTTGCCGTCGATCGTAGCACTTGGCGCCGATCGCGATGAGCTCGTGGATCTGGCGACGCAGCGGAGTCACTGCCGAGGTGGATCCGGACGAGTCGGCGATCTTGGCCTTCGGGCGGAGAGTGCATGGTGGTTGCACCCCACCGTCTTGCCGCCACCGCTCGTGTTTATAGTCTTGCCGCGGCAGCGATGCACTCGGTTGTCATGAGCGCCGCCGTTGGCGGCCGATGAGACTTCAGATGGTGGCTCTCCATTCGCCGACCTTGTCGGCCGTTGAGGGTAATCCAGAGCGATTGAGCTCTCGCCGAGCTTCGCTGGAGTAGTGGGTGGCGATGGCGAAACGACGCGAGGAGCGGATATGTTCGACTTCTATCTATGTTAGAAGGAGCAGATCCCGTCCGAGCGACCGTGTTCGCTTCGCGCCAAAGATGTTGGCGCAGTATGCTGGTCTTGAACGTCCCGGATCCTCCAGCTCGATCTCGGTCCAACGAGCGATGGCATTGTGAATGCCATGACGCTGTCGGTCCCGCGCCTCTGAGACGGGCGCGTGCATGTATCGGATGCCGAGGTTCCGCGCTGCCTTGTCCTTGGACTTGGCAGCACCGTGAAGCTCTGCCGCCGTCCATTCTTCCGCCGGCGTTTACCGCACCACCTGTTTGCTCTGGTGGTGGTGGGTTCGACGCAGACGGGGCTTCTGCCGCCGAAGCCATCTTCTTCGGTGGCATGTTGACGAAGATGATGAAGATCTAGCTCGTGTGGACGTCGGATCAGGTTCACACAACCTCGACGCCCCCTACCTGGCGCGCCAAAGATGTCGGGCAGGTTGATCTCGCCCATTTAACACCTATGGGGCGGCGGACCGAGCCCTTTCGGTTCGGGCGGGAGCGGAGGTCGCACGAAGAGCGGATCGAGGCGGCTAAGCACGCGAGAGGTTTTACCCAGCTTCGGAGTTCTCCGGAGATAATACTCCTACTGTTGCATGTCTAGGTGTATTGCGTTCTTGCTCAGAGCGCCGGATGCTACAAAGATGCATTTAGCCGCTAACGAGATCGGCGTGGAGGGAACTGATCGACCAACCAACCAACCAACCTCTTTCTACGTTGCGCATGGGCCTCCTTTTATATGCTCAAAGGGGCTCCGACAGGTGGCAACGTAGACGGGGGTACAAATGTAAAACTAGTGGTTGGTACACCTACTTGTACAAAGGTACGATTGTAATATACCTAACCCTGACGGCAGGGGACAAAGGCAGTAAATGCCCGTCTACTCGCCGTAACAGTGCAAACAGGGACCGTCAGGGGCGCCACCTTTCGCCACGATGGCAAACTTGTCAGCGCTGCTTGCCACCTCGCACCACTGGCTGCACATCCTCTCGCCACGCTACCGAAAGGCCCTGTGGCGACACGTTAGTGGATGCGCCGGAGCGTAGGTACAGAGAGGTGGTCTGCGCATGCAAGCGCCTTTGCCGCGGTTGTTATCTTTGTCGTGCCGGAAGCCTGCGTCGCTCATCGGGCCTTCCCAAAGCTCCTCTTGCCGGGTCTTGTCTTGTAAGTGCTCAGGTGTGGCCTTCCCGGCAAGCTCCTCTTGCCGGGGCCTTGTCTCCTATGTGCCTTGGGTGACCTTCCCGGCAAGCTCCTCTTGCCGGGGTCTTGTCTCCCTGGCTTGAATACTTTTTTCTTGAATGGCCCAACAGAACCACGGAGGATCTTGGTGGTCACCCGGTAAGCCTTGCCGCGGAGGGCTGCAACAGCCCGTGCACAAGTTCGGGATACTAGGGTACCCCTACTCTAGTACACCGACACAAGGATCCCAAGGTTTATATAATTGCAGTGATAGGTCATCATAGAGATATATTAATATATCTCTATATCTCTATAATGATATTTAGCACGCTTAACTTCTGCGTTCTATTCGACTAGGCTAGCGGATGGGAAGCCGGCCCTTGCTGATAAGAATTGCCTCCTTGGCATTAAGGCGTTTCACGCTGTCGAAAGGGCTCAGGGTTGCCGTTAGGTCTGGGAGTATCCAAGGGTGCACACGTACGATCCGTGGGGTTTGTGTTCTGGCCAATCAGAACGCACAACTCAGATCGCGCATGGAGCAAAGGGGGGGGGGGGGCATCAGCCACGGTTTTGTAGGCACACGACTTTCATGTGTGAATCGTGTGCTATTTGAAAACATTTTTTTGGAGGGGCTATTTGAAAACATTTACATGTGCTGTGAAAAGGGATGAGGATCGCCGTTCGATCAAGGAGAATCCAACAGTGTAGATGTACGATCCGTGGGGTTTGGGTTCTGGCCAATCAGATCGCGCGCGCAGCAGGGGGGATATCATACGGAAACCAACATTCGGTGGAAACCGTTGAAAACCACGAGAAAAAGATGTTTTGAAGTTTAAAAAAAATTGAAAAAAATGCGGGATGTTAAGAGGATGATGTTTTATTGCCACCCAAAATTTCAAGTTGAAACACATTACGAGATGTGAGCTATGAAAAAGACAAAATCAGCGCTGAATAGTGTCGAATAGTAATGTCACTATTTAGGGCTGAATTTGTCTTTTTCATAGCTCACATGTCGTAATGTTTTTCAATTTGAAATTTTGTCTTGCAATAAAACATCACCTTCTTAACATCCCACATTTTTTCAGATTTCTATGAAACTTTAAATTGTGGTTTCCACGAAGTTTTCATTGAATATCGGCTTTGATGAGTGAACCGTGTGCTATTTGAAAACATTTCGTGAGAAGAATCTTGGTTTTTAAATTCCCGTAAATCCAAAACTAAGACGAAAATTGTGAAACCTGGCATGGTTTCACGACATGGCACTTATATGTCGAGGAATTTTTTTCGTCCATTGTGGCGCAAGTTTTATTACAAGCCTCTTACAAACCGGAGCTTCTCTCAAAGAAGCCTCGTGGTTCCGATAGGGAAATGTGTCCCCCTTGTGGGCGAAATGTAATCACTGCCTCTTTTCGCCTTGTATTTTCTTCTACGGGCAACATGGAACGACGGGATATCCGTCTTTGAGATTTAAACTTATTCGTGGTTCGTTTGGCCTTTTTATACACTAATTGAGTTTCCTAGGCATTTAATGCCCATAATTCAAATCTGAACTACAAATACATGTTCGAGTTCACCAAAATGGCTAGAAAAATTATACATGTGTCCTTGGGTGCATGTTTAGGTCCCATGCCAGGAATGGGAACGAATTACAACCGTACTGGTGTCATGGCTCGTCCTCAAACATTTCGAATCTCGGTGTTTAAGTACCCATAAATCCTAAACTCACTAGAAAGTCATCAAAGGTGGCATGGTGTCACGTCATGGAACATATATGTCATGGTAAAAACATTGCCAATTTGGGCCAAGCTTTATTACAAACCGGAGCCTGTCGCAAGAACCCTCGTGGTTTCGATAGGGAAACGTGTCCCCTTGTGGGCCAAACGATAATCACTCCCTCTTCTAGCCTCGTATTTTCTTCTAGACGTGACACGGAACAACTGGAGGTTCGCGCTAAACTTTGAAATTATTCAGGGTTTGTTTGACCTTTTTTATTCATTAATTGAGTTTTCTAGGCATTTCAATGTCCATAATTCAAATCCGAACTACAAATACATGCTCCAGTGCACCAAAATGGCTAGAAAAATTGTACATGTTTCCTTGGGGTGCATGTTTAGGTCGCATGGAACGAATGGGAACGAATTCAACCGTCTCGCCATCCTGGCTTGGCCACAAACATTGTGAATCTCGGTTTTTAAATCTCTGTAAATCCAAAACTCACGAGGAAATCATGAAACTTGGCATGGTGTCACTACATGGTACATATAATTCTCCAATTTGGGCGAAGCTATATTACAAGCCTTTTTACAAACCGGAGCCTATCGCAGCCCTCATGGTTCCGGTAGGGAAACATGCCCCTCTTGTGGGCGAAACGATAATCACTGCCTCTTCTCGCCTTGAACTTTATTTTCTACAGGAAACATAGAATAACAGGAGTGTCGGGCTGAAATTTGAAACTATTCAGGGTTTGTTTGGCCATTGTATATATATTACTAATTACTAAGTTTTCTATGCATTTAATGTAGTCCATAATTCAAATTTGAACTACAACCACATGCTCCAGTGAAGCAAAATGGGTGAGAAATCGTACATGTGTCATTGGGTGCATGTTTAGGTCTCATTTAAGGAATGAGAATGAATTACAAACTTGTCGTCGTCCTGAAACATTGAGAATCTCGGTTTTTAAATCCCAGTAAATCAAAAAGTCACCCAAAAAACATGAAGCTTGGCATGGTTTGATGACATGGCACATATATGTCGTGGTAAAAAATCATCCAGTTTGAGAAGAGGCGCACACATTAGTAGCCAACAAAGTGCTTTTTGAAACAAAAAGCTGACACGTTAATATCGCAAACGGTTGTATTATATTAACCGTGTCAAAGTTTAACCATACTCGGTGGCGTGCATGCAGCTGTTTGATTAGACCGGACGAGAGCGAGAAGTCCACCGTGCAGGCTCGACGGGACGCGTGCGAGCAGTCCGCCGCGCAGGCTCGACGGGATGCGTGCATCCTGTCCACCTCGCATGCTCGATGGTACACGTGCGAGCAGCAAGGCCGCCCATGCTCACCGGGAAGCAAGCTCTTTGACCTCCATGCACCAGTCGCCGCCCGCCTCGCTCACAACTTCTCCATTAATGGGTTAACTAAAGCACCTGGACGGAGGGTGTTTGCTTGTGATCCCATGGTAGCACTTGCTTTGTTCGTGTTTTCAACTCGTATTCCGCCCTAATTTAAATTGCCACATAGGGCAACGGATAATAGGACCACAAATAAAATGGCAACGGATAATACAACGTCAAATTTACAATGACGCAGATAATTATTGTCTTACATATTCCAGATAATATAAAATGCCACATGCGGCAAAGCCCGGAAGACACGGGGGCAAGAGAAGAAGGAAATTGCAGACAACGATCTGGGCCGCTACTGTCTCTACTCGTCGATGGATCGCCGGGCGGCGAAATCGTCCAGCTCCTTCTTCAATTCCTCACAACTTTGCTTGGAAGCAGCCATGGATTCCTTCACCTCCTGCTCGCGCTCGATCCGAAGCTTCCTCATGCCACCCATCAGTTCACGACAACCGCTTTCAGCGTCATCTCCGAGGCACTGCTCTGCTCATGCAACATCTTCCAGCCGGCGGCCTCCTCCTCCTTATCGGAGACCAACTTGAGGAGCTTTGCATTGTCACCCATGAGTTGCTCGACGAGGTCGGTTGCCTTGTCAACCGAGGCATCGCTGATCTTGAGCAGCTTCATCAAGCCGTCGACTAGCTCCTGCTGCATAGTCACGTCAGCGAGAATGTCGTCATCGCTGGCGAAGGACTTCAGGAACGCCGACTCGTCATGATGGCCGACGCCGCGAATGCGCTTGTGAGAGCCCTCGCGTGCTTGTGAGAGCTTGTTCGAGGGCTCCGCGGCGCGCCGGGACATCTCTGCTGCGACTCCACGGCGGGACCTCTCTAGTGCTTCCGCGGCCTTGGTCTTTGCTGCCCGGTTATATGTCCACCCTAAACTCCTCCTACCGGTCATGGCGGAATGTCTTGACAGAAAAACCAATTTTGTGGGTGATGAGAAGAGGAACTGTGAAGTAATTTTCGAGTGGGTGGTTTTTATAGCATGGTGCTAAGTGTGAACACATATTAGTTTGATAGTTGTGAACATATTTGCAATTACTTATTGCGCTGAAATCAACAATGTGACGAGAAATAAGGTCAAAATTTGTTGATGGCAGAAGGTTGACCACGTGGTTGCTTGCTGTTGAGGCGGCCGCGGGGCGCTCCGCTCTGGCGTCCCTGCACGCTCTGCTCGCCGTTGAGGCAAAGTTACAATGGAAATGGTTAAAAATTCTTAATAATTGTCTTACATATTCAGGATAATTTAAATTGCCAAATGCGGCAAGGCCCAGAACACTCACAACCTACATATGCATACAATTATAATAAAATATAAGCTAAAAGGCTGAGCTGGCGTCCTTCCGATGATGGTCTTCTCGGACTCCATGATCAGCATAGCACCCTTCTGGCCATTCACTCCGCCTACGGAGCTGCTGGCACTGGGAGGCTCTTGGGGCTGCTGGGCCTCTTCCAGAAGACCTTGACAGCGTGCAATTGCGCGCATGAAAACTCCGCAGAACCTCTCCATTTCCATGTCTCTGGCCTGGTAGCAAATTTCGTCGATCACCTGCATCCTCAAGATATCAAGTTGGCGATGTTCTACTTCGTCTGTGACGTCAACTCTACCAAGGATGCGCTCGAGCCTGGCCACCACATCATCGGGATTGAGCTTGACATGGCCGCCGCGGGCAATGATGAAGCCGCAGGCTGCCTTTGTCTTGACTTAATCGCAGAGGTCCTCTGCCCATTCCTTGCGAGGCATCAGGCTCTCGATGAGCACTGGTGACGGTTGCTCTTCGGGTGGGTCGTCGATCATGCCGCCCAGCATCTCTAGATCTTTTGCACGATGGATGGCAAACTGCTCATCACACCTGTTCTGCAATATGTCGATTGTGCTCCCAAGGATTGTGATGCCGATGTCACTGTCAATGGGCCATGGTGCCTGCACCGACCGATGAAGCTCTTGCTCCCTGACCAGCTCCGACTCGTTCTCCTTGCCGAAGATGTAACGCAGGTAGGCGTCGACGTCGAAGCTTTGGTCGTTGCCTGGCATGCTTGGAATAACTAATGGTAGATGGGTGAGGACTAGATCTTCGTAGAGTGTCATGGCGGTGCGTTGCCGCCTGGGTTATATGCAGCAAGCCGTTAGCTGGTGGCGGGAAACCGGTGAGGGAATAGGCGTGGATTTTAAAATTCACCCATGTGGAGCGCGGGAAGCATTTGCTGGAGCGCGGGAAGACTAAGTGGAGCAAACACACAACCCGAATACCATATTCGGTGCCACGTGTTATTTATACACAAGTGTTAACATAAGGAAGCAGATGTGTAACTTACTAATCATCGCACACGAGTACTCGCAGACGCATCGTGTGCAATACTCCTAGCCACCGCAAGCAACTAGTTTGCATTTTTCAAAGTTTTTTGTACACACAGAATTGCACACGAACTAACTATATTAACCGTCTGTGTTGTAATTTCCTATCGCAAACAGTTCATCCGAGTTGGCTGTTTCCCACGTATCACACACATCTTGTTAATTTGAACCGTTTCTGTTGCGTTCGCTAATCGAAAACAGTTCGTCCGAGTGAACCGTATGACCTATATCACACACACCTTGATCTGGCTCACCGTTTATGTTGCACTCCCTAATATTAAACGGTTCATTGGGGCGAACTGTATGCCGTATATTGCACACACATTGATATGGCTACCCGTTTCTGTTGTTCTGCCTCATCGCAAACAGTTCGAACGGGTGAACCGTGTGCCCTGAATCGCACACGCAACTAAAATCTGAACCATGTTTGTTAGCTCCGCCATCGCAAACGTTTTGCACCTTTTTTGATGGTTTTTTTACATCCCCGTTTGTGATTAATGCATCGCACACAGTTTTGTCAAAGGGTCTCTGATCGTAGTGTCGCGTTAGCAGCATCCTGCAGTAGTGAGGTGCCCCCCTCCGGTGGTTCTTGGCTTTCTCATATATTGCATAAAAAATCCTCTCAAAGTTTCGTTCCATTCCGTGAACTTTTATTTCTGCACAAAAACAAAACCATGGTAGTTCTGCTGAAAACAACATCAGTCCGGGGTTAGTTTCATTTAAATAATGCAAATTAGAGTCCAAAACAAGAGGAAAAGCGTTAGGAGAAGTAGATACGTTGGAGACATATCAACTCCCGCAAGCTTAAACCTTTGCTTGTCCTCAACCAATTCAGTTGATAAACCGAAAGTGAAAAAGAAAAACTTCTACGAACTCTTTTGCTCTTGTTTGCCTAAATAAGTTTAAGCATCACCCAGGTTTCCAGCCAATATTATAACTAACCATGCCGACAATAACTCTTACAAATTATATTAACTCATATCAATGACATAATCAGCTAGCGAGCAATAATAAGATATCTCAAATGGCAACATGTTCTCAAAACAACCATGATATAATATGACAATAGTGGTATCTCGCTAGCCCTTTCTGAGACCGCAAAACATAAATGCAGAGCACCTCCAAAGTTCAAGCAGTGACTAAACATTGTAATTCATGGTAGAAAAGATCCAGTCATGATACACATCCAACATTAGCTACACAAAATGCATCAGCATGACAGCAGTGCTCTCAGGTTATGGCGCTTATTTTAGAAGGTGATGACACAACATGAAAGTAAATAGATAGTCCCTTCGCAGAGGGAAGCGGTGATTTGCAACGGTGCCAGAGCTTAAGTTTTTAAAACAGAGGTAAATGATATTTTGAGACCACAAGTTATCAATATCTTCCATGCTAATCACGCTAGTGGCGGTTCCCAAGCGATAAAAGTAAAGGTTTACTCCCCCTCCACCAACAATCACACTCAACGGCTTGTCCAAAACAACGGGTGCCGTCCATACCAACAATAGTCCCGGGGGATTTTTGTTTAGTTATTTGCAATTTAAGTTCGGGATAGGGAATCCCTATTACCGCCCTTTTCTCGTGCTCTGGTGAGTGAATAAACACTCATCCTGAGAATAACCCGCTTAACATGGAAGATACCGACTACCTCCTGTCGTTCCATGAACGATCCAGGCACACAAAAATGATATTTATTTGAAGTTTTTTAGAGATGGCACATGCAAATTTCCTTAGGACGGCAGGGTAATACTGCATATAGGTAGGTATGGTGGACTCATTTGGAATAACTTGGGTTCAAGGTTTTGATGTAGAAGCAGAATTGCCACTTAGTACAGGCGAAGGCTAGCAAATAGGTTGAGAAGCGGCCAGCTAGAGAGCATCAACGGTCATGAACATGCATTATGCATAAGTAACATTGGACACTAGCATGAGTAGGATATGAACACCATGAACATAAATATCATAGAGGCTATGTTGGTTTTGATTCAACTACATGCATGAACATGTGCCAAGTCAAGCCACTCGAACATTCAGAGGAGGATACCATATCATCATACAATATCACAATCATTCTAACGCAATGTTGATATCCAAGATAAATCATTATCAACCCCTAGCTACTTATGCATGACATGAGAAACTATAATCTCTAATTGTCATTGCAAACATGTTTAATCATAATGAGCTGAATCATAGATACTAGGCTAAACATATTTACAAAAACAGAACAAGTCGAGTTCATATCCGTTTCTCTCTGCCACGGCCAGTTCATCAAATATCATCATTATTGCCTTTCACTTCCATGATCGAACGATGTGAAAATAATAATAATGCAAGAGTGCCATGGACTAAGCTGGAATCTGCAAACATTTTGTTCAACAGGAGAAGACAAGGTAATGGGGGTTCTTTGTTAGATCAACAATTATGCATATGAGAGTCACTCAACATTTTCATCGTGGCCTTCTCCTCGGTATGACTCAAATAAAAATAAAAGAAATTCAGAGAAACACACTGAAATATTTTTGGAGTTTTAGGTTTTCTTGAAGAAGCAAATAAAAGGGAAAAGAAAAAAAACGTGAAAAACTATTTACACGGGAAAGCTCCCAACAAGCAAAAGAAGAACAAGGAAATATTTTTGGGTTTTCTTTTTAGTGCTACAACTAACTACTCTAGAAAGAAAAGGTAAAAGAAGTAGGAAATATTTTTGTATTTTCTCAAGGTTTTTCAAACACTCAAGAAGAAAGTGAGACAATAAATTCAACATGGATAATACAATCAAAAAGTGTGGACACCGACAACTGGAATGAAATGTGTGAACATGAATGTAGTGTCGGTGGGAATACGTACTCCCCCAAGCTTAGGCTTTTGGCCTAACTTGGTAATCAATCAGTAGTCGAACACACCATGGGGTCCCATGTCGAACTGTCGTGGAGCAGGCACCTGTGGATCCCACTGCTGAGGCTCCTCCTCTGTTGTAGCCTGGTTGGTCTGTTAGGCGATGATATCCGCAGGCATAATCCTGTATCCACCCCTGTCAATAGGATCAAACAAAGCAAGTGCAGGAAATGGAATAATATCACGAGTTCTCACACTAAAAACCAGGTTATACGGAGTAGGGATGTGAGGGTAATCGGCAGCAATAAACTGGTGATGTTCCATGGCCGCGCGATCTAGGTAAACCTTGGGCAAAGGGTAATCATGCAGGCGTATCTCAACGTTAAAGCGAGCCGCCATACGAGTAGCCTAAATTCCTCCATGTATTTTACCCTTGGATTTATTAATGTGAAGGTGACGTGCCACAATAGCCCCCAAGCTATAAGTGTTGTCGCTCTCAAGTGCACACGTAAAACAACAAGGTCTGGGGCACTGAGTGCACCCACCTTCTCTCTAGCAAGCAAGCATTTTGCAATAAAAAGAGTAAAATAATGAACAACAGGAAAAAGAAAGCTAGCAGCAGTGATACTCGACACCCCTCTCTCATCACCCACTGTCAGAGTACGATAAAAGCCTTCAACCTCCGTAGTCCTAGGCTCTACCTAACCACAATCAGAAGGAAGCAAGCATATTTCACAGAACTCAGTAAGTTGTATCTGATGGGGTTTAGCGTATAAATTAAACTGCACCTCAGGAGGATTATTCCTAGGAAGGAAATTAAAACTTTGCACAAAGGATTTCATGAGGAGATTATATTGTTTGCATTCAGCTATGATGAAGTCGGTGAGGCCGACATTAGCAGCATATTGTGCAAACTCTTGAAGGATTCCGGCCCTTCCATGAACGGGGTATGCGGCCATTCGCACGGCAGTACTTCCGCCAATCTCTGGGTTTGGAGATCACTGTCAAACGTCGCCCCAATAACCCCCTTGGAGTTCTTGGAAGCAAACTTCCTAAAGATACTCATCTTTTTCCTATGAACAAAATTCTGAAATTTTTAGTCCACAAAAATTTCTCAACAAAATTTTAAAAAATTGGTAGCAACTACTCATAGGGATACATAGAGGCCATAACAATCATTCAAACTACTTAGAACTCTAATAATTCAACATGCAAGCTCATCTATAGCAGCACCAAGAGTAGCTAATTATTCAAAATATAAACCACTAAAGCAAAAACTAATTGGACAAATGGAGGAGTCATATACCATGCAACAATCCTCCGAAATAGTTTCGGAAACGGAGGTTCGAGCAAAGAGATCGAAATCCGCGGCTTTGAGAGCAAGAACACGAGAGAGAGAGAGAGAGAGAGAGAGAGAGAGAGAGAGAGCGAGAGAGAGAGAAAGAGAGAGAGAGAGAGCAATGATGATTTTTTTCTAGAGGTAGGTGATGAAGTGGTATGAAGGGATAAGTGAGGGGGCCCACGTGGGAACCATAACCCACCAGGGCGCGCCTGGGGGTCCTGGCACGCCCAGGTGGGTTGTGCCCACCTGGTGCACCTCCCTCTGATATTATTTGCACCAAAAATTCTTAAATATTCAGCAAAAAACATATTAAATTTTCAGAGCATTCTCAGAACTTTTATTTTTCGGTCATTTTTTATTGCACAGGAAATTAAGAAAACAGACAAAACATGGCATTTTATTTTATTTAACTAATAAAAATAGAAAACAAAAGGTAGGGACAGAAGGTAGTTCTTACTAAATTCATCAACTTCACACCTCTCAAAAATGATCCATTAATAAGGTTAATCAAGTCTTATTAACAACCACTTTCGATTAGCATGAAACCGAAGAACTTTCGTAAATCACTAAGTTACCTCAAAGGGGATATGAATATCCCCAACAATAAGCATTTCATATTTCTTTTTAATAGTAGGTAGAGGTAGTTCAAAACTTCCAATAGTGATTGTCGGAGATTTTTCAATAACATTAATACCATTCACTTGGAATTGTTTCTTCGGAAAGTGCACCATATGCTCATTACCATTGATATGAAAACTGACTTGCTTTTATTGCAATCCATAACAACCCCTGCAGTATTCAAGAAGGTTCTACCAAGGATAATCGACATGTTGTCGTCCTCAGGCATCTCAAGTATAACAAAGTCCGTCAAAATAGTAACATTAGCAACAACAATGGGCACATCCTCATAAATACCGATAGGTATGGCAGTTGATTTGTCAGCCATTTGCAAAGATATTTTAGTAGGTGTGAGTTTATTCAAATTAAGTCTTTTGTATAAAGGGAAATGCATAACACTAACACCAGCTCTTAAATCACATAAAGTAGTTTTCACGTAATTTCTTTTGATGGAGCAAGGTATAGTTGGTATTCCCGGATCTCCATTTTTAGGTACTCCATCTTTAGAAGTATAATTAGCAAGCATGGTGGAGATTTAAGCTTCCAGTATTTTCTTCTAATTGGTGATGATGTCTTTCATGTACTTTGCATAAGGAGGCATTTTCAAGATATCGGTGAAGCGAGTACGCAAAAAGACTGGCTTCAGCATTTCAACAAAGCGTTCAAATTCTTCATCATCTTTCTTTTTACTTGACTTAGGTGGAAAGGGCATAGGTTTTTGAACCCACGGTTCGCTTTCTTTACCGTATTTTCTAGCAATAAAGTCTCTTTTATCATATCGTGTATTCTTGGGTTGTGGGTTATCAAGATCAACTGCAGGTTCTATCTCAACATCATTATATGGTTCTTTACTATTTGTTTGAGTATCTTCATGAACCTCATCATTATCATTTTCATACTCAGAAGGTGAGTGTTCATTACCAGACTGAGTTTCAGCATTAGAGATAGAAATTTCATTATCATTATCAGGAGGTTTTTCTACTTCAGGTTCACTAGGAGCACGCAAAGTCCTATCATTTTTATTCTTGTTTTTCTTTTTAGAAGGACTACGTGCATCAGTGTTAATTCTTTGAGAGTCTTGTTCAATTATTTTTGGGTGTCCCTTAGGATAAAGTGGTTCCTGAGTCATTTTACCCCCTCTAGTTGCTACTCCAACAGCAAAGTCACTTATATTATTATTCATTTCATCAAGCAACTCTCTTTGAGATTTAGCAACTTGTTCTAACTGAGTTTGAACCATAGAAGCATGCTTCCCCACACCTCTAGCATCATTTGAGATTCTAAATAACAAGTTGCTCAAGCGAGAATCATATCAGAATTGTATTTCAATTGTTTCATAACATTTGCATTGAAGTGATCTTGCTTTCTAATGTAATTTTCAAACTCATAAAGGCATTGGCTAGGATGCATATTGTGAGGATTGTCATTGACATTGAATTTCATTAGAGAATTTACCTCTACCACCTTAGGTGGTGGTGGTGTATCAAGCCCATGTATTTCTTCAATAGGAGGTAAATTTTTGACATCCTCAGATTTAATACCTTTTTCCTTCATAGGTTTCTTTGCCTCTTGGATATCTTTAGGACTGAGATATAATATACCCCTCTTCTTCGGAGTGGGTTTAGGCGGTAGTTCAGGAAGAGTCCAATCATCATAATTTTTCAATATGTTATTCAATGATTCTTCAGCTTGCCCAATAGTCCGTTCCTAGAAAACACAACCAGCACAACTATCTAGGAAATCCCTGGAAGCATCGGTTAGTCCATTATAGAAGATATTAAGTATTTCATTTTTCTTAAGAGGATGATCATGCAAAGCATTAAGCAATTGGCAAAGCCTCCCCCAAGCTTGTGGGAGACTCTTTTCTTCAATTTGCACAAAGTTAAATATTTCCTGTAAGGCAACTTGTTTCTTATGAGCAGGGAAATAGTTTTCAGAGAAGTAATAAATTATATCCTGGGGACTACGCACACAACTAGGAGCAAGAGTATTGTACCAAGCTTTAGCATCATCCTTTAATGAGAACAGAATTAATTTGAGAATATAGTAATAGCGAGTTTTCTCATCATGAGTAAAAAGGCGGCTATGTCATTCAAGGTGTGCCACAACAGTTTTAGTTTCATAACCATGGAAAGGATTAGATTTAACCAAAGTAATTAACTCTGGGTCGACAGAGAATCCATAATCCTTATCATCAATAAAGATAGGTGAAGTAGCAAACTTAGGATCATATTGCATTCTAGCATTCAAGGATTTTTCTTTATACTTGCATAATAATTTCTCTAGATCATCTCTATCCTTACAAGCAAGAATATCTCTAGTTGTATCCTCATTCATAACTTAACCTTCCAGTACTTTTGGCAATTCATATCTAGGAGGGCTAGTTCTAGTAGGTGTTTCAAGATTTTCAGTTTCAAGCTCATCGCCAGTTTCAACAATATCATGTTGTCTTACTCTAGCAATTTGTTCATCAAGAAAGTCACCTAGTGGCACATCATCATCATCATCATCAAGAAAGGTACTAGCATCTTCATAAGTATCATTCATAGCAGAAGTGGCATCATCAGGATTAATAGCATGTGGTGGTGTTGGAAGTTTACTTATAACTGAAGGTGAATCTAAAGCAGAGCTAGATGGCAGCTCGTTAACTCACCTCGTCTTAGAGGGATAAGTCTTAGTCTTAGCATCCTTCAGATTCTTCATAGTGATAAATTAATAATAATCCCAAGTGACTCAACAAATATAGCTATGCTCCCCAGCAACGGTGCCAGAAAAAGGTCTTGATAACCCCCAAGTATATGGGATCGCAACAGTTTTTGAGGGTAGAGTATTCTACCAAAATTTATAGATTCGACAAAAGGGGAGCCAAAGAATACTTGCAAGTATTAGCAGCTGAGTTGTCAATTCAACCACACCTCCAGATTAATTATCTGCAGCAACATGATCAGTAGCAAAGTAATATGATAGTTTTGATAATAGTAGCAACTGCAATGGTAACGGTAACAATGATAACAGTAGTTTTGTAGCAAGTGCAACTGTAGCGATAGTAGTAATAACTTATCAAGAATAGTATAAGATAAATTCGTAGGCATTGGATCGGTAATTTGTTGGATGATATTCATCATGTGAGACTCATAACCTAGGGCGATACGGCACTAGCTCCAGTTCATAAATATAATGTAGGCATGTATTCCGTAAATAGTCATACGTGCTTATGGAAAGAACTTGCAGCACATCTTTTGTCCTACCCTCCCGTGGCAGCGGGGTCCAATTGGAAACTAAGGGATATTGAGGCCTCCTTTTAATAGAGAATCGGAACAAAGCATTAACACGCGGTGAATACATGAACTCCTCAAACTACGATCATCATCGGGAGTGGTCCCGACTATTATCACTCCGGGGTTGCCGGATCATAACACGTAGTAGGTGACTATAACTTGCAAGACCGGATATAGAACATGGATATAATTGTGATAACATAAATGGTTCAGATCTAAAATCATGGCACCCATGCCCAAAGTGACAAGCATTAAGCATGGCAAAGTCATAGCAACATCAATCTCAGAACATAGTAGATACTAGGGATCAGGCCCTAACAAAACTAACTAGATTACATGATGAATCTCATCCAACTCCTCACCGACTAGCGAGCCTACGAATGAATTACGCACTCCCGGTGGGGAGCATCATGGAATTGGCGATGGAGAAGGGTTGGTGATGACGAAGATCCCTCTCTCTGGAGCCCCAAACGGACTCCAGATCTGGCCTCTCGATGAAGAACAAGAGGTGGCGGTGGCTCCGTCTCGTGGAACGTAGAAAAATGTGATTTTATAGCGTCGGTATCAGGGTCT
The DNA here is from genome assembly GCA_021605145.1 of Aegilops bicornis. NCBI lineage: Eukaryota > Viridiplantae > Streptophyta > Magnoliopsida > Poales > Poaceae > Aegilops > Aegilops bicornis. The sequence continues at coordinate 180,066,440 of CM038669.1, forward strand.
GCGGGACCACCAGGTGGGGACAACCCACCTGGGCGCGCTTGGAGGGGGGCGCCCTGGTGGGTTGTGCCCACCCAGGTGCCCCCCTCCGGTGGTTCTTGGCTCCAGAAATTCTCATATATTGCATAAAAAATCCTCGCAAAGTACCGTTCCATTCCGAGAACTTTTATTTCCGCACAAGAACAACACCATGGTAGTTCTGCTGAAAACAGCGTCAGTCCGGGGTTAGTTTCATTCAAATCATGCAAATTAGAGTCCAAAACAAGTGGAAAAGCGTTAGGAAAAGTAGATACGTTGGAGATGTATCAGACAACCCTTAAAATATGCATCCTAGTCAATGCCTTTATGAGTTTGATAATTACATTAGAAAGCAAGATCACTTCAACAAAGATGTTATTAAACAATTGAAATACAACTCTGATATGATTCTTCGTTTGAGTGACTTGTTATTTAGAATCTCTAATGATGTTAGAGGCGTAGGAAAATATGCATCTATGGTTCACACTCAGTTAGAACAAGCTGCTAAATCTCAAACAGAATTGCTTGAGGAAATGAATAATAATAATATCAAGGATCATGCTATTAGAGTAGTAACTAGAGGAGGTAGAATGACTCAGGAACCACTTTATCCTGAGGGCCACCCTAAAATAATTGAACAAGACTCTCAAAGAATTAACACTGATGCACCAAGTCCTTCTAAAAAGAAAAACAAAAATAAAAACGATAGGACTTTGCATACCTCTAGTGTACCTGACATAGAAAAATCTCCTGAAGATAATAATGATGTTTCTATCTCTGATGCTGAAACTCAATATGGTAATGAACATTCATCTAGTGATAATGAAAAAGATAATGAGGATGTTCATGAAGACACTCAACCAAACAATGATAAAGAACCAGATAATGATGTTGAGATAGAACCAATTGTTGATCTTGATAACCCACAACCTAAAAATAAAAGATATGATAAAAGAGAGTTTGTGGCAAGAAAACATGGAAGAGAAAGAGGACCATGGGTTAAAAACCCATGCCCTTTCCACCTAAATTAACTAAAAATAAAGATGATGAAGAATTTGAACGCTTTGCTGATATGCTTAGGCCCTTGTTTTTGCACACTCACTTGACTGATATCTTAAAGATGGCCCCTTATGCAAAATACATGAAAGACATCATCTCTAATAAAAGAAAGATACCTGAAGCAGAAATCTCCACCATGCTTGCTAATTATTCTTTTAAGGATGGAGTACCTAAAAAACTTGGAGATCCGGGAATACCAACTATATCTTGCTCCGTCAAAAGAAACTATGTTAAAACTGCCTTGTGTGATTTAGGAGCTGGTGTTAGTGTTATGCCTTTATCCTTATATAAAAGACTTGATTTGAATAAACTCACACCTACTGAAATATCTTTACAAATGGCTGGCAAATCAACTGCCATACCTATCGGTATTTGTAAGGATGTGCCTGTTGTTGTGGCAAATGTTGCTATCTTAACTGACTTTGTTGTACTTGAGATGCCCGAGGATGACAACATGTCGATTATCCTTGGTAGACCACTGGTGCGTGTCAGTGCTATACAAATGTTTTTTAACCCCTTTTCGAGATGACATTTGGAACCGTCGCCAAGTGAGTGTGGGAGATAGGGGGTTCTTCCCACACGACCCAGAAACCGTTAGGGATAGGGAGGCTTGATGCACATAGTTGTCCCTATATAACCGTTTCCGATATCTCGAATATCCCAAATGCTTCATCCTTTCTACTCGTTTGTGCTCGCATTGCCATCGCAGTCGGAGTTTTGTGGTTTTACCTAGAACCAGGAAGATTCCAGGCACGGGAGCTTTCCAGGCAGATTCCAGACACGGGAGCTTTCCAGGCAGATTCCAGGCACAGGAGTTTTACAATGCCTAGCACATCACAAACAGTTCATGATTATAAACCGTGCACGATAGGTAGACAATCACACACATTTAGTTTTCCCGCACCGTATGTGATAGTGTCTGACATCATACACGCTTTGCAGACGACAACTGTGTGCATGCTTCCGCATGTTTCGTCTCTGTGAACCGTCTCAGATTGTGGTGTATATCGCAAACGTTTGTGTTTTACCAACCGTGTGTGCCGTAATGACCTGCACAACGTAATTTCGCCCTAATTTAATTGCTGCTATTTAAAATTGTACCTAATTTAAACTTGAAAGTAGGCTATAGCTTTATTCATATCCATCAGGTTCAAACAACCAATGCATTATTCGATTCATAGGTACATATGTTTAAGAATTACATAGGCACCAAATAACGAATGATGAACCAGGGTTCTATACTTGTACTATTACATATGGTAAAGAAAGAGGTGACAGACATTCCGGTTGATGAACAAGGTGAAGCGGAATGGCCCTATTGTGCTCTCCTGGATGCAGAAGGCATGCAGGACTCTAGTCCAACCCCTTGTGATGGTCGGCCGCCAATCATGTAGTTTGAGAGGTAATCTTGAGTAAACTGCTTCAGGATCCACTGCAAAAGAAAAAAGATTCAGATATTGCCATCTAACACAACTCATTACGAGTAGTAAAAAGAAGGCTACAGGGTTCTTACTTACCATCCTGCAGTTCACTGTTGTCTTGCATAAAGTGTAAACAAATAGTTTGATTGACATCTTTTGACCCATTTTAATAACAATCTTTATCAGTTTCCTCACTTGATGTTGGTTCATGATTGTCTCATTGCCCCATACGCAGAAAGGGTCGATGTGTGGATCTTTGGCAATGATATATGTATCGAAAAGCACCAAGTTAATATTAGAAGGTAAACAACAATTGAAAAATGATGTAGTACAACACTCCCTCGGTCCCATTATATAGGATTTTATTACATGTATATCTAGACATCATCAGAACATTAAGGTAGCACTCTTCCTTGTTGCTATGTAGCCTGGGATTGCATATTTAGTCATTCATTACAATGCATATTGCTATGTAGCCTCAGATACATTAAATATGGCCCTAGTTAACCTATTAATAAATGGGTTACAGATATATTCAGTGAAATGTCCGATTCGACGATTAATCCCTTATCAGCCCCAGGCTATATGGTACCAGCTACCGATATCCTGAATAGTGAGTACATATAAGCAATGCGATGAAACTAACCTCGACGGAAAACAACATTGTTCTCAATATTGTGCTGCATGAGTACATACAAAGGCATGTTAAGCACAACAGGCTAAACATCAACCGAATATATCCATGTTAGACAACATAATCTAGAAATGATAGCTTCAGTGTGCAAGCTTACGCAAGCTAGTTAAGCAAAACAAGAAGTGGAAAGGTGTGTTAACTGCATTAGGCATAACATTTAAAAACAAGCAAATAGTCATTCAAACTGGTATTGTGCAGGTCTAAAGTACACTAGCTATTGTTTAAAAAACGAAAAGGCATGTTAACTGCAATATCCTTAACAGCAACCAAATATCATAATTCATAGTGGTAATCTTGAAACTGTTATTGATGAAATTGAGCTGCACGACAAATTGTTGCACATATAGAGTATCAAATTGTGAAGAACTGAAATAAACAAGTCATAAGGCCATCTCTAGCCGATCCTTTCAAAGTTAAAGGACTAAAACCCTTAGTGGATACATATATATATATATACATATATATATATATATATATATATATATATATATATATACTCCAGCAATTTTTGGCCTTTTCTAGTCGATCCCCTAAACTTAACGTTGTAAGCTTCAATTTGATCAAGTTCAAAGCAGGTTCAACCGAAAGTAACATGCATTCAAACATAAACATAGCTATTTTTGCATAACCGAACATAAAACATAAATTTAAACTAAGCTAAACTACTTTCGGCCGAAGTAGAGGTCGAGCCAATCCTTCCTCGTCATGTACAGTGTGCCGCGAGATGGGTCTGGGCCGGTACCGTCATCGGGTTTGTTGGGGAAGGCACTCCTCCACTCGTCGACGTCGATCTCCTTGTTCTCGGGGCCCACCTTGACGCCCTCCGCGCCGCCATCGCCACCGGCGTCGACCTCGTCATCGGAGGAGAGCGCGATAACCTCGCCGCCATCTTTGCCGCCTTCGACCTCATCATTGGAGGAGAACGCGATAACCTCAGCACCCTCCGCGCCGGCAAATATCGCCCGCTCCGCCTCCACGAGCTCCGGGTGCTGCCGGCAGCAATTTTGCATGTAGGCCTCGTCGGCGGCCTCGGCCTTGAGGCACTCCCACGCCTCACGGTCCTCCCCGCGCGATAGTCGAGCTTACCACCCCTGGCTCCGGTGGAACGAGGTCGACCGGACGTGTGCCGAAGGGGAAATTGAGCCTAGCCGCCGCGCCGTGGTAGCGGACCTGCCAGCGGTCGTACTCCAGGGTCGCGAGCTCGGCCGTGTGGAAGCTACGGAGCCAGCGGCGGGTGTTGGTCGCCCGATCTCATTACAAAAAATACACTTCCATGATGATACGTGTTTGTCACAGTAGGTCACGTTTTCTGTCGTGCATGTACATCCAAGACGATTTTATGACAGAATCAAGATAGTCATACCTGTGATGTCATAGAAGTGTTCCATTACATTACCAATATTATCATCACGGAAGTGTCCACTTCCATGACGATAAATCGCGCGTCACAGAAGTGCTTTCGTCAAGGGTGACCGACACGTGGCATCCACCGTAACGGAACGCCGTTAAGCTCTCGGGTCCGGTTTTGGATCCAATAACCCGTTAACAGCCCCAACCAATGGGGATTTTCCACATGTAAAATCATCATTGGCTGGAGGAAACACGTGTCGGCTCACCGTTGGGACAGATGTCATCCACTCATTGGACCCAAAGCGCCTATGATACGTCGACATGTGGCACGGCCCAACAGAGGCCCATTCCTGTGAAAAGGCCGGCCCGTTTGACTTGGTCAAAAGGTGGTGGGCCGGCCCACGACAACCTGTTAACGGCCTGTTCGCATATAGCCCATTTACAGCCCGCTAACCCAGGGCCCGTTTACGGCCTATCCGAATTAGGCCCAGTAGCGTCATCTAGGCCGTCCAATATAATCCAGCCCGTTTTAACTTCCAGCCCATGTATGGCCCATGACGTCTTTCGGCCCATATGATGCCCTTATTACTCTTGGCCCATTAACGACCCGTGGTAAAACTGGCCCGTGATGAACAGTGTATCAATTTATACCCATTAATGGCACGTGGTGAAACTGGCCCGTAATGAACAGTATATCACTTTATACCCATTAACGGCCCATTATTCCGTTGGGCCGTTTCCATCCCATGTTATCTTTCGGCCTTCTTGGGGCCCATTTATTCTTGGGCTCATTTCCACATTCGTTTACTTACGGCCCGTTACTGTCATTTTCTGATTGTGGGCCAAATTCCGCCCGTGGTTACAGTCGGCCCGTTTGTGGCCCGTTAATACATTGGGCCGTTTTCATAGCGTCATCAAAATATGGCCGATTAACGACGACCCGTTATGGACGGCCCATGAACGGACGATTTCAACTCTAGCCCATTTACGACCATAATGTGGTCTGTTATTGGCCCATGTTTGGCCAACCGATCATATGGCCCGTAGAAGGCCCATTGATGATACGGCCCATAGAAGGCCCATTGTGTCTACGGCCCGTATAAGGCCCATTGTTTCTACGGCCCTTAGAAGGCCCATTGTTTATACGGGACGTAGGAGGCCCATGTTAACTACAGCCGGTGGGCATCAAAGTTCGCCACGAGTGCAAATATAGGGAACACCCTACACTATACAAAAAATGGCTTGCTGTTTTCTTGAGCCGGCGGCTGCACGTTAAGAACAAATTTTGTATCGCACCAAAACAAATTACAACTATAAAACAAAAGTTGGCATAAAAGTTAACAGTCTAGCAGATAAATGCACCACCGAAGTTCGTAAGCTTCAGTTCATTTGACTTTGGCTTTCGTTTTCATGTTGTATTGTCCGATGGAGCACCATAACCTGCGCCTTGATTCTCCTAGGCTCCTGAACAACATAGCAAATGTCTGATAGTCTGGTTTCAAAACCATGCATATCTTGATAACATCGAACAATGTCTCTCCTTGTTTCACAAAGGGTCTTTGTTAGGGAATGGACTTGTGTCTGGAGCGCAGATACAACATTGTCTTGAGCTTGCATATCTTGATGATGAGGCAGTTTGGACGAGATTTCCTTAACAACCAAGCTAGTATTATGCAGGAACGTGCTTTTGGCATTGTTACTGGACAGGTACTGACCCACTGCAGCAAGAGCTGGCATTGCGGTTATAGTTGCCTCGCCACCTTTAGAAGGTGGCGGTTCCACCATTTTCTCCATAGCTCGCTGAAAAGTTGAGGTTTTACATTAGTAGTACGAGCGAGAAGATATTAAGGAGGCAGCAAAACCAAACAAAATAGCTTTGATCTATATACAGAACTTACTCTGGTGAACCCATGTAAAATAATAGTTGTATTTTATTGCAAAGTACATAATAAAACCAGGTTCCAAACATATGACCATGTACCATCGCTCATGTATTGTCTATTTCTTCACATTGTATTGAGGGCTAAGGATAAAGAGACGAAGTTTATAATACGGTAAGCATAGTATGACATTATTCATATCACAAAACAACTGAGAATGCATAAACGAGGTAATTGTAACGTTGTGTGGGAAAGTCCAACACGGAACTAGATTACAGGTCAAGATCAAAGGAACATCACTCCTCTCTTTTAAACCTTGTAAGGTGCAATGATACACTAAGACAATTGTGTATAAAATTGAAAAGAGTAATAGACATTGGCTGCAAACCATGCAGTTCAAGGCACAAGTCAGAGTAAGTAGTAGTTAAAAGGCATGAGGATTAAGGACTTACGTTAGCGGCTTTGACTGGTGTATTCATGCCCTTCTTCTTGCTGGTGTGACAGTCCTTGAAGATTTCCATAGCATTTGGTTCAGGTACTTTTTGGTCCTTGCGGGATTTCCTTTGCATTTGGAACAAGTCAATATAGATCTGATAATATGGTACAGGGAAAAGAGTGAAACAACAGCTAATTACAAGAGCCTCGCAGTGTGCAATATAGCTACGAGATCCTGTCGTCTGTTGGAATCTCACTTTCGTATGGTTGGCCTTGTTCTTTGAACAGTTCACCTACAAGAAGATAGATTTGTGTGGCACATGCGTAAATAGGACTTCAACATGTGATCTGATCACATATATATAATGTACCGATACTTGGATCGGACCGGTGTTTAACGAGGCCTCTCCAGTCTTCATCAGATATATTTTCCACTGGAGATGTTTGGGCAAGTTCACTGTTAGCCTTGCCTTCAAAGTGAGTTTTCCTCAAGTTATACCGATATTGTCGTAGAGAAGACTTTAAAACATGGGTGCAAGCTTGTCTGGTCGCATCATCTTGGCTATCCAACTTGAACCTCATCTGTTCAAAATTATGGGAGTCTCATTATCAACAACCTAGAAAGTATTGGACAGAGCAAGACGATATTACTAGTTTCCATACATAACCATACTTACAGATAAATGGTCGAGGAAGGTGTTGAACTGGGTTTCTGTCAGGACCCCGATTCCAAGTCACATCGATCTAGCCGGTAACACCTCATATCACTTTGCGGCCTCACGCACGGTATTCCCACGGGTGTCGCCTTACCATGGCCCGGGACCGTTTGCGCCTTTTGGCTCACGTATATAATAGTATCGCTAGCATCCATATGACAGAGAACCTGGGCCGACATGGCTAGTCGTGAACCCAAAGCGGCACTAACCCATGGGAACATGCATACATGAATCACATCGAGCATGTCGGTCAGCAGCGTGTGAATCCGGGCTGTAGCACTGGGCTAACAGGACTCCAGGAACCCGGGCTGTAGCAGGCTAGGCAGGACTCCGGATGTCACCGCGTGACATTTCCCCGAAGGGACAGACACAGGAACGAAGTGAAACACATGCCGGCCAGTCAAGTGTCCTGAGAAGTAGTGCTGGGCTAGCAGGACTCCGGTGAACCGGGCTGTAGCGGACTACTATGGCTCAAGGAAGCACTAGACTACATTTCCCCATAAGAGAGGCTCTCAAGGATAAACAACTAGATTGTCGGATCCCACACATACCAAGCATTTCAATCATACACACAATATGCTCAATATGTGCAAATACAACATGGCATCACAACAAGACTCTACGACTCAAAGTATTTATTCAATAGGCTCCGAGGAGCGATATATTACAAACATGGGTCTCAAGACCCAACATTCAGAGCATACAAGTCAAAGCACAAATGGAAGCTTAACATGTCTGAGTACAAACATCTACAAATGAAAAAGGCTTAGAAGCCTGACTATCTACCGAGAATCTTGCCGAGGGCACAAGATCGTAGCTGAGGTAACAAGCTAAACGTCGAAGTCCACATGGAACTACTAGCGAGACTGACATCTCTCTACAAAACATAAAATAGGAAAACGTGAGTACAAATGTACTCAGCAAGACTTACATCAGAACTAACTACATATGCATCATTATCAACAAAAGGAGGTGGTGGAGTTTAACTGCAGCAAGCCAGCTTTGACTCGGTGGCTATCCTAAACTACGACTACAAGTAACTCTTTTGAGGTGGCGTACACGAGTCCAAATATTCACCATAGCAATACACCACTATGGATCCGCTCCCGTCTCCCTACGAGAACGCCATCCATAGCACTCACGCTTATCTTGTGCATTTTATAGTATCCACTTTCACTTGTCTATGAACTGTACAGGCAACCCAGAAGTCCTTTACCGCGGACACGGCTATTCGAATAGATGATGTTAACCTTGGAGGGGTGTACTTCTTCACACACGCTCTCGCCACTTAACACCATGTACACGTCGTGTATCTCGGCAACCTTCAAGCGGAAGCCTTGCAAGGGAGTCAGCCACGACCTGACTAACCACACAAGTCTCTAGTCCATGTTTATCGCCTATTCGGGTTCCATTCGCAAGGAGATCCGGCCGGGGTGTCGCTCACGGCCCCAAACGATGTGTGCAGGGTTCCCGAGACACCAAACGGGCGCTTTCAGACACCGGGCCACGGTGTATCTACCGCAACATAGCCCACCCCTAGGGTCAGCGCCACGCACGGCCCCAACACATATCCTACAAACACCGAAACTAGTTGCAACTCCCGGACAGAGATCGAGGCGATTAATAAGCCGAGAGGGGTCGAGTTACCGAACCCAATGTGTGGTAGTAACTGTTTCATGGATCACAAACATAGAACTCAGTTCTCGAGGGCCATTTGCAATGAGACAACCCACCATGTACTCCTACATGGCCTCTCACCGCTACCTTTACCAAATCGTGTTCACACACTTAGCTCTCAATAGTAGGACATGTTCACACACCTTCAATTCATCCCCGATGAATCAGACCTGACTCAACTCTAAGCGATGGCAGGCATGACAAACAAGCATGAATGAGTAGGCACATCGGGCTCAAACAACTCCTACTCATGCTAGTGGGTTTCATCTATTTCTTGTGGAATGACAGGTCATGCAGAGGATAAAGGGGTTCAGCTACCGCAACAAGTAATGTATGAATCGTTGTTGTCCTAATGCGATAAAAGAGAGCAGGAGCGAGAGAGTGGGATTGTATCGAAATGAACAAGGGGTTTTGCTTGCACAGCACTTCTGAAGATAGCATTGAGTCTTCATCAGTGTCAACGATCACAACGTCGGTACAACGTCTATCGAGGGGGAACAACACCGGCAAACAGAGAAGAAACACGATCAATGCAATGCACAATATGATGCATGCTACGACATGGCAATATGAATGTGTTTTGGGCTAATGCAAGCTAGAACATGTTAAATGGAGTTGGTTTGAATCCAAGATTCAAATTCAAACTCCTTATATGACATTTCAAATGCCATTAATTCAAATTGTATTATACAGCAACTTTAAGTTGTTCAAACATGCATTAAAATGGTACAGATGGATAGACTGGATTTTTATGATCATTTTTCATATATAAATTATCTTATTTGGAGTTACGGTTGAATTTCTATGATTTTTAGAAATTAGCACTATTTTCTGGAATTTCCTGAAATATTTTAAATCCAGAAATCAATTATCGTCGGCAAGATTCGTCATCTTGACCTCAAGAGAGGTCAACGAGACGCGGTCCAGGTCAAACCTGGCCGCGTGGGACCCGCCCGGTCGATGAGCAGTCTTGCCTCACGGTCCGCAGAGCATGTGGGCACAGTCAGCAACGGCCACGTCAGCATAGTCAACACTGACACGTGGGCCCACTTGGGTTAGTTAAAACTAAGCAGAAAATGTAATCTATGTTAATTAGGGCGTGGGGGCCCATGAGTCTCTGGCCTAGGGGGTTTTTAGTGTGGGGAGGTTAGCCGCTAACGACGGCCACGTCGGATTCGCCGGCGGTTAGATGACGGAGACGACCCAGAGCGGCGGTGGCTCGCCGGAGTGGCGCAGGGGCCGCAGCTTGCGCGCCGAGGGCACTGGAGGTATGCACGCCTCTGCGCAGCCAGCCGAAGGCAGCGGCAGGTCACGAGGTGGTCGGAGCTCGCGGAAGTGAGCTTCATGGCGGCGCCGGATTTCGGGCGATGATGCAACCGTCGCTATGGTGCACGGCAGGAGCAACGGGTGGCCTCTACGTGCTCCTGGAGCTTTGCTGGGCACGGAAACGCGCTCAGCTTCGAGCCCGAGCGGCTACGGCGACGGCAGTGACATGGCCGGCGGCAGAGGCTTTCGGCTCCGAGGAAAACCACGGCTAGGGAACGCGTTCGGCAGCGAGAAGAGAGGGGAAAGATGGCAGGGCTCACGTAGATCACGAGGCGATGCTCGGGGTAGCCGGGGGCGTGCTGAGGATGACGAATCATCGAGGTCGATCGCCGGCGACCAAAGCTTGAAGACGGAGTCGAGGCGGTCGTCTTGGGGCGTCCGGGCGCTCGGGGCTCGCTCCAGGCGGCGTAACGGATGGTGTCAGAGCTTGCAGACGACACGGGGAGGCGAGGGGAGCACAGTGGGCGTGGCTACGGCGAGCGGCAGCGACGAGCTCCGCTCGGTGGTGCAGGGGAGGAGCTAGAGAGGAGTGGACAGGCTCGGGAGAGAGGGAGAGGAGAGAGGGGGCACGGGGCGTCCCCGTGGCATCGCTAGAAGGGTCGGAGAGGGGGAAGCAGGCAGGGAGGAGGCCACGGCGACGACAGCGCTCGCCAGCGAGCTGCTTTGGGGCGAGGGGAGGAAGACGACAGGAAGGGAGGTGGCCTGGTGGGCTGGGCCGCCAGCTGGGCCGCCAAGTGGGCTGCACAGGAGGTAAGCCCAGGTAAGATTATCTCTCTCTCTCTCTTATTTGTTTCTGTTTTGTAATTTTTCTTCCTCTGTTTTGATTTAGTTTAGCAACTAAATCATTTTAATAAATTTTGTAGGTTATTATATGGCTTGCTAAAATATATACAAGGCCACTCACAAACTCCCAGAATTATTGGAGTCATATTTAATATATATTAAATATAAATCCAAAGCAAATAGTTATTGGATTAATTCAAATGGCCAAAATAAATATTTCTGTGACTCCAAAAATATTGGTTTGAATTTTACCTCTTACCAATATTTCTATGGAATAACTTGAGAACATTTTCTTGGACTCATTTGAGAAGATTTTAAGGTTGGTTATTTTTGAACTGATTTCTAAGGGTTTCACATGTCCCCATTTCAAGTTCATTGAAATATAAACATGATGACATGGATGAAGATGCAACCAATTACAAACAGAGATCTAGGGCTGTGACAACTCACCCCCACTAAACAAGAATCTCGTCCTGAGATTCAAGACGTGAGGTAAGAAGACAGAGGGGGCACAAGACAAACACAATCTTCACGATCCAGGTTGCACCTCATAAGGTTGTTGATTCGTTGCATACGTTGATCTTGACATCCTCGCTTTTGAGATCTTCATCCATCCGATGACGACGGAAAGGAACTCTACTAGGATTGATCTTCTCAAAGATCGAACTATACAATCTCAACTCGCGGAATGAGATGTTGAAACATCTTGAGTTGAGACACAAAACACATCGAGAGGGATGGAAGAACAGACGATGGGTTTTGATTTGGTGGGCAACAATTCCACGCTTAGAAAGATAGTGGGTGGTGGTGAGGTGGCAAGGAAATAATTGCCATGATCCCGTAACGGGGCACCTTGGAGAAGGTGACTCGTTGAACTGCTCCCTTAAGTGGCAAAAAGAATTACTTTTGATCCATAGATCATTGACACTCTTCATACCAGCTTAAGGCAATTTACAATTGATCGTTAAAAGAGTTCGAAGGAATGTCATACTCGGACTAGGATGGATGATGTGGACTACCTTGTTGGAGACAACACAATGGATGATTTTGCTTATCATCGGAAATGGATGAGACCCATGGTAGTCCACTTTTGAAGATGATCCTGGACAGCAACTACCGAGAAGGCCAGCCCATGGGGGATTGGCACGATGGCGGTGCAAGCTGGGAACAAAATGCAACTGTTGGGAATGTTCCAACCATCATATCTGCCTGAGATTCAGATCCGATTGGTGATAGGATACTTCAGACTCAGCATGTCCGAGAAGAAAAGTTGCAACACAAATCGACGAGATGACGTTGCGAGATTCTCGGGATATGAACTACGATAGCAAGCTCCAAAACATGAGCTGGCTCTGCTAAACACAGGTGAACACGCTGTCCTAGACAAGCATGACCACACAGTAGTCTTATGATAAAACACTACCGAGTTCAGGTGGGGAACCATCAACGAGGATATCGAAGTCCTTACATAAGTCCGGATTAGCTCTTAGGAAGGAACTTCTTCTCCTTGAACAAATCAATCAGTGGCTTGTTGTGCTAGGGATACATATGGAATGAAGGTTGCGAGCCTGTCAAACCATAGCATACTTCACACATGCATGACTGACTTGGGATGGTACCAGGGGAACAAAAACAATCTTTCTCGAACTCACGGCGGCAACTTGCACCAAATGCACGTGAATCAGAGAAAAGTCACTTCTTTCATCCAACATATACTTCACGAATGGGACATGAAGATAATGCTTATAAAAGTTTCCAACACTAGGTTGATGTTCAACATGAGTCATGGGGGAGACAAAATGCTGCTGATGGGCTCAAAGGCAACTCATCGGAATTTCCATATCCTTTGGACTTCCACCATCATGTGAACACGGTGATAGCATTGGTCAGACCAAAAGATGTAATGGTGTATGCTCGAGGAATCAACCACGAGTAAGACAACATTACGAACATCGTTCGTTCTGATTTGGCTTGACAATAGCCCATACCCAAGTCAAAGTTTTGACAAGGCAGTAGATCCAACAACTGATCACGAGGACCAATCAATGGAGATATCATCCTTCTTCAACACACACACACACACACACACACACACACACACAGAAGATATCCCTTAGAGATGAACTAAGTTAAGCAAAGATTTATCTTCCAACTCTCCAAGTTGTTGTCTAGCTCAACCAACTAGCTCAGGGATATCCAACACAGATTCTTGGAGAATGGGTGGTTTAGAGGAAAACCAATATGATCACGAACTCAACATAGCGGTCACGTGACAACCTGGTAACACTTCCGAGAAGATTTTCGGAACATCATGAACCACCGATATGTTACTAAGCTCGAGAACAATCTTGCTTTTCAGGGCAAGATGATATGATCACAAGAGTGAGGGATTGGCACAATCCTAACTCATTGATCGAGGAGTGCACCGGAAATAAGGACTAGGTAGCACAATCAATCTTAGTATGATGATTTAATAACCAACACGCTAAGAATGAGAATATTGTCCATTAACTACCAAGCAACGAGGTTGCTATGAGTATTGATTTCACACATCACAATTCACTTGTCGGCATTCCGGTTACATCAACACGGGACCGAGGAATGAATAATGATAGCGAGAAGTATCACTACGTCAAGAATTCATAAGAGAAGGTGCAATTCTCATGATGTTCCTGACATAAAGTGGGTAATACTTTAGGGTAGAACAGAACAAAAGCTGAATTGGCATTTTGATCTAAGGAATACAACTACTTTGACCACTCCAAGAAATGGATGAGGTACTGGAGTTTGTTTCTCCTAGTCATTCCAGAATAGAATGGCTTGACAGACCACAAGAATAATAGGCATCGATGACGAATGCACGACTACTCCTGACTATCAATTGACAGACGGGGGTCAGAATACAACTAAAGAGGGACAACTCAAGGAACATATGACTTTCTGAGTTGTGGATGCATAGATTAATATGTCGAGCGAAGCTCAACATTTCTTCCGGATAACCCATGCAGAAAGGTAGAACTGGCAGATTCTCAATTATGAATGGAGAACTCCTCAAGAGTACTCTGGTTGTGATCCTTCGGTTCAGCGAGGAACTTCTGCCATAAGCGGTTCATAGTATTTGGAAGAAGGAAATACCACGGACCTCGAGGACTATCGCAAAGTTACTAATATCCTAAAGGAACTAGCAACACTATCAACATTAGGTAAGTAGGGTGAACCTCGGGTTCAAGATCCCAGGAATAGAATACCTACTACTAAATGGCATCACGGGATGCTTTCGAGAATGGTGGCCAGAATTATCACACCGAGACACAAAACATGGCTAGATTACTAGGTGACTTCCTAAAACACCTAGGTTCATAATAATAACTCCAACACATATGTCGAGGCAATAAATTACCTCAACGCACCGATTTGTGTGATTAATCTGGCCCAAATGAACATTAGAAACAGAGAGAAGTGATTTGCAAATGCATCAGACTATTTAGAAACCTGGGATGACTTGGACAGCATAACGGCTGTAAATGCTCAAAATGATTTGAGACATCCTGCAAAATAGTGGCATGACCACTCAACATCACAATAACAAGGTTCCGAGACCAACTATGAACATCTTTGAAGTAGTAAAACTGAACTGAGATTTGAAGCTAACAATCCTATAAGTCTATGGATTAGTAAATACCATCCCGATAGATAGATGAGAAGGCCTAGTTCTTAATCCCGTAGAAAAGAAGAGGATGACTCGGATCGAGAAGGCCATGGGGTATAAGGAGTAAAAAGAGCCTTACGTTCCTTCCACAATCAATTCCCTTACATAGCTAAAGCATTTCTAGACACAACTTGACCGGTTTGGCTTGGTAATCCTCTGAGGCAACAAAGCTCGATACCAAAGCTGTCGGGACCCGATTCCAAGTCACATCGATCTAGCCGGTAACACCTCATATCACTTTGCGTACCACGCACGGTATTCCCACAGTGTCGCCTTACCATGGCCCGGGACCGTTTGCGCCTTTTGGCTCACGTATATAATAGTATCGCTAGCATCCATATGATAGAGAACCCGGGCCGACATGGCTAGTCGTGAACCCAAAGCGGCACTAACCCATGGGAACAGGCATACATGAATCACATCGAGCATGTCGGTCGACGTGTGAATCCGGCCGTAGCACTGGCTAACAGGACTCAGGAACCCGGTCAGCAGATCTAGGCAGGA
This sequence comes from Aegilops bicornis, assembly GCA_021605145.1. Classification (NCBI taxonomy): domain Eukaryota; kingdom Viridiplantae; phylum Streptophyta; class Magnoliopsida; order Poales; family Poaceae; genus Aegilops; species Aegilops bicornis. Next base: position 180,082,009 of record CM038669.1, read on the forward strand.
CTCGGATGTCACCGCGTGACATTTCCCGAAGGGAACAAAGAACGAAGTGAAACACATGTCGGCCGATCAAGTGTCACGAGCGGTAGTCTTTGGGCTAGCAGGACTCCGGTGAACCGGGCTGTAGCCGACTACTATGGCTCAAGGAAGCACTAGACTACATTTCCCCATAAGAGAGGCTGTCAAGGATAAACAACTAGATTGTCGGATCCCACACATACCAAGCATTTCAATCATACACACAATATGCTCAATATGTGCAAATACAACATGGCATCACAACAAGACTCTACGACTCAAAGTATTTATTCAATAGGCTCCGAGGAGCGAGATATTACAAACATGGGTCTCAAGACCCAACATTCAGAGCATACAAGTCAAAGCACAAACAGAAGCTTAACATGTCTGAGTACAGACATCTATAAATGAAAAAGGCTTAGAAGCCTGACTATCTACCAGATCCTGCCGAGGGCACAAGATCGTAGCTGAGGTAACAAGCTAAACATCGAAGTCCACACGGAAATACTAGCGAGACTGACATCTCTCTGCAAAACATAAAATAGGAAAACGTGAGTACAAATGTACTCAGCAAGACTTACATTAGAACTAACTACATATGCATCATTATCAACAAAAGGGGGTGGTGGAGTTTAACTGCAGCAAGCCAGCTTTGACTCGGTGGCTATCCTAAACTACATTTGCCAAGTAACTCTTTTGAGATGGCGTACCACGAGTCCACATATTCACCATATCAATACACCACTATGGATCCGGTCCCGTCTCCCTACGAGAACGCCATCCATAGCACTCACGCTTATCTTGCGCATTTTATAGTATCCACTTTCACTTGTCTATGAATTGTACAGGCAACCCAGAAGTCCTTTACCACGGACACGGCTATTCGAATAGATGATGTTAACCCGTGAGGGGTGTACTTCTTCACACACGCTCTCGCCACTTAACACCATGTACATGTCGTGTATCTCGGCATCCTTCAAGCGGAAGCCTGGTGAGGGAGTCGGCCATGACCTGACTAACCACACAAGTCTCTAGTCCAGGTTTATCGCCTATTCGGGTTCCATCCGCAAGGAGATCCGGCCGGGGTGTCGCTCACGGCCCCAAACGATGTGTGAAGGGTTCCCGAGACACCAAACGGGCGCTCGGTACACCGGGCCACGGTGTATCTACCGCAACATAGCCCACCCCTAGGGTCAGCCACGCACGGCCCCCAACACATATCCTACAAACACCAGAAACTAGTTGAAACTCTTGGACAGAGATCGAGGCGATTAATAAGCCGAGAGGGGTCGAGTTACCGGAACCCAATGTGTGGTAGTAACTGTTTCATGGATCACAAACACAGAACTCAGTTCCTGAGGACGGCTGCAATGAGACAACCCACCATGTACTCCTACATGGCCTCTCACCGCTACCTTTACCAAATCGTGTTCACACACTTAGCTCTCAACAGTAGGACATGTTCACACACCTTCAATTCATCCCTGATGAATCGGACTGACTCAACTCTAAGCGATGGCAGGCATGACAAACAAGCATGAATGAGTAGGCACATCGGGGCTCAAACAACTCCTACTCATGCTAGTGGGTTTCATCTATTTCTTGTGGAATGACAGGTCATGCAGAGGATACTGAGGGTTCAGCTACGCAGCAAGTAAATGTATGAATCGTTGTTGTCCTAATGCATAAAAAGAGAGCAGGAGCGAGAGAGTGGGATTGTATCGAAATGAACAAGGGGTTTTTCTTGCACAGCACTTCGAAGATAGCATTGAGTCTTCATCGGTGTCAACGATCACAACGCTTGTCGGTACAACGTCTATCGAGAGGGAACAACACCGCAAATGCAGAGAAGAAACACGATCAATGCAATGCACAATATGATGCATGCTATGACATGGCAATATGAATGTGTTTTGGGCTAATGCAAGCTAGAACATGTTAAATGGAGTTGGTTTGAATCCAAGATTCAAATTCAAACTCCATATATGACATTTCAAATGCCATTAATTCAAATTGTCTTATACAGCAACTATAAGTTGTTCAAACATGCATGAAAAAGGTACAGATGGATAGATTGGATTTTTCTGATCATTTTTCATATATAAATTATCTTATTTGGAGTTACGGTTGAATTTCTATGATTTTTAGAAGTTAGCACTATTTTCTGGAATTTCCTGAATTATTTTAAATCCAGAAATCAATTCTTTGCGTCGACAAGATTCGTCATGCTTGACCTCGGCAGGTCAACAGACGCGGTCCAGGTCAAACTCGACGCGTGGGGCCCGCCGGTCGATGAGCCGATCTTGCCTACGGTCACGAGGCATGTGGGCACGGTCAACGGCCACGTCGGCATAGTCAACAACGACGTGGGGCCGCCGGTCGGTGAGCCGATCTTGCCTACGGTCACGAACAGGTGGGCACAGTCAACGGCCACGCCGTCGGTAGTCAACACTGACACGTGGGCCCACTTGGGTTAGTTAAAACTAAGCAGAAAATGTAATCTATGTTAATTAGGGCGTGGGGGCCCATGAGTCAGTGGCCTAGGGGGTTGGATAGTGTGGGGAGGTTAGCCGCTAACGACGGCCACGTCGGATTCGCCGGCGGTTAGATGACGGCGACGACCCAGAGCGGCGGTGGCTCACCGGAGTGGCGCAGGGGCCGCAGTTGGGTGCGCTGAGGGCACCTGGAGGTAGCCCACACTCCCGCGCATCCAGCGGAGGCAGCGGCAGGTCACGAGGTGGTCGGAGCTCGCCGGAAGTGAGCTCGCGGCGGCGCCGGAGTTCGGGAGATGATGCAACCGTCGCTATGGTGCACGGCAGGAGCAAAGGGTGGCCTCTACGTGCTCCTGGAGCTTTGTTGGGCACGGAAACGCGCTCAGGTTCGAGCCCGAGCGGCTACGGCTACGGCAGTGACATGGCCGGCGGCAGAGGCTTTCGGCTCCGAGGAAAACCACGGCTAGGGAACGCGTTCGGCAGTAAGAAGAGAGGGGAAAGATGGCAGGGCTCACGTAGATCACGAGGCGATGCTCGGGGTAGCCGGGGGCGTGCTGAGGATGAAGAATCGTCGAGGTCGATCGCCGGCGACCGAAGCTTGAAGACGGAGTCGAGGCGGTCGTCTTGGGGCGTCCAGGCGCTCGGGGCTCGCTCCAGGCGGCATGACGGATGGTGTCAGAGCTTGCAGACGACACGGGAAGGCGAGGGGAGCACGGTGGGCGTGGCTACAGCGAGCGGCGGCGACGAGCTCCGCTTGTGGTGCGAGGAGGAGCTAGAGAGGAGTGGAGAGGCTCGGGAGAGAGGAGAGGAGAGAGGGGCACGGGCATCCCCGTGCATCGCTAGAAGGGTCGGGGAGGGGAAGCGAGGCAGGAGGAGGCCACGGCGACGACAATGCCACAAATGAAAGCTGATTTGGGGCGAGGAGGAAGACAACAGAAGGGGTGGCACGGTGGGCTGGGCCGACAGCTGGGCCGCCAAGTGGGCTGCACAGGAGGTAAGCCCAGGTAAGATTCTCTCTCTCTCTCTTATTTGTTTCGGTTTTCTAATTTTTCTTCCATAGTTTTGATTTAGTTTAGCAACTAAATCATTTTAATAAATTATGTAGGTTATTATATGGCTTGCTAAAATATATACAAGGCCACTCACAAACTCCCAGAATTATTGGAGTCATATTTAATATATATTAAATATAAATCCAAAGCAAATAGTTATTGGATTAATCCAAATGGCCAAAATAAATATTTACGTGACTCCAAAAATATTGGTTTGAATTTTACCTCTTACCAATATTTCTATGGAATAACAGGAACATTTTCTTGGACTCATTTGAGAAGATTTTAAGGTTGGTTATTTTTGAACTGATTTCTGAGGGTTTCACATGTCCCCATTTCAAGTTCATTGAAATATAAACATGATGACATGGATGAAGATGCAACCAATTACAAACAAAGATCTAGGGCTGTGACAGTTTCGTCTTTGTCATTCCTGTAATGAATCCATGTTGGGAGGATACGTACATGACACCTAACAGCAACCGCTACCTCTGATACTAACTTGGCTGACTCTGTAGCATCACGTGGCCTTTTTAAACCTGCCTCAAAACGGATCTCCATTCTTCCTCCTCTTGATTTAGTTAAGCTATCGAGCATTATCCCTGATGTTTGTTTCCTCTTGCGCCTAGGTGCTAGTCCAACAACAAACATAGGAAGTGTTAGTGTACATCAAACTGTGAGACTACATATAAAGAAGCATGCAATCAGTAACTTGACTCCAAGAACTACCTTCTTGCTATTGAAGCTCACAAAGTTCATCTGATCTTGCCAACTCATCTTGTGTCAAGAGTGCTTTGGAAGTAGTGTCAGGTAGCAAGGGAGCTTGGGAACGTGTTGCTAGCTGAGTTGACCAACGAGTAAATCGTGCAGCTGGTGGTGCTGTGGAAGGTGTTGCAACAACTAGGGTTGTCTCTGCTTGTTTGGTGGCAGCTAGTTGTTTCTGTTTGGCTTGTTCTGCAACTCGTTTAGCACGGCATACCCAGTCGGTACCATTTTCCGCTGGACTTTGACCTTCTATTGCACCATCAGTACCAGCAGAATCTACAGGATTCTTCCGCTTCCCTTTCCCTGTCGTTCTGTCTTGCTTCCTCTTTCTCTGTGCCATGTTAAGTCAAGTCGACAAGAAAAACGAATAATAATTTAGTTCTTCAGAACAAATTGATGCATGATACAGATGAACTGAACTTTGATGTTAGACAACCACATGATAGGAGGATGTAATATGTAAGAAAAACAGGACGACATGAGGTAACCATAACTATGATGTGTAAACTAAGCAGAAGACATTTCACTAAATTAGAAGCAATGCAATGGAAGGTAGACACCATATGAAAGATGCTACAAATTTTGCTCCCCCAAGTTAACAGTGTCTCATAATAAATGCCGTTTAAACAAATGTGAAGCAGTACAAGAAATAAATCATATGCAAGATGCAAACAACATCACACTATCAAGTTAAAGGTCTCTCGTCATTAGTGCCATTGCGTAGTCACAACATTGCATATTCACAGCTTATGATGTGTAAACTAAGGAGAAGGCATTTCAACAAATTAGAAGCAATGAAAGTTAGACACCATATGAAAGATGCAATGAATATCACTCTACCAAGTTAAAACAGTCTCGTCATAAGTGCCATTTCAACAAATTAGTAGTACAAGCTAGAAAAGAATGTGTGATGTAACCTATGTCACACTCCGAAGTCAAACGCGTCTTATGATAAGTGATTGTTGCAGGTTACACAACATTAGTAATGTGATGTAAGAACATGGTGTGATCGAAAAATATTGTATGTTCTAGAAACAGGAACACGTGTCTTATTAAAGTATAATGTGTAAAGTAAGCAGATCGAATTCAAAAAAATTAGAAGCAATACAAGCTAGACATCACACATAACATGCAACCACATATAACAGTGCCAAGTTAGAGGGAGCACCGGTGATGGTGCACTAGGGGAGACGTGCTCATCATAAACACAGCTACGTTGAGTGTCTATGCATGTGTTGTCTTGGAAATCATTTTGGGGGCATGGAGGAGTAGAAACTGTAGAGGCCCTCCATTTGGAAGGAGCACCTTTATCCGCTGCCTTGATAACTTCCTTCCGCTTTATTGATTTTGAATTGTCAAGTAAAACCGACAAGAAAAAGCAATAAAATTCTCTCTTCAGAACTCATTCATGCATGATATCTTGACAATCACTACTTTGATGTAAGGCAAACACATGATACCAGGATGGAATACGTACAAAAAACAGGACGGCATGGCATGTTCACAACTGTTTGTGTAAACTAAGCAGAAACCATTCCAACAAATAAGAAACAATGCAAGCTAGACACCACATGAAAGATGCAACCAATATGACTCTACCAAGTTAAAAGTGTCCCATCATATATGGCATTTCAACAAATTAAAAGCAGCGCATGCTATAAATCATATCAAAGATGCAACTAATATCACACTGCATATACTGAAGGTGTCTCGTCATATTGATTTATGCGGGATAAAAAAACAATAGTTTTATGTGAGGACATGCTTAATAGACAGATGTACTATGTACTAAAAATAGGAAGGCATGTCACACTAACAGGTATAATGTATAAACTAAGCAGACTATCACATGCAATTTAACCAGATTAGAAGAATTACAATCTAGACACCATATGCAACATGCAACCGCATATCACGCTGCCAAGTTAGAGCAAGCACCTGCGATGGTAGTATAGGTGAAATGCGGTAATCAACTATAGAGCTACGTTCACTATCTTCATCTAGCCTTGCTATTTCTTGAGAATCATGTGGGGAGGCTGACGCTGCATTCTTTAAATGAGGATCTTTTATCAAATTAGTCCATCGGTTGATCGCCTCATCATAAGTGATTGATGAGGGATACACAAGAACATTAGTTTGATGTAAGAACATGGTTAATAGACAGATGTACTAGTATGTACCACAAACAGGAAGGCGTGTCATATTCAAAGGTATAGTGTGTAAGCTAAGAAGATGCAATTTAACCAAATTGGAAGCAATACAAGTTAGACATCCGGTTGGAGTGGTGAGCATGATCATCTAGGACCTGAGAGCCTGGTGGGAGGCGGGCTACTTTGCCACCATCCTGGCTTTTTAGTTGGCTTCCAGGTGATGCATGTCTGTGCTGGGCTTGTCACTGGCTCGGCCAGTGCCCTGACTAACTATTTGTCTTCTGGTGCTCCCGGGATGGTGGTTCATGTAAAAAATATCTTTCCTTATCTTAATAAAGACCGACTTCGGCCTTTCGAATACAAGATAGACACCATATGCAACATGCAACCACATATGACACCGTGAAGTTAAAGGAAGCACCTGGGATGGTGGTTCATGGCGAGCAAGGTCATCAACTCCAGAGCTACGTTTACCATCTCCATCTGCTGACACTGCACCCTTTATAAGGCTCAAACGTGTCTGTCCTAGCCGCGTACCACGCTGGAGCAATTTCTCTCTTTTCTTTTCGGCTTCTATCAAGGCAGCAGAGTCTGAAATACCCTTGCATAAAAACACAATAGTGAGAGTATGGGTGAAGTGTGTGCAGAACTAGTGCACTGTAAAAGTAGCAGATAGCAGGTGGTTGAAAAATAAATGACAAGAGACATATGATAGCTCTACAACATTGCATGGCAAACAAAATTAGATTCTACTCCGTATGATTTTGTAATATATGAGCACTGGGATGGCTGGGAAATGCAGGTACTCCTCCAGCACACCACCACATGTGGTCCTATCAAGATAACAGTCGACTGAAAATAAATAGGTCGGTCAATTTTTTTATGATCCATCCGATCTATAAGGAACGGGCAGATGGCCTTCGTCTACCTCCTGCCAGTCGCTGTTGACGATCTTTCTCGAACCGCCAGCGACCACCGGCCCAGACCCCTGCCTCCGCCGCCCCGCCCTCCCCTCGACCTCACACCACTGCCGTGCTTGGCAGCGCCCCCAGGCCATCCCTTTAATCCCGGCCGACATCCAGATTGGGCGCCAGCAGCTCTAGGCCCCACACACCCCTAAGATAAACACTGGGGCACTGCTTCCCCGGCGTAATAGGCGGACTAGCGCCTGTTACGCCGGGGAATGCTTCCGTTAATTGGGAATCAACTGGACAGGAATTGAAATCCAGGGGGGCGACGGACCTCTAGCTAAGGTGAAATAGTATATGAGGATAAACCTTGTGCATCGCGAGTAACTAGGAACATCTAGTATCAAGAAGAAGCGGTCAACTAGTGTCTTCTGTGGGATGAATACCGTGCAAGCAGACACGTAAGATTTGCATGAATAAGGGAAGAGGAGTACCATTTTCGGTTGCCGGTGTGGTCGCCTCCACATGTCGCGCCGATCTTCTTCTTTTTGCGGGGGAAACTGATGTTCTGGAGGAGGGTGCAGGCTTGGACGAACCCATGGCCAAATTGTTAATTGTGTTGCCGTGGCCGTATGTCAGCGGAGGGGAAGCAGATCCGAGGCGTCGAAGGATGGCGTAGCAGGAACAGCTCCGGTGCGGTGGAGGGTGGCGAAGTTTTAACGGTAGCGGTGAGGCGCAGGACGGCGTGGTTGAACTGGCTCGGGTACGGACGGCTCGGCCTCGGCTTCAACTACTAGCCGTGGAGGGCATTGCGGTTGAGGTTGCGGTGGACGATGGTGTTGGGGTATCGGCTCCAGCGTGATGGAGGAGGGCAGCGGTTGATGGGTCGAATGGGGTGGCGGACGGAGGACGCCGGAGTTTCGCGGCTAGTGGAGAGGTTGTTTTTGCGCCCATGGAGTACGAATGGGGAATCAGACGGGTGGGTAGGGGGGAGGGGGAGAACCATGTTTCGGTCTTGGACGCGCTTGTTTTTGGCTTTTTTGAACAGAAGATGGGACACACTTGTTTCAAATTTGGGGAAAGTACAAACTTTGCCCCCCTCTTAAATTTCGGACCTACTGCGGGTCGGGGGTAGGATGGTAAATCCTAGGTGTCCCAAATAGTGGGCAGGAGCGATTTCAGCCGCACACATGTGTGCTTAGGCGGCCATTGTGTATGAATGTTTTACAGAGGCGGTTGCGTGGCGTCTAGATGAAGCTACAAACCTACCCCGGTTTAGACCTTTGGACGTTGGGCCGGTAGGTTTCACGGGACGGAGTTATTAGAAAAGTAATTTCCTTGTACTACCAAACATTGGTATCATGCGGTTTCGGGCGAGTAGAGGCTCTTTTGGCGCTTCGTTCAAAATTTTGAAACTCAAGCATTCACGTTTAGAGTACTCTTGAACTTTGAGGATTGACCTAAATAGACAACGTTAATTTTGTTACCTTGTATGTTTGAAAACCTCATTAAATTATCTGCTTCTTTTTGAAATTTTTACACTTGAAAATCCTATAACTACGATTATTTTGGAATAGAGGACCTAAATTTGAATATATTTTGTACACAACTACATATGCTATTATGTACAAAATCAAAGGAAAGATTGGTGCCCCCGTAATTTAGGTATGATTTACAAATGCCATGATATCAAATTCAAATAATTGAATGGACTTCATGTTGAATTCGATTTTTTTAACCACCTTCCATTGAATTCAAATGTATGCTAGTTCATAGGTAGCTATTTATAATGTTCATTGTGTAACTTTCATATGTATAATGTGCTTTACACACACTACATGAACTACACTCACGTTTATATTCGATTGGTAAAGCGATGCATTATCTGGAGTTCAAAATACTAACTATGTGGATCAATTGTGTCAAATAATAACATAGACATGCTCAAATTCGATAGAATCTAGATGTCTGATGGATCAATGATCGTTCCTTACGCTAATTGCAAATATCATGATACCATCCTAATATTTGGATACAATTTATATCTTTAATCAATGTGTACATCAGTCTTGTACGTGTAGTTTCACTCATCGGTGGTCTCTCACACATGCTCACACACTCTCTCCCGAGGTGTCTTTCTCACACACACGCTCTCTATATAATCCTCCCTCCCTCTCGTAACCATTTACGACTGTTGTCACTAACCTTTATCACAAGCACTCTTCCTCTCGCAATCATACACACGCACAATCCCCATCGAACCTTTCTATATACATAGACCTGCCTACGTGTCTCCTGTACGCACATTATCTTTAGGCCCGTCTCTCACGCATTGTCTCACACCTCTCTTCCTAATCAATGAGTATGATTCTAGCAGAGCATCTGTAGGATGCCCCTTAAAGTTAGGTTGGATGAATAGTAATAGTAATATCAGAGATAAACAGGTTACCTTAGTCCGAGAACCTAGGGTTACAAATCCTATCCGGCTTTGTCAGTGGACATAGAGTCCTTCACAATTATGCTATCTTTGTCTTGTACGACTAGTCATCCATGGGTCTCCCTAAATGCGTCATGGGCCGACCAATGTGGCACACGACGGAACCGAACGAAGGGCCTCACCTCGACCCACCGGACCTCACGCGGTGACACACCCTCTGCCCCCACGTCTCGTTATCTTCTCACACCCACACATACCAACACAGACACCAAACGCAAAAAATATATTCTCCTGGTGCCTCTATCGACTCCCCCCTTGCTTATACACACTCAAGGGAATCTCTCGCCGTGACGTCATATTCGTCTCTCTCTCTAGACCACTCTCATTTCTCGTGCTATCTCTCCCATGCCCCCCCGCCGCCGGCCCCTCTATCCATGCCTCTCTCGAATACGTAATACACACATATACCTCTCTAGGCCCTGCCAAATGCATCAACTACACATTCACACATGTTACATCACGTACCCCTTGACCTAAAAATCCCTCTCTTCACGTTTATTTCGCATACAACACTCCTTTTGATTAAAGTGTGGCCAAAAAAATATTATAGTATTTCTACATATATACAACATTATAAAGTTATATGGAGGAGTATGAACGCTTGCATTGCATGGTGCCCACTGCTACCTCTTGAGCACTGCGTTGGATTTCCCCGAAGAGGAGAGGATGATGCAGCAAAATAGCGTAAGTATTTCACTTAGTTTTTGAGAACCAAGGTATCAATACAGTAGGAGGCTACGCACAAGTCCCTCGTACCTGCAAAAAACAATAGCTCCTCGCAACCAGCACAATTAGGGGTTGTCAATCCCTTCACGGTCACTTACGAGAGTGAGATCTAAGAGAGATGATAAATAATATTTTTGGTATTTTTGGTATTGAGATGCAAAGTAAAAAGTAATAGGCAAAGTAAAAACAAAGCAAGTATTAAAGTAATGGAGATTGATATGATGAGAATAGACCCGGGGGCCATAGGTTTCACTAGTGGCTTCTCTCAAGAACATAAGTATTCTACGGTGGGTGAACAAATTATTGTTGAGCAATTGACAGAATTGAGCATAGTTATGAGAATATCTAGGTATGATCATGTATATAGGCATCACGTCCGAGACAAGTAGACCGACTCCTCACGCATCTACTACTATTACTCCACTCATCGACCGCTATCCAGCATGCATCTAGAGTATTAAGTTAAAAACAGAGTAACGCCTTAAGCAAGATGACATGATTTAGAGGGATAAATCCATGCAATATGATAAAAACCCCATCTTGTTATCATCGATGGCAACAATACAATACGTGCCTTGCTGCCCCTTCTGCCACTTTGGGAAAGGACACCGCAAGATTGAACCCAAAGCTAAGCACTTCTCCCATTGCAAGAACTACCAATCTAGTTGGCCAAACCAAACGGATAATTCAAGAGACTTGCAAAGATAACCAATCATACATAAAAGAATTGAGAGAAGATTCAAATATTGTTCATAGATAATCTTGATCATAAACCCACAATTCATCGGTCTCAACAAACACACCGCAAAAAGAAGATTACATCGAGTAGATCTCCACGAGAGAGGGGAGAACATTGTATTGAGATCCAAAAGAGAGAAGAAGCCATCTAGCTACTAGCTATGGACCCAAGGTCTCAAGTAAACTACTCACACTTCATCGGAGGGGCTATGGTGATGATGTAGAAGCCCTCCGTGGTGTATGCCCCTCCGTGAGCTCCTAACAGGCCCCAAGATGGGATCTCATGGATCTGAGAAAGTTGCGGCGGTGGAATTAGGTTTTTGGCTCCTGTTCTGATCGTTTGGGGGTACGTAGGTATATATAGGAGGAAGGAGTACGTCGGTGGAGCAACAGGGGGCCCACGAGGCAGGGGCGCGCCCTGGGGGGGCCCCCACCCTCGTGACCGCCTCTGTTACTTCTTGGAGTAGGGTCCAAGTCTCCTGGATCACGTTCGGTGAGAAAATCACGTTTCCGAAGGTTTTATTCCGTTTGGACTCCGTTTGATATTCCGTTTCTTGAAACACCGAAATAGGCAAAAAACATCAATTCAGGCTGGGCTTCCGGTTAATAGGTTAGTCCCAAAATAATATAAAAGTGGAAAATAAAGCCCAATATAGTCCAAAACAGTAGATAAACTAGCATGGAGCAATAAAAATTATAGATACGTTGGAGTCGTATCGTGCATCCCCAAGCTTAATTCCTGCGTCCTCGAGTATGTAAATGATAAAAAGAGAATTTTTGATGCGGAGTGATACTTTGGCATAATTTCAATGTAAATCTTCTTAATTGTGGTATGAATATTCAGATCCGAAAGATTCAAGACAAAAGTTCACATTGACATAAAAATAATAAAACTTCAAGCATACTAACTAAGTAATTATGTCTTCTCAAAATAACATGGCCAAAGAAAGTTATCCCTACAAAATCATATATTCTGGCTATGCTCCATCTTCCCCACATAAAATATTTAAATCATGCACAACCCGATGACAAGCCAAGCAATTGTTTCATACTTTAACATTTTCAAAACTTTTTCAATCTTCACGCAATACATGAGCGTGAGCCATGGATATAGCACTATATGTGGAATAGAATGGTGGTTGTGGAGAAGACAAAAGGAGGTAAGATAGTCTCACATCAACTAGGCGTATCAACGGGCTATGGAGATGCCCATCAATAGATATCAATGTGAGTGAGTAGGGATTGCCATGCAACGGATACACTAGAGCTATAAGTATATGAAAGCTCAACAAAAGAAACTAAGTGGGTTTGCATCCAACTCGCTTGCTCACGAAGACCTAGGGCATTTGAGGAAGCCCATCATTGGAATATACAAGCCAAGTTCTATAATGAAAAATTCCCACTAGTATATGAAAGTGACAAAATGAGAGACTCTCTATCATGAAGATCTTGGTGCTACTTTGAAGCACAAGTGTGGTAAAAGGATAGTAGCATTGTCCCTTCTCTCTTTTCTCTCATTTTTTATTTGGGCCTTTTCTCTTTTTTATGGCCTCTTTTTTTCCTTTCATTTTTGTTTTTTTCGTCCGAGTCTCATCCCGACTTGTGGGAAATCATGGTCTACATCATCCTTTCCTCACTTGGGACAATGCTCTAAAGAATGATGATCATCACACTTTTATTTTTCTTACAACCCAACAAAGTATGACTCTATATGAATGCCTCCGTGATGTACCCTGATATTCAATGAAACAAGAGTGACATGTATGAAAGCATTATGAAAGGTGGCTTTGCCACAAATATGATGTCAACTACATGATCATGCTAGCAATATGACAATGATGGAGCGTGTCATAATAAACGGAACGGTGGAAAGTTGCATGGCAATATATCTCGGAATGGCTATGGAAATGCCATGATAGGTAGGTATGGTGGCTGTTTTGAGGAATATATATGGTGGGTGTATGATACCGGCGAAAAGTGCGTGGTATTAGAGAGGCTAGCAATGGTGGAAGGATGGGAAAAAGTGTGTATAATCCATGGACTCAACATTAGTCATATTGAACTCATATACTTATTGAAAAAATCTAGAAGTTATCAAAGCAAAGTATTACGCGCATGCTCCTAGGGGGATAGATTGGTAGGAAAAGACCATCGTCATTCCCCATCGCCACCAATAAGGAAGACAATAAATAAATAAATCATGCTCGAAGTTCATCACATAACGGTTCACCATAATGCATGCTACGGGAATCACAAACTTCAACACAAGTATTCTTTAAATTCACAACTACTCAACTAGCATGACTTTAATAACACCATCTTCATATCTCAAAACAATTATCAAGCATCAAACTTTTCTTAGTATTCAACGCACTCAAAATAAATTTTCACATATCTTGAATACCAAGTATATTAATATTAAGCAAATTACCATGTTATTAACGACTCTCAAAATAATCGAAGTGAAGCATGAGAGATCAATAGTTTCTTTAAAACAAATCCACCACCGTGCTGTAAAAAAGATCTAAGTGAAGCACTAGAGCAAAAATTATCACGCTCAAAAGATATAAGTGAAGCACTATGAGCAAAACTATCAAGCTCAAAAGATATAAGTGAAGCACATAGAGTATTCTATCAAATTCCAATTTATGTATGGCTAACAGAAAGAATGATTGTGGTAAACTAACAAGCAAAGACGCAAATAATACAAGACGCTCTAAGCAAAACACATATCATGTGGTGAATAAAAATATAGCTCCAAGTAAATTACCGATGGAAGTAGACGAAAGAGGGGATGCCTTCCGGGGCATCCCCAAGCTTTGAATTTTGGTGTCCTTGGTTTATCTTGGGGGTGCCATGGGCATCCCCAAGCTTAGGCTCTTGCCACTCCTTGTTCCATAATCCATCAAAAGAATTTACCCAAAACTGGAAAACTTCACAACACAAAACTCAATACAAATCTCGTGAGCTCCGTTAGAGAAAGAAAACAAAAGGATACTTTAAGGTACTGTAATGAACTCATTCTTTATTTATATTGGTGTTAAACCTACTGTATTCCAACTTCTCTATGGATTATAAACTATTTTACTAGCCATATATTCATCAAAATAAGCAAACAACACACGAAAAACAGAATCTGTCAAAAACAGAACAGTCTGTAGTAATCTGTAACTAACGCAAACTTTTGGAACTCCAAAAATTCTACCAAAATAGGACGACCAAGAAAATTTGTTTAATGATAAGCAGCCATTGTAATCAGTATTTTACCACGTTCTGGTGATTTTTAACAATTGTTTTCGTGAAGAGAAAGATTCTGGAAATTACAGCAAGATCAAATAACTATCATCCAAGAAGATCCTATAGGTCTAACTTGGCACAAACACTAATTAAAACATAAAACCACATCTAAACAGAGGCTAGATGGATAATTTATTCCTAAACAGAAGCAAAAGCAAAAAAAAAATTGGGTTGCCTCCCAACAAAGCGCTATCATTTGGCGCCCTAGCTAGGCATAAAAGCAAGGATAGATCTAGGTATTGCCATCTTTGGTAGGCAATCCATAGGTGGCTCTCATGATAGATTCATATGGTAATTTTATTTTCTTTCTAGTAAAGTGTTCCATGCCCTTCTTTAAGGGAAATTGGAATCTAATATTCCCTTCCTTCATATCAATAATTGCACCAATCGTTCTAAGGAAAGGTCTACCAAGAATAATAGGGCAAGAAGGATTGCAATCTATATCAAGAACGATAAAATCTATGGGCACATAATTCCTATTTGAAACAATAAGAACATCATTAATTCTTCCCATAGGCTTTTTAATAGTGGAATACGCAAGATGCAAGTTTAGAGAGCAATCATCAAAGTCACGGAAATCTAGCAAATCACATAAGGTTTTGGGGATAGTAGAGACACTAGCACCCAAATCACACAAGGCATGAAACTCATAATTTTTAATTTTAATTTTAATAGTAGGTTCCCACTCATCATAGAGCTTTCTATGGATAGAGACCTTCAACTCAAGTTTTTCTTCATAAGATTGCATCAAGGCATCAACAATGTGTTCGGTAAAGGCCTTATTTTGACTATAAGCATGAGGAGAATTTAGCACGGATTGCAACATGGAAATAAAATCAATTAAAGAGCAATTTTCATAATTAAATTCCGTGAGATCCAATATAGTGGGTTTAGCAACATCTAGGTTTTTATTTCTTTCAATCCCACATTTATCAATTTCATCATCAAGATCTAAAAACTATGAATTCTTAGAACGCCTTCTTGGTAAAGGAAGATCATATTCAGTTTCATCAAGACTCATATTGCAAAACAAAGATTTAATGGGGGACACATCAATAACTTTTAGATCTTCATCTTGATTTTCATAGGAATTGGAAGAACACGCTTTAATAAAGGCATCTTTGGAAGCATGCATCCTAGCGGTTCTTTCTTTGCACTCATCGATGGAAATTCTCATAGCTTTGAGAGACTCATTGATATCATGCTTAGGAGGAATAGATCTACTCTTTAAAGAATCAATCTCAAGAGAAATTCTATCAACGTTCCTAGCCAAATCATCAACTTTAAGCAATTTCTCCTCAAGCAAAGCATTAAAATTCTTTTGCGAACTCGTAAACTCTTTAACACTACTCTCAAATTCAGAGGGCATCTTATTAAAATTTCCATAAGAGTTGTTGTAGGAATTTCCATAATTATTAGAAGGATTACTAGGATAAGGCCTAGGATTAAAATTCCCTCTACACAGCGTTGTTACCAAAATTATTCCTACCAACAAAATTCACATCTATAGATTCATTATTATTCTCAATCAAAGTAGACAAAGGCATATCATTAGGATCAGAAGAAACACTCTTAGTAGCAAATAATTTCATAAGTTCATCCATCTTTCCATTCAAAACATTAATTTCTTCTATCGCATGCACTTTTTTATTAGTAGATCTTTCGGTATGCCATTGAGAATAATTAACCATAATATTATCTAGAAGTTTAGTAGCATCTCCTATAGTGATTTCCATAAAAGTGCCTCCCACGGCCGAATCTAAGAGATTTCTAGGCATAAAATTCAATCCGGCATAATTTTTTGTATAATCATCCACAAGTTCAAACCATGAGTAGGACAATTACGTATCATTAATTTCATTCTCTCCCAAGCTTGTGCAACATGTTCATGATCAAGTTCCTTAAAATTGTAATATCGCTCCTAAGAGAGATAATCTTAGTGGGAGGAAAATACTTAGAGATAAAAGCATCTTTGCACTTGTTCCAAGAATCAATACTATTTTTAGGCAGAGATGAAAACCACGCTTTAGCACGATCTCTAAGCAAAAAAGGAAATAGCTTCAATTTAACGACATCATTATCGACATCTTTTTCTTTTGCATATCACATAAATCAACGAAGCTATTCAGATGAGTAGCGGCATCTTCACTAGGAAGGCCGTGAATTGATCTTTCATAACAAGATTCAACAAAGCAGTATTGATTTCACAAGATTCAGTATTGGCAAGAGGAGCAATCGGAGTGCTAAGGAAATCATTATTATTGGTATTGGTAAAGTCACACAATTTGGTAGTATCTTGAGCCATCGCGACACACAAGCAATCCAACACACGAGCAAACAAAAGGCAAGAGATAAAAAGGCAAACGGGAAAAAGAGGAGGAGATTGGGAAAGAGAGGGCGAATAAAACGACAAGGGTGAAGTGGGGGAGAGGAAAACGAGAGGCAAATGGCAAATAATGTAATGCGGGAGATAGGGATTGTGATGGGTACTTGGTATGTAGACTTTAACGGTGCCATAAGTGGCTTGTTGTTAGGAGTCCAAGTCTTGACTTGCTCTTTCATGTAAGCCTCCCGATATGGCGCCAGAAATTCTTCTTGCTACCTCTTGAGCATTGTGTTGGATTTCCCGAAGAGGAGAGGATGATGCAGCAAAGTAGCGTAAGTATTTCCCTCAGTTTTGAGAACCAAGGTATCAATCCAAGAGGAGGCTACGCACAAGTCCCTCGTGCACTGCACAAAACAATAGCTCCTCACAACCAACGCGATTAGGGGTTGTCAATCCCTTCACGGTCACTTACGAGAGTGAGATCTAAGAGAGATGATAAATAATATTTTTGGTATTTTTGGTATTGAGATGCAAAGTAAAAAGTAATAGGCAAAGTAAAAACAAAGCAAGTATTAAAGTAATGGAGATTGATATGATGAGAATAGACCCGGGGGCCATAGGTTTCACTAGTGGCTTCTCTCAAGAGCATAAGTATTCTACGGTGGGTGAACAAATTATTGTTGAGCAATTGATGAAATTGAGCATAGTTATGAGAATATCTAGGTATGATCATGTATATAGGCATCACGTCCGAGACAAGTAGACCGACTCACCTGCATCTACTACTATTACTCCACTCATCGACCGCTATCCAAAGATGCATCTAGAGTATTAAGTTAAAACAGAGTAACACCTTAAGCAAGATGACATGATGTAGAGGGATAAATCCATGCAATATGATAAAAACCCCATCTTGTTATCATCGATGGCAACAATACAATACGTGCCTTGCTGCCCTTCTACGCCATCGGGAAAGGACACCGCAAGATTGAACCCAAAGCTAAGCACTTCTCCCATTGCAAGAACTACCAATCTAGTTGGCCAAACCAAACGGATAATTCAAGAGACTTGCAAAGATAACCAATCATACATAAAAGAATTCAGAGAAGATTCAAATATTGTTCATAGATAATCTTGATCATAAACCCACAATTCATCGGTCTCAACAAACACACCGCAAAAAGAAGATTACATCAAGTAGATCTCCACGAGAGAGGGGGAGAACATTGTATTGAGATCCAAAAAGAGAGCAGAAGCCATCTAGCTACTAGCTATGGACCCGAAGGTCTGAAGTAAACTACTCACACTTCATCGGAGGGGCTATGGTGATGATGTAGAAGCCCTCCGTGGTGGATGCCCCCTCCGTGAGCTCCTAACAGGCCCCAAGATGGGATCTCATGGATCTGAGAAAGTTGCGGCGGTGGAATTAGGTTTTGGCTCTGTTACGATCGTTTGAAGTGCGTAGGTATATATAGGAGGAAGGAATGCGTTGGTGGAGCAACAGGGGCCCACGAGGCGGGCGTGCCCTAGGGGCGCCCCACCCTCGTGACCGCCTCTGTTACTTCTTGGAGTAGGGTCCAAGTCTCTGGATCACGTTCGGTGAGAAAATCACGTTCCGAAGGTTTTATTCCGTTTGGACTCCGTTTGATATTCCGCTTTCTTCGAAACACTGAAATAGGCAAAAAACATCAATTCTGGGCTGGGCTTCCGGTTAATAGGTTAGTCCCAAAAATAATATAAAAGTGGAAAATAAAGCCCAATATAGTCCAAAACAGTAGATAAACTAGCATGGAGCAATAAAAAATTATAGATACGTTGGAGTCGTATCAGGCATCCCCAAGCTTAATTCCTGCTCGTCCTCGAGTAGGCAAATGATAAAAAGAGAATTTTTGATGCGGAGTGATACTTTGGCATAATTTCAATGTAAATCTTCTTAATTGTGGTATGAATATTCAGATCCGAAAGATTCAAGACAAAAGTTCATATTGACATAAAAATAATAAAACTTCAAGCATACTAACTAAGTAATTATGTCTTCTCAAAATAACATGGCCAAAGAAAGTTATCCCTACAAAATCATATATTCTGGCTATGCTCCATCTTCCCCACATAAAATATTTAAATCATGCACAACCCCGATGACAAGCCAAGCAATTGTTTCATACTTTAACA
Source organism: Aegilops bicornis (assembly GCA_021605145.1). Taxonomy (NCBI): domain Eukaryota; kingdom Viridiplantae; phylum Streptophyta; class Magnoliopsida; order Poales; family Poaceae; genus Aegilops; species Aegilops bicornis. The sequence continues at coordinate 180,101,147 of CM038669.1, forward strand.
TTTTCAAAACTTTTTTCAATCTTCACGCAATACATGAGCGTGAGCCATGGATATAGCACTATATGTGGAATAGAATGGTGGTTGTGGAGAAGACAAAAGGAGGTAAGATAGTCTCACATCAACTAGGCGTATCAACGGGCTATGGAGATGCCCATCAATAGATATCAATGTGAGTGAGTAGGGATTACCATGCAACGGATGCACTAGAGCTATAAGTATATGAAAGCTCAACAAAAGAAACTAAGTGGGTTTGCATCCAACTCGCTTGCTCACGAAGACCTAGGGCATTTGAGGAAGCCCATCATTGGAATATACAAGCCAAGTTCTATAATGAAAAATTCCCACTAGTATATGAAAGTGACAAAATGAGAGACTCTCTATCATGAAGATCTTGGTGCTACTTTGAAGCACAAGTGTGGTAAAAGGATAGTAGCATTGTCCCTTCTCTCTTTTTCTCTCGTTTTTTTATTTGGGCCTTTTCTCTTTTTTTATGGCCTCTTTTTTTTTCCTTTCATTTTTGTTTTTTTTTCGTCCGGAGTCTCATCCCGACTTGTGGGGAAATCATGGTCTACATCATCCTTTCCTCACTTGGGACAATGCTCTAAAGAATGATGATCATCACACTTTTATTTTTCTTACAACCCAACAAAGTATGACTCTATATGAATGCCTCCGGCGGTGTACCCGGATATGCAATGAAACAAGAGTGACATGTATGAAAGCATTATGAAAGGTGGCTTTGCCACAAATATGATGTCAACTACATGATCATGCTAGCAATATGACAATGATGGAGCGTGTCATAATAAACGGAACGGTGGAAAGTTGCATGGCAATATATCTCGGAATGGCTATGGAAATGCCATGATAGGTAGGTATGGTGGCTGTTTTGAGGAATATATATGGTGGGTGTATGATACCGGCGAAAAGTGCGTGGTATTAGAGAGGCTAGCAATGGTGGAAGGATGGGAAAAAGTGTGTATAATCCATGGACTCAACATTAGTCATATTGAACTCATATACTTATTGAAAAAATCTAGAAGTTATCAAAGCAAAGTATTACGCTGCGCATGCTCCTAGGGGATAGATTGGTAGGAAAAGACCATCGCTCGTCACGACTGCCACCAATAAGGAAGACAATAAATAAATAAATCATGCTCCGAGTTCATCACATAACGGTTCACCATACGTGCATGCTACAGAATCACAAACTTCAACACAAGTATTCTTTAAATTCACAACTACTCAACTAGCATGACTTTAATAACACCATCTTCGTATCTCAAAACAATTATCAAGCATCAAACTTTTCTTAGTATTCAACGCACTCAAAATAAATTTTCACATATCTTGAATACCAAGTATATTAATATTAAGCAAATTACCATGTTATTAACGACTCTCAAAATAATCGAAGTGAAGCATGAGAGATCAATAGTTTCTTTAAAACAAATCCACCACCGTGCTGTAAAAAAGATCTAAGTGAAGCACTAGAGAAAAAATTATCACGCTCAAAAGATATAAGTGAAGCACTATGAGCAAAACTATCAAGCTCAAAAGATATAAGTGAAGCACATAGAGTATTCTATCAAATTCCAATTTATGTATGGCTCTCTCAAAAGGTGTGTACAGAAAGAATGATTGTGGTAAACTAACAAGCAAAGACGCAAATAATACAAGACGCTCTAAGCAAAACACATATCATGTGGTGAATAAAAATATAGCTCCAAGTAAATTACCGATGGAAGTAGACGAAAGAGGGGATGCCTTCCGGGGCATCCCCAAGCTTTGAATTTTTGGTGTCCTTGGTTAATCTTGGGGGTGCCATGGGCATCCCCAAGCTTAGGCTCTTGCCACTCCTTGTTCCATAATCCATCAAAAGAATTTACCCAAAACTGGAAAACTTCACAACACAAAACTCAATACAAATCTCGTGAGCTCCGTTAGAGAAAGAAAACAAAAGGATACTTTAAGGTACTGTAATGAACTCATTCTTTATTTATATTGGTGTTAAACCTACTGTATTCCAACTTCTCTATGGATTATAAACTATTTTACTAGCCATATATTCATCAAAATAAGCAAACAACACACGAAAAACAGAATCTGTCAAAAACAGAACAGTCTGTAGTAATCAGAACTAACGCATAAACTTTTGGAACTCCAAAAATTCTACCAAAATAGGACGACCAAGAAAATTTGTTTAATGATAAGCAGCTATTGTAATCAGTATTTTACCACGTTCTTGTGATTTTTAACAATTGTTTTCGTGAAGAGAAAGATTCTGGAAATTACAGCAAGATCAAATAACTATCATCCAAGAAGATCCTATAGGTCTAACTTGGCACAAACACTAATTAAAACATAAAACCACATCTAAACAGAGGCTAGATGGATAATTTATTCCTAAACAGAAGCAAAAGCAAAAAAGAAAAAATTGGGTTGCCTCCCAACAAGCGCTATCGTTTGACGCCCCTAGCTAGGCATAAAAGCAAGGATAGATCTAGGTATTGCCATCTTTGGTAGGCAATCCATAGGTGGCTCTCATGATAGATTCATATGGTAATTTTATTTTCTTTCTAGTAAAGTGTTCCATGCCCTTCTTTAAGGAAATTGGAATCTAATATTCCCTTCCTTCATATCAATAATTGCACCAAACGTTCTAAGGAAAGGTCTACCAAGAATAATAGGGCAAGAAGGATTGCAATCTATATCAAGAACGATAAAATCTACGGGCACATAATTCCTATTTGAAACAATAAGAACATCATTAATTCTTCCCATAGGCTTTTTAATAGTGGAATACATGAGATGCAAGTTTAGAGAGCAATCATCAAAGTCACGGAAATCTAGCAAATCACATAAGGTTTTGGGGATAGTAGAGACACTAGCACCCAAATCACACAAGGCATGAAACTCATAATTTTTAATTTTAATTTTAATAGTAGGTTCCCACTCATCATAGAGCTTTCTATGGATAGAGACCTTCAACTCAAGTTTTTCTTCATAAGATTGCATCAAGGCATCAACAATGTGTTCGGTAAAGGCCTTATTTTGACTATAAGTGTAGCGACCTGACCCAACATCGGTCAAGTCTCTGTGTCTGTACCATCCCAAGATCATGCTGGTACCCACAGTACATCGATAAAGTAATCAAAGTTCAATCACACCTTAATTTTATTACACGATTCTCATATAGAGTCTTTATTACAAGGGAATAAATTCGGCTCAAGGCCAACTCATGAGAAATAAACTACTAATGCTTTGAGCGTCGAGGTAAAGCGAGTCCATCCGACTCCAAAGGGCAATCGCCAAGCGCGGGCGTAGCCTCACTCTGATCGGAATATATCTACGCAACATAATACGTTGCAGCCATGTAGGTCAGCTTTTGGAATAAGTCGGCAAGTCATGAAGAATAACAATAATAAAGTTACTACACTATATGCATTTTGGCTGTGGAGCTCTAAGTTTCATCATTTTGCGTAAAGCCAATTTTATCCTACTACAGTGGACTTATTTGCAAATTACTACAAATTGTTGGTAGTTATTGAGATGGTTCCGCCAACCAAAATCTCGTTCCCAAATTATTAAGTCATAAACCCTCAAATTAATTCATTAGTTTTAGTGTTGAGATATCCGAATACTTCCAAGTTCCAGAGGCTCAAATGTCCGTAATCGGGGACACGGCTAATCGATTAGGTTGTAACTCTGCAGAGGTTTGCACTTTCCCATAAGAATCATTCCCTCCTTTAAAGTCTTCGCACTTCATGGTGTTTGAAGGCGGGACGAATGAAACGAGGTCTTCCAAAGAGTTCTTCCGCCAACGCCGGTACCCATCCAATCCTACCGTTCGTCTACTTCTCGTAGTACCGTCAGCCAGCGTCACTACTAAGGGTCAACCCAGCAGAGCCCATAATGGCTTGCGGCTGCACGTAAGCTTCCGGTCATGGGGCATCCATCCTTCTCTTCGTGGCTGGGTGAAGCTTTCCCAGGATGTCATGGCGCTTCTCCATGCATCCGGCCACCACCTTTGGGTGCTCCAGGTGCCCGTCAGCAAATCCTCCACCCAGTAGTGATTTTCCGAAGTCCATCTTGATCATTGTAGTTCATGGGGTTATCATCATCATTGACTCTCACATCTTGCTTATGAATATCACTCATACCAAATCCGTCTCTGAGCATAGCAAAATAACTACTACGTCCGGGGTCATGGTAACAAGGGATTGGTTCATCCTACCACATGATACTACTCAAGTTTAATGACTTCAAGATTTCACTACTGCATGCATGGTGGGGTGGTGACAACTACTAATGCACAAAAACATAGGTATAGAAATAACATGATCAAAACTTGCCTTGCCGATGATCCTCGTAAGCTAAAAATTAAGTAGTAGCAAGCTTAGCACTCAGGGAACTCTACCGAGACAAACAATAACACAATAAGCACAAAGCAAGAGGATCACACAAGATAACAATAGTAACATAGCACAACAAAACGATCAAAACCAAATCCAAAAGAAAAACTCAAAGAAACCAATTCAAAGTTTTTTCCCTACTCCAACAATAACAAAAAATAGTTTTTATATAACAAAAAGTTCTTAATATAACCTAATCATGGTTTTAGGTTAACTTAACAGAAAAGGATTCACTAAGCAACTAGGAGCAAAAAGAATTAATTAAAAAGCTATTATAAAACTCATTCTAGGCCTAATCCAATTTCTATTAAGAAAATTAATTTAAAACTTTTATTAATTATAAATAAAAGTTCATCTACTAGAATGACAGAAACTAACCTAGAATAACTAATCACAAGTTAAAATAAATTAATTTACTAATTAATTAATTAGGAAAACAGGAACTAGTCAATTAATTAGGATTAATAGGATTCTGTCTAGAACTAATTATTTATTAATCCTAAAATACCAAAGTTAATTTCTAGGGTTTGGCAATATCAAAATAAAGTGATGACAAAAAGAATCATGCAAAAAATAATTTTTCTAACTAAAGTTATAACAGATTTGCTATTCTGACTAAAATAATATTAAAGCATTTTTAATTATTTTTAACATAGCTAAATATATATTTTACAGAAACTACATAAAATTTGCAATCCAACAAAAAAGAATCACTCAAAAATATTAAACAGAATAAAAGATATACATTTTTGAAAATTGGAACTATTCGCTAAAACAGAAAATCAAATTAAAAGAAAAAGCCCAATGGGCCTATCATGCACTAAGGCGTAGTTTAGTCTAAACGGGCCTAGGGTTAACTAACAACGAACCGGTCTAAACAAAATAAACCTAACTTAAAAAATAAACCGCTCGGCCGTCCGGTTTTCTAATAAAACATACCCCTTGAGGGCTTCTAATCCTAACCACACGATTGGGATCGGACGGGGAGAATTCGGGACTCACCGGACTCAAGGCGCGGCAAGGCGGCGAGAGTGCTCGGGCGTTGAGTCGTCGGCGAGCTTCGGCGAGACGTCGGGGAGGTGCGGGGGAGCTCGGGGGAGGGTTCGGTGGTGTCGGGGAAGGTCGGGGTGCACCAGGGCGTCGGCGGTGGTGACTTTGGCGGCGGGGAGGAGCTCGGGCTCCGGCGTGCTTCGGGAGAGAGAGGGAGAGGGGCTCCGGCGAGGCTAAGGGGGAATGGGGTGCGGGGCTTGGCTTATATAGCCGTGGGGTCAGGCCGAGGCGGAAGGGCATCGGGGCTGTCGGGGATCCGGATCCTTGAGGATCCGGTGGATCTCCGGCGAGGTTCAAGCGTGGGCGAGGGAAGACGACGGGTGGGGGCCACGGGTCAGTGAGAGAGAGAGGAAGGTTGATTGGTCGACCGAATCCTAGGAAGATCGAGGCGAGGGCGGCGGTGGTGGCCTGTTGGCCTAGTGGGCCGGTTGGCTGGGCCGGGTCTTGAAGGTGTGGCTGGTTTGGGCCTGGGTGGCCTAAATTTGGCGCCAAGGGTTTTTTCTTTATTTTTTTAAATAAAACAAAAACAAAATAAAACAATATCTATAAATAATTTATATAGGGTATATATATACCAAAATGATCAGGGGAATATTCCCTTTCATTTGAACATTTTTCCAAAGGCAAAATCCAAACTTTATAAAAGTCCTTTTTTTCAAATTCAAATAAAATTCAGATTTGAATTCCAAAACTTTTGGCATTGTTTCCTCTGATATTTTTGGAGTGTCATGTTTGCTCCTCTCATACTTTTGATCAAGCATTTATCAGGTATAGTTTTTGAAATGATTCCCACTTGCCAAAGTCTGAAATTCAAATTCAAAACTCAAAATTCCCTGAAACTTCAAATGGCATTCAAATTCAAACAGGATGCATAGGATGCTTAGCTATAATTGTAAAACATTCCAAATAGGAAATTTGGGATGTTACAAACCTACCCACCTTAAGATGAATCTCGCCCTCGAGATTCGGGTTAACTAACAAATAGGTGCGGATGGTCTCGGCGAAGATCTTCTTGGCGTTCCCAGTGGCTTCTTCCTCGGTGTGGTGACTCCATAGCACCTTGCAAAACTTGATGACCTTGTTGCGGGTGACTCTGCTTGCAGTCTCGAGAATTCGGACGGGTTTCTCCTTGTAAGTTAGATCCTTTGTCAAGCTGTATGGCCTCTAGGGAACCTTTGTGTCTCTCAACGGAACATCGGCCATGTCGGCATGACACTTCTTCAGCTGAGAAACGTGGAAAACATCATGAACTCCGGACAATCCTTCCGGCAATTCCAACTTGTATGCAACTTCTCCACGACGTTCGAGGATTTTGTAGGGGCCAATGAATCGGGGTGATCAGTGCATCCAACGGTGACTAGCTCCCTTCCGATTTTGCGGAGCCAATCATCAGCCACAATCGGCTCAGTGCTACTAGAGAACACTGGCGGATTTAACCTCAGAAATCGAGTCAAGTTGTCCACGATTGGGTGGTGGCGGTGGATTGTTGGCGGTGTTGTTCGATTCTGAATCGGGAGTTGCATCGATGCATTCTGCTGCTGGAAGCGGTGGGTGAGCTCGGCGGAAACCGATTGTCACGTCTCGGAGGCATCTGGTGTTTTGGAGTGGGTGAGAAGATTAGAATAGAACAATGGTCTATGAGAATAACACTACCCATATGAATGCACAATCATAACACACCAATCATTTATTCATTCCACTCAAACATGGTTCAAACTCGATTACAAAAGCTCATGACTAATCGAAGGAAAAACATCGGCCCTAACTGATCGGCGAAAAAGTAAAAAGATAACATGGTGGTCGACTAAAAAGTCTTCATCGGTGGCGCCTCTTCTTGGGGTTTCCTTTGGTGGTACTCCTTGAAATCCTGATCATTGCTCACGAGGGTGCTTCATCTCCACTCGGGTAAAGGTCCTCTCCCAAGTCCATCTTTTCCTCAATCGCGGCAAGCTTCATCTTGGTCGTCGATTGTCTCCATGAAGTCCGTGATTTCTTCCTCATGGCCAAGGAAGTCTGCTCGTGCCTTCTCCTCCAGTTCAGTTCATGGAACAAAAGCTTCCAGTGTGTCTTGAGTTCTGGAGTCCGAATCTCCCGTTTCCTGAGAAGACACTCCAAGTCCTGGATGTAAGAGAGAGTGGAATCGTCCTTAATGGTACGGATGATATCTCCATTCCTTGCCCTGCGAGAAACCATGGCGAGGTCTGAGTGATCGAGCTCGGTCCTGTACTCCTCTCGGAGATGTCCAAGCGCTCGGTAGATCGCCACGTCCCTTCCGATGATCCAGTTGAACTCGGTGAACTCAAAGTTGATAGGCTCCGTGTGTCCTCCAAAGGTCCTCCACAGGATATGCACCTCAATCCTGTGGCGGGTGTCCGTCGGAAGTGCATTAGTGGGTTTCCGGTGATCGAGGGTAGAGCTATCTTCACCGCTTCACCATCTGGACCAGCTTTCTTCAAAGGGCATCGTCTCATCGGGTGGCGTAACTCCGGTAGCAAAACCGGGGTGAACTTCGGCGGCCATCTAGAATGTTGCAAAGGGGAGAAGAGTCGAGAATAGAACAAGGAAGAATTATAGAATGAAAAAGGGGTTCAAAGTAAATGGTCTCTCGCTATGGCTTTCCGATCCTAGGGGTTACGATCCTACGGTCGGCGTGTGCTCGATACCATCTCATGGCGACTGACCCAACATCGGTCAAGTCTACGTATGCATACCATCCCAAGATCATGCTTTGGTACCCACAAGACATCGATAAAGTAATCAAAGTTCAATCACACCTGAATTTTATTACACGATTCTCATATAGAGTCTTTATTACAAGGGAATAAATTCGCTCAAGGCCAACTCATGAGAAATAAACTACTAATGCTGCGGAAGCGCCGAGGTAAAGCGAGTCCATCCGACTCAAAGGGCAATCGCCAAGCGGGCGTAGCCTCACTCTGATCGGAATATATCTACGCAACATAATACGTTGCAGCCATGTAGGTCGACTTTTGGAATAAGTGGCAAGTCATGAAGAATAACAATAATAAAGTTACTACACTATATGCATTTTGGCTGTGGAGCTCTAAGTTTCATCATTTTGCGTAAAGCCAATTTTATCCTACTACAGTGGACTTATTTGCAAATTACTACAAATTGTTGGTAGTTATTGAGATGGTTCCGCCAACCAAAATCTCGTTCCCAAATTATTAAGTCATAAACCCTCAAATTAATTCATTAGTTTTAGTGTTGAGATATCCGAATACTTCCAAGTTCCAGAGGCTCAAATGTCCGTGAATCGGGACACGGCTAATCGATTAGGTTATAACTCTGCGAGAGGTTTGCGCACTTTCCCATAAGAATCATTCCCTCCTTTAAAGTCTTCGCACTTCATGGTGTTTGAAGACGGGACCAGATAAACAGGGTCTTCCAAAGAGTTCTTCCGCCCTTTGCCGGTACCCATCCAATCCTACCGTTCGTCTACTTCTCGTAGTACCGTCCAGCCAGCGTCACTACTAGGGTCAACCCAGCCAGAGCCCATAATGGCTTGCGGCTGCACAGTAAGCTTCCGGTCATGGGGCATCCATCCTTCTCTTCGTGGCTGGGTGAAGCTTTCCATGAGGATGTCATGGCTCTTCTCCATGAATCCCGGCCACCACTGGGTGCTCCAGGGTGCCCGTCATCCGTCCTCCACCCAGTAGTGATTTTCAGATTTCCATCTTGATCATTGTAGTTCATGGGTTTATCATCATCATTGACTCTCTCATCTTGCTTATGAATATCACTCATACCAAATCCGTCTCTGAGCATAGCAAAATAACTACTACGTCCGGGGTCATGGTAACAAGGGGATTGGTTCATCCTACCACATGATACTACTCAAGTTTAATGACTTCAAGATTTCACTACTGCATGCATGGTGGGGTGGTGACAACTACTAATGCACAAAAACATAGGTATAGAAATAACATGATCAAAACTTGCCTTGCTGATGATCCTCGTAAGCTAAAGAGTCGTAGTAGCAAGCTTAGCACTCTGAACTCTACCGAGACAAACAATAACACAATAAGCACAAAGCAAGAGGATCACACAAGATAACAATAGTAACATAGCACAACAAAAGCGATCAAAACCAAATCCAAAAGAAAAACTCAAAGAAACCAATTCAAAGTTTTTCCCTACTCCAACAATAACAAAAAATAGTTTTTATATAACAAAAGTTCTTAATATAACCTAATCATGGTTTTAGGTTAACTTAACAGAAAAGGATTCACTAAGCAACTAGGAGCAAAAAGAATTAATTAAAAAGCTATTATAAAACTCATTCTAGGCCTAATCCAATTTCTATTAAGAAAATTAATTTAAAACTTTTATTAATTATAAATAAAAGTTCATCTACTAGAATGACAGAAACTAACCTAGAATAACTAATCACAAGTTAAAAATAAATTAATTTACTAATTAATTAATTAGGAAAACAGGAACTAGTCAATTAATTAGGATTAATAGGATTCTGTCTAGAACTAATTATTTATTAATCCTAAAATACCAAAGTTAATTTCTAGGGTTTGGCAATATCAAAATAAAGTGATGACAAAAAGAATCATGCAAAAATAATTTTTCTAACTAAAGTTATAACAGATTTGCTATTCTGACTAAAATAATATTAAAGCATTTTTAATTATTTTTAACATAGCTAAATATATATTTTACAGAAACTACATAAAATTTGCAATCCAACAAAAAAAGAATCACTCAAAAATATTAAACAGAATAAAAGATATACATTTTTGAAAATTGGAACTATTCGGCTAAAACAGAAAATCAAATTAAAAGAAAAAGCCCAATGGGCCTATCATGCACTAGGCGTAGTTTAGTCTAAACGGGCCTAGGGTTAACTAACAACGAACCGGTCTAAACAAAATAAACCTAACTTAAAAAATAAACCGCTCGGCCGTCCGGTTTTCTAATAAAAACATACCCCTTGGGGCTTCTAATCCTAACCACACGATTGGGATCGGACGGGGAGGAATTCGGGACTCACCGGACTCGGCGGCAATGGCGGCGAGAGTGCTCAGGCGTTGAGTCGTCAGCGAGCTTGGCGAGACGTCGGGAGGTCTTGAGGAGCTCGGGGAGGGTTCGGTGGTGTCGGGAAGGTCGGGGGCACCAGGCGTCGGCGGTGGTGACTTTGGCGTGAGGAGGCTCGGGCTCGGCGTGCTTGGAGAGAGAGGAGAAGGGCTCCATGAGGCTAAGGGGAATGGGGTGCGGGGCTTGGCTTATATAGCCGGGGGTCAGGCGAGGCGGAAGGGCATCGGGGGTCGGGGATCCGGATCCTTGAGGATCCGGTGGATCTCCGGCGAGGTTCAAGCGTGGGCGAGGAAGACGACGGGGTGGGGCCACGGGTCGATTGAGAGAGAGAGGGGAAGGTTCGGTCGGTCGACGAATCCTAGGAAGATCGGGCGAGGCGCGGCGCGGTGGCCGGCTGTTGGCCTAGTGGGCGGTTGGTGGGCAGGTCTTGAAGGCTGGCTGGCTGGGCACAGGTGGCCTAAATTTGGCGCCCGAAGGGTTTTTTCTTTATTTTTTTAAATAAAACAAAAACAAAATAAAACAATATCTATAAATAATTTATATAGGGTATATATATACCAAAATGATCAGGGGAATATTCCCTTTCATTTGAACATTTTTCCAAAGGCAAAATCCAAACTTTATAAAAGTCCTTTTTTCAAATTCAAATAAAATTCAGATTTGAATTCCAAAACTTTTGGCATTGTTTCCTCTGATATTTTTGGAGTGTCATGTTTGCTCCTCTCATACTTTTGATCAAGCATTTATCGTGTATAGTTTTTGAAATGATTCCCACTTGCCAAAGTCTGAAATTCAAATTCAAAACTCAAAATTCCCTGAAACTTCAAATGGCATTCAAATTCAAACAGGATGCATAGGATGCTTAGCTATAATTGTAAAACATTCCAAATAGGAAATTTGGGATGTTACAATAAGCATGAGGAGAATTTAGCACGGATTGCAACATGGAAATAAAATCAATTAAAGAGCAATTTTCATAATTAAATTCCGTGAGATCCAATATAGTGGGTTTAGCAACATCTAGGTTTTTATTTCTTTCAATCCCACATTTATCAATTTCATCATCAAGATCTAAAAACTATGAATTCTTAGAACGCCTTCTAGGTAAAGGAAGATCATATTCAGTTTCATCAAGACTCATATTGCAAAACAAAGATTTAATGGGGACACATCAATAACTTTTAGATCTTCATCTTGATTTTCATAGGAATTGGAAGAACACGCTTTAATAAAGGCATCTTTGGAAGCACGCATCCTAGCGGTTCTTTCTTTGCACTCATCGATGGAAATTCTCATAGATTTGAGAGACTCATTGATATCATGCTTAGGAGGAATAGATCTAAGCTTTAAAGAATCAATCTCAAGAGAAATTCTATCAACGTTCCTAGCCAAATCATCAACTTTAAGCAATTTCTCCTCAAGCAAAGCATTAAAATTCTTTTTCTTGAACTCGTAAACTCTTTAACACTACTCTCAAATTCAGAGGGCATCTTATTAAAATTTCCATAAGAGTTGTTGTAGGAATTTCCATAATTATTAGAAGGATTACTAGGATAGGGCCTAGGATTAAAATTCCCTCTACACGCGTTGTTACCAAAATTATTCCTACCAACAAAATTCACATCTATAGATTCATTATTATTCTCAATCAAAGTAGACAAAGGCATATCATTAGGATCAGAAGAAACACTCTTAGTAGCAAATAATTTCATAAGTTCATCCATCTTTCCATTCAAAACATTAATTTCTTCTATCGCATGCACTTTTTATTAGTAGATCTTTCGGTATGCCATTGAGAATAATTAACCATAATATTATCTAGAAGTTTAGTAGCATCTCCTATAGTGATTTCCATAAAAGTGCCTCCCACGGCCGAATCTAAGAGATTTCTAGACGCAAAATTCAATCCGGCATAATTTTTTTGTATAATCATCCACAAGTTCAAACCATGAGTAGGACAATTACGTATCATTAATTTCATTCTCTCCCAAGCTTGTGCAACATGTTCATGATCAAGTTCCTTAAAATTCGTAATATCGTTCCTAAGAGAGATAATCTTAGTGGGAGGAAAATACTTAGAGATAAAAGCATCTTTGCACTTGTTCCAAGAATCAATACTATTTTTAGGCAGAGATGAAAACCACGCTTTAGCACGATCTCTAAGCAAAAAAGGAAATAGCTTCAATTTAACGACATCATTATCGACATCCTTTTCTTTTGCATATCACATAAATCAACGAAGCTATTCAGATGAGTAGCGACATCTTCACTAGGAAGGCCGGCGAATTGATCTTTCATAACAAGATTCAACAAAGCGATATTGATTTCACAAGATTCGATATTGTAGCAGGAGCAATCGGAGTGCTAAGGAAATCATTATTATTGGTATTGGTAAAGTCACACAATTTGGTAGTATCTTGAGCCATCGACACACAAGCAATCCAACACACGAGCAAACAAAAGGCAAGAGATAAAAAGGCAAGCGGGAAAAGAGGAGGAGATTGGGAAAGAGAGGCGAATAAAGCGACAAAGGGTGAAGTGGGGAGAGGAAAAGCGAGAGGCAAATGGCAAATAATGTAATGCGGGAGATAGGGATTGTGATGGGTACTTGGTATGTAGACTTTAACGGTGCGAAGTGGCTTGTTGTTAGGAGTCCAAGTCTTGACTTGCTCTTGCGTAAGCCTCCCGATAATGGCGCCGAAATTCTTCTTGCTACCTCTTGAGCATTGTGTTGGATTTCCCGAAGAGGAGAGGATGATGCAGCAAAGTAGCGTAAGTATTTCCCTCAGTTTTTGAGAACCAAGGTATCAATCCAAGAGGAGGCTACGCACAAGTCCCTCGTACTGCACAAAACAATAGCTCCTCACAACCAACGCGATTAGGGGTTGTCAATCCCTTCACGGTCACTTACGAGTGAGATCTAAGAGAGATGATAAATAATATTTTTGGTATTTTTGGTATTGAGATGCAAAGTAAAAAGTAATAGGCAAAGTAAAAACAAAGCAAGTATTAAAGTAATGGAGATTGATATGATGAGAATAGACCGGGGCCATAGGTTTCACTAGTGGCTTCTCTCAAGAGCATAAGTATTCTACGGTGGGTGAACAAATTATTGTTGAGCAATTGACAGAATTGAGCATAGTTATGAGAATATCTAGGTATGATCATGTATATAGGCATCACGTCCGAGACAAGTAGACCGACTCACCTGCATCTACTACTATTACTCCACTCATCGACCGCTATCCAAAGATGCATCTAGAGTATTAAGTTAAAAAGCAGTAACGCCTTAAGCAAGATGACATGATGTAGAGGGATAAATCCATGCAATATGATAAAAACCCCATCTTGTTATCATCGATGGCAACAATACAATACGTGCCTTGCTGCCCTTACGCCCTTTGGGAAAGGACACCGCAAGATTGAACCCAAAGCTAAGCACTTCTCCCATTGCAAGAACTACCAATCTAGTTGGCCAAACCAAGCGGATAATTGAAGAGACTTGCAAAGATAACCAATCATACATAAAAGAATTCAGAGAAGATTCAAATATTGTTCATAGATAATCTTGATCATAAACCCACAATTCATCGGTCTCAACAAACACACCGCATAAAAGAAGATTACATCAAGTAGATCTCCACGAGAGAGGGGAGAACATTGTATTGAGATCCAAAAGAGAGGCGAAGCCATCTAGCTACTAGCTATGGACCCGAAGGTCTGAAGTAAACTACTCACACTTCATCGGAGGGCTATGGTGATGATGTAGAAGCCCTCCGTGGTGGATGCCCCTCCGTGAGCTCTAACAGGCCCCAAGATGGGATCTCATGGATCTGAGAAAGTTGCGGCGGTGGAATTAGGTTTTGGCTCTGTTACGATCGTTTGAAGTGCGTAGGTATATATAGGAGGAAGGAGTACGTCGGTGGAGCAACAGGGGCCCACGAGGCGAGGCGTGCCCTAGGCGCCCCACCCTCGTGACCGCCTCTGTTACTTCTTGGAGTAGGGTCCAAGTCTCCTGGATCACGTTCGTGAGAAAATCACGTTCGAAGGTTTTATTCCGTTTGGACTCCGTTTGATATTCCGTTTCTTCGAAACACTGAAATAGGCAAAAAACATCAATTCTGGGCTGGGCTTCCGGTTAATAGGTTAGTCCCAAAAATAATATAAAAGTGGAAAATAAAGCCCAATATAGTCCAAAACAGTAGATAAACTAGCATGGAGCAATAAAAATTATAGATACGTTGGAGTCGTATCGAGGAATCCCCAAGCTTAATTCCTGCTCGTCCTCGAGTAGGTAAATGATAAAAAGAGAATTTTTGATGCGGAGTGATACTTTGGCATAATTTCAATGTAAATCTTCTTAATTGTGGTATGAATATTCAGATCCGAAAGATTCAACACAAAAGTTCATATCGATATAAAAATAATAAAACTTCAAGCATACTAACTAAGTAATTATGTCTTCTCAAAATAACATGGCCAAAGAAAGTTATCCCTACAAAATCATATATTCTGGCTATGCTCCATCTTCCCCACATAAAATATTTAAATCATGCACAACCCGATGACAAGCCAAGCAATTGTTTCATACTTTAACATTTTCAAAACTTTTTCAATCTTCACGCAATACATGAGCGTGAGCCATGGATATAGCACTATATGTGGAATAGAATGGTGGTTGTGGAGAAGACAAAAGGAGGTAAGATAGTCTCACATCAACTAGGCGTATCAGCGGGCTATGGAGATGCCCATCAATAGATATCAATGTGAGTGAGTAGGGATTGCCATGCAACAGATGCACTAGAGCTATAAGTATATGAAAGCTCAACAAAAGAAACTAAGTGGGTTTGCATCCAACTCGCTTGCTCACGAAGACCTAGGGCATTTGAGGAAGCCCATCATTGGAATATACAAGCCAAGTTCTATAATGAAAAATTCCCACTAGTATATGAAAGTGACAAAATGAGAGACTCTCTATCATGAAGATCTTGGTGCTACTTTGAAGCACAAGTGTGGTAAAAGGATAGTAGCATTGTCCCTTCTCTCTTTTTCTCTCATTTTTTTATTTGGGCCTTTTCTCTTTTTTTATGGCCTCTTTTTTTTTTCCTTTAATTTTTGTTTTTTTTTCGTCCGGAGTCTCATCCCGACTTGTGGGGAAATCATGGTCTACATCATCCTTTCCTCACTTGGGACAATGCTCTAAAGAATGATGATCATCACACTTTTATTTTTCTTACAACCCAACAAAGTATGACTCTATATGAATGCCTCCGTGATGTGCGGATATGCAATGAAACAAGAGTGACATGTATGAAAGCATTATGAAAGGTGGCTTTGCCACAAATATGATGTCAACTCCAAGATCATGCTAGCAATATGACAATGATGGAGCGTGTCATAATAAACGGACCGGTGCAAAGTTGCATGGCAATATATCACGGAATGGCTATGGAAATGCCATGATAGGTAGTTATGGTGGCTGTTTTGAGGAATATATATGGTGGGTGTATGATACCCGCGAAAAGTCTTGGCGGTATTAGAGAGGCTAGCAATGGTGGAAGGATGGGAAAAAGTGTGTATAATCCATGGACTCAACATTAGTCATATTGAACTCATATACTTATTGAAAAAATCTAGAAGTTATCAAAGCAAAGTATTACGCGCATGCTCCTAGGGGGATAGATTGGTAGGAAAAGACCATCGCTCGTCCCCGACTGCCACCAATAAGGAAGACAATAAATAAATAAATCATGCTCCGAGTTCATCACATAACGGTTCACCATACGTGCATGCTACGGGAATCACAAACTTCAACACAAGTATTCTTTAAATTCACAACTACTCAACTAGCATGACTTTAATAACACCATCTTCATATCTCAAAACAATTATCAAGCATCAAACTTTTCTTAGTATTCAACGCACTCAAAATAAATTTTCACATATCTTGAATACCAAGTATATTAATATTAAGCAAATTACCATGTTATTAACGACTCTCAAAATAATCGAAGTGAAGCATGAGAGATCAATAGTTTCTTTAAAACAAATCCACCACCGTGCTGTAAAAAAGATCTAAGTGAAGCACTAGAGCAAAAATTATCACGCTCAAAAGATATAAGTGAAGCACTATGAGCAAAACTATCAAGCTCAAAAGATATAAGTGAAGCACATAGAGTATTCTATCAAATTCCAATTTATGTATGGCTCTCTCAAAAGGTGTGTACAGAAAGAATGATTGTGGTAAACTAACAAGCAAAAGGCATAAATAATACAAGACGCTCTAAGCAAAACACATATCATGTGGTGAATAAAAATATAGCTCCAAGTAAATTACCGATGGAAGTAGGCGAAAGAGGGATGCCTTCGGGGCATCCCCAAGCTTTGAATTTTGGTGTCCTTGGTTAATCTTGGGGGTGCCATGGGCATCCCCAAGCTTAGGCTCTTGCCACTCCTTGTTCCATAATCCATCAAAAGAATTTACCCAAAACTGGAAAACTTCACAACACAAAACTCAATACAAATCTCGTGAGCTCCGTTAGAGAAAGAAAACAAAAGGATACTTTAAGGTACTGTAATGAACTCATTCTTTATTTATATTGGTGTTAAACCTACTGTATTCCAACTTCTCTATGGATTATAAACTATTTTACTAGCCATATATTCATCAAAATAAGCAAACAACACACGAAAAACAGAATCTGTCAAAAACAGAACAGTCTGTAGTAATCTGTAACTAACGCAAACTTTTGGAACTCCAAAATTCTACCAAAATAGGACGACCAAGAAAATTTGTTTAATGATAAGCAGCCATTGTAATCAGTATTTTACCACGTTCTGGTGATTTTTAACAATTGTTTTCGTGAAGAGAAAGATTCTGGAAATTACAGCAAGATCAAATAACTATCATCCAAGAAGATCCTATAGGTCTAACTTGGCACAAACACTAATTAAAACATAAACCACATCTAAACAGAGGCTAGATGGATAATTTATTCCTAAACAGAAGCAAAAGCAAAAAAAAAATTGGGTTGCCTCCCAACAAGCGCTATCGTTTGACGCCCCTAGCTAGGCATAAAAGCAAGGATAGATCTAGGTATTGCCATCTTTGGTAGGCAATCCATAGGTGGCTCTCATGATAGATTCATATGGTAATTTTATTTTCTTTCTAGTAAAGTGTTCCATGCCCTTCTTTAAGGAAATTGGAATCTAATATTCCCTTCCTTCATATCAATAATTGCACCAAAGCGTTCTAAGGAAAGGTCTACCAAGAATAATAGGGCAAGAAGGATTGCAATCTATATCAAGAACGATAAAATCTCTGGGCACATAATTCCTATTTGAAACAATAAGAACATCATTAATTCTTCCCATAGGCTTTTTAATAGTGGAATACGCAAGATGCAAGTTTAGAGAGCAATCATCAAAGTCACAGAAATCTAGCAAATCACATAAGGTTTTGGGGATAGTAGAGACACTAGCACCCAAATCACACAAGGCATGAAACTCATAATTTTTAATTTTAATTTTAATAGTAGGTTCCCACTCATCATAGAGCTTTCTATGGATAGAGACCTTCAACTCAAGTTTTTCTTCACAAGATTGCATCAAGGCATCAACAATGTGTTCGGTAAAGGCCTTATTTTGACTATAAGCATGAGGAGAATTTAGCACGGATTGCAACATGGAAATAAAATCAATTAAAGAGCAATTTTCATAATTAAATTCCGTGAGATCCAATATAGTGGGTTTAGCAACATCTAGGTTTTATTTCTTTCAATCCCACATTTATCAATTTCATCATCAAGATCTAAAAACTATGAATTCTTAGAACGCCTTCTAGGTAAAGGAAGATCATATTCAGTTTCATCAAGACTCATATTGCAAAACAAAGATTTAATGGGGGACACATCAATAACTTTTAGATCTTCATCTTGATTTTCATAGGAATTGGAAGAACACGCTTTAATAAAGGCATCTTTGGAAGCACGCATCCTAAGCGGTTCTTTCTTTGCACTCATCAATGGAAATTCTCATAGCTTTGAGAGACTCATTGATATCATGCTTAGGAGGAATAGATCTAAGCTTTAAAGAATCAATCTCAAGAGAAATTCTATCAACGTTCCTAGCCAAATCATCAACTTTAAGCAATTTCTCCTCAAGCAAAGCATTAAAATTCTTTTGCGAACTCGTAAACTCTTTAACACTACTCTCAAATTCAGAGGGCATCTTATTAAAATTTCCATAAGAGTTGTTGTAGGAATTTCCATAATTATTAGAAGGATTACTAGGATAAGGCCTAGGATTAAAATTCCCTCTACACGCGTTGTTACCAAAATTATTCCTACCAACAAAATTCACATCTATAGATTCATTATTATTCTCAATCAAAGTAGACAAAGGCATATCATTAGGATCAGAAGAAACACTCTTAGTAGCAAATAATTTCATAAGTTCATCCATCTTTCCATTCAAAACATTAATTTCTTCTATCGCATGCACTTTTTTATTAGTAGATCTTTCGGTATGCCATTGAGAATAATTAACCATAATATTATCTAGAAGTTTAGTAGCATCTCCTATAGTGATTTCCATAAAAGTGCCTCCCACGGCCGAATCTAAGAGATTTCTAGAAGCAAAATTCAATCCGGCATAATTTTTTGTATAATCATCCACAAGTTCAAACCATGAGTAGGACAATTACGTATCATTAATTTCATTCTCTCCCAAGCTTGTGCAACATGTTCATGATCAAGTTCCTTAAAATTCGTAATATCGTTCCTAAGAGAGATAATCTTAGTGGGAGGAAAATACTTAGAGATAAAAGCATCTTTGCACTTGTTCCAAGAATCAATACTATTTTTAGGCAGAGATGAAAACCACGCTTTAGCACGATCTCTAAGCAAAAAGGAAATAGCTTCAATTTAACGACATCATTATCGACATCTTTTATTTTGCATATCACATAAATCAACGAAGCTATTCAGATGAGTAGCGGCATCTTCACTAGGAAGGCCGGTGAATTGATCTTTCATAACAAGATTCAACAAAGCAGTATTGATTTCACAAGATTCAGTATTGGCAAGAGGAGCAATCGGAGTGCTAAGGAAATCATTATTATTGGTATTGGTAAAGTCACACAATTTGGTAGTATCTTGAGCCATCGCGACACACAAGCAATCCAACACACGAGCAAACAAAAGGCAAGAGATAAAAAGGCAAAGCGGGGAAAGAGGAGGAGATTGGGAAAGAGAGGGCGAATAAAAGCGACAAAGGGTGAAGTGGGGAGAGGAAAAGCGAGAGGCAAATGGCAAATAATGTAATGCGGGAGATAGGGATTGTGATGGGTACTTGGTATGTAGACTTTAACGGTGCCAGAAGTGGCTTGTTGTTAGGAGTCCAAGTCTTGACTTGCTCTTGCGTAAGCCTCCCCGGTAACGGCGCCAGAAATTCTTCTTGCTACCTCTTGAGCATTGTGTTGGATTTCCCCGAAGAGGAGAGGATGATGCAGCAAAGTAGCGTAAGTATTTCCCTCAGTTTTTGAGAACCAAGGTATCAATCCAGTAGGAGGCTACGCACAAGTCCCTCGTACCTGCACAAAACAATAGCTCCTCACAACCAACGCGATTAGGGGTTGTCAATCCCTTCACGGTCACTTACGAGAGTGAGATCTAAGAGAGATGATAAATAATATTTTTGGTATTTTTGGTATTGAGATGCAAAGTAAAAAGTAATAGGCAAAGTAAAAACAAAGCAAGTATTAAAGTAATGGAGATTGATATGATGAGAATAGACCCGGGGGCCATAGGTTTCACTAGTGGCTTCTCTCAAGAGCATAAGTATTCTACGGTGGGTGAACAAATTATTGTTGAGCAATTGACAGAATTGAGCATAGTTATGAGAATATCTAGGTATGATCATGTATATAGGCATCACGTCCGAGACAAGTAGACCGACTCCTGTTGCATCTACTACTATTACTCCACTCATCGACCGCTATCCAAAGCATGCATCTAGAGTATTAAGTTAAAAAGCAGAGTAACGCCTTAAGCAAGATGACATGATTTAGAGGGATAAATCCATGCAATATGATAAAAACCCCATCTTGTTATCATCGATGGCAACAATACAATACGTGCCTTGCTGCTTATACGCCCTTTGGGAAAGGACACACGCAAGATTGAACCCAAAGCTAAGCACTTCTCCCATTGCAAGAACTACCAATCTAGTTGGCCAAACCAAGCGGATAATTCAAGAGACTTGCAAAGATAACCAATCATACATAAAAGAATTCAGAGAAGATTCAAATATTGTTCATAGATAATCTTGATCATAAACCCACAATTCTTCGGTCTCAACAAACACACCGCAAAAAGAAGATTACATCAAGTAGATCTCCACGAGAGAGGGGGAGAACATTGTATTGAGATCCAAAAAGAGAGAAGAAGCCATCTAGCTACTAGCTATGGACCCGAAGGTCTGAAGTAAACTACTCACACTTCATCGGAGGGGCTATGGTGATGATGTAGAAGCCCTCAGTGGTGGATGCCCCCTCGTGAACTCGGAACAGGCCCCAAGATGGAATCTCATGGATACAGAAAGTTGCGGCGGTGAAATTAGGTTTTTGGCTCCTGTTCTGATCGTTTGGGGGTACGTCGGTATATATATAGGAGGAAGGAGTACGTCGGTGGAGCAACAGGGGGCCCACGAGGCAGGGGGCGTGCCCTAGGGGGGGCGCCCCCTCCCTCGTGACCGCCTCTGTTACTTCTTGGAGTAGGGTCCAAGTCTCCTGGATCACGTTCGGTGAGAAAATCACGTTCCCGAATGTTTTATTCCGTTTGGACTCCGTTTGATATTCCGTTTCTTCGAAACACTGAAATAGGCAAAAAACAGCAATTCTGGGCTGGGTCTCCGGTTAATAGGTTAGTCCCAAAAATAATATAAAAGTGGAAAATAAAGCCTAATATAGTCCAAAACAGTAGATAAAGTAGAGCAATCAAAAATTATAGATACGTTGGAGACGTATCACCCACAATGATATTTATTCCACAATGTGAATTTGTATATTTTTATGCTATATATAAAGTTAGTCATAATAAAGAGAAAAGAAGAGCATCTCTCTCTCCATCGCATACCCCCCTCTACGCCCCTTTCAAGTACGCACACAAATCAGCACATTCACGCATGTTTCATCTTTCTCTCGCGATATATACAGTGACGATCATTGTATTTGAAGCGAAAGCACGATACGTACATTGGACTTCAGAATCCACTCATAACGGTCACCATTTACGTTTTGTGGTTATTATATAGTCACGGGCTCACCGTACAACTCTGTATTTGCTCAAGACAAGACTAGTTGACCAGTTAAATGCTCCACGTGGCACCTCTAGTGTTGCATCACATTATCTCACTACCATCGGGCCCACCTGTCAGCTTGTATCTACTCTACATCTACACTCTTATAAAATACTAGCAAGATGCCCATGCATTGCACAGAACATGAAGATGCATTTGTATGAGTAGTTTAACTTGTGGGAGAAAAGGATGAACAAGGGAAGGCCTTATTTGCAAGTGTGGAGAGGGGTGTGGGTATCTTTTTGCAAAATTGCCATAGTTTCCTTCCTATCCGTCAGATATAGATCGGTAGACCTATATTGCAGGATGGCAGGCACACGATCATCACCGACTATGATTTTTATAAGAGTAGGGATAAAATACACTCTTATAAAAAACAGAGTTGGTGATGATGGTGTGCCTGCCATCCTGCAATATAGGCCGTTCGAATTATATCTGACGGATAGGAAAGAAACTATGACAATTTGGCAAAAAGGTACCCACACACCTCTCCACATTTTCAAATAAGGCCTTCCCTCGTTCATACTTTTCTCTCACAAGATAAACTAGTCATACAAATGCATCTTGATGTTACGTGCAACGCACGAGCATCATACTTGTAAGAATGAATACAAACGACAAAAAAATATTGGACGGTGGTTCGAAGTCATGACCGCGGGCACAGCGGCCAAGGTGGCCTTGTATTGGTATGCTGAGTCGTCTGCCTTAACACACATGAGCTGGTGTTGTGATTATACACACACGCACGCATGCACACGAACTACATGCACGCAACACTCACACGAACACATGCACCCATGCACGCAACACTCACACGTACACACACAGCCACACACGCACGCAACACTCACACGCACACATGCATGCATGCACACACCAGTACACCACACGACCAACACACACTCTCACGCTCAAGTGCTCAACCTATACGTGCATGCGCACACATCAGGCCCTGACAGACACATACACAACCAGATGATTCCCGCGCACGGGGTGGAGTCTTGTCGGGCCTGCGTAAATTTGTGTTTATCTGACCTTTTCCCTATGCGAACTGACAGGTGGGACCCTCAAGGAATGTGGTTAATTTAACTAGTCAACATGGTGCCACGTAGACTATTTGGCCGGTCAACAGAGTGCAATCCGATGCTGGACCATGAGCAAGTGACCGTATAATCACCGCAAAACGTATATAGTGACCATAATCAACTTATTCTGAAGTTCGGTGAACGTATTACACTTTTGTCTCTGTAGGCCCTCCAAAACTACATCTCTACACGTTCTCGCATGTTACATCTAACAACTATGCAATACAGCACTACTACTACACTCTAACACAATAAATCATATGTGTTTTTAGTTTTACTAGATATCATATTGTTACATAATTATTCAGTTTGCATACATTAAAATTGCCTTTGAAATATATGGCCAGTATCATATACCGCGCGGGAAAAATCCCGCCCTTTCCTGTTTAAGCGGGTTTGTATCGATGGATCATGCGAAACAGCAAAACTATAGTACTATATACAGTACAAGTGACAGTTCAACTTTGGGTCGTCGTGTAAATGTACTCCTCCGTCATAAGAGTGGGCGCTTCGCTTTCATAAATCTTCTAGTCCCTTTCGCCGACATGTGGGACATCAAGCTACCGGGTCCACGTGCCATACCGAAATCTGATGCGAGCAGCGGGGTGAAGCACCCGGTCATCGCGCCGGTGTAGTAATGAGCAATGAGGCGTCAAATCACAAAGCTGCACCTTTCCCAGCTTAAGTTGGAGGGACGAAGTAATAATGCTAAAAAGAAGTTGGAGGAACGAAGCAACCATCATTTCACTCGTTCTTTGAATCCGCTTCTCCCTCATCTTCTTCAAGTTAACCACGTGTTGCTTACATCGTTGTTACGCCTCATATGGGAAGCGGATCGGCTTGGTAAAGCAACGACACGTGGGACCGCATGTTAGCAAACCGCCGGGACAACGTCCTCTAAAAATAAGAAACCTCCCACGCCATCCGCGGCAAAATCACCTCCTTTTACTAATCTTGATTCTATAATTTTTAGATCAATATAATTGAGATTTGTATAGATAGCACACAGGAGCAAAACCAAGTGGTACGGTTAAGGGCATCCACAATGTGTAGCCAAATGTGAAAATAGCTTTTGGCATTGCGGGAACCATTGTGGACGGTTGCCAAAGCCAAAAGGATGGAACCGAAGCTCCCTGATTGATTGATTGAAGGAATAGAAAAATGCAACATCTCTCCTCTTTCTCCCATGCTTGGGCGCATGTACAAGTATAGAGGATGAGTCTACTCCCTGTCCCTTCTATCACAAATCACAAAGCGGTGAGGCGTCAAATCACAAAGCACAGACGAAGCAACCATAATTTCACTCTTCACGACTCCGCTTCTCCATCGTCTTCTTCGAGAAACCATCTCACCGCACTAATTTGAATGAGACGACGCTATTGTGTATGAGTAGTACTGGTACATTTCTGGCGTCCTTTGGTTCAACAGACTTCCTGGATGCAAATAAGGCGGTTGTCTCGGCTTGCAGGCGGCACTTGCGAACGACTTACCTTGGTCTCCCTCAATGGTGTTCTCCGTTGAACGCACTTCGCCAAACCACAATGTTCGAGATATCATCGACGTCACCGCAATGGGGAAGGAAGTCAAATATAGTTACTACCTCCATTCTTTTTGTACACAAGGCCAGTATATCAAAATTACAATTTGCAAAAGGCCACTAACACTAATCGAGGCAAAATTGATGGGCTTTGCCTCGTACTAGCAACCAAGGACATTGATATCCCCTACATGCATGCGGAAGTGAGAAGGTTGGTTTGCATGGCGCTGCATTAATCAAGTGATGAGGAGTGAGATGGTTAGCTCTTTGGGCTTTGGAGAAAAAAATATGCATTAATTGACACGTGAAACGAGGATTTGTATCGATTAATCCCGCGAAGGTAAACCCCGCCTTTGTTTTTTAACACTAGTACTCCTAGTACGTAGTACTACGTACTTATCCTGTTTGGGTCTAGCCCTTGCATTGCCATACTTCGCCACACATTTTTGCCAAGCTTGCCTAAAGTTTTCAAAACGAAAAGGAGGTACACTTGCGCACGACTGTCGCGGCCGCACCGCACCCTCACACGGTCGCTCCTGCACGCAGTGGTCGCACTGCACCCTCACACAGTCGCTCCTGCATGCCGCAAACCCAACCAAGGGAACGCACCCTCACTGACACGTGCTGTCGCATGTGAACAAAGCAAACACAACCATCCTACCACTGACACATAATTTTCGTTCATAGAGTACGTTTATCCAACCGCATGTTGGGGAGTATCCGTACGGCCCGTGCGGTGGTCTGTTGGGGAAGAAGAAGAGGTGAGGAAGAAGGGTTAGGAGACGTAGGATATTCATCCAACCGCCTGAAATGGTAGACTGACCCAAGTCAGGCGACTTGCATAACAATATATGTTTTTACACAGCAAAAGATCCATAAAAACAACAACATAAAGACAAACTATCACTGCTCGCGGAACAAGACAACCTCGTCGTCTTTGGCTGCCGGCGCGAACTAGCCGTAGCTGCCGACGCGTGTCTCCGCACCGTGGTTGTCCTCGGCCTCCAGCTATTCGTTCACGCTGAGCGTGCGGGCGCTCTGCACGGACGAGAGCACCGCCCGGTTCAAGTCGAGGACGTCCGGTTCCGCCTGCAGGAGGGCCTCGATGGCAGCGGCATCCGTGCGCTCCGCATCGAGTCAAGCCTCCGCCGCCTGGTTCATGTCCAGGACGTTCGGTTCCGCCTGCAGGAGGGCCTCGATGAGAGCGGCATCCGCGCGTTCCGCGTCGAGTTGAGCCTCTGCCGCCCGGTTCAAGTCCTGGACGTCCGGTTCCGCCTGCACGAGGGCCTCGATGGCAGTGGCATCCGCGCTCTCCGCCTCAAGTTGAGCCTCCGCCGCCCGGTTCACATCCACGACATCCGGTTCCGCCTGCAGGAGAGCCTCGATGGCAGCGGCATGTGCGCGCTCCGCGTCGAGTTGAGCCTCTGCCTCCCGGTCCTCCTTTAGTATCGCTAGGTTGAACCGCTGGTCCACCTGCACCATGGGGGACTCGGACGCCGGCACGAAGTCGACGTCGATCGTCTCATACCCATCGGGGGCCTTCTGCGCCGCGACTCCGCCTCGTACATTGCATTGACTTCCTCCTCCTCGTAGCGTGGCTCCAGAGAACTCGAAGATTGGCCCGCCGCAAAGCCAGCTTGGGAATGGAGGTCTCTGGCGCCGACCGCCGCCGCGATTTCTGTGCGGCGCTCTGGCGTCAGCATCTTGTAGTACGTGATCTTGCGGCGCACCATGGCTTTCCGGCGAACTAGGGGACGCTTGATGCGGGCTAGGGGATCGAAAGGTGGGGGAAGGGGATGGAGATTAGGTGTGGTTTTAGGGCAGTGGCTGGCGTAGGCCGAGCAGCGAAGGTTCTGGTGTGAATAGTGGTTCCGGTGACGACCGGTCAATCGGTTTTGACTGCACATCGCTCTTGTCGCGTTCGCGTTGCAGCCCGGCACGCTGGACCCTCCACGTCACTCACCGAATGGAACGCGCTTCATCTTGCATTTTCGCTCGCTTATGGGACCGCAGTTGAGAGCAAACCGACGTCCCTCCCCCTCCCCCGCGCGTGTCATTTTATGTGGAGTAAATAAAAACAGAGGGAGTATACTACGGCTGAGGATCCCCTGACGTGGCCGAACCCATTGAGTAACTGATTTGCGGGGCCTAGCAAGCATGGGGTCCACCAGTAAGTGACCGAAAGGGAGGGTAAGGCAGGGATACGTATGTGAAAGGAGCTTCAAATGATATATTTTTCACATTATACATCTCATGTACTGTTAATCTTGTCAATAGTCAAATATGGTTTTGAAAAACGCATTAGAGCATGGTTAATAATATAGCCAGTCGATGGCTATAAGGAACTGCCATGTCATCTATAGCCATCATCTATTATATGCACTCATACAGTAGTGTGGGCTATAAGGTTGGCTATTTCCTGCAAAGAAAATTATAAGGTTGGCTATTGTATTAGTACTTTTTCCATCTCCTCTCCATCTCTTTCTTCATATTTATTGTACGTATTTAACCAGGAATGTGTATATAGCTAGGCTCTTGCATGAGAGCTCACTCCCCTTACTTTTTCACATCTCTCTCCTCCACATAGGCCCTATATAAATGGAAGGAGGGAGTACAACTATGAGCACTGCATACTCTAGTACTAATGTTGTCAGTACTTCACTAGTACTATTAGACATGGAGCTTAAAAAAGGTACTATTGGACATGGAGCTTAAAAAAGGTACTATCGATGGAGAAGAGGGTTGGAGAGGAATGAGAAATAAGCAAACGCCACATGATTATACTTGAACGGCTCAAATAAACAATAAGTTGTCTCGCTTGGCCTACATAGTGAAAGGCCTAATGCACAATGCGGAGCACTGACGCTCGAATATGGCCGGGAAAACAGGGAAACTGACATGTGGGCACACCTGTCGGGATGACGTAGCGCAAACTAGTCCAATGAAGGAGATGGCCCACGACCTCCTCGCCACCGGCAACCGTTCATGTGGGTCGTGGGGGCCAACAACGTGGCGCAGCTCCAGCACCGCCTCTGGACACGGCGACCGCGGTGAGCGACACGCTCATCATCGCTAGACACGGTCAGTTCAGTGTGCTGAGGGTGGCGTTAGTGATGTGGCACGCCCAACAGTATGTTTGGTTTGTGCCCAAGGTTGCCCCATCAAAGCATTGGGTAGCCAAAATTTTGGTTGAGGTTTTGGTTGCCCATGATTTGGCCGACATCGGCAATAAAAATGAACTAGAGTTGGCTAGAGTTCATTGGCATGCCAAAAAATGGCAACCATCCAAAAAAATACCAATCTTTGGGTCATGACCAAAATTTTGGTAAGGTTCACTTTGGCCACAATCCAAACACACCCCAACACCCGGCTCGTCGAGGATGCACGGGGCGCCGGGACGCGTCCGCGGAGTGGTGTAGTGCGGCCAACTGCATCGTCAGGACCTAAGACCATGCCGGGTCATCTTGCTTTTTCAATGACATGTGTCGATCGCATGTGAGCAAAGGGCATCTCCAACATTGGCACGACCGCAGCTGACTACCCTGGCACACCAAAAACCCTCGTCCCTCGCGCCGTTGCACGGTGCGTTCCCAGCCGGCGCCTGCTGCCCGCATTCATGTCGTCCGTCCGTATGCCGTCGTTAAGAGGCTCGGTGCCCGAGGAACCAACTCCAACGACTTAATGATGCACCAGGACGCTTGGCCTCACCGGAATGCGCTACTTAAAGCGGCAACGCCCAGCTAACCTCCACACCATAGCGCATCGTCCTCCTACCTGGCACCACATCCGCTATGACCGCAACCACGAACGCTCTGCGGGAGAGCTTGTCTTTGGGGATCAAGCTCGAGGTCGCCGCCCTCGCTCAAGTCGCCGCAAAAGCGGTGGCCACGCTAGCGGCCGACAACAGGAGCACCGTCAGCCACGCGTCCTACTTGCCGTCGTCCAACGTCCGGCACCACCGAGGTCGGGGACTCCTCCGAGGATGATTAGGGCATGGGAGGCGGCAGGGCATGGTGTGCCAACTGGCCGGTCCGTATCCCGTGTTCTACTTTTCCTCGCCGGAGACCGCACCTTCACTTCACGGGTCTTGAACCCCGCCCCCGTACATGGAGATCGCAGATGGAGGACGTCGGTCGTTGCTATAGAATAGGTTTAGGGTCGGGTTTCTTTTATTTTTCTGTCCTATAAAAGTTTGAAATGGAAAGAAAATCTGCCGTGTTTGCATTAATCTCAGCCGATGTATATGAACTTTCACAATAATATAGTATATTGTAGGAGTACTAGCAAGATGCCCGTGCGTTGCATGGAAGATCAAGATCTTGTGGGAGAAAAGGATGAACGAGGGAAGGCCTTATCTGCAAATGCACATTCACGCATTTCACATCTTTCTACATCTACGGGAACCTACGAAAGGGTTAACGTAAATTGCCTCTCTCTCTCCTCCCCTGATTTTCATGGTGGTGGGCCCCTCCCTCCCCCAAATCTACAATCAACAGCTCACACATTTCACATTATGTTAATTACGTAACTGGGACTACGTAGGTGTAGCATTACTCGTCCTAAAAAACCCAACTAAGCCAACCTCCCAGTATATCGCGTGGGAAATGACCCGGCCGCGCCGTCTTAGTCGGGATTACCGGATTACTAGTAGTAGTATCGATGGATCGCGCGAAGCAACAAGTTCTTTTTTTGAGGGGGCGACGCACCTAGTTTAAAAGGAAAAAGGCGGTACACTCACAACACCCCTGTCGCGATCGCATTGCACCCCACACACGTTCGGTCCTGCACACGGCTCATGCAAACGGAACGTGCTTCGGCTTGCCTCTTCACTGACACGTGGGACTGCACTTGGAGAAACTGACCATGCGCCACTTCGCCCCACCACGCGAAAATCCTCCCCCCACCACAAAAGTCCCCCCAAATCCTAGATTCAACCGCCCTTCGGCCAACGAGCCAATAATATTCCCCAAACCCCCTCCCCCCCGTCCCCCTCCACTCCATTTGCTCTGCCAAAGCCGCCCTCCCCGCCACGCCAATACGTCGGCGCCGCGGTTCATCGAGGGGACGCTTGGCAATCACTACAAAAAATACACTTCCCTGATGATACGTGTTTGTCACAGTAGGTCGTATTTTTTGTCATGCATGTACATCCATGACAAATTTATGACAGAATCAAGATAGTCATACATGTGCCGTCAGAGAAGTGTTCCATGACATTACCAAAATTATCATCACGGTGTCCACTTCCATGACGATAAATCGCGCGTCACGTAAGTGCTTTTCGTCAAGGGTGACCGACACGTGGCATCCACCGTAACGGAACGCCGTTCAGCTATCGGGTCGGGTTTGGATCCGATGACCCGTTAACAGCCCGACCAATGGGAATTTTCCACGTGTAAAATCATCATTGGTCGGAGGAAACACGTGTCGGCTCATTGTTGGGACAGATGTCATCCACTCATTGGATGTATATGCCTATGATACGTCGACACATGGCACGGCCCAACAGAGGCCCATTCCTGTGAAAAGGTCGGCCCGTTTGACTTGGTCAAAAGGTGACGGGCCGGCCCATGGAAAGCCTGTTAACGGCCTGTTCGCATATAGCCCATTTATAGCCCGCTAACCCAAGGCCCGTTACGCCCTATTCGAATTAGGCCCAGTAGTGTCATCTAGGCCATCCAATATGATTCCAGCCCATTTTCACTTCTAGCCCATGTATGGCCCATGACGTCTTTCGGCCCATATGAGGCCCTATGTAACTCTTGGCCTATTAACGACCCGTGGTGAAATCGCCCGCAATGAACAAAGGTATCACTTTACACCCATTAACGGCCCGTGGTGAAACTGGCCCGTGATGAACAGTGTATCACTTTATACCCATTAACGGCCCGTTATTCCATTAGGCCGATTCCAGCCCATGTTATCTTTCGGCCTTCTCAGAGCCCATTTATTCTTGGGCTCATTTCCAGCATTCGTTTACTTACGGCCCATTACTGTCATTTTCTGCTTGTGGGCCAAATTCAGCCCGTGGTTACAGTCGGCCCGTTTGTGGTCCGTTAATACATTGGGCCGTTTTCATAGCGTCATCAAATACAACCTATTAACGATGGCCCGTTATGGTCGGCCCATGAATGGACGATTCCAACTCTAGCCCGTTTACGGCCATAATGCAGCCTCTTATTGGCCCATGTTTGGCCAATCGATCATACGGCCCGTATAAGGCCCATTGATGATACGGCCCGTAGAAGGCCCATTGTTTCTACTGACGTAGAAGGCCCAATGTTTCTCTGACGGCCCGTAGAAGGCCTCATCGCTTTCTGACCCGTAGAAGGCCCATCGCTTCTATGGCCCGTGGGAGGCCCACCGTCACTATAGTAAATATTAGCCCATGGTTATTGTGGCCTAGTTTTAAAAATAGGTTATTGCAGCCACTAGCAAACCGCGGAAAAGAACTGCATCGACTACAAGCAAAAAAATAAACAAGACAACAAGTAAATAAATAAGCAAGCAACTTATGCTAGGCTATCACGGCTATTACACATATTACATCCATCGGGCATCAAAGTTCACCACCAAAGGTAAATATAGGGAACACAATGACATATAAACGCCGCGAAGAAACAAGTCCGTAATCAAACCACTTCGTAAGAGTTCAAGAAACAATATCCTCGGTACCTATAATGCTGGCAAGATGCTTAGCAAGCTTATTAACTTTCTCTTGTTTGGCGCTTAAATCCTCCAAATATTGTCGTTGCACAAGAAAATACGCATCTTTATTCTGCGGTGACTTTCTCGGTCCTTCGGCTTCTTGCCGCAAAGACAATACCGATCGATGCCTCTCGACTTGTAGCCGAAATTTGAAGAAGCCAAAGTGATTCAGCAAATGAAGTTCGAAGAGCTTGTGCCAGCAGATCGCCAAGAACTCAAACACTACATCAACGCAGGATTGTGGGGTTTTCTCACTGTCTACAAGATTGTTTTTATCACCTTTCTTGGAGACCAATAGGGTTGTCTCACTATCTTGAACCTTATCTGCATTACTTTCTCTACCATTGCATAGTGGGGTGCTCTTCTCCAATATTCTGTTTGCATACTACAAGAGAAACAAGCAGACACATGACAGGTTTAGCTTGTAGTATACCAAACTCATTTTGGTAAACCGGTTCAGTAGTAAGGTGGACATGATAACAGCATGAAACAAACATATATCTATGTACTATGGTCACTGTATTGTCCATACCATGCTAGTTTATGTTCCCTAATCAAGATAGAGACACAGTTCAACTCATATTTTTTTAAGACACAACAAAGATAGATGTAATATAAGTGTGAGAAACTACACAAGATTGGCAGACTTGTAATGTGCATCACATGAGAACATAACTGTTTATACAACTTAAACTGAAATCAACATAGAGCAAGAAGTTAGAACAGCAATCCGATTAAAGAAATAGGTTTAAAACATACATGTTGCGCCATTGGAGTTTCAATTGGATCCTTCAAATTCGAAAGTAGTTGGTATGAGTAAATATAGTGATGCAACAAAGAAAGGAGTATGGACCATAGCTACGAATTTGACACGAGAACGATTGCTCTTCCGCTTTAAACGTGGAGTTTGGGTTAGCTGTGGTGGTCTTCGTGCTTTGGGCACTTTAGTAGCTTTACAAACTGCTGCGTGTGGGGGTACTGTGGTGGACATGGTGCTTTGTCAACTATAAGTGGGTTACTATCCATTTGGGGTTGCGGTTAGATGGGTCAGAGCTGGTTCTCGCCCAACGGTGTAAGTGTGCAATATGGAAGAGTCTCGATTATGTGTGGTGGGGCTAGTTTGTGGGCCAAGACAACCATGGTTCTATCTGCATCGACAGTGTAGCATCGCTTTTGTGAAGAACGGGTTTTGCTCCCTTAGATACTGCCATCACCCCTCCAATTCAAATGGCTGATAAACAAGAAAAGAAATTGAACGTCTGAGACATTGTATGATAGATGTATGTGGTAATTCACATATATGTTGTCTAACCAAACAGGACAAAGCATGACACAATTTCACATATATGATGCCTAACTAAGGTGATAGCATGACACAGTTTCAGATATATGATGGATAACTTAACAGGATATAATGGCATAATCAACATATGATGAGTACCTAAACAGGATGACATGACAAAACTATATGATGTCTTTCTAAAATAGGTTGGGATGAAATAATTCACATACATGTTGTCTAAGTATACAGGATGGCATGATATAATTGACATAATTGATTCATATACTAAGCAGGTGGCACTTTCGCATGTATGATCTCTAAACTAAGCGAGATAGAATTCAATATTGTGCATATGATGTCTAAACTAAGCAATGCAAGACACCATATGCATCATATGAGAAATATAAACATTGCAACTTAGAGCATACACCTCGGGTGGGATATAGGACTGGTCATCTGCTCTCGAATCCTCCTCCGAGGAGCTCCTCAGTAACCATCGAGATATATGCTTCAACAGTACCATTGCACCTTTCTCAAGACCTTGTTTTCGCTCCATTTTTCCATAACCGCTCAAATGGCTGATACACATGAAGAGTAGTTCAATATACATGATTGTCGACAAATGGAATACGTAATGAAAAAAATATGGCATGACATAATTCACATATATGATGCACGGCTCTATGGCGGTGCATAATTCACATATATGATAATCGGCTGAAAAACATGGCATTGCCTAATTCACATATCTGATATAGAAAGCAAACAGGAGGCATTCACACAAAGCATGTCTAATCTAAGCAGATGGCATGGCAATGCAAGACACCATATGCATGATATGAGCAATATAACCTAGCCAAGTTAGAGCATGCACCTCGGGGATACGACTAGTCATCTCTCTCAATGCTCCTCCGAGGAGCTATCTCAGAATCAAAGAAGAAATCTGCATCAACAGTAGCACTGATCGAGAAGACCTTGTTTTCACTCAGATTTTCCCATGACCGACTCAAATGGCTGATGCACAGGAAGAGTAGATGAATGTATAAACATTGTTGACAAATGGAATACATTATGGAAAAAAATATGGCACGATACAATTCACATATACGATGATTGGCTAAACAGGATGGCATTGGATGATCACGTATATGATGTCTGGCTAAAGAAGATGGCATTGCATAATTCCCATATACTCCCTCCGTTCCTAAATATTTGTCTTTTTAGAGATTTCAAATGGACTACCACATACAGATGTATATAGACATATTTTAGAGTGTAGATTCACTCATTTTGTTCCGTATGTAGTCACTTGTTGAAATATCTAAAAAGACAAATATTTAGGAATGGTGGGAGTATGATATAGAAAACAAACATGTGGCATTCACACAAAGCAAATCTAAACTAAGCTGATGACATATAAGATGTACAATGTAAGCAATGCAACGCGCCATATGCATGATAGGACCAACATCAGCATGCCGTGTTAGAGCAAACACCTCGGTGGTAAATGTGCATGGTCGACTCCTTCCGAATCTCCATCCTGAGCAGTTATCTTCCTCTGGAATACAATCTGGAAATGCAGGAGAGGGGGGAACTTCGCCCACCATGGAGCAGCGTCTGCATGACATTATATTCGCATGCAACGGTCTTCTCTTTTTCTCTACATGTTCAGTACGATTGTGTACAATATCTGACATGCATAATAAAAAAATAGTTAGATTTTGTAAGGCCTAAGGGGTGCATGCAAAAATCAAGACTGATGGTAGCAAACGAGTAGATGGATCCAAAACTAATGATAGCAGCTAGATTATAGCTTCAGTTTAAAAAGATAGACAATGGATCATCTATTGTTTGTTGCCCACCCAACATGAACCACATAGAAGACCCCAGATGAACCAGATAGTAGATGATACTATTCATTGCTGGCTCGATATGAGACCCATGGGCAATTCAAAACTCAAGATTGACCGATAAAGTAGCAGGTAATAATAACCGATGTATAACGTAAGCAAACACGAAAGACTGCGACCTCTCTTTCGGAACTGTCTAGTCCTCAGGTTCATCCGCTCAGTCGATGATGGTAATGCAGTTGGCGTGGCTGCCGGCAACGGGGAAGATGATCTGAGGCGGCGAAAGAAAGTCTGCAGGGGGTCTTCGCTGCAAAGTGAACGCTTCGTCGATGGTGCACCTCGGGTGGGGTGGACGACGCACGGCAGGAGCAGGACATAACACATGTAGTTTTCTTTGAGGCCAATATGAAAATGAAGTAAATCTATAAGGGCTCCTTAGAATTGGAGGATTCTATAAACGGGGGCCAGGGAAAAACACAGAATAGGATAGGAATGCACGTGCAAAACATAGAATATTTAAACATAGTATATCAGTCAAACTGGGTGTTAGGCTCACATGAATTGGAAGAACATAGGAATGGAGAAACAAAGTGATGCGACGAGTGTACAACCTCTTTGGCATAGCCTTGTGGACCTCAGCATCATTGGGTTGGACGCGGAGGATGGTGATGATGCTGGTGTGACTGTCGGAGGCGGGGAAGAAGATCAGAGGCCTCTGGAAACGGCACCGAGGGTACTGCTCCGCTGTGATGGACGGTTCCTTTGTTGGAGCAGCTCCGCTAAGGTGTACAGCGACGAGGCTGAAGCATGACTAGACAAACAACTTTAATCTGAAGTGGGACCCTAATATCATCTGCAATAGATGATGTAAAATACATCACCAAAAAGTGCTAGATGTAAAATGCATTAGCCGCGCCACGGCCGCTCCGACAGATGCTGTAAGTACTGTTCACTCGAACTTAATCAAGAAAATGAACTTCACCGTCGAAACTGAATTTTACCGTAGAAACTGATTGAACTAGTATGTGAGCATTGCAATAGATGTTTAGGGCGTTCGAGCACTAGTAGCAGAAGAAGCGATGATCTAAATCAGCGTGACGCTCGGCGAGGAACGCACTAGCAGAGAGCAAGTCGTGCAGTAGCACCGCGAGCGAGTGCTAAAGCAGCAACTCCTGTAGCTGCCGGAGGTCGTGCAGCAGCAGCAGCAGCACAAGCGAGAGCAAGAGCAGAGCAGCAGCACGAACGAAAGCAGGAGCAGTGCAGCAGCGCGACCGACAGCAAGAACAGAGCCGCAGCGCGAGCGAGAGCCGGAGCAGCTGCAGCTAGTGCCGTTGTGGAAGTCGGTGACGAGGAAGCAACGACATGGGGGAGAGACGACGTGGATGATGTGGCCGGCGACGGCGCCGTCGACGGAAACGCCATGTCTGCTCGGTATCGAGCACCGGCAGCCATGTGAGATCGAATGAAAGATAAAATGCAGCGGTGAGTGCAGAACCTCCTTGGTGGCGCCGAGTTGGCCTCGGCTTCATCGGAGGAATTGGTGAGGGTGCTGCGGTTTGGGTGGGGCAGGTCAAGATGGCGCTGTGGGGATTGAGGTGGCGCGATAGACGAGGTGAACATCGGGGCAGCTCCTTAGAGGTGGAGGACGGGGCGGCTGATCCGGCGGGACGACGAGATCGACAACGGATCCTCATCCGGTGCGGTGGATGAGGGACGGCGAGCTGTTGCGGTGTACGGCGTAGTCGGGGAAGAGTCTCCGGCTGGGCGGCGATCGGGAGGCCGACGGAGGAGCGTGGGGTTTTGCGGGTTTTGGCGGCCTCGGTGTACGAATGGGGAGGCGAAGGGGGAGGGGGAGCCAAGCTTAGGGACGCGCTTGTCCGAAATGTAGGGTAAATTACCAGCATACCCCCACCTGTTTTGACACCGCGACGTGGAGCTTCATTTCCGGCTGAGGGGTAGAAGGGGATTTCATGTGTCAGGCTGCGGAGCGATTTCGGATGAGGAGGGAGTTCTCGCGCGCGTCCAAATTTTGGGATAACAAGGCACAGCGCGGGTTGAAGAAGCGGGAGTTTCAAAGCAGGTGAGACAAAAGACACTCAAGCTTGAAAATTTCGGGATAACAAGGTGCGGATTCCTTGTTCGGCAGGACAAACTTAACGTGTAAAAAATCATACAAGACACAAGAGAGTCATGTCCCCTTTTACTATATTGCTATAGATGCCATTGAAAAACTACAAGAAAAATGTAAAAAATCGGAGAACAAGATTACCCCGCAGTACCAAATCGATTCACACTTCCCTCAACAACAACAAAAAAAATCAATTCCCACCAAAGAAAGAGTAATGTCCCTTTTTATATGATTATAGATGCCATGATCTCGAATTTCAATTTTTGAATCCACGTTATGTTGAATTCGAGTATATCATTAGGTGACCTTGCGGTTTATAATTGATGTAGTCGTACATTTTGATCTTCCATCATATATGAACATTTTACTACACCATGTGAACATATATATTGTCGTCTACCATATGGACTAAATTTGAATCAATTTTCCTTATTTGAATACGATTGTTGTCAAGTTATACAATAATTTAAATATTATCTTGATAACAAAAAGACATGCATATAGCAGTAATCATATTTCACTATGAACTACATGTACCATATGCTCTCCAATTCAAATATCTGTAAACATTTTATGTTGAATTCATATAATAGTACATTATTTGTCTATGTAGCGAGATTTTCTGGATAATCTAAACCCTGTTTTCATACGTATAATTTTTGGCTGAATAGGGACAAGTTTTGTTATAAGCCTCTTGCAAAACCGGAGATTCTCTCAACAAGCCTCGTGGTTCCGAGAGGGAACGTGTCACCTTTGTGTGCGAAATGATATACGCTGCCTCCCCCTGATTTTATTTACAGAGGCAACATAGAACTATATGAGTGCAATGTTAAATTTTGGAATTATTTCGGGTTCATTTGGCGTTTTTATACATTGATTGAGTTTCTGGACTTTTAATGTGCATAATCTAAATATGAATTGCATGCACATGCTCCGGTGCACCAAAGTGGGTTGAAAAATCACATGTGTGTCCTTGGTTGAATTTCTAGGTCCCATGGAAGAAATGAGAATGAAATTCAAACATCTGGGCATCATGACTCTGCCGAGAACATCGAGAAACTTAGATTTTTAAATTCATGTAAATCCAAAACTCGGCTGGAAATCATGAAACTTGGCATGGTGTCATGTCATGGCACTAACATGTTCTGGTAAAAAATTGGGGTGATTTGGAAGCTCGTGGTTCTAAGAGGGAATGTGCCACCTTTGAGTGTGAAACGATATACGCTGCACCCCCCCCCCCCCCCGCTCTTGAGTTTCTTAACAAAGGCAGCATATAACTACATTAGTGCCATGTTAAATTTTGGAATTATTCCGAGTTCGTTTGTCGTTTTTATACATTAATTGAGTTTCTGGTCATTTAATGTGCATAAGTCAAATTTGAACTACAAGCACATGCTCTCGTGCACCAAAGTTGGCTGAAAAATCACATTTGTGTCCTCGGGTGAATTTCTAGGTCCCATGCAAGAAATGAGAATAAAATTAAAACATCTGGGCATCGTGGCTCGGCCGAGAACATTGAGAAACTTGGTTTTAAAATTCTTGTAAATCCAAAACACGCCTAAAAATCATGAAACTTGGCATGGATGTCATGTCATGGTACTACCATGTTGTGGTAAAAAAATGGCCGAATAGGAACAGATTTTGGTATAAGCTTCTTGCAAACCAAAGCTTCTCTCAAGAAGGCTCGTGGTTCTGCGAGGGAACGTGTCACCTTTGAGTGCGAAATGATATACGTTGTCCCCCTTGAGTTTATTTACAAAGGCAACATAGAACTACATGAGTGCCCTGTTAAATTTTGGAATTATTCCGGCTTCGTTTGGCCTTATTTACACATTAATTGAGTTTTTGGTCATTTAATGTGCATAATTCAAATTTGAACTACAAGCACGTGCTCACGTGCACCAAAGTTGGTTGAAAAATCACATTTGTGTCCTCGGGTGAATTTCTACTCCCGTGCAAGAAATGAGAATAAGATTCAAACATCTGGGCATCGTGGCTCGATCGAGAACATTGAGAAACTTGGTTTTAAAATCATGAAACTTGGCATGGTGTCATGTCATGGTAGTACCATGCCGTGGTAAAAAAATTGGCCGAATAGGAACAAATTTTGGCATAGGCTTCTTGCAAATCGGAGCTTCTCTCAAGAAGGCTCGTGGTTCTCGGAGGGAACGTGTCACCTTTGTGTGCATAATTCAAATTTGAAATACAAGAACATGTTCCAAAGGCACCAAAGTTGGTTGAAAAATCACATGTGTGTCCTCGGGTAAATTTCTAGGTTCCATGCAAGAAATGGGAATGAAATTCAAAATTTTGGGCGTCGTGGTTGGGTTGGAAACATTGAGAAACTTAGTTTTTTAATTCCTGTAAATCCAAAACACGCATGAAAATAATGAAACTTGGCTTGGTGCCATGACATGGCACCAACATGCTGTGGTAAATTTGCAGTCCGATTTGCGAAGCACACATTAACAATCAACAAAGTCATTTTGGAACAAGTGTTGTCACGTTACAATCGGAAACACAAGTATTATTGAAACCGTATGCGTTCTACTTACTAGTACCATTTACATGCCGCCACGCGTCCCATTTTTTATTAGCTAGGCGGCGCCATGCAGGTAGCTATTTGAGTACGAGAGGCGCGATCGGACCCTCACGTGCTTATCGGGAGGAGAGCCCTTTGACCTCCATCTGCCGTCCATCTCTCTCCCAAGGTCTCCATTAATGGTGCCCGAGCCTCTGTTTAATGGAGTGGCTATGTCTCACTTGACTGAGATTTAAGAGAGAGAAAAGAAAATCTGAAAGCACTGATCTTGATGTAAGATCTGACGGACCTATATAGCATCTACTCAAGACTGATGAATATATAAGGATGATTTTTATTTTATTTTTTATCAAAGAAGGGCTCGCCCCTTCCGATTTTCATTACTGAAAGCCACCACAATTCACAAGAAGTTCAACACAACTCCAGCCTAACACGAAGGACTAAAAGCTATGTACCAGATTGAAATCGCAACATCCCAAGAGGCCAACAAAGGACAAACATCCGCGCTAGAACCCAACATTTCACAACCGACGACACAATCCACATCATAAACCGATTATTACATCAAAAGAAACTAGTAAATTGAAGGAAGCCCAGCAGCAACTAGAAGAACAGCAACGCCAGGGTCGCCACAACAAGAGTTTTCTTCATTCCAGCCTCACAACATTGATCTTCCATAGAAAGATAAGGACGATTAATTGTCTTACATAATTAGAAAGATAATTAAAAAAGCCACATGCGGCTACGCCCGAAATACACAAGGGCAAAAGAAGAAGGAAGAGAAGTATCTGGCTCGCTGATCTCTACTTTCTTGATGCGTTGTTGCAGGCCGCGGGAACTAGTCTCCGCGGCGAGCGGCGATGAGCTCTTTCATGTCCTCAAGACACTGCTTGAGAACATCCACGGATTCCTCCACCAGCCTTTGGCGCTCGTTGCGGAGCATGTCATTCTGGTGATTGTAGTTTGCACGCTCATCTGGTCAAGACAGGAATATATATTTTAATTTGTTTTTTTTCGAAAAGGACTCCCGGCCTCTCAGACGTAACGATGCATACGGCCACATATATTTTAATTTGTAGTGGGTAAATGTTAGAGGTTGCAGCAAATATATTGTACATCATGGGTCTTTTAGCCAAGTTTAGAGGCAAGCATGTGGGGCCGGTGCTATGATGTATCGCGTCAACTCAGAGAACGAGGAGAAGCTTGATTGTACTACACGCCTTCTCCCTCGCCCATGCGCTGTTGCTTTCATAAGCGAGGACGAGCTTTTGCTTAGTAGTACTTCTACAACAAGCTACCCGTCCGCCAGCGGTGGGACGGACATGCAACAATGGATTCGACCTTTGTAGAAGCAGTAGTAGTAACATCATTGTTCGTCTTCTCGAAGAGGCGAAGAGCCAAGCGCCAAACCGAATGTTGCGATTCTTAACATTGGAGCACGCATATATAGCCAGGCTCTTGCATGAGACAAAATTGCTATGTGAGCCCACTATTGTACTAGTACGTACAACTACTTGCTAGTATAGCCCTGTAAACCAGAAAGGAGTATTTGCCCTTCTAGATATTTCAACAAGTGACTAGACTACACCAAGACGGAGTACATATGGAGCAAAATGAGTGAATCTGCACCGTAAATAAATACATACTAGTTCTATCGTTTTCCTCTCCGAGGTGCACAATATTGAGTATACTGACTAGTCTCTTTTTGACACGCATTTACGTTGACACAAGATGCACGCATAGCGCTCATATCCATGCGCATACACTCACCCCTATGAACGCATTACACGCACGGCACTATCATCTTGAAATTCTACGAAGTCACCATAGGCACCTCGTCGTCGACGGGTCCATAGGTGCTTGAATGCCAAGGAGGAAGAGGGTAGCGGTTCCCGAGACGTTGAACGGTCAATGATGCATCCTCAATTACATGCAGAGGGAATTAATTGGAGAAGTAGACTAGAGCCAGCACGATGAGAATGCAACAGAGTTCGGACTCTCATATAATAAAGGTGCCCCACCACTCCAATCCATCTACTTCCAAGTCTCTGCGCAACACTGCTCACTCCAATCCAAGACCAAGTGACCAGAAGCAACAAGCACCTATGGAGGCGATGGACGCGAGCGGCAATCGGTCGTGCCAAATCATCCAAAGGCACCGCCTGCGGCCCTGCACCAGCATGGCGTTCCAGACGGTGTCTGGCGACCCCGCAGCATCGTAGCCCTCGCCGACGCCGGCTTCACCTCTCGCATGGACGACATGATGGTCAACTCCATCCGCAAGTTCACCGCCGTCAAGAAGCGCCAGACGACCTTGTCGTCTTTGCTCCAGCCGCGTGCCTGTGCTCCTCATTGCCTGCCACCCTCATCAGCCTACATGGTGACGAACTCTTTCAAGCCCTGGTAGACCTGCAGGTGCCGGAGGTCGCGACGAAGAATGTGCACCTCGAGGCCGTGCTCGCCGCGCAGCGCCTCGCCATGCAAGAAACCGTCGACCTGCACATCCACGTCTACGAGGAAATCGTCTACATATGCCACTACAAGGCAAGCGAGGACAGAAAGACGTTGGCCTTCTTCCAGCGGCTGGAATCTTTGGACGCCATTGTTCAGAAGCACGTCGACCTGGCCACGAAAGCCGCTGCTACTTAGGCGCCGTTCGGTGGGCCGGCGCCCTAAGTCGAGGAGGTGGACATCGCCGATGGAAGCATCTCTTCTTCTTGCCTCCTGTAACCAGCACTGCATCGCCTCGTGGCCTTAATGTTTTATTAATATAGTACTCCCTCCGTTGCCAAATTTAAGTCTTTCTAAAGATTCCAGCAAGTGACTACTACATACGGAGCAAAATGAGTGAATCTACACTCTAAACTATGTCTTCATACATCTGTATGTTGTATTCCATTTGAACTAGTATCTAAAAAGGCTTATATTTATGAGCGGAGGGAGTATATGGCATTTTATTCCAACGTGCGTTTTCATTGTGAGGTGGGGCATGATTGAGCAAACCCACCCCACCCACCCAAGGCGTTGGCGAGTTTAGAATTAGAAGAGAGAAACGAGGGAGGAGAGCTAGTCAGAGTACTAACGCTGTTGTCAGATGGGACTCGTGTTTATAGAATAGGAGTACTGAGCACTCGTGCCTCTTTTTTTTGAGGGAAAAATTAGTAGTATGTCTAGTACCACTAGTTGGGTGCATGCGACCTATAGCTGTCATCACTTTAGGTCTCCTTTTCGAACCGCGGCTACGCTTCCCAGTACATATTTTTTTCATGCATTTATCCTCCTATATGTACTCCTAGGCTATTTCCACGTGCTCCCATTCACCGACATGTGGGACATAGAGCATCTGGGTCGTAGTGCATGCACGACTCGGAGCATATCTTTGAGGTACTTTACATTTCAGACCTCACGAATTACATGCAAACCCCCCGCAGAAGAATAAATAAATCAATGAATTACTACATGAAACCGGATTATTTTCGTGGAAACCGGAGCACGTTCATTGAATTTTGGACATAACGCGTTTATAAAAAATGACCGGACCTAAACCAGTCTAAG
The DNA here is from genome assembly GCA_021605145.1 of Aegilops bicornis. Taxonomy (NCBI): domain Eukaryota; kingdom Viridiplantae; phylum Streptophyta; class Magnoliopsida; order Poales; family Poaceae; genus Aegilops; species Aegilops bicornis. The sequence goes on from CM038669.1 coordinate 180,143,724, forward strand.
GGCCTCTTTGATTTTTCCCGAAAAAAAGGGCCTCTTTGATTCGCAGGATACTGAAAACATAGGAATGGGGAAAGTATGATGGCGATGAATCGAGACGAGGAGAACTCTAGCTTAGTTAGAGGTTAGAGTTAGATTCTAACCCTGAACTAACTCTAAACCAAAGAGGTGTATGGATGGCAGGGTTAGATTGACAATAAATGCTCTATCTCAATAATTTGACTACTTTGGACCCTATTTTTAGTCAGACTAAAATAAGTCCCTTGGATCCAAGCACCCTCTTGGTGTGGCCGGCTCTTCTGTGGCCTCCTCCCGCTCACAATTGACATAAGCGAACCATCTATACAAATCAAACATGCAAAACATGATAATATTTACTTTGTCCATACAAATGAGATATCCCACTTAAACATACAAGTCGTCAATCAAGCTTCACACACTTCATGAAACAAAGAATGAGCTAACTCATCACGGAAGTCGTTCACGATAGGGAGGGAGCCCGGAGCCCCTCACGCACCGAGGGAGGAGCTCGCCATCGTCACTCTGGAGGAAGGCTCAGAGAGCCCAAGCCCCAGGAACCCCTCCGCCTTGGCCCTTGCGAGTTGAGGTCGACACCGGCATGGAGTAGCAGGGCCGCTTGCCGATCGAACTTAATCTTTGGGCCTCTAGAAATAATGGAAGCTCAGAACTAAAATACCTAGAAAGGTGAACTGAATCTTTGGGCCTCTAGAAATAATGCAAGCACGAAACTGAAATACCTAGAAAGGTGAACTGAATCTTTGGGCCTCTAGAAATAATGCAAGCTGAAACTTAAATACCTAGAAAGGTCAATCAATCTTTAGCCTCTAGAAATAATGCAAGCCTAAAACTGAAATACCTAGAAAGGTGAATCAATCTTTGGGCCTCTAGAAATAATGCAAGCTGAAACTTAAATACCTAGAAAGGTGAACTGAATCTTTGGGCCTATAGAAATAATGCAAGCACAAACTGAAATACCTAGAAAGGTGAACTGAATCTTTGGGCCTCTAGAAATAATGCAAGCACAGGCTGAAATACCTAGAAAGGTGAACTGAATCTTTGGGCCTCTAGAAATAATGCAAGCCTGAAACTCAAATACCTAGAAAGGCGAACTGAATCTTTGGGCCTCTAGAAACAATGCAAGCCTGAAATTAAAATACCTAGAAAGGTGAACTGAATCTTTGGGCCTCTACAAATAATGCAAGCCTGAAATTGAAATACCTATAACGGTGACCTGAATCTTTGGGCCTCTAGAGAGATTTATTACCTCCTCAAGCAGCATCAAACAATTCCATGCGTGCACCACAAATCTATAGCAAGTTTGATCAGGATCTACTTTTCCAAATCAGAATTAGCGCTAGAGCAAGCAAGATCAATGATATGGCCGTGAGACAGAGAAGGAACAAACAAACTCACCCCTCTCGCGGCCTCCCTGGTAGATGCACCACAGCAAGACCTAAGGAGAAAACGATCGTGAAGGGGGGAGCGGGCGACCTTCGAAGGTCGGAGGGAGAGGGCGGCCGGAGTAGGGCGGCAGAGGCCGGAAGGAGAGGGTGGCCAGAGGAGAGAGAGGGCGAGCGGCGCTTGGGCGGGCGGCCCTATGGGGAATAGAGAGGAGTCATGCGAGAGGGGGGAGCGATCTGGTGCAGGCAGGTGAGATTTTTAGGGAGCGATGCAGTGCGGGCAGGTGAGATTTTTTTAGTTCTCTTTTAGTGGGCCCGAGGTTAACTTACCCAATTAGAAACTCTCCACCGGGCTAGTTTTTTTAGCTGGGTTAGAGCAAACTAGCTCAAACTAACTCCTCTTGTTTCGATAATTTGAGGCTATTTCAACCCAAACTAGCTCTAACTCAGGGATCCAAACAAAGAGGAGTGTTCAGACATGCTACAAAGATGGACCATAGCACATTGTTTTTATGGCCATATCACCACATTGTTTTCTCTGCTTTGGTTCACTGGCTACCGTGGTTCGCACGGCTGGTTCACTGGCTGCCGTGGTTCGCACTCCTCCGACTGAGTAGTACTCTCGGTTCCTAAATATAAGTCTTCGTAGATATTTCACTGTGGACCACATACGGATGTATATAGATGCATTTTATGTGTAGATTCACTCATTTTTCTCCGTATGTGGTCCATAGTGAAATCTCTCCAAAGACTTATATTTAGGAACGGAGGGAGTAGTATATATACCGCATCATTCTTTGCTCCTTCTTACTACTCCGACATGTGGGAGAGTCAAGATCCTGGTCGACGTGTCATGCACCCAGATTAGGCCTTGAACGGAAGGGGGGCATCACCCCGGTCGGAGCGCCAGTAATTCATGACTATAGTGAGTGTTCATATCACAAGTCTTTCCAGCAGTAACGCGCCGTCAAATCGCATAGCCCCACTCTCTCACCCTCCTCGCCTCTCTGTCAAACCGCCTACCTAAAAACTGCCGCGCGTACTGCCCGGGAAAAGCCCCGCCCTCAACTTTTAACTACGCGAAAATAGTCCGAGCTTGTTCGTTCTATATAAATACAGTACTTATCAGTATGTTTATTCACCCGTGGGGTTGTTCAATGAATGGAGGAGCGGGAGCACAAGTGAACAATGCTACCTCTGTCTGGTTTATTGGTCCCCATTGTATTTAGGCCAAATTTTGACCATAGATTAAACTAGGAAAATGTTCACGCATGTCACCAAACATTATATTTTTCAAAACTATGTTCAAATACGAATCCAATGAGATAATTTTTCTTGACATGCATTAACATTTTGTTAGTTAAATCTTTAGTCAAAATTTGGCACAAACTATAAAAGGGACCTACAAACCAGGACGGAGGTAGTACTGTAGTAGTAAGTAGGAGTCGTAGAGTAGTCACTTTAAATAGAAGTTTCTTTTCTTTAATGCCACGTACACAAATTGAAACGCTTGTTGTGGAGAGAAAAAAGATAATCACTCCACTATATATGGACGCAGGGGCCTGAGCGCTTGCTTTACTAGGGTTGCTCTCTTCATTCTCTCATCCTCTCTAGATATAAACAAGACAGCAGTAGCGACATTTTCGATCTGCTCACCGCTGGTCACAGATCCGGCCGGATCCCTTCGGTCGGTGTGTGTAGAGGACTAAAAGGTGCATCGTTCACGCGGTCATCGCCGCCGAGGGAGGAAACCCACAGCTGCCGGAGGGGCCCAATCCTCTGCCCGTGTCGTTCTCTCCGACACAGCGCCGGCTCGGGAGGTCCTCTGACCCTTCTTTCTCCCTGCCGTATTGTCCGTGGATCCGACCTGCCGCCGCCGACATCCCGGTGACCCTCAGGTATAAGTTCTTCGAAAGAGACCTTGCTCTACTGTCCCAGCTCCCCACGTGTCTGCATGTGCATCTTTTTGTACTCCCATCAGCTCTTCCAAAGCCACCTAAACTTTTAGTATTATTAGAGGTAAAGCTACTTCATGCATTCGAATCTAGGGCTTTGTTCAAACAACGAAGAAAGGGGGGAAAGTTGTAGCATGAATCTAGGACTTGATTCTAAGAGGAAATAATATGGTGAAAGTAGTAGAGACCGGATACCCAACCGGTCTCTTGGTTGAAAAGGGAAATAATGGGAAACCGCAGTACAAACTGGATAAGGAACAGATCTATTATTGGTTAAAAAAAGGATAGAAAGTGGCGGCTGGCGGACAAGTCAACAGAGTATGTCCAGGATTAGATTTGCTGCCATCACATAGTATAAGGTCTCCAGGATTAGATTTGCTGCCCTCACATAGTAAAAGGTCTCATGATTAGATTTGCTGCCCTCACATAGTAAAAGGTCTCAGGATTAGATTTGCTGCCCTCACATAGTAAAAGTTCTCCAGGATTAGATTTGCTGCCCTCGCATAGTAAAAGTTCTCCAGGATTAGATTTGCTGCCCTCACATAGTAAAAGGTCTCCATGATTAGGTTTGCTGTCCTCACATAGCGTGAACAAGCTCGGCATCACCACTTTATGCCTCCTTGTAGGTACATTGTGCCGATGCGTCCACCGTCGCATGTCCTTATACCAACCTTTTGCCCTTGTTAATGTAAGGCGCATGTAAAATGAAGTGATCACTGCTTTGTTACCTTAGGGACATGTCTAACCAGTGTTATTGTTAATCTAATGCCTCCGGTGATAAGATGCAATTAAACCGTGTTACAAATGGCACTCTGTTGTTTTCCCAGATGATAAGTAAGTTGCTCCTTTACGCCAGCCGAAAGTGTCCCGGTGTCCCCACGGTCCCATGCCCTTAAACCAACTCTTTAGCTCTTGTTGATTTATCGTGTTCCGTAAACAAGCAATGCCACCATTAAAGTAATCCCATATCGAGGAATCTCATTGTTGATCGTAATGCTTACGGTAACATGAAGCATTCTTGACGCTTTAAAATTTCTACCGTCTTGCGTGATTGCCATGAACATAATTAAGATGCTTCTTTTCATTTTGTATATGTTTCGTATATTCTTATTGACCAGCAACTGTTTACTTTCTATCATTTTGTGCAGATAGGTATATCCATTTCACCTTGTTGCTATTGTGACCTTTTGGTGAACTGCACAAAACACTTTTTTTGGAATAAGTGTCTTGTGCAGTTCAACTAAAATGTCACGTGGGCAACATCTCTCAATTTTGGTGGAACTGCACAAAATGGTGATTGGAGTTTCCAAAATCTCCTTCAAGTTCTGCCGGCAATCTCGTGCAACATTTTATTAGCCTTTGCAAGATGGAGCCGTCACTGTCACCACAATGGCACATTATTTTAGTGGAACTGCACAAAAGGATAAGAAAATTATAGTTGCACCTTACATGAGCCGGACAGCCAACCTTAATGTTCCTCAATTTTAGTGCAACTACTAAAGAAGAACCTGCCAGCTCACAAGAGCAAGTACTTCTTGCTAGCTGAATGATGCAATCTTTGCTTCATTTCAGGTGAACCCTTGAAAAAAGGCGCATGAATTGGATCATGGAACTCAGTGCGGACCTCATCCTAGTGGAGCTGGAGGTTGAGTTCAAGGAGGCCGCTATTAAAGCGAAATCATGCTCTCCTGTCTCCTTGTTTGTGCTGTGCAAACATGTTGTGCAAACGGGAATACTCAACTACAGATGTTGTCACGGTCAAGAGCATTCGCCAAGTTCTTCGATTGTATGACATGGCTAGCCAAGATGGATTTAATTCCGATATTCACTTTATCAAAATGCTCTAATGGGTTGGTTCTGAATCTTGCAAGCTGGGAATCAATGAGATGTGTAGGCATCTTTGTTGTACTTATTATTTGAATCTTATTTCTTGGTTCTGAATCTTGCAAGCTGGGAATCAATGAGATGTGTAGGCATCTTTGTTGTACTTATTATTTGGATCTTATTTGTTGGTTCTGAATCTTGCAAGCTGGGAATCAATGAGATGTGTAGGCATCTTTGTGGTACTTATTATTTGGATCTTATTTGTTGGTTCTGAATCTTGCAAGCTGGGAAACACGACATGATGATGCAGAGGACAGCAACCATAACAAACAGTTCAAACTTGGTAGTATTTGTTGGGTTCTACGGTAGGGTGCGTCGATTGCAAATTAAAAATTCCTACGCGCAGAACATCCAGGAACATGCTACGGGAGATAGATCATAGTTCGTTACCACTAGACACGCAGTGCCGTGCAGCGGAAGAAGAGTTGGGGCAGCGCGTCTGCGTGGATCGTCTCCTCCTCGTTCGATCTCCCTCGAACAACCGGTCGTCCGATCCCACGTCACGAAGTTCGCCGGAGCGGCGCAAGTGCACCGCCTCTAACGGTATCCGTAGCGTGCGGGAGGAACGTCGTCGCGGCGGATCGCTAGGTCCGATCACACGATCGGCGGCGAGTGGAGGTGGCTATTCGCAACACATGCAAACCCTAGTTGCAACGCCGGCGATCGAACTAATGAGTGTGCCGCACCTCCACTTTATATAGGCGTCGCCGCCGGGCTCAACACTTGGGCCTCGCCACGGACCCTAAAGCTCAAAGTCTACTCGGTAACGTTCCTAGTCGAGTTCTGATCACATACGACCAAAGGTCCCACGAATCGACCTCATAGGTTCCTTCCTTAAGCTGCCGACCCCTTAGGTTCAAGTCGGCTTGATCATAGTTCGGGTCACCTCCGACCAGACGGTTGGTAGCGGCCTCTAGCAAGGCGTGCCGACCACCAAGTCGACTATGAAGCTGGTTAGGCGAACTCGCATAACGTGTCACACTTCGCTCCCTTTGTCAAGACGATATATGTTGTCGGGCTCAAGGCGAGACTGTCATCCTTGTGCTAGCCCGACCTCTTTCTCGTTCCAGTGATACCGACCACAATCCGGATTATCTCATAATCCTTGTCGCATGGCCATGCTTTCCCTGGTCAGATCACACGAGGGGCCCAGAGTATATCTCTCCTGATCGGAGGGGCAAATCCCATCTTGCACGACCATGTCTCGCAGCATGGGATTGGACAAACCCGAAACCTACCTTTGTAACTACCCGATCCACGGAGTAGCGTTTGGTCGGCCCAAAGCAAGTCTGTCACCATCCCGAGTACATGCATCGGCTCAGGTCTTAGGACATAGAACGTATGTTGTACTAGAGACTCACAGATGACATATCGCTGCGTCTCATAGTTGGGTCTGTCCGACTCGGACCTTATCTCGACTCGGATCCGACTATGTCAAATCCGACCAGACCTTTCAAGTCCATATTATCCGGTTAGCATCCTATGCTCCATGGCTAGTGAGACCGAGCCATCGACCGTGTCATATGCTAGTCTAGTCGGCTGCAGCGTCCACACAGCCCTTTCGACTAGGGACCTTTTAGGACAGTCATCATACAATGCATAGTCCCACAAACAAGTCACGTACTTGCCGATACACATCATTGATAATGTCCAAGGACTATCTTTATTCATAAACACATAGGAAATATCATCATACATGATTGCCTCTAGGGCATATCTCCAACAGTCTCCCACTTGCACTAGAGTCAATCAAATAGACATCGAATGCCCATAGCTCTAACGTGCCCCTCATGCTTGGGTTGTGGAAGCGGCTTAGTCAATGGATCTGCAACATTTGCATCCGTGTGAATCTTGCATAACTCTACATCACCATTCTTTACGATCTTTCGTATCGGTGATATTTCCGATCTATGTGTCTGACCTTGTGGTGATTCCTCGGCTCCTTGGCTTGTGCGATGGCACCAGAATTATCACAATAAAGGTCCAAAGGTTTCATCGAGGCTGGGAAAATACCAAGATCATCCAGAAAATGCCGGATCCAAACACCTTCCTTTGCACTTCACAAGCCGCAATGTATTCGACTTCTGTGGTAGAATCGGCCACCGTATCCTGCTTGGAACTCATCCAGTGCACTGCTCCTCCGTTCAGGACGTACACGAATCCGGACTGTGATCGACAATCATCTCTGTCGGTTTGGAAACTAGCATCGACGTAACCCCTTACGACGAGCTCTTCCTCACCTCCATAAACTAGGAACATCTCTTTAGTCCTTTTCAGGTACTTCAAAATAGTCTTTACCGCTGCCCAGTGACTCTCACCTGGGTTGGCCTGGTATCTACTTGTTAGGCTTATTGCAAAAGCAACATTAGGCCTTGTACATATCATGGCATACATGATGGATTCGATTCTTTGAGGCATACGTAATCCTACTCATCCTGCTTCGCTCATCAAATGTCGAAGGACTCTGAGTCTCGCTTAGCCTTATACCATGTGAGAGCGGCAAGAACCCTTTCTTCGCCTCACTCATGTTGAACCGCTTCAATACTTTATCTATGTACGTGCTTTGGCTTAAGCTGAGCAGCCTCCTCGATCTATCTCTATAGATCTTAATGCCTAAAATATAGACTGCCTCACCAAGGTCCTTCATCGAAAACTTGCCATTCAATGATCCCTTGACCGAGTTTAACATCGAAACATTGTTCCCGATCAGTAGTATGTCGTCCACATACAAGATCAAAAACACTATCGAGCTCCCACTTAACTTCTTGTATAAACAAGAGTCCTCTTCGCTTTTGATGAAACCGAGACCAGTGACGACTTCATCAAAACGAATGTTCCAACTCCAAGATGCTTGCTTCAACCCATAAATGGATCTCTTGAGCTTGCATACCTTACTAGTGCTAGTCGGATCGACAAAACCCTCGGGTTGTATCATATACACGTCCTCGGTTAAATTTCCGTGAAGGAAAGCCGTTTTGACATCCATCCGCCATATCTCGTAATCGAAATATGCAGCTATAGCTAGTATGATCCTCACCGACTTCAAAGATCGCTACCGCGAGTAAGTCTCGTCGTAGTCAATTCCTTGAACTTGTCCATAACCTTTAGCGACAAGCCGAGCTTTGTAGATCTGAACATTTCCATCCACATCGGTTTTCTTCTTAAAGACCCATTTGCAACCAATGGCGATTCGCCCGGTGGCGGATCAACCAAGTCCCGGACTTGATTCTCATCCATGGACTTTAACTTTCGGATTTCATGGCCTCTAGCCATGCCTCGAATCTGGGCTCACCATCGCTTCCGCATACGTGGTCGGCTCGTCGCTTTCTAGCAACAATACATCGCGCTCTGCGCAATCTTTCCGACCTCCGTGGTTCCGGTGCCGCTTCCACTACGGGTTCCTGGCGACTCGGTATGATTTCATCACCACCGAGCCGTCCCGAGTGGTCCTCGAATTTCTTCGAGTCGAACCGTCCTCCCACCGCCTCCCGACCGAGAAACTCTTTCTCAAGGAAAACCCGTTCGAGCAACAAACACTTTGTTCTCTTCCGGTTGTAGAAGCTATATCCCAAGGTTTCCCTCGGGTATCCACGAATATGCATTTATCCGACTTTGGTGTAAGCTTGTCCGACATAAGTCGCTTGACAAATGCTTCACAACCCCAAATCTTTAGAAAAGACAAACTGGACTCTTCCTAGTCCACATCTCATGCGGTGTCTTGTCTACGGATTTTGATGGTACCCTATTAAGTGTGAAAGCTGCAGTTTCTAGAGCGTATCCCCAAAATGACAAGGGTAAATCCGATTTGCTCATCATAGACCGGACCATGTCCAACAAGGTCCTATTCCTCCATTCCGACACGCCGTTTCTCCGTATGCATCTTGAGGTGTGAGCTGAGGTACTATACCTCGACTTTTCAGATGATCATCGAACTCCTGGCTCATGTACTCACCTCCACGATCAGATCGCGAAGCTTTATAGTCATGCCGAGCTGATTCTCAACCTCGTTCAAACTCTTTGAACTTTTCAAGTCTCCGACTTGTGCCTCATCAAATAGATATATCCATATCTACTCAATTAAATCGGTAAAAGTCAACGGCATCGATAGCCACCTCTGGCAGTTGTGCTCATTGGACCACACACATCATCGTATAAGTTCCAATAGCTCGGACGCCCTCTCGCAACTCTTTGCGAAAGGAGACTTAGTCATCTTGCCGAGTAAGCATGATTCACATGTCTCGAACGACCCGAAGTCGGACGAAGTTAGGAGCCCGTCATCATGGAGCTTCTTCATGCGTTTCAGACTAATGTGTCCAAGCCGGCAATGCCAGAAGTATGTCGGATTTATCTCATTAGGCTTATGCCTCTTGACATTCACGTTATAGACCGGTTCCTGTTCTAGATTCAATATAAACAGCCCATCTACAATGTGTGCATAGCCGTGGAACATACCATTCAAAATATCGAACAACCATTGTCCTTTAAATTGAATTCATAACCTTGACTCATCAAACATGAGGCGAAATAATGTTCCGACTAAGTGCAGGAATGTAATAACAATTATTCAATTCCATTATGAATCCGGAAGGAAGTCGAGCTGCATCGTGCCGACCTCCAACGCGGCAACTCTTGCTTTGTTGCCGACCACGATGTCAATCTCCCTTGTGCCACACGCCTAGTTCTTACCAGCCCCTGCATCGAAGTTGCAAATATGAACAACCGATCCGGTATCAAATACCCAAGAGCTACTAGGTATGTCGCCAAGGTAAATGTCTATAACATATGCAACAAGTGTACCTTTGCACTGAAGAAGCATTTCCGGCCTTCTTGCCATGCTCTACAATCCACTTGCTACAGTTTCTCTTCCAAAGGACCGGTCTCCTTGCGGTGAAAGCAAAGCGGTTCAGGAGTCCGGTCCAGACTTGGTAGCGGCAGAGGTTACCGTCTCCGTGCCCTTTGCCTTAGCCTTTTTCTTGGACCAACTCTTCTTGAACTTAGCCGATTTCGCACCATCAACACTTGATGCGTGCCTTTCTTAATATCCTGCTTGCACCTTGAGCATCCCATGCAATTCGGTGAGCTTCTTATCCATGCCATGCATATGATAGTTCGAGATGAACGTCCATAGCTGGGCGGAAGAGAACCCGAGCAAAGCATCGAGCTGACTCATCCAAGAGCGGGAAGCCCAACCGATCCAAAGCTTGCACATATCCGATCATCTTGATCACATGTGGGCTCAGTGGATCACCTTCCTTCAGCTTGCAATCCATCAAGGATCGCCAGATGTTGAACCTTTCGGTCCTAGCCTGTGTCTGAAACATGCTCTTGAGACTCTCGATCATATCGTAAGCCTCAACATTTTCGAAATGCTGTTGCAAATCGGGCTCCATACAAGCCAAAGATCGTGACAGCTGATCTCCGTTGATTCATCAACGAAGTTTCGTAGGCATTCTTAGGCGTGGCACTAGCATTATTGGCAGGTTCCTCCGGAAGTGGATCCTCTAGAACATGTTCCTTTTTATCGTGCTTGAGAACAATTCTCAAATTTCTATACCAGGTGGTAAAGTTTGTTCCATTCAGTTTATCCTTTTCCGTAATTGATTTCAATGCAAAGTTGGGTTGAGCAGGTGGTGCCATTGATCTACAACAGAAAATATGCAATCACTAAGCAATGTGTTTATGTAGAGTAATTCTAGCCCGAGCAAATACTCCCACCAAGTCAGCATCCTCCGCAAACTCTCGGTGATTCAGGATCCGACTAGCGCATGCGACTAGTGAGCTTTAGCATCATCTGCTAGCCAACATACCTATCCGTAAGCAACTCCTTGCTAATCGTATCTCTATACGACTCACAGCCGATTCGGGAAGGTATCTCATACCCGGCTCCCAACCTTCTTTGCCACAAGGCCCAAAACCGCTTTTGATAGCCTTGTCAAGTTAACTTTGATGCAATGCATGTCCGTGTCCGACACGAACCCTTCGTTTCAAGGACACCCAGAAGCACCCCAATTTTATGAGCCCACTACTAGGCGTACTTGATGTGCGAAGGTGCAACATCGGGATGGCAATTTTGATATTCATGAGGGATCTTTCTATCATTTTAACATGCATAGAAACAAAGAAGCATAATAATCACAAAATAACACATATTGTGAAATAGTATGGCTCCTTCATGGACATTCCTCTAGGTCGGCTCCGACTCCGATGACCATCTACGAACTCCATCTTGTTTGTCACGCTGGGACGCCAAGCCACCAACCTGATCTCTATTATCCAACTACTACAACTAGTAATGAATTTACATAGAGTCACAAGTCGACACGCAGGTCGTTATACATTATAATGACAGCACTTTGGCTCCTGCCAAACCGACAAACATGACACGCAGCCACGTATAAATTACACACATGCATCACATACACATGAGCCATACTATTCACATCAAACCTGCAAAACAAAGTTATGCATAGAATCGCATTCTACCGGTTTGTGTGTCGGGTACGAAATACACGGCGCTACGCACACGGTGGTAGGGTGCGTCGACTACAAATTAAAAATTCCTACGCACACGGCTTGATCACAGTTCGGGTCACCTCCGACCTGTACGGTTGGTAGCGGCCTCTAGTAAGGCGTGCCGACCACCAAGCTGACTATGAAGCTGGTTAGGCGAACCTGTACAACGTGTCACACTTCTGTTCCCTTTGTCGCACGATATATGTTGTCGGGCTCAAGGCGAGACTGTCATCCTTGTGCTAGCCCGACCTCTTTCTCGTTCCAGTGATACCGACCACAATCCGGATTATCTCATAATCCTTGTCGCATGGCCATGCTTTCCCTGGTCGAGATCACGTGAGGGGCCCAGAGTATATCTCTCCGATCGGAGGGCAAATCCCATCTTGCACGACCATGTCTCGCAAAGCATGGGATTGGACAAACCCGAAACCTACCTTTGTAACTACCCGATCCACGGAGTAGCGTTTGGTCGGCCCAAAGCAAGTCTATCACCATCTCGAGTACATGCGTCACCAGGTCTTAGGACATAGAACGTATGTTGTACTAGAGACTCAAAGATGACATATCGCTGCGTCTCATAGTTGGGTCTGTCCGACTCGCACCTAATCTCGACTCGGATCCGACTATGTCGAATCCGACCAGACCTTTCGAAGTCCATATTATCCGGTTAGCATCCTATGCTCCATGGCTAGTGAGACCGAGCCATCGACCGTGTCATATGCTAGTCTAGTCGGCTGCGCGTCCACATAGCCCTTTCGACTAGGGACCTTTTAGGACAGTCATCATACAATGCGTAGTCCCACAAACAAGTCACGTACTTGCTGATACACATCATTGATAATGTCCAAGGACTATCTTTATTCATAAACACATAGGAAATATCATCATACATGATTGCCTCTAGGGCATATCTCCAACAGTATTATCTTTGTGAAAGTGCAACAAATGTGCTGATCGTGTGCGTCCTGAGAATAATAATTCTAATTGTTGTGCATGTTGATCCCGTGGCACTGATAGAACGAGCCAATGCATTGCTTGTTTTAAGTATAAATTTCTATTAAAGCTAATTAAATTTAAGTAAACTGACCACTAACTCCTGTTATTACAGTACCAATACAGACCCGCTCGTGAACCGACGTGTGGCCGGAGTAGGTTTCTTAATGGAGGCGTTTGGATGCGCCGAGTGTGCATCTTCTGCCGGGCGTGCAGCGGACGAGGGAGGGGTAGTAACTGTTGTAGCCTGTACACACTCAGCTTACTGTTGAATCCAGTTCCCCAAGAGATGAAAAACGAATTGCTGCCGCCGCCTACACACTCGTTCACTCGAAGAGACTCCAATGGCGATCCGAGGGGTGAGCCTGCTGGATATGGACTTCAGCAAGGAGTTAGTTCGCCATTCAGTCCTATGGCTGCACCAAGTTGAATGTGATGTACACCAACGATACAGACTCGGTGAAGCTCTGCCTCGCCTCAGTCCTATGGCTGCACGGTCTTTGGAGCATTCGCCGCTTCACCGGCAAGCGCCGATCGCACCTTCGATGCGGTGGAGAGAAGGAAGAACGCATAGCGATTCGCCATCCGTGCAACAAGCTTGTCGACATCCGTAAGCAATACAAGATCATCAGCAGCGGGCAGGAGAAGGACTCCGTGGTTGACCTCGGCCGAGACCATCATCGACCCCTGATACGCCAACATGAAAGAAGACGACCTGAACACGTGGGAGGTACCTTTCAATCTAGCCTACATAACCTACGCGGCCAAGGACGCATACGCATGCTACAACATGTACAGGCAGATCTTGGACATGAGGGCGTGTCTGCTTCCCGTAACCGACGAGTACACGGACAGCCGCAGCGTCATGATCAAGCGTGCCAGGAAGGTCTAGATGTTGTACTTTATCTATTTATAAGCACCTTTATCATCTGAGTGTTTCATGCATTAGCCTATGTGTCGTAATTATCTGTTTTGTCCGAAATATTTCTTTTAAGAACCCATTGACCTGATTGCTTTTTTTAGTGGCTATTTGCTTATGTATGTAAACTAGTTCAGTCCGTAAAAAAACTAGTTCACTCGGCTTTTGTGCTTTGAATCTCCTTCCTCCCAACATATTCCTCTCCTCAGGTGGACCCAGCAGGTCTCTGAATTTTTTCCCACTTTATTTTTCGATGTAAACTGAGTTTTCTCCCAGTACTTTCCCCTAGAACCAACTCAACTGCCCCACGTCTAGCCTAAAAAATAATAATACCCCACGTACTATTAACTCATCAAATTAAAATGATATTTTATTTCGTAAGTTGAAAGTTCTTACAAAATAATAATAATAATTGTTTGTATATAACTTGCCAAGTTAACTCCTAGTGATTGCGTACATAAGCTTGCAAAGATTTTACTGACGTGCAATCATGTGTTTATGTTTTTATAACATTTCTCCGTCTAGCCCAACATGATATTTTCACCCAGCCCAGCAAGTCCTTGGATTTTGAGAAAAATGCAAATGGGATTTAAACGGGCTGCATAGATGCTACATCATTGTTTCACCCAGCCCACCAAATGGACTAAAAACAAATGGACTGGCTGACATGTGGGCCAGTAGGTCGAAGCCTAAGAAGGCGTTGGATTTACATCCAATGGCCGGCATTCTTCTTCAATCTCTCGTCTTCTTCCCCCGGTGCTACCGGAACCGCCTGCTCGACTAAAAAAACAAACGAGGAGGAGCCCCGACCGCCGAACACGGGAGGACAGAAGAGGTTCCCCCACAAGTGAGGACGGTGAACATGATATACACAACCCACATCCCCAAGAGGGAACGGAAGTGTGCACTAAGTGACGTCTATGTGATGGAGCCCGTCGCCCCAAAATTCAACCCATGGTCCTCTTGTCCGATCACCTTCGATTGCAGGGACCACCCCACTAGTATCCGTCATGGCGGATCTGCTGCATTGGTCTTAGACCCCATCATTGACGGATTTCACCTCACTCGAGTCCTTATGGACGGTGGCAGCAGCCTGAACCTGCTCTATCAGGATACAATGCGCAAAATGGGTATAGACCCCTCAAGGATCAAACCCACAAAAACGACCTTTAAAGGCGTCATCCCAGGTGTAGAGGCCCATTGCACGGGCTCAATCACACTGGAAGTGGTCTTCGGATCTCCGGACAACTTCCGAAGCGAGGAGTTAATCTTCGATATCGTCCCATTCCGCAGCGGCTATCACGCACTGCTTGGGCGAACCACATTTGCAAGATTCAATGCGGTACCGCACTACGCATACCTCAAGCTCAAGATGCCAGGACCTAGGGGGTCATAACAGTCAATGGAAACACAGAGCGCTCGCTCCGCACGGAGGAGCACACTGCGGCCCTCGCAGCAGAAGCACAAAGCAGCCTCTTAAGGCAATCCACCAATTTGGCGATAAAGCCCCCGGACACCGTCAAGCGAGTCCGGAGTAACCTGCAACAGGATTGCCTGGCACGTTCAGAACTCGCCTAGTAATACGGCCCCCGCCCTAGTCCCAGTCAAACAGCGAAATCCGTGTCGCGCGTACATAATTACGCATTGAAAATACCATGGGCATAGGCGGGGGCACGACCATGGCACGTCCCACGGTGCTGCTCAACCGCCCTAGGGGCTGAATACCTTTATCATTTTCTCTCTTTCAGGACCTTACTCTCTGGAAGCCCTATCCGGCAGTGCGATTGGCGGACACATAATACAACAACCAAGGAGGCAGGAAGCTACGTCGTACAATGGAATCCCCAGGTGGCCTGTGATAACGAGTGGAATACCTGCTTTAAATACCTGTCCGCAGCTTGCCCTTGGACAGGACATGTTAAATATTCCTATTTTTTTGCTTATTTCACTACTTGTATCAGTACGTTTCAACGTATTCCTTGAATAACGATGCATAGCACTAGTCTTTAATTGCATTATCTATTTTATACGTTTATTTACGACAATTAGCACCCGTACATTCTGGTACGGACAGTACGCCAGGGGCTTTCGTATACCCCATAACACGGCACGAGAAGTCCGAACACTTTCGACAGCGTGGCACCCCGAACTTATAGCATTATATGCATCAGCTCCGAATCATGTCTTGGGTCAATAGTTGGGTTTGCCCGGCTCCTATGTTTTGGTACCTTACGTTCCGTTGTATCGGCTAAGGTAGCACTGGGAGAACTACTGCGATTGTGTCCCGGTTCTTCCGGACGAGCACCTCAGTAGGGAAAGCCAAAACTGACTGTCATGATGAGGCGAGAGCTGGTCGCTGTTCGAGAAGTCTCAAGTCCCTAAAGACTTTTTCCGCTTCGGGCGAGGAGTCGGCCTTGTCCGACTTAGGCATATATAGCGCCCCAAATTTGGCCTTCCGAATACTAGGGGCTTCGCCAAAATTTAAAATTGTAGACTTCTATGGCTAAGTGAGAGTGAAAAAGCATTATAGTCCAATTGCCTGGTTCGTTGCGCTGAGCACCTCCCTCAAAGGACCCAAAAATGGGAAAAAGAGTGCTCAGATTTATCCCGAACACCCCAAAGACTAGCTGCATGGGGCAGAAGCCGACGAGCCAACTCTCGATTTTATAAACGGCCGCATGAAGGTAATATTTTAAATTCAAAAGCGTTGCATAGCGCAAATGAACTAGTTTTCACATTACAGGATCACATGAGCACGTTCATTCAAAAATTACATCTTTGGTACACTCCTCCGCCACAAGACGGGCACCCTTCAGGACACCCTCATATACATTTCGGGGTGGCGATGCTCCTTGCCCTGCGGCGGCCCCTCCTTCACCAGCTTCTCGGCGTCCATCTTCGCCCAGTGCACCTTCGCACGGGCAAAAGCCCTGCGTGCACCTTCGATGTAGACGGACCGTTTGATGACTTCCAACCGGGGGCAGGCATTCAGAAGCCGCCCCACCAGACTGAAGTAGCTGTTGGGCAGGGGATCGCCAGGCCACATCCGGACTATAAGGCCCTTCATGGCCTGTTCGGCCGCCTTGTGGAGCTTGACCAGTTGCTTCAGCTGGTCGCTCAAGGGCATCGGGTGTTCGGTCCCAGTATACTGAGACCAGAACAACTTCTCCATCGAGCTCCCCTCCTCGGCCCAGTAGAACTCCGCGGCATCAAACACACTGCGGGGCCGATCTGCGAACGCTCCTGGAGAACTCCGAACTCGGGTAAGTGAAAAGACATTTTCTTTCACGTGCTTGCTTTGCATAATGAATGCCTTACCCGCTGCTATCTTCTTAACCACCTCAACTTCCTGGAGGGCCTTTTGGGCTTTGGCCTTGGCATGTTTCACGCTGTCGAGCGCCTTTGGAAGCTTGGACTCTCGCGTCTTAGAGTCAAGCTCCAGGGCCTCGTACTTCATGACGAGAGCCTAGAGCTCTTGATGTACCTCGCCTACTCGGGACTCTTGTTTTTCTCGCTCGGTGCGCTCCTAGGCCGCTTTGTTTTCTGCCTCAGATAGCGCCTTCTTCAGGGTCACCACTTCGGTCACGGCCCCTGGCACATTCATGATGATCCTATTATTCTGCAACCAAATCTTTTTTCATATAGACAAGGTATTGCTTACCTTTGTTCTTTTCGAGCTGCCTCTTGATAAGGCCGAGCTCTTCCTTGGACCGCTCAAGGTCCCGCTTCCAAAGGCAAATGACTCAAGACGTATGCGGCAGCGGCTAGCAGTGAAGCCTGCATATGCAAATAGACATATTACTTGATCCTCTATCCGGCCTTTCTTCGTGAACGCAAAACAAAGCATCAGGGGCTACTGTCTATGCGGCAACATTCTCCTATAATTACTTACCTGAAAGCCTGTTAGGAGGCTTGCGCATGCTTCAGTTAGTCCGCTTTCGGTGGACTGAACCTTCTCGAGCACGGCACTCATGATAGTGCGGTGCTCTTCGTCGATGGAAGCACCTTGAAGCGCTTCCAACAAGTTGTCTGGTGCCTCTGGATGGACAGAGGTCACCGGCACAGGCGGCTTGCCCCTCTTAATAGGGGGTCGCCTGCCGGAGTCCGGAACCACCGGAGGTTCCGGCGCAGTGTTCGGCTAGGGTCTGAACCTGGAGCCCGTGGGAGTCTTGCTCCCTTTGGCGCCTGTGGTCCTAAGGTCGCTTTGAGGCGTCTCCAGGACTACCTCCCCTCGGCCCGGTGCCTTCTGAGACAACACCTCATTGTTGTCCGTAGGGCGAGGGGTGGAGGCGGTCGGAAGAGAACCGCTACTCATATCCGACGGGTCCAAAGAACCGTCCGACGAAGATACGTCGACACGGGCTCAGGACGGACTGCATAATCATGTTCGACGTACGGTGGAGCAGTACAATAGAAACATATCATAAATTACTATGGTATCCGGATACTTACGACTTCGCCAGGGGTTTGTCCCTGGGCAACCACTCGTCGTCGCAGTAGGCGGCGGTCGTGGAGCAGTCCGGAAGGAGGGTCCTCTTCTTCTTGGACCCTTCGGCCTCCCCGGTTGGGGCGGCCTTCCTTTTCTTATCTCCCCCGGTTGGGGGGGAGAACTTTCCTCCTCCTCCTCGTTTTCGTGGGAGGAGTGCGACTTGGAGTTATCGGATGATGAGTCCGATATCACCTGACCCGGAGACCCTTTCGGGTCCCCGTGGCCTTCTTCTTGGTCTTCTTCTCCGGCACCTCATAAGGTGCCGGAGTCAGCATCTCTGTAAGGAGAGCGTCTGCTGGATCTTCGGGCAGGGGGGCTGGGCAGTCAATCTGCTCTGCTGTCTCCACCCAGTCATGTTAAAAGCATGGGAGCTTAGATCCCGCACATGATTAAACTGGGGAAAATAAATACCCCATAAGGTGTAAAGAACTTACCGGATTCGCAGGGCGCTTCGCGCTAAGTCCGCGGTCCTCGGTAAGGGAAGGAGGTACCTCGGCGCCCTTGAACAGCACCCTCCAAACATCCTTGTGCGTCGTGTCAAAGAGCTCTCGCAGCGTCTGGTGCTCGGCCGGGTCGAACTCCCACAAATTGAATGCCCGTCGTTGACACGGGAGGATCCGGCGGAAGAGCGTGACCTGGACCACGTTGACAAGCTTGAGTTTCTTGCTTATCATGTTCCGGATACATTTCTGGAGTCCGGTCAGCTCCACCGATGGACCCCAGGACAGGCCCTTCTCTTTCCACGAGGTGAGCCGCGTGGGGATTCTGGATCGGAACTCGGGGGCCGCCACCCAGTTGGTGTCGCGCGGCTCGGTGATGTAGAACCAGCCCGATTGCCACCCCTTTATGGTCTCCACATAGGAGCCCTCGAGCCATGTGACGTTGGGCATTTTGCCCACCATGGCACCTCCGCATTCCGCTTGCTGGCCGCCCACCACCTGAGGTTTAACATTGAAGGTCTTCAGCCACATGCCGAAGTGGGGCCGGACGCGGAGGAAGGCCTCGCACACGATGATAAACGCCGAGATGTTGAGGATGAAGTTCGGGGCCAGATCATGGAAATCCAGCCCGTAGTAGAACATCAGGCCGCGGACGAACGGGTGGAGGGGAAATCCCAGTCTGCGGACGAAGTGGGTGAGGAAAACTACCCTCTCATGAGATTCCGGGGTGGGGACGATCTGCCTCGCGTTGCGCAGCCGGTGCGCGATGTCCGCGGCCAAGTATCCGGCTCCCGGCAGCTTTTTGATGTCCTCCTCCATGACAAGGATTTCATCCACTTGCCTCCCGCTCCGGACATGCTTGGAGCGGTTTGAGGGGAAAGACACAAACTTGGGTGTTGGAGCTCGAGTGCGCGAGAATGGATGAGCGAGGAGGAAGAAGGCATGGGTGAAAAAGGTGAACCCTTATCCCTCTATAAGGGCGGACGGAACTGTGCGCCCCCACCGGCCTAGTAAACTCGCTTATTCCCCAAGCGCCGTAATTGATGGCGCGGTTGGGTTACCCACGTCCGTATTGATGAGAATCCCGGGATAAGGGGACACGATCTCTGCTTCGACAAGACGTGCCAAGGAAACCGCCTCACGATATGCGCCGAGGCTGGTTGAGAAAAACGGTTCGAATAATGACCGGGCCGTGGAAGTATTAGATTTGATTTGTGGAAGTATTATTCTCTCTACGGTGGTACGTGGAATTTATTTTGCAGAGCCGGACACTGTCCTTGTGTTCAAAATCTTCTATGGAATATTCGGAGGAGGAACCTGCCTTGCAATGCCGAAGACAAATCATACCGGACTCATCGTCATTGAAGCCTGGTTCAGGGGCTACTGAGGGAGTCCTGGAATAGGGGGTATCCGGACAGCCGGACTATATCCTTTGGCCAGACTGTTGGACTACGAAGATACAAGATTGAAGATTGAAGACTTCGTCTTGTGTCCGGATGGGACTCTCCTTGGCGTGGAAGGCAAGCTTGGCAATACGGATATGTAGATATCCTTCCCTGTAACCGACTCTGTGTAACCCTAGCCCCCTCCGGTGTCTATATAAACCGGAGGGTTTAGTCTGTAGGACAACGACAATCATACCATAGGCTAGCTTCTAGGGTTTAGCCTCTACGATCTCCTGGTAGATCAACTCTTGTAATACTCATATCATCAAGATCAATCAAGCAGGAAGTAGGGTATTACCTCCATCGAGAGGGCCCGAACCTGGGGAAACATCGTGTCCCTTGCCTCCTGTTACCATCCACCTTAGACGCACAGTTCGGGACCCCCTACTCGAGATCTGCCGGTTTTGACACCGACAATGGCCTTGATCATCCCAGGTCCAAAAAGTCCTGCAAAGGATTTTGATTTGTTCATGGAGCCTCTTGTGGAGGAACTTCAACAGCTATGGAGGGGTGTTCTCACTCGAGACCTATATAGCAGCCCACCAACTGATTTCTGCGTGCTGTTATAATTTGGTGCATCCATGATTATCCGGGTTTGGGCGCTATGTCAGGGCGAACGACACATGGTTACAATGCATGTGTTATTGTGATGAATCCGCTGTCATATGCAATACTTAGCAAGATATGTTACGTTGGACACCTCCGTTTCCTTGCCAAGGATAAGCCGCATCCTAGAAAATACCGAAGACATGTGTTCAATGCAAAGCATGAAAACCGTGATGCGCCAAAGAGGCTCACCGTCGCTGAGTTGCAAGTGGAATTAGAGAAGGTCATGCATATTACACCAGGAAACCATCCTGATAATGGTAGCGAGAAAAGGAAGGGAGGAAGGGCAGAAGAGAGATTATTGTTTACCCACAGGTCCACTTTGTGGGACTTGGAGTATTGGAAAGATTTGGATCTGCGGCATAATCTTGATGTGATGCACATCGAGAAAAATATATGTGACAAAGATTATCGGCACACCTCTTAATATTGAAGGCAATATGAAAGATACCTTAAAATTTAGGATTGATTTGACACACCTGGTATCGACAGGATTTGCAGGTGGAAGATGAAGGTAAACCACGGGATATGGTACCAGCTGTGTACGTCTTGGACAAGGTAAAAAGAAAAGAATTCTGCGAGGTCCTGTCACGTGTGAGATTCCCACATGGATTTGCTTCCAACCCTGAAAGGAGAGTCAGTGCATATGGAAACAAGGTACAAGGGTTGAAAACTCTTGACTGCCACATCCTACTTCAAAGGGTTTTACCTGTTATCCTTAGAGGATTGGGGCCTACGACTTATACAGAGCAGTTGCAGAGTTGGGACAATTCATCAAGGAACTCTGCAGTAGAAATATTAGGATAGATGCTTTGGAGCGTCTTAGAGACAAGATACCAACTATCCTATGCGACCTTGAGAAGATATATCCTCCAGCCTTCTTTGATGTGAAGGTGCATTTGGCTGTTCATCTACCTGATGAGGCACTACTTAGAGGTCCAGTACAGTATGGCTGGATGTACCCTATTGGAAGGCAACTAGGCACTTTCAAGGGCTATGTTAGGAACAGAGCTAGACCCGAGGGTTCCATTGCAGAGGCCTACATTGCTACAGAAGCAGTGACATTCTGCTCAAAATACATTGAAACAGCTGATCAGCTTAGCAAAGAGGTGGATGAAGACAATCCCGGGCTCAATGTTTTCGATTATTCCATTGAAAGTTACGAGGAAGAGTCGACAAGAGGACAAACCTAAAGATTTGGACAAAATGGTTTGGTATGTGTTGATAACTGTCCTGAGATACTACCTTATATCAAGTAAGTGCTAAGTACTGCAGCTTATACATCGTAATCTACTAAACTTGCAGCACATTCTTATATATTTAGATGTTTGACGCGATCACTATGTTGTGCAACATCTACAAAAAGGAGTTACTGCCGCAAAATCCAAGAAACATTGACAAACTGGTTATGGCAGGATTTGCGAAATGGTTCAAGAGCCATGTAAGCTTTTGAATTGCACTGTCAGTTTTTTTAATATATTGAGTACATATGATGATCAGCTTGTCTATTTTCTAACCATAGGTTAAGAAGATGAGGGAGGAAGGGCAGACAGTTGATGATGCCCTTTACTCACTAGCAATGGGTCCTGATACTCGGGTAAGAAATTATGAATCTTGCGTTGTTGGAGATGTGCGCTACAACACTCTTGCACAAGACGAAGGCAGGAAGACACAAAACAGTGCCATCATGAGCACGGATACATATGACAAAGAGACAACTGAAATGTATGCTAACATAATAGACATTGTTCAATTGCAGTATATCTCCTGTTTCGAGGATCATCGGTGTGTGGTTACATTGTCTTGTCGTTGGTATAACCTATTTTCCGAGGATCGCAAAACCCGAGGCTGATGATTATTTCAAATCCATCAATGTCAAGGCGTATGCAGAATCAACAAGCCTTTTATTTTGGCAAATCAAGCAACACAGATATTTTTCTTGGAAGACACATTTGCACATAGCAATGACTGGAGAGTATTGCGAAGGTTTGAGCAGAGGAATTCGTTTAATGAAGTTGTAGAACAAGATGATGCTTACACTGCTCCTGATGTACAAGATAACACAGATGTTCCTAATATCTTTGAGAACCATCACGTCAATGACGCCGGCGAAAAGATTGCACTCGTCAGGCCGTGGACATACAAGAGTTGATCAAGAAGAAGCCAACGTTCGAGGACATTGAGGACGAAGAAGAAGATGACACCGTGGGGAATTACGATTCAGACTGATACACATGGCGAAGATGTTGATATTGCTGCTGCGGATGATGATTACATTGCTTTTGTTGTATTTGCCTGTCAGAAGACCGTTTTTATCTACTATGTGAAATTGTGTTTGCTATGACAACTGAAACCTGATGAACATGTTGTTTAGTATTTTCCTGTGAGAACATCACTTGTTATGTATGCTTATTTGTGTTTGGAGATTGTATGACGACTAAAACATGATGACATTGTTGTTTAGTTGTACTCATATTTGGCTGTGAAACTTGAATTTGATGACATAGTTTGTTGTTGGACCCCAATTTGCTCGACGTCTTCGAATGAGAACAAAGCTGACCCCACAGGGCCTCTGCTAATTTATTTATTTATTACCAAAAGGGCCTCTACTATTTATTTATTTATGAGCAAAAGGGGATACCCCCTAATTTCCGTTAATAGAAATCATTAGATGTTCACAACACTACGCCCAGCCTGCTACACAGGTTTCATTCATTACTAGTTTCAGCAAAGTGCTCATGTCATAGCCACTGAATACATCACGAGTGCTACATACGCTGCAAATAAAGAACAATCACCCTACAGAGCACATCAATTCTGCCCATGATCTTCACAAGCTCTTTCATCTCCTCATTGCTGTCAAGGCCGTTCAGCAGCTGTTGCTTGGCCATGACTAGAGGAACTGCATCTTTAACCTTCCACTCTGTATCTTCCTCTTCTGTCATTCCTTCAGTTACTTGTCCAACACCCCAACCTGCTGGTATTGGGATTCCTTGGCTAACCAAATAATCAGCGTAGTTGCACTCCCCCACATCAGCAACTTCCCAGAAATACAAATCACACGAATCTTCCCTTTTCTGCATGAATCAAATTGGAAGATCATCAACCAAACTATTAAAAAAATCAGCAACTTAAAGCAGCAGAACAACACTTAAACATATTATTACCCCATGATTCGGGCATTTGTAGAAGACTAGGCTAGGGTTGAGGATTGTGGTTGAGACGCGACGGATGACTCTGCGTAATTTGCAGCAGTGGCACCACACCAACGGCAGTAGGTTGCGATGAGCAACCTGTTGCGGTGCGCGTGTGTCGGAGTAATGGGCCACGGGTAGCCCAACCCGAGTCCCTGAATATTCTAAAAACATCGGGCCGACTGCGCCCCTCAAGACACCAAGATGGAGCGACGCCTTCCTCTAGCCGGTTGGTCAGGTGGCCGGCTGTCGGAAGGCAGCCAAGCTCCAGAAGGCGGCGCCTATACAAGCCGACTCCCGGGGCTAAGCGAGGGAACAGTGCCCCGTACATGCGGAGGTCGCCGTTCGGCGCGGCACTGTTGTCCCTCCTCCCTTGACGTCATGCCAGTCCGATGGAGCTTTGCCCCATGATGTCCTGTCGGGACGGCCCGCAGGTGGCGGGCCCTACCTGGCAGCGGGCAGCATACAAGACGGAGGGAGATAGACCAGTCGGACCCGAGAGAAGCCGGCTTCCAGCAGGCAGCCTGTTCTCTCCTCGGGGCTCACAAGTCATTAACCAGATGAGACGGGGGGTGGCTATAGTGATCTCCCACCAGGCGGCGGGACTGTAGCCACGCCCCCACGACCAAGCATGTGTCATTAGCATAGCGGATACAGTAACCAGCAGCCGGAAAGGCCCGTGATCGGTGGGTACGGCCTGTCGGCTTCAAACCAGACCAGGCGGCGGGCCCCAGCAGCCGGCGGAGAAGCCGGCGCCCAGAGACACTGACAGCCGGGGCCTACACCCGGCTGGATTACTATTGTACCCCTGCGGGTAGGCCTATATAAACCCCCCAGGGCACCATGCAAAGGGTTCCCAATCCCTTAGAACTAGATACATACCTAGAGAGGAGAAGAGCTAGCCTTGCCCTCTCCTACCTCTGCCAAACAGCTCGAAGAGCACCATTGTAGTCACTTGTGCCTTAGTGATCATGCGGAGACCCTGCAGAGAAGGACTAGGGGTGTTATCTCCTAGGAGAGCCCCGAACCTGGGTAAAGTATGCCGGCGTTCGTGTCTACGCCTCATCCCGCTTCCGGGCACCGGCGATATTCTACTCGCTCCCACCATGATAAGCCATCCATTGGCATATGTCGCACCCAACCCCCGACATTTGGCGCCCACCATGGGGCGAGGTGCACCGTCGTCCGGAGACCTGTTCTGGACGGGAACCCTTTTCCTCCCTGGCGAACGCCTCCAGCCCGGCACGCCAGATGGAGTCTGCACCGATGCGCTGCACGGCGTGGAGGTCGCCTGCGCGGCGAGCTGCCTCGCCGACCTTTTTGGCGATGTTCGCCTCTCTGACGAGCCCGCGTCTGATGCGGGCACGGATGGCCCTGAGGGCCGCCTCGTCGGCCTCCTCGATCAGCTCCACGTCACCAGCGAGCCTGCTACGGACTTGGAGTCTGTTGGCTCCACCGACCCAATGCTTGTCGACTCCGACACTGCGTCACTTGACGCGCTCCCCACCAACATGGTGGTCTACGACGAGCCGCCTCCTCACGCGGAGAGCGGCGAAAGCGCCGTCACGGAGGTGCTTGTCATCGGCCACAGCGAGCACTCCGACGGAGGCGCTCATGACCCGCTCCACGCGGCACTGCAAGACCTGACGGCGCCTATTCCAGAAGACACCGACGCCGAGATGCTGGAAGCACGCCGCGTCCAGCTCGTCGAGGGCGCCAAGAAGCTAGCCAGCATGAGACGCCTATCGGAAGCCTACCAGCGCGAGATTGACCACGCTGTGGGCGGCACGCCGGCTCTCGCTGGGCCCAGCCGCCTAGGCACGGTCCAACAGCGCGGCGTGGCCATCGCCAACCTGTTCGGGGCAGATCGCCCCGTCTACGCCACGCCTGCGGAAAATATCCGGGCTGCCCAGGCGGCAGCAGAAGAGCTGGACTAGTTCGAGGGCGAAGAATGTCGTCAGATGGCGGAGCGCGTCCAGCGGCTCCTTGACGCGGCTGCCGAGCGGCACGAGGCCGGCTGCTGCACTGAGGCGCCACACCGGCAAAAGGATGATCTGCCTCCCCGCCGAGATCAAGGCGCAACATCTCGGACGCCGACTAGTCGCGTCCGCGGAAGAAGAGACAAGGAGCCGGCTGCCAGCCGCAGTTGGACTCGCATCACCATAGAGCGCGACCAAGACGGCCGCCCAAGAGTAGTGGAACGACAGGATGACCGTCCGCCTCCTCCCCCTCGCAGGGAAAGGCATGTCACCCCGCCGCCTGTTGATCACCCGACACTCGGCAACCGCCTTGGCCGCCGAGAGGGAGTCGGAGAGAACGATGCCCGCCACCGGATCGACCATCTCCATCGGTCCCTGGCGCTAGAAGAGGAAGATGAGTTGGGTCCGCCGTGTTTCGGCCCCCGCATTCGAGACGAGCCTTTCCCCAAAGGGTTCACGCTCCCAAGAGACACGCCCAAATACACCGGCTTCGTGAAGCCAGAGGACTGGCTGGTCGACAACTCCACAGCCGTCAGCATAGCAAACGGCAACAAGCACGTTGCTATGAAGTACGTTCCGCTCATGCTCCAAGGCACGGCCCGGACATGGCTGAACAGCTTGAAGCCCCGCAACATCGACAGTTGGGTCGACTTCACCGAAGCCATCGTCCGCAACTTCACCAGCACGTACAAGCGGCCGCCCAAACCTCGCCAGCTCTCCTTGTGCGTGCAAGGCCCCAACGAGTCGACTCGCGACTACCTCACACGCTGGGCCGAGCTCCGCAACCCTTGCGAAGGCGTGCATGAGGTGCAGGCCATCGAGTACTTCACCGCTGGGTGCCGAGAGGGCACCCTCCTCAAGCACCGACTCCTCTGCGACGAGCCGGCGACCCTCGACGAGCTGCTGATCATAGCAGATAAATATGCCACGGCCGACTCCTCCATGAAGGCAGAGATCAAAGTTGATGCCTATGGCAAGGCGGCCCCCCGAGCTCCTCGGGCTCCGGCTGGCGAAACCAGTCGGCGTCGATGTGAAACGATCACAAGCGCAAGGCCGCAGCCCGGCTTCCACCACCGGCGGCGGTGGCGGCGATTGAAGGCCATCAGCCGGAAGGGCAGCCTCCTCCCAAGCGCCAGAAGGCCGGCAAGCCCAACTGGTTGCCCGCCTTCTCGTACGAGCAGACTCTCGATGCCTCCTGCAAATTTCACAGCGGCGCGAAGCCGTCGAATCACACCACTCGGAAGTGTCACTGGCTCACCAGAATCACCAAGGGCGACGCACTCCAGCCTCCCCCGCCGGCTGGTCCGCCACCGCCTCCTCCCCAGCAGCCGGCGGCCCGACCAGTCGGAGCCATTCAAGATGAGTACCCTGAAGAGCATGGAGCTTATGTCATGTTCACCAGCGTGGCCGACGATAAGCACAACAGACGGCAACGATAGCAAGAAGTAAATGCAGTGGCATCAGAGACCCCCGAGTTCATGCATTGGTCCGAGAAGCCCATCAACTGGAGGAGAGCTGACCACCCGGAAGTGATGCCCAATCCCGGCTCCTATGCCCTGGTTCTGGATGCCACCTTTGCCACTGATAAGCGAGCTGCTCGGTTTTCCCGAGTTTTCATAGATGGCAGCAGCAGCATCAACATCCTGTACAAGGATAGCATGGAGAAGTTAGGAATCAAACAAAGGCAGCCTCTGTCCAGCCGGACTATATTCCATGGCATAGTTCCTGGCCTTTCCTGCTCACCAATCGGCAAGATCCAGATAGATGTCCTCTTTGGAGACAAGGATCACTTTCGCCGAGAGCCAGTTTGGTTTGAGGTGGTGGACCTCGAGAGCCCATGCCATGCCTTACTTGGCCGGCCTGCTCTGGCCAAGTTCATGGTGGTCCCCCACTATGCTTACCTCAAGATGAAGATGCCAAGTTCCAAGGGAATCCTGACCATTGCAGGAGATTACAAGAAGTCCTCCGCTTGTGCGGCAGATAGCAGTCGACTGGCCGAGTCCCTCGTGATCGCGACCGAGAAGCGGCTCCTTGACCGAGTTGTGGCAATGGTAGGCAAGCAGCCGTTGATGTCACCCAACCCCAAGGAGTCAGAAGCCGAGGGGTCGTTCAAGCCGGCCAAAGAGACAAAGAAGATACCCTTGGACTCGGAGCACCCGGAGAGGCACGCTGTCATAGGTGCAAACCTGGACAGCAAATAGGAAGGCGACCTCGTCGATTTCCTCCGTGAGAATCGGGACATCTTTGCATGGTCCCCCAAGGACACGCCCGGTGTTCCGACGGAATTCGCCGTGCACAAGCTACACGCCCGATCTGACGCCAAGCCAGTCAGGCAGCCCTTGCGCCGCCTGTCAGAAGAAAGGAGAAGAGTTGTGGGAGAAGAGATAGCCCGGCTTCTAGCAGCTGGCTTCATTATGGAGGTTTTCTTTCCAGAATGGCTGGCCAACCCAGTGCTAGTGTTGAAGAAGAACAAGCAGTGGCGCATGTGTATTGATTATACCAGCCTCAACAAAGCTTTCCCCAAGGATCTCTTTGCCTTGCTAAGAATTGACCAAGCGATAGACTCCACAGCCGAATGCGAGTTGCTGAGCTTTCTTGATGTGTACTCAGGGTACCATCAGATCAATCTGAACCCGGGAGACAGACTGAAGTCCTCCTTCATCACGCCATTCGGAGCCTTCTGCTACCTGACCATGACGTTCGGCCTGAGGAATGTCGGCGCCATGTTTCAGCATTGCATGCAAAAATGCCTCCTCAAGCAACTGGGAAGGAATGCCCACGTTTACGTGGACGATATTGTGGTGAAGACGGAGAAGCGTGGCACTCTGCTGGAGGACCTCGAGAAAACCTTTGATAACTTGCGCCGATTTCAGATCAAGCTCAACCCGGAGAAATGTGTCTTTGGAGTACCAGCCGGCAAGCTCCTCGGCTTTCTGGTCTCAGAACGCGGCATCGAGTGCAACCCTGTGAAGATCAAAGCCATCGAGAGGATGGAGGTACCCACCCGACTGCTGGACGTGCAGAAGTTCACCGGCTGTTTGGCATCCATCAGCAGCTTCGTCAGTCGGCTGGGCGAGAAGGCTCTTCCCCTGTACCAGCTCATGAAGACGACCACTTTTTTCGAGTGGAATGACAAGGCGGATGAAGCTTTCCTCCAGCTCAAGAAGATGTTGACCACTCCGCCTGTCCTGGTGGCTCCAACTAATAAGGAGCCCATGCTCCTCTACATCGCCGCCACCAGCCGGGGGTCACAAGACCGTCATTGTTGTCGGCGCAAGGAAGACGGTAGCACCGCCGTCCAGAGGCCGGTCTATTACTTAAGCGAAGTGTTGTCCACCTCCAAGCAGAACTACCCTCACTACCAGAAGATGTGCTATGGCGTGCACTTTGCCGCTAAGAAGTTGAAGCCATACTTTCAAGAGCATCCAATCACTGTTGTTTGCACTGCACCTCTCGCCGAGATCATTGGAAGCAGAGACGCCTCTGGCCGAGTGGCCAAATGGGCTATAGATCTGGCCCCCTACACCATCTACTACCAACCCCGCACCACCATCAAGTCCCAAGCACTGGCCGACTTCTCGTCAAGCCATGGGCCGAGACTCAAGATTTTGCCGCCCGGACTCCACCCATTGGCGGATGCACTTTGATGGCTCCAAGTTGCGCACCGGTCTGGGAGCTGGCATCGTCCTCACCGCTCCCAAAGGAGACAAGCTCAAGTATGTGCTGCAAATCCACTTCGCCGCCTCCAACAATGTGGCAGAATATGAGGCACTCATACACGGGCTCCGGCTTGACAAGGAACTCGGCATTCGCCGGATCCTGTGCTATGGTGACTCTGACTTGGTGGTCCTGCAATAGTCAGGCGACTGGGACGCCAAGGACGCAAACATGGCAAGCTACCGCTTCCTCATTCAGCAGCTCAGTGGATACTTTGAAGGGTGCGAGTTCCTCCATGTGTCAAGAAACGACAACGAGCCGGCCAATGCTCTGGCACGGATCGGCTCCACCCGGCAAGCAATACCAGCCGGTGTTACCCTGCAGCGCCTCCTCAAGCCGTCTGTCAAGCCATCTCTGGAATCAGATTCCATTTTCGTGCCTGCTGACCCCAAAGCAGTCGGATCCGACTTGGGGACTTCAGCAGCCGGCACGGGGACTTCGACAGGCGGCTCGGGGATTGCGACAGTCGCACCCGGCCCGGGGACTTCAGAGCCCGACCTGGGGACTGCAGCAGTCGTCCCGGGGACTTCAACGAAGCAGCTAGCGGCAGCCGACTCCAACCCACCGCCTCCCGGCCCAGCCACCCTTGTGCAAGTAGCAGTCCTGACAGCTGAAGAGATAGCAGCACCCTCATGGGCCCAGCCCATCCTGAAGTTTCTGGTGAACAAAGAGCTACCGACTGATGAGATCTCGGCACGACAAGTACAACATCGGGCAGCAGCATACACCATAGTCAACAGAGAACTTGTGAGGCGCAGTGTCACTGGTGTTTACCAGCGCTGCGTAGAGCCGGAGCAAGGCCAAGCAATCGTCAAAGATATCCATCAAGGCGAGTGTGGTCACCACGCGGCTTCAAGAGCGCTCCTGGCCAAAGCTTTCTGCCATGGTTTCTTCTGGCCGACTGCTCTAGAAGACGCCAAAGACTTGGTCTAGAAATGCAAAGGGTGTCAGAAGTTCCGCTCCAAACCACATCAGCCGGCTTCTGCACTCAAGACTATCCCCATGGCCTTGCCCTTTGCCGTCTGGGGCCTAGACATGGTGGGACCATTCAAGATGGCGCGAGGCGGCATGACTCATCTGCTTGTCGCGGTGGACAAGTTCACCAAATGGATAGAAGAAAAGCCAATTAAGAAATTGAATGGTCCGACTTCTGTGACTTTCATCTCCGACATCACCATCCGGTATGGCATACCACACAGCATCATCACCGACAATGGCACAAACTTTGCCAAAGGCGCCTTGGCCCGATTTTGCGCGACGCAGGGCATCCGACTGGACTTAGCGTCCGTTGCCCATCCGCAGTCAAATGGCCAAGTGGAGCGAGCAAACGGCCTCATTTTGTCCAGCATCAAGCCCTGACTGGTCGAACCGCTGGAGCGTTCGGCCGGCTGTTGGCTCGATGAGCTGCCGGTCGTCCTCTCGAGCCTGCGCACAACTCCGAACAAGTCAACCGGCTTCACGCCTTTCTTCCTCGTCTACGGTGCCGAAGCCGTCATCCCGACGGACATAGAATTCGACTCCCCTCGAGTCACCATGTACACCGAAGAGGAAGCAGAAGAAGCGCGACAAGATGGCGTCGATCTGCTGGAAGAGGGGCGGCTGTTGGCACTAAGCCGATCCACCATCTACCAGCAAAGCTTGCGTCGATACTACAACCGGAAGGTCAAGCCAAGATCCTTCCAAGAGGGAGACCTTGTGCTCCGGCTGATCCAGCGAACAGCCGGCCAGCACAAGCTCTCGACACCTTGGGAAGGCCCCTTCATCATCAGCAAGGTGTTGGGCAATGATTCTTACTACCTGATCGATGCTCAGAAGCCTCGAGCACGCAAGAGAGACGACTCCAGCAAGGAGACGGAGCGGCCATGGCAAACCTCCTTCGAAGGTTTTACAGTTGATGCAGTATGTACCACGCCAACTTTTGTATTAAGTAAGAAGACTCCGGGACCCCCGAGGAAAGCTCGGGGACTGCCCTCATTTTAATATGATAAGATTTATGTTCATCAATGCGCATTCCATTATTTTTTGCCTGGCACCGGGTCCGACCAATCGGCCCGGAGGCTTGCCGCCTTGTCCTATGAGAATACTTCCTGCAGCCACACAAGTAGTGCGTGGCATCTAAACCAGCTCCTGCCAGAAGCCGCAGTCATGAAGCGATCGACCGGGCGTGCAGGGCCAAGAGAAGAAAGGGTGCCCACACGAAAAAGGCTAAGGACTCAAAGCATACGCATTGCTCAAGATGGCTCCCCGCTTTGCCGACCGGCTGCTGAGCAGCCAGTCGGCCGGCTTCTATTTAAAAAAAAAAACTAGCTACAAGCCCCAGTCGGCCTAGTACTTACCTTCCCAAAGTGGCTAAATTACTTGATCCAAGCCACGGTCCGCAGAGCGGCGGTTGGGTTGGCAAGACGGAATCTAAGGGAAGGCGGCAAAGGAAAAACGCCAAGGGGCAGCAAGCTAGAAAAGATAGAACCCGGTAAAAGAATATTTACATACCAAAGGCCCTTGGCCGGCATTCAACAGAGGTTCGAAATACACCCCATGGGTGGAATTGTGCGAAACTAACAAAGTTTATCGAGACTGATAAGCAGATAAAAGTAAAAGCAAGTTGATAGCCTAGGGAGCAGCAGACAAGGTTGGCGGAATGCTGGAGTCGGCGGCGCCGGCTGGTGGAGCGGCTGGCTGGTCTGTCCCCGCTTGATCGCCCTCAGCAGCAACCAGCTTGATCGGGCCTAGCTCGTTGCTGGACGCACGGTCGAGCTTTGGATGGCCGTCTACTCCGACCTCTGGCGCCTCCTCCTCGCCTTCCTCCTCCCCCTCGCCTTCTCCCTCGTTGCTGGAGTCAATCACCTCGGCTGAGTCTACGTCATCTTCCGGGTTCAGCCCGAACCACTCTGCCTGTGCTGGGACGCCCTGCTCCCTCAGCTCCGGGACAAAGACGCTGGTGTCAGCATATTCGGCGATCGCAGCCGCCCGGGCAAGAAGATCGCGCTCCACCGCCAGTGCCGACAGCTCCCCTAGGGCCTCCAGACGAAACGTGGCCAGCTAGTCCAGATCCAGCTCAGGATACCACGCCTTGGCAAACTCCAAGGCCCGGCGAGCACCAACCCGAGCCGAAGAGCCTTTCCAGGCCTCCAGGCGACCGGCCGCCACCTCCAGCCCGGTCGGCGATCCATTGGGAGTCTGTGAGCCGGCACGCCTGGCCACAGAGTGGAGATGACCTGTGCCCCGACACATTGAAGACGGTGCAGCATTCGGTGAGCCGGCTGGAGGTGGGCCTGGATGCTGATGAACTGCTCGCCAAGGGTTCGGGGGCGTTGGCCGCAATCAGCGCGCCTTCCGCCCTCTGTCGCTCATGATCAGCCTCGATGGTTTGATTGGCGGCGACAGATTGACCAGGGAAGAAGTCTGCGGAAAATAGAAAGCAAAAAGCTAAAGTAAGAGACGAGGAGACAGGCCCGGCCAGCAATCGGCAACTCAAAGAAAGAAAAAGAGGAAAACTCACCGTCAACCATGTCCCCGATCTCATGGAAGCCGGAAGTCAGCATCGCCTCCCTGTCAGTCCAGGCGGACCGTTCAGTTGCAAACTCAGCAAGGAGGCCGGCCTCCTTGTCCTCCTCTTCCTTATGAGCCTTTTTGAGCAACTCCGCCTGCTCCGCAGTTGCGTGACCAGCCGGTCACGCTCTTCAGTCAGCTTACCACACTCCACCTCCTTGGCGCGCAACGCGGTGTTGGCTTCGCCCAGCTGCTGCTGCAAGGTAGCGTTGGCCCCTGCGAAAGATAGAAGAAAGAAAAGGCGTCAGTCGCCAGACGAGAAGAAGAATGGTCGCCAGGGAGATCCGGCCCGGCCGCCAGTGATCGGCCGAATGTCGGGAGTACAGCCAGCGGTAGCGCCAAGGCCCTGAGAGAGAGGAGTCGTCAAGACAACAAGAAAGAAAAACAGTCGCCGGGGAGATCCGGCCCGACTGCTCTGCAGTCGGCCCAAATCTCGGGGACTACAGCCCGCAGGTGCGCCAGCGCGCCCCCGCAAAAACGGAAGAAACTTACTCCGGCTTTCTGACAAGTCGGCCGTCCGCTTTTCCAGCTCCTGGATCTTGGAGTTGAAGACGGCAGCACGAGTATTGTGATTAGCCTACAAAAAAGAGAGTTCAGATAAAGCCAGCACTCGGAGCTTACAGATAGAAGTTCCAGGCCCCCCACCTTTCACCGACCGAACTCGGGACTACACCCAGCTGGAGGCCGGGCGCCCACGAGAAGTATAATTCAAAAATCAAAGAAGTAGGAGGCTCGCCCGAACGGCTGCTCGCGTTTCCAGGAACGTGTTGTTGCACCTCTTGAGGGCATCGACCTCGGCTTGGAGTTTGGCCTGAACATCCAGGATGGCCCGGTTCGGTGTCTAGTCAGCTGGCGTGGCGCTGGTCGCTTCGGCGTCTGGGTTCGAGGAGCTCGCGGTGCCGGCTTCCTGCGAACGTGGCGCCGAGATCGCCTTTGTGAGCCGGCGACGCATTGGCGTGCGGGCCTCAGGAGTCGGGCCCTTCACCACCTCGCTTCCGGTTGGCGGCACCAGTGGATCTGCCGGCTGCTTGTCCCGCGACTCCCTGGATGGCGGCGGCGGGGCACAACCACGTCCGGCATTGTGACGTTGTCGCCCTCCCTCTCCATGGTCGGTTGCTTGTCGCCTGCTCCTCCGGTCGACGCCACGAAGTCCGGCGGTAGAGGCGCGGAGCTCAAGGGGGAAACAAGCAGCGACTCCTGGCAGCGCGACGCTTCTTCGAGGCGCTTCTTCGCAGCAATGTCCGCCTCGGCCTCCTTCAGCTTCTTCAGGGCGGCGGCTTCAGCCTTGTCCGCCTCCTCCTTCTCCCGACGGGCGGCTTCCTGC
Source organism: Aegilops bicornis (assembly GCA_021605145.1). Classification (NCBI taxonomy): domain Eukaryota; kingdom Viridiplantae; phylum Streptophyta; class Magnoliopsida; order Poales; family Poaceae; genus Aegilops; species Aegilops bicornis. Next base: position 180,178,149 of record CM038669.1, read on the forward strand.
TCCGCGCGCCTCCCGCAAGTTCCGCTCCTTCGCCTCCCGGAGGTCGGCGACTGGGTCGATTCGCCGGGAGGAGGAGGAAGTCTGCACCGACCCAACAACGGAGCCGGCAGCCGATTTCTTGAGAGAAAGCGGAGCCCTAAAAAATTCAAGAGAGTAAACTTAAGAGCTCATATGGAAGCAGCAAGACAAGGAAAAAGCGCGAAAGGAGATTCGTACGCTGACACCAGGGGAGGCGCCTTCGGGAGCTTCTGGAACTTGGCCACCTTCGCGGCGGCTTCCTGCCGCTTGGTCGCGGCGGCCGGGTTCTTGGGCTTTTTCGGCTGGCTGCCGAACAGGGTAGCACCCTGCTTACGCTTACGCGTGCCGCCTCGGGCAGTCGGCTCGGCGGAGGGGCCTGCATCCGCTTTGCCGGCTCTTCCCGCCGGGCGCGGCACGTCCTCCTCGTTGTTGTTGTCTGGCCAGGATCCGACGCCGCCACCCTCTTCGGAGCCGTCTGCTCCACGGAAGCCGCCGGTGGCGTCATCTTCCAGGGCGGCCGCCCCCAAGTCGGGGTCATCCACGTCGCTTACGGCCCAGTCCGACGCGTAGGGATTGTACGCCCCCATCGCGGCGTTGGCTGCGTCCGACTCGAGGACCTGTTCAAGGGAAAGGGAACGGACTGATCAAACCACAAGATGAGATCAAGCAAAGTAGAGTTGAAGAAAGAAGAGATCGAATAACTTACGGCTGGCGGCAGGTTCGCGCGGGAGTACGGCTCCTTGCCGAACTCCCAAGGCACCTCCAGTCGGAGATCGGAGGTCTCGTTCACCAAGTTTGCCACCTCCGCGGCCGGCATCTCCTTGGTGCACAGTCGGCACGAGTCGCGGTGCCTGCTCATCCGACTGATCAAGTGAGGCCGGCGTTGGAGCGGGAGCACCCAGCGCGCGACGAAGGCGACCAACAGGTCGGGCGTCTTGAGGCCCACGGTGTCGGTCAGCACCCGGCGTCGGCTGATTGCCGCGGCACCGTCCGCTGACACCGGTTTTGGCTTGTAGCCCCAGTTGGCCCGAGGACCTACTGGGGGGCCGGCTTCGTAAGCCGGCAGGTTTAGGAAGTCGGCGGCCGGGTCGGTGTTCTCCACGTAGAATTAAGACTGCTGCCACATCTTGACCGACTGTGGCAGCTTGATGGCTGGGAAGGCGTTTGCCGGAGATGGCCGGCGCACCCCGACGAAGGCACCGCACTAGGCAGCCACCTCCTTTGCGGACGTGCCCAATTTGGTATAGAATAAATCCCCCCACAGCTCGATGGTGGGGGGGATGCCGAGGTAGCCCACACATCGTGACGAAGGCGGCAAGGAGCATCACGGTGTTGGGCGTGATGTGATGAGGCTGGAGGTGGTAAAATTCGAGGAATGAGCGAAAGAAGTGGCTCACCGGGAGGCTGAATCCGCGGATGAAATGCGAGCGGAACACCACCCGCTCGCCCTCCCTCGGCGCCGGCGAAATCTCCTTCACCGGGGCCAGACGCGTCTTCACCAACTGCGGGCCAGGAAGGCGCCACATGTCGCGGAGGAAGGAGATGTGATCGTCGTTGACATTGGACCCGTCCCAGTCACCTCCCCGCTCGCGCGCCATGGGCGGCTCGAGGGAGCAACTGGCGCAACTGGGGAGCGAAGGACCGACCCGGGAGTGCGGCGGCAGGAGGAAGAAGAAGAAGGCAAACGGGAAGCGGGAGAATGCGCGCGTGCTCTGCCGCTCTCCCCTCCCCCTACTTATAGCCCAGGGGCTACGGAGTCGAGGGGGCGGGGTGTGGGAACGTGGGATCGGCTGCGCCCATGATCGTGGCCACGACCCTGCGTCTCCCCATTTACTACGCGAGTTACTGCGCGCAGTAACTCTGCGAAGAAACCCAACCGCCCGCCTCGGCCGCAGCGGATCCGCCCGCGTGCCGAGGCCCTGTGGTGGCGGGCCCAGCCTGCTATCGCGTCCCATCGCGCGAGTGGGCTGGCAGGCTGGCCCGGCAAGCAGGCGCCATGTGGCGTGCTCATGATGGGCGGTGGGCTGGAAAGCTTGGCTGGTACACCACCTGTTGCCCGCTGAGGCATTCGAAATTCTCAGACAAGTCCGACTGGCGGAGGCCGGCTCCCTCCAGGCGGCTCGCCGGAAGACGGATGATGCTACCATCTCAAGCATCCGGAGAAGAAACTGTTGAGGCCCCTTGGCTCCTCGACCGCGGCGCCTCACCAGCTTCGGGGACTACTATCGGAGTAATGGGCCATGGGTAGCCCAACCCGAGTAATATTCTAAAAACATCAGGCCGACTGTGCCCCTCAAGACACCAAGATGGAGCGCTGCCTTCCTCTGGCCGGCTGGTCAGGTGTCCGGCTGTCGGAAGGCGGCCAAGCTCCAGAAGGCGGCGCCAATACAAGCCGACTCCCGGCAGGCGGCCTCTAGAGAGGCCGGCTCCTGGCAGTCGGCTCCCAGGCACCCTCAAAGTCTGCACCCTCATTAAGGGGACAAGACCGAATATGGCTATAGTGTAGCCCCTCACCCCCACGATCGGGGCTGAGCGAGGGAACAATGCCCCGTACAGGTGGAGGTTGCCGTCCGGTGCGGCACTGTTGTCCCTCCTCCCTTGACATCACGCTAGTCCGACAGAGCTTTGCCCCACGATGGCCTGTCGGGACGGCCCGTAGGCGGCGAGCCCTACCTGGCAGCGGGCAGCATACAAGACGGAGGGAGATAGACCAGTCGAACCCGAGAGAAGCCGACTTCCAGCAGGAGGCTCGTTCTCTCCTCGGGGCTCGCAAGTGATTAACGGGGGATGGCTACAGTGATCTCCCACCAAGCGGCGGGACTGTAGCCACGCCCCCATGACCAAGCCTGTGTCATTAGCATAGCGGCTATAGTAACCAGCAGCCGGCAAGGCCCACGATCGGCGGTACGGCACGCCCGAACCTGAACCGGTCGGCGGGGCCCACCAGCGGCAGGCCCCGGCAGCCCGGAGAAGCCGGGCGCCAGAGACACCGGCCGGGACCTACACCCGGTTGGATTACTATTGTACCCCTGGGGGTAGGCCTATATAAACCCCCCAGGGCACCCATGCAAAGGGTTCCCAATCCCTTAGAACTAGACACATACCTAGAGAGGAGAAGAGCTAGCCTTGCCCTCTCCTACCTCTGCCAAACAGCTCGAAGAGCACCAATGTAGTCACTTGTGCCTTAGTGATCATGCGGAGATGCCGCAGAGCAGGACTAGGAGTGTTATCTCCTAGGAGAGCCTCGAACCTGGGTAAAGTATGCCGGCATTCGTGTCTACGCCTCATCCCGCTTCCGGGCACCGGCAACGTTCTAGTCGTTCCCACCATGATAAGCCATCCATTGGCATATGTCGCACCCAACCCCCGACAGCGTGCCAGTGAGGGTGTGATGAGACCCACAGGCGATGGTACGGGTGGCGACTTGGCGCTTATTTGGTTGTTGCCCTCTTGAAGAAGCGGTGGACGAGCAGCGGCGGACATGGTTGCTGCGGCCGAGCTTCCGATGCTAAGCGAGTAAGTAGAGAAGAGGAGAAGCGAACGTTGGATATGTCTGTTTCATTACTTGCATAGTAGCATAGCACCATATATAGTCATAGTCTAGGTTTGGATTCGAACCAGCTACGGGAGCACGTCTCTCTTTTTTCTAAAACTTAGCAACGTCTCTTTACTGGTACACTAGCTTGTTCTGTACGGCTTCTCAAGTCTTTGATTCCTCCACCTGACATCTGGGACCCACCGGAAGGGCATCTGTATTTCGTGAAAAAACGTGCCCCCCGCTGACAGGTCGGACCCACCAGCTATCTTTGCACGCAAGGAAGTGCCTCCTTATTACGCCCAAAAAAATGAATACTCCCCCACCTGGAACCCAGCATAGTGGGAGGCTGACTTGTGGGCCTACCAAGTTGACGGGGACGGAGGGCTTTGTCAACTTAGTCAATATGAACGATTCTAGCTCCAGTTATCGTACGATGTTCATCCAACGGCAGTTGTGCTTCTTCAACCTCTGGTCTTCTTGCTCCAGCCGCCCAAACCAGCGCCGGTCGTGCCGCATGCTCCTGCCTCCCGTGGCTGGCTGTGATGCTGCGGAGGCCTCACCGCCCCTACTACTCCCACCGCTGGCCAGGGCATCCCTCTACTCACCCACACCCCATGTTATTCTGCGGTGACGGCAGCCTCACACCGCAGCCGAACCAGTGAACCCTCGTACTCCTCTCTGCGTGCGCATCCACTGCCGCGTCTTCTCCGGCTCCGCGCCATCCCCTTCCTAGGCCTCGCCGTCGTCCACCGCCTTGGTGCTCTCGGCGCGGCGTGGTCAATGTGGTCAACGACCGACTTCCATCGGAAGAGTACTATACATGGAGAGGCTGACAGCTGGGTCCACGGCCACAGTCCAGTTTTTTGTGATTTGCTAAGTAAGTCGCTTTGTCAGGCATGTTGGGCTGCAAATCTTTCAAGACGAGGAGAGCTTCATTCGGCTAGCCGAGAAAATGGCCTATCAGTAATGAGAAATGGGCTGTATATTTTTAGAACACATCAAACCGGCAATTAGTTTCAAATTTCTTTTTTTCATTTCGAGATTTTAAATTGCATCGATTTTTATGCGTGGACAATTTGTTGGATTTTATATTGATATACATTTATTTTTAAAATCAGTTTGAATGTGACTCGAAATTTCGGGTTTAAAAACAGTTCGGACCGCACCGAAATATGCAAAATTTCATATAATTTTTTAACCGTGGCCACAATATGGGTCGTAATGCTAACAAAAAGAATACGGGCTCCAAAAAAAACCTTAAGAATTAGCAAATGGGCTGTAAATTATTAGAAATAATGGCAGATGGGTTGTATGATGTTTTCCACAGATTTGAGGCTTTCCTAAAAAATGGTTGATGCACAAGCAGGATCATTGGATGTCCATCCAACGACCGTCGTCTTCTTCAATCTCTGCTCTTCTGCTCCGCCCGCTCAAACAAGCGCGGCCGGGACTGCCTACTCTCTCCTCCCTCAGCTGTCTTTGCCCGCGCAGCCTCACCACCGTACTCCCCATCGCAGGCCTTGCCATCCCTCTACTCACCCACACCGCTGTTATTCTCCGGGGACGGCAGACGAACCAGTAAACCCTCGTACAGTCGTACTCCCCTCCGCGTGGGAAACAACTGCCGAGTCTTCCCTGCCTTCGTGTCGTTGCCTTCCTAGGCCTCGCCGTCGTCCATCGCCCTAGTGCTCTCGGCACGGCCTGGTCAACGTGGTCAACGACCGACATGCATCTGAAGTGGACTGTACATGGAGAGGCTGACAGCTGGGTCCACGACCGCATGCAAGGAAATGCCTCCTTATTACGCGCAAAATAATGATTCCTCCACCTGACATCTGGGACCCACCGAAAGGGCCTCTGTATTTCACGAAAAAAATGTTACCGCCGCTGACAGCTTGGACCCACCAGTTATATCATCGCACGAAAGGAAGTGCCTCCTTATTGCGCACAAAAAAATGAATACTCCCCCTGCTAGCTGGGACCCAGTATAGTGGCAGGCTGACTTGTGGGCCTACAAAGTTCACGGGGACGGAGGGCTTTGTCAACTTAGTCAATATGCACGATTCTAGCTCCAATGACCGTACGACGTGCATCCAACGGCCATAGTGCTTCATCAACCTCTGGTCTTCTAGCTCCAGCTGCCCAAACCAGCGCTGGTCGTGCCTCGTGCTCCTGCCTCCCGTGGCCAGCTGCGATGCGGCGGAGGCCTCACCGCCCCTACTACTCCCATCGCTGGCCAGGCCATCCCTCTACTCACCCACACCCCCAGTTATTCTACGGCGATGGCAGCCTCACACCGTAGCGAACCAGTGAACCCTCATACTCCTCTACGCGTGGGCATCCACTGTCGTGCCTTCCCCAGCTCCGTGTCGTCCCGTTCCTAGGCCTCCTCGTCGTCCATCGCCCTGGTGCTCTCGGCGCGGCATGGTCAACGTGGTCAAGGAACGACTTCCATCGGAAGAGTACTGTACGTGGAGAGGCTGACAGCTGGGTCCATGGAAGCCGCAAGGAAGTGCCTCCTTATTACGCGAAAAATAATTATTCCTCCACACAGCGGTGAGGACCCACCTTTGGGCCAGCCCTTTGTATTTCACGAAAAAAACTTTCCTCCCGCTGTCAGCTCAGACCCACCGAAAGTGCCTCCTTATTACGCACAAAAAAAGAAATACTCCCCTGCTAGTTGGGACCCACCTTGGTGGGTGGCTGACTTGTGGGCCTACTAAGTTGACGGGGACAAATTCCTTTGTCAACTTAGTCAATATGAATGATTCTAGCTCCAGTGACCGTACGATGTCCATCCAACGACCGTAGTGCTTCTTTAACCTCTGGTCTTCTTGCTCCAGCCACCCAAAGCAGCGTCGGTCGTGCCGCATGCTCCTGGCTCCCGTGGCCGGCTGTGCTACCGCGGAGGCCTCACCACCCCCTACTATTCCCACTGCTGGCCAGGCCCTGCGGCGACGACAGCCTCACAACACAGCCAAACCAGTGAACCCTCGTACTCCTCTCCGCGCGGGCTTCCACTGCCGCGTCTTCCCCGGCTCCGCGTTGTCCCCTTCCTAGGCCTCGCCGTCGTCCACCGCCTTGGTGCTCTCGGCGCGGCGTGGTCAACATGGGCAAGGAATGACTTCTACCGGAAGAGTACTGTACGTGGAGAGGCTGACAGCTGGGTCCACGACCGCAGCAAGGAAGTGCCTCCTTATTATGCGCAAAATAATTATTCCTCTACCTAACAGCGGGGACCCATCGGACGGGCCACCGTATTTTGTAAAAAAAGCATTTCCCCCTAAATGCTGGGACCCACCAGCTACATCTTCGCATGCAAGGAAGTGCGTCCGGGCAAAAAAAACGATTCGCCCCCCTGACTGCTGGGACCCACCAGCTACATCTTCGCACGCAAGGAAGTGCTTGATAGTCGGGACCCACCTGGTCGAAGCGTACCTAGCGTTGTCATTCTGGTCACGAACATGTACGTACATATTGGTCGATGTAGAGGCGCGCACGTGTCGTAGTAGAGGCACGCACGTAGCATGTACACGTACGTACAACGTCCAGTGTGCAAGAAAGAAAATACGGCCACATACGTACATACGGGCAGGGTCTCGAACGCCTACTCGCGCATATGTACGGCCAGGGCTCGTGTACATGGTTGGGTCGGAACGGAGAAACTGTGTCGTCGTTGTGTTCATGGGGAGCGAACCGGCTGGGTCGGAACGGAATGCATCGTCATGTTCATCGGGAGGGCTTGGACGGAACAACCGATGGAAACGAGGCCTGGCGTACCGCAGAACAGAGGAAACAACCTTGTGTTCGACCGGCCACGGTTGAAACGCGATCCTGTTCATCGGGAGGGGTCTGGCGTACCACAAAACGGAGGAAACAGATCTCCTATGGTCGAAATGGGGGTCCTGTTGATTGGGAGGGGTGTAGCGTACCGCAAAACGGAGGAAACGGACTTGTGTTGGAGCACTACGATCGAAACGGGGGTCCTGTTCATTGGGAGAGGTGTGGCGTACCGCAAAACGGGACTCCACGGGATACTGTTCATCTCCACCGTCGACCCCCTCTACCCTCCACGGGCTACTGTTCATCCACTGTCGACCTCCTCCAGCCTCCACCTGCGACTGTTCATCCACGGGCTCCTGTTCATCCAGCCTCCACCGCGCTACTCCACCAGCTCTTGTTCAACCAGCCCTCTCCACTGCTCTGTTCAACCACCCCTCCACGGGCTCTGTTCATCCTGCCCTCCGCCGTCTGTTCATCCAGCCCTCCACGGGGTGATCCTGTTCATCTAGCCCTCCACGGGGTCCTGTTCATCCAGCCCCAACCGGCTCGATCTATCGGGGTCCTGTTCATCTAGAGGCAACATCGCGTGGTCATGTTCATCAACCCCACCGAACTTTTCATCCAAACCCCCCAAAGAACGCTCCGCTCATCCAGAGACAGATCGATCAGCTTGATTAGCAGCGATGGCGGTAATCGCCGATCGGGGTTCGATTAATAGCAATCGATCGATCGCTCGGGTTCGATGTACGCGTAGCCTGCGGTAAACGCCTTCGGGTTCGATTAGAGCCCAACGCCTCGCTCGGGTTCGATTAGAGCCCAACGCCTCGGACCCACGCAGCGTGCGTGTCACGAGAGAAAGCAGCGCATCGCTTCGGCCCGACCACCTTGTGTCTGGGAACACCCGGTATTTTCCTCGTCCTCGCTTCTACCACGGTTTTTCCATCATGGACGGCCCAAATAATGTCATGCAGCTGCGTCTCCGGCCCTCCGGGATGAAAAGCCCATTTTACATCATGATTTTTGTCATAGAAGTAGGACCCCACCATATCTATGATGATACCGGGTTTTGTCACAATTATCGTCATAGAAGTGTCATAAGTATGATAGAAAAAAATTCGTTCGGCCCAAAATGTCACGGATGTGTCTTTTTTTGTAGTGTCTGTATTCTCGGCGACCCACGTCCCCCACCGGCGCTGCCGGACCCCGAGGTAGGACCTCGTCGGCTACCGGGTCCGAGGGAGGACGGGGAAGTCCTCGAACCGGCGTAGGGGCGCGGCGGCAGGCGGATCGAGGGACCGGCGAAGGCGGATCGAGCCCACGGAGGACGACGGGGACACCTCGGCGGACACCTCGACGGCGTCAGATGAAAAGGCCGCGATAAACCTATTTTTTGCCATTGGCTCCTCGAGCTGCCCGGCACACAGGCAGAGGTTGAGGATGGAGGCGCCGGCGATGGCGGCGACCTACCAATGGTTTCAAGGGTTGTGTGTGTCTATGTGAGCAGAGGTTTTGGGGTGTGTTTAGAGGGGGCAGGGGGCAAGGTGGTGTTTGAGGAAATACTTCGGCAACTGAAAATTTTACTAGGCAGGAGTAACAAGGCGGGGCTACTGAAAATTTGGATCAAGGGCGATCAGATATTTTGAGATTGCGAGGGATGCAGAGGCGGGAGTAAATGCTGGGGCTACTGAAAATTTGAATCAAGGGACTGAAGCAGAGCGGGAGTAACAGACGTCGCACATGGTCCACACATACTAATCGTGTGCTACCAAACATTAAAACCTTCCAAGCGGTAGATATTTTCGAGATTACGAGGTAGTAATATTTTCGAGATTGCGAGGGATGTAGAGGCGGGAGTATTTGGGAGCAAGCTAGTGTGCTTGACACGCCGGCTGTGGACTGTAGTCGACGCACCTTCTCGCGTAAGCCATTGGCGTACTATACACCGACGGTGCTCCAAGATATTTGATACTACATCTCACACAGTTGGTGATAATAAACTTTGTGGGATCCACTTGATTTGAATTACATAATGGGTTCACAGCAGCAATGGACGATGTTTGAATTGCTAGACCTTTCATCTGCAGTGAACATGCAACTATATGTGTGTCGTAAAATAATTGGAATTATTCAGGGTTTGTTTGGACATTTTATACATTAAACTAGTTTTCTAGCCATTTCAGGTGCACAATTCAAAGTTAAACTAGATGCACATGCTCCAATGCATATAAATTGGTTGAAAAATCAAATATGTGTCCTTGAGTGCATGCTTAGGTCCCATGCAAGAAATGGGAATGAATTTCAAACACCAAGGCACTGTTGATTGCCGGCAAAATGTTGAGATACCTGGTTTTTTAATTCTAGTAAATCCCAAAATCGTCTAAAATTCATGAAACTTGGCATGCTATCATGGAGCGGCATCAACATGCCGGGGTAAAATTTTTGTCCCATTTGGGGCAGGTTTCGGTATAAGCTTCTCACAAACCAGAGCTTCTCACAACAAGCATGATGGTTTCGGTAGGGAACGTGCCACCTTTGGGGACGGAACGATATCCGTTGCCTCTTATTGCTTTCAAAAAAATTCTAGTGTCAACATAGAACAACAGGAGTGTTGTGTTTAATCTTGGAATTCTTCGGGGTTCGTTTGACCTTTTTTATACATTAAATGGGTTTTCTAGGCATTTGATGTACATAATTCAAATTTGAACTACAAGCACAAGCTCCAGTGCACCAAAACTGGTTGAAAAATCACATATGTGTCCTTGGGTGCATGCTTAGGTCCCATGCAAGAAATGGGAATGAATTTCAAACACTAGGGCACTATTGATTGCCGGCAAAACGTTGAGATGCCTGGTTTTTAAATTCTAGTAAATCCAAAACTCATCTGAAATTCATCAAACTTGGCATGCTATCATGGAGTGGCATCAACATGTCGTGCTAAATTTTTTGTCCCATTTGGGGCAGGTTTGGGTATAAGCTTCTCATAGACCAGAGCTTCTCACAACCAGCGTGATGGTTTCGATACGGAACATGCCACCTATGGGGACGGAACGATATCCGTTGCCTCTTCTTGCATTCAAAAATTTTCTAGTGCCAACATAGAACAATAGGAGTGTTGTGTTTAATCTTGGAATTTTTCGGGGTTCGTTTGGCCTTTTTTATATTAACTGGGTTTTCTAGGCATTTTATGTGCATAATACAAATTTGAACTACAAGCACATGCTCCAGTGCACCAAAGTTGGTTGAAAAATCACATGTGTGTCCTTGGGTGCATGCTGAGGTCCCAGCAAGAAAATGGAATGAATTTCAAAGACCAGGGCACTATTGATTGTCGGCGAAATGTTAAGATACCTGGTTTTTAAATTCTAGTAAATAAAAAACTTGTCTGAAATTCATAAAACTTGGCATGCTATCATGGAGCGGCACCAACATGTCGTGGTAAAATTTTTGTCCCATTTGGGGCAGGTTTGGATATAAGCTTCTCACAAACCAAAGCTTCTCACAACAAGTGTGATGGTTTCGGTAGGGAACGTGCCACCTTTGGGGACGAAACGATATCCGTTGCCTCTTATTGCTTTCAAAATTTTTGTAGTGTCAACATAGAATAACAGGAGTGTTGTGTTTAATCTTGGAATTTTTCAGGGTTTGTTTGGCCTTTTTATACATTAACTGGGTTTTCTAGGCATTTTATGTGCATAATTCAAATTTGAACTACAAGCACATGCTCGCACCAAAGTTGGTTCAAAAATCACATGTGTGTCCTTGGGTGCATGCTTAGGTCCCATGCAAGAAATGAGAATGAATTTCAAACACCAGGGCACTGTTGATTGCCGGCACAACGTTGAGATACTTGGTTTTTAAATTCTAGTAAATCCAAAACTCGTCTAAAATTCATGAAACTTGGCATGCTATCATGGAGCGGCATCAACATGTTGTGGTAATTTTTTTCCCATTTGGGGCAGGTTTGGGTATAAGCTTTTCACAAACCAGAGCTTCTCACAACAAGCGTGATGGTTTCGGTAGGGAACGTGCCACCTTTGGGGACGGAACGATATCCGTTGCCTCTTATTGCTTTCAAAATTTTACTAGTGTCAACATAGAACAACAGGAGTGTTGTGTTTAATCTTTGGAATTTTTTGGGGTTCATTTCGCCTATTTTATACGTTAACTGGGTTTTTTAGGCATTTTATGTGCATAATTCAAATTTGAACTACAAACACATGCTCCAGTGCACCAAAGTTGGTTGAAAAATCACATGTGTGTCCTTGGGTGAATTTCTAGGTCTCATGCAAGAGATGGGAATGAAATTCAAACACCAGGGCACTGTTGATTACCGGTAAAACATTGAGATGCCAGGTTTTTAAATTTTAGTAAATCCAAAACTCGTCTGAAATTCATGAAACTTGGCATGCTATCATGGAGCGGCATCAACATGCCGTGGTAAAAAATTTGTCCCATTTAAGGCAGGTTTGGGTATAAGCTTCTCATAAACCAAAGCTTCTCACAACAAGCATGATGGTTTCAGTAGGGAACATGCCACCTTTGGGGACGAAACTGTTCGCACATGAACACGTCACCGTGTACCCTCGACGCCGGGGGTGATGCACCGCAGCTCACGTCGAAGGAGACCCGTCCGGAAGCGCGGTACGCAAGCAATTCGGCGGGCGCTTTTGAATACCCGAAACCCCACACGCCCGGGAGGGACCCCGTCAGGGCGTGCGACGGCTATGGGCTGCCCTAGGTTGACTTGATCGCCCCTAGGACCTCGAGGTTCGCCGCCCTGCAACAAGAAGAACAGACGAAGAACGAGGAAGAAGAAGAACTAGGGTTAAGGAGAAAAGATAAAAGATAAAAGATAAAAAGTGGTAGATGATTTGTTCAATTGTGTGTTGTTCAATCGGCCGTCACCCCTTAGGTATATAAGAGGCGGCTGGACTTCCCGTGCAAGGAAAAGTCTTAAATTCACGTCCAAAACCTAGTCAAATTCGGATTTGTTTTGTCCGAACTTTCCAAAACTGTTCGGTTTAAACTGGCTGCACCTTGCGGGTAATGTTTGAGGTGGTAAACGACCTCGGATGGAAAGAAGCCCAAAAGCAATTTTGAACATTTTGACGAGACGAACAACTTTCATGTTGAACATTTTTTGATCCGAGGTCATCTTCAGGGCCAACTTACTCACGCAAAACAGCTAAATATTCACGCAGCTCATCAGACATACCCACACATGTGTCTGGTTCCGGACGTCATATTTTGCCCACTGAAGGGTCGCGCTGTGCGGGCTCTAACTTTTGAATACGACCTCGGATTGGGACGATCTTTATATCAAAATCAATCGTTTCGACGAGACGAAGATAATTCATGTAGATCCTTTTTCCATACGGGGCAGTGTTGGGGGCATAATGAGCCGAATAGTGTTCTGAATACAAAATCTCAGTATTTCGAATACACCTTCGACCTTAGAGATGAGTTCGGATGGCTATGGCCCAAATATCAAAGTTTCTTATTTTGGCCATACGGAACTTCCTCACTTTGAACACTTTTCCATTTGAGGCCATCTTAATTATGTTTTCGACCATGCCAAAAACTGGTGTCAACACATGCCCCCTGTTTTTCGGTAAAACTTGTGAGCCGAAAAATAATTTGCACGAAGTTTTTCTAAGCACGATGTCAACACTCCATCGCCCATTTGTACGTGCTTAGGACGATAGGTATATATCGGCCATTTAGATTAGCAACAAAAGTGAAGCTAATCAAACATATGATGATTTGGTAATACCCTTTCATGATGTAAGAAATTATATTGCATCCGTGGATTAAAATAAGCCCATTGAAGATAACCAATCATACCTGATGACGAATTCCATGGCATAGGCATCAACAGCATAGTCGAAGAATATGGATAATGTATGGACCGAAGATGTTGAAACCTTCGACTTGGTCCTTCATAGTTTTCACTATTTTCCTTCTTCACCTTTGCCGCACTCCTTGTAAAGGAAGCTCGCACATAATTTTTATTTTGAATACTTCCTTTTGAAACCAATGACATGTTTCTCTTTTCAAGTTCTTGTGCACTAAGCTTTTGCAACTTCTTCTTTTGCCAATACGATAAGCCGGGTGAGCACCCCGGCTGTGATTTTGTTTGCAGTAATGGCAATTCTTGTTTTACCTTGTGCACTCTCTTCTTCCCTTCAGATTTGGCACTTGATTGACTTGCCTCATTGCCTTTTGTAGCCAATGTCCACAATTTAATTGACTCTTTATCATTTGAGATCATAGCTGAAGTGGCACTCTTACGACCATATCTTTTGTCGCGGTAGACTTGCTCAACCACCTCCTTATTCTTCCTTGTGTTTCGGACCGATTCTTTTTTATTGAAACGGTCTTGAACATATGACTGCTCATTTAATGTTGGTCTTCTTGGAGTTGCATAATATTGGCGAGATGGTTTATAATAATATGGAGAATGTTCCCTTGTATTATACTTGTCCCATGATGGATATGGATTTGCGTGAGCATAGGGAGGCATCCACGACATTGGCATTGACGGCCCAAAATAAGGATATGAATAAATTGCATTCAAATTCTCTTCTTGCCAATATCGATCCTTGGATTTGCGCCTAGGGGGTGATCTTGATGCTTTTGTATTAGTTGGCCGACAAGCACTGCTCTCCTCACTTATCTTCTGATATTTTTCCAATAGTTGCGCGAAAGTGACTTTCGACTTTTTACCTTTGTGCTTACGTCGGCTTTTGTTTTCTTTGGCTGTGCTTGCACCGATCTTTGGATTTTCTTGTTGCCCCCCAGTCTTTGGTGTCTTCATTGTAGCTTCGATGGAATTCTCGCCCTCAAGATTATGTTCATTATGCTCTTCAACAACTTCTTTACTTGAAAGCTTGATCCCATCACCTGCAGTTTTTACCTTCTCTTTAAATGGATCGGCTTGAAGCAGCCGATGCAAAAACTTTTTACCATCAGGACCAATTGGAATAGACTCGTCATCTCTTGGTGTCTCAACAAATTTCAATCGTCCTTTATCAATGGCCGATTTAACTATTTGACGGAACATGTTGCAATCCTCAATACTATGATTGAACGAATCATCCAACTTACAATAAATTCGTCCTTGGATAGATGGCTTGACATGGTGATCAATAATTCTAATGTAATTATTTTTCAACAATAAATCAAAGATTTGATCACACATGTTTGAATCGAAGGTATACGTTTTGTTTTCCAGCCGATCTTAGTGTGCGAACGGCTTTGGAGGTAACCAAACGAATGGTTCAGATTTAGAATCTTCCCATTCGGCTATAGATTGTGTTTTGCACTCTATCTCCGATGTCTTTGGATAAGATATAATATTAGCATCGGATTTCTCAAAATAATTTAACCTTGGCTTTATATTTCTGAAACGAAAATAGTTAAAATACACATGTCTCAGTTGAGACCATGCGTAAGCCAAGTATGAAGCAAGCAAAGCTACCCAATTAGATATGAACTTTAAATAAAGCAATGGGATAAGCTTTGGCTCCAATAATAAGTCACTATCGGTCTCTTCGAATGGTACAATGTATTGACCGATATGCTTTGTAACAATTTTATTGCTAACAAGTAAATTACCCTTCAACATTGGTCTTTCAAAATTACTTATGAGATTTTTCCTAATAGATGCAGCAACAATAAAGTTGTGACCAAATCTGAAAATAGGCAAATCACTTGCTAGACATACCTCTTCATATACGCTGGGAGAGCATGATGGTTGTGATACTTGAATAATACTTTGCTCCACTTTTAAATGACTCTCCAATGTCTTGGCGTACACTTTTTCTTCAATAAATTCAGTACACATACTATTTGATTCGGCTTTTTTATAACCGAATTAACTTTGTTATCCGAATCACCACTCTTTCTTTCTTTGATTCACAAGGTTGCTTGTTCTTGTCTAAATTCAGCAAACATTGCAGCTAGGCTATCTTTAAGCTTTTTTCGACCAATTTCTGCCCAATCTTCATCGGATTTCCCCCCAATACTTTGAGACGCTTTCGGCAATGGTGTGTTGCCGAAATTCTCTAATTGTGCAGGGTGTACATGATATGCCACGATAGTAGGTGAAGGCATTTGTGCTCCTGCAGAAGTTTCACTTATTCGGCCATGACCATGAAGGTGCGGAGCCGAATTATGGACATCAACAGTTGCATATGGTGCCAAAAAATTAGTAGCATTAGGTGTAGCATATGATGTTTGGGGGTAACTGGCCAAATAACTAGTAGTAACATGGCCAATTCCCCTATCCACCGGCACGTTTGGATTAACGTACTGCAAATTATTTGCCGATGAATAAAAGCTTGAAACACTTTGTTGCATACCATTGGAAGTTCCTACATAGGGTGTCTCAACTTGATTAACCGAACTCATCATGTTATTCATCGGCATATAAATTTATGAGGTTGCCGATGCATGGGAGTTGGGATACATATGTTGCATGTTGCTAAAATTATATGAAGTAGAATCATGGAAATTTTGTTGCATCGGCCCTTGCACATAATTATATGCATGATTGATAAAGCTAGGGCTAGCCGATACATTATGCCCATTAGAAGATCTAGCAACAACATACGCATTATTTGCATCTACATATGTGAATTGGGTATTCATATTACCTTTGTAGATTGCAAACCCTAGATGATGATCTCTTCGTAGCAAGAACGAGCTGGAGACCGTTCAAAGCTTCGTTCCCCAGCGGGGACGCCAAAAAGTGTGTTCGCACACGAACACGTCACCGTGCCCTCGACGCCGGGGGTGATGCACCGCAGCTCACGTCGAAGGAGACCCGTCCGGAAGCGCGGTACGCAAGACAATCCTGTGGGCGCTTTTGATGACCCGAAACCACACACACCCGGAAGGGACCCGTCGGTAGCAGCGGCTATGGGCTGCCCTAGGTCGGCCTGACCGCCCCTAGGGCCTCGAGGTTCGCCGCCCTGCAACAAGAAGAACAGACTAAGAACGAGGAAGAAGAAGAACTAGGGTTAAGGAGAAAAGATAAAAGATAAAAAGTGGTAGATGATTTGTTCGATTGTGTGTTGTTCAATTGGCCGTCACCCCTTAGGTATATAAGAGGCGGCTGGACTTCCCGTGCAAGGAAAAGGCTTGGATTCACGTCCAAAACCCTAGTCAAATTCGGATTGGTTCTATCCGAACTTTTCAAAATTGTTCGGTTTAAACTGGCTGCACCTTGCGGGTAATTTTTGAGGTGGTAAACGACCTCGGATGGAAACAAGCCCAAAAGCAATATTGAACGTTTCAACAAGGTGAACAACTTTCATGTTGAACGTTTTTTGATCTGAGGTCATATTCAGGGCCAAATTGCTCAAGCAAAACAGTTAAATATTCACGCAGCTCATCAGACATACCCACACATGTGTCTGGTTTCGGGCGTCATATTTTGCCCACCGGAGGGTCACGCTGTGCGGGCTCTAACTTTTGCATACGACCTCGGATTGGGATGATCTTTATATCAAAATAAATCATTTCGACGAGACGAAGATAATTCGTGTAGATCCTTTTTCCATACGGGGTAGTGTTGGGGGCATAATGAGCCAAATAGTGTTCTGAATACAAAATCTCAGTATTTCGAATACAACTTCGGCCTTAGAGATGAGTTCGGATGGCTATGGCCCAAATACCAAAGTTTCTTATTTTGATGATACGGAATTTCCTCACTTTGAGCACTTTTCCATTTGTGGCCATCTTAATTATGTTTTTAACCATGCCAAAAAGTGGTGTCAACAGAAACGATATCCGTTGCCTCTGATTGCTTTCAAAAAAATTCTAGTCCAACATAGAAAAGCAGGAGTGTTGTGTTTAATATTGGAATTTTTCGGCGTTCGTTTGGCCTTTTTTATATAACTAGGTTTTCTAGGCATTTTATGTGCATAATTCAAATTTGAACGACAAACACATGCTCTAGTGCACCAAAGTTGGTTTAAAAATCACATGTGTGTCTTTGGGAGAATTTCTAGGTCCCATGCAAGAGATGGGAATGAAATTCAAACACCAGGGCATTGTTGATTGGCGGCAAAACATTTAAATGCCTGGTTTTAAAATTCTAGTAAATTCAAAACTCGTCTGAAATTCATCAAACTTGGCATGCTATCATGGAGCGGCATCAACATGCCGTGGTAAAAAATTTGTCCCATTTGGGGCAGGTTTCGGTATAAGCTTCTCACAAACTAGAGCTTCTCACAACAAGCATGATGGTTTCGGTACGAAACGTGCCACATTTGGGGACGGAACGATATCCGTTGCCTCTTATTGCTTTCAAAAAATTTCCAGTGCCAACATAGAACAACAGGAGTGTTGTGTTTAATCTTGGAATTTTTCGGGGTTCGTTTGGCCTTTTTTATACATTAACTGGGTTTTCTAGGCATTTTATGTGCATAATTCAAATTTGAAATACATGCACATGCTCCAGTGCATATAAATTGGTTGAAAAATCAATTGTGTGTCCTTGGGTGCATGCTTAGGTCCCATGCAAGAAATGAGAATGAATTTCAAACACCAGGGCACCATTGATTGCCGGTAAAACGTTGAGATACTTTGTTTTTAAATTCTAGTAAATCTAAAACTCGTCTGAAATTCATGAAACTTGGCATGCTATCATGGAATGGCACCCGACATGTTGTGGTATTTTTCGTGTCCATTTTGAGAGAAGGCGCACTCGAATACCGATAGCCAACAAAGGCATTTTGAAAAAATAGCTGCCACTTTAATATCTCAAACGTTTGTATAATTCAAACTGTGTGCGTTCTGTTGACCATTCACGTGACGTCATGTGTCTTGGTTTTAATGGCTATAGGAGGTGTCGTGTAGACAGTTTCTTGACTGAACGGGAGGCATGCGAGCGCAGTCCGCTGCGCAGGCTTACCGTGAAGCATACAAGCTGTTCAACGCAGGATCTGTGCATCTCTTCATCGGAAACGGTTCAGATTACGGTATGCAAATTAAAGCCAGACTTCGGCGCTAAGCCAAGAGACACTGCGATTCGTCAAAATAGCATCGAAAATCAATAGCACTATCTATTTTTTGCAACTAAAATTCAACAATTAAGCATAGATTTATCAATAGAGATTAAGCAGTCGTTCTCACCGGGAAGCGAGACAACCTTGGACCGCCGCCCGCCTCGCTCCCACTGGTCTATATTAATGGCACCGCCGAGCAGACTCACCCCCCATCCTCGCCACACACACAATGCTCTCTCCGCTCGTATCCTCGACGCTGCTCTGAGTCCTCAAAGCCATCAGTGTACGAGGATGCCGCCGAAGCGCCCCATCGGAGGGAGTTGCGACACCGGGGCTACTGAAGCACCGGAGCATGGCATGAATATGGAGACAGAGGTTTCCGTCGCCGCCGACGAGGTAGAGAACAAGGTTGCCAACAAGTGGAGGTGGGTCGAGAAAGAACCGCAAGCGACTCTAGCAGGCCTAGACTTCACCAACAACCTTCCCGATGATATGTTGATAGTCATCATATCCCTCCTCCCAATCAAATATTGGGCGAGGACAGCCGCCCTTTCCCGGCGGTGGCGCCCCCTATGGCTCCTCACCCCTGTCGTCCTCCTAGACACCCACAAGCTCTTCCATGGATATCGCTAAAGCTTGGATGCATTCTCCCAGATCCTCGGCAGTCACCATGGCCCAATCAAAGGCCTTATCACGGGCAAGTTCCGTTCCAATGGCAAGGATCGAGCCAAGCTTGACGAGTGGTTCCGATCCCCCGCCATAGACCAGCTCGAAAAGCTCAGTTTTAATGATGGGCATATGCACTTGCTGCCAACATCCGCTCTCCGCTTCGCGCCCATGCCGCGCCTCGCCAAGTTCATGAACTGACATCCCCCCTTAATGACGCGCCCGCTCTTTTTCTACCACGACTGAAGCACCTCGAGCTCGTCACCATCCGCATCCCAAAGGATGACATGGAGCGCCTGCTCCGCAGCTGTACTGCACTCGAGTTCCTTCGTCTTCAGGCGATGAATTGGTCGAGTACCTTGCACATCACCTCCAGGACTCTCCAGACTATTTATGTGTGTTGTTGGTGCTGCAACGAGAGATCACAAAAGGTGGACCACAATATGGTCATCCAGGACACACCTTCACTTGAGAGATTACATGTAGTTGGTCAACAAGGTCCAACAAGAATCAATGTCATTTCTGCGCCGAAATTGAAAGTGGTGGGCTACTCGTCTGTCAAATACTACAACTTTCACGTACAACAATTGCCTTATACCTCTCCTTGATATCAACGTTATTTCTAGTTTTGAAGATGTATGTTCGTCTGTCATCCAGCGAAGCTTCACCCAGACTCTGGGCACAGTGAAGGTCTTGGCACTAGAATCTATCGGCCCCAACCTGGACCAAGTTGTCAGTTGCCTGAGATGCTTTCGATTGCACAGAAGCTGTATATCAAGGTGATGTTCCTTTCCTGTTAAATGTTAACCATAAGGGAGTTCAATTTTTTGCACCTTTTCCCAAGTTAGCCATAAGGAATTTTGGAGGATTTTAGGACATACACCCTGAAGAAGCTGTATATCGAGGTGATGTTCCTTTCCTGTTAAATGTTAACCATAAGGGAGTTCAATTTTTTGCACCTTTTCCCAAGTTAACCATAAGGAATTTTGGAGGATTTGAGGACATACACCCCCACCCCATATTGGTTGCTTCATTCATATGGTTACAATCATCCATAAGCATTTCTCCTTTGGATTCATCTGTACTGGTTTTCTTAGGGAAATTTTCATCCAATCCAACCTCTTGTGAAGAAGGCTACATGTTTCTAGGTTGTAATCAAATGCCCATGTTAATCATGCCAGATCGAAGATGGCACGTTGGTGCATGTTACAGATCCTGCAAACCAAATGGGTGTGTAGTAGTGTTCAAAACTACATGTAGGCACTAACACATTCTCTTCTTTTGCAGATAATAATAGGCCCGGAGGTGGATAATGTTTATAACGACAATCACATCGAATGCCTGGACCTGCATCTCTCAAATATTACTTTGAACTCCTACCGAGGGACCTTACCGGAGATTACACTCGCTAGGTTTATAACGACAATCACATCGAATGCCTGGACCTGCATCTCTCAAATATTACTTTGAACTCCTACCGAGGGACCTTACCGGAGATTACACTCGCTAGGTTCTTTCTTGCCAGAGCAAAGGTGCTGAGGGTACTGAGGTTGAATACGGATATAATTAGGAAATATGAATGGTATGATTATCGGAGCCGGCAGGTACTGCGGAATGGAAGAGCCTCCAAAAATGCCAAAGTTCGTATCGGAAGAGCATATGGCAAAGCAATTGGAAGTCATTGTGTCAAACCCATACATGACTTGCCAGCGGCTGATCCCTTTTCAGAAATGACGTAGTTTGCAATGTTTGAATTTGGGCGTTGTAATCTTTGAATTTGAACCTTGCAATATTTATGGTATTTGTTATATTGAACCGTTTCTGTTCTCTTGTCTCAACGCAAACTGTTCATCCGAGTGAATTGTATGTTGTACATCACACACATCTTGATCTGGCTGACCGTTTCTTTTGTGTTGCCTAATCACAAATAGTTCATCCGAGTGAACTGTATGATGTACATCGCACACACCTTGATCTGGCTGACCGTTTCTTTTGTGTTGCCGAATCACAAACAGTTCATCCGAGTGAGCCATATGTTGTACATCACACATATCTTCATCTGGCTGCCCGTTTCTTCTGTTCCTACTCATCGGAAATGATTAATTGAATTGAACCGTATGCCTTGCATCGCACACGCAACTAAAATTTGAACCGTGTTTGATGCATCCTCCATCGCAAACGTTTTGCACCTTTTTTGACGGGTTTTTTACACCACCATTTGCGATTATTGCATCACACACAGTTTCATCGAAGGGTCTCTGATCGTAGTGTTGCGTTAGCAGCATCCTACAGTAGTGTATCCTTCTTGAATACTGCAGGGGCTGTTATTGATTACAATAAAAGTAAGGTCACTTTTCATATCAATGGCAATGAGCATACCGTGCAGTTTCTGAAGAAACAATTCCAAGTGAATGGTATTAATGTTATTGAAAAATCTCTGACAATCACTATTGGAAGTTTTCAACTACATCTACCTACTTCCAAAAAGAAATATGAAATGCTTATTGTTGGGGACATGCATATCCCCGTTGAGGTAACTTAGTGTTTTACGTAAGTTCTTCGATTTCTTGTTAATCGAAAGTGGTTGTTAATAAGACTTGATAAAGCTTATTAATGGATCATTTTTTAGAGGTATGAAGTTGATGAACTTAGTAGTCACTACCTTCTGTCCTTACCTTTTGTTTTATGTTTTTCTTAGTTAAATAAAATAAAATGCCATGTTTATCCTATTTTCTGGAGTTTTCGTGCAATAAAAAATGACCCAAAATAGAAGTGCTCAGAATGCCCTGAAAATTTAATACGATTTTGTTTTGAATATTTCTGAATTTTTAGTGCAAATAACATCAGAGGGGGGTGCACCAAGTGGGAACAACCGACCTGGGCGCGCGCCAGCAGCCCTAGGCACGCCCTGGTGGGTTGTGGTCGCCAGGCGGGCCCCCTCACTTATCTCTTTAGCCCATGTCATCACCTACCTCCAAAAAAATCACCATTTCTCTCTCTCTCTCTCTCTCTCTCTCTCTCTCTCTCTCTCTCTCTCTCTTGTGTTCTTGCTCTCAAACACTCGGATTTCGATCTCTTTTTTCGAAGCTCCGTTTCTGAAACTTTTTGGGAGGATTGCTAGTTGGTATGTGACTCCTCCATTGGTCCAATTAGTTTTTGCTTTAATGGTTTATATTTTGAATGATTAGCTACTCATGGTTCTGCTGTAGATGGGCTTGCATGTTGAATTCTTAGAGTTCTAAGTAGTTTGAATGCTTGAAATGGCCTCTATGCATCTCTATGAGTAATTGCTACCAATCTTGTGAAGTTTTGTTGACAAAAATTTTGTGGACTAAAAATTTCTGAATTTTATTCATAGGAATAAGATGAGTTTATTTAGGAAATTTGCTTCCAAGAAGAACTCCAAGGAGTCATTGGGGAATCATCGGATAGAGACATCCATACTCGGAGAATGGCGGAAGTGCGCCCGTGCGAATGGCCGCACAACCCCTTCATGGATTGAGCCGGAATCCTTCAAGAGTTCACACAATTTGCTGCTAATGCTGGCCTCACCGACTTCATCGCAACTGAGTGTGAACAATACCATCTCCTTACAAATTCCTTTGTGCAAAGCTTCCATTTTCTGAGTAGGAATAACCCTCCTGAGGTGCAGTTTAATTTAAATGATGAAACCCGTCAGATACCACTTACTGAATTTTATGATATATGCTTGATCCCTTCTGACGGGGAAATAAGGGAGCCTAGGCCTGCAGAGTTCGAGGACTTTTATCGTGCTCTGTCAGCGGGAGATGAGAGAGGGGTGTCGAGTGTTACCGCCACTAGCTTGCAGTTTCTTTCTGTGCATTTTTTTGCTCTATTCATTGCAAAGTGTTTACTTGCTAGAGAGAAGGTTGGTGCACTTAGTGCCCCTGATTTCGCTGTCTTACGCCATGCACTATATGGCGATAACACTTATAGCCTAGGAGCTATTATTGCACGTCGTCTACACCTTAACAGGACCAAGGGTAAAATTCATGGCGGTAT
Source organism: Aegilops bicornis (assembly GCA_021605145.1). NCBI lineage: Eukaryota > Viridiplantae > Streptophyta > Magnoliopsida > Poales > Poaceae > Aegilops > Aegilops bicornis. The sequence continues at coordinate 180,201,192 of CM038669.1, forward strand.
TTATGCCACTCGTTTAGCGAGTCACTTTAACGTTCAGATACGCCAACATGATTATCGCTTGCCCAAGGTTTACTTAGATCGCCACGCTATGGCAGCTCATCAATTTATTGATTGCAAGAACACTGATATTCATATTCCCTACAACCTTGTTTTCAGTGAGGATACCCGTGATATTATTCCGTCGCCTGCACCTGCTTTGTTTGATTCTATTGTCAGGGGCGGATACAAGATCATGCCAGATGACATCATTGCCTACCAGAACGGCCAGGCGGTAGCCACGGAGGAACCTCTGGAGTGGGACGCTCAGGTGCCCGCTCCCCAACACTTCAACGTGGGACCGAATGTCTACTTCGAGTGGTGATTACCAAGCTAGGCCAAAAGTCTAAGCTTGGGGGAGTACGTGTTTCCACCGACATTACATTCATGTTCACACATTTCATTCCAGTTGTCGGTGTGCACACTTTTTCATTGTATTATCCATGCTAGATTTATTTTCTCGCTTTCTTCCTGTGTGTATGAAAAAGTTTGAGAAAACCCAAAATATGTTGCTTGCTTCTTTTCGGTTTTTCTTGCTAGTGTAGTTAGTTGTAGTATTAAAAAGAAAACCACCCATCTTCAAGGCTTCAAGAGCAAGACCCTCGCGAGGGCCCCTGCCAAGTGAGTTGCCCAGCGACGAGCCACCCAGGAGCTCCCGAGGCCTCGTGCTAGGCGGCATCCCCAAGCTGCCTCCCGAGGCCCTCTCGCGGGCGGGTACTCCAAGGTCACCAAGTCCCGCCTCACGGTGCACGTGGGTAACACGAGCCACGACGAGAGGCGCGAGGAGCCGTGCCAGCAGGCGCGAATGGTGGAGCTTTCCTCTTCTGTGCTAAGGGAGGAGGACAACTCGCCGGTCCGCAAAGCAATCTCTAAAGGTTGCCCCTCCGCTGCTAGAAGACTAGGACCGTGGGCTCGCCGAGCCCACCGACGCGTCATGCCCAGAAGCTTTAGCATAGACATGGCAATTTTTTTTTTATTTCTAACTGGAGTTTGTGCGGGTCTCTTGTTTTTTTTTTCCTGTTGAATGCTTTATTTTCCGTCTTTTTTGTCCCAAAATACATGGAAGCAACTGAAATTCGAGCTAACATTTTGAGTGTAGTTTCTCTCATATTCAACCATAATGTGCAACCAAAATCGCAAAAAGAAAAAAGAACACACATGGCAATTCTTACTCAGTGCACAGATCCAGCTAGTATGCATTCGGATTTGTGGTTGGCAACAATAAAATCATCTTGTTGGCAAGAATTACAGGGAGGGGCAAGGGGTACGACCCTATGCGTGGATGAACTAACCTTCAAACCAGCAGATTGTTGCTTGTTTTTCGTCTAGATCTGGCTAGGGTTCTCGTGTTCTTGCCATGGCAATTTGAGAGGAGGGGATCAGGGGCGATCGAACTGAGGGAAGAGGGGTGCTGGAGCTGGGGGTGGGAGATGGGATTTGAGAGGTTTTCCAGGCAATATTTGTTACTGTCGGGGGAGGGGGGGAGCACTTGGCGAGACTTGGATTCACATTTGCGCTCACATGGGTGGTTGGATCGTGTGTGCGGGCTGTCAGGTAGTAGGCCCGAACGAGAATGTGCGGGCTAGCTGTTGATAGGAACGAACGTCTCGTTCGACACAACCAGCGTACACACCGCACGTTCGGTGAATATCAACGTCTTTTTTTCAGCCTATCAATATTCATTATAACAAGGACCCTAATAAGTGTCATACGTATGGCATGGACACATAGCAATTCTGAATTTTTTTTATGACAAATTTTGTGACGCAAGGATGACAACTTTATTTTCAAGCATGATAACTTTTTTTTGGATAGGAAGTTTTAGTTTTTTGGGTTTGTTTTTCTTCTCAGGTAGGAACTTTAGTGGTAAAAAATGTCAGGGACGAAGTGCTTCCTGAATAAATGCGAATATCAGGGTGGGCTGGGATACCACAGTCTTTTAACCATCCTAACGACAAGTTTGTTCGCCACAAGTGTTGTGTGTTGTCACTTATCATTTGGGATACTTTATACGCGTTCCGTATCCAAAACTGCGTACACAGGTTTTTCTCTGTGAATTCGTTGCAGAGATCTGTGTGTAGCCGCGTAGATCTAAAACTTCATCTGTTGGAGACGATGTTGCCTACTCGCATGTACTACTACATGGGGATGAATTATGCATAGTGTCAGTGTGTGGCAGATCGACTTGCACTGTGCTTAGCCGGGCAAGAGCCCACAGGAAGTTGCGTTGCCAAAAGGCACTGACAGATAGACACGACGAAGAGAGAGGGACCGAAAGTCGAGCGGCTTTCCGGTAAAATCTGGGCAGGTTCCTCCAACATTTTGGCTCTTGTTGGCTGGGGCGGATGCTGCGGCTTGCTCATGCGTAGAAAGACTGGCAGCAGCACAGTGACTGGTGATTCGCCAACAAAACAATAATAATTGCGATAATGCATCTTCTATCTGAGTGCTTCGACCGTTTTCTCCAAAAGCATAAGCAACTAAACACCACGAAGATTAGGCAGGAGGCGAGGGCCCTTCCTCTCCTATTCCAAGGCTGCATCTGCTGTAGCCTGTAGGCTTTCACCTGCATTGCACCCGTCCTTGTCCCCTGCTGCATGGCTCCTATATGCAGCTCGGCAGTTGCCGCCGGAGTCCACAGCCACCTGCTGTTGCGGCGTTGGCCGCAAGATCCTCCCGAGATTGCATCTGGAGGTTTCGCCGGAACAATCATTTAGTGCCGTAACTTGACGCCCGAGAAACTTTCTGGCGTACTCCTTGTGCTCGCGTCCTTTTCGACGCGGTAGGGGCGTGCCCAGCGCCCGCGTCCTGTTCGGCAGAATTCCCCACCGGAGGTCCTCAGGCCGAAGCCAGGTTGGTCGGCCAACGGCCATGGCTGCCTGCTTCGAGTGAATTGTAAAAAACCACCACATTTTATGTTCACGGCCGGATTTGCTACCACATTCCTTGCCCGTCCCAAAAATCTACCAATATCCTTACTAATTTTCTCAATAAACCCTAATGACATGTTTGCACAGATTTAAACCGATTTTGACTAAAAAGTCCCACTCGTAAGTGCTGATGTGGCATAAAACGGTCAACACCGTTTGTTGACCGTCAGCCCATCTGTCCCACGCTGCTTCTCTCTCCACCGGATCGCGCAGCCACCAAGAGGCAGCTTATGCGCTCGTGGCGCTTCGCCTCGCCTCCCGCCGGCCTCGGCGACGCCACCGGAGAGCGCCCGCTCCGCCGGACCTCCACACCTCCTTCCGCTCCTTCCGTCCTCCTCGCGGCGCCACGAGCGCCTCGACCTCATGCGTGCTCACGGCCGTGGCACACCGACCTCACGCACCCGCATCCCAGCTTCCGGCGAGCCACCGGAGGGCGCCGCACCGCCGTACTGCGCACCTCCGCCCGCTCCTTCCCGGCCTCCCTTGCGGCATACAGCGACCCACGAAATCATGCGTGCTCACGGCCGTGGCGGCCGGCGCCCGCGCACCTACCTCCCGCCCGGCCTCCGGCGCGCCACTGAAGCGCCGACCCTCCTCCCTCTTCGTTCCGTCCTCCCTCGGCATCTCTGTTCCGTCCTCCTAAGCTGCCCGGCTCCGCGAAGTCATCGCGCCGATCGTGTACGGCGGCCGGCCGGAGCAGACGGCGCCGTGTCGCGAGAAGCGGCGGGAGGTGCAGGGTGAGTGTCCATGGGGTTCGCCATCCATCCAGTAGCGGGAACAACGACGACCTATCCGGCGGCGAGGCCCTCGGCGTTCGCGAGCTCCGCATCACGCATGCACACAACGTGTTTGAGAAAATGCCGCACAAAAAAGTGTTTTGTAACAGAGTAGTGCTAACACTTGCATATGGACCCCATGTCTAATATAACGGTCGTAGATAGATTATTGAATCGGAGATGTATCCGTTGGGAAGCCCCACGCTCCCCTCGGCCCCGTCCTCGGGCGCGGCCGCCTCGCCGGCGCCCCGTCCGCCACTGGCCGCCCCGTTGCCTCCCCCTCCATTCGGGCGGTCCGCCTCGCTCCACAGGGCCCGTGGTTCTTCTCCGAGGAGCGGCGGATGCGTCTGCGGTCTTCTACTGTTGGTTTCGGCTCGGATCTGAGCCAGCCCCCATGGCTGCGTCTGCTGCCTCCAGCGTCGGATCCGGCCGTTGCAGCCATGCTGTGTCTCCCTCCGCTTCCCGGCTGTCGCGTCTGTCCGGGGATCCGGGCGTAATGGTGCCCGATTCGCTGCCTCCTCCCGGGCCTTGATGGCGCTCGCCCCCCTCGCCAGATTCAAAGGCGCCGGCGCAATCAAGGCGAGGTGTCCTCGCGTCCCACGACAGCTACGGCGACCGGCGCCTTCAATCGCGGCCTCTCGCCTCGCTCGGCCATTATCATCCCGCCCGGCTCGGCCAGGCCGTCTTGCCCGTGCCTCCAGGCTGCCCACCGCCGGACGGCGTCCCATCCTCGCCTCGGGAGGAGGCCGGATGGGCTAACTGCGCGCCCGCCAGCGCCGCCCTCGGCAGACGCGCCTTCAAGCCCGGCTTTCTGCTGCATCCCCTGCCCATCCCGCGGCTCTCCACCTCGTGGAAGCGGCGTCGGCGAGCTCCGGCTCCGCTTCAAAAAGCGCCACGGAGGGCCTCTGCTCTCGGCGCCTTGCTCCGCGGCACCACCGCTCCGTCGCTTGCGAAGATCCAATCCGCTGCACATCACCTGCAAGCTCTGGTCATACCGGCGCAAGTGCCCGCTTCGCACCAAGCCAAGGCCTCCCCACCGAGCTCCCCCCTTCCACGGCTGCTCGCCCTCGTTCGCCGCCAAGCTGCGCGGGCGCGAAGTTCCTGGTCCGCCATCGTTGCCGCTCCTCCCGTCGGCCTTCCTCCACCACGCCCGGCCCGCGATGGCCGCGCCTCTGCTTTGGTATTAGGCGCGGGCCTTCGCCCGGAGGAGGACTCTGCATCATCCGTCCTCCTTCGACATGGATCGTGACATGCCGGCCGGAGCAGATCGCCGCCATCGCTGGTCGGTCAACTTCGCCACGGCGCCTTGAGGCGCTGATCGTCGACCGAGCCATCCGGAAGCGATTCCGTTTGAGCCACGCGGATGTGGCCGTCACTCCGTACCACCCGTTGAGTTCCTCGTCAAGTTCAATCACAAAGGCGCCTTTGTGGCGAAGGCCCTCGCTGCGGCGGGTGCCGCGCCGTGATGGCATCATCCACATCCGCCTGGCGGCGGCTGGAAGCGGGCGCTTAGCGCGGCTCTCAACTTCTGATGCGCCTCTGCACGGAGAACGTGCGGACTACGCTGGACCCGTTTGCGCCCGAGCGCATCATCGCCGGCGGCGTTGCTCCCTCGACCGTCTTGAAGACCACTCCGGCGCTCGGGACAAACTCGGAGGCGCTTCGACCGTTGGGCGTGGACGGCGGACCCAAACCTGATCCCGAAGATCATTTGGCTCACCTTCACCACAAGGCCGTCCGGCGGTCTGCAGGTGTTCGCCAACGAAGCCCGGCCGTCCGGTTGCAAGAGAGGCGCCACCTTCCGTCTTTGGTCCATTTGGATGCGGTGGAAGACCATGCAAACGCCCCGCTGGACTGCTACGTCACCGACAGCCGTGCCGCCCCGTTCAGCCCGCCTCGGTCGGACCTGGTGTGGAACCGAGGTTCTGTCGACGACGTTCCCCCTCCGCTCGGGGCGATGCTAACCACGCCTGCTCCCACCATCCCCTCACGGGCCGCTGCGCCTTGCCGCCGTGGCGAGGACCAACGACCACCCACGCCCGGTACCTGCGCCCGCGACGGCTGGCGACGACTTCGACGATGACTGCCATGGGGGCGGCGGAAGAGATGGGCGCGGGCGCGATGGCCATGCTACGGAGACCCGCATCGAGGTGCACAGAGAGCGCACCCGTTCCCCCCGTCGCCGGGGCAGAAGCGGACGACACGGACGACGGCAGCCGCGGGTCTCTGCCGCGGCGCCCGGTCTCTTTAAGCGCCGGGGTTGGGCTCGGTGCCTTCTGTCGGCTTCGCCGGCGGCCTCCGGCGGCGGGCTGCAGTTGGAGGCAAGCTTCAGGCGCTCGGGGCGAGATGGCTTTGGCGCTCGGCGGCACTTTTCGCTCCATGCGCTCTGAGTTCTCTCGCCATGCGTCGTACACTTGTCGGGCTCGTCGACAAAGCGGAGGTGCTCTTCTCCAAGTTGAGCTTCGTCGGCAGCGCCGTCAGCCTACCCCAGGCGGTGCATGGAGGCGTTGAGCGGAACAAGGATGCGGTTCTCCCCCTCGTTGTCGGCTGGCGAAGGCTGGCGCCGACTCGGCTCGGCTTGGCTCGGCGAGGCCACGAATGAAGCTGGTCCGTCCGACCACGGACACGCCTCGGCATGCCCATCCCATCACGGGCTGGTTCCCACGACCGCGCGCTTCCTCTTTGCTTTTGTTGCGCGGCTGTCGTCCCCTACGGTGGACTCCACGAGCTCGACCGCCTGCGCCTCTGCTTGCTCGCTGGCTGGCACGGAGGTGCATGGACTGATACGCTACGATGCTGGCACAGAGCCAGCGGTATGTCGTGCTACTCAAGATGGCACAGAGCCCGTGGATGGAGTTAGCCTAGGGCCCGTGCATGTAAACGTGTTTGTTGATGGCACGGAGCCCGTGCATGGAGGTGGCCTAGGGCCGTGCATGTAAGTGTGTTGCGGTGTCGCGGACTTGGCGCATGAAAGCGTCTTTGCCACCTGATGACTTGGCGGTTGGGTTGCTCCCTGTTGGGCCTGTGGTGGCTCACCCGGTTACCTTCAATGGGTCGTCTGCTGCTGTTGTTCTGCTGCCCGGCGACGCCCACGCTGAGTTGCTCGCCGACGACCCCGCTGTGCTGGCCGTCGTGGCGGCGCCTGAAGACGGACCGCTTCCTCCAGCTACTCTGGACACGTTCTTCGACTCCGTCGCCAACTGCGCCGACGCTCCGCTGCTGCCCACTCCAGCTCCACGCAAGGCCAAGGCTGCTGTAGCGGTTACTCGTCGCAGCGCCCGCCTTGACAAGAAGAAGGCTCTGCTCCCGCCGGGCGCCGGCTCGGACGTGGTCCAAGAGATCATTGCTAGGGTCTGCGGTGTCCTTGATCCATCCGTCGGCTACGACGACAAGGCCAAGCAAGCGTGCCTGAACATGTTAAGCCACTCCGCTAAGCCGCTCCGTGGTCCGAGCGATTCTTGGGGCTTGTTTCACATGCCAAGAACCTCACACAAAAGAAGGCGAAGAAGGGCAAGAAAGCAACCGTGGAGGCCCAAGTTCTTTGATGTGTAGGTGTCCTAGTAGTTCTAGTGGCCCTTGCGTCCGACGCTCGGCCTGGGAGGTCTTCCGTCCCAAGATGTATCGCCTTCTGCTTTCTGCTTTCCGTTTTAGTCTCCAGATGCTGCGCATCGCCGCGGCTCGAGGTCGCCTATCGTCTCACCCTTGGGGTGCTTCATGTTCGTCTGCTATCTTCTACAACATGTGTGTTTGCGTCAACCGTCCATCTACCGGCTACTCGGCTCTGAGAAGCTGCTCCTGCCGTGATCACTCAAAGTTTCCTTAATGGCACAACCTAACGTCAACATCATCATTTGGAGCGTTCGAGGCCTGAACGCGCGGGCCCGCCGGGATGCCGTTCGGGACATCGTCCGGGACTCCCATGCATCCATTGTATGCCTCCAAGAGACAAAACTCCAGGCCGTTGATGACACCACCATCCACGAGATGCTTGGCCCGTGTTTCGTCGCAAACTTCTATATCCTCCCGGCCGACGGCACCCGCGGGGGCTTGATTCTGGCCGCGTCGGATCGGTTCTTCACCCTATCCGACTTCCATGCAACTCCGGGCTCCATCTCTGCCACCGTCACCATGCTCAACGAGCGGCGTGCCCGTGGACAATCACGGCGTCTATGGCCCTTGGGCGAGCAAGACAAGTTGGCCTTCATTGAGGAGCTGAGGACTCTCAAGACCATGGCCAGAAGCGGGTGGCTCCTTCTGGGGGATTTCAACCTCATCACTAAAGCGGCGGATAAGAGCAACACCAACATCAACCGCTGCCTGGTGGGCAAGTTCCGTGGGGCTCTTGATTTCTTGCAGCTAAAGGAGCTTCACCTAGGCGGGCGCCGTTTCACCTGGTCAAATGCGCAGGCCAACCCGGTCCTTACCAAGATTGACCACGTGTTCCACTCGGCGATTGGGACATGCTCTTTCCCAATGCGCACCTTCAGGCTATCACCACGGCTTGCTCGGATCATGCTCCATTATATCTTCGAAGTGCGTCGATGACTCAAGAAAGCCTTCCTTTAAATTCGAGGAATTCTGGCTTCGTCTCCCGGGCTTCAAGGACACCGTTGCCTTGGCATGGAACAAACCCGTTCAGGCCCGGGATGCCATCCGCAAGATTCATATCAAGCTCTGTCGGACCGCGAAGGCCCTGCGCAAGTGGCAAAAGGAAAAGGTCGGGATGCTTGGCTCCCAGATCGCAGTTGCCAAGGAGATCATCTGGCGCCTGGATGTTGCTGAGGAGGGAAGACCGCTCTCGGACTCGGAGAGGGAATTGCGTAAACAACTTAAGGCCTCGTACCTGGGGCTCCTCGCCATTCAGAAAATCAAGCTGAGACAGCGTTCTCGGCTCAACTGGATCCGACTGGGGGATGCCACCACAAAGCTTTTCCATGCTCGAGCGAACGGACGAAGGCGTAAGAACTTCATCCACACAATCACCACCACCTCGGGGCTGGCAATTACTAGACAGGACAAGGAACGAGCCCTTCTGGACCACTTCCAGGCTAACATCGGCACGCCTGCCCCGCGCACCAAGTCCATTATGCAGGAGAACATTGGGATGCAGCGCCCACGACCTATCGACTCTGGATGCTCCATTCGACGAGGCGGAGATTAAGGAGGCGGTATTCTCCTTACCTTGGTCAAGGCCCCGGGTCCTGATGGTTTCATCGGCGCCTTCTTCAAATCATCTTTGGCAGATCATCAAAGTGGATGTCGTGGCTGTGGTGATGCAGCTCGCGAACACGAGAGGCGGCTGCTGGCACGATCAATTACGCCAACATTATTCTGCTCCCGAAAAAAGCCGGCGCATCCTCGATTGGCGACTACCGCCCAATTAGTTTGATACACAGCATCTCCAAGATCTTCTCCAAGCTGTTGGCTAACCGACTAGCCCCTCTTCTTCCGTCGCTGGTTTCCAAGTGCCAGAGTGCCTTTGTGCGTAAACGGTGCATCCACGATAATTTCCTACACGTGCAAAACTTGATCAAAGAATTGCACCGCTCTTCAACGCCAGGCCTTTTCCTCAAGCTCGACATCTCCAAGGCTTTCGACTCGTGGGTTGGGCTTACCTCACGGAGGTGCTGCAACAGTTGGGATTTGGGCGTATTTGGCGGGAATGGATCTGCATGACCCTCGCTTCATCTTCCTCTAGGGTCTTTGTTAAATGGGGCCGGAAACCCATTCGTACATGGAAAAGGCCTTCGCTTGCGACCAGTGTCACCTATGCTCTTCATTCTGGCCATCGATCCTCTGCAACTTATGTTTCGGGCGGCTTCCCAGGCCGGGATCCTCAAGCCCATCAGGGCGCGGACGGCCTCCTGCAGGGTTTCTCTCTACGCAGACGATGCGGGCATCTTCGCTAACCCGGTCAAAGAAGAGATCGACGCCATCGCTAGGATCTTGGCCTGTTTTGGGGATGCATCGGGCCTCGTCACAAGCGTCAGCAAGACCGAGGTGTTCCCCATTCATTTGTCGGGACATCGATCTCCGGCAATCCTCTCGGCCTTCCGGCCAAGTGGCCTCGTTCCCGGTGATACCTAGGTCTCCCACTACATACCAGGCGGCTCGAAGGGTTGACCTCCAACCTCTTCTAGACAAGGCAATGGGCAGTTCTTGGTGGAAGGGGAAGAACTGGCGCGACCGGCAGGGTCTCCCTTGCAAAGTCCGTGACAGCGCCATCGCAAATCATCACCTCAAGGCTCTCGCTTCCCACTTGGGCAATCGAAGCTTAGTAAGATCACTCGTAACTTCATCTCGTGTGGGAAGACTCGGAAAACACGTCTGGCGGACATTCTACAGTCAAGCTGGAAGGCATGCTGCCGGCCTAAGCCCATGGGGGCACAGGAATCACCTTGACCTCGAGAGATTTGGTCGGGCGCTCCGTCTGGCCGGCCTTGGCTTATGTGGACTGATCCTGGCCGCCAATGGGTGGGCTCTGCGGTACCCTGCGATGAGACGGATATGGCGCTCTTCAGGGCTTCTACCACCATCTCCTTGGGCAATGGGAGAAAATCCCTATTCTGGCACGATGACTGGACAGGACGGGGCCCCCTGTCCGGGCCTTCCTGAGCTGCATACAAAATTGCCACCAGAAGAGGAGAACTGTCATGAAGGAGCTCCAGAGGAGAACTGGATCGATCGGTGGCCCGTCTTTCATCGCCTACCCATCTGCGGGAGTTCATTGCCCTCGCATCAACTATCTCTCGGGTTGAGTTGAACCCGGACCAGAGGACTCCATCACTTGGCGGTGGACACCAAATGGCATTTACTCTGCGCTTGACCTCGCTGCCCAGTTCTCTGCATCCTATCCCTGTGTTTTCCCCGGCCAAGATTTGGGAGGCACACCGAGCCAAAATGCAAGCTCTTCGCTGGCTTGTGCTCCACGGAAAAATCCTCACGGCCGACATGCTAGCCATTCGTGGTGGCCGCCACGACCCTCGCCCCCTTTGCCTTGGGGCACCTGAGACGGCCACTCATCTCTGTAAGGACCGCCTGCTTGCCGTCAGTTTGGTCTCACGTCCAGTGTGGACGGGAGAGGATTCTGAGGCCACGCCCACGTTGTCCCCTTCGATGGGGATTTCGGACTGGTGAGATTCGTTCACCACCAATTTGCCCAAGGACAGACGGAAGAAGAAGCGGGCGGCCGCTTCCTTTACACCATCTGGAACATCTGGAAGGAGCGAAACCGACGCATTTTCAATGGAACTCGCCTCACGCACCTAGAGGTAGCAGCTATTGCCTTCGACGACATCAAGCAAAGGACTTTGGCCTTTGGCCGAGCACAGGTGGCAGCCGGTATCGGTTGATTAGTTCCTAGGGGTTTTTGTCCGGTTTCTCTCAGAAAACCGGAACACTCTTGTACATAAACTTTATTCTCCTTCTCATATGAAAAGGCAGTGCTCCTGCTGGTTCCTCAAAAAAAAAATATATAACGGTCAAACAAATGGATTTAACTTTCAGTGCCAAGTCAGCACTTACAGGTGGGCCCAACCGGTCAGAAATCTAATTAAATAGTTCAAACCGGTCATTAGGGTTTATTGAGAAAATTAGCAAGGATACTAGTAGATTTTTGGGGCGGCCAAGGAATGTGGTAGCAAATCTGAGATTGAACTTAAAATGTGGTGGTTTTTTGCAATTCACTCGCCTGCTTCTTTTGCGGTGCAGTGCGTGCGGGGGCGCCATGCTGCAGGACCTGTGCCGTGCCGTGGTGATCTCCGAGGGTTGCGTCCGCGTTAAGCGAGAGGCGTCAGGCTGGCGTGACGCTCCGCCAGTCCGTCTCGCCGGCGATACTGTGCCTAATTGCCAATCTTCACCGAGGCTGTACATGTTCGGTCCAGCTCTCTGCTTCACTCATTGAGTTCTCACACCGGAACGCAAGGCCCTGGCACGCAATGCCATGAATGAAAAAGACATGACCGTCTTGCTAAAACAGAATGGATATTATTATCTCCGGTTCCGGGCAACTGGCAACGGCCGCAGGGCCGCAGCACGACTTGTTTGAGGATTTCTGTGAAAGTAGGAGATGTGGTGCCATTACCGATGGATTGTTGGATGATTGGTGGACATACAGGCAGGCTAGTCTAACATGGGTGGGTCAGGCAGACAACTTCACCATGGTGTGGAGCATAGCCCCAGACCTCCGGCCCAGCGCAAACTAGCCGTTCTCAACAGAGGAGCATGTGCAAGGGTTTACTTGTATGGATTGGGCAGGAGTGGTCTCCGGAAATGGAGGCCCCCACTGGTATGGATGGTGTGCTCAAACCTGAGAAAGTGCATCAACATTTTGCAGGTACAGTTATCAGTTGGTAAATCCAAGAAATGGGAGTCAGAGAGTGGCACAGATGATTTTCTTTTCTTTGTCGCCGTGCTGTTTTTTGTTTGGACTAGTGGCAAACTGGAAGGAGGACGAGGCTACTTGCATGTTCCACGCTTCCACACAAACACACTAGGGTTCATAGGCTGCATATGATCTGAGAAACTCTTTTCTTCATAGGTTGCAGACGATCAGATGATTTAACAATTCATTTTTCATCACCTTCGTGCAGGATCATTGCTGGAATTTATGAACTTCCCAAGGTTTTCTGATGCATCAAGGACGGGGATTCCTCCTTTCCGAATGAAAAAGGTTATCTGATAGTTTCATACGATCTGTTTCAGTCGTGCCTTCCACGTCGGAGCTTGTTGCCTTTAATGTACTCTCTCCTTAGAGAAGTATAAGAGCATTTAGATCAGTGATCTAAATACTCTTATAGTATTTCTTTACAGAGGGAATATTTTCTCTGGATTCCTTCCATGAGATCTTTCCACTCAATTTTATAAATCCCGGTGAGTTGAAGTTTCCTTCTAATCTCTCCTTTGGTACCTCAAGGTGATAATGGAGCCAGACGAGGACAAGCAGCTCATATTCATCTTCAACATCTTTCAGATATCTTATTTTCATAAGTGTTACGCCTAATAACAGACAAAACTAGATTTTATCCGCAAGGCATTTAGCGATTGTGGTAAAGAAGCTCATGAAACGCGGGGGAGCTATTTCTTGCCTCACACAAACGCGCTACTGGCTCGGCCCATACTATAGCAATGCTGTGAGTTTTATTCCCTGTGTGGTTTTCTTATCCTGTTTTCCTGTTTGCAGCAGTTTTCGTTGGTTTCTTTTTTTTCTTTCTTGGTTTTCACTGTTTTTCTTTGTTTTTTTGTTCTTTTAACATGTCTACATTTTTAATACACATTCTATATTTTTCATATACATCAGAAACATTTTTATACACGTTTAATGTTTTTAAATACATTATTAACATTTTTCAAATATATATTTGATATCTAACTTTTCATACACATTGTATATTGTTGGTATGCATATAAAATATTTGTTTATAAATGTTAAAGAATTTTCAAATACATGATTGTCGTTTTCCAAATACATGTTTTTAATATATTTTTTCCAATACGTGTTAACATTTTCAAATACATGTTGAAAACATTTTTCCTAATGATGCAATTGTTTTTTAAAACTATATGCACATTTTTTACATTGCATAAACATTTTTTAAAAATGTTATAAACATATTTTTGAAACTTGTGATTTTTTAAAAAAAAATAATGAAATTTCTTTTTGAATGGCAAGATTTTTTTTGAATCACGCGTTTCTTTTACATTGTATAACTTATTTGAAAATGTCATTTATATTTTTTGAAATGCAATCAACATTTTTTTGAATTACACTAACAAAAATTTACACTGTGTTAACTTTTTTAAATTCGTTGTAGCCATTTTTAAAGAATTTAAGCACATTAAGTTTTTTGAAATATACATGTCTTTTTTTTTGCGTGTCGTGGTTATTTCTTTGACAATATGAATAGGGCTGTGTATGGAGGAGCATCGTATCTACCAAAAGATGAAGATGGGAGTACACACAAGGAATTTAGACAGGTTTGGGCCCTCTGCTCTAGAGGTAATACCCTACTCTTGTGTATGGTGCTCTTGCTCTTGCACATAGGCTTATAAGTATGTTCAACCCTCGGCCCGGTGCTCCTCCGTCGGCTTATATACAAGGCGTGAAGAGGGGTGTCATAAGCGGTAGATATTCATCCTGATAGTAGCAGTCATGTACGACCAACTGTTTCCCAACCATAACTCAATAGTAACAGGCGCAATTAACTAGATACACCGCCATTGGTAATGATCACACTTAATGCGCAGTGGAGGTCGTGTTCAACACCCCCAGCAGCTGACTAACCGCTAGCCTTCCATGACCAACTGGAGGTTCTTGTCCGACTAGAGGAAAATATGCCTGGGGCCTGGTGACGACTGGAAGACGATCCCCTTTTTGGCCATCCCATGGACTGCAATCTTCATGGGCCTGGACCTTATGTTGTTTTGGGCCTCCCTAGTGTGCACTTTCTAATCAGTAGTGTCGGTCCTATGAAGACTGGGGTCCCACGCATCCGTCTCACATGGGTCATGGCAGCCCCGTCAATAGGTGTGCACGGGCTGGCTGGGTGTGCACTACAAATGTGTGCCCCTCCAGAGGTGGAATTTAGATCTTCATCAAGAGTTGAGGCTGGGAAAACCCATCTTCTTTGTAGGTGTGGTTGTCTCACTACGAGTAGGTAATTCAAGGATGGACGCGCCCCAGCAAACCACAACATCGAAAAGAAACCCATGTTGCCACCTTGTCGTCCGACAACATGCTGGCATGCAGATCTTTGCCAAAATCTCTCCTCAAGATGCAGATCTTTGTGAACACTCTCACTGGCAAGACCATCACACTTGGGGAAAAACTTTTGACACCATCAACAACGTGAAGGCCAAGATCTACCCAGCAAGGATCTACTTCATGAGGACACACTTCCTATCACCTGCCTCCCGCCATCGACTAGTCGTTAGCGGGCGCCGTGATGAGATTGCTCAGGCTTACAGTGGCCTAGACCATTAGCATCCACCCGTAGCCCAGAGCGTGTTGTCTAGCATGCATGGCTTCCCTTGGAAGGCAAGTTGCATGCACGTGTTGGGAAACGTTGCATGGAAAACAAAAAAAAATCTACGCACACGCAAGATCTATCCATGGAGATGCGTAGCAACGAGAGGGGAGACTGTGTCTACGTACCCTCGTAGAGCATAAGTAGAAGCGTTTGTTAATGCGGTTGATGTAGTTGAACTTCTTCGCGCTCCAACCGATCGAGTACCGAACGTACAACACCACCGCATTCAGCACACGTTCAGCTCGGTGACGTCCTCCGCCCTCTTAATCCAGCAAGACGACGAGGTAGTGGATGAGTTTCGGCAGCATGACGGCATGGTAACGGTGATGGTGAAGTTATCTCCGTAAGGCTTCGCCTAAGCACTACGAAAATATGACCGAGGGTGTAAACGGTGGAGGAAGGCGCCGCACACGGCTAAGACAACGTTCTGTTGTGCTTGGCGCCCCCCTCCCACATATATATATATATATACATACATACATATATATATATATATATATATATATATATATATATATATATATATATATATATATATATATATAGGTGGGGAGGAAGGAGCAGCCAGGAGGGCGTCCCAAGTAGGCTGAATCCAACTTGGGGTCTCCTCCCAAGTGCCCCCCCCCCCCGCCATGTATAGGTGCGGGGGAAAGGCAAGGGAGGGAGGCGCCCCCCCCCCCTTTTCCTTTCTCCCATGAGAAGGGGAAGGCAGGAGGGGCTAGCACTCCCCCTATCCTTCCCTAGGGCTGGCCGGCCAGGGAGAGGGGTGCACCGGCCCCCTGTGGGCTGGTTTGTCCCCTGCTTGGCCCATTAAGCCCATACACTTACCTTGGGGTGTCCCTTCCGGTGACCCGATGACTACCCGATGCATTACGAAACTCTTCCGGTGTCCGAATACCATCGTCCTATATATCAATCTTTACCTCTCGACCATTTCGAGACTCCTCGTCATGTCCGTGATCTCATTCGGGACTCCGAACAACATTAATTCACCAAATCATATAACTCATATAACACTATATCGTCAACAAACGTTAAGGCGCGGACCCTACGGGTTCGCGAACTATGTAGACATGACCGAGACACCTCTCCGGTCAATAACCAACAGCAGAACCTGGATGTGACGCCCGAATAATTAATCTACGATAATTCCCTGCTAATGATGCCAAGTCATCATGATTACTATTGATAAACTTGCGTTGGTTCGAAACCGATTTCAAATTTCAAATTTAAAATAATGTAAAAAAAGTTTTCAAATGTCAAAACAAAAATGTTCGTTGGGTTGCAAATATTCACTAGCTAATTATCATGTGGCAACCAACATCATTTGGCTCTCCCTTTAATCCCTAGGACAATATAAAGTGGCCGAGTGGCATATTAATTGACCTATTCAATTTCTAAAAATGCTCGAACAATTCCGTTGGCTCTAAAAACTTTTTATGCAACACCACAATGTTGTTCTTGAATTGTGTGCCAGATTTCATGGTTAACTAAATTCATTTTGTCACTCAAGTTAACACGAAACAGTAGCTAACTTAAATACATAATAGGAAATAGAAAACGCCCTGTCTCATTGCGGTGCGTCTGGGTCCTAGTGGCCACAGAGCACTTTAGGCCCAACCCACACCCCACTTGCCCCCCATCTCCAGCTACAGAAGCAGGGGTGGGCGTGGCGCTCATCCACCGGCGCCATTACCGGCGACGCACACGCGCCGGCCATCCGTCCTCTCCCTCGTGCTATAAGGACGGCCCTCGAACCCTAGATCCCCTCGCTCGCCTCCCTCCACTCCCCTGCTCACTCTTCTCCCTCCTCCATCGATCTCCCTCTCAATTTGGAGCTCGCCCGACCGAGCCCGTCGCCACCGCGTCGTCATTGCCATGCTTCGGGACCTCACCGAGCTTCGCCACGGCGTCCAGGAGGATCGTCGCCCTCGTCTCCGTCCTTCCCGAGCGCCAGGACGAGCCGAACCACCGCCGCCATGGACGACCTCCTCCGCGTCAGCCATCGCCACGGCACCGCATCGTCCTGCCTCTCCGACACCACTCCGAACGCCCCGAGCTCTCCACCGCCCTCCTCCCAGTGAGCCGCGTTCCCCTCCCCCTTTCCCCATCGATTCCACAGTCGATTGGCGTCGTCCCGCTCGCGCTCGAAGCTCACGACGACCTTGTGCTCACCGCGCCCGCGACCACGCCCCGGCCGCCCCGTGCGCGCCCCGTCTGAGCCCACACGCGCGCTCGGCCACCTCCTGACCGCGTGTGTCGCCCCTGCTCGACCTGCTGCTGCTCCTGCCGTGGCCCCGCACAGCCGCGTGCGTGCCCAACCACCGCCACGCCCTGCCTTCGCTCGACGCCCGCCCCCGCTGCCCTTCTGCGCCCGTCCGCCGCCGCCCCGCGCCTCCGGCCGCTGCCGCCCCCTCCGGTCGGCCGCGCCGTGGCTGCCGGCACCTTGTGCCCGCGCGAGCCCAGCCGGCGAGGCCACTGGCTTCTGCCTGGGCCGGCCCCTGTTCGATTAGTGGGGATAACCCCTCCCTGACACTAACCCACTCCCCTAACCGCTCACTGACCCGTGGGCCCAAGGCCACTAACTTAATCTGAGGGAGTTCTAAAAAAAACTAACTTAATCTGAGGCAATAACTTATTTTAATAAAAAAACCTGTTAAAATATGTGTCACTTACACACGGGCCCCACCAGTCAGTTTGACCAGTCAACAGTCAACTGTTGACTGCTGACTGGGCTGCTGACTCAGCCCCTCCTGGACCCACATGTCAACCTGTGTACACTTAGTGTACACAGTGTTGTGTGCACTTAGCAATTTTGCATTTATTTTCGGATTAAACTGAATTCCTATATATAAATAAAACTTTGAAAATTCATAGAAAATAATCTGTAGCTCGGATGAAAAAGTTTTCTACATGAAAGTTGCTCAGAAAAATGTGACGAGTCCGAATACGCAGTCCGTTCATGTGTCACGCATCCCTAGCCCGACACCGCACATCACCATTCCCGATAACTGTTTAGTTGTCCGACTCTGCAGAGCTACTATCGAGTGCCGAGGGTGATCCCTCATAACGCACTCCTGATGATAATTCTGTAGTGTAGCTATTCGGTCGTGGTCATCGAGGGTGATTTCCTCCTTCACCATTCCGTCTGGCTGCAGCCGTGCGACCCTCAAGTGTGAACCTCGAGGGTGGTTCCTCTTACGTTCACCTTGATGATTACATCGAGTGGAATCCTCCAAGGGTGATTCCTTGGGTTTTCCCCTTGATGTTTGGACACACGGTTACCTTGACATTACTTGAGACCTTTGGGAATGTCGGGCGGGCCCGGGGAGTACCCGCAAGATGATTACGAGGCACGGCCGGGAAGTCAGGCAGCCCTCGTGTTAGCTGGGCTTGCCCTTGCCGTATTTCCTCGAGACGGGGTGACGGGGTCACATTATCGTGAATCTCTGCTCGTCTCCGTGAGCTAATAATACACTATGGTTTGGGTATTTGTTCTGAATTGGCCTTTGGCCTTTGCGCACTAACCACCACGCGAGAATAGTTATGGGCCTCGACGTCGTTGTATCAGCCGAAGCTATGTCAGATGTCGATTCGGCATTGTGGCATGGTTGGATCGTGCCATCCACTACACGGGTGGTCTTTGGTATCCACCTGGACACAACGATCCGGAGTGCAGCAGGCGATGGGCCAGAACCGGAGTGCTTAGGATGTAGACCGGCGGGACCTCTCTGCCGAGCCTAGGTAGGGCTGCGGCGTGTTGATCTTCCGAGGCCGCATCGACCCCGAAAAGTGTGTCCACCGTGAGTGATCGAGCGTGTTGGAAAGCGTGGTGCACCCTGCGGTGAAGATCTTTATTCGAATACCGTGTCCACGATAATGGACGTTCAGACTTATATCTTGATCTAATACAACTAGAAATGGATACTTAAGATATGTGGCTCCGGGATTGCTTTCTCGCAGGGAGTCGAGGAAGGATCTCTGGGCCTTAATGCTACAACATGATTGTTAAATATAAACTGCTATTCTTTACTCTTCTACATGTTGGAAGATGCTTGGAGCTGCGTGAAGATGCTAGTCTTCGATAGGCTAGGCCTTCCCCCCTCTATTCTGGCATTCTGCAGTTCAGTCCACAGATACAGCCTTTCCATTTGATACCAATGCATACTTAGTGTAGATCTGATGCTTGCGAGTACTTTGGATGAGTACTCACAGTTGCTTTGCTACCCATTTCTCCCTTCCTTCTTCTTTCCGGTTGATGCAACCAGATGGTGGATCCTTGGAGCTAGATGCCACCGCCGACGGATGTTACTATGTGGAGACCGCCGACGACCAGGAGTAGTTAGGAGGTCCCAGGCAGGAGGCCTTGCCTCTTCGATCGTGTTGCTTTTGTGCTAGCCTTCTTAAGGCATCCTTGTTTAACTTATGTCTGTACTCAGATATTGCTGCTTCCGCTGACTCTTGTGTATCGAGCTTGTATTCGAGCCCCCGAGGGCCCTGGCTTGTAATATGAAGCTTGTATTATTTTGATTTGTGTCTAGAGTTGTGTTGTGATATCTTCCCGTGAGTCCCTGATCTTGATCGTACTGCGTTTGCGTGTATGATTAGTGTATGGTCGAATCGGGCGTCCTGAGTTGGTATCGAGCCGATTGCTGCAGGAACCCCTTTCCAACTCCTTGGCGAAGTTGAGTCTAGTCAAAGAAAAGCGGTTTTACTAACATGGTTGTGTGGCTTATCATTACGTCGCCATTGGGTGGTATTAGGATCTTTTATTCCTCGTCCTTACTCTGGGAATCTGATCTCTCTTCTATTCGGGTTAAATGATTTTGTTAACTCTAACTCTAGGTTCTCGCAAATACTTTCTCCCAGAGAGCCCCTCACTCCTGATGATTGCTTGGTGCACCAGAAGATTCTGAAGATACTCTCCAATGTTTTCCTGAGACCCTTGTACCCTTCGTCGTTGCGATCCCTATCACCGATAAATCCTTATGGGTAACTACCTACATTGTCATTCATATCTTCATCCCCAGTTGCTCTTGTTATTACAAGATGTCCTGAAATACTCTTCGATGTTCTGAGGATCCTTTATGCTTACTGCCTTGCAGTTCTTTGCCACATGAATACCCCTGCGGATAATTACTCGCGCTTGCCGAGTATCCGATCGTCCACAGTTGTTCACTGTTTCACAAAATTCTTTGGAATATTATCCGATCTTAAGAAAATCCTTAGAAACCTATTACTCTTGCTCCTCCTTGTCTGCTTGCATTGTGGATGCTTTCCATATGTCTGGCAATATTCAGTAGTATCGTTTGTCATATTTAATTTTGAGCATTTGATTCGATATGTTTGTGAATGCTTGCAATCATCAATCAAAGTTAGAATTTTTTCCTTCGGCTCAGACGTCACCCCTGACATGAGATGGTGTTCGACAAATCAGACCTTGATTTATTGCCAATCTATGTCTATTCAACTTACCTGCCTTTGATCAGAGCCTCTGCTTCTGATCCACCATTTTGGAAATCATATTTCCTTTGCATTCTGAGCTTTGAATTAGTCAGTTATTTCTATATTCTGATGTCCTTGCCTTCTTTCTTCTTCTGGTTGAGTACCAATACTCACATCAGATCCATTGTGGACCTCCAGGTCCTTTGTTGGGTTTTATCCGACATCATCCTTCATATTCAGTAACCTTGTGAGCCTTTCCTCGGATACTCAATACCTTTGGAAAATTGTATCCCCGCTCTTGTCAACCATACTCTGCTTCTGGGCTTGAGTTATTTACTCGTGAAGTTTGTGGTATAGGTTCCTAATATGCCCCTATGGGTTGAATCTACGCCTTGCCTAATTCGTGTGAACCGGAAGGTTATGCGGGTTATATCTAATGGAGTTTCTTCGGATAACATTTAAACGATACAACTTCTTCGGATGTGAGAAGTGAATGGAAGGTTGTGCATTGATGAAGTGGGAGTCGACCTTGAACCTTTGTGTTCATGCCCATGGACACGATGTGGAACTTATCATGGAAGCTTCTTGTTATGATAATAATAATCCCCTTGTGGTAATTTCATCTCGTATCCATGTTCGGTCCTTTGCAATCGTGGTTCCGACCATATTGTTCTTGTTTGATCCATTTATCGGACAAGTTAAAGTACTTGTCTTCTTCAGATCGTTTCACCTGTTCAACCTCTACATTGATATACCTTCGGGTATTATCCTCTCGTATCTCGAGAATATCACGGAACTACATAACTTCTTATGAGTTCTTGATCAACTATTATTTCTCGTTGATTCAAAATTTTCACTGGTTCGGAGTTGTTAGACACTCGAGAATACAGATAACGATCTCGCTTTCCTTTCCATTGTTTTGTTTAATCTTTCTTGTAACCTATCTTACGAGCATTGATAATTCCACCTTATGTAAACACCTCGATGTACATTCTCTGTCGATGAGACCTTGTTACTATTGTTGATGACATTACGGAAGCCACCGATGGGCGAGAACTTTGCCTATTGGTCCGCCTCGTCTTAACGAAAGCGGTGAAAATGGTTCTCTTCGTCCCTCGCCCTTGGTACCGATATTGTTGCCGACATAACTGACAGGTTATTGTCTGACATGCCTTGCTATGGAGATCATGCAAGATGACATCACCCTTCGTAATTTTTGTTTCACATGGTGGGCCCATAACCCACAGTTCCACAGGATCGAAACCCGACTCTCCTGTACATCTCTGTCTTCCAAAATTGTTCCTCACGCTTGGCGATGTATGTAAATCACGAGCCATCTTCCTAGTGATCTATTCTGGTATCAGAAGCAATACTTATTCCCATTGCTATGAACCCCTTTCACCCTCTGTTTCAGGCAACAAATGATTGCCTACCCGGTTGAAGCTTCTTATTGCTCATCCTTACCTTGCTCTCGATGACTTTCTTGAATTTTAACTCGAGAGATGCCTCTATGCCACGTTAAATCGAGATAGCCCTGTACATATCTTGTGTTGAGCTCCGTCCTTCTCGAGTCTTTCCCCCTTACTTCACTCCTTAAATCTCGGGACGAGATTTCTTGTAGTGGAGGAGAATTGTGACGCCCGGATAATTAAACTACAGTAATTCCCTGCTAATGATGCCAAGTCATCATGATTACTATTGATAAACTCGCGTTGGTTCGAAACCGAGTTCAAATTTCAAATTTAAAATAATGTAAAAAAAAGTTTTCAAATGTCAAAACAAAAGTGTTCGTTGGGTTGCAAATATTCACTAGCTAATTATCATGTGGCAACCAACATCATTTGGCTCTCCCTTTAATCCCTAGGACAATATAAAGTGGCCGAGTGGCATATTAGTTGACCTATTCAATTTCTAAAAATGCTCGAACAATTCCGTTGGCTCTAAAAACTTTTTATGCAACACCAAAATGTTGTTCTTGAATTGTGTGCCAGATTTCATGGTTAACTAAATTCATTTTGTCACTCAAGTTAACACGAAACAGTAGCTAACTTAAATACATAATAGGAAATAGAAAATGCCCTGTCTCATTGTGGTGCGTCTAGGTCCTAGTGGCCACAGAGCACTTTAGGCCCAACCCACACCCCACTTGCCCCCCATCTCCAGCTACACAAGCAGGGGTGGGCGTGGCGCTCATCCACCGGCGCCATTACCGGCGGCCTTACGCGCCGGCCATCCGTCCTCTCCCTCATGCTATAAGGACGGCCCCCGAACCCTAGATCCCCCCGCTCGCCTCCCTCCACCCCCCTGCTCACTCTTCTCCCTCTTCCATCGAGCTCCCTCTCGATTTGGTGCTCGCCCGACCGAGCCCGTCGCCATCGCGTCGTCATTGCCATGCTTCGGGACCACACCCAGCTTCGCCACGGCGTCCAGGAGGATCATCGCCCTCGTCTCTGTCCTTCCGGCGCCGGGGCAGGCGAACCACCGCCGCCATGGGCGACCTCCTCCGCGTCGACCATCGCCACGGCACCGCGCCGCCTGCCTCTCTCCGACACCACTCCGACGCCCGAGCTCTCCACCGCCATCCTCCCGGTGAGCGCGTTGCCTCCCCTTTCCCCATCGATTCCCACGATCGATTGGCGTCGTCCGCTTCGCGCTCGAAGCTCCACGACGACCTTGTGCTCACCGCACCGCGACCACGCCCGGCCGCCCGTCGCGCCCGTCTGAAACCTACATGCGCTCGGCCACCTCGACCGTCGCGCGTCGCCCTGCCCGACTTCTTGCTGCTCTGCCGTGGCCCTTACGGCCCGCATGCGTGCCCAACCACCGCCACGCCACGCCTTCGCTCGGCCCGCCCCCGCTGCCCTTCATGCGCCCGCCCCGCCGCCCAGCGCCTCGGCCGTGGCTGCCGGCACCTTGTGCCCCATGAGCCCAGCCGAGGCCAGCAGCTCACTGGGCGGCCCTGACCGATTAGTGGGGATAACCCCTCCCGACACTAACCCACTCCCCTAACCGCTCATCGACCCGTGGGCCCAAGGCCACTAACTGAATCTGAGGGAGTTCTAAAAAACTAACTTAACTGAGGCAATAACTTATTTTAATAAAAACACATTAAAATATGTGTCACTTACACACAGGCCCCACCGGTCGGTTTGACCGGTCAATAGTCAAGCTGTTGGCTGGCCGACTTGGTCAGCTGACTCAGCCCCTCCGGACCCACATGTCAACTTTGTGTACACTTAGTGTACACAGTGTTGTGTGCACTTAGCAATTTTGCATTTATTTTCGGATTAAACTGAATTCCTATATATAAATAAAACTTTGAAAATTCATAGAAAATAATCTGTAGCTCGGATGAAAAAGTTTTCTACATGAAAGTTGCTCAGAAAAATGTGACAAGTCCAAATAAGCTGTCCGTTCATGTGTCACGCATCCCTAGCATAGCAAACATGCAACCTTTCCCCTCCGGTTCGTTTGTCCGAAAATGCCAAACTTCGGGAAAACATTCCCGTATGTTCCCCCCCCCCTTCGCCGGTATCGTGTAATACCGCGTTAGAACACGTCTAGCCATGTCTGTTGTCCTGTTATGCACTTACTTGCTATGTATTTACTGTTTCTTCCCCCCTCTTCTCTTGGTGAACCCGAGGCTGCCATTTGTGATCAACTACGTCGGCGGCGACCCCTTCTTCTTGTCACGAGCAACCGTGCAAGCCCCCCTTGATCATCCCGATATCGCCCATTCTATACTCTCATGCTTGCATTAGATTTTGTCTTTGTTATTGTTTGCTCCTATTACGATGCATAGCACCTTTTGTACACCTTTTGTTACCTACACCTTATCCTAAAGCTGCTTAGTATAGGTTGGTTAGTGATCCATCGATGACCCCACTTGTCCTTGTTTCCCTGCTTCATCATCGACGACTCGAGCTACATGATCGGCGACGAGCCCGACACCGCACATCACATCACGCCCCTTTAGTTGTTCGACTCTGCGAGCTACTATCGAGTGCCGAGGGTGATCCCTCCTAACGCACTCGATGATAATTACGTAGTGTAGCTATTCGGTCATGGTCATAGAGGGTGATTTCCTCCTTCACCATTCCCGATCTGGCTCGTCGTGCAACCCCTCAAGTGTGAACCTCAAGGGTGGTTCCTCTTACGTTCACCTTGATGATTACATCGAGTGGAATCCTCCGAGGGTGATTCCTTGGGTTTTCCCCTTGATGTTTGGACACACGGTTACCTTGACATTACTTCAGACCTTTGGGAAAGTCGGGCGGGCCGGAGAGCACCCATAAGATGATTACGAGGCACGGCCGGAAGTCGAGCAGCCCTCGTGTGGGTTGGGCTTGCCCTTGCCGTATTTCCTCGAGACGGGCGACGGGGTCACATTATCGTGAATCTCTGCCGTCTCCATGAGCTAATAATACACTATGGTTTGGGTATTTGTTACGAATTGGCCTTTGGCCTTTGCGCACTAACCACCACGCGAGAATAGTTATGGGCCTCGGCGTGCGTGGTATCGGCCAAGCTTTGTCGGATGTCGATTCAGCATTGTGGCACGGTCGGATCGTGCCATCCACTACACGGGTGGTGCTGGTATC
Organism: Aegilops bicornis; assembly: GCA_021605145.1. Classification (NCBI taxonomy): domain Eukaryota; kingdom Viridiplantae; phylum Streptophyta; class Magnoliopsida; order Poales; family Poaceae; genus Aegilops; species Aegilops bicornis. Next base: position 180,226,007 of record CM038669.1, read on the forward strand.
CTCCCTGCACAAAACGATCCGGAGTGCAACGGGCGATGGGCCCAGACCCCGGAGTGCTTAGGATGTAGACCGGCGGGGACCTCTCTGTTGAGCCTAGGTAGGGCTGCGACGTGTTGATCTTCCGAGGCGGGGCATTGACCCCAGAAAAGTGTGTCCGGCCAGAGTGATCGAGCATGTTGGAAAACGTGGTGCACCCCTGCAGGGAAGATCTTTATTTGAATACCGTGTCCACGGTAATGGACGTTCAGACTTATATCTTGATCTAATACAACTAGAAATGGATACTTAAGATATGTGGCTCCGAGTTGCTTTCTCGCGAGGAGTCGAGGAAGGATCTGCAGGCCTTAATGCTACAACATGATTATTAAATATAAACTGCTATTCTTTACTCTTCTACATCTTGCCAAGATGCTTGGAGCTGCGTGAAGATGCTAGTCTTCGATAGGCTAGGCCTTCCCCTCTATTACGGCATTCTGCGATTCGGTCCACGAATCTGACCTTTCCATTTGATACCAATGCATACTTAGTGTAGATTCGATGCTTGCGAGTACTTTGGATGAGTACTTTCGCGGTTGCTTTGCTACCCCTTTCCCCTTCCTTCTTCTTTCGGTTGATGCAACCAGATGGTGGATCCTTGGAGCTCGATGCCACCGTGACGGATGTTACTACGTGGAGACCGCCCGGCGACCGGGGAGTAGTTAGGAGGTCCAGGCGGAGGCCTTGGCTCTTCGATCGTGTTGCTTTTGTGCTAGCCTTCTTAAGGCATCCTTGTTTAACTTATATGCGTACTCGAGATATTGCTTTGCTTCACGACTCTTGTGTATCGAGCTTGTATTCGAGCCCCCGAGGGCCCTGGCTTGTAATATGAAGCTTGTATTATTTTGATTTGTGTCTAGAGTTGTGTTGTGATATCTTCCCGTGAGTCCCTGATCTTGATCGTACACGTTTGCGTGTATGATTAGTGTATGGTCGAATCGGGGGCGTCACACTGGATGCCCATGTTGGCTCCTACATATTCTACGAAGATCTTTATCGGTCGAACCGTTATGACAACATACGTAATTCCCTTTGTCCATCAGTATGTTACTTGCCCGAGATTCGATCGTCAATATCTTCATACCTAGTTCAATCTCATTATCGGCAAGTCTCTTTACTCGTTCCGTAATACATCATCTCGTAACTAGCACCTTAGTCATTTGCTTGCAAGCTTATGATGTGTATTACCGAGAGGGCCCAGAGATACCTCTCCGATACTCGGAGTGACAAATCCTAATCTCGATCTATGAAAAGTCAAAAAGCACCTTTGGAGATACCTGTAGAGCATCTTTATGATCACCCAGTTACGTTGTGACGTTTGATGGCACACAAGGTATTCCTCTGGTATCTGGGAGTTGCATAATCTCATAGTCGGATGAATATGTTTTTGACATGAAGAAATCAATAGCGATAAACTGAAAGATCAGTATGCTAAGCTAACGAATGGGTCTTGTCCATCACATCATTCTCCTAATTTTGTGATCCCGTTATCAAATGACCACACATGTCTATGGTTAGGAAACCTTAACCATCTTTGATAAACAAGCTAGTCTAGTAGAGGCTTACTAGGGACACCGTATTTGTTTATGTATTCACACATGTATTTCAGTTTTCCATCAATACAATTCTAGCATGAATAATAAACCTTTATCATGAATAAGGAAATATAAAATAACAACTTTATTATTGCCTCTAGGGCATATTTCCTTCGGTCTCCCACTTGGACTAGAGTCAAAAATCTAGATTACATAGTAATGAATCTAACACCCATGGAGTCGGTGCTAATCATGTCTTGCTCGTGGAAGAGGCTTAGTCAACGGGTCTGCCACATTCAGATCCGTATGTATTTTGCAAATTTCTATGTCTATAATGCTCTGTGTGGAGCTACTACAGCTAATTGCTCCCACTTTCAAAATGTATTCAGATCGAGCCTCAGAGTCATTCGAATCGGTGTCAAAGCTTGCATGGACGTAACCCTTTACGATGAACTCTTCATCACCTCCATAACCGATAAATATCTCCTTAGTATTCTTAGGTAACTAAGGACAATTTTGACCGGTGTCTAGTGATCTAATCCTTATCACTATTGTACCCCCTTGCCAAACTCATGGCAAGTTGCACAACTAGTCTGGTACACAGCATGGCATACTTTATAGAACCTATGGTTGAGGCATAGGGAATGACTTTCATTCTCTCTCTATCTTTTGTCGTGGTCGGTCTTTGAGTCTTACTCAACTTCACACCTTGCAACACAGACAAGAACCCTTTCTTTGTCTGATCCATTTTGAACCCCTTCAAAACTTTGTCAAGGTATGTGCTTGGTGAAAGTCCTATCAAGCATCTTGATCTATCTCTATAGATTTTGATTCCCAATATTTAAGTAGCTTCACCGAGGTCTTTCATTGAAAAATTCTTATTCAAGTATCCTTTTGTGCTATCCAGAAATTCTATATCATTTCCAATCAACAATATGTCATCCACATATAATATTAGAAATGCTATAGAGCTCCCACGCACTTTCTTGTAAATACAGGCTTCATCATAAGTCTGTATAAAACTATATGCGTTTATCACCTCATCAAAGCGTATATTCCAACTCCAAGATGCTTGCACCAGTCCATAGATGGATCGCTGGAGCTTGCACACTTTGTCAACACCTTTAGGATCGACAAAACCTTCTGGTTCCATCATATACAACTCTTCTTTAAGAAATCCATTAAGAAATGCAGTTTTGACGTCCATTTGCCAGATTTCATAATCATAAAATGCGGCAATTGCTAACATGATTCGGACAGACTTAAGCATCGCTATCGGTGAGAAGGTCTCATCGTAGTCAACCCCTTGAACTTGTCGAAAACCTTTTGCTACAAGTCGAGCTTTGTAGATAGTAACATTACCATCAGCGTCAGTCTTCTTCTTGAAGATCCATCTATTCACAATGGCTTGCCGGTCATGGGCAAGTCCACCAAAGTCCATACTTTGTTCTCATCCATAGATCCTATCTCAGATTTCATGGCCTCAAGCCATTTATTGGAATCTAGGCTCATCATAGCTTATTCATAGCTCATAGGTTCGCCATGGTCTAATAACATGACTTCCAAGATAGGATTACCGTACCACTCTGGTGCAGAACGTGCTCTGTTCGACCTACGAGGTCCAGTAGTAACTTGATCCGAAGTTTCATGATCCTCATCATTAGCTTCCTCTATAGTTGATGTAGGCATCACGGGAACATATTTCTCTGATGTGCTACTTTCCAATTGGAGAGAAGGTACGATTGCCTCATCAAGTTCTACTTTCCTCCCACTCACTTCTTTCGAGAGAAACTCCTTCTCTAGAAAGGACCCATTCTTAGCAACAAAGATTTTGCCTTTGGATCTGTGGTAGAAGGTATACCCAATAGTTTCTTTCAGGTATCCTATGAAGACGCACTTCTCCGATTTAGGTTCGAGCTTATCAGGCTAAAGCCTTTTGACATAAGTGTTGCATCCCCAAACTTTAAGAAACGACAACTTAGGTTTATTGCCAAACCACAGTTCATACGGTGACGTCTCAACGGGTTTAGACGGTGCCCTCTTTAATGTGAATGCAGTTATCTCTAATGCATAACCCCAAAATGATAGTTGTAAATCGGTAAGAGACATCATAGAACGCACCATATCCAATAAAGTATGGTTCCGACATTTGGACACACCATTACGCTTTGGTGTTCCAGGTGTTGTGAGTTGTGAAATAAATCCACATTGTTTTAAATGAAGTCCAAACTCGTAACTCAAATATTTGCCTCCACGATTAGATTGTAGAAACTTTATTTTCTTGTTACGATGATTTTGCACTTCACTCTGAAATTCTTTGAACTTTTCAAATGTTTTAGACTTGTGTTTCATCAAGTAGATATACCCATACCTACTCAAATCATTTGTAAAGGTCAGAAAGTAACGATACCCGCCGTGTGCTTTAACTCTCATTGGACCGCATACATCGGTATGTATTATTTCCAATAAGTCACTAGCTCGCTCCATTGTTCCGGAGAATGGAGTTTTAATCATCTTGTCCATGAGGCATGGTTCGCAAGTATCAAATAATTCATAATCAAGTGAATCTAAAAGTCCACCCGCATGGAGTTTCTTCATGCGCTTTACACCAATATGACCTAAATGGCAGTGCCACAAATATGTTGCACTATCATTATCAACTTTGGATCTTTTGGCATCAATATTATGAATATGTGTATCAGTAAGATTGAGATTCAATAAACCATTCACATTGGGTGTATGACCATAGAAGGTTTTATTCATGTAAATAGAACAACAATTATTATTTGACTTAAATGAATAACTGCATTGCAATAAACATGATCCAATCATATTCATGCTCAACGCAAACACCAAATAACATTTATTTAGGTTCGACACTAATCCCGAAGGTAGAGGTAGTGTGTGATGGTGATCATATCAACCTTGGAACTACTTCCAACACACATCATCCCTTCGTCCTTAACTAGTCTCTGTTCATTCTGCAACTCCTGTTTCGAGTTACTAATCTTAGCAACTGAACCAGTATCAAATACCCAGGGGCTACTACGAACACTAGTAAAGTACACATCAATAACATGTATATCAAATATATCTTTGTTCACTTTGCCATCCTTCTTATCCGCCAAGTATTTGGGGCAGTTCTGCTTCCAGTGACCATTTCCTTTGCAGTAGAAGCACTTAGTTTCAGGCTTGGGTTCAGCTTTGGGTTTCTTCATGGGAGCGGCAACTTTCTTGTTGTTCTTCTTGAAGTTCCCTTTCTTTTCCTTGCCCTTTTCTTAAAACCGGTGGTCTTGTTAACCATCAACTGCTGATGCTCTTTTTTGATTTCTACCTCCGCGGATTTCAGTATCGTGAAGAGATCGGAAATCGTTTTCGTCATCCCTTGCATATTATAGTTCATCACAAAGTTCTAGTGACTTGGTGATAGTGAGTAGATAACTCTATCAATCACTATCTTATCTGGAAGATTAACTCCCACTTGATTCAAGCGATTATAGTACCCAGATATTCTGAGCACATGCTCACTGGCTGAGCTATTCTCCTCCATCTTGTAGGCAAAGTACTTGTCGAGGTCTCATACCTCTCAACACGGGCATGAGCCTGAAATACCAATTTTAGCTCTTGGAGCATCTCATATGTTCCATGGCGTTCAAAACGTCTTTGAAGTCCCGGTTCTAAGCCGTAAAGCATGGTGCACTAAAATATTAAGTAGTCATCATATCAATCTTACCAAACGTTCATAACGTCTACATCCGCTCATGCAATAGGTCTGACAGCTAGCGGTGCATCAAGGACATAATTCTTCTGTGCAACAATGAGGATAATCCTCAAATCATGGACCCAGTCCGCATCATTGCTACTATCATCTTTCAACTTAGTTTTCTCTAGGAACGTATCTAAAAATAGGGGAGCTACATCACGAGCTATTGATCTACGACATAATTTGCAAATACTATCAGGACTAAGTTCATGATAAATTTAGTTCAGTTAATCAAATTACTAATGAACTCCCACTTAAATTAACATCCCTCAAGTTATCTAAGTGATACATGATCCAAATCAACTAACCGATGTCTGATCATCACGTGAGATGGGGTAGTCATCAATGGTGAACATCTCTATGTTCATAATATCTACCATATGACTCACATTCGACCTTTCGGTCTCCCGTGTTCCGAGACCATGTCTGTACATGCTAGGCTCGTCAAGTTTAACCCACGTATTCTGCATGTGCAAAATTATCTTACATTACACCTGTTATATGTGAACGTAGAGTCTATCACACCCGATCATCACGTGGTGCTTCAAAACGACGAACTTTAGCAACGGTGCATACTCGTGGAGAACACTTTTATCTTGAAATTTAGTGAAGGGATCATCTTATAATGCTACCGCCATTCTAAGAAAAATAAGATGCATAAACATCACATGCAATCAAAATATGTGACATGATATAGCCATAATCATCTTGTGCTTTTGATCTCCATCTCCATAGCATCATTATGATCTCCATCGTCACCGGTTCGACACCTTGATCTCCATCGTTGCGTCGGGGTCATCTCGCCAATTATTGCTTATACAACTATCGCTAATGCATAGTGATAAAGTAAAGCAATTACATGGCGCTTGCACTTCATGCAATAAAGGACAACCCTAAGGCTCCTACTGGTTGTTGATATTACAAAACATGATCATCTCATATGTCAACATATATCACATCATATCTTGACCATATCACATCACAATATGCCCTGCAAAAACAAGTTAGACATCCTCTACTTTGTTGTTGCAAGTTTTACGTTGCTGCTACAGGCTTCTAGCAAGAACCGTTCTTACCTATGCAAAAACCACAACGGTGATTCATCAAGTTTGTTGTTTTAAACTTCTTCAAGGACCGGCCGTACTCAATTCGATTCAACTAAAGTAGGAGAAACAGACACCCGCGAGCCACCTTTATGCAAAGGACTGTGCTAACGACTAGTCGACTGGTCATTAGCGATAGATCCACACGACTAGTTCCTACATGATCGTTATCATCCCACGCTCGCTTCTACTGATTTTTTTCCTTCTTTCAAAAACCGTAGATGGAAAAAAATTGCTGTTGTTTTTTTGGCTTTTCGTTGCATAATATTAGAAGAAAATAGAAGTGCTTGAAAGAGGATTCAAACCCAGGTCAATGCAATAGCTATTGAGCCGAATAGCCAACTTAGCCACCTTAGTTGTTGTCTTTTGTAGATAAACAACGTTATTTGAAACTTTATTATTTCTGCCATATCAGAAAGATAATAAACTTTGGCTTGGTAACTTTGGCATGACCAGCGTGATAACTATGGTATGAGCAACATGATAACTATATCATGATAGGGCTGGTAACTACAGTACGAGAAGGTTACAACATGATAACTTTAGCATGGGGAAGTATGATAATTTAACACAGAAATTACCAGTGAATGTTTCAAAAACTTTTTCCCTTGGATGAATGATACCATGATGTTTAAACGTAAGATAGCAGGTCTGTCATGCATAAAATTTTCATAAACTTACATGGAAGTTATCGAAGGAGTTATGTTTCAACATTTTTTCCTTGAAGTCGAAGTTAATATGGTGGTTGAACGTAAGTTATAATGTCTTCTATAACATGGTGGTTGAATTTAAGTTACGAGGTATGCGGTGCATAAATATCATGTCAAAGTACCATGGTCCTAGAAAGTTACCATGGGGTGTACATAAGTTATCATGTCTTCGATATGTAAAATATCATGTCATTTGCACAGAAGTTACCGTGATATGTTTCAACAACTCCCCACCCCCACCTCGGTCGCCAAAGTTTCTTGGACTGAGTTATATATGTTATCAAGTTTGCGGTGTGCAAGTTACCGTGCTATTCACACAAAAGTTACCGAGAGGATATGTCATCAACTCACCCACCACCCATGTCGCCAAAGTTATCAGGACCGGGTACATAAGTTATCAGTTCTACGATGTGTAAGTTACCGTGCTATTGACACAAAACCTACGAAGGGGATATTTCATCAACTCCCACCCCCACCCCCGTCGCCAAAGTTACCAGGGCTGGGATACATAAATTATCAGGTCTATGATGTGTGAGTTATCATGCTATTGACACAAAAAGCTATGGAGGGGATATTTCATCAACTCCCCCGCCCCCACCCCGCACCCTCATTGCCAATGTTACCAGGACGTGGTGCATAAGTTAAGGTGATATGTGAGATACCATGCTATTTGCACAAGATTTCATCAACTCCCCCCACCCCCTTTCATTGCGAAGGTTACCAGGCCTGAGGTACATAAGTTATCAAGTCTGCAATGTGTGAGTTATCATGCTATTCACACGAAAAATTTGCTGGGGTATATTTCATCAACCCCCCCAGGTCGTTGTGCATGCATATGTTATCCGAAAAAGGGTTTCCCCCTGCTTTGTATACAAAGCAATCAACCGAACCATACAGGGATAGGTGCTGGGGCGGAAGCACCACAGTCACGCCCAAAAGAAACGACAGAGAAAAGCAAAAGAAACAAATGCCGACAAAGGCGGATCAACAAAAACGAAGAAGCCTCGCGATCGCAGCGCCCACCAAGATCTTTCACTAGACTTCAAGACTCCGAAGCGCCGGCACCTATCAACACCCCCAAGAAGGATTGCGACAATGACGACGCTGCTGCCAAGGGTTTCCCCCGGTACACGACGAGGCGAGAGGAAGGGTAGCCCCGATGCCCTCTCGGAAGGTCAGGTGGCACCCACAGGCGCCAGCGCGCCGGTGTCGGCCATGCCGACAGGGGTTTCCCCTGATCCCAACCCTCACCTCGGGCGTCCCGGAGCATGCCACCAAACCAACCACTGATACGTCTCCAACGTATCTATAATTTTTGATTGCTCCATGCTATATTATCTACTATTTTGGGCAATATTGGGCTTTATTTTCCACTTTTATATTATTTTTGGGACTAACCTATTAACCGGAGGCCCAGCCCAGAATTGTTGTTTTTAGCCTATTTCAGTGTTTCGAAGAAAAGGAATATCAAACGAAGTCAAAACGGAACGAAATCAACTGGAGAAGTTATTTTTGGAAGGAAAGCTACCGGATGGACTTGGACCCACCTCAGGAAAGGAGGGAGGCGGCCACGAGGGTGGGGGGCGCGCCGCCTGCCTCGTGGGGCCCCCGAAGCTCCACCGACGTACTTCCTGCACCCATAACTCACGTACCCTAAAACTTCCAGAACGAAGAATAGATCGGGAGTTCCGCCGCCGCAAGCCTCTGTAGCCACCAAAAACCTCTCGGGACCCTGTTCTGGCACCCTTCCGGAGGGGGGAACCCTCAACGGTGGCAATCTTCATCATCCCGGCGCTCTCCATGACGAGGAAGGAGTAGTTCACCCTCGGGGCTAAGGGTATGTACCAGTAGCTATGTGTTTGATCTCTCTCTCTCTCTCGTGTTCTTGATTTGGCACGATCTTGATGTATCGCGAGCTTTGCTATTATAGTTGGATCTTATGTTTCTTCTCCCACTCTACTCTCTTGTAATGGATTGAGTTTTCCCCTTGAAGTAATCTTATCGGATTGAGTCTTTTAATGATTTGAGAACACTTGATGTATGTCTTGCCGTGCATATCTGTCGTGACAATGGGATATCACGTGATTCACTTGATGTATGTTTTGGTGATCAACTTGCGGGTTCCGCCCATGAACCTATGCATAGGGGTTGGCGACGTTTTCGTCTTCATTCTCCGGTAGAAACTTTGGGGCACTCTTTGAGGTTCTATGTGTTGGTTGAATAGATGATCTGAGATTGTGTGATGCATATCGTATAATCATACCCACGGATACTTGAGGTGACATTGGAGTATCTAGGTGACCTTAGGGTTTTGGTTGATTTGTGTCTTAAGGTGTTATTCTAGTACAAACTCTAGGGCTGTTTATGACACTTATAGGAATAGCCCAACGGATTGATTGGAAAGAATAACTTTGAGGTGGATTCGTACCCTACCATAATCTCTTCGTTCGTTCTCCACTATTAGTGACTTTGGAGTGACTCTTTGTTGCATGTTGAGGGATATTTATATGATCCAATTATGTTATTATTGTTGAGAGAACTTGCACTAGTGAAAGTATGAACCCTAGGCCTTGTTTCCTAGCATTGCAATACCGTTTACGCTCACTTTTATCATTCGTTACCTTGCTGTTTTTATATTTTCAGATTACAAAAACCTTTATCTACCATCCATATTGCACTTGTATCACCATCTCTTCGCCGAACTAGTGCACCTATACAATTTACCATTGTATTGGGTGTGTTGGGGACACAAGAGACTCTTTGTTATTTGGTTGCGGGGTTGTTTGAGAGAGACCATCTTCATCCCTCGCCTCCCACGGATTGATAAACCTTGGGTCATCCACTTGAGGGAAATTTGATTATGTCCTACAAACATCTGCACTTGGTGTCCCAACAATGTCTACAAGAAGAAGGTTGTGTAGTAGACATCAAGCTCTTTTCTGGCGCCGTTGCCGGGGAGGTGAGTGCTTGAAGGTATATCTTTTGATCTTGCAATAGAATCTTTTTGTTTCTTGTTTTATCACTAGTTTAGTCTATAAAAGAAAACTACAAAAAATGGAATTGAGTTTGTCTCATACGCTTCATCTTTTTAATATCTTTCGTGAGTATGATGGAAAGGAAAATTGAGCCAAAGTACTAGAAGAAGAATTACATAGAATGCTTGGCATAAAATATGTGAATGATGAGCATGATTGCAATGTTGTTAGTATGAACTCCTTGAATATCCATGATGCTAATGATATGCAAAGCCACAAGCTTGGGGAAGCTATGTTTGATGAAGATGATATTTTTTCCCCAAGCTTTGTTGAGCAAATTTATTATGATGAAAGCATGCCTCCTATCTATGATGATTATTGTGATGACACGTATGCTATAAAGAATAATTATAACCATGAAACTTGTCATGTTGATCTTAATTCTCAATCATATGATAGTTATTTTGTTGAGTTTGCTCCCACTACTATTCATGAGAAGAATTTTGCTTATGTGGAGAGTAGTAAAATTTCTATGCTTGTAGATCATGAAAAGAATGCTTTAGGATCTGGTTATATGGTTGAATTCATTCATGATGCTACTGAAAATTATTATGAGGGAGGAATATATGCTTGTAGGAATTGCAATAATATCAAGTTTCCTCTCTATGTGCTTAAAATCTTGAAGTTATGCTTGTTTTACCTTCCTATGCAAGTTGATTCTTGTTCCCATAAGTTGTTTGCTCACAAAATCCCTATGCATAGAAAGTGGGTTAGACTTAAATGTGCTTGTCATGTGCTTCATGATGCTCTCTTTATGTTTGAATTCTTATGTCTTATGTGAGCATCATTGAAATCATCATGCCTAGCTAGGGGCGTTAAACGATAGCGCTTGTTGGGAAGCAACCCAATTTTATTTTAGTTTCTTGATTTTTGGTTCTGTTTAGGAATAAATAATCCATCTAGATTCTGTTTAGATGTGGCTTTATGTTTTAATTAGTGTTTGTGCCAAGTAGAACCTTTGGGAAGACTTGGGTGAAGTTTTTATGATCATGCTGTAAAAAACAGAAACTTTAGCGCTCACGAGATTAGCTAAAACTTTTTACTGGAGAGTTCTATTTAGTTGATTCTTTTTTCAGATGATTACTAGACAAATTACTCAGGTCCACCAATTTATTTTAGAATTTTTGGAGTTCCAGAAGTTTGTGTTAGTTACAGATTACTACAGACTGTTCTGTTTTTGACAGATTCTGTTTTTCGTGTGTTGGTTGCTTATTTTGATGACTCTATGGCTAGTAAAATAGGTTATAAACCATAGAGAAGTTGGAATACAGTAGTTTTAACACCAATAAAAATAAATAATGAGTTCATTACAGTACCTTGAAGTGGTGTTTTGTTTTCTTTTGCTAACGGAGCTTACGAGTTTTCTGTTATGTTTTGTGTTGTGAAGTTTTCAAGTTTTGGGTAAACATTCGATGGACTATGGAATAAGGAGTGGCAAGAGCCTAAGCTTGGGGATGCCCAAGGCACCCCAAGGTAATATTCAAGGATAACCAAGAGCCTAAGCTTGGGTATGCCCCGGAAGGCATCCCCTCTTTCGTCTTTGTTCATCGGTAACTTTACTTGGAGCTATATTTTTATTCACCACATGATATGTGTTTTGCTTGGAGCGTCATGTCATTTTATTTTCTTTAGCTTTGCTTGCTGTTTGAATTAAGTATCAATATCTTAAATTCTTAAATGTTAGAGAGTCTTCACATATTTCCATAATTATTCGACTACTCATTGATCTTCACTGATATCTTTCGGAGTAGTTTGTTGCTCTAGTGCTTCACTTATATCTTTTAGAAACGCATTGGTGGATTTGTTTTATAGAAACTATTGATCTCTCATGCTTCACTTAGATTATTTTGAGAGTCTTAAATAGCATGGTAATTTTCTTAAATAATCCTAATATGCTAAGCATACAAGATTTGTAAGAATTCTTATGAGTGTGTTGAATACTAAGAAAAGTTTGATGCTTGATAATTGTTTTGAGATATGAAGATGGTGATATTAGAGTCATGCTAGTTGAGTAGTTGTGAATTTGAGAAATACTTGTGTTAAAGTTTGTGATTCCCGTAGCATGCATTATGGTGAACCGTTATGTGATGAAGTCGGAGCATAATTTATTTATTGATTGTCTTCCTTATGAGTGGCGGTCGGGGATGAGCGATGGTCTTTTCCTACCAATCTACCCCCCTAGGAGCATGCACGTAATACTTTGCTTTGATAACTTGTAGATTTTGCAATAAGTATATGAGTTCTTTATGACTAATGTTGAGTCCATGGATTATACGCACTTTTCTTCCTTCCACCATTGCTAGCCTCTCTAATACCGCGCACTTTTCGCGGTATCATACACCCACCATAAACCTTCCTCAAAACAGCCACCATACCTACCTATCATGGCATTTCCATAGCCATTCCGAGATATATTGCGATGCAACTTTCCACCGTTCCGTTTATTATGACACGCTCCATCATTGTCATATTGCTTTGCATGATCATGTAGTTGACATCGTATTTGTGGCAAAGCCACCGTTCATAATTCTTTCATACATGTCACTCATGAGTCATTGCACATCCCGGTACACCGCCGGAGGCATTCATATAGAGTCATATCTTGTTCTAAGTATCGAGTTGTAATTCATGAGTTGTAAGTAAATAAAAGTGTGATGATCATCATTATTAGAGCATTGTCCCGATTGAGGAAAGGATGATGGAGACTATGATTCCCCACAAGTCGGGATGAGACTCCGGACGAAAAATAAAGAAAAAAGGAGAGAAAAAATAGGCCATAAAAAAAGAAAAGGCCCAAACAAAAAAACACAAAAAATGAGAGAAAAAGAGAGAAGCGACAATGCTACTATCCTTTTACCACACTTGTGCTTCAAAGTAGCACCGTGATATTCATGATAGAGAGTCTCCTATGTTGTCACTTTCATATGCTAGTGGGAATTTTACATTATAGAATTTGGCTTGTATATTCCAATGATGGGCTTCCTCAAAATGCCCTAGGTCTTCGTGAGCAAGTGAGTTGGATGCACACCCACTTAGTTTCTTTTTGAGCTTTCATACACTTATAGCTCTAGTGCATCCATTGCATGGCAATCCCTACTTACTCACATTGATATCTATTGATGGGCATCTCCATAGCCCATTGATACGCCTAGTTGATGTGAGACTATCTTCTCCTTTTTGTCTTCTCCACAACCACCATTCTATTCCACATATAGTGCTATATCCATGGCTCACGCTCATGTATTGCGTGAAGATTGAAAAAGTTTTGAGAATGTTAAAAGTATGAAACAATTGCTTGGCTTCTCATCGGGGTTGTGCATGATTTAAATACTTTGTGTGGTGAAGATAGAGCATAGCCAGACTATATGATTTTGTAGGGATAACTTTCTTTGGCCATGTTATTTTGAGAAGACATAATTGCTTAGTTAGTATGCTTGAAGTATTATTATTTTTATGTCAATATGAACTTTTATCTTGAATCTTTCGGATCTGAATATTTATACCACAATTAAGAAGAATTACATTGAAATTATGCCAAGTAGCACTCCACATCAAAAATTCTTTTTTTATAATTTACCTAGTCGAGGACGAGCATGAATTAAGCTTGGGGATGCTGATACGTCTCCAACGTATCTATAATTTTTTATTGCTCCATGCTATATTATCTACTGTTTTGGGCAATATTGGGCTTTATTTTCCACTTCTATATTATTTTTGGGACTAACCTATTAATCGGAGGCCCAGCCTAGAATTATTGTTTTTAGCCTATTTCAGTGTTTCGAAGAAAAAGAATATCAAACAAAGTCAAAACGGAACGAAATCAACTGGAGAAGTTATTTTTGGAAGGAAAGCTACCGGATGGACTTGGACCCCATGTCAGGAAAGGAGGGAGGTGGCCACGAGGGTGGCAGGCACGCCCCCTTGCCTCGTGGGGTCCCCGAAGCTCCACCGACGTACTTCCTGCACCCATATATACTCACGTACCCTAAAACTTCCAGAACAAAGAATAGATCGGGAGTTCCACCGCCGCAAGCCTCTGTAGCCACCAAAAACCTCTCGGGACCCTGTTCCGACACCCTGCCGGAGGGGGAAACCCTCACCGGTGGCCATCTTCATCATCCCGGCGCTATCCATGACGAGGAAGGAGTAGTTCACCCTCGAGGCTGAGGGTATGTACCAGTAGCTATGTGTTTGATCTCTCTCTCTCGTGTTCTTGATTTGGCACGATCTTGATGTATCGTGAGCTTTGCTATTATAGTTGGATCTTATGTTTCTTCTCCCCCTCTACTCTCTTGTAATGGATTGAGTTTTCCCCTTGAAGTAATCTTATCGGATTGAGTCTTTTAATGATTTGAGAACACTTGATGTATGTCTTACCGTGTGTATCTGTGGTGACAATGAGATATCACGTGATTCACTTGATGTATGTTTTGGTGATCAACTTGCAGGTTGCACCCATGAACCTATGCATAGGGGTTGTCACACGTTTTCGTCTTGATTCTCCGGTAGAAACTTTGGGCACTCTTTGAGGTTCTATGTGTTGGTTGAAAATAGATGAATCTGAGATTGTGTGATGCATATCGTATAATCATACCCACGGATACTTGAGGTGACATTGGAGTATCTAGGTGACATTAGGGTTTTGGTTGATTTGTGTCTTAAGGTGTTATTCTAGTACGAACTCTAGTGTTGTTTGTGATACTTATAGGAATAGCCCAACGGATTGATTGGAAAGAATAACTTTGAGGTGGTTTCGTACCCTACCATAATCTCTTCGTTCCTTCTCCACTATTAGTGACTTTGGAGTGACTCTTTGTTGCATGTTGAGGGATAGTTATATGATCCAATTATGTTATTATTGTTGAGAGAACTTGCACTAGTGAAAGTATGAACCCTGGGCCTTGTTTCCTAGCATTGCAATACCGTTTACGCTCACTTTTATCGTTCGTTACCTTGCTGTTTTTATATTTCCAGATTACAAAAAACCTTTATCTACCATCCATATTGCACTTGTATCACCATCTCTTCACTGAACTAGTGCACCTATACAATTTACCATTGTATTGGGTGTGTTGGGGACACAAGAGACTCTTTGTTCTTTGGTTGCAGGGTTGTTTGAGAGAGACCATCTTCATCCTACGCCTCCCACGGATTGATAAACCTTAGGTCATCCACTTGAGGGAAATTTGCTACTGTCCTACAAACCTCTGCACTTGGAGGCCCAACAACGTCTACAAGAAGAAGGTTGTGTAGTAGACATCAACCACCACCGTGCGCCAACACGGTCATGAGGTTCCCACGTCGTCTCACCACAGCACCGCGAAGTGAGGACAGCACGGCGAAGAATCAGGCCGGGACTAGGGCATTAGCATCGTCGGCACGCGGGAGGGCCCCACCTCCACCGTCAGTGACAGTAGCCGTCCGGACGCAATAGTAGGAGCACACCAGGCCCGTGGGCTCACAGGCCCGGTCAAGCCTTTGTGGGCCCGTAAAGCTCCCGCCTTTGCGCTGCTGCAGGCTCGCCGTCGGTGACGTCGCCCTAAATCTGAGCCGCTCCTCCTCCTCACCGCGCCGCAGACAACGAAGCCACGCCCGGGTCGGCCCGCTAGGACCCAGATGGGGCCCTAAGGGTCCAGATCTGGGCCGGGGACACGCTGCCGGCCAACCTGCGCCACTAGGCTACCCCGCCGCCAAAGGACGGTGCCACCACCGTGTCGGGCCATCGACAACCACCACCAGGCCGCCGGGACGCCGTCGGTGGAAGGGCACCCGCCGCCAGCCCTGACCCCGGGTAAGGAGGTGCACGCGCGGGGGAAAGAAGGACTCGATGCCGCCAACCCGCCGTGCCAGATCCGGGGGCTCCGCCGGCGGCGGCGGGGGAAGGAGTGATACGTCTCCGTCGTATCTACTTTTCCAAACACTTTTGCCCTTGTTTTGGACTCTAACTTGTATGATTTGAATGGAACTAACCCAGACTAACGCTGTTTTCAGCAGAACTGCCATTATTTTATTTTATGTGCAGAAAACAAAAGTTCTTGGAATGACCTGAAACTCCACAGAATATCTTATAATAAATAATAAAAAATCCTCACCAAAGATGAAGACTAGGGGGCCCACACCCTGTCCACAAGGGTGGGGGCGCCCCCCCCTAGGGCGCGCCCCCTACCTCGTGGGCCCCCTGGAGACTTTCCGACGCCAACTCCAACTCTATATATTTGCTTTTGGGGAGAAAAAAATAAAGGAGAAGAAATCATCACGTTTTACGATACGGAGCCGCCGCCAAGCCCTAAAACCTCTCGGGAGGCTGATCACGGAGTTCTTCGGGGCTCGGAGAGGGGATTCGTCGTCGTCGTCATCATCAACCATCCTCCATCACCAATTTCATGATGCTCACCGTTGTTCGTGAGTAATTCCATCGTAGGCTTGCTGGACGGTGATGGGTTGGATGAGATTTATCATGTAATCGAGTTAGTTTTGTTAGGGTTTGATCCCTAGTATCCATTATGTTCTGAGATTGATGTTGCTATGACTTTGCTATGCTTAATGCTTGTCACTAGGGCCGAGTGCCACGATTTCAGATCTGAACCTATTATGTTTTCATGAATATATGTGGGTTCTTGATCCTATCTTGCAAGTCTATAGTCACCTACTATGTGTTATGATCCGCAACCCGAAGTGACAATAATCGGGACCACTCCCGGTGATGACCATAGTTTGAGGAGTTCATGTATTCACTATGTGCTAATGCTTTGTTCCGGTTCTCTATCAAAAGGAGGCCTTAATATCCCTTAGTTTCCATTAGGACCCCGCTGCCACGGGAGGGTAGGACAAAAGATGTCATGCAAGTTCTTTTCCATAAGCACGTATGACTATATTCGGAATACATGCCTACATTACATTGATGAATTGGAGCTAGTTCTATATTACCCTATGTTATGACTGTTACATGATGAACCGCATCTGGCATAATTATCCATCCCTGATCCGATGCCTACGAGCTTTCCATATTTACTTTTCCGCTGCTACTGTTACAATCACTACAAAATACCAAAAATACTGCTTTTGCTTTCTTTACTTTAGTTACCGTTACCACCACTATCATATTACTTTGCTACTAAACACTTTGCTGCAGATACTAAGTTTCCTGGTGTGGTTGAATTGACAACTCAGCCTCTAATACTTGACAATATTCTTTGGCTCCCCTTGTGTCGAATCAATAAATTTGGGTTGAATACTCTACCCTCGAAAACTGTTGCGATCCCCTATACTTGTGGGTTATCAAGGCCTTTTTCTGGCGCCGTTGTCGGGGAGCATAGCTCTATTCTTTGAGTCACTTGGGATTTATATCTGCTGGACACTATGAAGAACTTGAAAGATTAGAAAACAAAAATTTATCCCTCAACTACGAGGGGAGGTAAGGAACTGCCATCTAACTCTGCACTTGATTCACCTTCTGTTATGAGTAAGCTTGTGACACCTAAACCTGTTTCTGCTATTCGTTCTGATATGTCACATGTTATTGATGATGCCACTTCTGCTATGCATGATACTTATGATGAAACTACTTCTATGCCTGATACTATTGTGCCCCTTAGTGAATTTCTTGATGAACAAATTGCTAGGGCTAGAGAGAAAGAAATTATTGAATCTGATAATATTGATGAAAATGATGATGAGGATAGGTCTGTTATTCCTGAAGGTTATATTTTTCATATGGAACCTTCTGCCGCTATTTTAGCTTGCAATGATAATGATGAGCTTAGAAGGTTAATAGCTAAATGGAACAAAGAATCACTTAGAGATAAAATGAGGCCTGATCTTGCTTTTGCTACTTCACCTATTTGTGTTCCCGGTAAGGATTATGAATTCTCTATTGATCCTGATATTATTACTTTGGTTGAGTCTCATCCTTTTCATGGTTATGAATCTGAAACTGTTGTGGCACATCTTACTAAATTAAATGATATAGCCACCCTGTTCACTAATGATGAGAGATCTCGCTACTTTTATATCCTCAAAATATTTCCGTTCTCATTAAAGGGTGATGCTAAGATATGGTTTAATTCTCTTGATCCGGGTTGTGTGCGTAGTCCCCAGGATATGATTTATTACTTCTCTGCTAAATATTTCCCTGCTCATAAGAAACAAACTTCTTTAAAGGAAATATACAACTTTGTGCAAACTAAAGAAGAGAGTCTCCCACAAGCTTGGGGGAGGCTTCTCAAGTTACTTAATGCTTTGCCTGATCATCCTCTTAAGAAAAATGAAATACTTAATATCTTTTATAATGGACTAACCGATGCTTCCATAGATTACCTGGATAGTTGTGATGGTTCTCTTTTCAGGGAAAGAACACCAGATGAAGCTGAAATTTTATTGAATAATATGTTGACAAATGAAAAAAATTGGGCACCTCCTGAGCCAGCTCCTGCTCCAATTGTTGAGCCTATTCCTAAACCAACTCCAAAGAAGAGAGGTGTTCTATTTCTCAGTCCTGAAGATATGCAAGAGGCAAAGAAATCTATGAAAGAAAAAGGTATTAAAGCTGAAGATGTTAAGAATTTACCTCCTATTGAAGAAATACATGGTCTTAATTTACCACCTGTTAGAGAAACATATGATCTTAATCCTTTTTTATTGAAGAACCTCCAGACCTTGATAACCCGACACAGGTAGTAAAGGTAAATTCTCTCTATAGATATGAGAAAGCTGAGACCCCTCCTACTAAAATTGCTAGTCAGTGTTTGGATGAGTTTGATAACTTTATGTTTAAGCAAGAAGACTTCAATGCTTATTTTGGTAGACAATTAAAACAAGATGCTTATATGATTAAACGCTTGGGTGATTATATGGCTAATATTAGAGGTGAACTTAAACCTGTTAGCAAACATGCTTCTATGGTTACCACTCAAAGGGAGCAAGTACTTAAGGCTCAAAAAGAATTGCTTGATGAAATGAATAGTAAGAAAAATGATTATGAGTGGCTACTAGAACTGGTAGAATGACTCAGGAACCTTTGTATCCTGAAGGCCACCCTAAGAGAATTGAGCAAGATTCTTAGAGAAATAATATTGATGTACCTAGTTCTTCTAAAAGGAAGAAAAGGGAAAATGATAGGACTTTGCAAACTTCTAGTGAACCTATTGCTGAAACACCTGATAATCCAAATGATATATCTAAATCGATCTTTGAAACACAACTGCGGTAATGAACACGAACCTAATGAAAATGTTAATGATGATGTTCATGATGATGCTCAACCTAGTAATGATAATGATGTAGAAATTGAACTCTTTGTTGATCTTGATAACCCACAATTAAAGAATCAACGTTATGATAAGAGAGACTTTGTTGCTAGGAAACATGGTAAAGAAAGAGAACCATGGGTTCAGAAATCCATGCCGTTTCCTCCCAAACCATCCAAGAAAAAGGATGATGAGGATTTTGAGCGCTTTGCTGAAATGATTAGACCTATCTTTTTACGTATGCGATTGACTGATATGCTCAAAACTAATCCTTATGCTAAGTATATGAAGGATATCATTACTAATAAAAGAAAGATACAGGAAGCTGAAATTTCCACCATGATTGCTAATTATACTTTTAAGGGTGGAATACCAAAGAAACTTGGAGATCCAGGAGTACCTACTATACCTTGCTCCATTAAAAGAAATTATGTTAAAACTGTTTTATGTGATCTTGGAGCCGGTGTTAGTGTTATGCCTCTCTCTTTATACCGTAGACTTGATTTGAATAAGTTGACACCTACTGAAATATCTTTGCAAATGGCTGATAAATCAACTGCTATACTTGTCGGTATTTGTGAGGATGTGCCTCTTGTGGTTGCAAACGTTACTATTTTAACGGACTTTGTTATTCTTGATATTCCCGAGGACGATAGTATGTCTATTATTCTTGGAAGACCTTTTCGGAATACTGCAGGGGCTGTTATTGATTGCAACAAAGGTAATGTCACTTTTCATGTTAATGGTAATGAGCATACGGTACACTTTCCGAGGAAACAACCTCAAGTTCATAGTATCAACTCTATTGGAAAAATTCCATCGATTATATTTGGAGGTTTTGAATTTCCTCTTCCTACTGTTAAGAAGAAATATGATATTCTTATTATAGGGGATGTGCATATCCCCGTTGAGAGAAAAACAATATGCTTAGGAAGATGTTCCAAGGTGGTTCTTCTAATAAGCAAGGACCCAGGCTTGCTATGCGTGATGCTGACGAGGAACCACCAAGAGACGCTCTATTGCGGCCTTGCGAATGGCCGTCGGAAAATTTTATGGATCATGCAGGAATCAAAGAAGAATTTAACGCATATTTGCGTAATGCCGGTCTTGAGGACTTTGAGGCAGACAAATTCCCCCAGTATCATGACCTCACAAGCTCATTTGTGAGGAGGTTTGAGTTTTCATCTTCACGTAATTCTCCTTCAGTCATGTTTGATCTTTATGACAAATCTTATACCATGGACTTAGAGGATTTCACTTCTGCTTGCAAACTCCCACAATGGGGTAGTGTTAGGGATCCCCCTAAATCTGAATTTAGAAACTTTCTTGCTAGTATAACTGTAGGGGAATCTAGAGATATAACACAAGCTACCATAGGGAGCATTCACTTTCCTGCTATACATTATTTTGCTCTCTTAATAGGTAGATGCATAAATGCTAAGGATGAAGCATATCACATGTGTGTCCCTGACCTTAGCATTCTCAAGAGTGATGTGTTAGGAGACCAATCTTATCACATGGGAGCCATTGTAGCTCGTAGGTTGCATCATAATAGATATAACGGAGATTTCTTTGGAGGAATTTATGCAAACCGCTTAGCTAATTTTCTTGAGATAAACGTTCGTGAAGGAGACATGGAGTTGCCTCCTGCTTATTTAGATATTGATTATATGGTTTCCCACCAGTTTGTCAAGAGGACTGAATCACCTCTCCAGTATCGACTAATCTTTAACAAACGGCATGTTGTCCGTATTACTCTCCCTGCTCCTGCCTTCTTTGATTACCAGGCAAACGGAAGATATACTATTACCAGAGAGGAGGCAGATGAGTACGAGAGGAGAGCGGAGGCAGCCCGACTCCACGCTGCAGCTCAGGAGGCGATAGCCGCTGCATCACAGTACAACCCCAATTACTCTTCATCACAAGATGCGACCCGGCTACACCTACGGGTATCCGCAAGGCTATCCTCGGCAATAAACCAACTTAGGCCAAAAGCCTAAGCTTGGGGGAGTACGTATTTCTCACCGACATTACATTTATGTTCACACACACTCATTGCTAGATGTCGGTGCTCATACTCTTTCACTGTAGTATCCATGCTAGTTTATTTTCTTTTTCCTGCTTTCATCGTGTGTGTCTGTTAAACCTTAAGAAAAAAACCAAAAAAAATTAGTAGTAGTTTATTTTTCTTGCTGTAGTAGTAATTAAAAAGAAAACCCAAAAATATTTCATGTTCTTCTTTTTGCTTGTTGGGAGCTTTCCCGTGTAAATAGTTTTATTTCTTTTCTTTTCTTTGGGGGTCAGTAGTAGAAGACCATGATTAAATTGTTGAAGTGGCTCTTATATGCATTATTGTTGATTTAACCAAGAGCCCATATTGCTTTGTCTTCTCCTATTTATTGAATGCTTGCAGATTCCAGCTTAGTCCAACGCACGTGCACTCTTATTATTATTCACATTGTTCGGTCGTGCAAGTGAAAGGCAATTATGATGATATATGATGGACTGACTGAGATGAGAAAAGCTGGTATGAACTCGACCTCTTTTGTTTTTGTAAATATGATGAGTTCATCGTTCTTGATTCAGCTTATTATGAATAAACATGTTTGCAATGACAATTAGAGATTATAGTTGCTTATGCCATGCTTGATTATCTATGAGTTATAATGGTTTACCTTGCGTGCCAACATGCTATTAAGATGGTTATGATGTGGTATAGTGGGTGGTATCCTCCTTTGAATGATTTAAGTGACTTGACTTGGCACATGTTCACACATGTAGTTGAAACAAATCAACATAGCCTTCACGATATTTATGTTCATGGTGGATTATATCCTACTCATGCTTGCATCCAATGTTTATTAATTTTAATGCATGTACATGGTTGTTGTCACTCTCTAGTTGGTCGCTTCCTAGACTAAGCGGGAATACTGCTTGTGCATCCAATCCCTTAAACCCCAAAGTTATTCCATATGAGTCCACTATACCTTCCTATATGCGGTATCTACCTGCCGTTCCAAGTAAATTTGTATGTGTCAAACTCTAAACCTTCAAATAAACATTCTTTTTTGTATGCTCGAATAGCTCATGTATCAACCAAGGCTGCCCTTATCTTCCATGTTAGGCAGGTTATTCTCAAGAGGAGTGGACTCTGCTCCTCACTCACGAGAAAATGGCTGGTCATCGGGATGCCCAGTCCCATGCTTTATGCAAACTAAGTCAAAATAATTGCAAACAAAACTCCCCCTGGGACCTGATGTTTGTTGGAGGCACTCATTGTTTCGAGCAAGCCATGGATTGATGCTTGTTGGTGGAGGGGGAGTATAAACTTTACCATTTTGTTTGGGAACCGCCTATAATGTGTGTAGCATGGAAGATATTGCCATCTCTTAGTTGTTATGTTGACAATGAAAGTATACCTCTCAAAATATTACTTATCTCTATTTCAAAACCGAGCTCTGGCACCTCTACAAATCACTGCTTCCCTCTGCGAAGGGCCTATCTATTTACTTTTATGTTGAGTCATCACCCTCTTATTAAAAAGCACTAGCTGGAGAGCACAACCGTCATTTGCATTCATCACTATTAATCTATATTGGGTGTGACTATGATTGGATCTCTTTTACCATGAATTACAATGTCTAGTCAGTCCTTGATCTTTAAAGGTGCTCTGCATTTATGTTTTGCGGTCTTAGAAAGGGCTAGCGAGATACCATCTTGTTATATCATATTATGATTGTTTTGAGAAAGTGTTGTCATCCGAGATTTATTATTATGACTCGCTAGTTGATTATGCTATTGATATGAGTAAACATGAGACACGAGAATTATTGCAAATGTGGTTAGTTATGATCTTTGCTGAAAACTTGAATGCTGGCTTGACATATTTACAACAACAAGAGCAAACACAGTTTGTAAAAGTTTTTCTTTTTCTCTTTCAGTTTGTCAACTGAATTGCTTGAGGACAATCAAGGGTTTAATCTTGGGGGAGTTGATACGTGAGGGAGTCCTGGATTAGGGGGTGTTCGGATGGCCGGACTATAACCTTTGGTCGGACTCCTGGACTATGAAGATACAAGATTGAAGACTTCGTCCCGTGTCCGGATGGGACTTTCCTTGGCGTGGAAGGCAAGCTTGGCGTTATGGATATGTAGATCTCCTCCCATTGTAACCGACTCTGTGTAACCCTAGCCCTCTCCGGTGTCTATATAAACCGGAGGGTTTTAGTCCGTGGGGCGAACAACAATCATACCAGTGCTAGCTTCTAGGGTTTAGCCTCTCGATCTCATGGTAGATCTACTCTTGTACTACCCATATCATCAATATTAATCAAGCAGGAGTAGGGTTTTACCTCCATCGAGAGGGCCCGAACCTGGGTAAAAAACATCGTGTCCCTTGTCTACTGTTACCATCCGCCTAGACGCACAGTTCGGGACCCCCTACCCGAGATCCGCCGGTTTTGACACCGACATTGGTGCTTTCATTGAGAGTTCCTCTGTGTCGTCGCCAGCAGGAAGGATGCCTCATCCCGTCTTTAAATACGACATTGTTGCTAAAGGAGCTTTGGCTATCGGCCAAACTCTCCGGCTAGGCGGTTTTCTTGTGACTGCCTGTTCGGCCGCCGCGCCGACGATGACTTCTCGGGTCATGGAAAGCAATCTTCATGTCAAATCGGAACTCGCCGAGCAGTTAGATCCAACAGAGCTCTCTTCCTTAAACGAGCTCCTGAATCTCATTGCCGCCCTGGGAGTCGCTACAGACTACGATCAGATTGGGCCTAAACCCGATCTGAGAGAGATTAACTCTCCCCAGGTCACCCATCACGTTGCTGTGGTGGATGAACAATGCAGCGAACCTTCATCTATCTTAAGGACTAGCTATGTCCGGATTCCCGATCCCTCCAAGCCGGATACCCAGCGGAGGAGGGCGTCACTCAAGACCTGAACTTAGAGTCGTGCAACGGGCTAGATTCATTGGACAACATCCAAGAATCCAAACTTTCGAGTTCGGAAACTCCTTGGCCCTTGAGTCTCAGATTGGGTGAGGTTTGGATTTAATTCCACCCACCCACCCGAACATATGCGATCTATCCAAAATTAGGCAAGAGCCCGAGGAAAGCGATTACATCATTCTTGGGCGATTCCTCCACGGTTATGAACAGGATAAAGGACTGCCGCGAGGAAGACGCAATTTCATTCTTCTGCAATAATTGCACGGACAAGGGAATCCTCAATACCATAGGTCACCGTGAAATTACACGCTTTGCTGACTTGGCGTCCGTAGTACGAAAGTACTATGCGATGGAAAGCGCCTGGAAAACCAGTAAGATTTTGGGACAATCCGCCCGAATACAAACCCAGTCGAAATAAAAGCGTGCATTATCGCCATCACCGGGTTAAACACCAAAAAACAAAAAGCCCTACGGGGCATGGAACCGTCTTGGAGGGATGGCTCAATGGACCACTGTAAAATTCATAGTACGTAGGGCGCCACACCAACTCATAGCCTTAGAGCATGTTGGATACTCGGCAGGTGGCCAAAAGTGGCGAAGAGCTTCTAACCCCGTAATCCAAAGAACACCAGCCTGTGGATACCGATGCGGTATTAACAGTCTTGGGACTTTCGCATCAAATAATATGCGGAAGCGAACACTCCATGACCTTGCGAAGTCTACCAAGTAGCAACGATAAACCCATGGAGTGACACGACTATTACCTTTAATGCCAGTGATGAACCTAAATCCCGAACAGCCCGAGCACCAGCCGCATTGGTCCTTAGTCCAATAGTGGACGGCTTTCGCCTTACCAAGGTACTCATGGACGGTGGCAGCGGATTGAACCTCATTTACGAGGAAACCCTCCGAAAAATGGAAATACGGCGACCCTTCTTCTATCTTAAGGACTAGCTACGTCCGAATTCCTGATCCCTCCATGCCGGATTCCCGCGGAGGAGAGGACGTCACTCAAGCCCTGAACCTAAAGTCAGGCAGCGGGCTAGATTCATTGGACAACATCAAAGAATCCAAGCTTCCAAGTTCGGAAGCTCCTTGGCCCTTAAGTCTCAGATCGGGCGAGGTTCCGGATTTAATTCCACCGCCCACCCAAACATAAGCGACCTATCTCAAATTTGGCAAGAGCCAGCGAAGCGATACACCATTCTTTGGGCGATTCCTCCTGGTTATGGACGGGATAAAGGACTGCCGCGAGGAGGACGCAATCTCATTCTTCTGCAATAATTGCACGGACAACGGGATCCTCAATGCTATAAGTCGTTGTGACATTACACGCTATGCCGACTTGGCGTCCATAGTAATGCGAAAATCTTGTGCGATGGAAAGCGCCTGGAAAACCGAAGCAAGATTTTGGGACAATCCAGCCTTGAATACAACCCCAGTCCGAAATAAAAGGGTGCATCATCGCCACGCACCTGTGTTAAATACCAGAAAGCAAAAACCCTCTATAGGGCATGTAACCGTGCTGGAGGGATGGCTCAATGGACCCTGTAAAATTCATAGTACAGAGGGCGCCACTCCAACTCATAGCCTTAGAGCATATTGGATACTACGGCAGGTGGCCAAAAGTGGCGAAGAGCTTCTAGCTCTAGCACCAGCCGAGGATACCAATGTCTGTATTAACAGTCTTGAGACTTTCGCATCAAATAATATGCGGAAGCGAACAACTGCGTAGCCTTGCGAAGTCTACCAAGTAGCAACAATAAACCCATGGGTGACACGGCTATTACCTTTAATGCCGGTGATTTAACCTAAATTCGAACAGCCCGAGCACCGGCCGCATTGGTCCTCGGTCCAATAGTGGGCGGCTTTACCTTACCAAGGTACTCATGGACGGTGGCAGCGGATTGAACCTCATTTACGAGGAAACCCTTGAAAAATGGAAATAGACTGGAGCCGCATTGAGCGAAGCAGCACAACCTTTAGAGGAATAATCCCCGATCGGAAGCGTCTTTGTCTGGGAAAAATCACACTTGGATGTGGTGTTGCACGCCGGATAATTACAGATCCGAGGAGGTCACGTTCCAAGTGGCCCCGTTCAGCGGATACCACTCTCTATTAGGGCGAGAGGCATTCACAATTTTTCAAGCTATACCCCATTACGGTACATGAAGCTCAAAATGCCCGGCCCAGCGGAATCATCACTCTTGCTAGTGACCGGACATAGCACTCCACCGAAAATAAGACAGCCACATCGCCCTTGAGGCACTATCCAAGCCCTAGCGTTCGAGGAACCCGGTCTTTGCGCTCCATGGTGAACAGGGACGACGTGATACTCAATAAAAGATCCAAGTCCACCTCCTTTAAACTGGCGGACGAAATAGTCAAATTCCAAGTCCATCCAACGGACCCTACAAAAACGTCCTCCATCGGGCGCAATTAAACCACGATGTAGATGCC
Source organism: Aegilops bicornis (assembly GCA_021605145.1). NCBI lineage: Eukaryota > Viridiplantae > Streptophyta > Magnoliopsida > Poales > Poaceae > Aegilops > Aegilops bicornis. The sequence goes on from CM038669.1 coordinate 180,252,845, forward strand.
GCATCTGAGAATTCCTACATAAAAATTGGGACATTTTTGCACAGCACCCTCAGACATGCCAGAATCCCACGGCTGGCCGAGCACAGCCTAAACATCCTAAAAGGATTCAAGCCGATCAAGCGAGGCTCTTCGGCGTTTCTCCGAACCTAAGAGACAAGCCATGGGAGAGGAGCTAGCCAAACTATTGGAGGCCGGATTCATCAGAGATATAAAACATCCGGACTGGCTAGCAAACCTAGTGATGGTACCAAAGAAGGACAAATCCTGGCGCCTATCGTCGATTTCAAGGACCTCAAAAGGCTTGCCCAAAGGATCGCTTCCCTCCCCGCGTCGATCAAATTATCGACGCTACCGCAGGACACGATTCATTGTGTTTCCTCGACGCATACTCGGCTACCATCAAATTAAGATGGCAGAGCCAGACCAAGCATAGCGGCATTCATCACCCCATACGGCCCATTCTGCTTCAACACAATGCCCTTCGGGCTCAAAAACGCCGGCGCGCAACATATCGATTGCATGATTCGGACATGTCTAGCAAACCGGATCGGCAAAAGCGGTGGAGGCATACGTAGATGATGTGGTCGTCAAAACCAAGCATGTCGAAACTCTAGTAGACGACTTGAGGCTCACATTCGATAACCTCCGAACATATGACATCAAGCTTAACCCGGAAAAATGCGTTTTCGGCGTACCAGCCGAAAAGCTCATGGGCTTCATTGTATCCGGTAGAGGAATTGAAGCAAACCCAGCCAAGATCCGAGCTCTGTCACAATTGGATATCCCAAAGGACCTCAAACAAATACAAAAATTGACTGGATGCGTGGCGGCTCTAAGACGCTTTATCTCCCGCTTGGGAGAAAAGGCATTACCCCTTTATCGCCTCCTCCGGCGCACCGAACACTTCGAGCCGCGAGTGTTCGATAACAGTAGCTTCCGAAGTACCTCTTAATGACATTATAAAAAACCGCGACGCGACGGGCCGGATTGCCAAATGGGCCATTGAGCTCCTCCCGTTCGACATAACCTATAAGCCACGGCGAGCTATTAAGTCGCAAGTTTTGGCCGACTTTCGCCCGAATGGATCAAGCCGAACTCCCTAAAGAGTACGTCACATATTCCAACCGGATCATGCACTTGATGGCTCCAAAATGTTGGCTGGTCTAGGGGCTGGCGTCGTTACGACGTCCCCAACAGAGATACTGATTCAATCGTACTCCGGATAATGTATACGGACTCCAACAACGCGGTGAATACGAGGCCCTTCTACATGGTCTCCGGATGGCAATCTCCATGGGCATTCAACGCCTAGAGGTGCGCGGGGATTCGAACCTCGCGATATCCCAAATAAATGGAGACTTTGATGCCAAGGATCCGAAAATGGCAGCTTATCGCAACGCCGTCCTAAAAATGTCAGCTCGGTTCGAAGGGCTCGAATTTCACCATATAGCTCAGGAAAACAATCGCAGCGGACATCTTGGCACGCATTGGCGTAAGCGATACGCCCCCAATATCTTCTTAGAGAGGCTGTTCAAGCCATCCGCATTATGGGAAGGAGTCCGGAAATAACAGCCCGGACCCAACCGCGCTGCCCGACACCGAACATTCTGACACAACTGGAGGCTCTGCCAACGAAGTAACATCTTCAGCCCACGTAATAATGGCAGTCATTTCCCCGTGGACGGAACCATTCCTAGCCTACCTAACCAGGCAGGAACTTCCCGAGGACCAAAACGAGGCACGCTGCATAGTGCGGCAATCTAAAGCCTATAAAGTCCATGAGGGAGCTTTATAAGAAAAGCACCACCGAGTCCTTCAAAGGTGTATCTCCGAAGAGGAAGGGCGGAATCTTCTGGCTGAAATTCATGCCGGACTCGGCGGGCACCACGCCGCAGCCCGGGCCCTTGTAAGCAAGGCCTTCCATACAGGATTTTACTGGCCGACGGCCCGAGCAGATGCTCAGGACTTAGTCCAACGGTGCGTCGGTTGCCAGCTCTTTGCTAACCAAAGCCATATGCCGCCCACCGCCCTCCAAACTATACCCATCACCTGGCCCTTCGTGGTCTGGGGGCTTGACATGGTAGGACCCCTTAAAGGGGGAACCCACAAGCAAAAATACCTACTGGTCATGGTGGATAAATTCACCAAATGGATAGAGGCCAAGCCTGTTAAGACGGCGAATCCGGACGGTGATAGACTTCATATCGAGGGTGCATTACACCGTTACGGTGTCCCCACAAGATCATCACCGATAACGGCACGAACTTTATGGCCGACGAGGTCAAACTCTGTGCAAAACATGGGCATCAAGCTCGACTATGCTTCAGTCTATCACCCACAAACTAACGGTCAAGTTGAGCGAGCAAATGGTCTAATCATGAGCGGCATCAAACCCAGATTAGTGCGGTCCTGTTGGGTTCTACGGTAGGGTGCGTCGACTGCAAATTAAATATTCCTACGCGCAGAACATCCAGGAACATGCTACGGGAGATGGATCACAGTTCGTTACCACTAGACGCGCAGTGCCGTGCAGCGGAAGAAGAGTTGGGGCAGCGCGTCTGCGTGGATCGTCTCCTCCTCGTTCAATCTCCCTCGAGCAGCCGGTCGTCCGATCCCACGTACGAGTTCGCCGGAGCGGCGCAAGTGCACCGCCTTTAACGGTATCCGCGCGTGCGGGAGGAACGTCGTGCGGCGGACTGCTAGGTCCGAACACACAGTCGGCGGCGAGTGGAGGTGGCTATTCGCAATACATGCAAACCCTAGTCGCAGCGCCGAAGCGATCAACTGCCTGAGTGTGCCGCACCTCCACTTTATATAGGCGTCCGTCGCGGGCTCAACACTTGGGCCTCACACGGACCCTAAAGCCCAAAGTCTATTCGGTCATGTTCCTAGTCCAGTTCGGATCACATCCGACCAGTGTCCTACGAACCGACCTCATAGGTTCCTTCCCTTGCCGCGACCCCTTAGGTTCAAGTCGGCTTGGTCATAGTTCGGATCACCTCCGACCATGTCACGGTTAGTAGCGGCCTCTAGCAAGGCGTGCCGACCACCAAGCGAGCGATGAAGCTGGTTAAGCGAACACAGCCTAACGTGTCACACTTCATTCCCTTTGCCGCCGCGATATATGTTGTCGGGCTCAAAGGCGAGACTGTCATCCTTGTGCTAACCCGACCTCTTTCTCGTTCGGTGATACCGACCACAATCCGGATTATCTCATAATCCTTGTCGCATGGCCATGCTATTCTGGTCGATCACACGAGGGGCCCAGAGTATATCTCTCCGATCGGAGGGCAAATCCCATCTTGCTCGACCGTGTCTCGCAAAGATGGGACTAGACAAACCCGAAACCTACCTTTGTAACTACCCAGTCACGGAGTAGCGTTTGGTCGGCCCAAAGCAAGTCTGTCACCATCCGAGTACATATGTCACTCGTGTCTTAGGACATAGAACTTATGTTGTACTAGAGACTCACAGATGACATATCGCTGCGTCTCATAGTTGGGTCTATCCGACTCGGACCTTATCTCGACTCGGATCCGACTATGTCGAATCCGACCAGACCTTTCCAAGTCCATATTATCCGGTTAGCATCCAATGCTCCATGGCTAGTGAGACCAAGCCATCGACCGTGTCATATGCCAGTCTAGTCGGCTGGGCGTCCACACAGCCCTTTTGACTAGGGACCTTTTAGGACAGTCATCATACAATGCATAGTCCCACAAACAAGTCACATACTTGCTGATACACATCATTGATAATGTCCAAGCACTATCTTTATTCATAAACACATAGGAAATATCATCATACATGATTGCCTCTAGGGCATATCTCCAACAGGTCCCTCAAGGAATCTAACACACACTGGGTAGAGGAGCTCGACTCCGTACTCTGGGGGCTGCGGACCACGCGGAATCGCACAACCGGATTCACACCATTCTTTATGGTATACGGCACAGAGGCAGTTCTGCCCTGCGACATAATTCATGACTCACCTCGCGTGCGCATGTACGAAGAAAGAGAAGCCGAACTCGATCGGCAGGACAGTTTGGACGCCTTGGAGGAGGAGCATGACGTTGCAAAAGCTCGTTCCGCATTCTATCAACAGCAGGCTCGGAGATATCAAAGCAGAGAAGTACGGGCCAAAACTTACAATGTTGGTGAGTTAGTTCTACGCCTGCCGGACAAGAAAAAAGGACAAACACAAGCCCAAATGGGAAGGTCCCTTTATTATTGACCAAGTCCTGACTAGTGGAGCGTACCGTCTGCGAGATGCATCGGATAACCGACTCGAGCGAAACCCATGGAACGCAGCCCGTCTCCGAAGATTCTACGCCTAGCGCCGGACTCTGTGTTCGTCTCCTTCCTCTGTCTATTTTTTACACATTAATTGTCTTACATTTCTCTCCTTCTCCCTCCCTTCCCCTTACAGCCTTAAGGGCTTGTTCGCGCCTTGTTCAAGACATTAACCGACGCGCTATCCGCTCATTATACACAGGGGCTTCTTTAAGCGAAGCTTATTTATACGGGCTTCACGCCCAACACATGTGTCACAATTCGCATGTACCTTTTATTCACCATTATATGAATCGATATGACTTAAGTTTTGGCCAAGCTGGGTTGCACGGCTCACATGCTTACCCCTCGTTCCGGTTGTTCGGCTAGGCGGTAAAGGGAGCACCTCTGCGATTATTCTTTGCCGGGTCAGCGGATGTGTACCTCAGGTGGGTGAAGCCGAAAGCTAGCGTTCTTAAGGGAATATTCGGTCGGTGAACGAAAAGATGATTTCTCACTTGTTTATTTACCTGCCCCCAGATGCTTTTCTACTTTTTTTTCGCAGTCCGGACATGCACTTTAGGGCATGCCTCCCAGGGAAAGGAACCCCTAACGGAACTATTCTCCCTGGAAGATGTTTCTTACTAACTATGTAATATAACATAACTAGTTGGGCACTTGTTTGTTCAAGCTATAATGACCCTACGCTTTGGTCTCCATGCATGCCCGGTTCTTATATAACCGAGAGGGTATTCGGACACACTCCGGACTATCGGGTCCCGAGGTCGAAGCGAAAAGGTCCGCCATGACAAACGATCTACAATCCAGCTAGAAGGCATTTTACATGTCATCTTAAATTACATAGTCAATTTGACTGATCATATTCCTCTTCAATACCATCCAACAGGATGTCTAGTTTACAGTCCCGTTGGGAATATTTGGCGGCCAACTCTACTTGACCGTACACTAAGCTCACAGGGATCTCCTTCCCATCGGCCCCCATAGGTCCGACCTCGGCCATGTGGTTTGGGTCAGCCTTCGTGTACCGCGTCTTCACCATGGCCCAGGCCTCCTGGCGCCTTTGACGGCAGGCCGATATCTTCCATAATCGGAGCGCGCCCGCGCTCCCTTAAGCCACTCTGCAAGCTCTCCAAGGCCTTCGGCATGGAGACAGATAGCCACAAGGCACTGGGCGGCGCCTTTCATCACTGTTGAACTTCGTTAAATGCGGTTATGCGAGCTCGGGAAGAAGGTCACCCGTAGAACCGGGCATTTCCTCTGCGCAGGGCGACACAGTGAGCATACCTCTGAGACATAACTCGTTAGTCGACTTCCTCGCCGAACTCTTTTTCAAAGTTCGTTCAAGCACTTACTAAAAATGCAGCGTCCGAAGTTGCCGATTCTCCTTCACGGAGTTCGGCGGTTGGGCCTGAACATCCTTTAGTTCCTCGCCCGGTGGGTGTTGGCATCTTGGAGATTATTCTTCTCCTGCCTCACCCTCGTAATCACGCTCTCGCCGGTCTTTAACCGGCGCAAGAGTTGTTGCTTGTCCGGATCTACTCTGGCGCCATCTGCAATGATATTGTCAGATTTGCACACATGCCGCACTTCACAACATACTTTTCTTTCGAAGCGTATATTACCAGAAGGGGTCTCCTTGGCCTCCCCTGCCGCGGCTAGTGCAGCCTCAAGTTGGGCTTTGCACTCTTCCAGCTCCTGGGACAGTTGGGTATTCTTTTTTGTAAGATCCTGCATAAACAAATGATCTTTAAATCAGTTATTCTAACTGTTTCAAGTCTCGGGTTCTTGACATATATAACCATCAAATTTTCTCACCAGTATGTCTTTCACATACCGCTCCGTGGCTCGCTAGACCATTTTGAGCGGCACGGAGGTACGCATCTCCCGAATTGAAGGCATCCAATGCCTCTTGGGAGAAACAAGCATCACGAAAACTGTCCGGCGACGCCTGTGATTCATGGCACTCTCCACCTCGGAATTGGTGGCGGACAGTCTGTCCGCATCCTCTGTCGGAGGAGCGTCCGATGCACGCCTCGTATTCGTCTCGCTTCGACCTGGCTTTGGAGCACAGCTGGTGGAGGCTCGATTGGCAATCTCTCCGGATATAGTCCGGCGAGCCCTCTTTTTCCTAAAAAAGGAGAGCACGGGCGTTAGTATGCATCGTAAGAATAATACCTTTGAATAAGGCAGCGTGCCTTACTGCTGCGCCGGTGCCTCGACCCGGACTGCGTGTCTCCTTAGCCTACCCGCCCTCGCGGTCACCTGTTGGCTAGTCACCGCAGGCTCGGCATTCCGCCTCGAGATCCTCTCCTGCGAAACACCATTGGTATACGGTGATCAAAAATAAGCACAGATGGATCATCTTCGAAGTATTAGGACTTCAGTCTCGATTACTTGTGAGGCGGGGAGCAGTCCAGGATAATCGACTGTAATAGCCACCAAGGCATTGTCGATGCTCAGTTGGTGAAATACCCCATCAATCAGCTCCAGGGATATGTCCGGATCCTCTTGGGAGGCCGGATCGAGGGACCGTTCCGGATCCTCGGGTTGTGGAGGAGGGCTGTTTATATCCTTTACGGCCCGGTGCAATTCCTGCATCGAAATCACAAGATAAGGTACTTAACTATGGGAATATGGAACAGATGGGCAAAAAGAAGTGTCCGCTTATCCATCTTGGAGGATTGTTCATAGAAAATCCGCCTTATGGATTGACGCGGAGGAACTCCTCCTCTTCTCCCTTGTACAATGCGGACAAGATCTTCGTCAGAGCGGCAACCGATCCCGGCCCCTTACGGCCGCAGCGGGTGGCATCATCCTGCCCGTTGAAATCCCACATGGGGTGGCCTCTATCTTTGAGCGGCTGCACCCCCCGCATAATGCATGTGGCCATTACCCCGATCATGGTCAGTCCGGAATGAGCTAACAACCTTATCCGGCTCATCAGGTAAAGGATGTCCTTGTCATTTTCCCTCTGAGGGCTCCGTGGACACCAGCTTAGGCGCTTCTTCAAAGGAGCATTATTGAACTCGGGGAGGCTGATCCGAGCGAGGTCGGCGAAGGACATCTTCTATATAAAACCATTACGAAGGCCGGTCTTGGACGCCTTCCTTGGGGTTCGAATAGATATTCGGTCCGGCGATGCGCCATAGTTCGGCTCCGCCCACTTGATATATCGACCCCTCCACGAGAACGGGGCACAAGGCGTAACAACTTCTTCCACGGTGCGAAATGAGCCTCGATGCCCAAAAACAGCTCGCAAAGGGCTACGAAGCCCGCAATATGCAATATGGAGGTAGGCGTAAGGTTGTGCAACTGGAGGCCGTAGAACTCCAGGAGCCCTCGGAGAAACGGATGAATTGGAAATCCGAGCCCTCTTATCAAATAAGGGACAAGGCATACCCGCTCTCCTTTGGAGGGACTGGGGACGCTCTCCGCTTGCTCTCCGCCATTATAGGTGGCAAGTCCGGCTCGAACCGGGACCATGAAGGCTGGGGGAAGGAATCCCTTGGTTTGGAGCGTCACTAGCTCACCGTAAGGGACGGAACATCTCTCCCAACCTCCAGTGCCGAGGGCTGGGAGGGCGAGAGGAGGAGCTGCGTCGGACCGCCATGATGGAATGGATCTCTGTCGGATGCGCTCCGATGAATGCTCGCGAAGGGAAGATGGTGTTATTCCGATCTAAATCCTCGTCTCTTTTATAGGCGGCTCATTCGCGCAGCTAGGGGGGTAAATGTAAAAACACCCTGGCTTTTCGCATTCGTTTGACACGTGGAAGACGGCCATTATTGGGCGTGGAAGCCAAGGAGCGCAATATTCACGAGAAGCCAGACACTATTCAACAGTGCACGAAATTTGGAGAAGAACCCGCCTTGCAATGCCGAAGACAATCTGTGCGCCGGACTCGTCGTCATTGAAGCCTGGGTCGGGGGCTACTGAGGGGGTCCTGGATTAGGGGGTGTCCGGATAGCCGGACTATAACCTTTGGCGGACTCCCGGACTATGAAGATACAAGATTGAAGACTTCGTCCCGTGTCCGGATGGGACTTTCCTTGGCGTGGAAGGCAAGCTTGGCGATACGGATATGTAGATCTCCTCCCATTGTAACCGACTCTGTGTAACCCTAGCCCTCTCCGATGTCTATATAAACCGGAGGGTTTTAGTCCGTAGGACGAACAACAATCATACCACGGGCTAGCTTCTAGGATTTAGCCTCTCTGATCTCGTGGTAGATCTACTCTTGTACTACCCATATCATCAATATTAATCAAGCAGGAGTAGGGTTTTACCTCCACCGAGAGGGCCCGAACCTGGGTAAAAACATCGTGTCCCTTGTCTCCTGTTACCATCCGCCTAGACGCACAGTTCGGGACCCCCTACCCGAGATCCGCCGGTTTTGACACCGACAATACGTCTCCGTCGTATCTACTTTTCCGAACACTTTTGCCCTTGTTTTGGACTCTAACTTGTATGATTTGAATGGAACTAACCCGGACTGACGCTGTTTTCAAAGAGAATTGCCATGATGTTGTTTTATGTGCAGAAAACAAAAGTTCTCGGAATGACTTGAAACTCCACGGAATATCTTATAATAAATAATTAAAAATCCTCGCCAAAGATGAAGACCAGGGGGCCCATACCCTGTCCACGAGGGTGGCGGGTGCCCCCCCCCTAGGGCGCGCCCCCTACCTCGTGGGCCCCCTGGAGAGTTCCCGACGCCAACTCCAACTCTATATATTTGCTTTCGGGGAGAAAAAATAAAGGAGAAGAAATCATCGCGTTTTACGATACGGAGCCGCCGCCAAGCCCTAAAACCTCTCGGCAGGGTTGATCTGGAGTCCGTTCGGGGCTCCGGAGAGGGGGATTCATCGCCGTCGTCATCATCAACCATCCTCCATCACCAATTTCATGATGCTCACCGTTGTGCGTGAATAATTCCATCGTAGGCTTGCTGGACGGTGATGGGTTGGATGAGATTTATCATGTAATCGAGTTAGTTTTGTTAGGGTTTGATCCCTAGTATCCATTATGTTACGAGATTGATGTTGCTATGACTTTGCTATGATTAATGCTTGTCACTAGGGCCCGAGTGCCATGATTTCAGATCTGAACCTATTATATTTTCATGAATATATGTGAGTTCTTGATCCTATCTTGCAAGTCTATAGTCACCTACTATGTGTTATGATCTGGCAACCCGAAGTGACAATAATCGGGACCACTCTGGTGATGACCATAGTTTGAGGAGTTCATGTATTCACTTTGTGTGCTAATGCTTTGTTCGGTTCTCTATAAAAAGGAGGCCTTAATATCCCTTAGTTTCCATTAGGACCCGCTGCCACGGGAGGGTAGGACAAAGATGTCATGCAAGTTCTTTTCCATAAGCACGTATGACTATATTCGGAATACATGCCTACATTACATTGATGAATTGGAGCTAGTTCTATATCACCCTATGTTATGACTGTTACATGATGAACCGCATCCGACATAATTATCCATCACTGATCTGATGCCTACGAGCTTTCCATATACTGGTTCTCGCTTATTTACTTTTCCGTTGCTACTGTTACAATCACTACAAAATACCAAAAATACTGCTTTTGCTTTCTTTACTTTAGTTACCGTTACCACCACTATCATATTACTTTGCTACTAAACCCTTTGCTGCAGATACTAAGTTTCCAGGTGTGGTTGAATTGACAACTCAGCTGCTAATACTTGAGAATATTCTTTGGCTCCCATTGTGTCGAATCAATAAATTTGGGTTGAATACTCTACCCTCGAAAACTGTTGCGATCCCCTATACTTGTGGGTTCTCAAGAATGAGCACGGGGGAGGGGGGAGAGGAGAGCGGGGGGAGCCGCCCTGGCCGCCCCCGGGGGAGGCGGCGCGAGCGCGGGGTCAGGGAGGGAGGGAGGGCCTTCTTACGCTTTTCCGTGGACCTTATGTTTTCCCGTGCATACGTTGTCAGGTATGCGATGTGTGATTTACCATGTTATTCATACAAAAAGGCATCGAGGGTACGTTTACACTAGTTCTGTTTAGGGTCAAAAACACTACCACGATATTTGTACATAAGCTATCAGATTTGTGGTGCGTATAATTAGCGGGCTCGTTAAAGAGAATTTGTCGGGGGATGACACACGAGAAAAAGACTGATGTCCAAATTCTACAGGAGCAGAACATTTATTTTTCTAGAAAATATTCATCGCTACAAAAAAGAAACATGCGGAGTACAAAACACGTTGCATCAGTCCTTTAAAACACATTTCATCGTGTTTTAACAAGTGTTTTAGGGTCAAAGTTACCACATGTGAGGACTTAGGTTTGATTCTCACTCACCGCACCAATTTCTGTTCATTTAAAAATGTGTGGAAAATATAGAACGTATGAGATGCATGCCTTAATTTTTCTCAGAAAAATCATTCGAGGGCAACGACTCGATCCATATTGAATGGGAGCAGAATCTGCTTTTAGAAATGTACAAAATTTACTTAACTACTAATCAACCAGAAGAACTACTCAAAGCATATGGTTACTGCTACATTTCCACTCGTGAGGTCGAGGGATCGAATCCTAGTTCCTTCATTTTTTTGGCTTAGCGAGCGCCCAGAATAAAAATGACAGGAGCGGTAGTGGGCCGTGAATCTCGCCAGGTGAACTGGGCTAGGCCGTGGAATGAAACGTGGGCGTGCGGGAAGGGAAAGGAGCGAGCGATCCCTGTAGAGGCATGCGAGAAGGGAAAGGAGCGAGTGATCCCAATCAAACGGTAGACCAGTCGTGTGGATCTATCGCAAACAGACAGTCGGCAGGAGAATAGCTTTCTCGTTATGCAAAACTAGTTGCATGTCTGTCGGTGGAACCGGTCTCATGTCCGTGGACATGTAAGGTTGGTCCAGGCCGCTTGATCCCACAATATAGCCGAATCAAAATAAGACGTTGGTGGTAAGCAGTACGACTATCACCACCCACAACCCTTTGTGTTCTACTTGTGCATATCATCTACACATAGAGCTGGCTCTGATGCCACTGTTGGGAAATGTTGCATGGAAAACAAAAAAAATCTACGCACACGCAAGATCTATCCATGGACATGCATAACAATGATAAGGGAGAGTGTGTCTACTTACCCTTGTAGACCTTAAGCGGAAGCATTTGTTAACGCGGTTGATGTAGTAGAACTTCTTCGCGCTCCAACAGATCGAGTACTGAACGTACAACAGCTCCGCGTTCAGCACACGTTCAGCTTGGTGACATCCTCTGCCTTCTTGATCCAGCAAGACGGCGAGGTAGTGGATGAGTTCCGGCAGCACGACAGCATGGTGACGGTGATGGTGAAGCTATCTCCGTAGGGCTTTGCCTAAGCACTACAAAAATATGACCGAGGGTGTGAACGGTAGAGGGGGCACCGCACGCGGCTAAGACAATGTTCTGTTGTGCTAGGTGTCCCCCTCCCACATATATATAGGTGGGGGTGTCGGTGTCAAAACCGGTTGATCTCGGGTAGGGGTCCCGAACTGTGCGCTGAGAATCGAAGGTAACAGGAGGCAGGGGACACGATGTTTTACCCAGGTTCGGGCCCTCTTAATGGAGGTAATACCCTACTTCCTGCTTGATTGACTTTGATGAGTAGAAGGGTTACAAGAGTTGATCTACCTCGAGATCGTAATGGCTAAACCCTAGATGTCTAGCATGTATGATTGTGATCGCCTCTATGGACTAAACCCTCCGGTTCATATAGACACTGGAGGGGGCAAGGGTTGTACAGAGTCGGTTTACAGAGAAAGGGAACTGCATGTCTGGCCGCCAAACTTGTTGTCCACACAACGGAGAGTCCCATCCGGACATGAGGTAAAACCTTCTATCTTGTATCTTCACGGCCCACCAGTCCGGCCCATGTCACATTGCCCGGATGCCCGAGGATCCCCTTATCCAGGACTCCCTCAGGGGAGGAGGGAGCAGCCAGGAGGGTATCCCAAGTAGGCCGAAACCTACTTGGGGTCTCCTCCCAAGTGGCGCCCGCTGCTACCTCTTGAGCACAGCGTTGGATTTCCCCGAAGAGGAGAGGATGATGCAGCAAAGTAGCGTAAGTATTTCCCTTAGTTTTTGAGAACCAAGGTATCAATCCAGTAGGAGGCTACGCACAAGTCCCTCGTGACTGCACAAAACAATAGCTCCTCACAACCAACGCGATTAGGGGTTGTCAATCCCTTCACGGTCACTTACGAGTGAGATCTAATAGAGATGATAAATAATATTTTTGGTATTTTTGGTATAGAGATGCAAAGTGAAAAGTAAAAGGCAAAGTAAAAAACAAAGCAAGTATTAAAGTAATGGAGATTGATATGATGAGAATAGACCCGGGGGCCATAGGTTTCACTAGTGGCTTCTCTCAAGAGCATAAGTATTCTACGGTGGGTGAACAAATTACTGTTGAGCAATTGATGCCAATTGAGCATAGTTATGAGAATATCTAGGTATGATCATGTATATAGGCATCATGTCCGAGACAAGTAGACCGACCGCCTGCATCTACTACTATTACTCCACTCATCGACCGCTATCCAAAGCATGCATCTAGAGTATTAAGTTAAAAATAGAGTAACGCCTTAAGCAATATGACATGATGTAGAGGGATAAATTCATGCAATATGATAAAAAACCCATCTTGTTATCCTCGATGGCAACAATACAATACGTGCCTTGCTGCCCCTTCTATCACTGGGAAAGGACACCGCAAGAATGAACCCAAAGCTAAGCACTTCTCCCATTGCAAGAACTACCAATCTAGTTGGTCAAACCAAACGGATAATTCGAAGAGACTTGCAAAGATAACCAATCATACATAAAAGAATTCAGAGAAGATTCAAATATTGTTCATAGATAATCTTGATCATAAACCCACAATTCATCGGTCTCAACAAACACACCGCAAAAAGAAGATTACATCGAATAGATCTCCACGAGAGAGGGGGAGAACATTGTATTGAGATCCAAAAAGAGACAAGAAGCCATCTAGCTACTAGCTATGGACCCGAAGGTCTGAAGTAAACTACTCACACTTCATCGGAGGGGCTATGGTGATGATGTAGAAGCCCTCCGTGGTGGATGCCCCCTCCGTGAGCTCGGAATGCAGACCCAAGATGGGATCTCGTGGATACAGAAAGTTGCGGCGATGGAATTAGGTTTTTGGCTCCTGTTCTGATTGTTTGGGGGTATGTAGGTATATATAGGAGGAAGGAGTACGTCGGTGGAGCAACAGGGGGCCCACGAGGCAGGGGGCGCCCCCCACCCTCGTGACCGCCTCTGTTACTTCTTGGAGTAGGGTCCAAGTCTCCTGGATCACGCTCGTGAGAAAATCACGTTCCCGAAGGTTTCATTCCGTTTGGACTCCGTTTGATATTCCGCTTTCTTGAAACACTGAAATAGGCAAAAAACAGCAATTTGGCTGGGCCTCCGGTTAATAGGTTAGCCCCAAAAATAATATAAAAGTGGAAAATAAAGCCCAATATAGTCCAAAACAGTAGATAAATTAGCATGGAGCAATCAAAATTATAGATACATTGGAGACGTATCGTGCATCCCCAAGCTTAATTCCTGCCGTCCTCGAGTAGGTCAATGATAAAAAGAGAATTTTTGATGCGGAGTGATACTTTAGCATAATTTCAATGTAAATCTTCTTAATTGTGGTATGAATATTCAGATCCGAAGATTCAAGACAAAAGTTCATATTGACATAAAAATAATAATACTTCAAGCATACTAACTAAGCAATTATGTCTTCTCAAAATAACATGGCCAAAGAAAGTTATCCCTACAAAATCATATAGTCCGGCTATGCTCCATCTTCCCCACACAAAATATTTAAATCATGCACAACCCCGATGACAAGCCAAGCAATTGTTTCATACTTTAACATTTTCAAAACTTTTTCAATCTTCACGCAATACATGAGCGTGAGCCATGGATATAGCACTATATGTGGAATAGAATGGTGGTTGTGGAGAAGACAAAAGGAGGGAAGATAGTCTCACATCAACTAGGCGATCAACGGGCTATGGAGATGTCCATCAATAGATATCAATGTGAGTGAGTAGGGATTGCCATGCAACGGATGCGCTTAGAGCTATAAGTATATGAAAGCTCAATGTAATGAACTAAGTGGGTGTGCATCCAACTCGCTTGCTCACGAAGACCTAGGGCATTTGAGGAAGCCCATCATTGGAATATACAAGCCAAGTTCTATAATAAAAAATTCCCACTAATATATGAAAGTGACAAAATGAGAGACTCTCTATCATGAAGATCTTGGTGCTACTTTGAAGCACAAGTGTGGTAAAAGGATAGTAGCATTGTCCCTTCTCTCTTTTTCTCTCATTTTTTTTATTTGGGCATTTTCTTTTTTTATGGCCTCTTTTTTTAATTTTTCTTTTTTTTTCTTCCGGAGTCTAATCCCGTCATGTGGGGGAATCATGGTCTCCATCATCCTTTCCTCACTTGGGACAATGCTCTAAAATATGATGATCATCACACTTTTATTTTTCTTACAACTCAACAATTACAACTCGATTCTTAGAACAAAGTATGACTCTATATGAATGCCTCCGACGGTGTACCGGGATATGAAATGAAACAAGAGTGACATGTATGAAAGAATTATGAAAGGTGGCTTTGCCACAAATATGATGTCAACTACATGATCATGCTAGCAATATGACAATGATGGAGTGTGTCATAATAAACGGAACGGTGGAAATTTGCATGGCAATATATCTCGGAATGGCTATGGAAATGCCATGATAGGTAGGTATGGTGGCTGTTTTGAGGAAGATATATGGTGGGTGTATGATACCGGCGAAAAGTGCGCGGTATTAGAGAGGCTAGCAATGGTGGAAGGATGGGAAAAAGTGTGTATAGTCCATGGACTCAACATTAGTCATAAAGAACTCATATACTTATTGCAAAAATCTAGAAGTTATCAAAGCAAAGTATTGCGCGCATGCTCCTCTGAGGATAGATTGGTAGGAAAAGACCATCGCTCGTCCCCGACCGCCACTCATAAGGAATACTATAAATAAATAAATCATGCTTCGAGTTCATCTCATAACTGTTCACCATTCTTGCATGCTACTGGAATCACAAACTTCAACACAAGTATTCTTTAAATTCACAACTACTCAACTAGCATGACTTTAATATCACCATCTTCATATCTCAAAACAATTATCAAGCATCAAACTTTTCTTAGTATTCAACGCACTCAAAAGAAAGTTTCACATATCTTGAATACCAAGTATATTAATATTTAAGCAAATTACCATGCTATTAATGACTCTCAAAATAATCTAAGTGAAGCATGAGAGATAAATAGTTTCTTTAAACACAAATCCACCACCATGCTCTAAAAGATCTAAGTGAGGCACTAGAGCAAAAATTATCACGCTCAAAAGATATAAGTGAAGCACTATGAGCAAAACTATCAAGCTCAAAAGATATAAGTGAAGCACATAGAGTATTCATCAAATTCCAATTTATGTATGGCTCTCTCAAAAGGTGTGTACAGCAAGGATGATTGTGGTAAACTAACAAGCAAAGATGCAATTAATACAAGACGCTCCAAGCAAAACACATATCATGTGGTGAATAAAAATATAGCTCCAAGTAAATTACCGATGGAAGTAGATTTAAAGAGGGGATGCCTTCCGGGGCATCCCCAAGCTTTGACTTTTTGGTGTCCTTGGTTTATCTTGGGGGGGACATGGGCATCCCCAAACTTAGGCTCTTGCCACTCCTTGTTCCATAATCCATCAAAAGAATTTACCCAAAACTTGAAAACTTCACAACACAAAACTCAATAGAAATCTCGTGAGCTCCGTTAGAGAAAGAAAACAAAAGACTACTTTAAGGTATTGTAATGAACTCATTATTTATTTATATTGGTGTTAAACCTACTATATTCCAACTTCTCTATGGATTATAAACTATTTTACTAGCCATAGATTCATCAAAATAAGCAAACAACACACGAAAAACAGAATCTGTCAAAAACAGAAGAGTCTGTAGTAATCTGTAACTAACGCAAACTTCTGGAACTCCAAAAATTCTACCAAAATAGGACGACCTAGACAATTTGTTTAATGATCAGAAGCAATTGGAATCAGTAGTTTATCATGTTCTGGTAATTTTTAACAATTGTTTTCGTGAACAGAAAGATTCTGGAAATTACAGCAAGATCAAATAACTATCATCCAAGAAGATCCTATAGGTCTAACTTGGCACAAACACTAATTAAAACATAAAACCACATCTAAACAGAGTCTAGATGGATTATTTATTCCTAAACAGAAGCAAAAGAAAAAGAACTAAAAATAAAATTGGTTGTCTCCCAACAAGCGTTATCGTTTAACGCCCCTAGCTAGGCATAAAAGCAAGGATAGATCTAGGTATTGTCATCTTTGGTAGGCAATCCATAGGTGGCTCTCATGATAGATTCATATGGTAATTTTATTTTATTTCTAGGAAGTGTTCCATGCCCTTCTTTAAGGGAAATTGGAATCTAATATTCCCTTCCTTCATATCAATAATTGCACCAATCGTTCTAAGGAAATGTCTACCAAGAATAATAGGGCAAGAAGGATTGCAATCTATATCAAGAACGATAAAATCTACAGGCACATAATTCCTATTTGCAACAATAAGAACATCATTAATTCTTCCCATAGGCTTTTTAATAGTGGAATCCGCAAGATGCAAGTTTAGAGAGCAATCATCAAAGTCACGGAAATCTAGCAAATCACACAAGGTTTTGGGGATAGTAGAGACACTAGCACCCAAATCACACAAGGCATGAAACTCATAATTTTTAATTTTAATTTTAATAGTAGGTTCCCACTCATCATAGAGCTTTCTAGGGATAGAGACCTTCAACTCAAGTTTCTTCATAAGATTGCATCAAGGCATCAACAATGTGTTCGGTAAAGGCCTTATTTTGACTATAAGCATGAGGAGAATTTAGCACGGATTGCAACAAGGAAATACAATCAATTAAAGAGCAATTTTCATAATTAAATTCCTTGAGATCCAATATAGTGGGTTTAGCAACATCTAGGTTTTTATTTCTTTCAATCCCACATTTATCAATTTCATCATCAAGATCTAAAACTCTGAATTCTTAGAACGCCTTCTAGGTAAAGGAAGATCATATTCAGTTTCATCAAGATTCATATTGCAAAACAAAGATTTAATGGGGGACACATCAATAACTTTTAGATCTTCATCTTGATTTTCATAGGAATTGGAACAACACGCTTTAATAAAGGCATCTTTGGAAGCACGCATCTTAGCGGTTCTTTCTTTGCACTCATCAATGGAAATTATCATAGCTTTGAGAGACTCATTGATATCATGCTTAGGAGGAATAGATCTAAGCTTTAAAGAATCAATTTCAAGAGAAATTCTATCAACGTTCCTAGCCAAATCATCAACTTTAAGCAATTTCTCCTCAAGCAAAGCATTAAAATTATTTTGCGAACTCATAAATTCTTTAACACTAGTCTCAAATTCAGAGGGCATCTTATTAAAATTTCCATAATAATTGTTGTAGGAATTTCCATAATTATTAGAGGAATTACTAGGATAAGGACTAGGATTAAAATTCCCTCTATATGCGTTGTTACCAAAATTATTCCTAGCAACAAAATTCACATCCATAGATTCATTATTGTTCTCAATCAAGGTAGATAAAGACATATCATTAGGATCAGAAGAAACACCCTTAGTAGCAAATAATTTCATAAGTTCATCAATCTTTCCACTCAAAACATTAATTTCTTCTAACGCATGCACTTTTTTATTAGTAGATCTTTCGGTATGTCATTGAGAATAATTAACCATAATATTATCTAGAAGTTTAGTAGCATCTCCTAGAGTGATTTCCATAAAAGTGCCTCCCGCGGCCGAATCTAAAAGATTTCTAGAAGCAAAATTCAATCTGGCATAAAAGTTTTGTATAATCATCCACAAGTTCAAACCACGAGTAGGACAATTACGTATCATTAATTTCATTCTCTTCCAAGCTTGTGCAACATGTTGATAATCAAGTTGCTTAAAATTCATAATATCGTTCCTAAAAGAGATAATCTTAGCGGGAGGAAAATACTTAGAGATAAAAGCATCTTTGCACTTGTTCCAAGAATCAATACTATTTTTAGGCAGAGATGAAAACCACGCTTTAGCACGATCTCTAAGCGAAAAGGAAATAGCTTCAATTTAACGACATCATTATCGACATCTTTTTTATTTTGCATATCACATAAATCAACGAACTATTTAGATGAGTAGCGGCATCTTCACTAGGAAGGCCGGCGAATTGATCTTTCATAACAAGATTCAACAAAGCAGTATTGATTTCACAAGATTCAGTATTGGCAAGAGGAGCAAGAGGAGTGCTAAGGAAATCATTATTATTGGTATTGGTAAAGTCACACAATTTGGTAGTATCTTGAGCCATCGCGACAGACAAGCAATCCAACACACGAGCAAACAAAAGGCAAGCGAGAAAAAGGTAAACAGGAAAAAGAGGAGGAGATTGGGAAAGAGAGGGAGAATAAAACGGCAAGGGTGAAGTGGGGGAGAGGAAAACGAGATGCAAATGGCAAATAATGTAATGCGGGAGATAGGGATTATGATGGGTACTTGGTATGTAGACTTTAACGGTGCCAGAAGTGGCTTGTTGTTAGGAGTCCAAATCTCGACTTGCTCTTGCGTAAGCCTCCCCGGCAACGGCGCCAGAAATTCTTCTTGCTACCTCTTGAGCACTGCGTTGGATTTCCCCGAAGAGAAGAGGATGATGCAGCAAAGTAGCGTAAGTATTTCCCTCAGTTTTTGAGAACCAAGGTATCAATCCAGTAGGAGGCTACGCACAAGTCCCTTGTACCTGCACAAAACAATAGCTCCTCGCAACCAACGCGATTAGGGGTTGTCAATCCCTTCACGGTCACTTACGAGAGTGAGATCTAATAAAGATGATAAATAATATTTTTGGTATTTTTGGTATAGAGATGCAAAGTGAAAAGTAAAAGGCAAAGTAAAAACAAAGGAAGTATTAAAGTAATGGAGATTGATATGATGAGAATAGACCCGGAGGCCATAGGTTTCACTAGTGGCTTCTCTCAAGAGCATAAGTATTCTACGGTGGGTGAACAAATTAATGTTGAGCAATTGACAGAATTGAGCATAGTTATGAGAATATCTAGGTATGATCATGTATATAGGCATCACGTGAAGGAAATATGCCCTAGAGGCAATAATAAAGTTATTATTTATTTCCTTATTTCATGATAAATGTTTATTATTCATGCTAGAATTGTATTAACCGGAAACATAATACATGTGTGAATACATAGACAAACATAGTGTCACTAGTGTGCCTCTACTTGACTAGCTCGTTGAATCAAAGATGGTTAAGTTTCCTAGCCATAGACATGAGTTGTCATTTGATTAACGGGATCACATCATTAGGAGAATGATGTGATTGACATGACCCATTCCGTTAGCCTAGCACTTGATCGTTTAGTATGTTGCTATTGCTTTCTTCATGACTTATACATGTTCCTGTAACTATGAGATTATGCAACTCCCATTTACCGGAGGAACACTTTGGGTGCTACCAAACGTCCACAACGTAATCGGGTGATTATAAAGGAGTACTACAGGTGTCTCCAAAGGTACATGTTGGGTTGGCGTATTTCGAGATTAGGTTTTGTCACTCCGATTGCTCGGAGAGGTATCTCTGGGCCCTCTCGGTAATGCACATCACTATAAGCCTTGCAAGCAATGTAGCTAATGAGTTAGTTACGGAATGATGCATTACGTAACGAGTAAAGAGACTTGCGATAACGAGATTGAACTAGGTATTGGATACCGACGATCGAATCTCGGGTAAGTAACATACCGATGACAAAGGGAACAACGATATCGTTATGCGGTTTGACCGATAAAGATCTTCGTAGAATATGTAGGAACCAATATGGGCATCCAGGTTCCGCTATTGGTTATTGACCGAGAATGGTTCTAGGTCATGTCTACATAGTTCTCGAACCCGTAGGGTCCGCAACGCTTAATGTTTCATGGCGATGCTTATATTATGAGTTTATGAGTTTTGATGTACCGAAGGAGTTCGGAGTCTCGGATGAGATCGGGGACATGACGAGGAGTCTCGAAATGGTCGAGACGTAAAGATCGATATATTGGACGACTATATTCGGAGTTCGGAAAGGTTCCGAATGATTCGGTATTTTTGAATCTGGGAGAGTTACGGAATTCGCCGGGGAGAAGTATTGGGCCTTATTGGGCCCTGCGGGAAAGAGAGAGGGGCTGCGTAGGGCAGGCCGCGCTTCCAAGGCCTAGTCCGAATTGGACTAGGGGAGGGGGCCGCACCCCTTCTTCTCTTCCCCTTCCTTCTCTCCTACTCCTACTAGGAAAGGAGGAGTCCTACTCCCGGTGGGAGTAGGACTCCCCCCTTGGTGCGCCTCTCTCTTGGCCGCCACCTCCTCCTTGCTCCTTTATATCTGAGGCAGGGGGCACCCCATGACACACAAGTTGATCTCTGGATCTTTCCTTAGCCGTGTGCGGTGCCCCTTCCACCATATTCCACTTGGTCATATCGTCAGAGAGCTTAGGCGAAGCCTGCGCCGGAGAAGTCATATCGTCGCGGTGCTTAGGCGAAGCCCTGCGTCGGTGGAGCATCAACATCGCCATCACACCGTCGTCTTGTGGAACTCATCCCGACACTTTGCTGGATCGGAGTCCGGGATCGCCATCGAAGCTGAACGGTGCGTAACTCGGAGGTGCCGTGACGTTCGGTGCTTGGATCGGTCGGATCGTGAAGACGTCGACTACATCAACCGCGTTGTTATAACGCTTCGCTTTCGGTCTCACGAGTGCGTGGACGGACACTCTTCCCTTCTCGTTGCTATGCCATCACCATGGTCTTGCGTGATCGTAGGAAATTTTTGAAATTACTACGTTACCCAACAAAGGGCATCCGAGCCTAGGTTTTTATGGTTTGATGTTATTTGCACGAGTAGAACACAAGTGAGTTGTGGACGATACAAGTCATACCGCCTACCAGCATGTCATACTTTGGTTCAGCGGTATTGTTGGACGAGACGATCCGGACCAACCTTACGCGTACTCTTCACGCGAGACCGGTTCCTCGACGTGCTTTGCACATAGATGGCTTGCGGAAGACCTGTCTCTCCAACTTTAGTTGAACTGAGTGTGGCTACGCCCGGTCCTTGAGAAGGTTAAAAGCGGAGTCTATTTGACGAAGTATCGTTGTGGTTTTGATGCGTAGGTAAGAACGGTTCTTGCTCAGCCCGTAGCAGCCACCTAAAACTTGCAACAACAAAGTAGAGGACGTCTAACTTGTTTTTGCGGGGCATGTTGTGATGTGATATGGTCAAGACGTGATGCTATATTTTATTGTATGAGATGATCATGTTTTGTAACCGAGTTATCGGCAATCGCAGGAGCCATATGGTTGTCGCTTTATTGTATGAAATGCAAACGCCATGTAATTGCTTTACTTTATCACTAAGGAGTAGTGATAGTCGTAGAAGCAATAGTTGGCGAGACAACAACGATGCTGCGATGGAGATCAAGGTGTCGCGCCGGTGACGATGGTGATCATGACGGTGCTTCGGCGATGGAGATCACAAGCACAAGATGATGATGACCATATCATATCACTTATATTGATTGCATGTGATGTTTATCCTTTATGCATCTTATCTTGCTTTGATTGACGGTAGCATTATAAGATGATCTCTCACTAAAATTATCAAGAAGTGTTCTCCTGAGTATGCACCGTTGCCAAAGTTAAGTAGTACCCGGACACCACGTGATGATCGGGTGTGATAAGTTCTCGTCCATCTACAACGGGTGCAAAACAGTTGCACCTGCGCGAATACTCAAAGTTAAACTTGGACGAGCCTAGCATATAACAGATATGGCCTCGGAACACGGAGACCGAAAGGTCGAACGTGAATCATATAGTAGATATGATCAACATAATGATGTTCACCATTGAAACTACTCCGCCTCACGTGATGATCGGACATGGTTTAGTTGATTTGGATCACGTGATCACTTAGATAACTAGAGAGATGTCCATCTAAGTGGGAGTTTAGTAATATGATTAATTGAACTTTAATTTATCATGAACTTAGTCCTGGTAGTATCTTGCAAATTATGTTGTAGATCAATAAGCTCGCGTTGTTGCTTCCCTATGTTTTTATATGTGTTCCTAGAGAAAATTGTATTGAAAATGTTAGTAGCAATGATGCGGATTGGATCCGTGATCCGAGGTTTATCCTCATTGCTGCACGTAAGAATTATGTCCTTAATGCACCGCTAGGTGATGGACCTATTGCAGGAAGCGGATGCATACGTTATGAACGTTTGGCTAGCTCAATATGATGACTACTTGATAGTTTAGTGCACCATGCTTAACGGCTTAGAATCGGGACTTCAAAGACGTTTTGAACGTCATGGACCATATGAGATGTTCCAGGAGTTGAAGTTAATATTTCAAGCAAATACCCAAGTTGAGAGATATGAAGTCTCCAACAAGTTCTATAGCTAAAAGATGGAGGAGAATCGCTCAACTAGTGAGCATGTGCTCAGATTGTCTGGGTACTTCAATCGCT
This sequence comes from Aegilops bicornis, assembly GCA_021605145.1. NCBI lineage: Eukaryota > Viridiplantae > Streptophyta > Magnoliopsida > Poales > Poaceae > Aegilops > Aegilops bicornis. Next base: position 180,275,848 of record CM038669.1, read on the forward strand.
TGAATCAAGTGGGAGTTAATCTTCCAGATAAGATAGTGATTGACAGAATTCTCTAGTCACCATCACCAAGTTAGTAGAACTTCGTGATGAACTATAATATGCAAGGGATGACAAAAGTAATTCCCAAGCTCTTCGTGATGCTGAAATCGATGAAGGTAGAAATCAAGAAAAGAGCATCAAGTGTTGATGATTGACAAGACCACTAGTCTCAAGGAAAAGGGCAAAGGGAAGAAGGGGAACTTCAAAAGAACGGCAAGCAAGTTGCTACTCGAAAGTGAAGAAGCCCAAGTCTGGACCTAAGCACGAGACTAAGTGCTTTTGCTACAATGGAATTGGTCCTTTGAGCGGAACTACCCCAAGTGTTTGGCGGATAAGAAGGATGGCAAGGTGAACAAAGGTATATTTGATATACAGGTTATTGATGTGTGCTTTACTAGTGTTTATAGTAGCTCCTGAGTATTTTATACTTATTCGGTTGCTAAGATTAGTAACTCAAAGCAGGAGTTCTGTAATAAATGTAAACTAGTTGAAGGGGAAGTAACGATGAGTGTTGGAAGTAGTTCCAAGATTGATATGATCATCATCGCACACTCCCTATACTTTCGGGATTAGTGTTAAACCTAAATAAATGTTATTTGGCGTTTGCGTTGAGCATGAATATGATTTGATCATGTTTATTGCAATACGGTTATTCATTTAAGTAAGAGAATAAATTGTTGTTCTGCTTACATGAATAAAACCTTATATGGTTACACACCCAATGAAAATGGTTCGTTGGATCTCGACCGTAGTGATACACATATTCATAATATTGATGCCAAAAGATGCAAAGTTAATAATGATAGTGCAACTTATTTGTGGCACTGCCGTTTAGGTCATATTGGTGTAAAGCGCATGAAGAAACTCCATGCCGATGGGATTTTGAAATCACTTGATTATGAATCACTTGATGCGTCACGAACCATGCCTTATGGGCAAGATGACTAAAGACTACATTCTCCGGAACAATGGAGCGAGCAAATGACTTATTGGAAATAATACATCTTGATGTATGCGGTCCGATGAGTGTTAAAGCTCACGGCAAGTATCATTATTTTCGACCTTCACAGATGATTTGAGCAGATATGGGTATATCTACTTGATGAAACACAAGTCTGAAACATTTGAAAAGTTCAAAGAATTTCAGAGTGAAGTGAAGAATCATCGTAACAAGAAAATAAAAGTTTCTACGATATGATCGCAGAGGAAAATATTTGAGTTCTGAGTTTGGCCTTGATTAAAACAATATGAAATAGTTTCACTACTCACGCCACCGAACACCACAAAGATAATGGTGTGTCCGAACGTCAGAATCAACCGCACTTTATTGGATATGGTGCGATCTATGATGTATCTTACCGATTTACCACTATCGTTTTGGGGTTATGCATTAGAGACAATGCATTCACGTTTAATAGGGCACCATCTAAATCCGTTGAGATGACACCGTATGAACTATGGTTTAGCGATAAACCTAAGTCATCGTTTCTTAAAGTTTGGAGTTGTGATGCTTATGTGAAAAAGTTTTCACCGATAAGCTCGAACCCAAATCGGAGAAGTGCGTCTTCATAGAATACCCAAAGGTAACTATTGGGTACACCTTCTATCACAGATCCGAAGGCAAGTTATTCGTTGCTAAGATGGATCCTTTCTAGAGAAGAAGTTTCTCTCGAAAGAAGTGAGTGGGAGGAAAGTAGAAACTTGATGAGGTAATTGTACCTTCTCCCTTATTGGAAAGTAGTTCATCACGTAAATCAGTTCTAGTGATTCCTACACCAATTAGTGAGGAAGTTAATGATGATGATCATGAAACTTCAGATCAAGTTGCTACCAAACCTCGTAGGTCTTCCAGAGTAAGATCCGCACTGCAGTGGTACGGTAATCATGTTCCGGAAGTCATGTTACTAGACCATGATGAACCTACGAACTATGAGGAAGCGATGATGAGCCCAGATTCCATGAAATGGCTAGAGGCCATGAAATCTGAGATGGGATCCATATATGAGAACAAAGTGTGGACTTTGATGGAGTTGCCCGATGATCGGCAAGCCATATTATATAAATGGATCTTCAAGAGGAAGATGATGCTGATAGTAGTGTTACTATCTACAAAGCTCGACTTGTCGCAAAAGGTTTTCGACAAATTCAAAGTGTTGACTACAATGAGATTTTCTCAATCAGTAGCGATGCATAAAGTCTGTCCGAATCATGTTAGCAATTGCCACATTTTATGAAATCGGCAAATGGATGTCAAAACTACCTTCTTTAATGGATTTATTAAAGAAGAGTTGTATATGATGCAACCAGAAGGTTTTGTTAATCCTAAAGGAGCTAACAAAATGTGCAAGCTCCAATGATCCATCTATGGTGGTGCAAGCATCTCGGAGTTGGAATAAACGCTTTGATAGTGTGATCAAAGCATATGGTTTTATATGAGACTTTTGGAGAAGCCTCGTATTTACAAGAAAGTGAGTGGGAGCACTACAACATTTCGATAAGTATATGTGAGTGACATATTGTTGATCGGAAATAATGTAGAATTATTCGCAAAGCATAAAGGAGTATTTGAAAGGAGTTTTTAAAGAAAGGACCTCGGTGAAGCTGCTTACATATTGAGCACCAAGATCTATAGAGATGGATCAAGACGCTTGATAAGTTTTTCAATAAGTAAATACCTTGTCAAGATTTTGAAGTAGTTCAAAATGGAACAGTCAAAAGAAAAGTTCTTGCCTGTGTTACAAAGGTGTAAAATTGAGTAAGACTCAAAGCCCGACCACGGCGGAAGATAGAAAGAGAATGAAAGTCATTCCCTATGCCTCAGCCATAGGTTCTATAAAGTATGCTATGTTATGTACTGCACCTATTGTATACCTTGCTCTGAATTTGGCAAGGGAGTACAATAGTGATCTAGGAAGTAGATCCTTTGGACATTGGTCAAGAACATCCTTAGTGAGGACTAAGGAAATATTTCTCGATTATGGAGGTGATAAAAGAGCCCGTCGTAAAGAGTTACATCGATGCAAGCTTTTTACACCGATCCGGATGACTCTAAGTCTCAATCTGGATACATATCGTAAGTGGGAGCAATTAGCTAGAGTAGCCCGTGCGAGCATTGTAGACATAGAATATTTGCAAAATACATACGGCTCTGAATGTGATGCACCCGTTGACTAAACTTCTCTCACGAGCAAAACATGATCATCCCTTAGTACTCTTTGGGTGTTAATCACATAGCGATGTGAACTAGATTATTGACTCTAGTAAACCCTTTGGGTGTTGGTCACATGACGATGTGAACTATGGGTGTTAATCACATACAGATGTGAATATCAGTGTTGAAACACATGATGATGTGAACTAGATTATTGACTCTAGTGCAAGTGGGAGACTGAAGGAAATATGCCCTAGAGGCAATAATAAAGTTATTATTTATTTCCTTATTTCATGATAAATGTTTATTATTCATGCTAGAATTGTATTAACCGGAAACATAATACATGTGTGAATACATAGACAAACATAGTGTCACTAGTGTGCCTCTACTTGACTAGCTCGTTGAATCAAAGATGGTTAAGTTTCCTAGCCATAGACATGAGTTGTCATTTGATTAACGGGATCACATCATTAGGAGAATGATGTGATTGACATGACCCATTCCGTTAGCCTAGCACTTGATCGTTTAGTATGTTGCTATTGCTTTCTTCATGACTTATACATGTTCCTGTAACTATGAGATTATGCAACTCCGTTTACCGGAGGAACACTTTGGTGCTACCAAACGTCACAACGTAATCGGGTGATTATAAAGGAGTACTACAGGTGTCTCCAAAGGTACATGTTGGGTTGGCGTATTTCGAGATTAGGTTTTGTCACTCCGATTGTCGGAGAGGTATCTCTGGGCCCTCTCGGTAATGCACATCACTATAAGCCTTGCAAGCAATGTAGCTAATGAGTTAGTTACGGAATGATGCATTACGTAACGAGTAAAGAGACTTGCCGGTAACGAGATTGAACTAGGTATTGGATACCGACGATCGAATCTCGGGTAAGTAACATACCGATGACAAAGGGAACAACGATATCGTTATGCGGTTTGACCGATAAAGATCTTCGTAGAATATGTAGGAACCAATATGGGCATCCAGGTTCCGCTATTGGTTATTGACCGAGAATGGTTCTAGGTCATGTCTACATAGTTCTCGAACCCGTAGGGTCCGCACGCTTAAGGTTTCGATGACGGTTATATTATGAGTTTATGAGTTTTGATGTACCGAAGGAGTTCGGAGTCTCGGATGAGATCGGGGACATGACGAGGAGTCTCGAAATGGTCGAGACGTAAAGATCGATATATTGGACGACTATATTCGGAGTTCGGAAAGGTTCCGAATGATTCGGGTATTTTTCGGAGTACCGGAGTTACGGGAATTCGCCGGGGAGAAGTATTGGGCCTTATTGGGCCCTCAGGGAAAGAGAGAGGGCTGCCTAGGGCAGGCCGCGCCCAAGGCCTAGTCCGAATTGGACTAGGGAGGGCCGCACCTTCTTCTCTTCCCTTCCTTCTCTCCTACTCCTACTAGGAAAGGAGGAGTCCTACTCCGGTGGGAGTAGGACTCCCCCTTGGTGCGCCTCTCCCTTGGCCGCCACCTCCTCCTTGCTCCTTTATATCACGGGGCAGGGGCACCCCATGACACACAAGTTGATCTCTGGATCTTTCCTTAGCCGTGTGCGGTGCCCCTTCCACCATATTCCACTTGGTCATATCGTCGTAGAGCTTAGGCGAAGCCCTGCGCCGGAGAAGTCATATCGTCGCGGTGCTTAGGCGAAGCCTGCGTCGGTGGAGCATCAACATCGTCATCACGCCCGTCGTCTTGTGGAACTCATCCCGACACTTTGCCGGATCGGAGTCCGGGGATCGTCATCGAGCTGAGCGTGTGCGTAACTCGGAGGTGCCGTCGTTCGGTGCTTGGATCGGTCGGATCGTGAAGACGTCTGACTACATCAACAGCGTTGTTATAACGCTTCCGCTTTCGGTCTCACGAGTGCGTGGGCGGACACTCTTCCCTTCTCGTTGCTATGCCATCACCATGGTCTTGCGTGATCGTAGGAAATTTTTTGAAATTACTACGTTACCCAACATCACGTCCGAGACAAGTAGACCGACTCCTGCCTGCATCTACTACTATTACTCCACTCAGCGACCGCTATCCAGCATGCATCTAGAGTATTAAGTTAAAAACAGAAGAACGCCTTAAGCAAGATGACATGATGTAGAGGGATAAATTCATGCAATATGATAAAAAAAACCATCTTGTTATCCTCGATGGCAACAATACAATACGTGTCTTGCTGCCCTTCACATCCTTTGGGAAAGGACACATAAAGATTGACCCAAAGCTAAGCACTTCTCCCATTGCAAGAACTACCAATCTAGTTGGCCAAACCAAGCGGATAATTCAAGAGACTTGCAAAGATAACCAATCATACATAAAAGAATTCAAAGAAGTTTCAAATATTCTTCATAGATAATCATGATCAAAAACCCAAAATTCATAATTATCAAAAAACACACAGCAAAATGAAGATTACATCGAATAGATCTCCATGAGATAGGGGAGAACATTTTATTGAGATCCAAAAGAGAGAAGAAGTCATCTAGCTACTAGCTATGGACCCGAAGGTCTGAAGTAAACTACTCACACTTCATCGGAGGGGCTATGGTGATGATGTAGAAGCCCTCCGTGGTGGATGCCCCCTCCGTGAGCTCCGAACAGGCCCCAAGATGGGATCTCGTGGATCTGAGAAAGTTGCGCGGTGGAATTAGGTTTTGGCTCCTGTTACGATCGTTTGGGGCAATGAGTTATATATAGGAGGAAGGAGTACGTCGGTGGAGCAACAGGGGGCCCACGAGGCAGGGGGGCGCGCCCTAGGGGGGGGGTGCCCCACCCTCGTGACCGCCTCTGTTACTTCTTGGAGTAGGGTCCAAGTCTCCTGGATCACGTTCGGTGAGAAAATCACGTTCCCGAAGGTTTCATTCCATTTGGACTCCGTTTGATATTCCGCTTTCTTGAAACACCTAAATAGGCAAAAAAAACAGCAATTTGGGCCTCCGTTTAATAGGTCAGTCCCAAAAATAATATAAAAGTGGAAAATAAAGCCCAATATAGTCCAAAACAGTAGATAAAGTAGAATGGAGCAATCAAAAATTATAGATACGTTGGAGACGTATCACCCCCTGTCATGTACAGGTGCGGGGGAAAGGCGGGGGAGGGAGCCCCCCCCCCCTTTCCTTTCTCCCATGATAAGGGGAAGGCGGGAGGGGCTAGCCCTCCCCCTTTCCTTCCCTAGGGCTGGCCGGCCAGGGAGAGGGGCGCACCAGCCCCCTGTGGCATGTTTGTCCCCTCCTTGGCCCGTTAAGCCCATACACCTACGGGGTGGGGGGGGGGGTGTCCGAAACCCCTTTCCGGTGACCTGATGACTACCCGGTGCATCCCAAAACTCTTCCGGTGTCAGAATACCATCGTCCTATATATCAGTCTTTACCCCCCGACCATTTCGAGACTCTTCATCATGCCTGTGATCCTATCCGGGACTCCGAACAACATTCAGACACCAAATCATATAACTCATATAACACTATATCGTCAATGAACGTTAAGCGTGCGAACCCTACAGGTTAGAGAACCATGTAGACATGACCGAGACACCTCTCCAGTCAATTACCAATAGCGGAACCTGGATTCCCATATTGGCTCCTACATATTCTATGGAGATATTTATCAGTCGAACCGTTATGACAACATACGTAATTCCCTTTGTCCATTGGTATGTTACTTGCCCGAGATTCGATCGTCGGTATCTTCATACCTAGTTAAATCTCATTACCAGCAAGTCTCTTTACTCGTTGGTAATACATCATCTCGTAACTAACTCCTTAGTCATTTGCTTGCAAGCTTATGATGTGTATTATCGAGAGGGCCCAGAGATACCTCTCCAATACTCGGAGTGACAAATCCTAATCTCGATCTATGCCAACTCAACAAACACCTTCGGAGATATGTGTAGAGCATATTTATGATCACCTAGTTACGTTGTGACATTTGATAGCACACAAGGTATTCCTCTGGTATCCGGGAGTTGCATAATCTCATAGTCGGAGGAATATGTATTTGATATGAAGAAAGCAATAGCAATAAACTGAATGATCATTATGCTAAGCTAACAGATGTGTCTTGTCCATCACATAATTCTCCTAATAATGTGATCCCGTTATCAAATGACAACACATGTCTATGGTTAGGAAACCTTAACCATCTTTGACCAACGAGCTAGTCTAGTAGAGGCTTAGTAGGGGCACGGTATTTGTTTATGTATTCACACATGTATTTAAGTTTCCGATAAATACAATTCTAGCATGAATAATAAACCTTTATCATGAATAAGGAAATATAAAATAACAACCTTATTATTGCCTCTAGGGCATATTTCCTTTAGCGTGATGGATCACTACGGCATGCACGCCACTTGGTGGGGCATGCAATAGTGATGGGAGCGAAGTCGACAAATCTGCCCTGATGGGATGTGTGTCTGCTCCCGGCATTGCGTCTTGTCGCCACGTGCCTGTCGCATTTCCTGTGTTAGGTGCTCCAGTGTACACCCACCTTATTTACTACTTTGCAGCTACTATGGCAACCCCCTATGACTATAAAACGAGGCCTAGGTTGCCTAGATTAGGGTTGGGCACTTGGTAGTTTTGGACTCCCAGGTAGTTGACACCCACTAGACCAATATCGCTTTCCAGTCGCAGCAAGCCCTAGTTACGGAAACCAACACTTGTAAACCTTGTTCATCGCATCTAGTAAGAAAACCAAGCAGGACGTAGGGTATTATGCTTCTCAGCGGCCCGAACCTGGGTAAAACTCATCATGTCATAGAGGTAGAATGTGTGCATATCTTCACCCTGAAGAACAAAGAAAGGGGCATCACTTGTCCCTGGTGTTGTGTTTTGCAAACACGACAGATAGTCCTCTGAGTCTGTTACGGTCTCACCATGGAAACCGACTGTGCTTCAAACGGAAAGGTTCCGAATGACCGCCAAACTAGATGCATTATTTGATTACTCGTTGAGAGTCTTGACGTCCTTTGTAGAGCATGCATGTGAAAGGGGAGGTTGAGCAAGTTCCTGGAAAAAATATGATGATACCCAAATCAATCTCTTCGGAAGAGGACGACTTGTGGCCTGACTAAGGGCGTAATTATAAAATTCCGAGAGACCATTTGAGATTCTTGTGACCGAACAGGTCGAGTGTCACTAGTCAGTATCCTTTATTAGGAACATTTGTCAGACTCTATATCTCAAGAACCAAGTTTGCTTTTTAGATACTTGGCCTTCACGGAAGCGCCAGCCACATCCATAGAGGATATCAAAAACGCCCCTTGCTCCAGGTATCATTGAGTAGCTTGGCAACCTCGCTGAGGCAACCTATTGATGGCTCAACATTTCAACACTTTCATATGGGTATTTCTTTGGTTTTTCCGAAGGATTGTTGCCGGTTCTCGCTATTTTATTAACATTAATCCTTCCAGAACAAAGAAAGCTTGTTTTCCTACATGATGTGCATGAACATGCATTTTTTAGAAGGAAATCCGTCAATCACCAAGCCCATGGAGCAACTTTCCTTTTGAGCACAAGTCCATTGTCACACCAAAGAAGAAGATGGCGCCTGGTGCGAGCGAGACCGCCCGTACCAGCCGCTGCCGCCTTCCCCTTATCAATCCAAGCAACTTCCATGAAGGGGAGGGGACAATCAGTGGCAGTCAGATACCACCAGAGAGGAGGGAGCTGTTTGGATGGTTGTCGATGCTCGCCTTACCAAAATATGGGCATTGACTACTAGCGTGGGTATCTGTTTGGTTGGTAGCCAAATTTACTAGCCTACACCAAAATTTTGGTCGCTAGCTTGTTTCCTACGCACAAATCGAGGAAGGTTCGTGGTAGCGAATTTCATCGCTAATTTTTTAGCTTGCCCGCGATTTGGCATGGCTTGCTTGGGCGCCATTCAAACGCCCCTGAGAACCCACATCCGAATAAGAGATCCAGGAGAGAAGATTTTCACATAGATTCATTCCATTCCTCTCCGGTCTTCACCCTGATTTCATTCATCGGAAACATCACATTTGAGAGAGTAGTACCAATTTGTAAGGCTAGGGTTGAAACTCTATTCGTATTTCTTTAGATATTGAGAGCTGATCGATCATTCAAATTATTTTGGATCTTTTGTGATACTATCGACATGATTTCTCTCCATTTAATATCCTTGTTTATTGGTTACTAGATGACCCGTTGCGCCGATGGCGCAAGGGGCGAGAGCAAAGCAAGTATTGAAAGAGTGAACATAAATATATTTAGGAACAGATTGGAACAAATGGATTATTCATGATACATAGTGTTCTAAGAACCTTACGGTGAATATTTATAATACTATTAGGAAGAAAGGTAGATAGGCAGAGATACATCTTATAGGCATTATGAAGTGATGTACATTAGCCACTGTGATTGGTGGATGTTTCATCGATGCTAAAGATTTGTTCAAGCAATTGTTCATAGTGGCTGCCACTGAATTTTTTCATTGTTCATAGCAAAAATTCCTTCAAAATCATCATCCAGGCTCCAATAGTACTTGTTTGCCTGTTGGAGATCATAATCTGATTGTGTGGCTGTATCACTGAGACGATCAACAACATATCTTACTTGCGACAAAATATGATTCTGATCATTGTCTTTGGATGTTGATCCGGCTGTGAAGTTGCTATCTATTATACAGTAAAGTTCCTTTGTTGCCCTGTGATCTCCACCGAGGCTATGGCACCAACTGTTACTAAAATAGTCTATTAGGTTGTGTTTTTCTTTCTACTGATGCTCAAGAGATTCACACTTTTGCTGGAGCAGCTGCATCTTGTCGTAGTTTATGTCCTACAACAATTTACCAGGGATGCTTTTCATGTACTTGAGAGCTTCGTTTGCTAGTTGGTCTTCAGCATCTTCTAGTGTGTTGGATACATAGCTTGATATTGATTGTCTTGGAAGATTTGTTGTCCAGTTCATGCTTGGAGGGGTAGAAGTGAATAGTTGCGTCAAGACCAATTGCTCTTGCCTTCTGTGTTGAGTACACTGCATTTGGGAGGCCTAGCTGCTGCATCATAGCATCGAAAAGCACTTTTGTTGGGATTCTGATTTTTTCCATCACGATAGGCTGATGACAAAGAAGAAGACAGTATGAGTATCGTATATGCATCACATGAGAAGATAATAAAATGATTCAGAACAGCAGGGGTCTGGTTTTGTTGTAAGTGATGATGTTCATTACTAAGAATTGTTTGTCTTTCATGGAGCAGCATTAAAATAATCAAATTATGGAAGTGGACATGAAGGTAACCATGTTTCTTCCTGATTTTGATGATACAGGTGGCATTCAAAGTCAAATGAAATCGTTTAGATGATGCAAATAGTACATTGACCTTTCTTTGTCTAAGAAGCTAAATGTTGTGTTATCTTGACTGATGTAGGGCCTGACATAGAGGCGCCGGATCTTGGCGTCCATGTGGTGTTTGTCCACCAGCGAGAGACAAGACTGCTGCAGGTTTGTGTTCAACTCTATTAGGAAGATGAGCTCTAATTTATCTCTTGGATCCCTCGTTGATTCTGTGCTCATGTGTATGGGTCTATCGACCACGCCTATCATCTGTGGTTCTAAAGTTTGACCCAGTAAGGTCATACGAGAGGTGGAGCAAGTGGATCAACGGTGTTTGACCCAGTAACGTTGGCCGACCCTTTAAACGGTTGTTGGATTATTATTATTTTTGCTTTAAGCCTATTTGTCGTCGTATCTGTGCATTAAAAAGAAATAAAAAGAAACTTTTTTAGTATGATGTGCTTATAATGCAGGTTCTATGTTACAGGCTTTGTACCTATCTTAAAATGTTGTATTTTGTATTAGGTCTATCCCATGTATATGCATTATATCGGATGTATTATAATAAAAGAACTGCAGTAGACAAGCAAACACAGTCAATCTGTAGCCCACAAGTATTATCTTAAAAGATAATACCACAGATAATGTATTCCCCGTCAGCTTAAGTGATCCTCTTTCGTGGATATTTAGGTGCTGACCAATTATGGTTTAGAAAGAGAAATAAGTAGTAAAAAAGATAGTAGTAAGTAATACTTTTTCTCTTTGTGGTGACTTACCTTTTTGCTGATGATCCTACGGTTGCTAGTGTGTGAAACTGTCTGTTTATTTCCGTCTTTGGATCTGCCAGCACTAACACAGATAATGTCAGATTCTGAACCCGCATCATCTCTTCTTCTTTAGTAGTCCCTTGCTGCAAGAAAACAACAAGGCCGTTACAGTGGGCAACTTGTGGCCATTTTCAATGCCACAGGCAAGCTGTAGACACAGGAATAATCGGAGGGATTAATAAATAAACATGCTGAATTTAGCAGAAAATGTACAAACATAAGAAGACATATTTTGCAAGTACTTTTGTTTCTGCAATTGGCTTATCGTTCTTGTGAAGTTCTTCACTGTGTTTATCTAAACAGGCAGTTTTGATGGGGCATGAAAACATTGTTACTTTCGAAGTCTAAACAGGCAATTGGCTTATTGTTCTTGTGAAGTACATAGAAGCCACCAAAACCCAAAATTCGAAGGTAAAGAACTATTCATTTGAGCACAATACTTCCGAAGTCTAGCCAATTATTTTGATATTCTTTCCTTAATGGATATAATAGAGATAATCAGCCAAAAAGTAACACCTAACCTGTAGCTAACTTCTTGGTCTAACCCACCAATCATTCAAAACTGTACACACATGCAATTTGGATAATAGAAGTTGAGAAAGCAGTTACCTGTAGGTCGGCCGTGGGCTTTAAGGTTTGCGGGACGCTAGCACTGAAAAAAGTAACAGAGAATTATGACTGTTATTAGCAAGGAAAAATTCCTTGGCGTCAAAGAACAATTCTCTCTAATACAGAGGTTACAATAGTACCTTGGTAGAATAATAGAGAGGCGTAGTTTAAAGAGTACGCTGCAGAAATCTCAAGTTTAAGGACAACATGATATTGAAAATTAGAAAACAAATCACTTGGCTGATTGTAGTAACGCATAATTAATACGCGTTCCTGAACTGGTACATACAAGTATCCGCAAGATCTCAACGTCAACGTCAGCAGTTACTGTAATAACAATGCAGCGATTCTTTTCACAGAACTTGTCATTGGCCAAATGCAGCAGTAAAAGGTGCTGAGGAATGCAGCAAGACCCGACGGCTGAGCCACCGAGGCGGGGGAACGAGCGTGACGCACCAGCCGAAATCGTTGCCGGGTGAGAAGATGCCGCCGGAATGCAGCAAGACCCGACGGCCGAGCCCATGGCGCAAAAAGCAAGAGCAAGCCGAGTATTCAAATCATATGTGTGTAATTGATTTAGAATCAAGTTAATAGATACTTAGGTAGCATGTTCATACATAACAATATATATTACAGTATGGTAGCATGATAGACCAAAACAAAGTTGTAAGCTCGGTTCATGATAGCTTATTTACATTGGTTAGAAGGATGAGCTCAGTTCACCATGGAAAGATGAGGAAAAGTGGAAGAAATAGCTCACCTATGTTGGTGTCTCCTACATGAATAGGGATCCATCCTCGACCTCTCCTCTGCAGGCAGCCGCTACTATCTGCTACCATCTTTCTTTTTAGACAATGATTGCATAAGTAAGTCTGAAACTAAAGAGGTACGAACCATAGAACCAGGATCTACTGTATTTTTCTTCCTTTTCACCTATTTGTAGATACACTTTTTTAGTAAGATGAGAACCTGACCGAATAAAGTTAATGGCGGGTTGAAATAGCAGCCTTGTAGGGAATATTTCTATAAGTACTTGGCAGGACTAAGTGCGTAATTCAGAGTCCAACAATGTAAACTGAAGAAAGTACTATATTTACAATCCGTAATGTACTCATATCATTCTCTAGTTTGGCAAATACAAGTTATATGTTCTTTCACCATCTAGGCAGACCAATCAACCACAATTTGACACTTAAAGAAATTAATTACAAAGAGGATTTTGAGTGGCGACGATAGCAAGTAACTCACCTGAGAATACAAATTGAAGTGTAGCTCACACAGGGCTGGACAGGTGCTTGGTAGAGGACCCAATTTTGGTTATGTGGATCATGAAACACTAACTTATCAAATTTAAGCTGAAAATAACTGGGCTTATTAAAGAAACAGAGCAGAAAGGTAAGTGGATGCATCCAGTGTTATCATGGGCACGTTTTTCCTTTCCGCCTAGGGAAGTCGTGTTGATGTTAGTAATAACTAACAATAAGCATTTATGTTGTGCGATTGGAATGAAATGACACATAATTATGATCTCACCGAATAAGGCAGATGTACGTATCCTTCCACAGAAAGTCCACGGTAAAAAAAAACTGGTCCCAGAAAACTGCATTCTGCTAGAGACTTCCTTGGACTGTCATACAATCCCCTCCACTGTACTGATCATCCTTTAAACTATTTTGACCAGCGAAATAACGGTTATAGATAGGCAAAAGACTACACAAGCTATAATATGACATATAAGGAAAATAAATATGACATACTATCTGATAAGAGAGCATAAAGTAAGCACAAGAAGAGTAGTATGCCTTTTGGAAAGAAATAGATTTAGCATAAAGGGAGATTGAACAAGCAAGTCGCAAGATCACGTTCTTCACATGGAAATTAGAGGGGCCAAAGAATGCATCTCATACACATTCGAGGACGAAGCTTTGCTAGGATAATCATTGTGCAGTAGTATTTTCATCAAAAAATTCCATTTACTAGATACTATATGTAGCTCAGGTTTTGACAAAGGGGCGAATAGTTTAATTAGTGGCCAGCTTAACAAGAATCTAAATAATCCATGGCATTCATCCCCTAAGAGACATCCAGCAGTTGTGAAGAAGCAATTACATCAGGGTGGGGATTAGAACAAGGACTGAGAGAGATGAGGAACATACCTAGTACAAATCCAGTCTCACCTTAGGAACACCTATAAAATATGTGTTTTGTTTCTGTGATCCTCAAAATAATAGATATGATATGTGAAGATATAATGCAACCCTGCAAGTAAAATAAAGCAACATGAGTTAGCTCCAAAGGATATAATATGATAGCAGGTCTCACATTCATTAAGTAATTCATTTACATGTAATAGAATGAAAGCAAAAGTCTGACAGGGATTTCCGAGCAAGCAAACAAAATGTCAGAATATGGTACAACTCATAGTGACTACTTTGTTGTGTTGTTTTCTGTTTTTGGAAGATCTCATGGACAAAGAATCATCTCCAATTTCATGTTGATGTGCTTCATGCTCCATACAAATTATGAACAAAATCACATCTCACACAACTGAGAAATAAAGAGAGGACAATACTTTCACCTTGGCTTGAATCGTCAAACTGGTCGTGGTACGGCGCCCATGTAGAGAAGCACGCTTGTACAGTTGGGATATACACTCTCACTGAAGTTCTTGGTTACTTGAATTTGTGTGGCTTTCAGAGGGTACAATTAAATCCATGTGTCCATCCCTACAAAATTATACCAAAATCAAAATAGAAAAATTTAACAACTACATCTCATTGGCTAATCTCCAGATTTGCGCGTCTAACACCACAAGATCAAATGGAGAGGAGAAATGGGGAGAAAAAAAATACCTACAGCAGCCATAGACAGCAGGAACACTAAAAGCGTGAATTAATTTAGAGAGGAAAGGGATTAGAGAGAAGAACTCACAGGGGGAGGTGCGACCAGAAGAGATGGGGAATCAGTTGCGACGAGGCGTGCCGGCTGCTGCTCCCCTCCTCCTGCCGATTCCGGATCGAGGCCGCACTCCTCGACTCGAGCTCCTCCTGCCAAGGCTAGATCGAGGCCGACGGGCGCCTACAGAGCACGGGGCAGGCCGCATCTGGGCCACCACGCCGCACGGACGAGGCGCGGCTGGCTGCTGCCCTGCTCCCCTCGTCATGCCGGGTCGCTCCTCGGCTCGAGCACAAGGTGGCCAGGGCGATGAGGCGGAGAAGGAGGGGTGGGAGGTGGATGGTGGCCGGTGAGGGTGACAAAGGAGAGGTGGCGGCAGCGGCGGCGGCGGCAGGAGAGGAGGCGGCTGCGGGGAGAAGCCGGCCAGGTCTCACTGCTGCCCGCTCGCTTCTCCTTTTTCTTTTCTTTCGCTGTTGCTCGCTCGCTTTTTCTTTTCTTTTTCTCTCGCTGCTGCCCGCTTGCTCTTAAGACACAGCCAAGTGGGACCAATCCAAAGCAGGGGACCACCAATGCCGCTGGGTAGAACGAAGGGCGAGTAGAAAGGCAGCAGCACACCCCCGTCGCGGGCAGAACACACACGCGCGCTCGCTGCACTTTTCATTGCCGACGTGGACGTTGTGGTTCTGCCTAGCACCCCTTTCATCCTTTATAGGTTCAATTCCCCTCTCATGTGTGAGTAATTATCCATATGCGTGGGAGATGTTGGGGATTGGTGAGATTCATTTTTGTCAATTTGATATGCCATTAGTTGTGAAAGTGCTCATATGATGTGGCACTCTGGCTCAGAGCGACCGGTTTACCTTGCATTGGCAGCCCAGAGATCAAGTCTTCTGGCAACACACAACATCTTGGTACAGAAAACAACCGCTTTATTGATGCTCGCGGAAACATAAGTTCGATATTACATCAAGTAGCGAGGCCAAGCGGCACACACGGAGCGGCTGACCAATATGTTCATTATTTAATGAACATGAAGGGGGCCTCGATCATGATAACTACGCGGCAGCGGAACAACGATGAAGCGGAACTCCATAGCACAGGGACACCGATATGGACACGATCTAGACACAGGAAGCACTCAGATTTGGTAAGACTTTCCTGAAATCTGGCATGACACGCCAGGTTAGTACATTGAATGTACTTGCAAGCTCACAACAAGCATAAACATAATGGCAAACAATATCATGACCATTTATCAAGTTAAATGCAATGTGATAACACACTACTGATGTAGTGAAATCAAACTTGTGCCTTGAGTCCCTCGGACTCTCTTACCAAACGGGTTACCTCGTAACCAAACGGTGATCATGCGCGGATCACAAACGAAACCAACACTTTGGTTCCCACAATGATCATCTTCATGATCTCACAAATATCATCACTTAACCAGTGCCAAGCATATAAATTTAGTGTGCAAGATTACTTATTAATGTTGATCCATAGTGTGACTTACTCACGGGCTATGCCCGTAACTGAGGATGCGGCTATCATAGATTTAATAAACACTCTGCAGAGGTTAGCACACTGTACCCACATCACGGAACCCATGACCTCGTGTTCCCATTTGGGTGGACCAACTGCATTCCGACACAACCCTCCCATTGCCATGACACTCTCCCGGCCACTCCGACTAACTCCCCTCTAGGCTAAGTCATGGGTGGCCCCGTGTCTACCAAAGACATCAACAGCCACTGTCGTGGTAAAACTTAAACGGTCCCAAACGGGGACAAGGTACCATAATCAACAATGGGCACACAAGGTTATGGCTGCTTACCGGGCCAGGGTACCGCATGCCCATAACCTTCCCTCGATGGAGGTACCGACTAGAGGCATGACAATGGATCGAATAACGGCCTTCCCATAAAGGCAAATGCGGTTGCACTAGGAAAAACTTGATTCAGTGGCACCATGGCTCGATCAATGTTATGTTCAAGTTGAATTAACATCAGGTTTAACTTGAAATAAAAATTAACTCGAGTCACAATATGCCATGAACATGCAACCATCCGACATGCATCACATATCAGTTAGAGTAAACAGATCAACGTCATCAGGTTTTCTACTTGCACTAGTCATCACTAAACTTTACTGATTCTTCCTCACTGGTTTTTAACACTCATCATTTTTTGTTATGCCACTAACATTTTAAAATCAATTTCTCACATATGAAAATAATACCGATGCTAGTCATATCATAACCATATCATAACCACACAATCAAAACTACTTCTACTACCTCATATTAGTCTATGCATTCAAACACTACTGTAAACTAAGCATTTCAACCATGACAAAGTAACTAACATAAGAAATATTCTTTTAAATAATTAAATGCATGAAATAACTCATATTCAAGTTTGAAAATCATAAATATTGAAATGACATCATGCAAATGTTGGTGTGGCTTGCCTTAGTTCAGAGGAGGTTCACACTCCTCCTGGTTCTCCTCAAGACAAGCTTCTCTCTTTGAAAATAATTAAAACCACAAAAACAAAATATCAGGAAAACTTCTGAAAATCACCAGAAATTCTAGGCAGCAGGGGAAAATCTCAACTTTAGTGTGCTGCTACAACATTTCAACACAAACACAATGCAAAAATAATAAATCCATTTGGACTTAAGGTTTAAAAGTTATGGCTGGTCAAAGTTCCTGGTCAAACTGAGTTAAATTTAAATAAAAAGAAAAAGACCAGGGGGTGACGTCGAAAGTGTATTTCCGCAGGGCGCCACCACTCATACCGCTTTGGCCGTGGCTGAGAGGCTGACAGTGGGCCACGTGGTCAGGTTTTAGAGGGGGGAAAGGAAACAGAGGAGGGGCAGTGGTTCTCCAGCGATTCTCCGGGGAGGAGAGGGCGGCTGCCGCCGTGGAGGTGGATGGACGCACAAGACTCCCGCGAACCCGTACGTACCCGGAACGTGGCTAGAGGTGGACGGAGTTGGTCGCGGTGGTTGATGTCTACTACACAACCTTCTTCTTGTAGACGTTGTTGGGCCTCCAAGTGCAGAGGTTTGTAGGACAATAGCAAATTTCTCTCAAGTGGATGACCTAAGGTTTATCAATTCGTGGGAGACGTAGGATGAAGATGGTCTCTCTCAAACAACCCTGCAACCAAATAGCAAAGAGTCTCTTGTGTCCCCAACACACCCAATACAATGGTAAATTGTATAGGTGCACTAGTTCAGCGAAGAGATGGTGATCCAAGTGCAATATGGATGGTAGATTTAGGTTTTTGTAATCTGAAAATATAAAAACAGCAAGGTAACTAATGATAAAAGTGAGCACAAACAGTATTCGAAACAAGGTCTAGGGTCAATACTTTCACTAGTGCATGTTCTCTCAACAATAATAACATAATTGGATCATATAACTATCCCTCAACATGCAACAAAGAGTCACTCCAAAGTCACTAATAGCGGAGAACAAACGAAGAGATTATTGTCGGTGCGAAACCACCTCAAAGTTATCCTTTACGATCGATCTATTCAAGAGTCCGTAGTAAAATAACACGAAGCTATTCTTTTCGTTCGATCTATCCTAGAGTTTGTACTAGAATAACACCTTAAGACACAAATCAACCAAAACCCTAATGTCACCTAGATACTCCAATGTCACCACAAGTATCCCAAAGAGTGCCCCAAAGTTTCTACCGGAGAGTCAAGACGAAAACGTGTGCCAACACCTACGCATAGATTCCCAAGGTCACGGAACCCGCAAGTTGATCACCAAAACATATATCAAGTGAATCAATAGAATACCCCATTGTCACCACTGGTATCCCATGCAAGACATACATCAATTGTTCTCAAATCCTTAAAGACTCAATCCGCTAAGATAACTTCAAAGGGAAAACTCAATCCATTACAAGAGAGTAGAGGGGGAGAAACATCATAAGATCCAACTATAATAGCAAAGCTCACGACACATCAAGGTCGTGCCATATCAAGAACACGAGAGAGAGAGAGAGAGAGAGAGAGAGAGAGAGAGATCAAACACATAGCTCTTTGGTACATACCCTCAGCCCCGAGGGTGAACTACTCCCTCCTCGTCATGGAGAGCGTCGAGATGATGAAGATGGCCACCCGTGATGGATCCCCCCTCCGGCAGGGTGCCGGAACAGGGTCCCGATCGGTTTTTGGTGGCTATAGAGGCTTGCGGCGGTGGAACTCCCAATCTAGGTTAAGTTCTAGAAGTTTGGGGATTTATAGTAGAGGTTGGCGTCGAGAACAACCCACAAGGAGTCCACGAGGCAGGGGGCGCGCCCTCCACCCTCGTGGGGCCCACGGGACTCCCCTCTGGTAACTCTTCTTTCCAGTATTTTTATATTTTCGGAAAAAATCTCCATTGATTTTCAACAGCATTCCAAGAACTTTTATTTCTGCACAAAAACAACACCACGGTTGTTCTCAAAAACAGCGTCGGTCCGGGTTAGTTCTAACCAAATCATACCAAAATCATGTAAAAATATTATAAACATGGCATGAATACATCAAAAATTATAGATACGTTGGAGACGTATCAGTGGTCGTTTCAAGAGGCGTAGGCGGAGGGGGCTCGTCGGAGAAGACGATCCCAGCGAGGCAAGGCGTTCCCAGGGGCTCCAACTGTACCAACACGATCAGTGGATCACCAGGAGCACCCTGGAGTAGTTGGTCGAGCTCGAGCGGCTCTGGATAGGTGAGGGGCAGCTGTGGGGATCGCTGGCGAACTCCGGTCGGGGACGGCAGCCAGAGGCCTCCCCGGCTGGGCTGCAGCCATCTACGGCGTTGTGGTGGATGTGTGAGTGTGTGGTAATGCTCAGAGAGGCTGGGGAGGGGTCGTATATATAGGCGAGGGAAGAGAGGGGCTTGGGCTCTGCCGGAGTTCTCTGGAAGCGGTGCCCGTCGACGAGAGGCGTTAGTGAGAGGGGGAGAAGGAGACGCAGCTCACGCGGCCACTGTGGGAAGATGGCGACGAGCAGAGGAGCGCGGGTGGCGACGAGCACAGTGGCACGAGCACACTGTGTGCTTGGCCGCGTCGTGCCCGTGCCCGCTGCGGCAAGCTCCAGTGTCGGCGAGTGCCAGGGGGAGTTAAGGGCGTCAAGACGGTGATTGTGGTGACGTTTGGCAAGGCGCGGTGAGCTGGGAAGCGAGCACGAGCTCAATAGAGGCTCGGGCGCGACACAGAGCGCGTCGGACGCATGCCAGCACACTTGGCCAAACGTTCTCACCTCCTGTACTCTGGCATCACACCGCGCACTGCAATAAATTCATGTCTGGTGTGTAGTCCTTGATGGTTTGGGTTGTGCCAATGCTTTGAGTTGATCACAAGTGGGCTGTGCGAGTGGGTTTCTTCCTGTCAAGTTTCTGGACAGAAACTTGTGAGGCTAACTGAGAAAAATCTAGGAGTTTAGGGCTGATCTTTGGTAGTTAGTGGATTGTTAGGAGGGTAATGAAGCCCTAAAAATCTCAGCTTCATTTGATCAAGGAAAAATGCACTTCCTGTAGAAACTGCATTTTATAACCAGAACAGAAATGATTATCTGTAGCAAAAATATTCCAAAAACCTATGTTATATTCTTTCTCAGGGAGGTGTGCCAAGGTTCAAAGAATATTTGGGAATTTTCTCAGCTTTTTGTGGGCAAGGAAAATGAGGGTTGCTTTGGAGGATAAGTTGCTGAAGTGAGGTTTTGAAGAGAAAATGAATATTTTTCATTTATGAAAAATATTCTTATGGCTATTTTGGGATTTATCGGAGAGGGAATGATGGTTTTGAGAGAGAGATGGGTCACTTGGGTGAAAATCAAGGACATGCCCAAGTGTTTAAGTCCAACTGAGTTGATTCAAAAATTCAAATTCAAATCAAATGGCAAGAAAATCCAGAAAAAGAAAGAGGGCAAAAACCAGGCTGTCACAAACCTCCCCCACTTAGGATGAATCTGGTCCTCGAGATTCGGTTGCTCGGGAAAACAATTCTGGATATGCTGCCCTTAAATATTCCGCTCTTTCCCAAGTTGCTTCTTCCTCGGTGTGATGCTCCCACTAAACCTTATAAAATTTTATCACCTTGCTGCGAGTGACTCGTTCTGTCTCATCCAATATCCGGAACGGTTTCTCCTCATAGGTTAAATCCTTAGCAAGCTCTATCTCTGCTGTATCAGTCCTTGTCTCCGGTGGCGAGATACACCTTCTTAGTTGAGAGACATGGAACACATTATGCACCTCTGACAATTCTGGTGGTAGTTCCAACTGATAAGCAAGAGTACCAACCCTGGACATAACTAGGAACGGATCAATATATGTGGGTGCCAATTTTCCTCAGGTTTGAAATCTCTTTACTCCTTTCATGGGTGTAACTCGGAGGTACACATACTCTCCAGGTTCAAAACTGATCTGACGGTGCTTTGCATCATAATAACTCTTTTGTCGGGACTTAACCAATTGTAGTCTATCTCGGATCTCCTTGACTTGCTTTTTAGCCTCCATCATTAAGTCAGACCCAAAAATACGGCTATCTCTGGTTTGAGACCAGTTTAGCGGAGTGTGGCACTTACGGCCATACAACGCTTCATACGGTGACATCTTTAGGCTGGTCTGGAAACTGTAGTTGTTAGAGAACTCGGCATAAGGCAGACAATCTTCCCACTTGGGTACTTGGGCCAAAGCACATGCTCGGAGCATATCTTCAAGTATTTGATTTACTCGCTCTGTCTTCCCGTCTGTCTGAGGATGATGGGTTGTGCTGTATTTTAGTGCGGTCCCCAAAGCTTGATGGAGACGTGACCAGAATGCGGAGGTAAAGAGTGAACCTCTGTCGGAAGTGATAGTTCTTGGCACTCCATGCAAACTGACTATTCTGGACACATATAACTGTGCGAGTTGATTGGCTCGATAGGTGGTTCTGATGGGAATAAAGTGAGATACCTTTGTCAGCATGTCCACCACAACCCATACTGCATCATTGCCTCGGTGAGTCCTTGGTAAGCCGGTGACAAAATCCATGCAGACATCGTCCCACTTCCATTGCAGAATGGGTAGAGGTTGAAGAAGTTCCGCCTTCACTTTGTTGCATATATTGCAACAAGCGACAAAATAAGCGATGTCTTCCTTCATTCCATCCCACCAAAATATCTGTCGAAGGTCTTCGTACATTTTGGTACTTCCTGGGTGGATTGAGTACAAGGATTCGTGTGCTTCTACCAAGATTTTCTTTCTCAGGTCTGCTTGCTCAGGTACGCAAATCCGTCCTCGAAACCTTAGGCTACCTTGCTTATCCTTAGAGAAATCCTGGGTCTTGCCTTCTTGCATACGCTGGACATGGTGTTGCGGGACTGGGTCATCTTGCTTGGCCATGCGGGTCTCTTCTTCGAGGGTAGGAGTAACTTCCAATATATTGGCAAGGCCGGCATCAACAATAACCAAGTTAAGCTGAGCGGTCTCTTCTTGGAGTTCGGGAGGCAAGGACTCCATCATGGCATTCAGACTGGCAGGTTTGCGACTGAGAGCATCGGCAACCACGTTGGCCTTACCCAGATGATAATTTATTCCAAGGTCATAATCCTTGACCAATTCGAGCCATCTTCGCTGTTGGAGGTTCAGATCCGGTTGGGTGAATATATAGTTGAGACTCTTGTGGTCGGTAAATATCTGACATCTTTTGCCAATGAGGTAGTGCCTCCAAATTTTTAATGCATGCACAACTGCGGCCAATTCCAAATCATGGGTTGGATAATTCCCTTCGTGAGGTTGTAGCTATCGAGATGCGTATGCTACAACCTTGATATCTTGCATGAGTACACATACAATACCTTTCCTGGATGCGTCGCAGTATACATCAAAGCTGCGGTAAATGTCTAGAAGGGTCAACACAGGTGTCATCATCAGTCTGGTCTTTAACTCATTAACGCTTTTCTCATAGTCCTCAATCCATTCAAATTTCTTATATTTCTTGAGGAGTTCTGTCATTGGCTTGGCAATCTTAGAAAAACCTTCTATGAATCGGCATTAGTATCCGGGTAATCCAAGAAAACTACGGATTTCTGATACTGTCATGGGTGTTGTCCAATCAAGCACATCCTTTACTTTGCCTGGATCCATAGCTATGCCTTATACTGAAAGAACATGCCCCAAAAATCTGACTTGTTTGAGCCAAAATTCACATTTGCTGAATTTTGTGTATAGCTGATGGTCACGGAGTCTTTGCAAGAATGCTCTGAGATGTCCCTTGTGCTCTTCTGCACCTTTTGAGTATATGAGGATGTCATCGATGAAAACCATCACAAACTTATCCAGGAAATGTATGAATACTTTATTCATCATACGCATGAAGAAAGCGGGGGCGTTGGTGAGGTCGACTGACATGACGGTGTATTCATAAAGACCGTATCGAGTAGTGAGCGCGGCCTTAGGAATATCTTCCTTCTTGATTTTTAGCTTTTCTTTACCAATTTAAACTTTGCATTAAAGTAGGTTGTCTAGATATGCAACTAGGTGAGCAACCTATATGATGCAACAACAATAAGCACACAAGCAAGCAAGAGATATGGCACAAATAAGCTTGCACAAGTAAAGGCACGAGATAACCAAGAGTGGAGCCGATGAAGACGAGGATGTGTTACCGAAGTTCCTTCCATTTGAGGGGAAGTACGTCTCCGTTGGAGCGGTGTGGAGGCACTCCCCAAGAGCCACTAGGGCCACCGTATTCTCCTCACACCCTCACACAATGCGAGATGCCGTGATTCCACTATAGGTGCCCTTGAAGGCGGCGACCGAACCTTTACAAACAAGGTTGGGGCAATCTCCACAACTTAATTGGAGGCTCCCAGCGACACGACGAAGCTTCACCACAATGGACTATGGCTCATGGTGACCTCAACCGTCTAGGGTGCTCAAACCCCCAAGAGTAACAAGCTCCGCAAGGGCTTAGTGGGGGAATCAAATTTCTCTTGGTGGAAGTGTAGATCGGGACCTTCTCAACCACTCCCGAGCAAATCAACAAGTTTGATTGGCTAGGGAGTGAGATCAGGCGAAAATGGAGCTTGGAGCAACAATGGAGCTTAGGGTTGGAAGAGGTGGTCAACTCGGAGAAGAAGACACCCCTTATATAGTGGAGAGACAAATCCAACCGTTATCCACCAACTCATTCTGCGCAGCATGGTACTACTGCCGCGGAGTCTGCGGTACTATCATGACGCCTGTGTACTACCACGGGCCATACGGTAGTACCACACGAACAAAGACAGACTGCCAGCCCAACCGCACTAGTGCGGAGAGCGGTAGAACCACACAAACGGTACTTATCAAGATCACCTTCTTGATACTACCGCAAGGCGAGGAAGGTCCAGAGAGGGGAGGCACGGACATAAAAATTACATCCGTAGCAACTTCCGCTGAGTTGGAGTCGATGTAAAAATCCGACACGATGTCTGACCGGAGGAGGCGGTACTACAGCGGCTGAGCCGAGCCAGTAGCGGTACTACCGCACATAAGTCTTGATACTACATGAAGGGCGCGGATGTAAAAATTACATCCGCCCTACTACCGCAATGCAAAGTGGCACTTGGCACAGGGGCCATGGTACTCTGACTCGGAGGAGGCGGTACTACCGTGGGCTCTGCCTACTGCGCCGGCACGGTACTACCGCAGGTGCCTGCGGTACTATCGCTCCAGGGAGTAGTACTACCACAAGCCCAATATCAGCAACCAAGACATAATGCATAGAGGATAAACAGAGGATGCTCCAAAGCGCAGGGGGAAAGGTGGAGACAAGGAAGAAAACGTGTACGTGATGATTCCACCCAAAACTTTCCGAAGCGGACCCCCTCTTGATAGTACGACTTTCCTACGACTCAAATCCACCGAAAATAAAAGTTAAAAGAACACCGTCTTCCTTAGTCTTCGAGGGGCACCTATCCGTCTTGTGCCTGGCGATGAAATGTCTAAGAAACTCAAGGCACACGATTAGTCCGCAAAAGCATTGTCATCAATCACCAAAACACCTTAGGGATAAATATGCCCTTACAATCTCCCCCTTTTTGGTGGATTGATGACAATACGGGATTTGCACAAATGAAAATAATATTGAGCAAACACAAACCCCTCCTCTCTAAAATATAGACGGGCTCCCCCTAGATGTGTGCAATCTAGATGGGCGCTTTGGACTCACTAAGATAGGATAGAGTGCATATGTCTTACACCATATGAAGGATAAGTCTCAAAGGCGCAAACCAAACCAAAGCAAACGAGGTTCAAATGAAAAGGCAAACACACCAAACATGACACACGACTCGCAAGCACGCAAATCCCTACACTCTCTCCCCCTTTGGCATCGAGACGCCAAAAAGGCAGAGAGGACACCTACACTGTGGCTCAGGCAGAGAAATCGCTCCAACGTAACGCTCCCCGTCAGACTCGGCGGCGGGGACGGTCTCCTCGACGTCCTCCTCAGAATCAGTCCACTTGTAGCCTTGCTTAGCCATCCACTCAGCCTTTGGCGTGATGACCTCCTCAGAACCGCCAGAGACTTCCTCTCCAAAGACCTTCATAATCTTCTTGTCGCGACGGCGACTCTCCTTGGAGGCCACGTGAGTCCTGTACTGCCCCTTTGCTTGCATGCAGAATAGAGTCTTCATATTGTCCTTCAGCTTCTTGGCCCAAGAGGGCTCAGAGGAGGAAGAGGCATGTCCAGTAGGACGGTCCTCATCTGCAATCTCCTCCTCAATTTCCTCTCCATCCACAACCATCTTAGCAGCCGCTGCCTCAGCACGAGTGGTAGTGTTAGCCCACTGGGGCTTGATGCGAAGTTTGATGGGATCATGAAGGGTCCAGTTAGGCGCCAAAAACTCATCCTGAGGGAAGCGCTGCTCCCAAGTCTTCGAGATCAGCAGAAACAGGTAAGGTCCATAGATGGGAACCTTACGATTGAACACCGCAACGCGAAGCTCGCACCACATGATGTGGGAAACATCCAAGGGTTGAGTCTGAGAGATCCGCGCCTCCTCACAGATAAGCAACATGTCCACAAGATAAGCATGCACCTTATCCTTGTCCCCAATGCGTGGGAAGAGAGAGTTGCGGAAGATCCGGTGCATGATGTCAAGGAAAGAGTTCAGCACCCATGCCTTCTTACCACTTGGAAGGACCTTCTCAACATAGTATGGCATAAGCCTGTTCTTGTTGGCAGACTCGGGGTTGGCATGAGGGCGGACACCAACTGGTGTGTTGAGCCCCTCATCAGGAACACTGAGCAACGCCAAGAATTCCTGCCACGTAGCAGTCAGCTGACATCCATTGGTCATCCAGGTCATCCTCCGATCCTCCTCAGTGTGAAAGTTAACTGAAGCAAAGAACTGGGCCACAAGCTCGGGATCATAGTCCAGGTGAAAGGAGATCACATCCTCAATGGCAAGCTGCTCCACGAGATCCAAGGCCTCACCAAAGTAAGCACGATGCTTCTCCTCCCTCATGTGATGCATATCAATCCAGTGCACATCCACATAGATGTTCTGCTTGCCCTTGATCACATCCAGGTAGATGAGGTTCTGCTGCTTGGTCCAGAATAGATCATTGCCTCTGATGTTGGCACGAGGATTCACATAAGGGTTGATCCTCCTTCGAGCGAGAAACTCTGCTTGTGGAATCTCATCCATGCCCGTGGTGGGCTCCTTCTGCTTGGTGGCGGTGGTCTTGGTCCTGCGTTGGGGGGCATTGGAGCCCTCTGGAGCTTCATCTTGATTGCGCAGACGCTTGGAGTTTGTGGCACGACTAGGATAGGAACGGCGAGCGGGAGCACCGGAGCCACCACCTAAGACACCAAACACCAAACACACACGACAAGCAAGAAGAATCAATGCAAAGACCTTAGCAAAACAAGGGAAACATGTAGGAAGCATACGTGGTAATTGCCAAGAAGAAGATTGGACAACAATGGTAGTACTGCCAGTTCGCGCGGTACTAAGATTTTAGTACCGCTCCTAGCCGCGGTAGTACCGCATGAAGACACGGTAGTACCGGGGCTCGGAGCGGTAGTAGGATCTTAGTACCGTAGCACGTGCGGTACGAACGGGCGATAGTACCGGACAAGCGGTAGTACCGCATCAGAGGGGCGGCAGTACCGCACGACGTCAGATCCGAACCACTTTGAATCTGGGAAGAACTACGAAAATGCGGCGGTACTACGGTTGATCAAATCTACCACGGGACAACATATCAAGTATAATTTCTACGCAACACAACTCTCCTACATCCTTCTCTTGCATAGATTTGGCCTACAATCTCAAGAACACATGCATCTCCCCAAAAACCTAGAGGCAAAAGAACAACCAAGAGAGAGAGGGATTTAGGGAGAAACCTTGTTCCATGGCAAGAGGAAGTGGTTGGGAACGATCCCATGGGTCAAAATCCGAGGAGAGTGGCCGGAGATGGAGATCCGGCGAGGTTCTCTGGCGCCGTTCTTGAGTAGGAGAGAGAGAGGCGGCGGGGAGAGATACGAACGAATGGGTATGGGGGAGTTGGAACTCCCCCTGCCCGGGTCTTAACCCCACGCGCACTCGTCAGCATGGTAGTACCGCGCCTCATCGCGGTAGTACCGCTCGGGCGGAAGTACCGCACCGAAGCGGTAGTACCGCTCTCCCAGGCGGCAGTAAAAAATTACTGCCGCGCTAGGTGCGGTAGTACCGTGCACTCCACACGCGGTAGTACCGTGGCTGGCCGCGGTAGTACCGCGAGCTCAAGAAGATGCACATTTCAAACACAAGAAAAAGAGGTCTTCGCTCAGAATCTTCAAGCCAACAAGACACCACAAAAACACGCTCAACACGAAGAGAGAAAGGCAAAAGACAACAAGAAACAACCTCGAGACACAACCTCTCCAAAGGGAGGGCGGTGGCCGGAGCCACCTATGTTTGAGTCAATTTGTATGGCACCGTGAAGAATTATCCTTGGGCCCATGACCAAAACTCGTCTTTGAAGCACAAGTACCATAAAAAATGGCTAATGTGAAAGAGTTGATCAATTTATGCATAATCGGGGGAGGAGAGTTCATTGAGAGAACAACACTCCCCCTATGTCCATGCCTACATCTAAACAAGACAACAAGTTGAGTATGGTGGGGTGTGCAAGGGTTCAAGCAACATTGCTCGAATCAATGATATTTAGCTCATGCCTTAACTCGCAAAATCTTGCTTCATCCAACGGCTTCGTCAAAATATCTGCAAGGTTATCATGAGTGTTAACGTAGTTGAGCTCGATCTCCCCTTGCCTAATGTGATCCCGGATGAAGTGATACCAAATCTCAATATGCTTCGTCTTGAAGTGTTGCACCGGGTTGAGAGAAATCTTGATGGAACTTTCATTGTCACACCAAAGAGGCACTTTGTCACAAATGACACCGTAATCCTTTAAAGTTTGCCTCATCCATAAGAGTTGTGCACAACAACTGCCGCCGCCACATACTCCGCTTGATTGGGCCGAGAGAGACACACAACTTTTGTTTTTAGAAGACCAACTTACCAAAGAGCAACCAAGAAATTGGCACCCTCCGGAAGTGGACTTCCTATCCACTTTGTCTCCCGCCCAATCGGAGTCCGAATACCCTACAAGATTGAAGTTTGCTCCTCTTGGGTACCATAAGCCAAAGTTTGGGGTATGAGCCAAATATCGAAAGATTAAACACCGCCACAAAGTGGCTTTCCTTAGGTGCGGCTTGAAACCGTGCACAAATTCCCACACTCAACATGATATCCGGTCTAGATGCACAAAGGTAAAGCAAGGATCCAATCATGGAACGATATACCTTTTGATCCACCGCTTTACCATTGGGATCAATGTCAAGTTGGCACTTGGTGGGCATTGGAGTGGAAGCCGGCTTGACATCACTTAGCTTGAATCTCTTGAGCATGTCTTGAGTGTATTTGGCTTGGTTGATGAAGGTTCCTTCTCTTCTTTGCTTCACTTCAAAACCGAGAAAGAACTTCAACTCTCCCATGGAAGACATCTTGGACTTTGAGGTCAGAGTGCGGCAAATTCCTAATTGAAAGCTTTGTTAGGGGAACCAAAGATAATGTCATCAACATATAGTTGGCACACAAACAACTCCCCTTTGACCTTCTTAGTAAAAAGAGTGGGGTCGATTAGCCCAACTTCAAACCCACGATCTTGTAACAACTCGGTAAGGTGGTCATACCACGCACGTGGGGCTTGTTTAAGGCCATAGAGTGCCTTATCGAGTTGATACACATGATCGGGAAAGTAGGGATCCTCGAACCCGGTGGGTTGCTTGACATAAACCAACTCATTAATAGGACCACTAAGAAAAGCACTCTTCACATCCATTTGTTGCAACTTAAAGTTGGGATGAGAAGCATAAGCAATCAACAAACGAATGGATTCAAGGCGAGCAAAGGGAGCAAAGGTTTCACCGTAGTCGATACCCTCGACTTGGGAGTAGCCTTGTGCCACCAATCGTGCCTTGTTGCCAATGATGGTCCCATGAGCATCTTGCTTGTTCTTGAATATCCACTTGGTTCCAATGACATTGTGGTTCCCCGTTGGCCTTGGCACTAATCTCCACACCTTGTTGTACTCGAAGTTGTTGAATTCTTCATGCATGGCATTAAGCCAATCCGGATCTTCGAGTGCTTCATATACCTTTTGGGGTTCAACACAAGAGACAAACGCGTGATGTTCACAATAGTTTGCCAATTGTTACGAGTGCTTACCCCCTTTTGAATGCTTCCAAGCACATTCTTCATGAGATGACCCCTGGTGGAGAGCTTGGATGCAATCTTGGCGGCACGACGCTCCAATTCCTCCTCGGTGGTGAGTTGAGGAGCGGTCACTTGATCATCTTGAGCGCCGTTTTGATCTTGTTGTTGATCTTGAACTTGCTCGGAGGAGAGAACTTGACCTTGGGCATCACTTGGTGTGTCAACACCGTCTTGAGCATGATCTTGCCCTTAGTCTTGTTCATGAGGTTGAGGGCCTTCACTTTGTTCTTCAGAAGCGCGTGGGCCTTGGGTTGGTGATGGCTCCACTTGAGTGGAGCATTGTCCTTCTCCTTCGGCCACAAGGGGTTCCTCAATGGGTAGGATAAAACCAACACCCATTCTTCTTATGGCTTGAGGAGGAATTTCATCACCTACATCACAAGTGCCACTTTGCTCCACTTGGGAGCCGTTATTCTCATCAAACTTCACGTTACACGTCTCCTCAATAAGTCCCATGGATTTATTGAGGACATGGTAATCATGAGAGTTTGTAGCATAACCAACAAATATGCCCTCATAAGCTCTAGCCTCAAATTTAGACAACCGGACACCTTTCTTGAGAATGAAACACTTACACCCAAACACCCAAAAGTACTTGAGGTTGGGCTTGTTACCGGTGAGTATCTCATATGGAGTCTTGTTCAAGCCCTTGCGGAGGTAGAGCCGATCGGATGCATGACACGCGATGTTGATGGCTTCGGCCCAAAAGTTGTATGGAGACTTGAACTCCGCCATCATGGTCCTTGCCGCATCCATCAATGTCCGGTTCTTCCTTTCCGCAACACCGTTTTGTTGAGGGGTGTAAGGTGCGGAATATTGATGCTTGATCCCCTCATCACTAAGAAACTCATCCAAGGTGTAGTTCTTGAACTCGGTGCCGTTGTCACTTCTTATTGTCAAGATATTTGCATTGTGTTGACGTTGAACTTCATTTGCAAAGTCAATGACGGTTTGTTGGGTCTTTCTCTTCCTCTTGAAGAAATACACCCAAGTGTATCTTGAATAGTCATCCACAATCACCAAGCAATACTTACTACCCCCAAGACTATCAAAGGATGGAGGCCCAAAGAGATCCAAATGAAGGAGCTCCAAAGGCCTCCTCGAGTAAATGATAGTCGTGGGAGGGTGAGCCTTCTCATGTAGCTTTCCTTCGATACAAGCACTGCAAGCACGATCTTTAGCAAAACTAACATTCGTTAGTCCACGGACATGGTCCCCCTTGAGAAGACTTTGCAAAGATCTCATATTGACATGGGCTAAACGGCGATGCCAAAGCCATCCCACGTCAACTTTAGCCATTAGGCATGTCGCGGTCTTAGTGGGTCGCTCCGAAAAGTTAATCACATATAGACCGTTCTCGACATGCCCAACAAAGGATACTTTAAGAGTCTTGCTCCACAAGAGGGCCACGGTATCAATATCAAAGAAAGTGGCAAAGCCCATGATTGCAAGTTGACGAACGGAAAGTAAATTGTATGCAAGGGACTCAACAAGCATGACCTTCTCGATCGTGAGATCATGAGAAATGACAACCTTGCCGAGTCCCAATACCTTAGAAGACGAGGCATCACCCCACTCGAAATTGGTGGGCATATATGGAATCTTGTGCACGTCCACCACCAAGTCGTTGCTTTGGTCATATGATTTGTAGCTCCACTATCGAGCAACCATGACCCCCCACCGGAAGCAAACACCTACAAGAGATCAATGCTTGGTTTTAGGTACCCATTTTGTAATGGGTCCTTTTATGTTAGTAAAAAGGGTCTTAGGAACCCAAATAGACCATTCAATATACTCATGAGGAGAACCAACAAATTTGGCATAAACATGCCCATCACTAGCACGACATAACACATAAGAGGGATTAAAGTCATCGGCTTTGTTGGGAGGGGTGGCATTGCCCTTCTTGACACCGCCACCCTTCTCATTGTTCTTCTTCTCCTTGGAAGCACCCTCTCCCTCCTTCACAGAAGTTTGCTTGAGAGGAGGAGGTCGTTTGGTCTTGTCATTCTTCTTCTTGTTCTTGGGCTTGGGTGCGAACCCAATCCCCTCCTTGGCCACAACTTCGTTTTGATTGCTCAAAAGGTCATGACACAAGGCCTTTCTCAAGTTGCTCCTTCAACTTAGCATTATCCTCAATAAGATGCACATGCTCACAACAAGGGTTAATAGCATTTGCATTATCAATTAACACCATATGAGGAAAGGTGGCTTTCTCCTTGGTTAGCTTTACTTGGAGTTGATCATGAGACTCCTTGAGGCTAGCATGAACACCCTTCAAGACTTTGTGAGCCTTGTCGAGAATGTCAAACTCCTCTTAGAGTCTAGCAAGATCAACCCCAAGCTTTGCCTTCTCGGAGTTTAGCACACGAGAAACAACAAGAGCATGATCAAGATCTTTCTTTAACTTAGCATGATCATCGTTGTGTGACTCCTCAAGAGCCAAACGAGGACCACACTCTTCCTCAAGAGCATTGGAAAGATCCGAAATCTCATCGGCATAGTCACGACTATGCCCCTCCATCTTAGAGATGGTATCTTCGTGAGCCTCGATCATGTCATTGGCTTCACCAAGTTGTTCCAAGAGAGCAACGAAGTGCTTCTTGGATTTACCCTTGAGTTTACCCATAAAGGTATCAAACTCATTTTCTTACACATTTGTTCCCTCATGATCATCAATGTTATCCGTCAAAGAAGGATGATTAATGATGGTAGTTTTGATGTTGGGGGTTACCTTGTTGGTGGCTTTAGCCATGAGGCACTTGGCGGTGATGTTCTCATTGGGTGAGTCGAAGAGAGACACCCGTGGAGTCGTCGCAATGGCAACGGAGGCCATGGAAACCGACTCACCATCTTCATCATTGTCATCGTCCTCATTGTACTCTTCTTGTACCACCAAAGCCTTGGGAAGAGTCTTCTTGGTGAAGTTGCTCTTGTTGGGGAATGACTTGGCCTTGTCCTTTCGGATGAGCTTGCCACCATTGTATTTCCTCTTCTCATAAGGACACTCTGCAACAAAGTGGCTCACATTGCCACAATTGAAGCAAATCCTCAATCATTGCTTGCCCTTCGCGCCACTTGAATTGTTCTTTTTGAAGTTGGGCCTTGAGGTATTCTTGCTCCAAAATTTCCTTGAAGCAAGGGCCATGTGTTCATGATAGGCATACTTTGTATCTTCGAGGTTGCTCTCCTCTTCTTCCTCTTCATCCTCTTCCTCCATACTAACCTTGGCCTTGAGAGCAAGGTTGGGCTTCTTTACTCTTTGAGAGCGCAGTACCGCATTGTCGGCGGTCTTTTCCAAGATTATCATAGCAACGAACTCATCCAACACTTCACTTGAGGACAAGGTGTGGGAGTCCGGACTTTGACGAAAAACGGAGGACATGGCTTTGTGGTAGGGCATCATTGCCTTGAGGAATTTGCACTTGATCCAATTGTCATCCGTGTCCTTAATTCCATGATCTCGGAGAGAGACCGCGAGTTTGGTTACTCTCCGATAAAGCTCACGAGGTTCTTCATCTTCTTTCATTGCAAACTCATCGGCTTCATCTTGCACCACTTCGTAGTTGGAGCGTTGAATGCTTGCGCTTCCCCGATAGAGGGAAACCACTTGGTGCCAAGCATCTGTGGCCATGGTGTAGGGCCGGAGATGAGGAAGATCTTCGGGTGGGATTGCTTCTTGGATGATGAAGAGAGCATTCTCATTGAATTGATTATCCACGGCTTCTCTAGGAGTGAAGTTACTTCGGTCATGCGGATAGAAACCTTCTTCAATGATTCTCCAAAGTTTAGTGTTCACATGATTTAAATGATGCTTAAAACGATAAACCCAAGAATCAAATTCTACATTCTTCTCAATCTTAGGGGCCGGGCCGGCATGATTCAAATGAGTGTAAGGAAGCGGTCCATCATAGACAAGTGGAGGTTCCACATGGGCAAAGATGCCGGTGCCATTTTTACCACTAGAAGAAGGATCTTTCTCGCTAGTAGCTTCCCCCTTGTCGGAGGTAGCATCCGTCACCTTGTTAGCGGGATCACCCACTTTCAATGGTGTGGTGGAAAGTGTAAGCCCTTCTAAGAATTTATTAAACATGCTTTCGACCTCGGTCGTCATGGAGGTTTTCAATGTGTCCAATGCCACATTGAATTCCTCACGAGAGACCATGATTCCCCATCTCCCGTAGACGAGACCGGATTCGCACCGGAGTGCTCCTCCACACCGTCTACGACGTCAGCCATACTCTTTGGATGGTAAAGTCCTTAACAAAGAGACGAGGCTCTGATACCAATTGAAAGGATCGATATAGTTGACTAGAGGGGGGGTGAATAGGCAACTAACAATTTTTAGCTTTTCTTTACCAATTTAAACTTTGCATCAAAGTAGGTTGTCTAGATATGCAACTAGGTGAGCAACCTATATGATGCAACAACAATAAGCACACAAGCAAGCAAGAGATATGGCACAAATAAGCTTGCACAAGTAAAGGCACGAGATAACCAAGAGCGGAGCCGATGAAGACGAGGATGTGTTACCGAAGTTCCTTCCCTTTGAGGGAAATGCGTCTCCGTTGGAGCGGTGTGGAGGCACAATGCTCCCAAGAAGCCACTAGGGCCACCGTATTCTCCTCACGCCCTCACACAATGCGAGATGTCGTGATTCCACTATTGGTGCCCTTGGAGGCGGCGACCGAACCTTTACAAACAAGGTTGGGGCAATCTCCACAACTTAATTGGAGGCTCCCAGCGACACCACGAAGCTTCACCACAATGGACTATAGCTCCACGGTGACCTCAACCGTCTAGGGTGCTCAAACACCCAAGAGTAACAAGATCCGCAAGGGATTAGTGGGGGGAATCAAATTTCTCTTGGTGGAAGTGTAGATCGGGACCTTCTCAACCACTCCCGAGCAAATCAACAAGTTTGATTGGCTAGGGAGTGAGATCAGGCGAAAATGGAGCTTGGAGCAACAATGGAGCTTAGGGTTGGAAGAGGTGGTCAACTCAAGGAAGAAGACACCCCTTATATAGTGGAGAGACAAATCCAACTGTTATCCACCAACCCATTCTGCGCAGCACGGTAGTATCGGGCCGGAGTTGCGGTACTACATGAGCAGTACTACGCTGCCATCTGATACTACCGCTGAACAACCTGAGACAGCCAGCCCAACCTTGGCAGTGCGGAGAGAGCGATAGAACCGCACAAGCGGTACTACCGCATCACCTTGCGGTACTACCGCAAGGTAGGGAAGGTCGAGAGAACGGGGAGGCACGGACATAAAAAATTACAACCGTAGCAACTTCCGCTGATGAGTTGGAGTTGATGCAAAAATCCAACACGGTAGTACAGGTCGAGGAGCGGTACTACCGCGTGGCGGCTGAGCTAGGCTAGGGCGTGCGGTACTACCGCGCACAGGGTGCGGTACTACCGCGGAGGGCGCAGATGTAAAAAATTACATCCGCCCCTACTACCGCAATGCAGCGGCACTTGGCCTGGGGGCCACGGTACTCTGACTCCGGAGGAGGCGGTACTACCGTGGGCTACTTCGGTACTACCGCCGAGGTCCGGTACTACCGCAAGTGCCTACGGTACTACCGCTCCAGGGAGCAGTACTACCGCAAGCCCAATATCAGCAACCAAGACATAATGCATAGAGGATAAACGGAGGATGCTCCAAAGCACAAGGGGAAAGGTGGAGACAAGGAAGAAAGCGTGTACGTGATGATTCCACCCAAACCTTTCCAAAGCGGACCCTCTCTTGATAGTACGGCTTTCTTACGACTCAAATCCACCGAAAAGAAACGTAAAAAGAACGCCGTCTTCCATAGTCTTCGAGGGGCACCAAACCGTCTTGTGCCTGGCGATGAAATGTCTGAGAAACTCAAGGCACACGATTAGTCCGCAAAAGCATTGTCATCAATCACCAAAACACCTTAGGGATAAATATGCCCTTACACGGTCCTCAAATCAACCTTGGAGAATACTTTTGCCCCGCTGAGTTGATCGA
Source organism: Aegilops bicornis (assembly GCA_021605145.1). Classification (NCBI taxonomy): domain Eukaryota; kingdom Viridiplantae; phylum Streptophyta; class Magnoliopsida; order Poales; family Poaceae; genus Aegilops; species Aegilops bicornis. The sequence goes on from CM038669.1 coordinate 180,311,490, forward strand.
ATAAATCATCAATTCTCGGAAGCGGATATTTTTTCTTGATAGTGACATCATTCAACTGACGGTAGTCCACACACATCTGAAGACTGCCGTCTTTCTTGTCCACGAATATTGCGGGTGATCCCCATGGTGAAGAGCTTGGACGGATGTATCCTTTTTTAAGCATCTCATCTAGTTGTTTCTTTAATTCACTAATTCTGAGGACGGCATCCGATAATATTTCTTATATAACGGTGCGGTCCCGGGCACAAGGTCAACTGCAAACTCAAGTCCTCGGCCCGCGGCATTCCAGGTAATTCCTCAGGAAATACATTTGGAAACTCACTGACCACAGGAATTAAATCCAACTCTTCAGCTACAAATGTGTAGACCATTTCTTTCTTGGGTATGCTTCTGCGGGCATAAAATTTTGTAGCTCGACCTTCCTGACTTGTCAAGGTGACTTCTCTGGTCGCACAGTTGATGCATACTTGATATTGGGTCAACCAGTTCATCCCCAAAATAATATCCAACTTGGCAGACTCGATGACTATCAAAGAAGTTGGTAAGCTAACTCCCTTGATACCAATTTCCAAATTACGGCAGACCAGATTGCTTCTAAGAACGGATCCCGGGGATTGTACCATCATGCTCTTTCCCCAAATCGAACAAGGAAATTTGTTTTGGGCAACAAAACTCCGTGAAATAAAAGAGTGGGAAGCCCCAGAGTCAAATAAAATTATTGCAGGTATGCTATTAATAGCAAACATACCAATGACGACTTCTGGGTCCTCTTGGGCTTCGTCTGCGGAGAGGTGGTGAACTTGCCCTTGGATGGTCTTCTGGACAGGATATGGCCCCATGTGGTTGACTTGTGGCCTGAATGGAGTAGTTGGCTTGCCGCTCTTGGGGCACTGTCTGGAACAATGTCCGGTTTGTCCATAATTCAAACACAAATTGTTGCGCTGACACTCTTCGCGCACCGGGCTGGTCACGACATTCTTGACTTGAGTAGTGGTCTTATTAACATTCTGCTGCCAATTGGGTTTGTACTCAACCTGAGTCTGCTGCCAAGTACGAGCCTTCTGCATCGGCTGTCCATCCTTCTTAGGCTCAAACTTGCGCTTATGATCATTATTAGCGGGATTATTGTCGTGCACGAGCTTGTGTTCTCTTTCAGCAATGAGGGCCTTGTTTACTAGAGTTTGGAAATCCGGAAAATCAAACATAGTAAGAGTGCATCTGAGGTGCTGGTTCAGGCCTCTAAGAAATCTGTCGATCTTTCTTTCTTTTGTGGCCACATCATAGAGAGAATAACGGGCCAAATGGTTGAACTTATGCAGATACTTACTTACTTACTTACTGACAGGCTTCCTTGGGTGAGCGCGAGGAATTCACGATGCTTGACCTTCATAATACCAGCGGGAATATGATATTTGCGGAAATGGTCCTTGAATTTAGTCCAAGTGATTTCTTCGTTCGCAGGCCACATGCCTTTAGCATTATCCCACCATATAGTGGTATCTCCTTCAAGATAGTGTGTAGCAAACGAAACCTTGCCAGCTTCTTCAGTGCGAGCAATTTCAAGCTTTTTCTCAATAGTCCTCAACCAATCATCGGTTTCCAAAGGATCGATAACTTGACTGGAACTGGGTGGCTTGGTCCTCTGAAAATCTGACAGCTTGGAGCGATGACCATTCTGATTTCCATTCTTCCCAACCATAGCATGCACACTTTTCAACAACTCAATCAAATCGTTGTTCCTTCTTTCTTCAAACATGCACATAATTTGTTCAGTGGAGGGTGGATGTGGTGGTGGAGGCGGTGGTGGAGAATACGACTCGGGGGAATGTCCTGCATGTCTTGCTGAGCGACAAACAGGGACATCCTCACAAGCGTGACTGCTGCTGCCTCCCCACGTCATCCTATTGTTTGTTTTTCCCAATATAAAGCAACCGAGATGAGCAACATCCAAAAAGGGGAAGAAAAGCCAGCGACAAACCCGAAAGAAAGCAGCGAGAAACAAAGCGAATGGTAAAAAGTTCCAACATAATTATACATAGAATCATACATGAAAGATAAACATCATGACGGTTCAACTACTCTCATACATGAAACGAAACATCATGACACGTACGACTACATCCGTACATCAGCATGACAACTGCGGATACTCTGACGCTCTAGTGCTTTACCGGTCCTGCTAGGTCACCTCCTGAGCCAGACTCGGATCTCGAACTGATGACGTTAACAGAGACCTCCGGGTTAAAGGTAACACGACGGTGCTGCCTCGAGGGCTCTCCCTCAGGGGCAGGTGTGGGATGAGGCTGGAGCATACAGGCTGTTGGGGTAGCGAGAAGGGAAACCCACTCAGCAGGGGCACTGTGGGGAGTCATAGTCGAGGTGCCCGAGCTACTCGGAGGAGTAACTGGGGGAACAGACGATCTAGAACTGGGTGCAATATAAGGAGTAAATCTCATGGAAGGGGGAGTGGGATAGGACCTAGCGGCTACTAAAGCAGTGCGAGCACGAGTCAGCTCTCGAGCCAGCTCGTGAATCAGAAGATAACTAGCAGTGATGTAGCAAGAAAGGTGGCTAGTAGCACTATCAGCCGCCGGATCAATGATAGGAAAACGGACACAACCATCGTCGTGCAGGGATGGATAGAAGTAAAAACCGGGGTGGGTCTGCATCTGGATCTCGTTATAGCGTAGCTCAACGAGGACCTCAAACGTAGCAAACTGGACGGCGTGAGCGGTGGTGGAAACAAAACCACTCTTAGAGGTACGAGTGTAAGGGCCTGACGCTGAACTGCTGCGCAAAGTAAGCAATGCGTAATACTCGTATACTGAGTCTGCTAGACGCTCCCGGTACACCCGATACACTGGGTCGTCACCGTGAGGGTAGAGTCGACGCCATACATTCTGAAGAAGGTGCGGCGAAGTGTACGGTAGCAGCTCCAACTGGCACGCATACGGCACTGGAGCCATCTACACTCACAACCATTAGTCGGTTAGAAACAATAAAAAACCAAGTGCATGCAATGCAGCAATCAGGTGCAAACACTACCGGCACTCAATTTTAAGCTAGCAAACGTTCAACTAACGCGTCGGTGGTCTAGCATGTCCTACCGTCAGCACGGCTCTGATACCAAGCGTTGTGGCACCCCTGCTCAGAGCGACCGGTTTACCTTCCATTGCCAGCCCAGAGATCAAGTCTTCTGGCAACACACAACATCTTGGTACAGAAAACAACCACTTTATTGATGCTAGCGGAAACATAAGTTTGATATTACATCAAGTAGCGAGGCCAAGTGGCACACACGATGCAGCTGAACAATATGTACATTATTTAATGAACATGAAGGGGCCTCGATCACGATAACTACGCGGCAGCGGAATAGCACAGGGACACCAATGTGGACACGATCTAGACACGGGAAGCACTCCGATCCGGTAAGACTTCCCTGAAATCTGGCATGACATGCCAGGTAAGTACATTGAATGTACTTACAAGCTCACAACAAGCATAAACATAATGGCAAACAATATCATGACCATTTATCAAGTTAAATGCAATGCGATAACACACTACTGATGCAATGAAATCAAACTTGTGCCTTGAGTCCCTCGGACTCTCTTACCAAACGGGTTACCTCGTAACCAAATGGTGATCATGCCCGGATCACAAACGAAACCAACACTTTGGTTCCCACAACGATCATCTTCATTATCTCACAAATATCATCACTTAACCAGTGCCAAGCATATAAATTTAATGTGCAAGATTATTTATTAATGTTGATCCATGGTGTGACTTACTCACGAGTTATGTCTGTAACCGATGACGCGGCTATCGATAGATTTAATAAACACTCTGCAGAGGTTAGCACACTGTACCCCACATCATGCAACCCATGGCCTAGTCTTCCCATTCGGGTGGACCAACTGCATTCCGACAGAACCCTTCCATTTCCATGACACTCTCCCGGCCACTCCGACTAACTCCCCTCTGGGCTAAGTCATGGGTGGCCCCGTGTCTACCAAAGACATCAACGACCACCGTCGTGGCAAAACTTAAATGGTCCCAAATGGGGACAAGGTACCATAATCAACAATCGGCACACAAGGTTATGGCTGCTTACCGGGCCAGGGTACCGCACGGCCATAACCTTCCCTTGTTGGGGGTACCGACCAGAGGCATGACAACAGACCAAATAACGGCCTTCCCATAAAGGCAAATGTGGTTGCACTAGAAAAAACTCGATTCAGTGGCACCATGACTCGATCAATGTTATGTTCAAGTTGAACTAACATCAAGTTTAACTTGAAATAAAAATAACTCGAGTCACAATATGCCATGAACATTCAACCATCCGACATGCATATCACAGATCAACATCATCAAGTTTTCCACTTGCACTAGTCATCACTAAACTTTACTGATTCTTCTTCACTGGTTTTTAGCACTCATCATTTTTAGTTATGACAGTAACATATTAAAATCAATTTCCCACATATGAAAATAATACCGATGCTAGTCATATCATAACCATATCATAATCACACAATCAAAACTACTTCTACTACCTCATATTAGTCTATGCATTCAAACACTACTGTGAACTAAGCACTTCAACCATGACAAAGTAACTAACATAAGCAATATTCTTTTAAATAATTAAATGCATGAAATAACTCATATTCAAGTTGGAAAATCATAAATATTGAAATGACACCATGCAAATGTAGGTGTGGCTTGCCTTAGTTCAGAGGAGGTTCACACTCCTCCTTGTTCTCCTCAAGACAAGCTTCTCCCTCTGAAAATAATTAAAACCACAAAAAGAAAATATCAAGAACACTTCTGAAAATCACCAGAAATTCTAGGCAGCAGGGGAAAATCTCAACTTTGATGTGCTACTAGAATATTTCAACACAAACACAATGCAAAAAGAATCAATTCATTCGGACTTATGGTTTAAAAGTTATGGCTGGTCAAATTTCCTGGTCAAACTAAGTTAAATTTAAATAAAAAGAAAAAGACCAGGGGTGACTGTTGGGGAACGTACTAATTTTAAAAAAATCCTACGCACACGCAAGATCATGGTGATGCATAGCAACGAGAGGGGAGAGTATCGTCCATGTACCCTCGTAGACCGTAAGCGGAAACGTTATGACAACGCGGTTGATGTAGTCGTACGTCTTCACGATCCGACCGATCCAAGTACCGAACGCATGGTACCTCCGAGTTCAGCACACGTTCAGCTCGATGACGTCCCACGAACTCTGATCCAGCAGAGCTTCACGGGAGAGTTCCGTCATGACGACGGCGTGATGACGGTGATGATGTTGCTACCGACGCAGGGCTTCGCATAAGCACCACTACGATATGATTGAGGTGGATTATGGTGGAGGGGGGCACCGCACACGGCTTGGAACAATCAACTTGTGTGTCCTAGGGTGCCCCCTCCCCACGTATATAAAGGAGGGAGGGGAGGCCGGCCGGCCTCTCTAGGCGCGCCAAGGGGAGGAGGAATCCTCCTCCTAGTAGGAGTAGGATTCCCCCTTTCCTAGTCCTACTAGGAGGGGAAGGAAGGAGAGGGGGAGGAGAAGGAAAGAGGGGGCGCAGCCTCTCCCCTAGTCCAATTCGGACTAGGCCCATGGGGGGCGTGCGGCCAGCCCTCGTGGCTTCTCCTCTTTTTCCCCTAAAGCCCACTAAGGCCCATATGTACTCCCGTATTCCCGTAACTCCCCCACTACTCCGAGAAATATCCGGATCACTCGAAACCTTTCCGATGTCCGAATATAGTCGTCCAATATATCGATCTTTACGGCTCGATCATTTCGAGACTCCTCGTCATGTTCCCGTTCTCATCCAGGACTCCGAACTATCTTCGGTATATCAAAACACATAAACTCATAATACCGATTGTCACCGAACGTTAAGCGTGCGGACCCTACGGGTTCCAGAACTATGTAGACATGACCGAGACATGTCTTCGGTCAATAACCAATAGCGAAACCTGGATGCTCATATTGGTTCCTACATATTCTACGAAGATCTTTATCGGTCAAACCGCATAACTACATACGTTGTTCCCTTTGTTATCGGTATGTTACTTGCCCGAGATTCGATCATCGGTATCTCAATACCTAGTTCAATCTCATTACCGGCGAGTCTCTTTACTCGTTTCGTAATGCATCATCCCGCAACTAACTTATTAGTCACATTGCTTGCAAGGCTTATAGTGATGTGCATTACCGAGAGGGCCCAGAGATACCTCTCCGACAATCGGAGTGACAAATCCTAATCTTGATCTATGCCAACTCAACAAGTACCATTGGAGACACATGTAGAGCACCTTATAATCACCCAGTTACGTTGTGACATTTGGTTGCACACAAAGTGTTCCTCCGGTGTTCGGGAGTTGCATAATCTCATAGTCATAGGAACATGTATAAGTCATGAAGAAAGCAATAGCAATATACTAAACGATCAAGTGCTAAGCTAACATAATGGGTCAAGTCAATCACATCATTCTCTAATGATGTGATCCCGTTAATCAAATGACAACTCATGTGTATGGCTAGGAAACTTAACCATCTTTGATTCAACGAGCTAGTCAAGTAGAGGCATACTAATGACACTCTGTTTGTCTATGTATTCACACATGTACTAAGTTTCCGGTTAATACAATTCTAGCATGAATAATAAACATTTATCATGATATAAGGAAATATTAAATAACAACTTTATTATTGTCTCTAGGGCATATTTCCTTCAGTGACACCGAAAGCGTATTTTCGCGGGGCGCCACCAATTATACCGCTTCGCCCGTGGCTGAGAGCCTAATAATGGGCCCCACGGTCAGGTTTTAGAGGGGGAGAGAGGAAACATAGGAGGAGCGGTGGTTCTTCGGCGATTCTCCAGCGAGGAGAGGCCGACTGCCGCCGTGGAGGTGGGGGATGGACGCGCAAGACTCCGACGACGTACCTGGAACGTGGCTAGAAGTGGACGGAGTTGGTCGCGGTGGTCGTCTCCAGAGGCGTCGGCGGAGGGGGCTCATCGGAGAAGACGATTCCGGCAAGGCAAGGCGTTGCCAGGGGCTCCAACTGCACCAGCGCGATCAGTGGATCACCAGGAGCACCCCAGAGAAGTTGGTCGAGCTCGAGCGGCTCTGGATAGGTGAGGGGCAGCCGTGGGGATCGCGGGCGAACTCCGGTCGGGGACGGCGGCCAGAGGCCTACCCGGCCGGGCTGCAGCTATCTACGGCATTGTGGTGGATGTGTGTTTGTGGTGATGCTCGCAGAGGCTGGGGAGGGGCCGTAGTTATAGGCGAGGGAGGAGAGGGGCTCGGGCTCCGCCGGAGTTCTCAGGAAGCGGCGCCCGGCGACGAGAGACGTCAGTGAGAGGGGGAGAAGGAGACACAGCTCATGCGGCCACTATGGGAAGACGGGGACGAGCACAGGAGCGCGGGTGGCGATGAGCACAGTGGCACGGGCGCACTGTGTGCTTGGCCGAGTCATGCCCGTGCCCGCTGCGGCGAGCTCCGACGTTGGTGTGTGCCAGGGGGAGTTAAGGGCGCCAGGAAGGTTATTGTGGCGAGGTTTGGCAAGGCGTGGCGAGCTGGGAAGCGAGCACGAGCTCAACAGAGGCTCGGGCGCGACACAGAGCGCGTCGGACACATGCCAGTACGCTTGGCTGAACGTGGTCACCGCGTGAATTCTGGCATCACGCCGCGCACTGCAATAAATTCATGTCTGGCGTGTAGGCCTTGATGGTTTGGGTTGTGCCAACGCTTTGAGTTGATCACAAGTGGGTTATGCGAGTGGGTTTCTTCCTAGCAAGTTTCTGGACAGAAACTTTTGAGGCTAACTGAGAAAAATCTAGAAGGATTTTAGGGCTGATCTTTGGTGGTTAGTGTTTTCTTAATAGGGTAATGAAGCCCTAAAAATCTCAGCTTCATTTGATCAAGGAAAAATGCACTTCCTGTAGAAACAGCATTTTCTGACCAGAACAGAAATGATTTCCTGTAGCAAAAGTATTCCAAAAACCTATGTAATATTTTTGCTCGGGAAGGTGTGTCAAGGTTCAAAGAATATTTGTGAATTTTCTCGGATTTTTGTGGGCAATAAAAATGAGGGTTGCTTTGGAGCATAAGTTGCTGAAGTGAGGTTTTGAAGAGAAATTGAATACATTTTGGGATTTATCAGAGAGGGAATGATGGTTTTGAGAGAGAGATGGGTCACTTGGGTGAAAATCAAGGACATGCCCAAGTGTTTAAGTCCAACTCAGTTGATTCAAAAATTCAAATTCAAATCAAATGGCAAGAAAATCCAGAAAAAGAAAGAGGGAAAAAACCAGGCTGTCACATATGATTGATTATTAAGGGCTATACGCTGCTGGCACTTGCAAAACTAGTGGTGTTGTAATTTAACAAAACGCACCATGTATTTAGCAGAAAACCAGGGGTGTTTGTCAAAATATAAATGCATTAGTACTTTATACCTTTGGCGCTCTACTTTTCTGCAATGCCATTGGTACTTTGTGCAAATACCTGTGGTGTCCAAAATTTGGTCGGTGCCACTAACTTTCTCAACCTATAAGGGTTTCCCTATTAACGAATGTATGATTCTTCTTTAGGTGCACCAAGGGATTGGGCAAAGGCCCCCCCGGAGCAGGTAAAGGGCCTCTAGAAGCAGGCAAGCTAACAGTTGGACATACATCCATGTGAGAGGACATACTGGAGACATGCTCGAGTGCCACCAGCAGGAATGAGCGAAGGGTCTTCCGGAGCCAACAAAGGCCCCCTAGGAGCAGGAAATCAGACATCTGGCTATACATCCGTGCGAGAAGAGAGAGGCCAGAGACATACTTAAGCATCACCACCGTAATTATCAAAGAGCCATTTGCATCAGAAAAGGTTCCCTTGGAGCAGCAAGATGACAACTAGCTCTACATCTATGCAAGAAAGTAAAGGACAGAGACATGCTCGAGCTTTGTCAGCGGGAACAAGCAAAGAGTCCCGTGAACAAAGTTGCCCTAGGATCAGGCAAGCTGATAGATGGCTCTACATATGTGCGAAAGGGAGAGTTCGGAGCCGTGCTCGAGCGTCGAGAGCCGGAATGGGCAAAGGTCCCTCCAAAGAAAAAAGGGGCCGCTCGGAGCAGGAGAGCGTATAGATGGTTGCACGTCCATGCGAGAAGGGTTGGAGATGTGCTTGAGTGTCATCAGCGGGAACAGGTAAAGATTCCTCTAGAACCGGCAAAGGCCCCCTAGGATTAGGCAAACCAACAACTCGATGTGCATCCATGCGAGAAGAGAGAGAGGCCATAGACATGGTCGAACATCGCCAAACTGAGTGGGCAAAGGACCATCCGGAGCAGGCAAAGGGCCCCTAGGAGTAGGTGAGCTGATAGCTAGTTGTACATCCATGCGAGAAGGGAGAGGGAGGAGGTGTGCTCGAGCGTTTCTAGCGGCTAAGAACTCCCCTACAATGCCATGAACACTCATACGCCCAGGAAAACTAACTCAAATGGTCAAAAGGGGCCAAAAGCTAGAGAGGCAAGACCAACAACGTACACTTCCTCCTCCGGTCTATCAAGGGAACATGCAAATATACCTCGGGGGAAGGCAAAGGGAAAGGAGCAGGAGAGCTGACAGCTCGATGTACATTCTTGCAAGAAGGAAGATATAAGTGATGTAGCATTGGTAGCAACCAGGTACTCCGCTACAAGGCCATGAACATTCAAATGACTAGCATAGCAAATCCAAATGAACAGAGCAAGCGACAAGCTAGAGAGGCAAGGCCAATAACGTACACTTCCCCTGGCGGTTTACCAACAGAACAGGAAAAGGGCCCTCCAAGGCAGGCAAAGGGGCCCTAGGAACAGATGAGCTAAAAGCCATCTGTACATTCGCACGAGCAGGAAGTGGACAAAGATAGTTGCGGGAAGAACGTTAGACAGGTGGCGGCACTTAGTTGATAATGACCCACAACAAACAACGACCACAAAGAGCACTTCATCATGACCAATTGGAAAATAAAGAAAATACAAAAGAAATAAAAACAATTCGAGATGCAAATAAATCTATGAAAGAGTAAAATGAAAAGAAAACAAAGGGAAGAATACAAAACCGCCCAATCCTGAGCAGCATGCCTGATAAAAATGCAAAACGCCTCGCAGTGCGGTTTCTGTGTCGCACATTTGAGAGGTGTCTGTTGATGACCCACAATTATAGGGGATCAATCATAGTCCTGTCGATAAGTAAGAGTCTTTGAAACCAATGAGGAGCGTATGAATCGATAAGCGGCTTTCAAAGAAAGTTTTCTCTGCAAGTGTTATAAGATAGTTGTGATAGATAATTTGATAGCAAGATAATTGGTAACAAGTGACAAGTAACAAAAGTAACAAGGTGCAGCGAGGTGGCCCAATCCTTATTATTACTAAGGACAAGCCGAATGTACTTCTCATAGTGATTTAAGCGTTTTCGAGGACCCACGGGAATTTCATCTAGTTACTTTCACCATGATTCATTGACTGACATTCATTGCTTTGATAAGTTGTTATGTGGGTGGACCGGAGCTAAGGTGTTGTTCTTACTTGAAACCAACAACCTACTTATGATTACCCTCCCGCAAGCATCCGCAAATACAAGAGAAGAATTAAGATAAATCTAACCATAGCATTAAACAAAAGGATCCAAAACAACCCCTTACGGAACAACTCATAAACTGCGATTTAGGTTTCCATCACTCCTGCAACCCATCATCCACAAACTAACCCCAAAATGCCTCCACCCTAGGCTCAAACATGGTGAAGTGTCATGTAGTCAACATTCACACGACACCACTAGAGGAAGAACAACATAACATATCATCAAAACATTGAACGAACACCAACTTTACATGATTACTTATAACAAGACTTATCCCATGTCCTCAAGAACAAATAGAACTACTCACAAAGCATAATTGTGTTCATAATCAGAGGATATAAATATGTGATTAACAATCTGAACATATAATCTTACACCAAGTAAACCAACTAGTGTCAACTACAAGATGTAATCAACACTACTAGTATCCCAGGTACCAATCTGAGGTTTGATACAAAGATTGAATACAAGAGATAAACTAGGGTTTGGAGATGAGATGGTGTTGGTGAAGATGTTGATGGAGATGAGTCCTCCCTCTACGAGAGGAGCATTGGTGATGACGATGGCTTCGATCTCCCCCTCTCGGTGGGAAGTATCCCTGACGGAAACGCTCCGCCGGAGAGCAAAATTGCTCCGCCTCGAGACGGCGTTGGCTAATCCCAAAAGTCTTCTTCTTATTTTTTTCCAAGGAAAATGGCTTCATATAGTAGAAAATGGGAATCAGTGGGCCTCAGTGGAGCCCACAAGCTCAGGTGGCGCGCCTAGGGGGTAAGGCACACCCCTGGCTTGTGGCCCCACTGAGGGTCCTCTCCAGTACTTCTTTCTGCAAGTGTTTTTTATATATTCCAAAATAATTCTCCATAAATTTCCAGGTCAATTGGAGCTCTGGAGAATAGCTATCTCTACTGTAGCTTTTTCATGTCAGAATTCCAGCTGTAGGCAATCTCCCTCTTTTGGTGTATCTTGCATTTTAAGACAGAAAGGCATTAGAATTGCATCATAAAGTGGAATATAACTTCAAAAGAATAAAAATAATACTAGGAAAACATGATGCAAAATGGACATATGACCTGCTTCTGCCCACGTTGCTATTTGCCCACCTTGCTCTGTTTCCCTCGCTAGGCGTGTGACGCCTCATCTACTGGCAAGGCAACTACTTTGGATTTTTGGCCACTCGTTTGTTTGATATAGTCGACGTGGCCGCCGTGCAACAAAAAAGAAGAAGTTGAAATAAACTCCTGAGAGAGGATGAGCCGAGGAACCTTTATTCAATGATGAAAAGAACAAAGCAATATCCAGCACACAACATGCCAACTAAATTTCAAAACAAGCATGCTAACTAAATGCAGTGCATGGAGACCAAGAGTTGCAAGTACAAGAGCGGCAGGTCAGGCCGGTAGCGAAATTGTTCACCAACGGTGAAAATTCCCTGATGCCTGCAGGGAACACACAGAGAATCAAGAACCCTCTCAAAGGACTTGCGTAACGCATGGCTGACACCACCACAACCACGCCAAAATGAATTGAGTTCCTATACAACAACATACTATCGTAGGTATAATCCCTGAGCACAAACCATGCAAACCCTGGAAAAATTGATGTCTTGCAAGGAAACTTGCTCATAAGCATGGAGGCCACCTTGAAAGGTAATTCTCCAGCAAAATTTTCTCTGCGCCAACGAAGTGACGCCATCCCCAGGTAGCTCGATCTCTACCCCCAACAAGCAAAGTCCCGTCGTCAGCAACCTACAAACGTAAGAAAGCACAGTGAAATCAAATCATGCCGCTAGCAACTCCAAAACATGCATCATAAAAGATACAATGGAACACATTGTGTACCCACGGATCAACAAGAAAATGTAACGAGCTGCAACAAGAAATCGCACATGACTATAACACACGGATGAACAAATAGGAAGAAAAAATTTGATTAGGCACACAAAAGGCATCAAAATGTACAAAATACAAAGAAAACTACAAACCTTAACGCAACAAAGCAGACGCTCAGCAATCATGAGGAGAACCTACACAACAAACAGGTTAGACACCAGACATTCGAACAAACATACCACACACAAATACAAGCAAGATCAGATCTGCCAGTATAAGCAAGTACAACACAATATGACGGCTAATTAAAGGACAAGAAGGGCCATCAAGAAGCTCAAGTAGTCAATAAGGCAAGGAACCTAGGGTAGAAAAAACAATCAAATCACACACATTTAACCAAACAACATAGATGCACTGGAACACGCGAACAAACAACCCACCTCGAATAGAAATAGACGCGTCCATGAGCAAGTGGAGCGCCATGCCGTTCCTTCCCAAAACATAAGAATGAAAAGGCAAAGCAGACGGTCCAGCCTCTACGTGATGTCATTAACTCCATGCAAGGTTGGATGTTGCGGATGGAGAGCTTCATGGAGCATGCTGAGGCTGCACTACGCGAGCTCTCCCTGGCGTTGCCTGTGTTGCAGAGTGCTCATGTGTCGCGCCCTTTGGTTGTGCCTGGTGACAGCTTCGAGATCGAGAGGGGAGCTGAGCTTCATGGTTGTTTCTCCCCTCGTGCTAGAGCCAGATCACCGTCATCAGCCTCTGAGGGATTGGGCAATGATATGGTTGTGACTCCGGTACTGCAGATCATGCCTGAGCTTCGGGAACTGTGTGGGGGCCCGGTTCTGCCTTTATCCATCGAACACCTGAAGGTAGACCTGCCCGAGATCTCGATTGTTGCTTTACCGCCAGCATCATCCCTGGAGTCTAGCAAGATAATGGATGCCGAGGAGTGTGTTGATTTCGATGTTGCAATCTCTCACTCGCCTACATCCGTTGGGTGTCAGGCGTCGACTAGCTTACCTCTGGGCGTCAAGGAGCACAAAGTTTTAGATGTTGATGCCCTTCCCTCGCCTGCGACCATCGATCAAGTGATGCCTGTGAGTGGCATGGCCATTGAGCCAAGTGTGTTGGCACCTACTCCAAATTCAAATGCTCTCTTCGCGAAAGAACTTGGTGACTTGCTTGCCAGTGTGGAGGTTGCTAGACCTGGTTTGGGTTGGTCAATTGATTGCCTCCTGACAGGAACGCCAATAAAAGGCAAACAAAAGAAGGTAGGCAAAGGCAAGAGTGGCGCCATAGGCAAGGCGTCTCTTGCTGCTTGATGGATGATCTTCGGTCTCTCGGCCCATCCTCTTGGATTGGGTTGCCGTTGTGGGTTGGGAGGTGCGTGATGTCTTGTGTTGAGGTGTTTTTGTCAGGGGTCACTTGGCGTAGGAGCAATATTGGGGTTTGTGGATTTTGTGTTTTCGAAGAGTCTGGCGGTTGCCGCCCGTGCGGTTGTGGGTTTCTTGCCATGTGAGTAGTTCGTCATTGCTCAGTTTGTATTGGTTTTCGCCCGATTTTCCATTAATTAACTGGGCAATTCTCTTCTTCTTAATTAATCGATGAGGCAAAACTTTTGCCTCCGTTTAAAAAAAAGGCAAAGCAGACATGGGACCATGCACAAGGTATAGGAGAACCAAAACCGAACATCAACTAACATGGAGGGCATATGTGTTGGCAAAAGGTGTGAAGTGACAACCGTGAAGGAAAATGCCACGCAAAAAAGAAGATGATATAGGGAAACAGAGGGGACTAAAAGGACTGCATCACCCTTGTAGCACAACATGAATGGACGACAAGGCAACCAAGAAGCAACAACAGGCGAGTTGCTAACATGTGACACCAGGAATATAGGAGCCTAGGAATAGCGACAGGGGAAATGGCGCAACCAACCAAACGGAAGTCGACCCCAACGTGGAAAACACATATATCATTCGACAAAAGAGGGAGAAAATAGGAACATCACCCTCCAATTGCCTCCAAGATCGCTCCCTAGGGTTTGGCCCTGCAACGACCACACATACATCATTATGAACCTAGCAACGCGAGTACATCTTTTACCCAGCGGACTGGATATACAACTGCCACAACCAATTGAAGTATGAAGAAAGCATGTACAAAACGACAGACCCGAATAAAATCACCCCACGAGGACGCGGTGCAACAAGAGAAAAGATCACCGCAACCTAATGGCGCAAGAGCAAAAAAACAAAGGATGCTCGCCCATCACAAACCAAGTCGAATGGAACTTAGAAACTAGTCAAAATAGAAAGAGAAATAAATGGGCACACACCAATACAAACAGAACAGTCTCGCCCACAAGAGAGAGAAGGGCACATGATTAAAACCGATCCAGGCCCGATGCGCCGACTAGAAACAACCAGGTAAGAGCAACAACATGACACTTTATTACAACCGAAACCCCAAACGAGGCATATACTTATAATAGGAACCACATGAGCAAAGCGAAATCAAGCGAACCGACCAGATAATTCTCGGACCGGTGAAGGGTGCAATCGGGGAGCACGTGCATCACATGTACACAGAATGCACTAGGCGGCCAGACCACATCGTCGAGAAGCTGGACAGACATTCCAAAACACGCCATCCGGCCCTGAGCCGCCATGGCAAGAGGTCGTGCCACAACCCGACACCCACCTGGCAGGACATAAAGAAAACGGGGCAGAGCAAAATGATCGGCCAGTCTAGGGGAAGAGCACGATCAGAGGGCACATGCAACACACTCGCACACAGAATAAGCCAGTCGGCTAGACCACGTTGTCCAAAAGTCATGCACACATTCCAAAACACATCATCCAACAAGGTGTCATGATGACAAGAGGCCAGGTAGCCAAAGTACCTATACATCCGAACGATACCAATAGGTGAAAGCGCCCCACAAGGACCAAAACATGCAAGCCAACCATGAGGGCCATCCAGCCAGGGGTCACGACGGCAAAGCCAGACGACCGTGAGGGCCATTCGGACGGGGGCGATGACAAGAGGCCAGTAGCCAAAGCCCTTCACACCGGGATGAGACCAATGGGTGAAAGCGCCCCACAGGAACCAAAACATGAGGGCATGAGGTCGGGCAGATAATCCCCCTCCGCATCCAAACGAGCAGCACCCCCATCAGACCCCACCACCTAGAAAAGGAAACAGGCCGACCTGGCGGCCGACATGCCCTCACCCGGTGGATGACCAACCTGGTTCAGCTGGCGCATGCGACGCCACAGCCAACCCAGCCTCACCGACGCATGCGGAGCAACACATGATACAAAGGCACGAGGCTAACGAAACCACAATGTAAAGGTGGCCCCTGGCATGCCCGCGATCGAGACGTCATGGACTCCTGAGGAAATCGACTGGGTGCGAAGCGCTCCGGGAAATCAAATGGCTTGGAGCGCGCCAGACAGGCATCGGCGCGAGGCGCATGTGTAATAGGCGGCGCAGAGGGCACTCACGAGCGTCGATACCCCCAGGAGACGGGTACTCCTACATCCTTTATAAGAGTAATGTCTCCATTCTAGCGAGATATTTTCGGGCACCGCCTCTCTCTATTCTTCTTGAAGACCCCTCGTTAGGTCGTAAGATTGGTGGCGAATCAATCGTTAACACAAACCAATTAACAAACCACTAAATTTCTCACTCATGTTCCAAATAGACTAAGATGGTGTCAGTAAAAGTACGATCCACTATGTTAAATATTTTTTCATCTAAAGATTATCTCAGTGACATGACAAATTTATGTACGACTATTAACAGATGACCATGGGACCGGCCTAAAGGCTGAACAGTTATCCGGCTATGACCTAGCTAGCTTTCTGATCTGTCACACCAAATCTTCGTCCAACGGCTGGAACATAGTATTTTGTGTCTTCCACTGTACCAAAATAAATATGGATGTAAGATAATGAGGTAGCCTGGGCATGTAAAATCAGCTGTCTTGAGAGAGAAAACGACCTTTTGAGAGGTACACCGTACACCTGACCTCCACAAGCTTTGCGTAGGTTTCTCCACTTATCCTGAACCATCGATCAAACAATGTGATCCATTAACGTGTGCCAGCAAACTTACAAATGCACCTCCCATCCAAAAAAGAAACTCAAATATGTAAATGTATCTAGTATTTACAGGCAAAATATCGCCGAACTCCACCTTGATTCACACAGTTATAAAAACTCACAAACAGAAAAGCACATATTACATATCATGGAATATTTATATTGACATTTCAAAATACATAAATATGTAATGGATGTTGTATTGCCTATCAAAAAAGCATTTCCTAGCTGTCATAGACAAGGAAGAATCTACTTAGTTGCATCCAAACTAGCCCATAAGAAAACTCCAAACAGTATCAATCTAATAAATCCAATAGGCTCGATAAAAGTATTATATGGAACATAATCCTTCATGATTTATATGGAAACTACTTGAATCAAAGAGGTCATGTACCTTCAGATGTACTGCCGTTCGAACCGATTTTCTGAAGTACCGTTTCTTCACTTTTGTCCATTTCCCCTCACCATATCTACGGATACCTTTAAGCAGTATGGTCACCTCGTCAGGTGTCCATCGCTCATTGTTTTTTCTACCTCGAGATTTCGTGCCCTTACTCCCAACATGCAACTGTCGTACGCACTGTGGGTTCTGTTAAACACCAGAGGAATTATGGACACTTTTTTACCAGTGGCTGGGTGATAAAACAAATCTATGTACTTGAAGAATTCAAAACTAAAATGTAAAATCCATGTATAGAATATTCTTGCATGTGGAACTAATGGCTGAATTTTTACATGAAAAATAAACTTGTTTTATCCTAAGAGAAGGTTACACGCTTCAGCAAACCTTGTTTGGTTGATCTCATTGCATGTTTCTTCTTTTAAATAACTTATAGATAAAGCAAAGAGACATCAGAAGTTACAAAGGAACACGTCAAAATTAACCTGGGGCAGACCATGGTCTCATGGGAGGTATGACGGTCAAAAAGGTCACCAACAGTGTGCTAGCCAGAAGGTACTTACGCTTAAGTAAAACGACTCCTTCTGTTCCTAAATATAAGTCTTTCTAGAGATTTCAATAGGGACTACATACGAAGTAAAAGAGTGAATCTACAAACTAAAATATGTCTATATACATCCGTATGTAGTCCATATTGAAATCTCTAAAAGGTCTTATATTTAGAAACGGACGGAGTAGATAACACCCGCGTGTTGTTGCGGAAATGTATACCAGTGAAATTATCAAAAATAGGAGTAGAATATTTGTCGGAGCTGGTTCCGGCAGATCCTTCAATAGGGTATCCTGGCAAGGTGAGTAGATCGAAGGGAAAACAGGAGACCAGATTTATCCAGATTCATGCCCTCCTTACGTGGTAAAACATTACCCCTATTGGTGTATATTGCTATATCGGTCGAGGGTGCTGGGCTAAGTCTCTCCACATGGAGCTTTGTTGGCTGCCCAACATCAACCCAAAAGTCCAACACATGTCAGTTGTTGATCTTCGTTGCATCCAACAGTTGTGAGTGCTTCCTAGTTAAGGGAGTAGAGAAGAAAACCCTAGCCACTCCACCCCTAGTAGTGGTGGCTGACATTATGAGAGTGAGAGAGAACACAAGATAGGTACACAACCTTATAGATAAGAGGAAGAAGAAGAAGAAGTGGAGGTTCTGTTAGATTTGCTGCATCTGACTAGACAGTGTTCAAGCTGGTGATTGGTGGCTCAAACGTGCTTGGATTGACCCAAAACTTGATGAGCTTGTTCCTTACTTTGATTACTTCAATCTAGTTAGCTGGTTTGAGGATTGGGTCAATGGAGCACCGGATTTGAGAGTGGTTTGTCAACTCCGACTGCTGCAGTTTCAGAAAAGAGTAGTTTTGAGAGACGAACAGTTTGGATATGCAAACGGTGTCCAATTGAGCTGCATTTTTTAGGGGATCTCAAGAACTCGTGCGTCTACTTGTCCGCCAAATTTGGTACTATTTTGTTTAGCGTTTTAAGAGCAGTTTGCAAAACACCGAAAGGGAATGAAGCTGTTTAAACTCTACTTTGTTGATATCTTGCCTCTTGTGGTTGCCGGTTGGCAACTTGGAGAGTGTGTTGTAAATCCCAATCATTCTCATAGTAAACTTGTGTGGAGCGGTCGGTCCATAGTCGTGGTTTTTTACTTCTCAAGTTGAGGAGGTTTTTCCATGTTAAATCCCGTGTCACATGTGCATGTTGTTTGTGTTATTCCATTGCTTACTTGTTGGTTGAAGTTGTCCTAAAAGTTCATTCCAATTGAAGGAGGCTGTGTAGTGTGCATATTTGTCGTGTCGATGAATTTGTGCATCACATCTTTGATGTCCAGCCCCAACAAAGTGGCATCGGGGTTTTGGCTTGCTTGTGCTGATTGTTGAGTTTGTTTTGGTGAAAGATTGAAGTGAATGCCAGCAGGATGATATCTTTGAATGATACAAATTATGAAGTATGGAAGGGCAAGATAGAGGACTTGTTATATGTCAAAAAATACTGAAACCAGTATTTTCCACTGAGATGCCGAAGGGCATTGATGAAGGTCGGTGGAAGGTACTTCATCGACAAGCTTATGCGTTCATTCGACAATGAGTCGATGACAATGTTTGAACCATATCATTGATGAGACACATGCACGCACCTTATGGCGAAATTAGAGGAGTTGTTTGCCCAAAAAAAGGTACAAATAAGATGTTCTTGATCAAACAATTGACGTGTTTGAGGTATAAATAAAGTACTTTAATTGCAGACCACGTGAATACATTTCAAGGCATTATAAATCAGCTTTCTTCAATGAGAATTACTTTCGACCAGGAATTATAAATACCTCGCCCACTTGCAGAGGCCATGTGGTTCATATCTTTTTGACTAGGAATTTATGTCTAATATTTTGTATGCACATGTATCTATACATGTAAATGTGTTCCAAAAATAATTGTTTGGATATTTTTTGAATCTTAAAAGTACTTTGATCATCATAGTCTATAACATGTTCATATCATAACAATAAGCTAAAGAATATGTATATGCAATTGTAGCACGACAATGAATAGACATGTGGCTTATGTGAACACACCCAAAACTCAGACTCACCGACGGGAATTTTCCTTTCTTGCGAGGACCTCGTGGCCTTTTCGTCCAATTGTCCTTGGGTAAAAACCCTGAAGTATCATCTATAAATATATTTGGGACTATGTATGTATGTGTAGTGAAGTTCGAAAATCGACAAGAAAGCAGAGTACCTCTCAGAGATAAGTTGATCTCAGTGGCATCATCCCCATACACAAAATGGAAGTACTCTTCAATCTGCCATTAAGTAAAAAACAATTTTCATTAAGTAAATAAATAATTTTTATTGATTTGTTTTCTAATTAATTGTATGTATGGTTTGTAGGAATGTCTGTGTGGATTTGTTTTCTATATATTTTGAGCAAACTAGTAGGTAAACAAAACGAAAATATGAAGGTGAACAAAAAAAATTCGTAGTATCAAATTTGGTCGACTAATTTACCCGTGTGTGAAGTTTGGTGCAGAAAAGACACCTGCGGTATTCTTAGCGAAAGTAATATACAATTAGGGCCTTACTGTTCACTCATCAATGTTTTTTAATTAGAATTTGATGTTTTTTCATTTTTGCCAAGAATACCACGGATGTCATTCTTTATGAAACGCCATACACAAGTATGTCAAAAAAGATTTTTTTAATCTACTATTTGTTTCGAATTTAGTATTTATAAGGAGTGCACATATAATCACGCTCACCAAATTTGGGAACAAAAACACATATTTGTTTCAAGTTCTCACTAGTTTTAAGACAAGTCCAATCTTATGTACATTACCAACACAGTCTGACATATCCACCTACCTAATAATGTTAGATGTAAATGCCATAAGTATATTCAAGGTGTGATAAAAACATACATGCTGCTCTTGCATATCTGTGTCCATGCCTTTATATAGCCGGCCACATCTATGTGCAATGCAAATTATTTGTGGTCATACGACTGCCAACGAATGATTGTGCGGTGATTCATTCTTTTCAAAATAGAAGCTGAACGTGTATCACACTTTATGTATGATATATTATGGTATTCACAAAAAAAAGTGTTATAAGCGAACAATATATATAATTGGAGTTGTATGGAGTAACGCTTTCTGCAACATTGTTTTGTATCATGTAACTTGTATTTTTGGTCAAACTTAAATCATGTGATACATGAAAGATTATGGCATAATGGAGGAGAAACATAATATAAATAGGTTATATCAAGTGGGCTAAACATAATATAAATATGTTGTATCAAGTGGGCCAAGCATATCATTGGAGTTGTATGGAGTAACACTTCAAATCTGCATCTACTCATAAACATATGATATTTATGGACGCAAGAAGATCAACGAGAGAAACACACCTAGGTATTTTTCTGGATTGAATACACGTACGGACAAAATTTATGAATTGTTGTTGTGCTCGCATGCCTCAAGGATGATACCGTGGTACAGGTGCACGTCTACTACTGTACACTATATGGAGATATGCAAGGTATTCAGTTTGGATAGTTCTGGAAGATTGAACGAAGTTTAGTTTGAAAAGAGAGTTCTCACGCTGGACGTGGCTCCATAGTACTTTTTCCGTGTGATCTCGGCCTGGAAGCACATGCAGAAGCTAATAAGAGGGTCAAGCCACATACCACATAATAAGATCGGCAACTGACTTAATATTCCTATTTAATTTATTTTCTTCACAAAGGAAAATACATTGTATGTGGAGTGTCGGGCTGTTTGCAGGGTGTGTTTCATCGGGCACATAAAAACACGTCATTTGCCAAGTGTATAGGCGATAACACTTGGCAAAAAAATAACAATCGGCAACACACACTTTGGCGAGTGTTACACTCCGCAAACCAAAACACTCGGCAAAGTTTATGCTTGTCGAGTGTTTTTTGAAGACACTCGGCAAACAATAAAAAAGCAATAAAATCTATATGTTTATTTGAAATTCCAAGAGCAAATTTTAAATTTTGAGATTAGTTTTTTTAAGGGAGCAACAAATGTATATCTAAGTATCTAAATATTTATTTTGCTTGAATTTATAGACTATTTTAATATACATGTCATTCAAAATTGAATATATCATTATTTATTTATGTTGAATATTATCCTCTAAATAGATGGAACAACAAGTAATGTCTTAAAATGCCAAATTTTGGAGTTGGGAACGAAATGTAACTAGATGTTACCTCGCGTGTTGCTGCAGGAACCGGTTCACATGCGAGTTGATTATATGTAATATGAATATTTGGATTAATAAACTAAAACTAAAATCCAATATTGATTATTGCATAGTTGAAAAATATTTATTAAATATAAGTTTTTAAACAAATTTATTGAATATAAGTAGCATATTATAAAGGAAAACATTTCCCATGCATGCATGTTGAGGTGGGCCTTCGATGAGGTGAGATGTGTGCATGTTGAGATAAATACATGTAGTGGGAATCAACTAATAATGAAAAAGCTTCCATGCATGTTGTGTAGGGCCTTTGATGAGTTGGCATGTGTGCATTTTAAGATAATATAAGTAGTGGAGATCACCTATTTAGCTATCTAGAATATAGGATATGTTCTATGTGCTAAAAAAACAAAAGTTTTGTTAATATTTTTAAGCCATTAAATGCATTTCCAGGCATTTAATGAATATTATGATTTTTAAACTAGAAATGCATGAAACAATGCATAAAATGGGCTAAAAAAAGCTTATTTGTGCTATTGAGACTATGTTTAGTCCATGTCCAAGAAAAGAAAAGGAGTTTCAAACATCAGGTTACTAAGAACGACTCGAACATGGAGTTTATCAAGTTTTAAATTTCAGAAAATGCAAATAAAGTCTAAAAAACATGATCATATTATCTCTAGAGGTTGTGAAAAAAACTGAAAAAGGTTCGTAAAAGTTGTCACATGGACTGCTTAGAAAAAAAACCATCTTTGAGGAATACTCGTGGTTTTGATAGAGAACAAGTATGCTCGAAGGCAAAATGGCAGTTGCTCAATCTTTTGAACTTAAACATGTTCTACACTCAAAACACATCATCATATTGAGTAACCTCCAGTTTACACTCGGCAAACATGTTGTGTTATTGGTTGCTACAAGCATCCCACGGATCACACTAGGGGTCGTTGGATCCTTCCAAATCTAAAGGCCGACACCTACAGCCTATCTATTTTTATATTTATACTCACTCACTCACTCACTCTCTCTCTCTCTCTCTCTCTCCTTCCTCCTCCCATTCCTCCCTCTCTTTCCTTTATATCCTCTCCCCCATTACCAGCGCCACCTCTGCCCAAGCGAATGTGTGCCACTCATCTGCTAGCCAATGCCGAGCGGGGCCTCCAGCTACAACCGATCTCCTCTCCTCTTCTCCGGTCGGATCCATGCCCAACTCACTGAGATAGATTAGATCCATGGCGGCGACAATGGAGCACCGAGAGATCTTGCACAACCATTTCATCGGCGACCATGGGGGCTCGATGCGCCAGTTCGTCCGGGCAACCAGACGGCTCAACGCCATCATTGGCAAGATGCTACTCTTAACATGCATTGTGTTTACTTTAGTTATCGCTCGAATGGTCGGCATACGTGAACATGCTCACCAAACACCATTGCTCGTTGGCAGACGGCATGATCACGTGCTCGATGGCGTCCCATTTACTTTCTTCATTCATGTACACAAAGTTTGACAAGTGTTTAAGCTCGGCAAAGCCTTCGATGAGTTCTACACTAGGGAAACCGACACGTTTTCATCACGCGTCATCTGTTATCGTCGTGCAATGTATGAATCTTTACCGAGTATCTCCAATAACACATGACAAAATCTTTGTCAAGTTTCCACAAAAGAACACTCAACAAATTCGGCTTTGACGGGAGGGTGTATTTCGAGTACAACACGAGGTGAAGCCAGATACGTCCATTTTTTATCATGATTTCCTATTGTTATTTATCTTATTTTGAAGTCATATTTCATATTATGATGCAATCCTAATGTCTTTTTTGTCTTAAAAATGCTAGATACACCAAAGGAGAGGGATTGCCAGCAACTGAAATTCTGACCTGAAAAAGCTACATTAGAGATAGCAATTCTCCGAAGCTCAAAATAAAGTGAAATTTTATGATGATTTATTTTGGAACATATAAAAAATATTTAAAAAATAAGTAACAAGGAAATGTAACAGGGGCCCCACAAGCTCAGGGGCACGACCACCCCCCAGGCCATGCCACCCAGGCTTGTGGGGTCCACAGAGCTCCTCCCTCGATGTCCTTTGGTCATATACTCCCATCTGCCTTAGAAAAAAAATCGAGCAACTCCCTCGACGTCCTTTAGTCATATACTCCAGGTGGCGGTGGCGGTGGCATCGGTAGTGGCGCTGGGGCATGTACTTCTTCAATGGCATGGCAACGGATGGAGGGAGGGAAGGAGAATGGCGGGAGGAAGGGGGAATGGAGGAAAAGGAGGGGGGAAGCGGGGGGAAATGGCGGGAAAAGGGCCTTCTCTCGCCGACAGAGCGGACCCACGCCTGTTTTCGCTTTGGCCGGCGCCTCCAGGCGACCCCCGGGGGCTTGGGTTCGGTTCGGGTTCGCCGGCTGTTATTTCGGTCCAAACCGACGTTAAACGAGATCCTAGGGGCGCGACTGGGCCCATTTTCGGTCGCCGGCGCTAAAAAATCGCCTTGGGGTGGCCTGTTGGGGGCGCTGCTGGAGTTGCTCTTAGATCTACTATACAAATATATTTAGAATGATAAATTACGTTCATATTGATTCACTGTGTAAAATTTGGCGTAAGAAAAAAAAATAAAGATCCTAAGACGAGAAAAAAATGCATTTTATGCACATTTTACACTATGTTTTTACGTTTGTAATTTTATGTAACATAAAATATTTTTACGGCGATTACGTATTTTCTTACGTTCTCTTTTTACGTCTGAAATAAGAAAAAATTTATGGACCGTAAAATTCCGATGCATTGATGATAAAATAAAGGGGGTGAAGAATAACTATTCCTCACCCAGGATGACGAATAGTCAATCCCAGTGGTAGTTACCACCACTTGAGTTTTGTATGTTGTATGTAGTATCTATCAAATCAAAGAGTATATACACGTAGTATGTGGTATATATACTCCTTTTTAGGTAGTATGTATCGTATTTTAAATATGTTTCTTTTTACATACAAATATATACATATTTCACAAATATAATAAGAAACACGGGTCAACTTGCAATTTTTTTCATGTAGCACACTTTGAATTATCTTATATATAGTATATGCACATATTTAAAATGATAAAGTAGTACACCATATGATAGTATATGAGACATGTGGGGTAACTACCCCTAGGTGGTAGAATGTATTTTCCCTATATATATGTGTGCATCAACTAACACATAAGTTGGTACTTTATCCTTATCATTCAAGTAAAGTTGATGACCCAGCTAACAAGTAGTATAACAATAAGTATTGTCGAACTAGTTTTGTTGTAGAAAGATTTCGGCCAAACGCTATCAAGTGAAAAATGTTTCACTAAATTTATTTTCTTTTCTAGCGATAGAATATTGTTTTCCTCCTATTGGTCAAATATTTTGTACCTTGAATGAAAATTAATTTCCAATAAGCTTTGAACCTATGGGAACACATGTGTATAGACAAATTAGTTATCAGTTAACTTATTTTCCGTTAAACATTTCTCAAAAAATTTAGTAAGAAATATTATATAAATAACCATGTATATTTTCTGGACATCACTTCTCATATGTTACACCGCAAGATTCAAACTATCTACTTAGTTATATCATATAAGCGAACGAGAGGACAAAAAGCTAAACGTTGGTGTCGTGAAAGACCGGACAACAATAATAGACCAATCCCTCACTTTTAAGTGTATGCCAATAATTTCGCAAAAAAAAAAAGAGTATGTTAACATGGATCATGCCCGCATTCAGTCTTCTTTAGGATCACATATATTATTATATAATTCATATTAGAATCTTATATGCAGAGACCAGAGGTTTAACTTCCCTTTTACAAAAAACATATTAGAATCATATATTGTTGTTGACTTACTGGGATGACACGTTGCAGAGTGTCGCCCGCAAGCAATTATAAACCAGAGTTTTGTTCAATGACAAGAAAGGAAATCAGGCAGTTATTTATGTAATCGAATATACCTGGCTCGGAAGAAAAATAACATCAGAAGATGGTGACTGGTCAAGAGGATGAGCCAAAATGGGCGCCCAAATATCGGCTTCATCTTCCAGCTCCATTTGTGTGGCTCGGCCAGCAGCTAGGCACCTGTCAAACAAAACAGAGTGAACCGCATAAAGATACAAAAATATTATCCGATAGATGGAAAATATGTGGCATGTAATCATTGCGATCATTTCCTCACAACGACAAAGTTTAGAAATATTTCTTTTGTTAATTGATTCTGGTAGCATTTTGTTTATAGTTGCAGGTAGATGAAAACAAAATTTTGTGTGAGTGAAATATTAGCAATGCCATACATTGATCATTATTTATATATTTTAAAAAATAGACACCCAAGGAAAACATTAGATAGTACAATGACAAGGAAAAATGACACGAAACAACAAGAAACATAAAAAACTATACTGTCTATCTTCTTCCTTTGATTGTACGCTGCTCGATGAAGTTTAAATTGGACTGATCCAACAATAAGGGAAATAAACGCCTGCAAACGCCTCACCGCACTGAAGACCACAATAGTCCCTTGTCGCTAGGAACGAGACTTAGTGATCATTGAAGAAATATTGGTTGGGTCATCACCCCACTCAACGTAGGCTTAAACTACTTCACCAACAGTCTATATTATTGGATAAACCGGACTAGGCGTGGAACAACATATAACAACTGGTCGATTTTTCCATACTTAGATCCAACCAATTGCTTCTCTTGATTAACACAACTCTTCCCAGATCTAAAGATTCTATAACACATACGCCATGTTGAAGGTGCTGGTTCAGAGTTCTACGGCAGTGACAACTCTAGCTTTGACTTTTGTTTAGACCAGCAAACATCATCGTGCAAGTGATGATTTTCTCTTGAAGGTGTTGCTTGTAGTGTAGCACATCGGTTCAGTCAGATGTTCTTCGGACGGTAGAGATGCTACGGCAATGCATGTTCATTGTGGATGATATGAGATGTTGGCTTAATAGAAACGATAGACTAATCATATTAACAAATAATTTCTTCTTTTCCAAGAGCATATTAGTAAGAAACCTTCAAATTATGTGTGTTTGGCTTGGAGTTATTTGAGGATAAGTGACCAAGTGAGAACAAAGTGCGAATAAAAAACTAGTGTCAGTATATGAGGCCAGTCTAGCTAGATCTTGCCAGGCGTAACGGCCAGGAACCGGTGACTATGGCCGAGACATTACAAACGGTATCACAACCCTCATAGTTTCATGGACGTGACCGAGTTAGTGGAGTAGACATGTAGATTCTACGTGTGTCCCACCATCGCACACAACATGAGCACACGTGGATGCTCGCACTGATGCACATAGACGTGTGCTACGAGGGGGGTGGTTCTCTCTGCCAATAATAGCATCGGTTTTTCTATTGAGGTGTATATGACATGCTGCCTTAATAGAAATGATAGACTACTCATATCAACAAGCTATTTTTTTTGAAAGCCCATTCGCAAGAAGTCTCAAAAGGGTCTAAACTTTGACAGAAAAAATAAGCTTTAAAGTTATTTAATTTCCAAAGCTATTTTCTATTTTCATATCATTGATAACTATCTAATTTAAATGGAAATATGAAATCTATTTAAAAATCATTGAATTGACTAAAACCTGGCGATTTTATGATAAATTATACGAAATTTAAAAATTATCTTGCCACATTTTACACTTTAAAAGTAATCTTGTGAGAAAGGTTATAATCCTACGTTTGTAAATATAAGTCTTTGTAAAGATTTTAATATAGACTGCATACGAATGTATGTAGATATAATTTAGAGTGTAGATTCACTACTAGGCTTACAAGACCGACAAGATACAATCACATGGGGCAACCAGTCGAGTTAACAACCATTTTGAACAAATGCATACGCTTGCACACATTTCAAAAGAACTTGAGAAGAATCGTGCAGGTAAGTACAATAAGCCATAGCCATTCGCATTTGCAAATAGCTATATGAAACAGACATTCACAAGAAAACATCATCCGACGCTAATCGCCTACTTTTTCCCAGGCCGGACGGTAATCGATCCCTCATCCCCGGCCACCTTCGTCCCGCTAACACAAGAAAACGCACGCAACTGATCCAGGACGAGGTGCGACCAATTGGGGAGTGAATCGAGCGCGAGAGCTGCTAAGTACACGTAGTGCGGCCCGCGGGCTCAAAGCTCGTCCCGCTGTGCACAAACAAGTGGAGATCGAATCAAAAGGTGGTGCAGGGTGGGAAGGATTATCAGTTACCTGGTGGATGGGAGTGGCCCGACGGCGACGAGTGGAAGTGTTGGCCGGCGGAGTACTTCTATCTATGAGCTGCCGTCGCCAAGTCCACTGTCGACTGAGACTGAAAAGAGATATCACATCCGCACAAGGAGTAATAGCTTGAGGAAATCGAGTAGCCGCCGCCTCGGTCTCCACACGACTAAAAATAGACCCAGTTACATGCAAGCATAAGTTGCTTCGGGAATCGGAAAGGACGAGAGAGAAGTATACTTAACTCGAGTGAATAAATAGGTGTTGCATTGGAACAAGAGCGTAGGTGTGCAGGTTATGAGAGACGGTACGCATCGTGACCCTGTGAGAGGACTTCTGAAAATCCGAAAATACAAATGGCCGATTCGCAACCCGTTGCTCATTCTTTTCCCACTTTTTTTTTAAACTTCAAGCGGTAGAAGTACAAGGAACACCGAACATTACAAAAATCACATCAAAACTACATCTAGATCCATGGACTACATAGCGACAAATATAAGCATTGGAGCAAGCCGAAAGCATAATGTCAACATCGCTCCTCGCTCACTAGCCGGGCAAACTTGTTGTAATAGACAACCGGAAAGTCGTCGTCCTAATACCCATAGGACTTAGAACAATAATCACCGCTGATGAAGAGAAGCGTAGATTGAAAGGATCCAATCTGAATACACATGAATGAGACTGGATCCACCAAGATCCACGGACGACCAACGTCGACGAAATCTCAGAAAATCCATCGGAGACACACCTCCACACATCCATCGATGACGCTAAACGCACCATTGGGACAAGGCTAGATAGGGAGATCTTATTCCATTATTTTCTATATTGTCTCATCATTTTCTTAGCACTTGTTCTTTCATTTTATGATCATAGTGTTTTGAAACTTTGACCACTATTTTATTTATCCTGGAATCCTTAGGCTAGTCATAGTGCGGAGTAAGAGCATCTACAGCCGGACCTCTCAAACACGTCTTAAACGTCTGGGCAGGTCGTCCGGTCACTGACCGGTCACAAGAAAACTGGCCCAACCGAAGCTCTCAAATTGCGGATAAGTGCCCGGGCTGACCGGCACCCCTCATATCCAGCCCAAATATATGACGTATATGAGGCGGCCTGGGCGCGTCCGCCACATCAGCCCGACCCACTGCTGGTCCACCCGATCCCACAAAATCCCCCTCCGAAGCAAACCCTAGCTCACTTCACACTGCTCCGCTCCATTTCCCCAATCCCTGGCGCTGGCGAGCATGTCAAACATCGACAGCCACTCCGACGACAGCTCCAGAGACGAGTATGAGCTGGCGCTCTGTATCGCGCCCGAGCGCTCGTGCGTCGATACGGGCCGTAACTCAAGGTCCGGCGCGACGCCTTCTGTCACCCGTCGCCGCAGCGCCAACCCCGGCACCGACCCTTCCTACCCCACATGCCGATTTGGCGGCCTGCCCAATCTACTCGGCCCTCCCGACGACCTCCTCCACCTCCGGCCGCTGCTACGTGCGGGTAGCGGTGGGTTCTAGTGCCCACTCCACCGACATCGCGGATGCGGACTCCGGAGTCAGAGGCACGCGCAAGGGAAATTGGGGCAGGTCCGACACTGCCGCGCGTGATGTAGGTGCCCAACGAGGACGAGCGTCTCCTCTAGTGGGTGTACCGTCGGTCACTTACCACGGTGAAGACGGACGCCTGGCAACTCCGGAGGATCAACGCCAAGCAGCTCCGGCTCGGCATTGAGCAATCCTAGCGGGAGGCGGCGTCGACAGCGGCGGAGGCGGTGAGGGTGGCCAAGCTTAAGCGCAAGCAAGACCACATCATCCGACGCTTGCAAAGCTACATCATCATCTCCGATCCTCCTCCGATGGGTACGACTTCGACGGCTCCGACATCGACCCACCTCCTGTTGCGGACGCCTACAGCAGTGCTGGCGATCGGAAGGGCAAAGGGCCGGCGAGGAAGTGGTGAAGCTCGCCATCTCCTTTTATATAATCTAGTTCTAGTATGTAGTTACAATGTGTCGGATTGTTGAACTATGTGAATTGTGCCCGTTTGGTGATGTTTATGTGAATTATTCCCGTTTGGTATCGGTTTATACATTCGTTTCCTGTCGATTTTGATCGTTTAGTGATCTACGTACTACGTTGCATGAATTTGTATGGATATAGGTCGCCGGATATGAGATATGTGAGTGTGGAGGCGCGGATTAGGGAGTCCCTGGTCAGTGTCAGCAGACGCGCCCGGGTGCATCCGCGGGCTTTTGAGGGGTCGGAATTGCAAAGTCCAACTGTAGATGCTCTAATTTAGACTAGTATCACGCATATGACACTAGTCTATATTACTATCTTTATAGCACAAAGTATCATAAAATTAGTATCATGGATGGTTATATTTATTAGATTGTAGACTAATTTTGCATTGGGTTGCGTTATGTTATAGTTAACATATTTTTACCACAGTTACCTCTCTGTACTCATTAACTACTTGCCACATAAGTAACTTGTCTTGGGGTGCGTTATGTTACTAGCTAAGTTAGGGCATCTCCAATGTTGACCCCCAAACCGGACACCGCATCCGTCCGAGGACGAGGGACCAGTCCGCTAACACTGATGTGGAAGCCTCCCATACAACCATAGCCGCATATGTCCGGTTACATTTTGTAACAAATTTAATTAACATGAAAAATTTGGTGAATATTTAAACAAACCGAACGATATTCATTCATATTTGGATAACTTGTACATAAACCAGATGGTTTTCATCTAAACTGGAGCAAACTCATTACATTTTGATAAACTTCAGGTAAACCATACTCTAAACTTAGTCCAAATGACCGTCAGCGCCCGTTCTCCATGTACGGCCAACCATGAGCTCCGAAATATGAAGCTCCGCCTCTGCAGCTTGCAAGCGACAAATCGCCGACGATGATGACCCACTGATACGTCTCCAACGTATCTATAATTTTTTATTGTCCCCATGCTATTATATTGTCTGTTTTGAATGTTTTATGTGCATTAATATGCTACTTTATGTTATTTTTGGGACTAATCTATTAACCTAGAGCCCAGTGCCAGTTTCTGTTTTTTCCTTGTTTTTAAAAATTACAGGAAAACAATATCAAACGGAGTCCAAACGAGCTGAAACTTTACGACAATTTTTGATGGACCAGAATAAGACCACAGAGTATCGGAGATGGACCAGAGGAGCCACGAGGCATCCACAAGGCTGGATGGCGCGCCCCCCTAGGGCGAGCCGCCTACCTTGCGCTGCCTCGTGGACCCCCCTGACTTGAAACCGACGCAAAAAATTCCTATAAATCAAGAAACCCCCCAAAACAAACCTAGATTGGGAATTCCGCCGTCGTAAGCCTCTATAGCCATGAAAAACCAATCGGGAGGCCCTTCCGGCATCCTGCCGGAGGGGGAAACCATCACCGGTGGCCATCTTCATCATCCCGGCGGTCTCTGCTACTTCTTGAGCTTGCGTTGGTTTTTCCCTTGGATAGGAAAGGGTGATGCAGCAAAGTAGAGATAAGTATTTCCCTCAGTTTGAGAACTAAGGTATCAATCCAGTAGGACACAATGCACAAATCACCTAATACCTGCACGAACAATCAAACAACTTGCACCCAGCGCGATAAAGGGGTTGTCAATCCCTTCACAATTACTTGCAAAAGTGAGATCTGATAGAGATAGATAAACGGTAAAGTAAATATTTTTGGTATTTTTGGTTTATAGATCGGAAAGTAAGAGATTGCAGAAATAGTATATCGGAAATCAATATTGTAGATCGGAAACTTATATGATGGAAGATAGACCCGGGGGCCATAGGTTTCACTAGAGGCTTCTCCGAAGATAGCAAACAATACGGTGGGTGAACAAATTACAACCGAGCAATTGATAGAAAAGCACAAATTTATGATGATATCTAAGGCAATGATCATGAATATAGGCATCACGTCCATGTCAAGTAGACCGAAACGATTATGCATCTACTACTATTACTCCACACATCGACCGACTCCTGCCCGCATCTAGAGTATTAAGTTCATGAAGAACAGAGTAACACATTAAGTAAGATGACATGATGTAGAGGAATTAACTCACGCAATAGATGAAAACCTCAACTTTTTATCCTCAAGGGCAACAATACAATACGTCCCTTGCTGCCCTACTGTCACTGGGAAATGACACCGCAAGATTGAACCCAAAGCTAAGCACTTCTCCCATTGTAAGAAAAACCAATCTAGTTGACCAAACCAAACCGATAGTTCGAAGAGAATTACAAAGATATTAAATCATGCATAAAAGAATTCAGAGAAGATTCAAATAATATTCATAGATAAGCTGATCATAAATCCACAATTCATCGGATCTCGGCAAACACACCGCAAAAAAGTATTACATCAAATAGATCTCCAAGAACATCGAGGAGAACATGGTATTGAGAATCAAAGAGAGAGAAGAAGCCATCAAGCTACTAGCTATGGACCCATAGGTCTGTGGTAAACTACTCACGCTTCATCGGAAGGGCAATAGAGTTGATGTAGAAGCCCTCCGTGATCGAATCCCCCTCCGACAGGGTGCCGGAAAAGGTCCCTAGATGAGATCTCATGGGTACAGAAGGTTGCGGTGGTGGAAAGGTGTTTTCATGGATGCCTCTGGTGGTTTGGGGATATTTGGGAATATATAGGCAAAAGAATTAGGTCAGGAGGGTCACGGGGGGCCCAAAATGGTGGGGTCGCACCCTACCCCCTTGGGCGTGCCCTCCGTCCTTGTGGCCACCTCGTGGCTCCTCCGACATCATCTCCAAGTCTTCTGGTTGTCTTCTCGTCCAAGAAAAATCATAGCGAAGTTTTCATTCCGTTTTGACTCCGTTTGGTATTCCTTTTATGTGAAACTCAAAAACAAGGGAAAAAACAGGAGCTGGCACTCGGCGCTAGGTTAATAGGTTAGTCCCAAAAATAATATAAAATAGCATATTAATGCATATAAAACATCCAAAACAGATAATATAATAGCATGGAACAATAAAAAATTATAGATATGTTGGAGACGTATTAGTCTCCATGACTAGGAGGGAGTAGTTCACCCTCGGGGCTGAGGGTATGTACCAGTAGCTATGTGTTTGTTCTCTCTCTATCTCTCGTGTTCTTGATTTGGCACGATCTTGATGTATCGCGAGCTTTGTTACTATAGTTGAATCATATGGTGTTTCTCCCCCTCTATCTCCTTTTAATGAATTGAGTTTTACCTTTGAGGTTTCACTATTATCGGATTAAATACTATTATGGATTTGAGAACACTTGATGTATGTCTTGCGTGGGATACCCGTGGTGATAATGGGGTATTCTATTGATTCACTTGATGTATGTTTTGGCACTCCACTCGCGGATTCCCGAGGTGACATTGGGGTAATCTATGCATAGGGGTTGATGCATGTTTTCGTCCTTGTTTCTCCGGTTGGAATCTTGGGGCACTCTTTGAGGTTCTTTGTGTTGGATTGGATATTATGAATCTGAAGTTGTTTGATGCATATCGTATAATTAACCCATGGATACTTGTGGTGATATTGGAGTATCTAGGTGACATTAGGGTTGATTGATGCGTACCATATGGTGTTATTTTAGTACAAACTCTAGGACTGTTTGTGAAAATTATAGGAATAGCCCGATGGATTGATCGGAAAGAATAACTTTTGAGGCGGTTTCGTACCCTATAAGCAATTTCGTCTTATGTTCTCCGCGATAGGAACTTTGGAGTGACTTTTGTCGCACGTTGAGGGATTGCCATATGATCTAATTATGTTATCATTGTTGAGAGAACTTGCACTAGTGAAAGTATAAACCCTAGGCCTTGTTTTCAAGCATTGCAATACTGTTTTTGCTCACTTTCGTTACTAGTTACCTTGCTGTTTTTGTATTTTCAGATTACAAAAACCTATATCTACTATCCATATTACACTTGTATCACAATCTCTTCGCCGAACTAGTGCACCTATACAATTTACCATTGTATTGGGTGTGTTGGGGACACAAGAGACTCTTTGTTATTTGGCTGTAGGGTTGTTTGAGAGAGACCATCTCCATCCTAAGGCTCCCACGGATTGATAAACCTTAGGTCATCCACTTGAGGGAAATTTGCTATTATCCTACAAAACTCTACACTTGGAGGCCCAACAACATCTACAAGGATAAAGTTGCGTAATAGACATCAAGCTCTTTTCTGGCGCCGTTGTTGGGGAGGTGAGTGCTTGAAGGTATATCTTTATATCTTTCAATTGAATCTTTTAGTTTCTTGTCTTATCACTAGTTTAGTCTATAAAAGAAAACTACAAAATATGGAATCGAGGTTGCCTCATGGGCTTCATCATTTTAATGTCTTTCATGAAAATGATGGAAAGGAAAATTGTGCTCAAGTGTTAGAAGAAGAAGTCAATAAAATGTTTTGCACTAAATATTTGAATGATGATCATGATTTGTAGCGACCCGACCTCAAACGGTCAAGTCTCTGTGCTTTAGTGTCATCCCTGGATCGGTAATGCTGACACACACAGTACTCGAAGGATTTATAACAGAGTAGCAATCACACACTTATTACATCGAATGTCTCAAAAGAGAACTTATTACAATAAATATGGCTTAAGGCCATCTAATACGATAACAACGGAAGGCTTGGAAGATAAAGTGAGTCCATCAACTCCAACGACATAGCTGAGCTGCACGGCAACGACCTAACGAACCTTACTCCTCATCTGAAAAGTCTGCAACATAATACGTTGCAGTCCGAAAACGGGTCAGCACATGGAATATGCTGGCAATATAACACAGTAGAGCAAGAACAACATAAATGCTATCACTACATGCATATTTGGCTAGTGGAAAGCTCTATGGTTATAGTTTTGCGTAAAGCCAATTTTTCCCTACAATATAGGAATAGATTTTACTTAACTAGCATGGTAGTTGAAACATCATTGAGAAGGTTCCTCCAACTCAATCCCAATTAAAGTAATTATCAACCCAACAATATTAATTTAGAGTGATGAGATACATATGATAATCCAAGTATTAGATATTCAAGATGTCCATAACCGGGGACACGGCTAACCATGATTAGATTGTACACTCTGCAGAGGTTTGCGCACTTTTCCCCACAAGACTCGATCTCCTCTGCTGGATTTCTCGCACTACATGATGTTTGAGAAACGGATGACCGAGACACGCCTTTCGTAAGCATTAACTCTAACCCCGGGTAGACAGTACCAACCTACATCCCTCTACATCTGCTAGCCTACCATTGGAAGAGGTCATGCAACTTACTCAACTATGCTAGAGCCCATAATAGCTTGTGGCTGCACACGGAAGTTTCTAGCATGAAATATCTCAGTTCCCTTTGAGCCTGGGTGGTGGACCTTAGGATGATCACACGGGTACTCCGGGATATGCTAGGACAACACTGGATTCTCCAGGTGCCCGACAAACAATCCACCCAGATGTGTATTAAAGTTGCCACCTTAAGTTGAATCATTAATTAACAAGCTCACATCTGTCATGGATTCACTCACCCAAACCACGTCTACGAGCATAGCATATCAATATAAGC
The DNA here is from genome assembly GCA_021605145.1 of Aegilops bicornis. Lineage (NCBI taxonomy): Eukaryota > Viridiplantae > Streptophyta > Magnoliopsida > Poales > Poaceae > Aegilops > Aegilops bicornis. The sequence continues at coordinate 180,347,118 of CM038669.1, forward strand.
ATTACGTAGAAGTAACTCCCAAGGGTTTTATAATAACATGGCAATAGGTTCTACCTCATCAACTACTTCCCAATACCCACATGTTAATCACCTCCTAATCATGCAATGTTTGAGGATTGGAGCTAATGCATAAAAACTGGGTATGAAAAGAGTACGATCAATGTGTTACTTGCCCTGCTGGCGATCCGCAAAACCTAGGGACTCATAGTAGCACGCTTCGCACTCCGGGTATTCTATCGCAAACAAACAATAGCATACATAAGCAATCAAGCAAAGATGCACGGGTAAAACTCAAATAAGAAGAATTGACCAGAAAGTTCAACTTAAGAACTCCGGTTTGCAAAAAGAATCAAATCAAACGAGCAACGAAACTCAAATCACGAAAGAAACAAGATTCGTTTACTAATCTGGACTAAAGTCAAATTTTACAGTACCAAAATCTTGTTCAAGTTGGTCAAACAGAAAGAGGGTTTCGAGACGAAGATCTAGACGCTTGAATCGCCTGATTCCGATAAACGAGCGAAAAAGATAAACTGAAACGAAAATCGGATCAGAAATCGCGATCGAAAATAATCACGAAAAATTCGAGAAAAAGAAAACCGACGAACAGGCTAACGAATGAACGTTCGTTGTCTGTGACTAATGGGCGAAAACCGTTCGTTTAAACGAACGTACGGACGAACGTCCGCAAAATAAACTAAACCGAGAAAGCCGGCGAACCGATCTAAAAAACGAATTAGGGTTTTTTTTTAAAAACCGTCGGTTCTTACCTAAACCGAAAAAAACGAGCGGCTCCGGATCGGATCGGCGGCGGCTCAATGGCCCGGCTCCCGGCGTGAGGTGGTGGGCTGAGGTGGCGGCGATGGCGGTGGCAATGGCCGGAAAGTCTTGTGCGGGCGGCGGGCTTCTTGCCATTCTTTGCATGCGGGCGGCGGTGGTGGCGACTTGGGCGGCAGCCGACGGGTATTTAAGAGGGGAGGGCGGGTCGGCTTGGGAAGAGGCGGGAGGAGTCCGGGTGGCGGCGGCGGCTGTCGTGTCCTGGCCGGACTCGGGCACGGGGAGGCGGTGGCGCAGGGTGGGCCGGCCTGGCTCGCCCGGGCTTCTGCCCAGTCGGGTGCTGAAGTTTAAAAAAAACAGATTCCACCGAAAATAAATCCTAGAAAAATAAATAAAAATCTAAAAATGAGAAAACAAATTTTCACCGTCTAAATAAAATATTTAGAACAAGATGAACATTTTATTGGCCCTAAAATGCAATTTTGAAAACATGCAATTTTTCCTATGCAATAAAATATCAATAAAAATCCGAATAAAAATAAATATTTGATTTTAATATTTTTCCTCCAATATCTAATTTATTTTGGAGAATCATATTATCTCCTCTCATATATTTTAATATGAAATATTTTCAGAGAGAAAAATAATAAAACAAATAATCCTTTTTTCGATATTTGATAAAATTCAAATATGAAAACAGTGAAATCCCCTACTCTCTCCGAGGGTCCTTGAGTTGCTTAGGATTTCGAGGATCGTGAAACAAAATGCAACAAAAATATGATATGCATGAATGATCTATGTATAACGTTCCAAATTGAGAATTTGGGATGTTACAAACCTACCCCCCTTAAGATGAATCTCGCCTCGAGATTCGGATTGGCTAGAAAATAGGTGTGGGTGGTCTTTGCGAAGATCATCGTCTCGTTCCCAGGTGGCTTCATCCTCGGTATGGTGGCTCCACTGAACTTTGCAAAACTTGATAACCTTGCTGCGGGTAACTCGGCTAGCAAACTCTAGAATCCTGACTGGCTTCTCCTCATAAGTCAGATCACCGTCCAACTGAATTGCTTCTAGAGGCACTTTATCTCTTAGTGGTATATCGGCCATCTCAGCATGACACTTCTTCAACTGTGAAACATGAAACACATCATGCACTCTTGACAGTCCTTCAGGTAACTCCAATTTGTAGGCAACCTCTCCCATACGCTCCAAAATTTGGTACGGTCCTACAAATCTCGGGGCTAACTTTCCCTTAACTCCAAAATGTTTCACTCCTCCCAGAGGTGATACTCGCAGATATGCTCGGTTCCAATTTCATAGGTTACTTCCTTGCATTTCGAATCTGCATAACTCTTCTGCCTGGATTAAGCTACCTTTAGTCTATCTCGAATCAACTTAACCTTCTCTTCAGACTCCTTGATCAGATCGGGCCCAAACAACTGTCGATCTCCAACTTCATCCCACATCAACGGTGTTCTGCACCTTCGTCCATACAGGGCTTGAGCGGTGCCATCTTCAAACTGGCTTGGTAGCTATTGTTGTATGAGAACTCCGCGTAGGGCAAGTTGTCATCCCAACTAGATCCATAATCTAGTGCACAAGCTCTCAACATATCTTCCAGAATCTGGTTGACTCTCTCGGTCTGTCCATCTATCTGCGGGTGGAATGCTGTACTGAACTCTAGCCTTGTACCCAAAGTCTGGTGCAACTGATGCCAAAACTTTGAGGTAAATTGTGTTCCTCTATCTGATACGATGGTCCTCGGAACTCCATGCAGACATATGATCCTGGTCATGTATATCTTGGCCAGCTTCGCGCTTGTATAGGTGGTTTTCACTAGGATAAAGTGAGCCACTTTGGTCAAGCGATCAACTACTATCCATATAGAATCATATCCTGATTTGGTCCTAGGCAATCCGGTGATAAAATCCATGCCAAGCTTATCCCACTTCCATTCATGTATCAGCATAGGCTGTAACAATCCTGCTGGCTTTTGATGTTCCGCCTTCACTCTCTGACATACATCACATACGAGTACATACTCGGCAATATCCTTCTTCATACCAGTCCACCAGAAATGTTCCTTCAAATCCAAATACATCTTGGTGTTTCCGGGGTGTATCGAGTATGGTGAGTCATGGGCCTCCTGAAGTATTAACTTCCTGATCTCTGTGTTATTGGGCACATAAACACGGTCCTCAAACCATAAGGTGTCATGCTCATCCTCACGAAAACCTTTGGCCTTTCCTTTGCTCATTTTCTCTTTTATCCCAGCAATCTCTTTGTCATCCTTCTGAGCTTCTCGAATCTTTCCTAACAATGTAGACTGAACTTCCATTGCTGCAACAAAACCTCCAGGAACAATCTCCAATCGAAGTTCCCTGAGATCCTCTGCTAACTCCTTTGGCAATCCAGCTTACGAGGGTGTTAGCATAACTCTTCCGGCTCAAAGCGTGCTCTTTCGACATTGGCCTTGCCTGGATGATAGAGGAGCTTCATGTCGTAGTCCTTTATGAGCTCCAACCATCTCCTCTGCCTAAAGTTCAACTCCTTCTGTGTGAAAATGTACTTCAAACTCTTATGATCGGTGTACACATCACAACGGTTTCAAATAAGGTAATGTCTCCAAGTCTTGAGCGCATGCACTACAGCTGCTAACTCCAAATCATGTGTGGCATAATTCAATTCATGCAGTTTTAGGTGTCGTGAGGCATACGAAACAAATCTTTCGTCCTGCATAAGCACACTTCCAAGTCCTAGGCGAGAGGCGTCGCAATACACTTGGAAATCCTTACGTATATCCGGCAAAATCAGCACTGGGGCTGTAGTCAAACGTTTCTTTAACTCCTGAAAACTCGCCTCACATTCTTCCGTCCATTTAAATTTGGTATCCTTCTTCAATAACTCCGTTATTGGCTTCGCAATCTTGGAAAAATTCTCAATGAATCTCCGATAGTATCCTGCGAGTCCAAGAAAACTGCGGATCTTGCTAACTGAAGTGGGTGCCAACCATTCGATGGTGGCCCGAACCTTGGTGGGGTCTCTTTGCTATACCTTCTCCTGATATAACATGTCCAAGGAATCCAACTTCCTTCAACCAAAACTCACATTTGCCGAACTTGGCATACAACTGATGTTCCCTGAGTTTCTCGAGAACTAAACGCAAATGCTCCTTGTGATCCTCTTCATTCTTCGAGTATACCATTATATCATCAAGAACACCACAACAAACTTATCCAAATATTCCATGAACACCTTGTTCATCATGCTCATGAAATAGGCAGGGGCGTTAGTCAGTCCAAATGACATGACCGTATATTCATACAACCCGTACCATGTGGTGAATGCTTTGTCTTTGGTATATCCTTCTCTCGAATCTTCGTGGTGATACCACGATCACGGATCGATCTTGAAAACACTTTAGCTCCTTGCAGCTGGTCAAACAAATCATTGATCATCGGCAATGGGTATTTGTTCTTGATCGTCACCTCATTCAACGCCTCGATAATCAACAACCATCCTCAATGATCCATCCTTCTTCTCAACCAAAACCTTTGGGGCTCCCCACGGTGATGAACTTCAGAGGATGTAACCTTTCTCCAATAACTCGATCTGCTTCTTAATCTCCTCCGGATCATTTGCGGGCATCCAAGATGGTCTCTTAGATATAGGCCCGGTGCACGCAACAGTTCTATAAAAAACTCGATGTCCCGATCTGGCGGCATGCCTGGTAATTCCTCTGGAAATACATCTGGGTAATCCTTTACTACGGGCACTTCCTCCTGAACAACTCCTGAGAGGGAATTTACTTGGCTCCTCCTAGGCGCATGCCTAGATACATACTTGATCCTTTTTCCCTCCTGGGTGGTGAGATAAATCGACTTACTAGCATAGTCAATGCTTCCTCCATACTTTGACATCCAGTCCATGCCTAATATCACATCCAATCCTTGTGACTCCAAAATTATTAGGTCTGACAGGAAAACATGGCTACCAATGGTTAAGGTATCCGGCCGCACCATCGGCTAGCCATATACTCTGCTCCAGGTGAACTTACTAACAGAGGGGTCCTAAGGGCTTGGGTTGGTAGTTTAAACTTATCCACGAATCCCCTTGATATGTATGAATGTGATGCACTAGTATAAAAAAGAACAAGGGCGGTAAAATACTTAACCAAAAAATAAACTATAACTCCGACTGGCTGCTCTTCAACCTCCTCCACGTTAACGTGGTTCACTTGTCCTTTGTTGAATGGATTGGGCTTATTCCCAGCGCTCCCATTACCGTTTCCATTCTTCGCTTCAGGGAACTCCGTGGCATAATGTCCATTCTTCCCGCACTTGAAGCAAGTAATGTGACTTAGATCTCTCTTGGCGGGTGTGGCTAGATTGGAGCGGTTCTGATTGTTGCTTGTTCCGTTCCCAGTCCCATTCCTGGAACCATTGTGGTTATGCGAACTTCCTCCGTTGTGATTATGACCTCCATGGTTATGAACAAGTCCTCCTGAGTTCGGGGTTAGACGAGGCTTCTGCTGAGCTCCCAAATTGTATCTTCCTTGTCCATACTTCCTCTTACGGTTCTCAATCTGTTGCTGCTTCCCTTCAATCATAAGAGCCTTATCTACCAACTGCTGGTAGTTGTTGAATGTTGGCACCATCAACTGCATGCTCATCTCATCATTCAGCCCTTCCATAAATTTCTCACCTTGCGGCATCTGTGGCCACATCATCAGGGGCATAGCGAGATAACTTGCTAAACTCATCCACGTACTGAGCTACAGTACGGTTCCCCTGGCGTAAGTTGTGAAACTCATGCTTCTTCATATTCATAGCTCCAGTTGAGACACGGGTTGTGCGGAAAGCTTGCTGAAACTGATCCCAAGTGACGTTGGCTATGGGGAATGTGGTCGTATAATTCTCCCACCATGAGGCTGCTGGTCCATCCAATTGGTGTGCGGCAAAGTGCACCTTCCCAGCATCTGTGCAACCTGCAGTGGTCAACTCCCATCCATTACGGCGTAGCCAATCATCAACAACTATAGGCTCGGTGCTCTTTGGAAAACAACTTTGGCGGTGCAACCTCGAAGCGAGCTAAGTTGTCAACTAGAGGCGGGTTGTTGTTGTTGTTGTTGCCTTGGTTCTGGATTAACAATTGCAGGCATTCTGCTACTGGATCAACTGAGTGAGCTCCGGTGGGAAGGCAAATCCGGTGTCGCGTCTCGGAGGCATCTGATGGGTTTAGAGGGGAGAGATTAGAATAGAAAAGGGGTCTAGTGATAAAACACTACCCATATGCACATGAGACAAACACAATCATATCACTCAATCAATCAAGCAAGGGCATACAAACGGTCTAGAACTATTGTTAAAAGTGCTCAACTACTATTGTATACATGGGGGAATACTACTAATCATTTGGTGGTCATCTAGAAATTTTGATCGGTGGAAGACTCCATGATGTCTGCTCCAACTTCGTCTTCAAAGTCATCTTCACTGGGGTCGGAGTCGGTGTCGTCGATGATGATGTAGTTCTCCAGTCAAGTGGAATCATCGTCCTCTCCTCCTAGCGCGGGGTCTCCCATGAATACTCCAATCTTCTTTATCAGGTCGTCGTTCTTCTCCAGTAGTGTTGCAATTTCCTCCTCGTATCCATCGCGTGTAGACTTAATTTCTTCTTCCAGCTCGGTGATCCTTGTCTTCGCCTTCTTCAAATCTATCATGTCTGCGCACATCTGATTCTCCTGGCGTCGAATGTGCTGGTTTGACTCCTGGATGAAAGCTGCAATGGATCTGTCCTTCTTGGTGCTGATCATCTCCCATTGCTCATCTCGGCGCCCACATATCTGGTAGATAGTGTCTTTTAGATCCTTGCTATAGAATTCTCCAATACGTGCCACGGTAATGTGGGCTGCCATGCTCTTGCCTAGACTCTAGGTTGGTGCTTCAAAAGAAAACTCTATGGGCTTAGTGGTTGGCGAGAACGTCCTTCCTGGAACTTGAACTCGAATCATCCAGCGCTCCTCTTCTGGTAAAGTGGCATTGTAGGTCCCGGTGAAGCTTGGTATTCCAATGTTCAGGTACCTAGTGACTTCCTTCAAGTGGCGTCCAAAGGGTGTGTCTTCATCCGGTTGTGCAAACTTGTTCCTCGAATCCGCCATCCTAAGAGTAGAAAATGGAGAGGAGTCAGAAATGAGTAGTGAAGAGTGACCTATGGCTTATCTTAGTGGTCGTGTCCTACACTCAGCGTGTGCTCTGATACCATCTTGTAGCGCCCGACCTCAGACGGTCAAGTCTACGTGCTTGATGTCATCTCTGGATCGGTAATGCTGACACACACATTACTCGAAGGATTTATAACAGAGTAGCAATCACACACTTATTACATCGAATGTCTCAAAAGAGAACTTATTACAATAAATATGGCTTAAGGCCATCTAATACGATAACAGCGGAAGGCTTGAAAGATAAAGTGAGTCCATCAACTCCAACGACATATCTGAGCTGCATGGCAACGACCTAACGAACCTTACTCCTCGTCTGAAAAGTCTGCAACATAATATGTTGCAGCCCGAGAACGGGTCAGCACATGGAATATGCTGGCAATATAACACAGTAGAGCAAGAACAGGATAAATGCTATCACTACATGCATATTTGGCTGGTGGAAAGCTCTATGGTTATAGTTTTCATGTAAAGCCAATTTTTCCCTACAACAAAGGAATAGATTTTACTTAACTAACATGGTAGTTGAAACATCATTGAGAAGGTTCCTCCAACTCAATCCCAATTAAAGTAATTATCAACCCAAAAATATTAATTTAGAGTGATGAGATACATAAGATAATCCAAGTACTAGATACTCAAGATGTGCATAACCGGGGACACGGCTAAATATGATTAGATTGTACACTCTGCAGAGGTTTGCGCACTTTTCCCCACAAGACTCGATCTCCTCCGTTGGATTTCTCGCACTACATGATGTTTGAGAAACGGATGACCGAGACACGATCTTTCGTAAGCATTAACTCTAACCCCGGTAGACAGTACCAACCTACATCCCTCTACATCTGCTAGCCTACCACTGGAAGAGGTCATGTAACTTACTCAACTATGCTAGAGCCCATAATAGCTTGTGGCTGCACACGGAAGTTTCTAGCATGAAATATCTCAGTTCCCTTTGAGCCTGGGTGGAGGACCTTAGGATGATCACACGGGTACTCCGGGATATGCTAGGACAACACTGGATTCTCCAGGTGCCCGACAAACAATCCACCCAGATGTGTATTAAAGTTGCCACCTTAAGTTGAATCATTAATTAACAAGCTCACATCTGTCATGGATTCACTCACCCAAACCACGTCTACGAGCATAGCATATCAATATAAGCATTACGTAGAAGTAACTCCCAAGGGTTTTATAATAACAGGGCAATAGGTTCTACCTCATCAACTACTTCCCAATACCCACATGTTAATCACCTCCTAATCATGCAATGTTTGAGGATTGGAGCTAATGCATAAAAACTGGGTATGAAAATAGTATGATCAATGTGTTACTTGCCTTGCTGACGACCCGCAAACCTAGAGACTCGTAGCACGCTTCGCACTTCGGGAATTCTATCGCAAACAAACAATAGATACATAAGCAGTCAAGCAAAGATGCACGAGTAAAACTCAAATAAGAAGAATTGACCAGAAATTTCAACTTAAGAACTCCGATTTGCAAAAAGAATCAAATCAAACAGAGCAATGAAACTCAAACTTCGAAAGAAACAAGATTCGTTTACTAATCTGGACTAAAGTCAAATTTTACAGTACCAAAATCTTGTTCAAGTTGGTTAAACAGAAAGAGGGTTTCGTGACGAAGATCTAGGCGCTTGAATCGCCTGATTCCAATAAATGAGCGAAAGATAAACTAAAACGAAAATCGGATCAGAAATCGCCATAAAAAATAATCGCGAAAAACCCGAGAAAAAGAAAACTGACGAACAGGCTAACGAACGAAAGTTCGTTGTCTGTGACTAATTGGCGAAAACCGTTCGTTAAAACGAATGTATGGACGAACGTCCGCAAAATAAACTAAACTGAGAAAACCGGCGAACCGATCTAAAAAACGAACTAGGTTTTTTTTAAAAAACCAGTCGGTTTTACCTAAACCGAAAAAAATGAGCGGCTCTAGATCGGATCGGCGGCGGTGGCTCCGGCGGTGAGGCGGCGGATCCGGCGGCGCGAGGTGGTGTTGAGGTGTGGCGACGGCAATGAGGCGGTCTGGCCGGCGGGAAGTCTTGATCTGTGGCGGCAGCAGCGGCGAGCGAGTCTTGGTGGCGGCAATGGCGGCGGCTGCTTCTTTCTTCGTCTTGGCAACAGCATGGTGGAGACTTGGGAGACGACGGCGGGTATTTAAGAGGGGGAGGGGCGGGGTCTGCTTGGGGAAGGGGCGGAAGGAGTCCCGGGCTGCGACGGCGGCGTCTGCCGTGTCCTGGCCGGACTCGGGCACGGGAAGGCGGTGGCGCGGGATGGGCCGGCCTGGCTCGGCTGGGCTTCGGCCCAGTCGGGCGCTGAATTTGTTTTTTTAACAGATTCCACCGAAAATAAATCCTAGAAAAATAAATAAAAATCTAAAAATGCCAAAACAATTTTTAACCTTCTAAATAAAATATTTAGAACAAGATGAACATTTTCTTGGCCCTAAAATGCAATTTTGAAAACATGCAATTTTTCCTATGCAATAAAATATCAATAAAAATCCGAATAAAAATAAATATTTGATTTTAGTATTTTTCCTCCAATATCTCATTTATTTTGGAGAAGTCATATTATCTCCTCTCATATATTTTAATATGAAATATTTTCGGAGAGAAAAATGATAAAACAAATAATCCTCGTTTCAATATTTGGTGAAATTCAAATATGAAAACAGTGAAATCCCCAACTCTCTCCGAGGGTCCTTGAGTTGCTTAGGATTTCGAGGATCGCGAAACAAAATGCAACAAAAATATGATATGCATGAATGATCTTTGTATAACATTCCAAATTGAGAATTTGGGATGTTACATGATTGCAATGTTGTTAGTATGAATTCTTTGAATATCCATGATGCTAATTATATGCAAAGCCATAAGCTTGGGGATGCTATGTTTGATGAAGATGATATTTTTGTCCCCCAAATTTTGGTAAGAAAATTTATTATGATGATAACATGCCTCCTATTTATGATGATTGTATTGATAAAAGTGAATTTGGAGAGGTCATGACTTTATTTGGTGATGGATCATCTATTTTGAAAAAGGTTCCAATTGATTATGAGAACAAAGTTGCTATATATGATGATTATTGTGATGACATGGATGCTATAAAGAATAATTATAACCATGAAACTTGTCATCATGGTTCTAACTTTCAATTGGATTATGCCTCACATGATAGTTATTTTGTTGAGTTTGCTCCCACTACTATTCATGAGAATAAATTTTCTTACGTGGAGAGTAATAAAATTTCTATGCTTGTGGATCATGAAAATAATACTTTATGTGATAACCATATTGTTGAATTCATACATGATGCTACTGAAAATTATTATGAGAGAGAAACTTATGCTTTTACATATTGCAATAATATCAAGTTTTCGCTCTATGTGTTGAAAGTTTTGAAGTCATGCTTGTTTTTGCCTTCCTATGCTAGTTGATTCTTGTTCCCATAAATTGTTTGATCACAAAATCCTTATGCATAGGAAGTGGGTTAGACTTAAGTGTGCTAGTCATATGCTTCATGATGCTCCCTCTATGTTTCAACTCTTATCTTTTATGTGAGCATCATTGACATCATCATGTCTAGCTATAAAGGCATTAAAGAAAAGAGCTTATTGGGACACAACCCAATATTTACCCCTACTGTTTTTGTGTGTTCACATGATTAAGCTACTGTAGTAATGATTTTTTATAGCTTTTGTTTCAATAAAGTGCCAAGTAAAGCCTTTGGGATAGTGTGGATGATAGTTGACTTGATTCTGTGCAAAAATAGAAACATTTGCTTCCAGTACATAATTGTTTAAATTCACTGGAACGTGATAAAATTCTGAAGTTTTTACACATTATTTATGTACAAATTTCCTACGTTGTCCTAATTTTTCAGAATTTTTGGAGTAACAGAAGTATTGTTGTTGTCCAGATCATGACAGACCGTTCCGTTTTTGACAGATTCTGTTTTCAATGCATAGTTTGCTTGTTTTCTAGTTTCTATTGCTTATATTGCTCAATATAAATTATGGAAATGATAAGGTACAGTAGGCATTGTGTGAGAATAATTATGAATCTTATCTTGACAGTACCAAAGTGAATGATTTGTCTTTATCATACTAACCCATCTCACGAAGTTGCGTTAAATTTTGTGTGATTGAAGTTTTCAAGTTTTGGATGAGATATCGATATGAGGAGAATAAGGAGTGGAAAGACACTAAGCCTGGGGATGCCCAACGCACCCCAAGGTAATATTCTAGGAGGATTCAATCAACTAAGCTTGGGGATGCCCCGGAAGGCATCCTCTCTTGGATCTCCAACATTATCGGTAACCTGACTTGGAGCTATATTTTTAATCGTCACATGATATGAGTTTTGCTTGGAGCGTCATTTTATTTTAGTTGGATTTGCTTGCTGTTATTTAGAATAAGGTTTTCCATCTTTTAGTTCAATAAAAAGGTCAAGTATAGCCTTTACCATGCTTATTTTGCAAGTCTATATGTTGCTGTTTTGAAAACAGAAAGTTTTCTATCATTGTCTCGATTCTTACGGAAAGTCGGGCGTGATGAATTCTTGAAATTTTTACAGTGAGTAACAAAAAATTCTCTGATGGAAATTTTTCGAATTTTTGGAGTTAGAGAGGTATGAATTTTCTTGCATTCTTCTGATCGCTTACTGTTTAGACACATTCTTTATTATGTTTACATTGTTTGCATATGTTTGCTTGTTTAATGATTCTATTTGAGGATAGGAGTTTTAATATGCAGAGGCATTTATGTATGCAGTGTTAAATAATAATTTTAGTGATTTGCTACAATAGAGAATGATAAGGTTTTGCATTTGATTTATACTAACGTATCTCATGAGTTCTTGTTGAGTTTTGTGTGGATGAAGTTTTTAAGTATTAGGGAAACTGTGATATGAGAGGAATTAAGGAGACACAAGAGCTCAAGCTTGGGGATGCCCAAGGCATCCCTAGTTAATATTTCAAGAAGTCTCAAGCATCTAAGCTTGGGGATGCTCCGGTTGGCATCCCGCCTTTCTTCTTCAATAACTATCGGTCAGTTTTGATTGAGCCTAAGTTTTTGCTTCTTCACATGATATGTGCTATCCTCGCAGTGTCATTTTCTTTTGTTTCACTTGCTGTTTGAATACTATCCCAAGATCTAAAATTCTTAAATGTTAGAGATTCTTCACATAGTTACATAATTATTCGACTACTCATTGATCTTCACTTATAACTTTTGGAGTAGTTTGTCATTTGCTCTAGTGCTTCACTTATATCATTTTAGAGCACGACGGTGGTTTTATTTTACAGAAATTGATGAACTCTCATGCTTCACTTATATTATTTTGAGAGTCTTTAAACATCATGGTAATTTCCTTGGGTTATGAATTTAGTCCTAATACGACGGGCATCCAAGAGGGATATAATAAAAACTTTCATATAAAGTGCATTGAATACTATGAGAAGATTGATTCCTTGCATATTGTTTTTAGATATAAACATGGTGATAGTAGAGTCATGCTAGTGAGTAATTGTGGATTGGTAGAAATACTTGTGTTAAAGATTGTGATTCCTGTAGGATGCACGTATGGTGAACCGTTATGTGATGAAGTCGGAGCATGATATATTTATTGATTGTCTTCCTTATGACTGGCGGTCGGGGACGAGCGATGGTATTTTCCTACCAATCTATTCCCCTAGGAGCATGCGTTTAGTACTTTGTTTCGATAGCTAATAAAATTTTTCAATAAGTATATGAGTTCTTTATGACTAATGTTGAGTCCATAGATTATCGCACTCTCGACCTTCCACCTTTGCTAGCCTCTCTAATCTTGCACAATTCTTGCCGGTGCATTAAACCCACCATATACCCTTCCTCAAAACAGCCACCATACCTAGCTATTATGGCATTTCCATAGCCATTCTGAGATATATTGCCATGCAACTTCCACCGTTCCATTTATTATGACACGCTTCATCATTGTCATATTGCTTTGCATGATCATGCAGTTGACATCGTATTTGTGTCAAAGCTGTCGTGGATTTAACACGCCAGATGTCCTTAGTGTCAGGACTTAGTCGCGAGGCCAACGCATCTATGTGGTAGCTTGAGAGGGGTTGAGCGAAATCGAGAGACGCAACACAAGACAGGGATTTAGACAGCTTCGGGCCCCGGAAACATCATCCGTAATAGCCCTACGTCTTTGTTTGAGGCTAGGTCTCATTATGATCATGAGGAGTCGCCAGTAAACCGGCTCTCCTCTAGTTGTGTCTAGCCCTAGATATTGTTGTTTGCTTGTCGCCTCCCCTTTTGGGAGCCCTGCCCCTCCTTATATATGTTGAAGGGGCGGGTTACATGTGGAGTCCTAATAGGATTATGACTAGTCTATCTCTAATACAAACCGGATACAAGTCCGGTCTTAACTCCTTGTAAGACAAATATTCCTTATGTCTTTCCTCTTAAACCGCCCACCGTAGTTGAACCGGCCTTCATGAACCGCCGATCGGGCCACCGGTCTTGTTGCTCCTCGACCCGCTTTGCGGATTACCAATGAACCGTAAACCGCCGGTCGCCAAAGTGAACCGCCAAGTGTCGTGTGGTTCTTCGTAAACCGCCAAAGTCCGGCGGGTTATACTTCCGGCCGGTTTACGCCGGGGTATATCCCGACATTAGCCCCAGTTTAATTTGGATTTATCCATGTTAAACTGATCTGTGAAATAAACACAAGAATAAACTTGACAGATTATGCTCCGGGTTAAGAATTCTTGTAAACCGCATCCGATCATCCTTAAATCCTTGTCATTTCCTCCTTCTAGATAATTGGTCAACAAGCCAGCTTCATACTCAATTTCTTGACGTTGATTTCTCACAGAGAAAATTTGTGAAGAATAATACACTTGAGTCGGCCTTCAATGCTCGATTTGACAAAAATATTGGTCTTTAGATATTCCATCGATACCGGCCGGTTTGAAAATGTAGAACTTGCGGTTTATCATTGCCAAATTTGCCGGTTTGTAAATATTGATGGCACGAGTCATAATTGTTATCAACGCTGACTCATAATTGTTGCGAACACGGGTCCATCTGGTTTGCTCGTAACCGAGAATAGAAGATTTTTCTCCCTTGTATCCATATTACCTGTAGCCCCCAAGTCTTGAGCAGAACAAAGTGATGGTTTAAGACTAGTTTCCATATAATTACTGCCACGTTGAAGAAATCTATTTTGTTCATCTCAGTCACTAGTAAAAACTAAATACTCCATATATGTGATGAGTCGGGTCTTCAATAATATGAGCAAAAAATTACTTTGCATTAGCCCCCAAGTGTCATGGTGCATGCTTGCAGCGACATGAGACTTGCACATTTGATGTAATCTCAATTTAAATAATGTAGCCCCCAAGTGCCGGGTCGTAAGCTTTGTGGCGACTCGGGACTATTCCTTCAATTGTAGAATAAATCATATCCATTAATAATATGATAACCATTGCGCTAAAAGCGACTTTGAAAACCTCAATTATAGTATTAGTTATTGATAACCATAATAAAAATCCAGCCGTGTTGGCTATTAAAGATAACATAATCTGGTATGAAAAACCTTATTCATTCAATATCATAATGAAAATTCAGCCAAGTTTGGCTATTTGAATAATATAACCCAATGATATATAAGCGCATGATTCCAATGGCGCAATCCAAATAGGTAATCTTGGCGACTTATAGTCCAAAGCCAGGCCGGGTTAACAAACACCGGATAATTTCCTCATCATATCTTTGGCGACTTATCATCTTAAAGCCAGGCGGTTTAATAAACACCGGATAATTTATCATCATGCTTTATTCGACCTGTCTCGCATACAACAAGTTCAAAGTGTCTGGCGGTTTATCACGGACGGGTCATAATGCCCAACATATAACCCAGGTTTATAACCAAGGCTGCACTTAAGAATAATCAATGAAATATATCATACCTGTGACATTGAATCACATAATTGGTTTACCAACTTTTTGTAGTAAGGATGATAACCCCAATCTTGAGTAATGATAACTCCTTCCATATTGTGCCGGTTTATGATAAAACCGTGCCGGGTTGTGATAAACACCGGATTAACCATATATAATACTGGTGACTTTGAGTCAAAGCCAGACCGGGTGGATAGTCTCCGGATTAAGATTTGAGTATGTTCCGTCAATCTTTAATTGTGATCGAACCGGTTTAATAATGTCGGTTTGCAAACGCAACAAAAGAAATGTTTATCAAAAAGAAAACAGAATTCAAGCAAAGGCAAAGATAAAACCATTGCAAATGAGGCTTTGAGCCGATCAAGAGGCATTACCATGGTCGGACCCGACCAAGCTCCCAAAAAGGCGTAGCTATGGTTCGAGTCAGCCAGGTCCCCAAATGATGCTTTGGCATTACGCCGATCAAGAGGTGTAGCGATGGTTCGGGTTCGACCAAAGCCCCCAAGTGATGCTATGGCCTTAGGCCGATCAAGAGGCGTGGTAGTTCGGACTTGACCATGTCCCCAAGTGATCCGTGGCTTTCGCCTATCAAAAGGTGTTGCATTGGTTCGGACACGACCAAAGCCCCCAAGTGATATAACATGATGCTTTTAGCAAAGCGAACTCAAGGGAGTAAACCGAGGCCGCTTTAGAGCAACTCCGTGTAACCTCACATGATGTAAAAGAACAGAGACCCCGCTTTATGAAGCGAAGCCCCCATGTGATCAATAATATGTCGGGCCGAAGGCGGGATACCCATGTTTGAACTGCGCATCATGGCGTGAGTCCTCTTTGGCGATTTTTAACTTTTTGCAAGAGATAAATTCTTCTTGAACCGGGATTTTGAACCGGATATTGAGAGCTTCAAAGCTTTGTGGGAAACATCTTTCCCTTGAACCGGATTTTAAACCGAAATCTTCATTTTCAGCGGAAAATTTTACGGCCTTTAAACCTGAACTTGCGAGAAGTTAATTCCTTTTTGAACCGGACATTGTTAAACTGGATTTGAGCGCTTCAGAGCTTTGGGGGAGAACAGACTTCCCTTGAGCCGTATTTTAAACCGGAATCCTTTCTGATGACCCGGATCTTCTTCATTGAGCCGGGATTTTGTAACTGTCATATACTTTATAAACTGGAAATTTTCTGACGGCCTTTAAACTTTCATCAATATAACAGTAGCCTCTGGGACCGGGTTATCCTTCCCTCCATCGTCACAGGGTTTTTAAATTTCTTGAAATCGCAATATTCATTGAGCCATGTCGCCGTAGCCCCGAGTCTCAATGGTGACTCGAGGAGTTGGCTTGAGACTCTCCATATTTGACCGTGATGTAAACCGGCATAAGTTGTATATCACCGGTGTTGATAGCCCGATGTGAATCCACAGAAGATTGAGGTGACTGCGGCGGGTTATAAATGATCCCGAATGATCCGTGTCAGCAACTCGGCCAATGGTTCCTTCCAACTGGTGATTTGAAGTTAACCAAACTATAGTGGCAGCGATTTGTACGCATGCCCATTGAACCATCCAAAGGTCTGACGGTTGATAATATATGATACTTTGCCTCCAATTTGTTTGAAGAGAAAACCGAGCTTCCCGGTAGTGACTTGCTCATACTCAATAAACAGCTCGTGCAGATAGGTGTGGCCCGGCATGTTGATGTAGACCGGACCGCAAGGTTGATAAGCGTAAGCACTTCCGTTGAAACACGGTAGCACGGATAGATGTAATGCAAAATGACAATGCTATGCACTCTATATCCGTGATATAACTCGCTTGATGATGAAATAATTGTCCTGATATATTTGGATGACAGATGATCTTATTGTATCTGTCCTGATCATGAGACAAACATATTAAAAGAGGACAATTATTCCAGAAGGAACTTTAAAGCATATTGAAAAAATAAATAAAATGGATAGCACCTGATTTTGTTTTCACCGGGTGAACGTGGACAATGTCTCAGCGAATGTCTTAACTGCACCCATAACCTCACGTGGAGTAATAGTGGCCGCGGCGGTTGCTCACTGATAGCGATTTGGACTCGAGGTGACCCACGACCCGTTTGACGGACAGCGGTTCAAGGCCGACGACTCGAGCGGCTTCTTGCGCGAACAACTGGAAACGACATCGACGCCAGAATTGGGGGCGGGTTGTATCTAAGCGCGGAAGAGGTAGCGTCGGTGTGAACTGGCGGCTTCGAAGCGTCGAAGATGCAGCGTATTCACTGCAGAGGCGACGCAGACCGTGGCGGCGGTTTGAGGAACGCCAGCCCAACGGGTAGGGCGTGGGTGACTCGGCAACAGCGCCCAGCAGGAATCTTGCGGGACGGTCCGACGGGCGGCTCGAGGCTCTGGTGGAAACGACCGAGTCGCGGTGATTTGAAGCTCTGGCGGAGACAAACGGGCTGCTTTCGGTTGCGGAGGAAAGCGGTCCGTGGCGAGGCGGACTCATGAGGCAGCTCATACCGTGGCGGAGAGGGCGGCTCGGTGATGGAAAGGTGACTGCAAGGCGAGGTGAGTTGCGTCGAGGCAACAAAGATAGGTGTCGGGGCGCTGGTCACAGCCAGTGGACGGGTCGGCGGCGAAGCTGATCCGGGCGGCGCAAGCCATGAGCACCCGCCGGAGCAGCGGCGGGCGGCTTGGTCCCACTATGGTTGAGGCGGATGGGCGAAGCGTCTCATGGTCGGTCAATGGAGGCACGCCGGCAAGCCCGCAGCGAAAGGCGACGACTTCGCGGTCTGGCGGCTTGAAGAAAGCGAAGAGGTACAAAGGGGACCCGGTGAGGACGCGCAAGGGCGCAGAGCGGCAGCCGAAACATGGCCGCCCGCGACTACGGCGAGTTGGAGCAGCGGCGCTTCAGCCCGCGATCGTCGTGTCAACGCGGGCAGGTCTCGCGAGGGTGAAGTAGCAACGGCTCGGCCACGGAGGAACGGGCGCCCGTAGATGCCGACGTGGGCTGCGAGGCAGCGGCAGAGGCAGAGGCAGCCGCCGCTGGCCAAATCGCAGTGCAGAGGCGGCCGCTGGCTCTAATGCGTTCGCGGAATCGACCCAGGCAGGCGAATCACAAGCGAGTTCTTGGCTGCAATGTTGAATCCGGGCTGTATCTTAATGCTTGGCCATGACTTTTCCGTGAGCTGATCTTGTTAGAGCTCACGTGCCAATAGTAATAGTAGCACTACTACTAATACTTGGCCATGACTTTTCCGTGAGTGTAGCAACAACAATGATCAATTCAATCTTCTTGGGAGCTGCTCCGATTTGTTCGTTGCTTTTGTTTATCCGTGAGTATTAAAGAGTCCGGCCAGGATACGACTAACTTGCTAAATCAGATATCATCTCGGTTTGTACGGCGACCGCTATGTTGCTTTGTTTATCACTGTACCCTACATCTGGGTCGTGGCATTTTTTTTTTGAGAGCTCATGTGAGCAAGTACAGGTTTCCAAGTAGTATTCGTGGTAGGAGTAGCACCAGCCACGCTGCGTTGACCCGGTACATGATAGCACAAATTGACCGTCTCGGCGACTTGGCAACCTGACGGGCTTGATGTAGACGCTACCGTAGTTTTTATGATTGACGACTTCACGCTGCGTCATTTAATCGACTCAAGACTAAAAATACTTTCGGTCTTGATAACGTCGATCGCTACCAAGAAAAACGATCTTGCTTCGGATTTGATGGATCGTCAGGTCGCATCCGCGGCGGCTCACGCGACGCTGCAACCCTAATTTCTCCGACCAATCGTTGATGACGTAGATCCTTTCTTCATCCGAAAAAGTTGTTTATTCCACGATCCCTGAAAGAAATCCCTCCAAGAACTCAACACCACCGTGCGCAGGCCCCACGGTGGGCGCCAACTGTCGTGGATTTAACACGCCAGATGTCCTTAGTGTCAGGACTTAGTCGCGAGGCCAACGCATCTATGTGGTAGCTTGAGAGGGGTTGAGCGAAATCGAGAGACGCAACACAAGACAGGGATTTAGACAGCTTTGGGCCCCGGAAACATCATCCTGCAATAGCCCTACGTCTGTTTGAGGCTAGGTCTCATTATGATCATGAGGAGTCGCCGTAAACCGGCTCTCCTCTAGTTGTGTCTAGCCCTAGATATTGTTGTTTGCTTGTCGCCTCCCTTTTGGGAGCCCTGCCCTCCTTATATATGTTGAAGGGCGGGTTACATGTGGAGTCCTAATAGGATTATGACTAGTCTATCTCTAATACAAACCGGATACAAGTCCAGGTCTTAACTCCTTGTAAGACAAATATTCCTTATGTCTTTCCTCTTAAACCGGCCCACCGTAGTTGAACCGGCCTTCATGAACCGCCGGGCCACCGGGTCTTGTTGCTCCTCTCGACCACCGCCGGATTACCAATGAACCGTAAACCGCCGGGTCACCAGTGAACCGCCAAGTGTCAGCGGGTTCTTCAGGTAAACCGCCAAGTCCGGCCGGGTTATACTTCCGGCCGGTTTACGCCGCGGGGTATATCCCCGACAAAAGCCACCATTCATTTTTTTTATACATGTCACTCTTGATCATTGCACATCCCGGTACACCGCCGGAGGCATTCAGATAGAGTCATATTTTGTTCTAAGTATCGAGTTGTAATTCTTGAGTTGCAAGTAAATAAAATAGTGTGATGATAATCATTATAAGAGCATTGTCCCATGTGAGGAAAGGATGATGGAGACTACGATTCCCCCACAAGTCGGGATGAGACTCCGGATGAAAAATAAAATAAAAAATGAGAGAAAAGAGAGAAGGGGCAATGCTACTATCCTTTTTCTACACTTGTGCTTCAAAGTAGCACCATGATCTTCATGATAGAGAGTCTCCTATGATGTCACTTTCATATACTAGTGGGAATTTTTTGTTATATAACTTGGCTTGTATATTCCAATGATGGGCTTCCTCAAATTTCCCTAGGTCTTCTTGAGTAAGAGAGTCGGATGCACACCCACTTAGTTTCTTTTTGAGCTTTCATAAACTTATAGCTCTAGTGCATCCGTTTCATGGCAATCCCTACTCACTCACATTGATATCTATTGATGAGCACCTCCATAGCCCATTGATACGCCTAATTCATGTGGGACTATCTCCTTCTTTTTGTCTTCTCCACAACCACCATATTCCATTCCACCTATAGTGCTATATCCATGGCTCACGCTCATGTATTGCCTGAAAGTTAAAAAAGTTTGAGAACATCAAAAGTATGAAACAATTGCTTGGCTTGTCACCGGGGTTGTGCATGATTTAATACTTTGTGTGATGAAGATGGAGCATAGTGCTACCTCTTGAGCACTGCGTTGGTTTTCCCTTGAAGAGGAAAGGGTGATGCAGCAAAGTAATGTAAGTATTTCCCTCAGTTAGGTATCAATTGTAAGTGCATCTAGTGCCCCTTAGTGATTTTGGTGTATTGAAGACTTATAGGTTAAGGGACTAATGCATTTATGAGTGTACACAGGTCTATAAGTCTATGAGGAGTTTGATATTTACAGAGAAAGTAGACCCATAAAAATGAAGTTCTTCGACTGAAGACTATAGTATTCTGAAGAGTTTCTGAAGACTTTGAAAGTGAAGAAATTGGTGTGACCTTGAAGACTTGGTATTCATTCGAGGAATATGAAGAATGAAGACTTTTTTTTCGTAGTTTCTTTTTTCTCTTTTTTGAGTCATAGGAAACACCGTACTGTTAAAGGGGGTCGAGGAAATACTAAGGAAAAATTTCCAAGTGATGCTCAAACTCAAAATCCTACACCTACCAATCCCTTCAAGTGAAGCCATTGGAAATATCATACAGTTCAGTCAATTTCTTCAGTGCCAGAGATGAAGTTCTTCTGGTCACTGAGGAATTGTTCTGACGGAGGAGTTAGGAATTCGCCAGTGCGGATTGCCTACACAGTGAGGAACATGATAGCCCTGAGGAATTTGAACCTCAAATTTCCGACCGTTCTTGTCTTCTTGGCCACCTGTCCCAAAATATCTTATCCACCTAACGGTCATATCATTGAAGGGCATTTATGTCTTATCATGTCGAGCTTCTCCCTAGGCTATAAATAGCCGCCCCTACAACCACTAGCTGGTTGGCTGCTCTGAGAGAAACTGACACTTGTCATTTGAGAGCATCCCATCCTCCGAGGACTTCGAGCGAAAATCATCAAGTGAGGAAAAACCAAACCCAAACACCTACAAACCCAAAGTTATTGAGAATCACTGAAGAGATTGATCCTGCGTGGATCCGACGCTTGCTACCTTTGAAGACTGTGCTTCTTCCGGACGGTTAGGCATCATGGTCTAGAGCATCCAAGAGGAATTGTGGATCGCCGAGTGACCGAGTTTGTGAAGGTTCGGAAGTCACCTGAAGACTTGCCACGAGTGATTGGGCGAGGTCTGTGTGACCTTAGCTCAAGGAGAATACGGTGAGGACTGTGTGTCCTTAGGTTTAAATACCTAGCCGCTCCAATCAGATGTACAACTGAGACACCATTTGGAACTGGTCTACCAAATTATTGTCTTCACCAAGCCTACTGGTTATATTTCCTCAACTCTTTCATTTCCTCATTACTGTGTTGTGTGCTTGTCATATCTGTGTTTGAAGACTTTGACTAAAGACTTTCTCAATTTCCTCAGTTCAATTTCTTCAGTCTGTTTGTCTTCATCCTGTGTTATCCTGTGATTACGCTTTTAGTACTCAGTGCTTGTCTTCATTTCATCATGATGAACATGCTTGTGTTCTGTTATGTTTACTTCTGAGTACTTATTCCACTGCAAGTAGTTCTTCGCTAAGGAATTTCCTCACCAGCAAATGCCTCAGCGAAGAATTCATAAAAATCGCCTATTCACCCCCCTCTAGTCGATATAACGCACCTTCAATTGGTATCAGAGCAAGGTACTCCCTTGTTCTGTGTGATTTTGGTTTAACACCGGAGTTTTAGTTATGTCGACCACAGGAATGAAGATCGCGTCATGCCCCATCTTTGACGGTCACGAATATCCCAAGTGGAAGGCCATGATGAAGAAGCGCCTCATGGCGATGAGCAATGACTGTGGATCGTCACCGAGATTGGTCTTACCGATCTGTGCAAGATGGCGGAAGCCGATGACATTCGCAAGTACACTCTTCTCAACCTCACGGCAAAGGGCGTCATCTGCTCTGTCTGTCTCAAAATCAGTTCGGGAATATCATGCATCTCGATCATGCGAAGCTTATCTGGGACCGTCTCTCTGAGGTCTATGAAGGTCATCGAACCCGTCATGATCCTTGGTTTGAGGACTTCAAGGAATCTCTCAAAGCGATGACATTCGAACCAGAATCGTCATCCTCTTCATCATGCCTTATGGCAAAACGTGCTGAGGTAACTGAATGCTACCTTTTTTTTACTATAAACAGTAGGGTAAACACCCCACTGCAACTTTTATTAATAGAAATAAAGATAACAGTAGAAGTCTGGTGGTCTTGAGATAACAGTAGAATGCTACCTATCCGAGTCTAGTGATGATGAATCTGGACCTAGTTATGTCAAACTTGCTTCCCTTGCCACTAAACAACAAAGAGCTTTGGAAAAAGTTCAATACATGCTAAATAGGAGCGATGATATGTTGGGTGAAGAAATGGATCAGTCAAAAGCTTTGGCCGAAAGTCTTCAGAGACTTCATACGAAGTATGACACCCTTCAGGATCAACATAACACTCTCTTATCTGATCATGAGAAGCTTTCTTATGAATTTATTCAAAGAAAGCAAGACCTTGAGAAGCTAAGAGTGAGTTATGAAGATCTTCAGAAGGAGCGCGATTCATTACTTGCTCAACAAATCAACGCTGCTCAGGAAGAATAATGAGGGGAGGCATCTAGTCAAGAGACCCCCCAGAGCATGAAAGTACGACTGATTGCCCCCGATCATATAAACCACATCAATTCAATTGCAGTACCTCTCGACCTAGTAGTCTGGGGGCTCCATAACACATAAAACCCCCGCGGGTATGAAACCACAAATAACATCTTCTAAAAAAGATGTCAGGTGCAAAGGCCAGGTCTTACTGGCCCACCACTCCAACGATTGTCTTTGGATCACCAAAAAATGCCACGCCAAAGAATAATTCTTCGGCACCTCCCCCTCATACGGTAATTTACCATATGCTAACGGGATGGACCACGTTGACTAGATTCCACGTGGTAAGCCATTAGGCCAACACCGTGTGATATAATCACACCTATGGCAAGACCAAACCCCGCCCTTAGAGCGGAAATCATACAGCTGCCGGAGCAACGAGTTGTGCATGCCTATCAAAATTTTGATATGACAACCAACTATCCGGACACCAACTGAGGAGTCCACGCTACTTCACGGTATAACGGCTGGGTTAACCAGGGTCCGATCAGGAACCCTCGGATCAACCACAAGAGGACGTTCAACTGTCTCCAGGTATTTGCCTTTATAAACTAATTTTGACGCAGAACAGGATTGGCGACGTGGAATCGGCCCGGACACACAAGGGTGGGAACATACATGTGACCACCCACAAATAAGGCAGTCCGGATTTACTTCAGATCCACTCACAGCCCCCTCTAGTCCGGCCATCACAGGTTCCGCCAAAAAACACCTTTTTTCCTTTTTTTAATCATAAATCGTACTCATATGCATAGACATATAATCCTACTACAATGCATAGACTTCAATAACACTTACCGACCGTCGTTTCTCATCGACGCCTCATGTTACGCCCGATTATGCCAGGGGCTTCACAGTACGGCAGTAAAGTCCGACCACCTTTTCGGTCGCTCGACACCCCGAACTTATAGCACTATATGCATCAGCTCCGAATCATGTCTTGGGTCATTGGTTGGGTTTGCCCGGCTCCCTTGTTTTGGTACCTTACGTTCCGTTATATCGGCTAAGGTAGCGCAGGGAGAACTACTGCAATTGTGTCCCGGATCTGCCGGACGAGCACCTCAGTAGAGAAAGCCGAAAACCGACTGTCATGATACAGCGAGAGCTGGTCAGCTTTTCGAGAGGTTGTAAAATTCTTAAAGATTTATTCCGGATAACGTCATTATAAATGCAGAGTGCGACGGATCGGTCCTCCGATCAGGCGCCAATAGAGCCCCTAGTTCGGCCTTCCGAACACTAGGGGCTGCGCCGACCATACTCGAATTCCTATGGCTAAGTGAGAGTGGTAAAGCCCTATAGTCCGATTGCCTGGTTCATGGTGAGGAACACCTCCTTAAAAGGACCCATCCATGGGATAAAGAGTGTTCAGGTATGTCCCGAACACCCCCGTATTTCTTTCGTGGGGACAGAAGCCGATGACTGGCCAACTCTCAGGATTTACATACACTAAACAGCCGCACAGGAAGAACAAATGTTCAAACAAAACGGGCAATAGATAATAAAAGTGCCATTGTCCCATATTACATAGAACGGCAAGAATGCCCTCAGGGAAATATAATGTCTTTGGTACACTCATCCGCCACAAGGCGGGCTCCCTTCAGTACGCCTTCATAGTATAGCTCGGGCTTGCGATGCTCCTTACCCTCTGGCGGCCCCTCGGTCACCAGCTTCTCCGCATCCAGTTTGCCCCAATGCACCTTCGCACGGGCAAAGGCCCGGCAGGCACCCTCAATGCAAACGGATCGCTTGATAACCTCAAGCCACGGACAGGCATTCACCATCCGCTTGATCAGGCCGAAGTAGCTAGTGGGAAGGGGCTCACCAGGCCACATCCGGACTATGAAATCTTTCATAGCCACTTCGGCCGCCCTGTGGAGTTCGACCAACTGCTTCAATTGGTCACTCAGAGGCATTGGGTGTTCGGCCCCAGCATACTGGGACCAGAACAGCTTCTCCGTGGAGCTCCCCTCCTCGGCACGGTAGAACTCCGTGACGTCTGAGATGCTGTGTGGCAGATCTATGAATGCCCCTGGAGAGCTCCGAATTCGGGTAAGTAAAAGAAACGCCTCCTCCACATGTTTGCTTTGCATAAAGAATGTCTTACCCGCTGCTATCTTATTGGCCGCCTGGATTTCCTGCTCTGCCTTGTCGGCTTCGGCCTTGGCGTCTTTCATACTTGCAAGGGCCTTCACAAGCTCGGCCTCTTTCATCTTAAGCTCATGCTCCATGGACTCTAACTTCTTGCCGAGCTCATGGAGCTCTTGCTGTACCTCACCCACTCTAGCATCTCTTGCTTTTCACGCTCCTTGCATTCCAAGGCCGCCTTGTTTTCGGCGTCGGGCAGCGCTTTCTTCAGAGACGCCACTTCGGTGGTGGCCCTGTTACCTGATCATGGCCTTCGTCGTTAGAATAACCAATTTTATCTATCCTTCATTACATGAGAGCGGGGAATCACTCACCTTTGTTCTCTTCGAGCTGCCTCTTTGTGAGGCCGAGCTCCCCCTGCGCCTGCTCCAGGTCCCGCTTTAGTCCGGCGACCTCGGCTGTGCGGACAGCAGCGGCAAGCAGCACAACCTGCTTATTCAAAATACATACTTACTATTAGACCCCTACGGATTATAATTGACCCTCTGTTCGGCTTTTCCTTGCGAACACCAAACAGAGTATCAGGGGCTACTACCTATCGGGTGGTAATTTTACATACTTACCTCAAAGACTGTTAGGAGGCTGGTGCAGGCTTCGGTTAGCCCGCTTCTGGCGGACAGAACCATCTGACTCACCGCACTCATAAGAGTACGGTGCTCTTCATCCATGGAAGGGCCGCGAAGCGCTTCCAGAACAATCGGCGCCTCGGGCGTAACGGAAGTCTTCGGCACGGACGGCTCGCCCTCCCTAACGAGGGGCTGCCCGCCTAAGTCCGGAACCATTCAAGGTTCCAGAACAGTATTCGGCCGAGAGCCCGGCTTACCGCGGCTCTCGTCAACACAATCCGCGGGGATCTTGAACCCCGCGTGTCCGACATCTGGAATTCCGCCTTGGGGCGCCTCCAGAGTCACCTCCCCCCGCTCTGGGAACCTTTGGGACAACACCTCCGTGTCATCCATGGTCGAGGAGTCGTGGCCGTCGGGAGCGAGTTCATCGCTGAAGCACTCAAGGACCCATCCGAAGACGATTCCTCGGGATGGACCCTGGCCGGACTGCATATATGTTTGGCGTTATAACAAGACGATGAAACAAAGTCGCGCTAGAAGTACAATAGAGTGTGGAGACTCACGATCTCGCTAGGGGCTTCCCCCTGGGCAGCCACTCTTCATCACTGTGAGCGAGCGTGGTGGAGTAGTCCGGAAGGGACGCCTTTCCCTTCTTGGACGCCCTGGCCTCCCCTTCTGGGGCAGCTTTCCTCTTCTTATCCCCCCCCATTGCGGGGAGGGAGAACTTCTTCATGTTTCCCCCCGCCTTCGAGGGAGGAATCTGTCTCGTCGTCTTCGGACGATGTGGGTATGACTGGTGTTGCGCCGGGGGCCTTTCCCGGCCCCCTGGTCTGCCTTCTCAGGCCCCCCATCCTCTCCGGATGGGGCGACCCCTTCTTCTTCTCCCTCCCCTTCGGGGGAGGAGCTTGCCTCATCATCTTCGGACGAGGCTTCCGGTACAACCTTACGCCGGAGACCCTTCCTGGTCCCCGGGGCCTTCTTTTCGGCCTTCTTCTCCGGTGCCTTGCAGGGTGCCGGGACCAGCATCTCCGTCAGGAGAGTATCAGCTGGGTCTTCTGGCAGCGGAGCCGGACAGTCAATCCGCTCTGCTGTCTTCACATAATCCTGATTAAATACACACGATGGCTTAAGCCTCCCCCATGAATATATTAGGAAGAACAGAATCCGGTGGTAGTCATAGAACTCACCGGACGGGGGGGAGGGGGGGCATGAAGTCCGCGGTCCTCGGATGTGGGGGAAGGTACTTCGGAGGCCTTGAACAACACCTTCCATGCGCCTTTGTGCGTCATGTCGTAGAGCTTTCGAAGCGTCTGGTTTTCGGCCGGGACGTATTCCCACAGATTGAATACCCGTCTTTGGCACGGGAGAATCCGGCGGACGAGCATGACCTGGACCATGTTGACAAGCTTGATGTTCTTGTCCTTCATATTTCTGATGCAGTTTTGGAGTCCGGTCAGCTCTGCAGGTTCGCCTGTGTCAGGCCCTTCCTTTCCTGTGAGGTGAGCCGTGTAGGGGTTCCGGATCGGAATTCGGGGCCGCCGCCCAGTTGGCGCCGCGCGGCTCGGTGATGTAGAACCACCCCGATTGCCACCCTTTCACGGTCTCCGAAAAGGAGCCGTCAAGCCAGGTGACGTTAGGCATCCTGCCCACCATGGCCCCTCCGCACTCCGCTTGCTGGCCGCTCACGATCTTCGGCTTCATGCAGAAGATTTGTAGCCACAAGCCAAAGTGAGGCTTGATGCGGAGGAAGGCCTCACATATGACGATGAACGCCGAGATGTTGATGACGAAATTTGGGGCTAGATCATGGAAATCTAGCCCGTAGTAGAACATGAGCCCGCAGACGAAGGGATGAAGTGGAAATCCCAGTCCACGGACGAAGTGGGCGACAAACACAACCCTCTCGTGGGGTAGCGGAGTTGGAATGTCCTGCCCGTCGTCCGGTAGCCGGTGCGATATGTCTGCGGCCAAGTATTCGGCCGCCCGAAGATTCGCGATATACTTCTCCTTCACAGTGGAAGCCACCCACTTGCCTCCTGCTCCGGACATGTTTAGCTGTGCGGAGAAAACTTGGGCTAGGGCGCTGGAGCTCGAGGGGCAGGGGTGAGCAAGGGAGGAAGAAGGCGTGGGTAAAAATGGGGAACTCTTATCCCTTTATAGAGGCGACGAAAGCGGTGCGCCTCCCCACTTACCCGTTGAGGATCGCTTGCTTCCCAAGCACCACGATTGATGGCGTGGTGGGATTACCCGTACCCGTATTGATGAGAATCCCGTGATAAGGGGACACGATATCTGCTTCGACAAGACGTGTCAGGGAAACCGCCCCGCAATATGCGTTGTGGCTGGTTGTGGGAAAACGGTTCGAATAATGACCCGACCGTAATGACATGTCACATTGTCTAAAAAGTTGTCAGCAGATTGCATTTGTGAAATATCATTCTCTCTACGGTGGTATGTGAAGATCATTTTGTAGATCCGGACCCGGTTTAGGTGTTCGATAATTGCTATGGAGTATTCAGAGAAGGAACCCGCCTTGCAATGCCGAAGACAAGACTGCGCGCTGGACTCATCGTCATTGAATCCTGGTTCAGGGGCTACTGAGGGAGTCCTGGATTAGGGGGTATCCGGACAGCCGAACTATATACATCGTCCAGACTATTGAAGTGTGAAGATACAAGACTCAAGACTCCGTCCCGTGTCCGGATGGGACTCTCCTTGGCGTGGAAGACAAGCTTGGCGATCCGGATAATATATTTCCTTCCTTGTAACCGACTCCATGTAAACCCTAGCCCTCTCCGGTGCCTATATAAACCGGAGAGGATGGTCCTTAGAAGGCCGATCACAATTACAATCATACCATCATAGGCTAGCTTTTAGGGTTTAGCCTCTCCGATCTCGTGGTAGATCTACTCTTGTACTACTCATATCTTCAATATTAATCAAGCAGGAAGTAGGGTTTTACCTCCATCGAGAGGGCTCGAACCTGGGTAAACATTGTGTCCCTTGCTTCCTGTTACCATCAGCCTAGACGCACAGATCGGGACCCCCTACCCGAGATCCGCCGGTTTTGACACCGACAGGATGCTCCCCTATCACCATCGCATTTGAAGCATGTCATCTTCGCTGACAAAGGCAAAAGTCAGGTATTGGGTCTAGGTAAGGTTGCGATCACAAAGGATCGACACATGGACAAAGTCATGCTTTTTGAGTCCTTAGGATACAACCTTATGTCTGTTTCAATGCTTTGTGATCTTGATATGGTTGTTGTCTTTGGCAAGTATCATTGTGTTGTGGTTATGGAAGCTGACAATTCCAAAGTCTTCGAAGGCTTTAGGAGAGGAGACTTGTATATTTTTGATTTCTCTACAGGACCGCAACCAGCCGTGTGCCTACTTGCGAAAGCTTCAGAAGGCTGTATATGGCATCAACGACTTGGTCATGCAGGCATGAGGAATTTGCACACGCTTGCGAAGAAGAAGCATGTCATTGGCATTGAGAATGTCAAATTCCTCAAGGATCACTTATGCGGTGCCTGTGAAGCTGGAAAGATGACCAAGGCCAAGCATCGAGCAAAGACTATCATGACCACTACTCGTCCATTTGAATTGCTTCACATGGATCTCTTCGGTCCTAACCATTATTCTGCCGTTTCAAATGAAGCATCTCAATATGGCTTTGTTATTATTGATGATTACTCTCGTTACACATGGGTACACCTTGTTACTTACAAACATGAAGTGCAGGAAGTCTTCAAACGATTTTCGTCGAGGGCTTCAACCATCTTTGGTGTGAAGATCAAGCACATCAGAAGTGACAATGGAACTGAGTTCAAGAATTCTGGTCTCGATGACTGTCTTGATGAACTTGCTATTACTCATGAATTATCTGCTCCTTATACTCCTCAGCAGAATGGCGTCGTGGAGCGCAAGAACAGGACTCTTGCTGAGATGGCTCGCACTATGATTGATGAATACAAAACGCCTCGTCGTTTCTGGATTGATGCAATTGATCTTGTAGCCACATCATCAACAGAGTATATCTTCACAAATTCTTCAAGAAGACTGCCTATGAACTCCTCACTGACAAGTAGCCCAATGTGAGTTATTTCAAAGTCTTTGGTGCTAAATGCTGGATTAGATATCCTCATCACAACTCTAAATTTGCACCGACAGCACATGAAGGTTTTATGCTTGGTTAGGGAAAGGACTCGCACACCTACAGAGTCTTCAACAACGTTCTTCACAAGGTTGTTGAAACTGTAGATGTGCGGTTCGATGAAACTAATGGCTCGCAAAGAGAGAACCTATCTTCTGTGATAGATGAACCAGCACCTGAGGAATCTATCAAGTTCAAGGCTACTAAGGATGTCATTCCTACCGAAGAATCTACTGAAGAATTTATTCCAGATCGTGAAGAACGTCGAGCTGATGCACCTGAGGAAAATGCTGAAGAAAATGCTGATCAAATTCCTCAATAACAACCAGCTCATCCTTGCGTTGCAAAAGAAGTGCAAGTTGAAAAGATCATCGATGACATCAAAGCACCAGGTCCTCTCACACGCTCAAAAGCTTCACATTTGTCTAACTTTTGTGGGCACTATGCCTTTGTCTCTATCACAGAGCCCACCAAGGTAGATGAAGCATTTCTGGAGCTTGAGTGGATTCAGGCCATGCAAGAAGAATTACATCAATTCGAACTCAACAACGTCTGGGAACTGGTCAAACGTCCAGATCCTCGCAAGCATAATATCATTGGCACAAAGTGGATCTACCGCAACAAGCAAGATGAAAATGGCCTTGTGGTGAGGAATAAGGCACGGCTTGTATCTCAAGGCTACACACAGGTTGAAGGAATTGATTTCGATGAAACTTTTGCACTGTTGCTAGACTTGAGGCTATTCAGATACTACTTGCTTATGCTAACCATCATGATATCACTTTATATCAAATGGATGTGAAAAGTGCATTCCTCAATGGTAAGCTTGAGGAAGAAGTATATGTTGCTCAACCCCGTGTTTTGAAGATCCAAAGAATCCTCGACAAAGTCTTGAGACTCAACAAGGCCCTCTATGGCCTCAAGCAGGCCCCTCAAGTGGTATGATACTTTGAAGGAATTCCTCATGCAGAATGGCTTCACACCCGGTTCACTCGACCCTACTCTCTTTACTAAATCTTATGATGGTGAACTGTTTGTGTGCCAAATATATGTTGATGATATTATCTTTGGCTGTACTGACCAACGTTATAGTGATGAATTTGCCTATATGATGAGTGAAGAATATCAAATGTCTATGATGGGAGAGTTGAAATTCTTCTTAGGTCTTCAAATTCATCAACAGCGCAACGGCATATTCATATCTCAGGAGAAATACCTCAAGGATGTACTGAGGAAATCCGGCATGCAAGATTGCAAATGCGTCAAAATTTCTATGCCCACAAATGGCCATCTGTGCACTGATGAAAATGGTATTGACTTCGATCATAAGGTATACTGCTCCATGATTGGTTCTTTATTGTACTTATGTGCATCTAGGCCAGATATAATGCTTAGTGTTTGCATGTGTGCCCGATTTCAAGCTACACCGAAGGAATCACACCATAAGGCTGTGAAGCATATTCTTTGATATCTAGCTCACACACCAACACTTGGATTATGGTACCCCAAGGGCTCGACTTTTGATCTCATTGGATATTCTGACTCTGACTATGCGGGTGATCGTGTGGACCGCAAGTCAACATCTGGTACATGTCATTTCCTCGGACGATCTTTGGTCTGTTGGTCCTCGAAGAAACAGAACTGCGTATCACTGTCTACTGCTGAAGCTGAGTACATTGCTGTTGGTTCTTGCTGTGCTCAATTGCTGTGGATGAAGCAAACTCTCAAGGACTATGGTGTCAACGTGAAGAATGTGCCTCTCCTCTGTGACAATGAGAGTGCCATCAAGATTGCTCACAACCCAGCTCAGCACTCGAAGACAAAGCACATTCAGATTCGTCATCATTTTCTTCGTGATCATGTGTTGAAGGTCGACATTTCTATTGAGCATGTGAAGACTGAAGAACAGCTAGCCGATATCTTCACAAAGCCCTTGGATGAGAAGAGATTTAGCAAGTTGCGGTGTGAGCTAAATATCTTAGAATCTTCGAATGTTCTTTGAAAAGGACACTCATCCTAGCACTTATGCAAAATTGATGACTTAGATGTGCAACACATGAAGAAACGCTTTTCTTCAATCAATGAAGAATAACACTCTAAGTGTGAAGAAATTAATGAAGAATTTGATTCTCAGAACCCTACGACAATTGTACGCGGTGTCTGAAATCATCATTCTTATACGGTGGGTCACGCCACCACCAAAGTTGAAAATCTTCAATTTGAGTTTTTCTTCAGTCTTGAAATTCCTCAGTTGTTCATTTTCTTCAACTTTGCAAAATCTTCACTGTTTCCGTCGTTTTTCTTCATTGGCTATATATATATGAGTTTATGTCCTCTACAGCATTCACTTATGGCTAATTCTTCAAGTTGGTTTTTCTGCTAAGTGAATGTGATCGGACCCTTCCCCCTCTATGCTATACTCAACCCAATCTATTCACAAATTCTTCATGTGCGTTCTATTTGAAACTCGTTCAAAATCTTCACTTTGTCGTTGTCAGCTGAAGAATTTGCGGATGGAACGTTAAAACTTATCTTATCCAAAACTTCCGTTTTGCCGCTCAAACCATTCCGCTTCCCACGATATACTTATCTATTCACCCACGATCTAACACGATCTCCACTTCTCAGTACGTGGGTGACACATGTCATGCGAAGGAGAAGGGTCAGGGGCACGTTCGTCCAAAATCTTCGGGCGAACATTTTTTCACCATGGATATAAATACCCCCTCTCCCCTTCCTCACTTCCTTTACTCTCCTCGACCTCTCTCTCCCGCTCGAGCTTCTCAAACCCTAGCGCCGCCGCTACTCCATCGTCTCCGGTGAGGAAGAGCTTCACTGCCTCGACCTCGTCGCCGTCGTAGTCGCGCCGGACGCGGAAATCTTCACTCCGCCGCCGCCATAGCCGTCTTCCTCCGCCGAGTTAGGGCGTGGAAGATCTACCCAGACGAACTTCACCTCTCCATCTCACGAGTTCGTGTTCTTCTTCATCCAGGGTAATTAAAAGTTACTTTTACTGCCCTCTTTGATTCGAATGTTTTCTACAAAATCTTCAAAGGTGTTTTTCTTCAAATCCTCACACACTAAAACACCTCACAAGTCATCTGTTCTTGATTCGTTTCTCTAAGCATCATTTTTCTTCAAGATTCCTCAATTGTGTAGATCTTCAATCTATACAACTCTGGAACCTAAGACAAAGAACGCTTAGTGAAATTCTTCAAGACTCATCTGGTCAAATTCCTCAAACTTGTTCTTTTTAAAAAACCTTCTGAGAATGCATATGACCTCTCCAAATTCCTCGCAACTATACTCTGCTCACAGGTACTCATGTCTGCTGCTGAATCACTAGGTTCTCATCAACTTAACTCATTTGTAGTGTTCCTCAAAGAAAAGTTGCATACTTCTTCAGAAAATTCGATTGTTCAAATTCCTTAACTGAAGAATATGGCAGACGGTAAGAAGCCGCAGAAAGGAGGAAAGAAGCCTGAGGTCATGACTGCTTTTGAGATCCCTGATGATATATACAAAGACTATTGCACTCCTGATGAGGCCAAGTTTGGTAAGGAGAACAAAAATCAGCGCAAGGTGCGCATCCAGAGGATTGAAAGGAGATGGGCAAGAGAATGGAGGGAGTACGGGTATGTAACTCCAAAGTACATGAAGAAATTCGCACTCAATCCTCCATGCCCAAGACCTCCATTGGCACCTGGCCAAGAAGCAGATCCCACCAGCATCAAGCGTGGCAGGAGTTTCCTGAAGAATGGGCCATGCACCAAGCCAAGTTGGCTAGACAAGCCAAAGAAGCAGTGAGGAAATTCAATGAAGACTCTGCTGCTGCTGCTGCCAAGGCCCCTGTCAAGCCTAAGAAATCAATGGCAAAGAAGCCTGCGCGCAAGCCAAGTGCTTCACCAACAGTGCCTTCAAGACCAAGTTCCTCAGCTATGCCCTCACGGCCATAATCTTCAAAGTCCTCAAGACAAATTCCTCATGCTGCTCCTACTCCACCAAAATCCTCAACTCCTCCAAAGTCCTCAGTTGTTCCGACAAAGTCCTTAGCACCTGTGCATCTTACCACGTGCCAAAGGACTACATGCATCTCCATTACCTCAGGTGTCTCAGCTAGTTCCTCAGCTGCACCAAATTCTTCAACGGGACCATCCCTCCTGAAGACAAAGGCAACTGCTGGACGAGGTCCTCGCCCTAGTCCTCAAAAGAAGCAAGTCGCCTTTCCAGTGCTGTCTGAAGAAAACCAAGATGATGATGATGAACTTGCTGAAATCATCAGAGACAGGCAAGTCAGGGTCGCTAGAGCCAAAGGCACAAATGTGCCACAACTTTTGGATCCAAGGTTGATCCTCGATTACATTGATCTCTAGCACAAGGACCCAAACACTCCCATGCCTCACTTCAAGTTGACTCCTGGTCAAAATCACATGCTGACTCATTTCATCCAAGAAGAGAAATGGAAATATGAGAAGGCCAGGCAGATCAAGAAGGCACGGTACAAGAAGGAGAAGTTTCTGAAGACCAACGTTGTCTCTATGACAACTGATGAACTTTTAAAAATCCAGTCTGAAATCAAAACCCTCAGCGATGATTTTGATGCCTACTATGCTGATTGGCAAGGAGCCAACGACTGACTGAGAAGTTCACATCCAATGTTGCAGCTCCATCGCAACAGGAAATTCCTCAGGCTGAAGCATGTGCTCAGAAAATTGAAGAACATGCCAGCACCGCCGATGACTTTCAGGTTGCTGAAGAAAATGTGAGTTCCAGGGCTGATGACTCCATTCCAGCCGCTGAAGAAATTACCAGGGCATCCACTAGTGGTGTGCCTGAAGAAACTGAAGAAGTCAGAGCAACTGCACCAGTTGTGCCTGAAGAACATCAACCAAATTCCTCTGCTCCTCCTGCGCCTACAGCAAGTCCAATCCTTCCATCTGCATCAGATGTGAAGAAGACCAAGGCTGCAGAGCGTGCAGTAGTGAAGAAAAGAAAAGCATCAGCTGCTTCAGATTCTTCAGCTCTGAAGAAGATGAAGCCTATGACAAGTTCATTTGCAAATCCCATTGATGCTGTTCCGATCTCAACCATGCCATCAAAGGACCTTGTTCCTTTTGGTGAAGAATATGTGATCCCTAGCGGATCTGATGAAGAAAATCATTCTGCTGCTTCGTCAGAGCAGATTGATGAAGAAATTGAAGTGGATAAGATCCCTTCAACACCTGTTGTTTCCTCGCCCATGCCTCAGTTCACAGCTGAAGAGGCTGGCGTTGAAGAAATGGAAGATGAAGATGTGGACATTGGGAGTACTACACCAGTGATGAATGATGACTTTTGGGACAATCAGCACCCCAATTCTCCACTCTTCACCCCTCTACAGCAAATTCCACAGTCCCCTGCACCAACCGTTCAAATGGGCTCTGAAGAAACTCACCCCACTTCATCTGTACGTGAAGAAATTCCAGCCACTAGTGCTGAAAAAACTACTGCTGATGATCACTAGAACACGCAGACTACCACTGAAGAGGAAGCAAAAATTCCTCAGCCTGCAGAACCTGAGATTGCGATTCCTGAGGTTGTGATGCAACTCACTGACACTCCTCTGCCCAAGCCAAAGGATCCATTCTCACGCAAGAAAAAATTCAAGGCTGAAGATTTCTTCGGCGAGCATGTATTCTTCACAGACTACAACCCCTATGATTCTGCTCGCATAAGGAAGAGGCGTTTCTGGACTGCCAGTCAGGCTAATTTTTATTCCTCAGTGCTAATCAACAAAGACAAAGTCTTCGATGATGCACACATTCCTCATGTGGATGTGGAATCTCTGCCATGCTTCGAGCCAGTTCTCAGTGTTCTTCACGACACTGGACTATTAAATTTCTGCACTGACATATGTGATTGGAATGAAGAACTCATTCTTCAATTTTATGCGACGCTGCACATCACAGGAGATTCTGAAGATGTGAACTCATGGGTGCTGGACTGGATATCTGAAAACACTCACTACAAGGCACCAGCTACTGAATTGCTTCGTGCCCTACCACTCAGTCCTCCCCTTGAAGCCGCTCGATGTGTCTGAGCTTACAAATCATTACATGCAAGTGCTGATGAAGCCTTTGAAGCTAGGGCAGGCCCCACGAACCAAATTCCTAGTCAAGGAATTACTATATGTGCCTCGGACTGTCTATCGCATTCTGACAAAGACATTGAGTCCAATCAAGGGCCACGACTTGAATGAAGAAGAAGTCGTTGGCATAATGAAGAATCTGCTCTTCAATATCATTCATGGCGTTCCCGTCAACTTCTATGATTTCTTCATGAGGACTCTGGCCAATGTCGCTATGTCACCTTTTGAGCTGAAGCCTTATGCACCTTGGATTATGAGATTCATCAGAACAAGGTCTTCACTCAACTACAAAGCTGATACACTGAACCATTGCAGCTACTTGCCTCCGATTGAAGTCCTCAACGGACATTTTCCTCAGCTAATGACAAAGGCAAGGCCACTGCTGTTATAGATGAAGACATTCGTCCATTGGATGGTCAATATCGCAAGGCTGCATCCTACTCAACCAATGACGACTCTGCCACCCATGACTCTGCCGCCAACACAGCCAAGCAAAATCCTCAAGGCATAGCACCCAGGGTGATGACTGATCGTGAGCTACTCCTCAGTCTTCATCAGAAGGTTGATCGCAATCATAAATGGGTCAAGAGACAGTTTGGTTCAATTCTTCACAACATGACCTCAACCCATAAGGCAGTGAAGAAAATCAATACTACCTCCATGAAACCTTCAACCGCACTGGCTGTTTTGTCTCATGTCTACAGCGAAGAAGATCTGAAGAAAATGGGTCTCAAGGAAGAGTTTGACTAGTCTGCACCTCCACCGAAGAACTACAAGAAGGTCAAGGTTCCTTCCTTGGTGGCCAGCTCTTATTCTTCATCGCGCGACACTAATGAACATGAAGACTTGGACGGCACTGCAGCAGGCCCTACTACGACAAACGAACACGACAACGCTGGCGCTACTTCATCAACTTGATATTCTTCAGGGGCGTTAGTCCTCAGTTTTGATCCTTTTTGTCATTCGATGACAAAGGGGGAGAAATTTGAGTTAGTCTTCAAGCGGGTCTAATATATGGGTGTTTTTTTGCAAAGTTACAACTCTCGTTCTTCTGAAACTTTATTGGATCGAGTTGTAAACTTAAACCCGATGGTGCGCTGATACTTTTGATGCGTTATTCTGCATTCTTATTCCTCGTTAATATTATTGCACGCATGCTGAAATTCATCAGTCACCATATTTCATCATGCATTTCAAATTCTTCATAATATATATGTCAAATGCGTGTATGAATTACAAGATATAGGTGGAGATCTCCATGATTCAACTCTTCAAGTGTGCATTGCTTCAAAAGCAAATTCCTCACTATGCACATCTTCAGGGGGAGTTCTTCTATATCTTGCAATCAAATTCCTCAATATCAGTATTTACACTTCATATGTTTATCCCCGTTGAAAACTTAACCTATATTGTCATCAATCACCAAAAAGGGGGAGGTTGTAAGTGCATCTAGTGCCCCTTATTGATTTTGGTGTATTGAAGACTTATAGGTTAAGGGACTAATGTGCTTATGAGTGTACACAGGTCTATAAGTCTATGAGGAGTTTGATATTTACAGAGAAAGTCGACCCCTAAAAATGAAGTTCTTCGACTGAAGACTTTGGTATTCTGAAGACTTTCTGAAGACTTTGAAAGTGAAGAAATTGGTGTGACCTTGAAGACTTGGTATTCATTCGAGGAATATGAAGCATGAAGACTTTTGTTTTCATAGTTTCTTTTTTTCTCTTTCTTGAGTCATGGAAACACCGTACTGTTAAAGGGGGTCGAGGAAATACTAAGGAAAAATTTCCAAGTGATGCTCAAACTCAAAATCCTACACCTACCAATCCCTTCAAGTGAAGCCATTGGAAATCTCATACAGTTCAGTCAATTTCTTGAAGTGATGAGATGAAGTTTTTCCGTCACTCAGAATTTGTTCTGACCGAGGAGTTAGGAATTCGCCAGTCTTGGATTGCCTACATAGTGAGGAACATGATAGCCCCGAGGAATTTGAACCTCAAATTTCCATTTATTCTTTATCTTCTTGGCGCCAATTTGTGCCAAAATATCTTATCCACCTAACGGTCATATCATTGAAGGGCATTTATGCCTTATCATGTCGGGCTGCTCCCTAGGCTATAAATAGCCGCCCCCCTACAACCACTAGCTGGTTGGCTGCTCTGAGAGAAACTTACACTTGTCATTTGAGAGCATCCCATCCTCCGAGGACTTTGAGAGAAAATCATCAAGTGAGGAAAACCCAAACCCAAACACCTACAAACCCAAAGTGATTAAGCATCACTGAAGAGATTGATACTGCGTGGATCTGATGCTTGTTACCTTTGAAGACTGTGCTTCTTCCAGACGGTTAGGCGTCATGGTCTAGAGCATCCAAGAGGAATTGTGGATCGCCGAGTGACCGAGTTTGTGAAGGTTCGGAAGTCACCTGAAGACTTACCACGAGTGATTGGGCGAGGTCTGTGTGACCTTAGCTTAAGGAGAATACGGTGAGGACTGTGTGTCCGGGACTGTGTGTCCTCAAGTTTAAATACCTAGCCGCTCCAACCAGATGTACAACCCGACACAAAGAGTTGGGAACTGGTCTACCAAATCATTGTCTTCACCAAGCCCTCTGGTTCTATTTCCTCAACTCTTTTATTTCCTCATTCTTTGTGTTGTGTGCTTGTCATATCTGTGTTTGAAGACTTTGACTGAAGACTTTCTCAATTTCCTCAGTTCAATTTCTTCAGTCTGTTTGTCTTCATCCTGTATTATCCTGTGATTACGCTTTTAGTACTTAGTGCTTGTCTTCATTTCATCATGATGACCATGCTTGTGTTCTGTTATGTTTACTTCTGAGTACGTATTCCGCTGCAAGTAGTTCTTCGCCAAGGAATTTCCTCACCGGCAAATTTCTTAGTGAAGAATTCATAAAAATCGCTTATTCACCCCCCTCTAGTCGATATAACGCACTTTCATCAATCCACTAGGAGGCTACGTGCGAGTCCCTCACACCTACACAAACAAATAAATCCTCGCAACCAACGCGATAAGGGGTTGTCAATCCCTGCACGGTCACTTACGAGAGTGAGATCTGATAGATGTGATAGGATAATATTTTTGGTATTTTTATGATAAAGATGCAAAGTAAAATAAAAGCAAAGTAAAAAGCAACGGAAATAACTAAGTGTTGGAAGATTAATATGATGAAGATAGACCCGGGGGCCATAGGTTTCACTAGTGGCTTCTCTCAAGAGTATAAGTATTTTACGGTGGGTGAACAAATTACTGTTGAGCAATTGACAGAATTGAGCATAGTTATGAGAATATCTAGGTATGATCATGTATATAGGCATCACGTCCGAGACAAGTAGACCGACTCCTTTTGCATCTACTACTATTACTCCACACATCGACCGCTATCCAGCATGCATTTAGAGTATTAAGTTCATAAGAACAGAGTAACGCTTTAAGCAAGATGACATGATTTAGAGGGATAAATTCATGCAATATGATAAAAAACCCATCTTGTTATCCTTGATGGCAAGAATACAATACGTGCCTTGCTGCCCCATCACACCTTGGGAAAGGACACCGCAAGATTGAACCCAAAGCTAAGCACTTCTCCCATTGCAAGAAAGATCGATCTAGTAGGCCAAACCAAACTGATAATTCGAAGAGACTTGCAAAGATAACCAATCATACATAAAAGAATTCAGACGATTACAATATTGTTCATAGATAAACTTGATCATAAACCCACAATTCATCGGTCTCAACAAACACACCGCAAAAGAAGATTACATCGAATAGATATCCACAAGAGAGGGGGAGAACATTGTATTGAGATCCAAAAAGAGAGAGAAAGCCATCTAGCTAATAATTATGGACCCGAAGGTCTGAGGTAAACTACTCACACTTCATCGGAGAGGCTATGGTGT
Source organism: Aegilops bicornis (assembly GCA_021605145.1). NCBI lineage: Eukaryota > Viridiplantae > Streptophyta > Magnoliopsida > Poales > Poaceae > Aegilops > Aegilops bicornis. The sequence continues at coordinate 180,386,931 of CM038669.1, forward strand.
TGATGTAGAAGCCCTCCGTGATCGATGCCCCTTCCGTGAACTCCGGAACAGGCCCCAAGATGGGATCTCGTGGGTACAGAAGGTTGCGGTGGTGGAATTAGGTTTTTGGCTCTGTATCTGATCGTTTGGGGGTACGTAGGTATATATAGGAGGAAGGAGAACGTCGGTGGAGCAACATGGGGCCCACGAGGGTGGAGGGCGCGCCTGGGGGGGAGTAGGCGCGCCCCCCTACCTCGTGGCTTGGTGGAAGCTTCCTTGACATAGGGTCCAGGTCTCGTGGATCATGTTCATTCCGAAAATCACGTTCCCGAAGGTTTTATTCCGTTTGGACTCCGTTTGATATTCTTTTTCTACGAAACTTTGAAATAGGCAAAAAAACAGCAATTCTGGGCTGGGCCTCCGGTTAAAAGGTTAGTCCAAAAAATAATATAAAAGTGAATAATAAAGCCCAATAATGTCCAAAACAGAATATAATATAGCATGGAGCAATAAAAAATGGTAGATACGTTGGAGACGTATCAAGCATCCCCAAGCTTAATTCCTGCTCGTCCTCGAGTAGTAAATGATAAAAACAGAATTTTTGATGCGGAGTGCTACTTGGCATAATTTCAATGTAATTCTTCTTAATTGTGGTATGAATATTCAGATCCGAAAGATTCAAGATAAAAGTTCAATATTGACATAAAAATAATAATACTTCAAGCATACTAACTAAGCAATTATTTTCTCTCAAAATAACATGGCCAAAGAAAGTTCATCCCTACAAAAGCATATAGTTTGGTCATGCTCCATTTTCGTCACACAATAATGCTTTCATCATGCACAACCCCGATGACAAGCCAAGCAATTGTTTCATACTTTAGTAATCTCAAACTTATAAACCCTCACGCAATACATGAGCGCGAGCCATGGATATAGCACTATGGGTGGAATAGAGTATAATGATGGGGGTTATGTGGAGAAGGAAAAAAAGGAGAAAGTCTCACATCAACGAGGCTAATCAATGGGCTATGGAGATGCCCATCGATTAATGTTAATGCAAGGAGTAGGGATTGCCATGCAACGGATGCACTAGAGCTATAAATATATGAAAGCTCAACAAAAGAACTAAGTGGGTGTGCATCCAACTTACTTGCTCACGAAGACCTAGGGCACTTGAGGAGGCCCATTGTTGGAATATACAAGACAAATTCTATAATGCAAAATTCCCACTAGTATATGAAAGTGACAAAACAAGAGACTCTCTATCATGAAGGTTATGGTGCTACTTTGAAGCACAAGTGTGGTAAAGGATAGTAACATTGTCCCTTCTCTCTTTTTCTCTTATTTTTTTGGGCCTTCTCTTTTTTATGGCCTTTCTCTTTTTTTTCATATCCCTCACTTGGGACAATTCTCTAGAGAATGATGATCATCACACTTCTATTTATTTACAACTCAATGATTACAACTTGATACTAGAACAAAGTATGACTCTATTTGAATGCCTCCGGCGGTGTACCGAGATATGCAATGAACCAAGAGTGACATGTATGAAAGAATTATGAACGGTGTCTTTCCCACAAATACTATGTCAACTACATGATCATGCTAAGCAATATGACAATGATGAACGTGTCATGATAAACGGAATGGTGGAAAGTTGCATGGCAATATATCTCAGAATGGCTATGGAAATGCCATAATAGGTAGGTATGGTGGCTGTTTTGAGGAAGATATAAGGAGGTTTATGTGTGAAAGAGCGTATCATATCACGGTGGATGCACCGGCGAAGTTTGCACCAACTCTCAATGTGAGAAAGGGCAATGCACGGTACCGAAGAGGCTAGCAATGATGGAAAGGTGAGAGTGCGTATAATCCATGGACTCAACATTAGTCATGAAGAACTCACATACTTATTGCAAAAATCTACAAGTCATCAAAAACTAAGCACTACGCGCATGCTCCTAGGGGGATAGATTGGTAGGAAAATACCATCGCTCGTCCCCGACCGCCACTCATAAGAAGGACAATCAAAGAACACCTGATGTTTCAAATTTGTTACATAACGTTTACCATACGTGCATGCTACGGGACTTTCAAACTTCAACACAAGTATTTCTCAAATTCACAACTACTCAACTAGCACGACTTTGATATCACTACCTCCATGTCTCAAAACAATCATCAAGCATCAAACTTCTCTTAGTATTCAAAACACTCATAAGAAAGTTTTTACTATTCTTGAATACCTAGCATATTAGTATTTAAGCAAATTACCATGCTATTTAAGACTCTCAAAATAACCTAAGTGACGCATGAGAGATCAAAAGTTTCTATAAAACAAATCCACCACCGTGCTCTAAAAGATATAAGTGAAGTACTAGAGCAAAACTATATAACTCAAAAGATATAAGTGAAGCACATAGAGTATTCTAATAATTTCTGAATCATGTGTCTCTCTCAAAATGTGTGTACAGCAAGGATGATTGTGGTAAACTAAAAGCAAAGACTCAAATCATACAAGATGCTCCAAGCAAAACACATATCATGTGGTGAATAAAAATATAGCTCCAAGTAAAGTTACCGATGGAAGTAGACGAAAGAGGGGATGCCTTCCGGGGCATCCCCAAGCTTTAGCTTTTTGGTGTCCTTAGATTATCTGGGGGTGCTATGGGCAACCCCAAGCTTAGGCTCTTGCCACTCCTTGTTCCATAATCCATAAAATCTTTCACCCAAAACTTGAAAACTTCACAACACAAAACTCAGCAGAAAATCTCGTGTGCTCCGTTAGCGAAAGAAAACAAAAGACCACTTCAAGGTACTCTAATGAACTCATTATTTATTTATACTGGTGTTAAACCTACTGTATTCCAACTTCTCTATGGTTTATAAACTATTTTACTAGCCATAAATTCATCAAAATAAGCAAACAACACATGAAAAACAGAATTTGTCAAAAAAGCGAGCGATGCAGTACTTATCTCAGAACTAACGCAAACTTCTGGAACTCCAAAACATCAGCCAAAATAGGAAGATGTAGACAATTTTTTATTGATCAGAAGAAATTGGAATCAATATTTTATCACGTTCTTGTGATTTTTAACAATTATTTTCGTGAACAGAAAGTTTCTGGAATTTTCTGCAAGATCAAATAACTATCATCCAAGAAGATCCAATAGGTTTAACTTGGCACAAACACTAATTGAAACATAAAAACACATCTAACCAGAGGCTAGATCAAATATTTATTCCTAAAAAGAAGCAAAAAGCAAAAAACTAAAAATAAAATTGGGTTGCCTCCCAACAAGCGCTATCGTTTAACGCCCCTAGCTAGGCATAAAAGCAAGGATAGATCTAGGTATTGCCATCTTTGGTAGGCAATCCATAAGTGGCTCTCATGATAGATTCATACGGTAATTTTATTTTCTTCGTAGGGAAGTGTTCCATGCCTTTCTTTAATGGAAATTGGAATCTAATATTCCCTTCCTTCATATCAATAATTGCACCAATCGTCCTAAGGAAAGGTCTACCAAGAATAATAGGGCATGAAGGATTGCAATCTATATCAAGAACAATAAAATCTACGGGCACATAGTTCCTATTTGCAACAATAAGAACATCATTAATTCTTCCCATAGGTTTCTTAATAGTGGAATCCGCAAGGTGCAAGTTTAAAGAGCAATCATCAAAATCACGGAAACCTAGCAAATCACACAAAGTTTTGGCAATCGTGGAAACACTAGCACCCAAATCACACAAAGCATAGCATTCATGATCTTTAATCTTAATTTTAATAGTAGGTTCCCACTCATCATAAAGTTTTCTAGGGATAGAAACTTCCGACTCAAGCTTTTCTTCATAAGATTGCATCAAAGCATCAACGATATGTTTGGTAAAAGCTTTGTTTTGACTATAAGCATGAGGAAAATTTAGCACGAATTGCAACAACGAAATACAATCTATCAAAGAGCAATTATTATAATTAAATTCCTTGAAATCCAGAATAGTGGGTTTATTAATATCTAGGGTTTTGTCTTCTTCAATCCCACTTTTATCAATTTTAGCATCAAGATCTAAAAACTCCAAATTTTTGGAAAGCCTTCTAGGTAAAGGTGGATCATATTCAGTCCCATCATTATCAAGATTCGTATTGCAAAACAAAGATTTAATAGGGGACACATCAATAACTTTTAGATCTTCATCTTTATTTTCATAGAAATTTGAAGAACACGCTTTCATAAAGCAATCTTTCTTAGCACGCATCCTAGCGGTTCTTTCTTTGCACTCATCAATGGAAATTATCATGGCTTTGAGAGACTCATTGATATCATGCTTTGGAGGAATAGATCTCAGTTTCAAAGAATCAACATCAAGAGAAATTCTATCAATGTTCCTAGCCAATTCATCAACTTTAAGCAATTTTTCTTCAAGCAAAGCATTGTAATTCTTTTGAGAATTCATAAATTCTTTAACACTAGTCTCAAATTCAGAGGGCATCTTATTAAAATTTCCATAAGAATTATTGTAGTAATTACCATAATTATTAGAGGAATTGCTAGGATAAGGCCTAGGATTAAAGTTTCCTCTATACGCGTTGTTACCAAAATTATTCCTACCAACAAAATTCACATCCAAAGATTCATTATTATTCTCAATCAAAGTGGACAAGGGCATATCATTAGGATCAGAAGAAACACGTTTACTAGCAAATAATTTTATAAGTTCATCCATCTTTCCACTCAAAACATTGATTTCTTCTATCGCATGCACTTTTTTATTAGTAGATCTTTCAGTATGCCATTGAGAATAATTAACCATAATGTTATCTAGGAGTTTAGTAGCTTCCCCTAAAGTGATTTCCTAAAAGTGCCTCCCGCGGCCGAATCTAAAAGATTTCTAGAAGCAAAATTCAATCCGGCATAATTTTTTTGTATAATCATCCACAAATTCAAACCATGAGTGGGGCAATTACGTATCATTAATTTCATCCTCTCCCAAGCTTGTGCAACATGTTCATGATCAAGTTGCTTAAAATTCATAATATCGTTTCTAAGAGAGATACTCTTAGCGGGAGGAAAATACTTAGAGATAAAAGCATCTTTGCACTTATTCCAAGAATCAATACTATTTTTAGGCAAAGATGAAAACCAAGCTTTAGCACGATCTCTAAGCAAAAAAGGAAATAGCTTCAATTTAACAATATCATTGTCAACATCTTTATTCTTTTGCATATCACACAAATCAACGAAGCTATTTATATGAGTAGCGGTATCTTCACTAGGAAGGCCGGCGAATTGATCTTTCATGACAAGATTCAACAAAGCAGCATTGATTTCACAAGATTCGGTATCGGTAAGAGGAGCAATCGGAGTGCTAAGGAAATAATAATTGTTGTTATTGCTAAAGTCACATAATTTGGTATTATCTTGAGCCACCATGACAAGCTAGCAATCCAACACACGAGCGAACAAGAAGCAAGCAAAAAAGAGGCGAACGAAAAAGAGAGGGCGAATAAAACGACAAGGGTGAAGTGGGGGAGAGGAAAACGAGAGGCAAATGGTAAATAATGTAATGCGGGAGATAAGGGTTTGTGATAGGTACTTGCTATGTTGACTTTTGCGTAGACCTCCCTGGCAACAGCGCCAGAAATCCTTCTTGCTACCTCTTGAGCACTGCGTTGGTTTTCCCTTGAAGAGGAAAGGGTGATGCAGCAAAGTAGCGTAAGTATTTCCCTCAGTTTTTGAGAACCAAGGTGTCAATCCAGTAGGAGGCTACGCGTGAGTCCCTCGCACCTACACAAACAAATAAATCCTCGCAACCAACGCGATAAGGGGTTGTCAATCCCTACAAAGTCACTTACGAGAGTGAGATCTGATAGATATGATAGGATAATATTTTTGGTATTTTTATGATAAAGATGCAAAGTAAAATAAAAGAAAAGTAAAAAGCAATGGAAATAACTAAGTGTTGGAAGATTAATATGATGAAGATAGACCCGGGGGCCATAGGTTTCACTAGTGGCTTCTCTCAAGAGCATAAGTATTTTACGGTGGGTGAACAAATTACTGTTGAGCAATTGGCCAATTGAGCATAGTTATGAGAATATCTAGGTATGATCATGTATATAGGCATCACGTCCGAGACAAGTAGACCGACTCCTGCCTGCATCTACTACTATTACTCCACACATCGACAGCTATCCAGCATGCATCTAGAGTATTATGTTCATTAGAACAGAGTAACGCTTTAAGCAAGATGACATGATGTAGAGGGATAAATTCATGCAATATGATAAAAAAACCATCTTGTTATCCTCGATGGCAACAATACAATACGTGCCTTGCTTCCCCTCATCCTTTGGGAAAGGACACATAAAGATTGAACCCAAAGCTAAGCACTTCTCCCATTGCAAGAAAGATCAATCTAGTAGGCCAAACCAAACTGATAGTTCGAAGAGAGTTGCAAAGATAACCAATCATACATAATAGAATTCAGAAGATTAAAATATTGTTCATAGATAAACTTGATCATAAACCCACAATATCGGTCTCAACAAACACACCGCAAAAGAAGATTACATCGAATAGATCTCCACAAGAGAGGGGGGGAACATTGTATTGAGATCCAAAAAGAGAGAGAAAGCCATCTAGCTAATAACTATGGACCCGAAGGTCTGAGGTAAACTACTCACACTTCATCGGAGAGGCTATGGTGTTGATGTAGAAGCCCTCCGTGATCGATGCCCCTTCCGGCGGAGCTCCGGAACAGGCCCCAAGATGGGATCTCATGGGCACAGAAGGTTGCAGCGGTGGAATTAGGTTTTTGGCTCCGTATCTGATCATTTGGGGGTACGTAGGTATATATAGGAGGTAGGAGTACGTCGGTGGAGCAACATGGGGCCCATGAGGGTGGAGGGCGCGCCTGGGGGGGGGGGGGGAGGGTAGGCGCGCCCCCTACCTCGTGGCTTCCTGGAAGCTTCCTTGACATAGGGTCCAAGTCTCTTGGATCATGTTCGTTCCGAAAATATCGTTCCCGAAGGTTTCATTCTGTTTGGACTCCATTTGATATTCTTTTTTTGCGAAACTCTGAAATAGGCAAAAAACAGCAATTCTGGGTTGGGCCTCCGGTTAATAGGTTAGTCCCAAAAATAATATAAAAGTGAATAATAAAGCCCAATAATGTCCAAAACATAAGATAATATATCATGGAGCAATAAAAAATTATAGATACGTTGGAGACGTATCACATAGCCAGACTATATGATTTTGTAGGGATAACTTTCCTTTGGCCATGATATTTTGAGAAGACATGATTGCTTTATTAGTATGCTTGAAGTATTATTGTTTTTATGTCAATATTAAACTTTTGTTTTGAATCTTATGGATCTTAATTTTCTTGCCACAATAAAGAAGATTACATGGATAAATATGTTAGGTAGCATTCAAAAATTATGTTTTTATCATTTACCTACTCGAGGACGAGCATGAATTAAGCTTGGGGATGTTTTATATGCATTAATATGCTACTTTGTATTATTTTGGGGACTAACCTATTAACCTAGAGCCCAGTGCCAGTTTATGTTTTTCCTTGTTTTTGAGTTTTACAGAAATGGAATATCAAACGGAGTCCAAACGAGCTGAAACTTTACGATGATTTTTTATGTACCAGAAGAAGCCCACGGAGTATTGGAGATGGACCACAGGAGCCACGAGGCATCCACAAGGTGGAGGGCGCCCCCCTAGGGAGCACCCCCTACCTTTCCGCTGCCTCCTGGACCTCCCTGACTTGAAACCAATGCCAAAAATTCCTATAAATCCATAAAACCCTAGAAAAAAACCTAGATCGGGAGTTCTGCCGCTGTAAGCCTCTGTAGCCACGAAAAACCAATCGGGAGCCCGTTCCCGCACCCTGCCGGAGGGGGAAACCATCATCCATGTCCATCTTCATCATCCTGGCGGTCTCGATGACGAGGAGGGAGTAGTTCACCCTCGGGGATGAGGGTATGTACCAGTAGCTATGTGTTTGATCTCTCTCTTTGTCTGTCTGTCTCTCTCTCTCTCTCTTGTTCTTGATTTGGCGATCTTGATGTATCGCGAGCTTTGTTACTATAGTTGAATCATATGGTGTTTCTCCCCCTCTATCTTCTTGTGATGAATTGATTTTTACCTTTGAGGTTTCACTATTATCGGATTGAATACTATTATGGATTTGAGAACACTTGATGTATGTCTTGTGTGGGATACCCGTGGTGACAATGGGGTGTTCTATTGATTCACTTGATGTATGCTTTGACACTCAACTCACGGATTCCCGAGGAGACATTGGGATAATCTATACATAGGGGTTGATGCATGTTTTCGTCCTTGTTTCTCCGGTAGGAATCTTGGGGCACTCTTTGAGGTTCTTTGTGTTGGATTGAATATTATGAATCTGAAGTTGTTTGATGCATATCGTATAATTAACCCACGGATACTTGTGGTGACGTTGGAGTATCTAGGTGACATTAGGGTTGATTTATGTGTATCATATGGTGTTATTTTACTATGAACTCTAGGGCTCTTTGTGACACTTATAGGAATAGCCCAATGGATTGATCGGAAAGAATAACTTTGAGGTGGTTTTGTACCCTACAAGCAATTTCGTATTATGTTCTTCGCGATAGGAACTTTGGAGTGACTTTGTTGCACGTCAAGGGATTGCCATATGATCTAATTATGTTATCATTGTTGAGAGAACTTGCACTAGTGAAAGTATAAACCCTAGGCCTTGTTTTCAATCATTGCAATACCGTTTTTGCTCACTTGTATCACCATCTCTTCACCGAACGAGTGCACCTATACAATTTACCATTGTATTGGGTGTGTTGGGGACACAAGAGACTCTTTGTTATTTGTTTGCAGGGTTTTTTGAGAGAGACCATCTTTATCCTACGCCTCCCACGGATTGATAAAACCTTAGGTCATCCACTTGAGGGAAATTTGCTACTGTCCTACAAAACTCTGCACTTGGAGGCCCAACAACGTCTACAAGGATAAAGTTGCATAGTAGACATCACCCACCAAGCTTGGCTTCAATGTGAGGGGAAGAGTGGTGGCCTTCCTAAGACCCGAGCGTCGGTGACCTCCCATAGTTTACTCTTCCACACTACCGGCGCCGCCCGTAGGTGCACCGGCTTCGTGGTCGTGGTGGCGCAGCGTGGCCCTGGCGGGGCTGACGACATAGTTCTCGTCCTTGCTCTTGTCCAACACCCATTCGCCGCCTCGTCAATCTCCTTGAAGGCGAATTTTAAATCTGCATGACGGAGGCGATATCGCGAGTGGTTGCAATGGATCTCGCGGAGGAGTCATAGGAGTAGAGCAGCTAGCGCCTCCTGCTCGGGCACGTCCACTTTTGGCACGATGGCCGTGTCGGTGGCGAGTTGCTCCTCTGCGTGTCGGTGCTTGCTACCTCTTGATCTTGCGTTGATTTTTTCCTTGAAGGGGAAAGGGTGATGCAGCAAAGGAGCATAAGTATTTCCCTCAGTTTTTAGAACCAAGGAATCAACCCAGTAGGAGACTACGCAACAATCTACCGAATACCCGCACAAACAAACACCAACTTGCAACCAATGCGACAAAGGGGTTGTCAATCCCTTCACGGTTATTCGCAAAATGAGATTTGATAGAGATGGATAAACAGTAAAGTAATATTTTTTGATATTTTTGGTTTATGGAACGGGAAGTAAAGATTGGAAAATAAAGTAAATAGGAAACTAGAATTGTAGATCAGAAACTTATTTGATGGAAAATAGACCCGGGGACCATAGGTTTCACTAGAGGCTTCTCTCAAGATAGAAATTATTACGGTGGGTGATCAAATTACTGCCGAGCAGTTGATATAAAAGCGTAAACTTATGACGATATCTAAGGCAATGATCATGAATATAGGCATCATGTCCGTGTCAAGTAGACTGACTCCTGCCTGCATCTACTACTATTACTCCACACGTTGACCGACTCCTGCCTGTATCTAGAGTATTAAGTTCTTAAGAACAGAGTAACGCATTAAGCAAGATGACATGATGTAGCGGGATTAACTCAAGCAATATGATGAAAACTCCATCTTGTTATCCTGGATGGCAACAATACAATACGTGCCTTGCTGCCCCTACTATCACTCGGAAATGACACCGCAAGATTGAAGCCAAAGCTAAGCACTTCTCCCATTGCAATAAAAACCAATCTAGTTCGCCAAACCAAATCGATAGTTCGAAGAGACTTGCAAATATATAGAATCATGCATATAAGAATTCAGAGAAGATTCAAATAATATTCATAGATAAGCTGATCATAAATCCACAATTCATCGGATCTCGGCAAACACACCGCAAAAGAGTACTACATCGAATAGATCTCCAAGAACATCGAGGAGAACTTTGTATTGAGAATCAAAGAGAGAGAAGAAGCCATCTAGCTACTAGCTATGGATCCGTAGGTCTGAAGTAAACTACTCACGCTTCATCGGAGAGGCAATGGTCTTGATGTAGAAGCGCTCTGTGATCGATTCCCCCTGTGGCCGGATGCTGGAAAAGGCCCCAAGATGGGATCTCACAGGTACAGAAGGTTGCGGCAGTCGAAAAGTGGTTTCGTGGCTCTCCTAGGTGTTTTTGGGGGTATAAGAGTATATATAGGAGGAAGAATTAGGCCAGGGGAGCTACGAGGGGCCCACAAGGTCGGGGGGTGCTGCCCGTGTCAAAACCGGCGGATCTCGGGTAGGGGGTCCCAAACTTTGCGTCTAAGGTCGATGGTAACAGGAGACGGGGGACACGATGTTTACCCAGGTTCGGGCCCTCTCTATGGAGGTAATACCCTACTTCCTGCTTGATTGATCTTGATGAATATGAGTATTACAAGAGTTGATCTACCTCGAGATCGTAATGGCTAAAACCCTAGAAGTTTAGCCCTGTATGACTATGATTATGATTCTTGTCCCTATGGACTAACCCCTGTGGTTTATATAGACACCAGAGGGACTAGGGTTGTACAAAGTCGGTTACAGAGAAAGGAATCTTCATATCAGGACGCCAAGCTTGCCTTCCACGCCAAGGAGAGTCCTATCCGGACACAGGAGATAGTCTTAGGTCTTGTATCTTTATAGCCCATCAGTCCGGCCCACTACCATAGTCCAGACGCCCGAGGACCCCCTAATCCAGGACTCCCTCAGTAGCCGCTGAACCAGACTTCAATGACGAGGTGTCTGACGCGCAAACTGTCTTCGGCATTGCAAGGCGGGTTCCTTCTCCGGATACTCCAACATAGTCTTCGGATGCAACAATCGTGTCGGCTCTGCAAAACAAATACCACACACCACCGCAGAGGAAATAATATTTTGCAAGTCCAATCTGCTGACAACTTTTCTGCAATGCGATATCACGTCACCACCCGGTTATTATATCGAACCGTTTTTTCGCCCGTCGCTCCATGTTCCGAGACGCGGTTTCATTGGCACGTCTTGTCGAGGCAGAGATCGTGTCCCCTTATTGCGGGATCCACATCAATACGGGCGTGGGTATCCCAACCGTCCTGTTGGCATGATTCCTTAAGAATAGGCAGGTTTTAAGGCTTAGGAGGAGGCGTTCGGTATTCATTGCCTTTATAAAGGGACTAAGACTCGTCTTGCTTCTTCACGCCAACCCTTCTCCAACCTCGAGCTCCAGCACTCAAGGTTCAATCTAATTGTTTCGAGCTTCCTACTCATGTCCAGAACCGGCTCTCAAGGTCGGTGGATGGCTTCTTCTGTCACAGAGGAGGATATTACGAAGCTCCGGTGGTAAGATACCTGACCGCGGAAATCCCCCACAGGCTTCCTTCTCAAGGGCAGGTTATTCCTACTCCCAGATCCAGCGAGAGGGTCGTATTCGTCTCCCACTTCCTCCGAGGGCTAGAGTTTGCTCTCCACCCCTTCGTTCGAGGGCTCATGTTCTATTACGGGCTAGATTTTCACGATCTAGCTCCGGACTCCTTTCTTCACGTCTCGGCGTTCATTATCATATGCGAAGCCTTCCTCTGTATTCCCCCACACTTCAGCTTGTGGCTCAAGACCTTTAAGGTGAAGCCGAAGGTAGTCAATGGGAAACAAGCGGAGTGCGGTGGTGCTACGGTGAGCAAACTTATCAACGCTTTTTGGCTAAAAGGATCCTTCACAGAATCTCCCTACTTATGGCAGTGGGAGTGGTTTTACATCACTGAACCCCGCGGCACCAAGTGGGCAGCTACACCCGCGTTCCGATCTGGCCCTCCAATTCAGCTTGCATCATGGATCAATAAGGGGTTGGACTGGGGATAAATCAACAAAGTGCATACTTTACAGAGCCGCATCCAAAGCCTTATTGAGAAGGACATCGGACATATCAACATAATCCAAGTAATGCTAGTCCGCCGGGTCCTACCATGCCAGCGGCAGCCTCTTCGCCTGTGGGAGTTCAATCTGGAAGGACCACGAACCCTTCAGCACTTCTTCAACACAACGCACAAAGGAATGTGGAAATTATTCTTCGGGGCACGAAAATAGTGGCCGGATACTACAGAGGACGTCGGCCTGGACTGCAACCATCCGGATACCTCGGTAAGCACTTGACTCTCGAATACAGCTTAGATAAGCATCTCATAATAAGATACTGAGAAAACCATCTTCTTCCAGGGCTGGATAAAGAAGGCGGAGCGAATCAGGTGTTCAGCTCCTCTTCCCGAAGACTCAGCTAGTCCCGTGCTAACAAGGATGCTGGTCCCGGCGCCATACCAGGTGCCGGTGGAAGAGGACAATGAGAAGAGCGGGGAAGCCAAAGGTGTCTTCCATCCCGGAGGTAAACCACACACTGTGTCCGGGGATATTAAGGCTCCCTCTTCCGAAGACAAAAGAGAAGGAGAAGCTGACATCCTTTCTCCCTATGGTAAGAAAAGGGACGCCTCCGAAAGTTGGGAGGTAAGGGCTCCTAAGCGAGGCAAGACGCCCCTGTCGGGCGGTTTAGGCTCGGAAGGTGACGTTGTCGCACAGTTCCTTCGTAAGGACAAGCCCCTAGCCGAATCGTAAGTGAACAAAGGTGTTTTAAACATATCCCGTTCCTTTTCTCGTTACAAAGGTAACATCTAGAATATGTGTTTTGTAGTCCGGCACACAGTCTTCCTCAACAATCCTCCTCCTCAGGGGACCTTCTTCCAGAGATGATGGAAAGCGAGATGCCTCCACAAGCTTCCTCGCCCAACAGGGCGGATGATGTCAAGGTGTCGTCCCGGAGGATCTCTCCTGATCAACAGAGGATAATGGAGACAACACCCCAAGGTGAAACTTTGGCCGCCCAGGGTCCGAAGTGTGCGGTCCCTACGGGGGCTAACATTAAAGGCTCCGGACTATCCGATTTACATCTGGAGACGACTCTAGGGTAGAGCAAACATATCCTTTCAAAGGGAGTCCGTACTCCCACAGCTGCTTCCAGGAATCCGGAGGCGCCGGATACACTAATGGACATGTTGCGGTATTCATCCATCTCAGAGGAGCATCGTACCTTGATGGGTATGGTGGTTGACAGGATTCTGTCCGTGAAAAGCAGATTAAATGAAGCCTTCATGGGCCTGCTAAGAGGCTTTGAGGTATGTAATGTTATATTTTCGACTGTGCTCTATACGCAAAATGCACCTGTGTATAGATAGTAGCCCCTGAGACTCTAGTTGGCGTCCAGAGGGAGGCAATCAGAGGATCGAAAAAGATGTCCCCAGGAAATAATCTAATTAATTGAAACACAGGTTGTTACCTCCATGACGACTGCCCACGCTACAGAGGTTGCAGGTCTGGAGCACAAACTTGATGTGGCAGATAACGACATCATGCTTATTAACAGGCGACTCGATGAGGCGCAAGGTATGTGTTGGGGCGGTCAGTGTATGTATATATAGTAACATGAGCACGAAGCTAGAATTATATTCTGAGACATGCGTATCTGCAGATGGTGCTGCCTCGGTTGAGACCCTTCGGGGTGAACTTGCCCAAGCCAAGGAGCAAGCCCGGATGAGTAATGTGGTTGCCAAGAAGGCAGCTGATGAGTTAGAAGCCGGACAGGCTGCTCAGTGCCAGTGTGAGGAGAGAATGTCCACTATGGCGCGCGAGCTAAAGGAAGCCACTGTCCGGTGCGAATTCCTCGAGAGGGATAACAAAGCCAAAGCGGCCAATTTCGACAAGGCCTTACAAGAGGCGATAGAAGCACGATCTGAGTCGAAGAGATCCGGCAAGCTGGGGAGATAGCGGCCGGTAAGCCTTTCTTATTACAGACTAAATTCAGCGATCCAAAGTACTCCCCGCTTAATCAAATGCGGAGCTCTTAGACGCCTTTTTGGACTTGCCGAAGAGCGCCTTCGATGCGGCCCAGTTTTACGAAGCGCAAGAAGGGTATGCAACGGAGAAGCTTTTGTGGTCACAATTTGGCACGCCGAAGCGCCCGCTGTTGCTGAACGAACAGATGGCCTAGTGGGCCGAGCTCCACAAGATATCCGGTTTTGCCATGAAGGACGTCGTAGTCCAGCTATCGCTGACTGAGCCAGTTCCGAAGAGTTATTTCGGTTTGGTGCAGCGACTAGTTGATGCGGTGCCGCGTATCGACGCCGTTAAGCGGTCAACGTGCATTGAAGGTGCACGTATGGCCTTTGCCCGTGTCAAGATGTACTGGACGAAGATGAAGGCCACCTATATTGCAGTGAATAGTCCACCCTAGGGCAAGGAGCATCACACGCCAGAGCATTATTTCGAGGATGCCTTAGAAGGTGCCCGCTTGATAGAGGGTCAGTGCTCGAAAGAGATGATATTCGAGTGAAGTGTATTGAAATTGTAAAAACAATATTATGATATTTTTAGGCTATGCCTAGAAGTTTTGGCTCCTCCTGTGCAGCCGTTTTTGTATAATCTGAAAGTTTTCCAGCTGTCGGCTTCAGCCCCCTCGCATAAAATACGGGGGTGTTCGAAAAAGCACTTGATCACTCTTGACCCAACGTCTTGGTCCGTGAAGGAGGTGTCAATGCGGCGAACTAGGCAATCGGACTATAGGCTTTAGCACTTTCACTTAGCCATAGGAGTTTGACGGTGGGTCTACGATATAGCCCCTAGTATGTACGCAGTTATCCTAATACGGTGCGTTATATGGGTGACCAGAAGAACGGTCCTTCGTGTAATGCGGAAGGAATCGCAAAAGATTCTAATAAGTCATTGAGTGGTTGACCAGCTCTCGCCGCATCATGACAATCAGTTTTCGGCTTTCTCTACTGAGGTGCTCATTCAGATAAACCGGGACACAATCGCAGTAGTTCTCCCTTTACTACCCTAGCCGATATAGCGGAACGAAAGGTAGTAAGCACAGGAGCCGGGGAACCCAACTATTGACCAAAGACATGATTCGGAGCTGATGCATATAAGGCCAAACTCGCGACGCCGAAGTGTGCTGTAAAGCTGTTCGGACTTGTCGGCAACTCATTTGTTCCCATATCGAGCCCCTGGCAACCTGTACCGAGGTGCGAGTGTGAAACAACCGGAGAAATTCAGCTCTTTAGAAAAAGCGAATACTGGATACGGATTATGTTCATTGGGACCTGATTGATATGTTAATTGCCATTTTACAAATAATAACGCCACGACCCAAGGTATTTGACATGCCGGTGGTCGAAGGCTGAGGGAGAAGGCAGTTTACAGGCTCGAAATAGAGAGTGCGGTCTACACACAATTATTTGGACCTCCTGTCGCACGTCTGCGCCGCCTTGCCTCGGTGAAAGGATTCCTTTAATAGGAATAACCTTTGGGTAAGTGTATGAAGCCGAACTCCGAAAGAGTCCGTGAGATGACCAATACTTGAGTCACCTGTGATAAAATAGAAAGAAATGGTTAGAGAGGAAAAGGAGGAAATGGGAGTGTTTGTAGGCTTGCCCGTTGAGGGAGTCCCGCACTAGGGGGTGTCCGGATAGCCGGACTATCGTCACGGCCGGACTCCAAGACTATGAAGATACAAGATTGAAGACTTCGTCCCGTGTTCGGATGGGACTTTCCTTGGCGTGGAAGGCAAGCTTGGCGATACGGATATGTAGATCTCCTACCATTGTAACCGACTCTGTGTAACCCTAACCTATCCGGTGTCTATATAAACCGGAGGGTTTTTAGTCCGTAGGACGAACAACAATCATACCATAGGCTAGCTTCTAGGGTTTAGCCTCCTTGATCTCATGGTAGATCTACTCTTGTACTACCCATATCATCAATATTAATCAAGCAGAGTAGGGTATTACCTCCATCGAGAGGGCCCGAACACAGGTAAAAACATCGTGTCCCTTGTCTCCTGTTACCATCCGCCTAGATGCACAGCTTGGGACCCCCTACCCGAGATCCGCCGGTTTGACACCGACATTGGTGCTTTCATTGAGAGTTCCTGCGTGTCGTCACCGATAGGGCCCGATGGCTCCTTCGATCATCAACAACGACCACGGTCTAGGGTGAGACTTTTCTCCCGGACAGATCTTCGTATTCGGCGGCTTTGCATCGGGCCAATTAAGCAGCCATCTGGAGCAGATCGAAAGCTAAGCCCCTGGCCATCAGGTCAGATTTGGAAGTTTAAACTATACGGCCGATATTCGCGGAGACTTGATCTTCGACAGATTCGAGCCGCAGCCAAGCGCGCCGCACTGTCTCGATGGGCATGATCTAGCTCTGCAGCGAGCGGTGCTCGAGGCTGCACCAAAGATCCGCTCCGACCCTTAATCCGGAGCCGGATTCCCCGATCGAGGACGAGTGGTTAGACACCGCCTCAGGGGCTACAATCTCTATGACGATTGAGCCGAACTCCATCCCTTTCCTTTGCGAAGACCTTGACTCCAGGGTGCCGGACTCCTCTCCGGACTCCGAACCCTCCGCGCCCCTGCCAATCGAATCCGATTGGTCGCCGGTCATGGAGTTCATCTGCATGGACATCTTTCGGCACTCGCATTTTGGCGACATCCTGAATTCACTAAAGTCTCTCTCTTTATCCGGAGAGCCTGGCGGACTACGGACAGGAAGGTTGGGATGCGGACGATGAAGAAATTCAACGCCCATCCACCACCCACTTTGTAGCCACTGTCGATGATTTAACCGACATGCTGAACTACGACTCCGAAGACATCGGCGGTATGGGCGGCGATGCCGGAGGCGACCAAGACCCAGCGCCTCTGAGGGCTCGAAGGCCACCTCGTCTTATGACATATATATGGTGGACATCCCAAATGATGGGAACGGCGATGGAACAACGGAGGATGACCCCTCCAAGAAACAGCCGAAGCGCCGACGTCAGTGGCGCCGCTCTAAATCCCGCCACACTAAAAAAGGTGATTCCGGCACGGAAGATAATAACACCCCGGACATTGCGAAGAGAACCCCCTCCAGCAGGACTCAGCGCAGGAGGAGGGAGAAGCAAGTTTGCACGACAGTGCGGCAGAAAAAGAGGTCGAGGACGATAATTATGCACCTCCCTCCGAAGATGAGGCAAGCCTCGACGATGACGAGTTTGTCGTGCCTGAGGATCCCGCCGAACAGGAGCGTTCCAAACGCAGGCTTATAGCCACGGCAAGCAGCCTCAAGAAAAAGCAGCAACAGCTTAGAGCTGATCAAGACCTGCTAGCTGACTGATGGACTGAAGTCCTTGCAGCCGAAGAGTATGAACTCGAACGCCCCTCCAAAAGCTACCCCAAACGCAGGCCGTTGCCTCGACTAGAGGAGGAAGCACCCAAGTCACCGGCGCATGACATGGCAGACCGGCCACCCCGTGGCCGCGACAGAGAAGCCTGCCGGCCCTTCGCTCAAGCCACACCATGACGCCGCTCAAAAAGTACCAAGGCACGGGAAAACGCGCCGGACTTGCGAGATATATTGGAGGATAAGGCAAAACATACAAGATTGATCTACGGATCACGTGGGCTCCCAGCAATGCGGGATGATTACCGTCACGCGGATACAACAAAACCGGCGGGCGAACACGATGAACAAAGCTCATATGAGCTACGTCGTGATATAGCCCAACATGAGGCGCCAAGACACCCACTATGCTTCACAAATGAAGTAATGGATCATCAAATCCCCGAGGGATTCAAGCCCATAAACATCGAACCATACGATGGTACCACAGATCCTGCGGTCTGGATCAAGGACTATCTCCTCCATATCCACATGGCCCGCGGTGATGATCTACATGCCATCAAATACCTCTCACTCAAGCTTAAAGGACCAGCCTGACATTGGCTCAATAGCTTGCCAGCAGAATCAATTGGTTGTTGGGAGGACCTGGAAGCCGCATTCCTTGATAACTTCCAGGGCACATATGTGCGACCACCAGACGCCGATGACCTTAGCCACATAATTCAACAGCCAGAAGAATCGGCCAGACAATTCTGGACTCGGTTCCTGACAAAGAAAAATCAAATCGTTGACTGTCCGGATGCAGAGGCCCTTGCAGCCTTCAAACATAACATCCATGACGAGTGGCTTGCCCGGCACCTAGGACAGGAAAAGCAGAAATCTATGGCAGCCCTCACAACCCTCATGACTCGCTTTTGTGCGGGAGAGGACAGCTGGCTAGCTCGAAGCAACAACTTGGCCAAACATCCTGATAGTCCGGATACCAAGGACAACAATGGCAGGTCGCGTCGCAACAATAACAACCGCCGCATTAACAGCGATAATACTGAAGATACGACCGTCAATGCCGGATTCAGAGGCTCTAAACCCGGTCAGCGGAAGAAGCCATTCAAAAGAAATACCCAGGGCCCGTCCAACTTGGACCGCATACTCGATCGCTTGTGCCAAATACATGGCACGCCCGAAAAACCAGCCAATCACACCAACTGGGATTGTTGGGTGTTCAAGCAAGCAGGCAAGATAAGTGCCGAACTCGATGACAAGGGGCTGCATAGCGATGACGAGGAAGAGCCCCGGCCGCCGAACAATAGAGGACAGAAAGGTTTTCCCACACAAGTGCGGACGGTGAACATGATATACGCAACCCACATACCCAAAAGGGAGCGGAAGCGTGCACTACGGGGCGATATGCGATGGATCCGATCGCCCCAAAGTTCAACCCATGGTCTTCCTGCCCGATCACCTTCGATTGAAGGACCACCCCACTAGCATCCGTCACACGGCGGCACGCATTGGTTCTTGACCCAATTATTGACGGATTTCACCTCACCGAGTCCCGATGGACGGCGGTAGCAGCCTGAACACCGCTTCATCGAGGATACAAAGGTCGCAAAATGGGCATAGACCCCTCAAGGATTAAACCTACAAAGACGACCTTCAAAGGCGTCATACCGGGTGTAGAGGCCAATTGTACAGGCTCAGTCACACTCGAAGTGGTCTTCGGATCTCCGGATAACTTCCGAAGCGAAGAGTTAATCTTCGATATCGTCCCATTCCGCAGCGGCTATCATGCACTGCTCGGACGAACCGCATTTGCAAAGTTCAATGCGGTGCCGCACTATGCATACCTCAAGCTCAAGATGCCAGGCCGTCGAGGAGTAATCACGGTCAATGGAAACACCGAACGCTCTCTTGGAACGGAGGAGCATACGGCGGCCCTCGCGGCGGAGGTGCAAAGCAGCCTCTCACGACAATTCTCGAGTCCGGCCACTAAGCGTCCGGACACCGCCAAGCGCGCCCGGAGTAACCTGCAGCAAGACCACCTGGCAGGATTCAAGCACGAGTAGCAATCCGGCCCCAACCCCAGCCCTCGAGAAATTGCGAAGCTAGTATTACGCGTACATAATTACGCTCTGGAGATACCATGGGCATATGGGGAGGGACAAGACAACGGCATGCCAAGAATGCGGCTCGACCGCACCAGGGGCTCCCGTTTGTGTCATTTCTTTTTTATTTTTCCTTTTCCCTCCTTTTTTTACTTTCAGGACTCCGTCTTTGAGAAGTCCTGTCCAGCACTTGAATCGTCGAACTCACGATGCAACAGCCAGGGAAGCGGAAAGCCACATCGAGTGTTCAGGTGGTCTCTATTGCGAGCATTATACCTGTTTTACATATCATCCAGCAGCTTACCCCTGGAGGGGGACATGTTAGATAGTCCCATCCCTTGCTTATCGCACTATTTGTATCGTTACGCTTCCATTGCGGTACCTTTTTGAATAAACAATAGATAGCTTTTGCTTATTATTGCTCTACTTCCTTTATATATACATATGTTGATTTCACGACATGTTGCAACCGTACACTTTGGTACGGCCAATACACCAGGGGCTTAAGTATCCCAAAAATGGTGTGATAAGTCCGAACACTTTCACAAGTGCGGCACCCGAACTTATAGCGATATATGAATTGGCTCGAATCATGTCTTGGGTCAATAGTTGGGTTTGCCCGGCTCCGTGTTTTGGGACCTTATGTTACGCTATATCGGCTAAGGTAGCACCGGAGAACCATCGCAATTGTGCCCCGATTATGTGGGTCAAGCACCTCGATGGAGAAAGCTAAACCGACCGTCATGATAGAGGCGAGAGCCGATCGCTGTTCGAGAGGTTTTTCGGTCCCTAAAGACTTATGCCGCTTAGAGCGAGGAACCGAATTGTCCGGCCAAAGGCGTGGATAAGCGCCCCGAACTCGGTCTTCCGAATACTAGGGGCTTCACTAAATTTAAAATTATAGAATTCTATGGCTAAGTGAGAGTGTTCAAGCATTATAAGTCCGGTTGCCTTGTTACGTTGTGTTGAGCGCCTCCCTAGATGGACCCAAGAATGGGAACAAGAGTGCTCAAGTTTATCCCGAACACTCGTGGCATGGGGGCTGAAGCCAACGACTTGCCATCTCTCAAATTTGATAAACGACCGCACAGAAGGTAATATTTTAAATTAATAAGCGTTGCTTAGTGCATATGAACAACTTTTCAGCGTACAGGATAACAAATGCGAGTTTATTAAAAAATTACATCTTTGGAGCACTCATCCGCTATTCGGCGGGCACCCTTCAGGAGGCCCTCATAGTACATTTCGGGCGTGCGATGCTCATGGCCCTTCGGTGGCCCGTCCGTCACAAGCCTCTCCGCATCCAGCTTGCCCCAGTGCACTTTAGCACGGGCAAGGGCCTGACGGACACCTTCAATGCAGACGGAGCGCTTGATGACTTCAAGTCGCGGACAGGCATCCACCAGCCGCTGCACCAAGCCGAAGTAGCTCCCGGGCATGGCCTCCAATGGCCACAGCCGCGCTATAAGGCCCTTCATGGCCTATTCGGCGACCTTATGGAGCTCGACCAGCTGCTTTAGCTGGTCGCTCAGGGGCACCGGATGGTCGGCCTCAGCGTACTGTGACCAGAACACCTTCTCCGTGGAGCTCCCCTCCTGGGCGCGGTAGAATGCGGCAGCATCGGGGCCTACTGAGGCAAATCTGCGAATGCTCTGGAGAGCTCAGAATCCGGGTAAGTAACAGGTAATTGACTTTTACATTCTTGCTTTGCATAAAGAATGCCTTACCCGCCGCTATCTTCTTTAGTGCTTCAATTTCTTGGAGGGCTTTTTGGGCCTCGGCCTTAGCAGCTTTGGCACTCTCAAGAGCCGAGGCAAGCTCGGACTCTCGTGTCTTCGAGTCACGCTCCAAACCCTCGTGTTTTTTCACGAGAATCTGGAGCTCTTGCCGCACCTCCGCCAGCTGTGCCTCCCCTTTCTCTCACTCGGTGCGTTCCACAGCCGCTTTGTTTTCGGCCACGGACACCGCTTCCCTCAGGGTCGCCACCTCGTTCGTGGCCCCTGCAGTACCCATGTTATTCCTGTTATTTTTCACAACCAAAACCTTTTCTATAAGGTATTTCCTTAATAAGGTATTACTTACCTTCCTTGTCCTCGAGCTCCTTCTTGGCTTGTTCGAGCTCGTTCTCGGACCGCTCGAGGTTATGCTTCAATGCATTGACCTCTGCAGTCGATCTTGGCAGAGGTCAGCAGCGGAGCCTGCATTCCCATATTGACATACTTATGTTAGACTCCTGCTTATATCTTTTTAGATCCTTAGTCCGGCTTTTCTTTCCGAACACCGAACTAAGCATCGAGAACTCTTGTCTATGCGGTTATATTTTTACATATTCTAAAACTTACCTCAAAGCCTGTTAGAAGGCTGGTACATGCCAGTCGATCCGCTCTTGGCGGATCGAACTATCCGGATCACCGCACTCATAACAAAGGCGGTGCTCCTCCTCGATGGAAGCGCCGTTAAGCGCCTCCAGTAAGCTATCCGGTGCCTCCGGTTGGACGGAGGACACCGGCATCTTACCCTTCTTCCAAAGGGTCCGCTTGCCGGAATCC
Organism: Aegilops bicornis; assembly: GCA_021605145.1. NCBI lineage: Eukaryota > Viridiplantae > Streptophyta > Magnoliopsida > Poales > Poaceae > Aegilops > Aegilops bicornis. Next base: position 180,409,237 of record CM038669.1, read on the forward strand.
GGAACTACTGAAGGTTCCGGCATGGAGACCGGACAAGGGTCGGGCCTAGAGCCCCTGGGGGTCTTGCCCCCCGCGCGCCTGGAGTCTGAGAGGTTGCCTTGTGGCACCTCCTGCGCTACCTCCTCTTGACCAAGCCCCTCCTGGGGCCCCGCCACGGCGTCGCCCACAGCATGAGGCGAGGAGGCGGTCGGAAGCGAGGTACTCTCCATTTCCGACGAGCCCAGGGACCCGCTTGATGAATCGGCGAACTCGCCCTTGGGCGGGCTGCACGGTTGTTCGACATTAGAGAACAATCTGCAATAATAAAAGCCATGGGTATCCGGACACTTACGATCTCGCCAGGCTTGGCCTGTAGGGCCAATCCTCCTCGTCGTAAATGCCGACGTTGGTAGAAATCCGGAGGAAGGGTTCTTCCTTCTTGGACCCTCCGGCCTCCCAGTTAGGCGGCCTTCCTTTTCTTCTCCTTCCCGCTGGGGAGGAGCTTCTTCTTCTTCCTCCTCGTCTTGAGGAGAAGATTCTGCTTGAGAATATGACAAGACTTTGGCGTCGGGAGCTCCTTGAGTTCCCGTGGCCTCCTTCTTGGCCTTCTTCTCCGGCACCACGTACGGCGCCGGAGCCAGCAGCCCCGTCAATCGGGCGTCCTCCGGATCTTCCGGCAAAGGAGCCGGACAGTTAATCTGTCCGGACGTCTTCAGCTAGTCCTTTCAGAGATTAGGGAGTTTTAGCTCCCACGTAGAGTCAATCTATGAAAAAAGTGTCCCGTAAAGGGTAAAATAACTTACCTCGCCGGCTTGACACTGTGAGTCTGTATCTGCGATCTTTGGTAGCGGATCTTTGGGGCTTGGCGCCTTGAACAGCACCTTCAGGCGTCTTCGTGCGTAGTGTCGAAGAGCCGACTCAAGGTTCGGTCTTTGTGCGGATCGAACTCCCACAAATTGAAGGCCCGTTGTTGGCATGGGAGAATCCGGCGGATGAGCATCACCTGGATTACGTTGACAAGCCTAAGATTCTTGGCCACCAGGTTTCGGACGCATGTTTGAAGTCCGGATGTCTCGTCCGAATTTCCCCACTTCAGGCCCGTCTCTTTCCATGACGAGAGCCGTGTGGGGAAGCCAGATCTGAATTCAGGGGCCGCCACCCATTTGGTGTTGCGGGGCTCGGTGATATAGAACCACCCCGATTTCCACCCCTTTATTGTCTCCACGAAGGCACCTTCGAGCCATGGGACTTTGGCTATCTTGCCAACCATGGCGCCTCCGCACTCCACTTTACGGCCGCCCACTACCTTCGACCGGACGTTGAAGATCTTCAGCCATAAGCCGAAGTGGGGCTGGATGCAGAGGAAAGCCTCGCACACGACGATAAATGCCGAGATGTTGAGGATGAAATTCGGGGCCAGGTCGTGGAAGTCTAGGCCGTAGTAGAACATGAGCCCTCGGACAAATGGGTGAAGAGGAAAACCTAGTCCGCGGAGGAAGTGGGGGAGAAACACCACCCTCTCACGGGGACCAGGGGTCGGAATAAGCTACCCCTCGTCGGGAAGCCTGTGCGCGATGTTGCCGGATCCGGCCTCCTGCAGTCTTGCGATGTGCCCCTCCGTGACGGAGGAGGCCATCCACCTGCCTCCCGCTCCTGACATGATTGGAGAAAGGTTGAGGTGGGATGTGCGGACTTGGGCGCTGGAGCTCGAAGTCTTGGAAATGGATAAGCAAAGGAGGAAGAAGGCGTGGGTGAAAAGGTGGATCCTTATCCCTTATATAGACGCATACGAAGCTATCGTCCCCACCAGCCTGGTAAAACTCGCTTATTTCCCAAGCGCCGTAATCAATGGCGCAGATGGGTTACCCATGTCCGTATTGATGAGAATCCCGGAATAAGGGGGCACGATCTATGCTTTGATAAGACATGCCAATGAAACCGCCTTGCTAAACGCACTGAGATGGAACAGTAAAAAACGATTCATATAAAGGCCTGGCCGTGGTGTGATGTCACGCCGCGGAATACGTCAGCAGATCTGTGCAGAAATTATTCTCTCTACGGTGTTATGTGGAACTTGTTTTGTAGAGCCGGACACTATCCTTGTGTTCAAAACCTTCTATGAAGTATTCGGAGGAGGAACCCGCCTCGCAATGCCGAAGACAATCAACGCGCCGGGCTCATCGTCATTGAAGCCTGGTTCAGGGGCTCTTGAGGAGTCCCGGACTAGGGGTGTCCGGATAGCGGACTATCGCCACGGCCGGACTCCAAGACTATGAAGATACAAGATTGAAGACTTCATCCCGTGTCCGGATGGGACTTTCCTTGGCGTGGAAGGCAAGCTTGGCGATACGGATATGTAGATCTCCTACCATTGTAACCGACTCTCAGCAACCCTAACCTATCCGGTGTCTATATAAACCGGAGGGTTTTAGTCCGTGGGACGAACAACAATCATACCATAGGCTAGCTTCTAGGGTTTAGCCTCCTTGATCTCGTGGTAGATCTACTCTTGTACTACCCATATCATCAATATTAATCAAGCAGGAGTAGGGTATTACCTCCATCGAGAGGGCCCGAACCTGGGTAAAAACATCATGTCCCTTGTCTCCTGTTACCATCCGCCTAGACGCACAGTTCGGGACCCCCTACCCGAGATCCGCCGGTTTTGACACCGACACCCATATTGTGCCTCCGCCGATGACCAGGGTATTTTAAGTACATAATTATGCATGTGCGGTATAAACTTTGCGTGATTGTGAGGCGAACGACGGAGTCCGAACTGCTAATCCAGCTCTGAGATAGATCGGTTCCATTTAATAGAGATCGGCTGCTTAATGGCCGATGAGTTGTGCGGCTTGACGAGGCCACTTTGTACTTCGGCTGTAGTAGGCGTAGTACGATCCTCTGTATGGAGGGAGTGTTCCGTATTCCCATTTATTATTATGACGCCGCGTGGACTGTGCATTTCAAGTTTTGCGAAGGCGTAGAGTGGGACCGCATTAAAATGAGCAAAAGTGGTATGCCCCAGAAGTGCATGGTAGCCACTGTGGAACGGGGCAATATCAAAGGTCAAGCCCTCGCTTCGGAAGTTGTTTGGCGAACCGAAAACAACTTCCAGTGTGATGGAGCCCGTGAAGTGAGCTTCTACGCCGGGTATTGCTCCCTTGAGGATGGTTGTGGTGGGTTTGATTCTAGAAGGATCAATGCCCGTTTTGTGGACAGTGTCTTGGTAGAGTAGATTAAGGCTACTGCCGCTGTCCATAAGGACTTCGTGAGATGGAACACATGGATAATTGGATCGATGAACAGAGCTGCCAAACCTTCGGGATGGATATGACTAAATTTTTGGGGAACCCGCTCTATGGTGTATGCGTCCCAAAGTGCGCGTGTGTGCTCCCCTGTAGGGGTGTGCGTCACGTATACCATGTTTACGGTTTTCACTTCGGGGGGAAATTGCTTCTGAACCCCGGTATTCGGCTGGCAAGTCTCTTCGTCATCGCTGTTGCTGGGCGGCCCCTTCCCCATGTGTTCGGCATTAAGCTTGCCGGCTTGTTTGAAGACCCACCATCTTCTGTTAGTGTGAGTAGCTGGTTTATCGGGGGTGCCATGAATCTAGTAGGGCCGATCCAATATCTTGTCGAGATTGGATGGTCCGTCTCTATTTTCCTTGGGTGGCCTTTTCCATGGAGATCATCACCACGGGCCATGTGGATATGGAGAAGAAAGTCCTCAATCTATACCGCGGGATCTGTTGTTCCATCGTATTATTCGATATTCATGGGTTTAAACCCTTATGGGAATTCATGCTCCATTACTTCATCTGTGAAGCAAAGTGGGTGTGCGGTGCCTCTACATCGGGCAGCGTCGCGATGTAGCAAGGATGGAGTCCGTCTGCATTTCTCGGCCCGGGCGTGATTATGATAGTTGCGTTCGGCTAGGTAGCCGTTGTCGCGTGTCGGGGCACACCCCCGTGATCCATAGATCGATCTGTTCTGACCTGCTCTACTGTCCAAGTCCTTTCGCAGGTCATATGTATGTCCCTGAGCTGTTTTGTCTCTGCCTTTACGGTGAGGTGGCGCGGGCTGGTGTTCGGCTTGAGTTGCCGCTTTGTCCCAACCACGTGGTGGTCAGTCAGCCGCATTGTGCGATGATGGTATGGGCTCCAGCGCCTCATCATCAAACTAAGGTAGCAATTTGCGCTTCGGGTAACTTTTGGCTGGGCGCTTAAGGCCATATTCCTCAGCCGCCAGGACATCAGTCCATCTGTCGTTGAGGAGATCTTGATCAGCTTGAAGCTGGTGCTGCTTCTTTTTCAGGCTTCTTGCAGTGGCTATTAGCCGGCGCTTAAATCGCTCCTACTCGAGAGGTTCCTCCGGCACAATAAAATCCTCGGTGCCGAGGCTCACCTCATCCTCGGAGAGTGGAAGATAATTACTGTCCTCCGAGTCTTCGTGTGTGGCTTGTTCATCAGGGCAAACTTGCCCGTCTTCCCATTCATCTTGTTCGGAAGTTGCCTCCACGGGGTCTTCATTGTCTTCGACACCGTCCGGAGTGTTATCTTCTCCTGTGTCGGTGTTGCTGTCTTTGCTGCAGCGTGATTTAGAGTGGCGCCGCTGACGCCGGTGCTTTGGTTGTATCTCAGGAGGTTTATCCTCAACTGGATCTTCCTTGTCATCGCTGCTATTCTCTTTTGGTGCATCCACCATGTATACGTCGTGTGAGGAGGTGGCCGTCCATCATCCGGTGAACGGTGGGTTTTCGGCCTGCTCCTCTCCAGCACCATCGTCCATACCATTGATGTCTTCGGAGCCGTAATCGAGCATGTCGGTTAAGTCTTCGACAGTGGCTATTAAGTGGGCGGGGGGTGGGAAGCGAAATTCTCCGTCGTTAGCCTCCAGTTCGAACCGGATATAATTCGGCTGAGAGTCCCCTGCTAAGGAGAGTGTGTTTAATGATTTTAGCACATCACATAAAGGCAAGTGCCGAAAGATGTCCGCGGAGCTGAATTCGACGATCGGTGCCTGATCAAGCTCGTCGTGCGTGGACGCACATGGTTCAGAACTTGTAGCCGGAAACGGGTCTGAGGTTCCGGTGACACGGATCCCACTCGAGGTTGGATCGGAGTGCGGCTCTGATGCCGCTGAGTCTGCGGCTTCCGTGGCGGGGTCGAGCCTCCCGTCCTCGGATGGCGCAATCTGCTCCGGATCTAGGGCCAGAGCAGTTACATGCGCTATCCCCTGGGCATGGTCTGTTGACAGATTTAAGTCATGTTCATCGTGGCGACAGGGAGCGGCTACCGTGATCTCGAATCCGTCGAAGATCAAGTCTCCGCGTATATCCAGGATGTAGTTCAAGCTTCCAAATCTTCGACGGGTTCGAGCCACAGCCAAGAGCGGCCATCAGGTTAGATTTGGAAGTTTGAAGTACATGGCTGGCGTCTGCGGAGATTTGATCTTCGACAAGGTCGAGCCACAGCCAAGCGCACCGCACTGTCACGATGGGCATGATCTAGCTCTGCCGCCGAACAGTGCCCTGCAGGCCGCACAAGTTTCCGCTCTGACCCTTAGCTCGGAGCCGACTGTGCCAACCGAGGACGGGTGGCTAGACACCACCTCGGGGGCTGCAATCTCTACGGCGATCGAGCCGAACACCAGCCTTGTCCTTTGCGAAGCTCATGACTCCAAGGTGTCGGACTCCTCTCCGGACTCCGAACCTTCCGCGCCCCTGCCAATCGAATCCGATTGGGCGCCGATCATGGAGTTCACCGCCGCGGACATCTTTCAGCACTCGCCCTTCGGCGACATTCTGAATTCACTAAAGTCTCTCTCTTTATCAGGAGAGCCCTGGCCGGACTATGGTCAACAAGGTTGGGATGTGGACGACGAAGAAATTCAAAGCCCACCCACCACCCACTTCTTAGCCACTGTCGATGATTTAACGACATGCTCGACTTCGACTCCAAAGACATCGACGGTATGGACGCCGATGAAGGAGACGACCAAGAACCAGTGCCTATAGGGCACTGGAAGGCCACCTCGTCATATGACATATACATGGTGGACACCCCAAAAGAAGGGAATGGCGATGGAACAACGGAGGATGACCCCTCCAAGAAGCAACCTAAGCGCCGACGTCAGCGGCGCCGCTCTAAATCCCGCCAAAACAAAAACGGCGATTCCGGCACGGGAGATAATAACACCCCGGACAGTGCCAAAGACAACCCCCTCCAACAGGATTCAGCACAGGAGTATAGAGAAGCCAGCCCTCATGAGAGAGCGGCAGACAAAGAGGTAGAGGACGACAATTACATGCCTCCCTCCGAAGACGAGGCAAGCCTCGACGATGATGAATTTGTCGTGCCTGAGGATCCCGTCGAACAAGAGCGTTTCAAACGCAGGCTTATGGCCACGGCGAGCAGCCTCAAGAAAAAACAGCAACAGCTTAGAGCTGACGAAGACTTGCTAGCCGACAGATGGACTGAAGTCCTTGTGGCCGAAGAGTACGAACTCGAACGCCCCTCCAAGAGCTACCCAAAGCGCATGCTACTACCCCGATTAGAGGAGGAAGTACCTAAACCTACATCACTAGTGCAGGATGCGGCCGACCGGCCACCTCGTGGCCGCGACAGAGAGGCCTCTCGGCCCCCACTCAAGCCGCACCCCGGCATCGCTCAAAGAATACCAAGGCATGGCGAAATGCGCCAGACCTGCGAGATATATTGGAGGATAAGGCAAGGCAAACAAGATTGATCTATGGATCGCGTGGGCGCCCCACGACGCGTGACGATAACCGTCATGCGGGATATGGCAATTCCGGCCGGGCCGAACACAGTAGACAAAGCTTATTTGAGCTATCGCGATATAGCCCAGTACAGAGGCGCCGCACACCCACTTTGCTTCACAGATGAAGTAATGGATCATCAAATTTCCGAGGGTTTCAAACCCGTAAACATCGAATCATACGACGGCACAACAGATCCTGCGGTATGGATCGAGGATTATCTCCTTCATATCCACATGGCCCGCGGTGATGATCTACACGCCATCAAATACCTCCCACTCAAGCTTAAAGGACCAGCTCGGCATTGGCTTAACAGCTTGCCAAAAGAGTCAATTGGTTGTCGGGAGGACCCGGAAGCCACATTCCTCGACAATTTCCAGGGCACCTATGTGCGACCACCAGACGCCGATGACCTAAGCCACATAATTCAGCAGCCAGAGGAATCGGCCAGACAATTCTGGACACGGTTCCTAGCTAAGAAAAATCAAATAGTCGACTGTCCGGACGCAGAGGCCCTCGCAGCCTTCAAACATAACATCCGTGATTTAATGGCTTGCCCGGCACCTAGGACAGGAAAAGCCGAAATCCATGGCAGCCCTTACAACACTCATGACCCGCTTTTGCGTGGGAGAAGACAGCTGGCTAGCTCGTAGTAATAACATGACCAAGAGCCTTGGTAATTCGGATACCAAGGACAACAATGGCAGGTCGCGTCGCAACAAGCACAAGCGCCGCGTGCTGACGATAATCTTTGAAGAATCTGGCGATTAATGCCGGATTCAGAGGCTCTAAACCCGGTCAGCAGAAAAAGCCATTTAAAATAAATACCCCGGGCCCGTCCAGTTTGGACCGAATACTCGATCGCTCGTGCCAGATACACGGCAGCCCCGAAATACCAGCCAACCACACCAACATGGATTGTTGGGTGTTCAAGCAGGCAGGCAAGTTAAATGCCGAAAACAACGACAAGGGGCTGCATAGCGATGACGAGGAGGAGCCCCAGCCACTGAACAAAAGGGGACAGAAGGGCTTCCCCCCACAAGTGCGGACGGTGAACATGATATACGCAACCCACATACCCAAAAGGGCGGAAGCGTGCACTCGAGGGGCGTATCTGGCGTTGGAGCCAGTCGCCCCAAAGTTCAACCCATGGTCCTCCTACTCGATCACTTTTGATCGAAGGGACCACCCCACTAGCATCTGTCATGGAGGATTCGCCGCGTTGGTTCTAGACCCAATCATTGACGGATTTCACCTCACTAGAGTCCTTATGGACGGCAAAGACCTTTGAACCTGCTTTATCAGATACAATGCAAAAATGGGCATAGATCCCTCAAGGATTAAACCCACAAAGACTACCTTTAAAGGCGTCATACCAGGTGTAGAGGCCAACTGCATGTGCTCAGTTACACTTGAGGTGGTCTTCGGATCCCCGGATAATTTCAGAAGCGAGGAGTTAATCTTCGACATAGTCCCATTCCGCAGTGGCTATCACGCACTGCTCGGACGAACCGCATTTGCAAAGTTCAATGCGGTGCCGCACTACGCATACCTCAAGCTCAAGATGCCAGGCCCTCGAGGAGTCACTCAATGGAAACATCGAACGCTCTCTCCGAACGGAGGAGCATATGGCGGCCCTCGCGGTGGAAGTACAAAAGCAGCCTCTCAAGGCAATTCTCGAGTCCGGCTATTAAACGTCCGGACACCGTCAAGCGCGCCCGGAGTAACCTACAACAAGACCGCCTGGCCTGTTCCGAGCACGCGTAGCAATGCGGCCCCAACCCCAGCCCCCGCGAAATTGCGAAACCAGTACTACGCGTACGTAATTATGCTCTGGAAATACCATGGGCATAGGGGGAGGGGAACGACCACAACATGCCCAAAATGCGGCTCAGCTGCACCAGGGGCTCCCTATTTTGTCATTCTTTTTTTCTTACTTTCAGGACTCCACTTTCCGGAAGGCCTGTCCGGCAGTACAATCACCGAACACACGATGCAACAGCCAGGGAGGCAGAAAGCTGCATTGAGTGTCCAGGTGGTCTCTATAACGAGCGGTATACTTGTTTCACATATCATCCCGCAGCTCGCCCCTAGAGAAAATAGTCCCATCTCTTGCTTATCGCACTATTTGTATCGTTCTGCTTTTACCGCAGACTTTTCGAATAAACAATACATAGCTTTTGTCTATTATTGCATTCCTTTTTTATGAAAATATGTTCAGTTATGACATTATGCAACCGTACACTTTGGTATGGCCAATACACCAGGGGCTTACGTACCCCAGAATATGGTGTGAGAAGTCCGAACACTCTCACGAGTCTTGGCACCCGAACTTATAGCATTATATGCATTGGCTCCGAATCATGTCTTGGGTCAATAGTTGGGTTTGCCCGCCTCCCATGTTTTGGCACCTTACGTTCCGTTATATCGGCTAAGGTAGCGCTGGGAGAACCACTGCGATTGTGCCCCGGTTGAGCTGGGCTAAGCACCTCAGTGGAGAAAGCATAAACTGACCGTCATGATAGGGCGAGAGCTGGTCGTTGTTCGAGCGGTTTTCGCGTCCCTAAAGACTTATGCCGCTTAGAGCGAGGAGTCGGCTTTGTCCGGCCTAGGCGTGGATAGCGCCCCGAACTCGGTCTTCCGATTACTAGGGGCTTCACCGAAATTTAAAATTATAGAATTCTATGGCTAAGTCAGAGTGTTCAAGCATTATAGTCAGATTGCCTTGTTCGTTGTGCTGAGCGCCTCCCTCGAAGGACCCAAGAATAGGAAAAAGAGCGCTCAAGTTTATCCCAAACACCCCAGCACTCTTGGCACGGGGGAAGAAGCCGACGACTCTCCATCTCTCAAATTTAATAAATGGCAGCACATAAGGTAATATTTTAAATTCAAAAGCATTGCTTAGCGCATATGAACAAGTTTTCAGCGTACATGATCACAAATGTGAGTTTACTCAAAAGTTACATCTTCGGAACATTCATCCGCCACAAGGCGGGCACCCTTCAGGACGCCCTCATAATACATCTCGGGCTTACGATGCTCCTTGCCCTGCAGTGGCCCACCCGTCACCAGCTTCTCAGCATCCATCTTGCCCTAGTGCACTTTAGCACGGGCAAGGGCCCTACGGGCGCCTTCGATGCATACGGAGCGCTTGATGACTTCAAGCCGTGGACAGGCATCCGCCAGCCGACTCACCAGCCCAAACTAGCTCCCAGGCATGACCTCCCCAGGCCATAGCTGGACTATAAGGCCCTTCATGGCCTGTTCGTCCACCTTGTGGAGCTCGACCAGTTGCTTCAGCTGGTCGCTCAAGGGCACCGGGTGTCCGGCCTCGGCATCTTGAGACCAGAACACCTTCTCCGTCGAGCTCCCTCCTCGGCCCGGTAGTAGGCGGCAGCGTCGGACATCTTGCAAGGGGCAGATCTGCGAATGCTCTGGAGAGCTCGGACTCGGGTAAGTAACAAGTAATTCACTTTCACGTGCTTGCTTTGCATAAAGAATGCCTTACCCGCCGCTATCTTCTTCATCGCCTCAATTTCTGGAGGGCCTTTTGGGCTTGGCCTTAGCAGATTTAGGCGCTCTCAAGAGCCGAGGCAAGCTCAGACTCTCGAGTCTTTGAGTCAAACTCCAAGCTCTCGTGTTTTTTCACGAGATCCTGGAGCTCTTGCTGCACCTCCGCCACCCGCGCCTCCTGCTTTTCTCGCTCGGCGCGTTCCACGGCCGCATTATCTTCGGCCTTGGACAGGGCTTTCTTCAGGGTCGCCACCTCGGTTGTGGCCCCTGTAATACTCACGTTGGTCCTATCATTTTTTGCAACCACATCTTTTTTATATACTTACATAAGGTATCACCTACCTTCTTTGTCCTCGAGCTGCTTCTTGGCAATGCCGAGCTCGCTCTCGGACCGCTCGAGGCTCTGCTTCAATGCATCGACCTCCATGACAAGGTCTGGCAGAGGTCGCCAGCCAAGAGCCTGCATTCCCATATTGACATACTTATGTTAGACTCCTGCGTATATCTTTTTGATCCTCGGTTCGGCTTTTCTTTCCGAACACAAAACTGAGCATCGAGGCTACCGTCTATGCGGTAATATTTTTACATATCTTAAATACATACCTCAAAGCCTGTTAGAAGGCTGGCACGAGCTTCAGTCGGCCTGCTCTTGGCGGATCGAACCTTCTGGATCACCACACTCATAATAGTGCGGTGCTCCTCGTCGATGGAGGCGCTGTTAAGCACCTCCAGCAGATTATCTGGTGCCTCCGGTTGGACGGAGGTCACCGGCGTCGTAGGCTTGCCCTTCTTACTAGGGGGGCTCCTGCCGGACTCCGGAACCACCGAAGGTTCCGAGGCGGTGTCCGGCCCAGGGCCGGACTTGGAGCCCTTGGGGGTTTTGTCCCCTTTGCGCCCGGAGTCCGGGAGGTCGCCTTGCGGCGCCTCCAGGACCACCTCCTCCTAGCTTGGCCCCTTTTGGGACCCCACCTCGGCATCATCCGCAGCACGAGGGGAGGAGGCGGCCGGAAGTGAAGTACTATTCACATCCGACGAGCTTAAGGACCCGCTCGACGACACGCCGACCTGGGCTCGGGGCGGACTGCATGATTATATTCGGCGTCAGAAGATACTGTGCAATAAAGGAACGCCATGAGTTATTCTGGTATCCGGATACTTACATTTTGCCAGGGGCTTGGCCCTGGATGGCCACTCCTCTTCGCCATCGTCGGCGTTGGTGGAGTAGTCCTGAGGAAGGGTCCTCCCTTTCTTGGACCCTCTGGCCCCTCAGTTGCGGCGGCTTTCCTTTTCGTTCCTCCCCTCGCTGGAGGGGGAGAGGCCTCTTCTTCCTCCTCCTTGTCTTCGTGGGAGGAGTGCGCCTTGGAGTCATCGGACGATGAATCCGACACCACCGGGCACCAGGAACTCTTTCGAGTTCACGTGGCCTTCTTCTTGGCCTTCTTCTCCGGCACCACGTAAGGTGCCGAAACCAGCAGCTTCGCCAAGTGGGCATCTGCTGGGCCTTCGGGCAATGGAGCCAGACAGTCAATCTGTCCGGTCTTCTTCTGCCATTCCTGTGAAAGGAATGGGAGCTTAGATCCCGCATGGAGTCAAACTATGAATAACAAGTATCCCGTAAAGTGCGAAATAAGCTTACTACGCTGGCTTGGCGCTACGCGCGGAATCCGCGATCCTCGGTAATGGGAGGGGGAACCTCGGTGCCCTTGAATAGCACCTTCCAGGCATCCTCGTGCGTTGTGTCAAAGAGCCTGGTCAAAGTTCGTTGTTGGGCCGGGTCGAACTCCCACAAGTTAAAAGCCCGTCGTTGACATGGGAGGATCCGGCGGATGAGCATGACCTGGACTACGTTGACGAGTTTAACCTTTTTGTCCACCAGGTCTTGGATGCAGGTTTGGAGTCCGGTCCGCTCTTCCAAATTACCCCACGACAGGACCTTCTCTTTCCAGGAGGTGAGCCGTGTGGGGATGCCAGATCGAATTGGGGCGCTGCCCATTCAGGGTCACGCGGCTCGGTGATATAGAACCACCCCGATTGCCACCCCTTTATGGTCTCCACGAAGGAGGCCTCGAACCAGGTAACGTTGGGCATCTTGCCCACCATGGCGCCTCCGCACTCCGCTTGCTGGCCGCCCACTACCTTTGGCTTCACATTGAAGGTCTTCAGCCATATGCCGAAGTGGGGCTTGATGCGGAGGAAAGCCTCACACACGACGATAAACGCCGAGATGTTGAGGATGAAGTTCGGGGCCAGATCGTGGAAATCCAGGCCGTAGTAGAACATGAGCCCCCAGACGAATGGGTGAAGTGGGAAACCTAGTCCGCGGAGGAAATGGGTGAGGAACACCACCCTCTCATGGGGCATGGGAGTGGGGATGAGCTGCCCCTTATATGGGAGCCGGTGCGCGACGTCATTGGACAAGTATCCGACTTCCCTCAGCTTCTTGATGTGTCCCTCCGTGACGGAGGAGACCATCCACTTGCCTCCCGCTCCGGACATGGCTGGAGAAGGTTGAGGTGGGATGTGCGGACTTGGGCGCTGGAGCTCGAGTGCGTGAAAATGGATAAGCAAAGAAGGAAAAGGTGGATCCTTATCCCCTTATATGGGCGGACAAAACTATGTACCCCCACTAGCCTGGTAAAACTCGCTTATCTCCCAAGCGCCATAATTGATGGCACGGTTGGGTTACCCACGCCCGTATTGATGAGAATCCTGGAATAAGGGGACATGATCTCTGCTTCAACAAGACGTGCCAAGGAAACCGCCTCGCTAAACGCGCTGAGGTGGGGCGGTAAAACGATTTGAATAAAGGCTTGGCCGTGGTATGATGTCACGCTGCGGAATACGTCAGCAGATTGGATTTGTGTAAATATTATTCTCTCTACGATGGTATGTGGAAATTATTTTGCAGAGCCGGACACTATCCTTGTGTTCAACATCTTCTATGAAGTATTCGGAGGAGGAACCCGCCTTGCAATGCCGAGGACAATCTGCTACCGGACTAAATGCTGTCATTGAAGCCTGGTTCGAGAGCTCTTGAGGGAGTCCTGGATTAGGGGTGTCCGGATGGCGGACTATAACCTTTGGCCGTACTCCTGGAATATGAATATACAAGATTGAAGACTTCGTCCCGTGTCCGGATGGGACTTTCCTTGGCGTGGAAGGCAAGCTTGGCTATACGTATATGTAGATCTCCTCCCATTTGTAACCGACTCTATGTAACCCTAACCCTCTCCGGTGTCTATATAAACCGAAGGGTTTTAGTCCGTAGGACGAACAACAATCATACCATAGGCTAGGTTCTAGGGTTTAGCCTCTCTGATATCGTGGTAGATCTACTCTTGTACTATGTCAGGACCCCGATTCCAAGTCACATCGACCTAGCCGGTAACACCTCATGTCACTTTGCGGCCTCACGCATGGTATTCCCACGGGTGTCGCCTTACCATGGCCCGGGACCGTTTGCGACTTTTGGCTCACGTATATGATAGTGTCGCTAGCATCCACATGACAGAGAACCCAGGCCGACATGGCTAGTCGTGAACCCAAAGCGGCGCTAACCCATGGGGACAGGCATACATGATTCACATCGAGCATGTCGGTCATCAACGTATCAATCCGGGCTGTAGCACTGGGCTTACAGGACTCCGGTAACCCGGGCTGTAGCAGGCTAGGCAGGACTCCGGATGTCACCGCGTGACATTTCCCGAAGAACGGAACCACGAACGAAGTGAAACACATGTCGGCAGTCAAGTGTCCAGAAGCGGTAGTCTTTGGGCTAGCGAGGACTCCGGTGAACCGGGTCAGAGCGGACTACTATCACTCAGGAAGCACTAGAATACATTTCCCCATATGAGAGGCTGCCAAGGATAAACAACTAGATTGTCGGATCCCACTCATACCAAGCATTTCAATCATACACACAATATGCCCGATATGAGTACATACAACATGGCATCACAACAAAACTCTACAACTCAAAGTACTTTATTTAAGAGGCTCATGAGCCATACATAACATATCCATACGTATAGGGGTCACATGACCCAACACTCAAGTCATACAAACATACAAGCACATGCGGAAGCAAACTAGTCTCTGAGTACGCATACACTAAAAAGAAAGAAAGCTTGACGAAGCCCTTCTATCTACAGTGGCCCTTCACAAGCCTTGGATCACCACCTGGGTGGCTAGTCACTCGTCGACGTCAAGGTCTACATAGAACCCATCGGAGGGGGCGGTCGTCTGAAAACATTAATTAAGCAAACATGAGTACGGAGGTACTCAGCAAGTCTTACAATGTAATCCTATTATACATGCACATTCTCAAGAAGGTAGTGGAGTTATTGCAGCAAGCCAGCTTTGACTCTTGGCTAAGCTATCCTACATGACACCACTTGAAAAGCATTTGCCGCACATGAGTCCACTAATCACCATCACAATACTCCACCGTGGATCCTCTCTCGTCAACCCACGAGAGGGCCATCCGCGGTACTCACACTTATCTTGAGGCTTTTAGTAGTATCCATTTACTTGTCTATGAGCTGTATAGGCGACCAAGTAGTCGTTCTTCGCGGACGCTGACTATTCGAATAGTTTCATACCCTGCAGGGTGTACTTCTTCACACGCTCTCACCACTTATCGCCGCTACACGACATATACTCGGCAACCTTCAAGCGGAAGCCCAGCGAGGGTGTCGGCCACGACCTGACTAAACACACGAGTCCCTAGTCCAGGTTTATCGCCTATTCGGGTTCCATACGCAGGGAGTCCGGTCGAGGTTTCCACTAACGGCCCCGAACGATGTGTGCAGGGTTCCCGAGACACCAAAGCAGGCGAATCGGTACACCGTGCCACGTGCCTACCGCAACACAGCCCACCCCTAAGGTCACAAGGCGGCCCCCAGCATGCTACAAACACCAGAAACTACTTTGCAACTCCCGGACAGAGGACAAGAGTGGTTAATAAGTCGAGAGGGTCCATTGGTTTCGGGACCAATCCGTGGTAGTAGCTAAGTCTTAAATCACACACACAGATCTCGTTCTTAGGGACGGCTTCAATGAAACAACCCACCATGTACTCCTACATGGCCTCTCATCGATACCTTTACCAAATCGTGTTCAACACTTTCACTCTCGAAACCGACACAACCTTTCACTCTAGTTCGTCATCCCGATGAGCCAGACCTGACACAACTCTAAGCATAGCAAGCATAGCATGGTAGGAAACACAAACATGGCTCAATCAACTCCTACACATACTAGTGGGTTTCATCTAGTTCTTTGGCAATGACAGGTCATGCAAAGGAAGTGGGTTCAACTACCGCAACACACAACAGTTTGAATCGCGTTGTCTTAATGCAGTAAACAAGAGCAGAAGCGAGAACATGGGTTTGTATCGGAATGATCAATGGGTTGCTTGCTTGATGTAGTGGTAGTAAGATATTGCCCTGCAGACAGATATTCGGGGTTATCCTCGGAGGCAGAACCTATCACGAAAGACACACCGAACATAAACAACACATGACCATATGCAACAATACGATGCATGCTATGACATGGCAATATGAATGTGTGTTGGCCTAGTGCAAGCTAGAACAGAAAGGGATGAACTCATTTGAATCAAAGATTCAAATGTTAGCTCATTTAACATAGCCATATTAGTGCATTATCTTATTCTGCTTAAACAGCTAGGTTAACTTGTTCTGTCATGCATGAAACCATTACCAGTGGGTAGATTGAATTTTTCTGATCAAAATTCATATATAGAACTTTGCATTTGGAGTTACAAATTAATTTCTATGATTTTTTGAAGTTTGCAACAATTTCTGGAATTTCCTGAATACAAATAAATCCAGAAATTAATTATTGCGTCAGCAGTGCGTCAGGGTGACGTCAGAGGTCAACGGGGGCGTCCAGGTCAACCTGACCAGTGGGTCCCGCATGTCAGTAGTAAATTAAACTAACTAATTTTAGTTAAATCTAAACTAGGTAAATTAGCAGAGGGGGCCCCACTAGTCAACTTCGTCAACGGGGTTAAACCCGCCGACGTTTAGCCGCCGGCGAAGCCAGACGCGGTGGCGAGAGTGCGTTTGTGCATTCCGGCGACCAAATGGACGGCGGAGACCATCTACGGGTAGCCGGAGACAAGCCGCGGCGTTTGGTGGTGGTGGTTGAGCTCGGTGGCGGAAGCGTCGCCGGCGGCGAGCTTGGCGGTCGCCCGAAGTCGGGTGAGGATGAACCCATGGCTACGGGCACGGCAAGGCACGGGTGAGGTGCGTTGGGCTCCCGGAGTGCGGTGAGTGCGGTGGTGTGCTCGGAGTCGAGCCAACGTGGCTGTGGCCACGACGGCGACGTGCGGTGGCGGCGGCGGGTGCGGCCGAGCTCGGTGCAGTCGGTGCGGGGCTCGAGAGCGTGAACGAGAAGGATGGGAAGGTAGCTGGGCTCACGGCGAGTGCGGCGAAGCAGTCGGCGAGGTCGGGGACGAGGTGATGCGGTGGCGACGGCAATGGGGATCTCCGGTGGTGATCGACGGAGACGAGGTCGGTGAAGCGGTTGCGGTGGCGGCGAAAGTGCTCGGGCTCGCTTTCGATGTAGTCGACGACGGTGGAAGCGAACGGGCACGGTGGTGCAGCACGGGACGACGGAGGGCGCGACTTCGTCGGCGGCGCGTCGGCAAAAGGCCGCCATGGTGCGGGACAGCGAGGGAGAGAGGCAGGGGCGAGTGAGGTGTCCACGGGTCGGGTGGCGACGTGGAGCGACCAGCGTCGGCCTGTGGCAGTGGCAAGCTGCTGGCGCCCGTGCGCTTCAAGGCCGCCGGCTACTGTACTGCGTGGCAAAGACGAAGCAGCTGGCTAGCATGGGCCAGCACAGTGCTGGGCCGCCAGGTGGGTCGGGGCTTGGGTTCGGCCAGGTAAGAGGTTTTCCCATTTTTTTCTGTTTTAAAATATTTTTGTAGGTTTGTTGCATTTCTAAAAATACCTAGGCAGCTCCAAAAATCACCAAACTGCACATGGTCCCTAGTTGGAATATATCCAACATGGAAAATTTTAGTTTGGGGTTATTTGAGCATTTGAAATATTTTATATAATTTAAATGCCCAAACTCAAATAGCTAAAGATTTAATCCAGTGACCTTAGAGTGACCTAGAAATTTGTGCATCACTTCTGACAGTGGTTTAGGACCAATGCAAAGGTGATGAACATTTTTAGAGGGCATTTCAGGTTCATTGAAAATATTTTTAGTAAACCCTAGTTGGATTCAGAGGGGTTCTGGGGGTTCTGTCTTCCCCAATTCAAGTTTCTGATGAAAGGTAAACATGATGCAACACTCTAATGCATGGACTAACTAGGATGTGACAACTCACCCCCACTCAAAAGAATCTCGTCCCGAGATTTTGGATCCGTCGGAAAGAAGGTGGGGTACTCAAGTCGAAGACGATCCTCCCTTTCCCAGGTAGCTTCTTGCTCGGAGTGGTTTGACCATTGAACCTTGAGAAATTTGATGTTCTGGCATTGAGTGGTACGCTCGGCTCGATCTAGGATATGAATGGGATATTCTCAATAGGTGAGATTATCTTGGAGATCAAGCGTTTCATGGTCCACCCCACGGATAGGATCCGAGAAGCAACGCCTGAGTTGAGAAACGTGGAAGACATCATGAACTCTGGAAAGATGCGGAGGTAGTTCCAACTGGTAGGCAACTTCTCCTCGTTTGGCAAAAATGCGAAAGGGTCCAATGTAACAGGGAGCCAACTTGCCTTAGATACCGAATCGATGGGTTCCTTTTAAAGGTGTAACCCGAAGGTAAGCCTTCTCGCCAACTTCATAAGCCATAGGCTTATGCTTGCGGTCATATTGACTCTTTTGACGAGATTGGGCTGTTTTCAATTTCTCACGAATAACACGAACCTTTCTTACGCTTCCTGGATCATATCCGGGCCAAAGAGTTGTCTTTCCCCGGTTTCTGACCAGTTAAGAGGCGTTCGACATTTTCGTCCATAGAGAACTTCGAAAGGAGCTTTGCCCAAGCTAGCTTGATAACTATTGTTATAAGCGAACTCGGCAAATGGAAGGCATTTCTCCCAATTCATGCCGAAAGAGATGACAGAAGCTCGAAGCATATCCTCCAGAATTTGGTTGACTCGTTCTACTTGACCACTTGATTGAGGATGGAAGGCGGTACTAAAGGAGAGACGAGTTCCCGTAGCATTTTGGAAACTTTCCCAGAATCGAGAGGTGAAGAGACTTCCACGGTCTGAGTTAATCTCCAATGGAACACCATGAAGAGACACTATTCGAGAGATGTACAATTCAGCTAGCTGGCTAGCGGTTATACTCTCACGAACGGGTAGGAAGTGGGCTACTTTGGAAAGACGATCGACAGCAGCGAAGATGGCATTATTCCCTCTCTTGGTCCTGGAAACCCAGAATGAAATCCATACCGATTTTATCCCATTTCCATTCAGGAATAGCCAAAGGTTGAAGGGTGCCAGCAGGCCGTTGATGCTCTGCTTTAACTCGACGACAGACGTCGCAATTAGCAATGAATTGAGCGATTTCTCTCTTCATCCTAGTCCACCAAAACCTCTGGCGTAGGTCTTGATACATTTTAGTACTACCGGGATGAATGGTGAGAGGAGATTCATGAGCTTCCTTAAGGATCAATCGCCTCAGGTTGCGTACCTTGGGAACCACTAGACGGTCTCCAAAGAACACGACACCTTGTTCATCAATGGAGAAACAATCTGCGACTCCTTTCTTGATGTTTCTCTTGATACGGGAGATTCCCAGATCTACCTTCTGTGCCTTGATGATCTGATCCGTAAGGGTAGGTTTCGCCAACAGGGTGGAAAGAAATCCTCGAGGAACAATGTGAAGGTTAAGCTTACGAAATTCCTCGTGGAGAAATGGTTGAATTTGTTGTAACATCAGATTGTTAGAATAAGATATACGACTTAGTGCATCAGCTATGACATTGGCCTTGCCTGGGGTGTAAGATATTCCTAAGTCGTAATCTGTAATCAACTCGACCCAACGTCTTTGCCTGAGATTCAAATCCGGTTGGGTGAAGATGTATTTCAGTCTTTGGTGATCGGTGTAAATTTCGCAACGATTACCAAGAAGCTAATGTCGCCATGTTTTGAGTGCATGGACCACTGCTGCAAGCTCTAGATCGTGTGTAGGATAGTTATCCTCATGTGGACGCAACTGTCGAGAAGCGTAGGCAATCACATGACGATCTTGCATGAGTATGCAACCTAGTCCTTGTCGCGAGGCGTCGCAATAGATAACAAAGTCCTTAGAAAAATCTGGTGGTACAAATGCAGGTGCGGATGTCGCATCTTTTCAGTTCTGAAAAGCTGAACTCGCACCGTGGGGTCCACTCGAACTTTTTATCTTTCTTGAGGAGTTCAGTTAGAGGCTTAGCAACCTTGGAGAAATTCTCGACGAAGCGGCGGCAATAGCTCGCTAAACCGAGGAAACTCCGAACTTGCTTGACCGATTCAGGTGGAGTCCAGCCAAGGACGGCTTGAACTCGCTCGGGATTGACAGCAATGCCCTTACCAGAGATTACGTGGCCTAGGTAGGTCACCTCTGGCAACCAAAATTCACACTTAGAGAATTTGGCATAAAGGCGATGCTCTCGAAGTTTCATCAACACTAGCCTTAGATGTTCGGCATGTTCTTTCTCATTCTTTGAGTAGATGAGTATATCATCGAGGTAAACCACGACGAATTTATCCAAATACTCCATGAAGATCGAGTTCATTAACCGAGAGAAGGTGGCTGGAGCATTGGTTAACCCGAAGGACATGACGGTGTACTCGTATTGACCATAGCGAGTAACAAAGGCCGTTTTAGGGATGTCCCCGTTCTTGATTTTGATTTGATGGTAGCCCAACCTCAAATCCATCTTGAAAAGACCGAGGATCCAGCGAGCTGATCATACGGATCGTTAATCCCGGGAGCGGATACTTGTTCTTGATAGTGACCAAATTGACAGGTCGGTAATCTACAACCATCCGATCCGTTCCATCCTTCTTCTTGACGAAGAGGACGGGGCAAGCCCATGGAGATGAACTAGGACGGATGAAACCCTTTTGCAAGGATTCATCAAGTTGTTTCTTAAGCTCAGCTAGTTCTAAGGGTGCCATCTTCTAAGGTCTTCTAGAGATTGGAATGGTTCCTGGAACAAAGTCTATCACGAACTCGACATCCCTGTCAGGTGGAACACCTGGAAGTTCTTCTGGGAAGACATCCGGGAAATCACGGACTATCGGAATATCTTCAAGGTTTCGAAGGGGGTTGGCATTTAAGGAGTAGAGCTGACGTTCAGACACTCGGGTCAAAACATTGACTGTCTTGCCCGAAGGATGGGTGAGTTGAGCAGTTCTAGTAGAGCAATCAATCTTAGCATAATGGGTTGACATCCAGTCCATACCCAAGATGATGTTTATGTCTGAGGACTTGAGAGCTATTAGTGATGCAAGGAAGACTAATCTATCGACAAGGATTTCATTTCCATGGCTGATTCTAGAGGTTTGCCACTTAGACCCAGGAGTTTGAATTACCATGGAGGTGTGCATGTCACAAAATGTGGTGTTGTGCAATCGAGCATAGCTCTCAGAAATAAATGAATGAGATGCTCCAGTATCAAAGAGAACAGCTTGCGGATGGCAATTAACAAGGAGCGCATCGAGAACGGACGTTGGGATCCTCATGGGTTTCCTCACCTGAAACGTAATTGACGTGGCCACGGCAAAGGGCGGTGGTTTGGCGTGAAGCACCTTTCCTGCCGGGCTTACCACGGCCAATGCAGACTTTCCGATCTGACCGGGTTGTTCTGGGTACACTCACGGATGTAATGACCTGTCTCTCCACACTTGAAACAAGTTATCACATTGGGACGTGGAGCAGCATTAGCACCGGGGCCACCATAGGCCTTGGGCGGTGCAAACTGCTGGTTGGGGCGAGGCGCCTCAAAGGATGGCCTCGGAGTGAATCTGGGTGGTAGAGCGGTGCTTGGGATCCAGACCCGGCGCTTCTGAGATCCAGAGCCGGATGAAGAACCAAAGTCACGTAAGTGCTTATGCGTGAAGCTTCAAAGTCGATCGCCCGCCAAAGACTGATAGCCTTGTTGACTAACTTCTGGAAGGAGGTGCACTCGTGCAGACGAAGATCACGGCGAAGCTCGGGGATAAGTCCCTTGCGGAACCTTGTCTGCTTCTTGGCGTCGGTAGATACCTCTTCAGGAGCATAACGTGCTAGATTTCCAAACTCACGACTGTATGCATCCACAATCAGTCTACCCTGGGTGAAGTTGCAGAACTCTTCCCGCTTGCGATTCATGAGACCTTCCGGAATGTGATGCTCACGGAAAGTCGCATTGAACTCAGCCCAGGTAGTGATTTGGCCAACCGGGCGCATAGCCTCGAAATTCTCCCACCAAAGGCTAGCAGGGCCTTCGAGGTGATAGGCAGCAAAGGTAACCTTATCAGCTTCAGCCACGTTGGCAGAACGTAGCTTGTGGGTGATGCTGTGAAGCCAGTCATCCGCATCGAGAGGCTCAACGGAGTGTTTAAACTTCGGTGGATACAGCTTGACAAAGTCATTGATTGACACCAGGTCATTCCTTGGCTGGCGTGCGGTATTCTCGCTCAATCCGCTCCAAAGAAGCGATTGGTCTCACGCTTGTTGCGTTACGCCTCCATCATAACTTCGGCCAAAGAGGGCGGTTGAGGCAGATTTACATTCCTAATCGTTGGCTTCTCTCCTGCTCCGAGCAGCAGGGTTGTTATGGTGTGTTGACCATCCTAGGAAACAAAACAACGGTTTAGACAAGGATGGCAAAATTGGCAAGGAAGTGCGGAATATAATGGATAACACGGAATGCAGAGATGTTCATCCGTATGACATGGTAATATAGAAACTGCCATATATATACCAACGGTCATACACACCATTCATAGCTTAGTACAAACCCGGCTAGAGTACAACTACGGTGAAAGGCGTTACATCTCATCGGAAGCATTCCAAGCTCCTATACATTATTTTTCTACACTTCCGAAATTGATACACACTAAGTCATATTCCACAGGTCACGCAGGACGGTGGAACTACAACTATTACAATACTAGAGATACTACTACTAACTCAGACAGCTCCGTAGTAGTCCTCATAGAAGTCACCTCCATAGCCTGGAAGCTCAACATGATTATCCGGAAACAGACGGTCCTGAGGAGCTTGTGGACCATAGGGGCTAGGATGAGGTCTTGGACCAACAAACGGTGGTCTGCGGGGACCACGGGGTGGGGTGATGCCTCCCACATCACGCCAATCCATCATGTCTGGCAGAGCAGATCTCACAGGATACAGATCCCTCATATCCACACATCCAGCTTGCACAGCCGGTGCAAACCGAGTCAAAGTGGCCCAATGATCGACACGGGTGTTGAAAAGCTCCATTCTCAAGGCCCGATTCTCTCGGTCCTTATCCTCGAGCATCTCAGCAGTGGTGCGGGTTAGTGAGTCCTCCTGAGTGTAATCAGCATAGATGGCCTGAAGATACCCTTGCGCCCCTGGGAGTGAAGCTGGCATATAACGGAAGTCGGTGTTACGAAGCAGGCCAGTCCTGACTCGCATGATGGTCATCATAGAGTATGCAGCATCCTGCACAGCCATCTCAATAATGACCCCGAGTCCATAGGAGTGGTGAAGAGGCTCAGTCGATCCAGGATAAGAAGGAAATATCCTGACAAGGTCAGAGGTATTGGCTTTGATTAAAGTCTCGAATTGCTCTTCGACGGTGTATTCGGGATACCAACAAGAACCGTCTCAATCATAACCCGGACTAACATAGCCGTATGACCGGGCACATCGATGCACCCTGGTCGACGAACCACTTGGTTTTGAGCACGAGTGGCCATCTGAAAGCACAGCCACAATGCAAAGACATTAGAATTTCTAGGGAAAATCGGACAGCATAACATCTGTAAATGCTCAAGAACAGATTTGAGACATTCAAAATCAGGTTGCAAAACCACTCAACAATATCATATCAAGGTTCCGGTTCAACTGATAGCATACTAAAAGTAGTAGAAACTGAACTGAGGCTGGTAACCAACAGTCCTATAAGTTACTACGGATTAGTAACACGTGAACCTGATAGAGAGAAGAGAGCCTAGTCCTATACCCACGTAGAATGAGAAGAGGATGACTCAGATCAGAGGGCATAAGGTAAAGGAGTAAAAAGAGCCTTACGTCCCTTCCACAATCAATTCCCCTACATATAACTAAAGCATTTCTAGACTCGACATCGACCAGTTTGGCTTAGCGAACCTACAGGCAGTCCGGCTCTGATGCCAACGCTGTCAGGACCCCGATTCCAAGTCACATCAACCTAGCCGGTAACACCTCATATCACTTTGCGGCCTCACGCACGGTATTCCCACGGGTGTCGCCTTACCATGGCCCGGGACCGTTTGCGCCTTTTGGCTCACGTATATGATAGTGTCGCTAGCATCCACATGACAGAGAACTCGGGCCGACATGGCTAGTCGTGAACCCAAATCGGCGCTAACCCATGGAGACAGGCATACATGATTCACATCAAGCATGTCGGTCATCAACGTATGAATCCGGGCTGTAGCACTGGGCTAACAGGACTCCGGTAACCCGGGCTGTAGCAGGCTAGGCAGGACTCCGGATGTCACCGCGTGACATTTCCCCGAAGGGACAGACACAGGAACAAAGTGAAACACATGCTGGCCAGTCAAGTGTCCAGAGCAGTAGTGCTGGTGTGACACCCGGATAATTAAGCTTCAGCAATCCCAAGTTAATGATGCCACGCCATCATTTTTCACTGTTGCTAAATCCCCCTTTGATTCAATCCGGTTCAATTTCAAATTAAAGTCAAAATTAAAATTTTCTCAAACATGCAAAATAAAATGTTCAAGGTGTGGCAAATAATCCCTGGATATTTGTCATGTTGGAACCAACCTCTTTTGGATTCCCAAAGTGCCCCTGGAAAATTATTTAATGGTCCAACAACAATTAAATTGGCCTTTTCTATTTCTAAAAATGGTTACGCAACTCCTTTGGACCCCAAAATTTTGGTGCCATCTCAAGTTGCTGTGTTAAAATTATGTGCCAAGTTTTGTTCAAAACAAAATTCATTTGGTATCCCAACTAAAAGCAAAACAGTGAAAGGAAATATAATAGATTTGTTTTTAAATATAATAGAAGAAGAAAAAGCCCTGACCTTCCCTCTCACTCGGCCTCGGCCCAGCTGGACCGCCAAGCCAGCCCACCATCCCCGGTCCCTCCCTCTCTGCTGTTCATGCGACCGAGTCGCCATCTTGAGGCAGTCACCCCGGACCACCTCGCCGGCACCGACGCCGGGAGGGGATAAGGACGCCACGCCCCGACCCCTCGATCTCCCCTCCCCACTTGCCCCCTAGCTCCGCCACTCCCACTCTCTCCTGCCCCCACTCCACCTCGCTTCCCCGTGACATTGCCGGGAGGGGATAAGGACGCCACACACAGTGCTGGGCCGCCAGGTGGGCCGGGGCTTGGGTTCGGCCAGGTAAGAGGTTTTCCCATTTGTTTCTGTTTTAAAATATTTCTGTAGGTTTGTTGCATTTCTAAAAATACCTAGGCAACTCCAAAAATCACCAAACTGCACATGGTCCCTAGTTGGAATATATCCAGCATGGAACATTTTAGTTTGGGGTTATTTGAGCATTTGAAATATTTTATATAATTTAAATGCCCAAACTCAAATAGCTAAAGATTTAATCCAGTGACCTTAGAGTGACCTTGAAATTTGTGCATCACTTCTGACAGTGGTTTAGGACCAAGGCAAAGGTGATGAACATTTTTAGAGGGCATTTTAGGTTCATTGAAAATATTTTTAGTAAACCCTAGTTGGATTCAGAGGGGTTCTGGGGGTTCTGTCTTCCCCAATTCAAGTTTCTGATGAAAGGTAAACATGATGCAACACTCTAATGCATGGACTAACTAGGATGTGACATACTACCCATATCATCAATATTAATCAAGCAGGAGTAGGGTTTTACCTCCATCGAGAGGGCCCGAACATGGATAAAAACATCGTGTCCCTTGTCTCCTATTACCATCTGCCTAGACGCACAGTTCGGGACCCCCTACCCGAGATACGCCGGTTTTGACACCGACAGGGCCATTGAACCTCTTGACGATGACACAGCGGAACTCTCAATGAAAGCACCAATGTTGGTGTCAAAACCGGTGGATCTCGGGTAGGGGGTCCCGAACTGTGCATCTAAGGTCGATGGTAACAGGAGACGGGGACACGATGTTTACCCAGGTTCGGGCCCTCTCTATGGAGGTAATACCCTACTTCCTGCTTGATTGATCTTGATGAATATGAGTATTACAAGAGTTGATCTACCTCGAGATCGTAATGGCTAAAACCCTAGAAGCCTAGCCTGTATGACTATGATTATGATTATTGTCCCTATGGACTAACCCCTCCAGTTTATATAGACAGCGGAGGGGACTAGGGTTGTACAAAGTCGGTTATAGAGAAAGAAATCTTCATATCAGGACACCAAGCTTGCCTTCCACGCAAGGAGAGTCCTATCCGGACACGGGAGATAGTCTTCGGTCTTGTATCCTTACAGCCCATCATTCCGGCCCACGTACCATAGTCCGAACGCCCGAGGACCCCCTAATCCAGGACTTCCTCAGGCGCGCCCCACCCCCCTGGGCGCGCCCTCCACCCTTCTGGCTGCCTTGAGGCTCCTCTGACATGCACTCCAAGTCTCCTGGGTGTCTTCTGGTCCAAAAGAATGATGGTGAAAATTTTATTCCGTTTGGACTCCGTTTGGTATTCCTTTTCTGTGAAACTCTAAAATAAGGAAAAAACAGAAATTGGCACTGGGCTCTAGGTCAATAGGTTCGTCCCAAAAATCATATAAAATAGCATATTAATGCATATAAAACATCCTAAACAGATAATATAATAGCATAGAACCATACAAAATTATAGATATGTTGGAGACGCATCAAGCATCCCCAAGCTTAATTCCTGCTCGTCCTCGAGTAGGTAAATGATAAAAACAGAATTTTTGATGTGGAATGCTACCTATTATATTTATCCATGTAATTCTTTTTATTGTGGCATGAATGTTCAGATCCGTAAAATGCAAAATAAAAGTTTAATATTGACATAAAAACAATAATACTTCAAGTGTACTAACAAAATAATTATGTCTTTTCAAAATAACATGGCCAAAGAAAGCTTATCCCTAAAAAATCATATAGTCTGGCTATGTTCCATCTTCATCACACAAAATATTTAAATCACGCACAACCCTGATGACAAGCCATGCAATTGTTTCATACTTTTTATGTTCTCAAACTTTTTCAACTTTCACGCAATACATGAGCGTGATCCATGAACATAGCACTATAGGTGGAACAGACGGTGGTTGTGGAGAAGACAAAAAGATGGAGATAGTCTCACATCAACTAGGTGTATCAACGGGCTATGGATATGCCCATTAATAGATATCAATGTGAGTGAGTAGGGATTGCCATGCAATGGATGCAGTAGAGCTATAAGTTTATGAAAGCTCAAAAAGAAACTAAGTGGGTGTGCGTCCAACTCGCTTGCTCATGAAGACCTAGGGCAATTTGAGGAAGCCCATCATTGGAATATACAAGCCAAGTTCTATAATTAAAAATTCCCACTAGTAAATGAAAGTGATATCATAGGAGACTCTCAATCATGAAGATCATGGTGCTACTTTGAAGCACAAGTGTGGCAAAAAGGATAGTAACATTGTCCCTTCTCTCTTTTCTCCCATTTTTATTTGGGCCTTCTCTCATTTTTTGGCCTCTTTTTTTCGTCCGGAGTCTCATCCCGACTTGTGGGGGAATCATAGTCTCCATCATCCTTTCCTCACATGGGACAATGCTCTAATAATGAAGATCATCACACTTTTATTTACTTACAACTCAAGAATTACAACTCGATACTTAGAACAAAATATGACTCTATGTGAATGCCTTCGGTGGTGTACCGGGATGTGCAATGAATCAAGAGAGACATGTATAAAAAATGATGAATGCTGGCTTTGCCACAAATACGATGTCAACTACATGATCATGCAGAGCAATATGACAATGATGGAGCGTGTCATAATAAACGGAACGGTGGAAAGTTGCATGGCAATATATCCCGGAATGGCTATGGAAATGCCATAATAGGTAGGTATGGTGGCTGTTTTGAGGAAGGATATGTGGTGGGTTTATGGTATCGGCAAAAGTTGCGCGGTACTAGAGATGCTAGTAATGGCGGAAAGGTGAGAGTGTGTATAATCCATGGACTCAACATTAGTCATAAAGAACTCACGTACTTATTGCCAAAATCTATTAGCCATCGAAACAAAGTACTACGCGCATGCTCCTAGGGGGACAGATTGGTAGGAAAAGACCATCGCTCGTCCTCGACCGCCACTCATAAGGAAGACAGTCAAAAATTAAATCATGCTCCGACTTCACCAGATAACGGTTCACCATACGTGCATTCTACGGGACTCACAAACTTTAACACAAGTATTTCTCAAATTCACAACTACTTACTAGCATGACTCTAATATCACCATCTTCATATCTCAAAACAATCATAAGGAATCAAACTTCTCATAGTATTCAATGCACTTTATATGAAAGTTTTTATTATATCTCTCTGTTTAGAGACTCTCAAAATAATATAAGTGAAGTACGAGAGTTCATCAATTTCTACAAAATAAAACCACCACCGTGCTCTAAAAAGATATAAGTGAAGCACTAGAGAAAATTTTGCCTAGCTCAAAAGATATAAGTGAAGCACATAGAGAATTGTAATAAATCATGATTCATGTGTGTCTCTCTCAAAAGGTGAGTACAACAAGTATGATTGTGGCAAACTAAAAAGCAAAGACTCTAATCATACAAGACGCTCCAAGCAAAACACATATCATGTGGTGAATAAAAATATAGCCTCAAGTAAAGTTACCGATAGACGAAGACGAAAGAGGGGATACCTTCCTGGGGCATCCCCAAGCTTACGCTCTTGCCACTCCTTATTCCATAGTCCATCAAATCCTTACCCAAAACTAGAAAACTTCACAACACAAAACTCCAACAGAAAATCTCGTAAGCTCCGTTAGTATAAGAAAATAAATCACCACTTTGGGTACTGTTGTGAACTCATTCTTAATTTATATTGGTGTAATATCTACTGTATTCCAAATTTTCCATGGTTCGTACCCCCCAATACTAGCCATAGATGCATCAAAATAAGCAAACAACACGCGAAAAACAGAATGTTTCAAAAAACAGAACAATCTGGTGAAATCTAGATATTTCGAATACTTCTGTAACTCCAAAAAATCCTGAGAAAATAGGAGTTGTAGATAATTTGTCTATTAATCTTATTCGAAAAGAATCAACTAAAAATAACTCTCAAGCTAAAAAATGAGAATTGTTTTCGTGAGCGCAGAAGTTTTTGTTTTTCAGCAAGATCAAATTAACTATCACCATAGGTTATCCCATAGGTCTTACTTGGCACAAACACTAACTAAAACACAAAACCGCATCTAACCATATGCTAGATGATTTATTCAAATAAAAACAGGACCTAAAAAGCAAGAACAAAAATAAAATTGGGTTGCCTCCCAACAAGCGCTATTGTTTAATGCCCCTAGCTAGGCATAAAAACACGAATAGATCTAAGTATTATCATCTTTGGCATGCAATCCATAAGTGGCTCTTATAATAGATTCATAAGGCGATTTAATTTTCTTTCTTGGAAAGTGTTCCATGCCTTTCCTTAACGTAAATTGAAATCTAATGTTTCCTTCTTTCATATCAATAATTGCACCAATCATTTTAAGGAAAGGTCTACCAAGAATAATAGGACATGTAGGATTGCAATCTATATCAAGAACAATGAAATCTATGGGCACATAATTCCTATTTGCAACAATAAGAAAATCATTAATTCTCCCCATAGGTTTCTTAATAGTGGAATCCGCAAGATACAAATTTAAGGAACAATCATCAAATTCACGGAAACCTAACACATCACATAAGGTTTTCAGAATCGTGGAAACACTAGCACCCAAATCACACAAAGCATAACATTCATAATATTTAATCTTAATAGTAGGTTCCCACTCATCATAAAGTTTTCTAGGAATAGAAACTTCCAAATTAGCTTTTCTTCATAAGATTGCATCATAGCATCAACGATATGTTTAGTAAAAGCTTTGTTTTGATTATAAGCATGAGGAGAATTCAACATGACTACAACAAGGAAATACAATCTATTAAAGAGAAATTAACATAATTAAAGTCCTTGAAATCCAAAATAGTGGGTTCATTGCTATCTAATGTTTTGACCTCTTCAATCCCACTTTTATCAATTTTGGCATCAAGATCTAGAAACTCCGAATCATTGGGACGCCTTCTAATCTCTAGTCCCATCTTTATCAAGATTTTCATTGGAAAACAAAGATTCAATAGGAGTCACATCAATCATTTTTAGATCTTCATCATTATTTTCATGCAAACTAGAAGAACATGCTTTTGTAAACCAATATTTATTAGCACACATCTTAGCGGTTCTTTCTTTGCACTCATCAATGGAAATTCTCATGGATTTGAGAGACTCATTGATATCATGCTTAGGTGTAATAGATCTAAGTTTCAAAGAATCAACATCAAGAGAAATTCTATCCACGTTCCTAGCCAAATCATCAATCTTAAGCAATTTTTCTTCAATCAAAGCATTGAAATTCTTTTGCGAACTAATAAATTCTTTAACACTATTCTCAAATTTAGAGTGAATCTCATTATAATTTCCATAGGAATTGTTGTAGGAATTACCATAGTTATTAGAGGAATTACTAGGAAACGGCCTAGGATTAAAATTACCTCTATACGCGTTATTACCAAAATTGTTCCAACCAACAAAATTCACATCCATAGATTCATTATTGTTTTCAAATGAAGTAGACAAGGGCATATCATTAGGATCAATAGGAGCACCCTTACTACCAAACAATTTCATAAGCTCATCCATCTTTCCACTCGAAACATTTAATTTCTTCAATTGCATGCACTTTTTTACTAGTGGAAGATCTTTCGGTATGCCATTGAGAATAATTAACCATAATATTATCTAGGAGTTTAGTAGCTTCTCGTAAAGTAATTTCCATAAAAGTTCCTCCCGTGGCCGAATCGAAAAGATTTCTAGAAGCAAAATTCAATCCGGCATAAATTTTTTGTATAATCATCCATAAATTCAAACCATGAGTAGGGCAATTTCTAATTATCAATTTCATCCTCTCCCAAGATTGTGCAACATGTTCATGATCAAGTTACTTAAAATTCATAATATCATTCCTATGGGAGATGATCTTAGCGGAAGGAAAATACTTGGAAATAAAAGCATCTTTACGCTTATTCCATGAATCAATACTATTTTTAGGCAAAGATGAAAACCAAATTTTAGCGCGATCCCTAAGTGAGAACGCAAATAGCTTCAACTTAACAATATCATTATCCACTTCTTTTTTCTTTTGCATATCACACAAATCAACGAAATTATTAAGATGGGATGCGGCATCTTCATTGGGAAGGCCGGAAAGTTGATCTTTCATAACAAGATTCAACAAAGCAGTTTAAATCTCACAAGATTCCGCATTAGCATCGGGAGCAATCGAAGTACTAATAAAATCATTGTTGTTGGTATTGAAAAGTCACACAATTTGGTATTATCTTGAGCCATCGTGACAAAGCAAGCAATCCAACACACGAGCACACAAAAAGCAAGCGAGGAAGACGAACCGAAAGAGGGGCGAAGAAAAGGCGAATCTTTTCTAAAATAGTTTTAGAAGTGGGGGAGAGGAAAACGAGAGGCGAATGGCGAATAATGTAATGCGAGAGATGAGAGTTTATAATGGGTACTTGGTATGTCTTGGCTTGGTGTAGATCTCCCCAGCAACAGTGCCAGAAATCCTTCTTGCTGCCTCTTGAGCTTGCGTTGGTTTTTCCCTTGAAGAGGAAAGGGTGATGCAGCAAAGGAGCGTAAGTATTTCCCTCAGTTTTGAGAACCAAGGTATCAATCTAGTAGGAGACTACACAACAAGCCACCGAATACCTGCACAAACAAACACCAACTTGCAACCAACGCGACAAAGGGGTTGTCAATCTGTTCACAGTTATTCGCAAAGTGAGATCTGATAGAGATGGATAAACGGTAAAGTAATATTTTTGGTATTTTTGGTTTATGGAACGGAAAGTAAAGATTGCAAAATAAAGTAAATAGGAAACTAGAATTGTAGATCGGTAACTTATATGATGGAAAATAGACCTGGGGACCATAGGTTTCACTAGAAGCTTCTCTCAAGATAGAAATTATTACGATGGGTGAACAAATTAATGCCGAGAAATTGATAGAAAAGCGCAAACTTATGACGATATCTAAGGCAATGATCATGAATATATGCATCACATCCATGTCAAGTAGACCGACTCCTGCCTGCATCTACTACTATTACTCCACACATCGACTGACTCCTGCCTGCATCTAGAGTATTAAGTTCATAAGAACAGAGTAATGCATTAAGCAAGATGACGTGATGTAGCGGGATTACCTCAAGCAATATGATGAAAACCCCATCTTGTTATCCTCGATGGCAACAATACAATACATCCCTTGCTGCCCCTACTGTCACTGGGAAAGGACACCGCAAGATTGAACCCAAAGCTAAGAACTTCTCCCATTGCAAGAAAAACCAATCTAGTTGGCCAAACCAAATCGATAGTTCGAAGAGACTTGCAAAGATATCAAATCATGCATATAAGAATTCAGAGGAGATTCAAATAATATTCATAGATAAGCTGATCATAAATCTACAATTCATCGGATCCCGGGAAACACATCGCAAAAGAGTATTACATCGAATAGATCTCCAAGAACATCGAGGAGAACTTTGTATTGAGAATCAAAGAGAGAGAAGAAGCCATCTAGCTACTAGCTATGGACCCGTAGGTCTGAAGTAAACTACCTACGCTTCATCGGAGTGGCAATGGTGTTGATGTAGAAGCCCTCCATATTGATTTCCCCTCCGCCGGGATACCGGAAAAGGCCCCATGATGGGATCTCACGGGTACAGAAGGTTGCGGCGGTGGAAAAGTGGTTCCGTGGCTCTCTTGGATGTTTTGGGGGTATAAGAGTATATATAGGAGGAAGAATTACGTCAGGGGAGCTACGAGGGGCCCACATGGTCGGGGGCGCGCCCTCCACCCTTGTGGCTGCCTCGAGGCTCCTCTGACTTGCACTCCAACTCTCCTAGGTGTCTTCTTGTCCAAGAAAAATCATGGCGAAAGTTTTATTCCGTTTGGACTCCGTTTGGTATTCCTTTTCTGCGAAACTCTAAAACAAAGAAAAAACAGAAACTGGCTTTGGGCTCCAGGTTAATAGGTTAGTCCCCAAAATTATAAAATAGCATATTAATGCATATAAAACATCCAAAACAGATAATATAATAGCATAGAACCATAAAAAATTATAGATACATTGGAGATGTATCAGTGCTCGTCTAGGAGGCGAAGGTTGTACTCCTGGTCGGCCCGCGCGTGCTGGAACGAGGCCTCCCTCTCTGCCAACACCATATCGGTGTAATGAACACGAGCCTCATCACCCACACTGGTGCAGCGACGTCCTATACAAACAGTTTTTACCCCATTTATACGACATAGTTTTAAACTGTTGCCTTGCTTGTGTGGGCGATAGGGGGTCCATCCCACACGACCTAGAAAATCATCAGCGATGGGCAGAAGAATGCATACGTTTGGTGGAACGAAGCGTATGTGATGCCTGAATCTATCCCAAACGTGAGTCATAAGACAACCGTTTGCAATATATAACAATTCCCAAATGCTACATCTGTGCTACTCGGGTGGGATGGTATTACTATAGCACACACTATTGTGTGGCACAATGTTTACGATGTGCGCCGCATCATAAACAGTTCATGATTGCAAAGCGTGATGATAAGGATACTATCACAAATATTTATTTCTCCGTCACCATTTGCGATCTATCAATTTTTCCAAACGCTCCAATTGTTGTACTCGTGTCAGATGGTATAACTATCGCACATGCTATTTGATACGTCCATTTTGCATGATGCTTTTATATCGATATTTATCGCATTATGGACTGATATTTCACGTTATGTCACAATACATATGGATATTCTCTCTTATTTCACAAGGTTTACATGAAGAGGGAGAATGCCGGCAACTAGAATTCTGGGCTGGAAAAGGAGCAAATATTGGAGACCTATTCTGTGCAACTCCAGAAGTCCTGAAACTCCACGGAATGTCTTAAAATAAATAAAGAAAAATCGTCGCCAAAGATGAAGGCCAGGGGGCCCACACCCTGCTCACGAGGGTGGGGGGGCGCCCCCCTACCTCGTGGGCCCCCTGGTGGCTCTCCGATGCCCATCTTCTCCTATATGAAGTCTTTCGATGAGAAAAAAATCAGAAGCAACCTTTCGGGACGAGACTCCGCCGCCACGAGGCGGAACCTTGGCGGAACCAATCTAGGGCTCCGGCAGAGCTGTTCTGCCGGGGACACTTCCCTCTGGGAGGGGGAAACCATTGCCATCATCATCACCAACGCTCCTCTCATCGGGAGAGGGCAATCTCCATCAACATCTTCACCAGCACCATCTCATCCATACCCTAGTTCATCTCTTGTATCCAATTCTTGTCTCCAAGTCCGGGATTGGTGCTAGTAGGTTGCTAGTAGTGTTGATTACTCCTTGTAGTTGATGCTAGTTGGTTTATTTGGTGGAAGATTATATGTTCAGATCCTTTATGCACATTATTACCCCTCTGATTATGAACATGAATATGCTTTGTGAGTAGTTACGTTTGTTCCTGAGGACACGGGAGAAGTCTTGCTATTAGTAGTCATGTGAGTTTGGTATCAGTTCGATATTTTGATAAGATGTATGTTGTCTAACCTCTGGTGGTGTTATGTGAACGTCGACTACATAACACTTCACCATTATTTGGGCCTAGAGGAAGGCACTGGGAAGTAATAAGTAGATGATGGGTTGCTAGAGTGACAGAAGCTTAAACCCTAGTTTATGCGTTGCTTCGTAAGGGCTGATTTGGATCCATATGTTTCATGCTATGGTTAGGTTTACCTTAATACTTTTGTTGTAGTTGCGGATGCTTGCAATAGAGGTTAATCATAAGTGGGATGTTTGTTCAAGTAAGAACATCACCCAAGCACCGGTCCACCCACATATCAAATTATCAAAGTACCGAACGCGAATCATATGAACGTGATGAAAACTAGCTTGACGATAATCCCATGTGTCCTCGGGAGCGCTTTTCCTGTTATAAGAGTTTGTCCAGGCTTGTCCTTTTCTACAAAAAGGATTGGGCCACCTTGCTGCGTCGTGTTTAATTTTGTTACTT
Source organism: Aegilops bicornis (assembly GCA_021605145.1). Lineage (NCBI taxonomy): Eukaryota > Viridiplantae > Streptophyta > Magnoliopsida > Poales > Poaceae > Aegilops > Aegilops bicornis. The sequence continues at coordinate 180,444,042 of CM038669.1, forward strand.
ATTGCTCGTTACAATTTACCTCATCACAAAACTATTTGTTACCATTTATTTCAGTACTTGCAGAGAATACCTTGCTGAAAACCGCTTATCATTTCCTTCTGCTCCTCGTTGGGTTCGACACTCTTACTTATCGAAAGGACTATGATAGATCCCCTATACTTGTGGGTCACCAAGACTCTTTTTACGGCGCCCGTTGCCGGGGAGTGTAGCGCCTTGGGTAAGTGGAATTTGGTAAGGAAAAATTTATATAGTGTGCTGAAATTTCCTGTCACTTGTTACTATGGAAAGTAATTATTTGAGGGGCTTGTTCGGGGTATCTTCACCCCGTCTAGTAGAGCAAAGAGTTGCTCCTCAACCTTCTGAACCTATTGAAGATGAAAATCCTTTTGAATTTCCTTCGGGTATGATGGAAAAACTGCTAGCTAATCCTTTTACAGGAGATGGAACAAAGCATCCTGATGAGCACTTAATATATGTGGATGAAATTTGTGGATTATTTAAGCTTGCAGGTGTACCCGATGATGTTGTTAAGAAGAAGGTTTTCCCTTTATCTTTGAAGGGAGACACATTGACATGGTATAGGCTATGTGATGATATGAGATCATGGAACTATAAAAAGATTGAAATTGGAATTTCATCAAAAGTATTACCCTATGCATCTTGTTCATCGTGATAGCAATTATATATATAAATTTTGGCCTCGCGAAGGAGAAAGCATTGCTCAAGCTTGGGGGAGGCTTAAATCAATGTTATATTCATGCCCCAATCATGAGCTCTCAAAAGTGACAATTCTTCAGAATTTTTATGCTCGGCTTTACGATAACAATCGCACCATGCTCGATACTTCTTGTCTTTGGCTCTTTTATGATGAAGACTATTGAATTCAGATGGAATTTATTGGATAGAATTAAACACAACTCTGAAGATTGGGACCTCGATGAAGATAAGGAGTCAGGTATGCCACCTAAGTTTGATTGTGTTAAATCCTTTATGGACACCGATATTTTCCGTAAGTTTAGCACTAAATATGGACTTGACTCTGAGATAGTAGCTTCTTTCTGTGAATCTTTTGCTACTTATGTTGATCTCCCCAAGGAGAAGTGGTTTAAATATCATCCTCCCATAGAAGTAAAAGTAGCTGCACCTATTAAAGTTGAAGAAAATACTATCACTTATAATGATCCTATTGTTCCTACCTCTTATGTTGAGAAACCACCTTTCCCTGCTAGAGTAAAGGGTCATGCTAAAGCTTCAACTGTTGTTCGTAAAAGCAATATTATAACTTATACACCTCCTGAGCAAGTTAAATAGAACCTAATATTGCTATTGTTAAAGATCTCTTGTCAGATAATATTGATGGGCATGTTATTCAATTCTGTGGTGAAACTGCTAGAATTGCTAAACCTTGTGCTAAAGATAAACATAGACCTGTGGTAGGCGTGCCTGTTATTTCTGTTAAAATAGGAGATCATTGTTATCATGGCTTATGTGATATGGGTGCTAGTGCTAGTGCAATACCCATTAACTTATACAAATAAATTATGCATGATATTGCACCTATTGAGTTAGAAGAAATTGATGTCACAATTAAGCTTGCCAATAGAGATACTATTTCACCAGTGGGAATTGTTAGAGATGTTGAAGTCTTGTGTGGGAAAACTAAATATCCTGCTGATTTCCTTGTTCTTGGTTCTCCACAAGATAGCTTTTGTCCCATTATATTTGGTAGACCCTTCTTGAACACTGTTAATGCTAGGATAGATTGCAAAAAGAATGTTGTTACTATTGGCTTGGATGATATGGTTCATGAGTTTAATTTATCTAAATTTAGTAAACAACATCGTGAGGAAGAATTGCCTAGTAAGGATGAAATTATTGGTCTTGCTTCTATTGCCGTACCTCCTAGTGATCCTTTAGAACACTATTTGCTAGACCATGAAAATGAGATGTTCATGAATGAAAGAAGGGAAATAGATGAAGTATTCTTTAAACAGGAACCTATTCTGCAACATAATTTGCTGTTGAAATCTTGAGGATCCTCCTCCACCCAAGGGTGATCCCGTGTTTGAGCTTAAACCGTTGCACGATAATCTTAAATATGCTTATCTTGATGAAAAGAAAATATATCCTGTTATTATTAGTGCTAACCTTTCAGAGCATGAAGAAGAAAGATTATTGAAAACTCGAAGAAGCACCGTGCCGCTATTGGATATACTCTTGATGATCTTAAGGGCATTAGTCCCACTCTATGCCAAAGATAAAATAAATTTGGAAGCGGATGCCAAACCAGTTCGTGATCCTCAACGACGTTTGAATCCTAAAATGAAAGAAGTGGTAAGAAAAGAAATACTCAAGCTTACGGAGGCAGGTATAATTTATCCCGTTCTTTGATAGTCGATTGGGTAAGTCCTGTCCATTGTGTCCCTAAAAGGGAGGTATTACTGTTGTCCCTAATGATAAAGATGAATTGATTCCGCAAAGAATTATCACAGGTTATAGGATGGTAATTGATTTCCATAAATTAAATAAAGCTACTAAGAAAGATCATTACCCTTACCTTTTATTGATCAAATGCTAGAAAGATTATGCAAACATACACATTATTGCTTTCTAGATGGTTATTCGGTTTCTCTCAAATACCGTAATCGGCTAAAGATCAATCAAAGACTACTTTTACATGCCCTTTTGGTACTTTTGCTTATAGACGTATGCCTTTTGGTGTATGTAATGCACCTGCTACCTTTCAAAGATGCATGATGGCTATATTCTCTGATTTTTGTGAAAAGGTTTGTGAGGTTTTCATGGACGACTTTTCCGTCTATGGTTCCTCTTTTGATGATTGCTCGAGCAATCTTGATCGAGTTTTGCAGAGATGTGAAGAAACTAATCTTGTCTTGAATTGGGAAAAGTGCCACTTTATGGTTAATGAAGGTATTGTCTTGGGGAACAAAGTTTCTGAAAGAGGTATTGAAGTCGATAAAGCCAAGGTTGATGCTATTGAAAAGATGCCATGTCCCAAGGACATCAAAGGTATAAGAAGTTTCCTTGGTCACGCCGGGTTTTATAGGAGGTTCATTAAGGACTTCTCAAAAAATTTCTCGGCCTCTGACTAATTTATTACAAAAAGATGTACCATTTGTCTTTGATGATGATTGTGTAGAAGCATTTGAAATACTTAAGAAAGCATTAGTCTCTGCACCTGTTGTTCAGCCACTTGATTGGAGTTTACCCTTTGAAATTATGTGTGATGCTAGTGATTATGCTGTAGGTGATGTTCTAGGGCAAAGAGTTGATAAGAAGTTAAATGTTATCCATTATTCTAGGAAGACTCTAGACAATGCTCAAAGAAATTATGCTACCACCGAAAAGGAACTTTTAGCAATTGTATTTGCTTGTGATAAGTTCAGACCCTATATTGTTGATTCTAAAGTAACTATTCACACCGATCATGCTGCTATTAAATATCTTATGGAAACGAAAGATGCTAAACCTAGACTTATTAGATGGGTTCTCTTGCTGCAAGAATTTGATTGCATATTGTTGATAGAAAAGGAGCTGAGAACCCCGTTGCAGATAAGTTATCTAGGTTAGACAATGTTCTTGATGACCCACTACCTATTGATGATAGCTTTCCTGATGAACAATTAAATGTCATAAGCACTTCTCGTAGCACTCGATGGTATGCTGATTATGCTAATTATATTGTTGCTAAATTTATACCACCTAGCTTCACATACCAACAAAAGAAAAAGTTCTTTTATGATTTGCGACATTACTTTTGGGATGATCCACATCTTTATAAAGAAGGGGTAGATGGTGTTATTAGACGTTGTGTACCTGAGCATGAACAGGAACAGATCCTACGCAAGTGTCACTCCGGAGCTTATGGAGGACACCACGCTGGAGATAGAACTGCACATAAGGTATTGCAATCTGGTTTTTATTGGCCTACTCTCTTCAAGGATGCCCGTAAGTTTGTTTTGTCTTGTGATGAATGTCAAAGAATTGGTAATATTAGTAGACGTCAAGAAATGCCTATGAATTATTCACTTGTTATTGAACCATTTGATGTTTGGGGCTTTGATTATATGGGACCTTTTCCTGCCTCTAATGGATATACACATATTTTAGTTGTTGTTGATTACGTTACTAAGTGGGTAGAAGCTATTCCAACTAGTAGTGCTGATCATAACACTTCTATTAAAATGCTTAAGGAAATTATTTTTCCGAGGTTTGGAGTCCCTAGATATTTAATGACTGATGGTGGTTCACACTTTATTCATGGTGCTTTCCGTAAAATGCTGGCTAAATATGATGTTAATCACAGGATTGCATCTCCTTATCACCCGCAGTCTAGTGGTCAAGTAGAATTGAGTAATAGAGAGCTCAAATTAATTTTGCAAAAGAATGTTAATAGGTCTAGAAAGAATTGGTCCAAGAAACTTGATGATGCATTATGGGCCTATAGAACTGCACATAAGAATCCTATGGGTATGTCTCCGTATAAAATGGTTTATGGAAAAGCATGTCACTTACCTCTCGAGCTAGAACATAAGGCATATTGGACTATTAAAGAGCTCAACTATGATTTCAAACTTGCCGGTGAGAAGAGGTTATTTGATATTAGCTCACTTGATGAATGGAGAACCCAAGCCTATGAAAATGCCAAGTTATTTAAAGAAAAAGTTAAAAGATGGCATGACAAAAGGATACAAAAGCATGAGTTTAAGGTAGGTGATTATGTATTGCAATACAACCCTCGTTTAAGATTTTTTGCAGGAAAACTTCTCTCTAAATGGGAAGGTCCCTACGTTATCGAGGAGGTCTATCGTTCCGGTGCCATAAAAATCAACGACTTCGAAGGCACAAATCCGAAGGTGGTAAATGGTCAAAGAATCAAACATCATATCTCAGGTAATCCCATAAATGTTGAAACCAATATTATTGAAACCGTAACCCTGGAGGAATACATAAGGGACACTTTCCAGACCGTTTTAGACTCCGAAAAGGAATAGGTATGTGGTACGGTAAGTAAACCGACTCCAAAACAATTTTTAAGGCAATATTTCTCAGTTTTGGAATATTTAGAAAAATAGAAAAATAAGTTGCAGTCCGTGAAGGACACGAGGCCTTCACGAGGGTGGAGGGCGCGTCCTACCCCCCCTGGGCGCGCCCCCTACCTCGTGAGCACCTCGTGTGCCCTCCGGACTCCATTTTCTTGAACGATACGTATTTTGGTGGTAAAAATTCATTATATATTCTCCCGAAGGTTTTGACTCCCATATCACATAAATATCCTCTGTTTCTGTTTCAAGTTGTCCTACTATAGGTTAGATCAACATGTCGTTTCAAGATTCAGAGGAGGATTGCCCAGTTTATTACCGGCCTTTAGATAAAAACATATTCAAGGATACCTATCCATATATATGGTACCCCGATGAGGATTGATAATTTCACCCTCAGACGCAAGTTGGAGAAAGAGAAGGGCAAGCCCGCATCATCGACAACACCTCCACCTTCTTCACTAACAAAGAAGGAGATATAATCACATGTGTATGGGCACTCCCCTTGGCAACCGCCAAGCTTGGGGGAGGTGCCCCGGTATCGTATCACCATCGCAACTCCTATCTTTACCGTTTTTCTTAGTTCGATCCTATTAGTAGTATCTTGATTTAGTAGAATAAAGTCATGGCATGATCTAGTTTTGAAGTTTTGCTTTATGATCCCTCTATGTAATCGAGTCCGTGAGCTATATATACATATATATATATATATATATTAAAGATTAGTGTTGAGTCGAGGGCTTGATTACTTTGCCATGATCTTAGGTGAATAAAAGAAAAGAATAAAAAAGAAACAAAGAGTTCATATTGATCTTATTGAAAGTAATGACTTCACATAGAAAGAGTATGATGATTAAAAGTTGTTGGGAGTTGGCAAATATAGCTTTGGTCATCGTTGCAATTAATAGGAAGTAATAAGGAGAGAGGTTTCACATATAGATATATTATCATTGACATCTTTTATGATTGGGAGCACTCATTAAAATATGACATGCTAAAGAATTGATGTTGGACAAGGAAGACAACATAATGAGTTATGTTTTCTTGTATCTGAGATAAAGTATGTTGTCATGGATCCTATAACATGTTGAGCTTGCCTTTCCCCCTCATGCTAGCCAAATTCTCAGCACCAAGTAGAGATACTACCTGTGCTTCCAAATACCCTTAAACCAGTTAGCCATGAGAGTCCACCATATCTACCTATGGATTGAGTAAGATCCTTCAAGTAAGTTGTCATCGGTGCAAGCAATAAAAATTGCTCTCTAAATATGCATGACTTATTAGTGCAGAGAAATAAGCTTTGTACGAACTTTTTGTGGAAGCAATAAAAGCGACGGACTGCATAATAAAGTTCCACATACAAGGGGTGTTGGGGAACGTAGTAATTTCAAAAAAATTCCCACGCACACGCAAGATCATGGTGATGCATAGCAACGAGAGGGGAGAGTGTTGTTCACGTACCCTCGTAGACCGTAAGCGGAAGCATTATGACAACGCGGTTGATGTAGTCATACGTCTTCACGATCCGACCGATCCAAGTACCAAACATACGGCACCTCCGAGTTCAGCACACGTTCAGCTCGATGACGATCCCCGGACTCCGATCCAGCAGGGTGTCGGGGATGAGTTCCACAAGACGATCATGGTGGACGATGATGATGTTCTACCGATGCAGGGCTTCGCCTAAGCACCGCGACGATATGACCGAGGTGGAATATGGTGGGGGGGGGGCACCGCACACGGCTAAGGAACGATCACGAAGATCAACTTGTGTCTTCTAGGGTGCCCCCCCCTCGTGATATAAAGGAGCAAGGGGAGGCCGGCCGGCCCTTGGGGCGCGCCAAGGAGGAGGAGTCCTCCTCCTAGTAGGAGTAGGACTCCCTCTTTCCTACTCCTACTAGGAGGGGGAAAGGAAGGGGGAGAGGGAGAGGAAAAGAGGGGGGGCGCCGCCGCCCTCTCCTAGTCCAATTCGGACCAGAGGGGGAGGGGGCGCGCGGCCCATCCTGGCTGCCCCTCTCTCTCTCTCCACTAAAGCCTCAACATCTTTGAAGGTGAGAAAATAACGATATCCGCCACGAGCCTCAACATTCATCAGACCACATACATCTGTATGTATGATTTCCAACAAATCTGTTGCTCTCTCCATAGTACCGGAGAACGGCGTTTTAGTCATCTTGCCCATGAGGCACGGTTCACAAGTACCAAGTGATTCATAATCAAGTGGTTCCAAAAGTCCATCAGTATGGAGTTTCTTCATGCCTTTTACACCGATATGACCTAAACGGCAGTGCCACAAATAAGTTGCACTATCATTATCAACTCTGCATCTTTTGGCTTCAATATTATGAATATGTGCATCACTACTATCGAGATTCATCAAAAATATACCACTCTTTAAGGGTGCATGACCATAAAAGATATTACTCATATAAATAGAACAACCATTATTCTCTGATTTAAATGAATAACCGTCTCGCATCAAACAAGATCCAGATATAATGTTCATGCTCAACGCTGGCACCAAATAACAATTATTCAGGTCTAAAACTAATCCCCTAGGTATATGTAGAGGTAGCGTGCCGACCGCGATCACATCGACTTTGGAACCATTTCCCACGTGCATCGTCACCATCTCCTTGGCCAGTGTTCGCTTATTCCGTAGTCCCTATTTCGAGTTGCAAATATTAGCAACAGAACCAGTATCAAATACCCAGGTGCCACTGCGAGCTCTAGTAAGGTACACATCAATAACATGTATATCACATATACCTTTGTTCACCTTGCCATCCTACTTATCCGCCAAATACTTGGGGCAATTCTGCTTCGAGTGTCCAGTCTGCTTGCAGTAGAAGCACTCAGTCTCATGCTTAGGTCCAGACTTGGGTTTCTTCTCTTGAGCAGCAACTTGCTTGCTGTTCTTCTTGAAGTTCCCCTTCTTCTTCCCTTTGCCCTTTTTCTTGAAACTAGTGGTCTTGTTGACCATCAACACTTGATGCTCCTTCTTGATTTCTACCTCCGCAGCTTTTAGCATTGCGAAGAGCTCAGGAATTGTCTTTTCCATCCCTTGCATATTATAGTTCATCACGAAGCTCTTGTAGCTTGGTGGCGATGATTGGAGAATTACATCAATGACGCTATCATCCGGAAGATTAACTCCCAGTTGAATCAAGTGATTATTATACCCAGACATTTTGAATATATGCTCACTGACAGAACTATTCTCCTCCATCTTGCAGCTATAGAACTTATTGGAGACTTCATATCTCTCAATTCGGGCATTTGCTTGAAATATTAACTTCAACTCCTGGAACATCTCATATGCTCCATGACATTCAAAACGTTGTTGAAGACTCGGTTCTAAGCCGTAAAGCATGGCACACTGAACTATTGAGTAGTCATCAGCTTTGCTCTGCCAGACGGTCATAACATCTGGCGTTGCTCCTGCAGCAGGCCTGGCACCCAGCGGCGCTTCCAGGATGTAATTCTTCTGTGCAGCAATTAGGATAATCCTCAAGTTACGGACCCAGTCCGTGTAATTGCTACCATCATCTTTCAACTTTGCTTTCTCAAGGAACGCATTAAAATTCAATGGAACAACACACGAGCCATCTATCTACAACAAACATAGATAAGCAAAGTACTATCAGGTACTAAGTTCATGATAAATTTAAGCTCAATTAATCATATTACTTAAGAACTCCCACTTAGACAGACATCTCTCTAGTCATCTAAGTGATCACGTGATCCAAATCAACTAAACCATAACAGATCATCACGTGAGATGGAGTAGTTTTCAATGGTGAACATCACTATGTTGATCATATCTACTATATGATTCACGCTCGACCTTTCGGTCTCCGTGTTCTGAGGCCATATCTACATATGCTAGGCTCGTCAAGTTTAACCTGAGTATTCCGCGTGTGCAAAACTGGCTTGCACCCATTGTAGATGGACGTAGAGCTTATCACACCCGATCATCACGTGGTGTCTGGGCACGACGAACTTTGGCAACAGTGCATACTCAGGGAGAAAACTTCTTGTTAATTAGTGAGAGATCATCTTAAAATGCTACCGTCAATGAAAGCAAGATAAGATGCATAAAGGATAAACATCACATGCAATCAATATAAGTGATATGATATGGCCATCATCGTCTTGTGCTTGTGATCTCCATCTCCAGAGCACCATCATGATCACCATCGTCACCGGCGCGACACCTTGATCTCCATCGTAGCATCGTTGTCGTCTCGCCAACTATTGCTTCTACGACTATGGGTACCGCTTAGTGATAAAGTAAAGCAATTACAGGGCGTTTGCATTTCATACAATAAAGCGACAACCATATGGCTCCTGCCAGTTGCCGATAACTCAGTTACAAAACATGATCATCTCATACAATAAAATATAGCATCATGTCTTGACCATATCACATCACAACATGCCCTGCAAAAACAAGTTAGACGTCCTCTACTTTGTTGTTGCAAGTTTTACGTGGCTGCTACGGGCTGAGCAAGAACCGTTGTTACCTACGCATCAAAACCACAACGATAGTTCGTCAAGTTAGTGCTGTTTTAACCTTCAAGGACCGGGCGTAGCCACTCGGTTCAACTAAAGTTGGAGAAACCGACACCGCCAGCCACCTATGTGCAAAGCACGTCGGTAGAACCAGCCTCGCGTAAGCGTCTGGCGTAATGTCGGTCCGGGCCGCTTCATCCAACAATACCGCCCGAACCAAAGTATGACATGCTAGTAAGCAGATGACTTGTATCGCCCACAACTCACTTGTGTTCTACTCGTGCATATAACATCAACGCATAAAACCTGGCTCGGATGCCATCGTTGGGGAACGTAGTAATTTCAAAAAATTCCCTACGCACACGCAAGATTATGGTGATGCATAGCAACGAGAGGAGAGTGTTGTCCACGTACCCTCGTGAGACCGTAGCGTAAGCGTTATGACAACGCGGTTGATGTAGTCGCACGTCTTCACGATCCGACCGATCCAAGTACCGAACGTACGGCACCTCCGAGTTCAGCACACGTTCAGCTCGATGACGATCCCCGGACTCCGATCCAGCAGGGTGTCGGGGATGAGTTCTGTCAGCACGACGGCGTGGTGACGATGATGATGTTCTACCGACGCAGGGCTTCGCCTAAGCACCGCAACGATATGACCGAGGTGGAATATGGTGAAAGGGGGGCACCGCACATGGCTAAGGAACGATCACGAAGATCAACTTGTGTCTTCTAGGGTGCCCCCTGCCCCTGTATATAAAGGAGCAAGGGGGGAGGCCGGCCGGCCCTTGGGGCACCCCAAGGAGGAGGAGTCCTCCTCCTAGTAGGAGTAGGACTCCCTCTTTCCTACTCCAACAAGGAGGGGGAAAGGAAGGGGGAGAGGGAGAGGAAAGAGGGCGCCGCCCTCTCCTAGTCCACCGGACCAGAGGGGGAGGCGCGGCCCATCCTGGCCGCCCCTCTCTCTCTCCACTAAAGCCCATAAGGCCCATTACTTCTCCCAAGGGGGTTCCGGTAACCCTCCGGCACTCCGGTTTTCTCCGAAATCAACCAGAACACTTCCGGTGTCCGAATATAGTCGTACAATATATCAATCTTTATGTCTCGACCATTTAGAGACTCCTCGTCGTGTCCGTGATCATATCCGGGACTCCGAACAACCTTCGGTACATCAAAACTTTAAACTCATAATAAAACTGTCATCGTAACGTTAAGCGTGCGGACCCTACGGGTTTGAGAACTATGTAGACATGACCTAGAACTGTTTCTGGTCAATAACCAATAGCAGAACCTGGATGCTCATATTGGCTCCTACATATTCTACGAAGATCTTTATCGGCCAAACCGTATAACAACATACGTTGTTCCCTTTGTCATCGGTATGTTACTTGCCCGAGATTCGATCGTCGGTATCCAATACCTAGTTCAATCTCGTTACCGGCAAGTCTCTTTACTCGTTCCGTAATGCATCATTCTGTAACCAACTCATTGGCTACATTGCTTGCAAGGCTTATAGTGATGTACAATACCGAGAGGGCCCAGAGATACCTCTCCGACAATCGGAGTGACAAAACCTAATCTTGAAATACGCTAAACCAACATGTACCTTCGGAGACACCTGTAGAGCACCTTTATAATCACCCGATTCGTTGTGACGCTTGGTAGCACACAAATTGTTCCTCCGTAAACGGAGTTGCATAATCTCATAGTTGTAGGAACTTTGTATAAGTCATGAAGAAAGCAATAGCAACATACTAAACGATCACGTGCTAGGCTAATGAATGGGTCAAGTCAATCACATCATTCTCCTAATGATGTGATCCCGTTAATCAAATGACAACACATGTCTATGGTTAGGAAACATAACCATCTTTGATTAATGAGCTAGTCAAGTACAGGCATACTAGTGACATTATGTTTGTCTATGTATTCACACATGTATCATGTTTCCGGGTAATACAATTCTAGCATGAATAATAAACATTTATCATGATATGAGGAAATAAATAAGAACTTTATTATTGCCTCTAGGGCATATTTCCTTCAAGGGGCAATATAAAGTGACGTTATTTTGCATTAAGATTTTGTGCATCCAACTGTAAAAGCGCATGACAACCTCTGCTTCCCTTTGCGAAGGGCCTATCTTTTATTATTGTCTTCTACCTTGTGCAAGAGTCACGGTGATCTTCACCTTTCTTTTTTGATTTTATCCTTTGGCAAGCCCTGCATGTTGGAAAGAACATGATATATATATATATATATATATATATATATATATATATACTTGGATGTAGGGGAGCATGAATTGTTATTGTTGACATTACCCTTGAGGTAGATGGTTGTGGGGCAAAACTATAAGCCCCTATCTTTCTCTCGTAATCTCCATTAAAACTCCGTAACCACAAGTATTGCGTGAGTGCTAGCAATTATGAAGGACTAAATGATAGTTGAGTATGTGGACTTGCTTTTAAGCTCTGACATAGACTCTTTCCGATGTTATGATAAATTGTAATTGCTTCAATGACTGAGGTTATAATTTATTGGTGCCCAATAAAGTTTCTGATTCATACTTTTGCATTGTGAAAAGATCATAACTTGAACATAAGTAATCATATGTAAAATATATATATATATATATATATGTTGTTGCTATCAGAATAATCATGATGCCTTCATGTCCGTATTTTATTTTTATCGATGCCTCTACCACTAAACATGAGGACACATTTATTGTTATTGGCTTTTCCCTTGAGGACAAGCGAGGTCTAAGCTTGGGGGAGTTGATATGTCCATTTTGCATCATGCTTTTATATCGATATTTATCGCATTATGGGCTGATATTTCACGTTATGTCACAATACTTATGGCTATTCTCTCTTATTTTACAAGGTTTACATGAAGAGGGAGAATGCCGGCAGCTGGAATTCGGGTGGAAAAGGAGCAAATATTGGAGACCTATTCTCGCAACTCCAAAAGTCCTGAAACTCCACGGAATGTCTTAAAATAAATAAAGAAAAATCATCGCCAAAGATGAAGGCCAGGGGGCCCACACCCTGCTCACGAGGGTGGGGGGCGCGCCCCCCTGGGCGCGCCCCCCTACCTCGTGGGCCCCCTGGTGGCTCTCCGATGCCCATCTTCTCCTATATGAAGTCTTTCGATGAGAAAAAACAGAAGCAACCTTTCGAGACGAGACTCCCCGCCACGAGGCGGAACCTTGGCGGAACCAATCCAGGGCTCCGGCAGAGCTGTTCTGCCGGGGACACTTCCCTCCGGGAGGGGGAAATCATCGCCATCATCATCACCAACGCTCCTCTCATCGGGAGAGGGCATTCTCCATCAACATCTTCACCAGCACCATCTCATCTCCAAACCCTAGTTCATCTCTTGTATCCAATTCTTGTCTCCAAGTACGAGATTGGTGCTAGTAGGTTGCTAGTAGTGTTGATTACTCCTTGTAGTTGATGCTAGTTGGTTTATTTGGTGGAAGATTATATGTTCAGATCCTTTATGCACATTATTACCCCTCTGATTATGAACATGAATATGCTTTGTGAGTAGTTACGTTTGTTCCTGAGGACACGGGAGAAGTCTTGCTATTAGTAGTCATGTGAGTTTGGTATTCGTTCGATATTTTGATAAGATGTATGTTGTCTAACCTCTAGTGGTGTTATGTGAACGTCGACTACATAACACTTCACCATTATTTGGGCCTAGAGGAAGGCATTGGGAAGTAATAAGTAGATGATGGTTTGCTAGAGTGACAGAAGCTTAAATCCTAGTTTATGTGTTGCTTCGTAAGGGGCTGATTTGGATCCATATGTTTCATGCTATGGTTAGGTTTACCTTAATACTTTTGTTGTAGTTGCGGATGCTTGCAATAGAGGTTAATCATAAGTGGGATGTTTGTTCAAGTAAGAACAGCACCCAAGCACCGGTCCACCCACATATCAAATTATCAAAGTACCGAACGCGAATCATATGAACGTGATGAAAACTAGCTTGACGATAATCCCATGTGTCCTCGGGAGCGCTTTTCCTATTATAAGAGTTTGTCCAGGCTTGTCCTTTGCTACAAAAAGGATTGGGCCACCTTGCTGCGCCGTGTTTACTTTTGTTACTTGTTGCTCGTTACAATTTACCTCATCACAAAACTATCTGTTACCATTTATTTCAGTACCTGCAGAGAATACCTTGCTGAAAACCGCTTATCGTTTCCTTCTGCTACTCGTTGGGTTCGACACTCTTACTTATCGAAAGGACTACGATAGATCCCCTATACTTGTGGGTCATCACTATTCTGTCATGCAACATTTACGATGCGGACGATATCACAAACATTCAGCTCAGTCGAACTGTCTGAGATATTGCCTGACATCACACACGCTTTGCAAATGCTAATTGTGTGCATGGTCACACACGTTTACGATTTGCGAAATCTGTGTGATAGTATTATTCAACACACAAGATTTCTCTCTGTAAAAGGTGTCAGATCATGAGGTACATCACAAACATTCTGCTTTTAAAACCGTGTGCGGCGTAATGACCTGCAATGCATATATTCTCCCTAATTTAATCACTGCAATTTGAAATTATACAGAATTTGATTTTGAAAGTAGGGAATAACTCTATTCATATCCAACCATTACATTATTTGATTCACAGGTACATATGTTCAAGAAGTACATAAGAACCAAATAAAGAATGATGAACCACAATATTACTAAAGACGGTACAGAGAGAGGTGAAAGATATGATGCTTGTTGTATAAGGTGAAGATGGGTGCATGATACGTCCATTTTGCATCATGTTTACCTACTTTTATTTATGATGTTTTTATGCATAATAATGGTATTTGGAGTAATTCTAATGCCTTTTCTCTCATAATTTGCAAGGTACACACAAAGAGGGAGAATTCTGGTAGCTGGAAATCTGGACGTAGAAAAGCTACGTCAGGCTACCTATTCTGCACAACTCCAAATAAACTGAAACTCTACGGATATTTTTTATGGAATATATGAAGAATATTGGAGCCAATAAGTACCAGTGGGGGCCCACTAGGTGGGCACAATCCACCTGGGTGCACCAGGGAGCCCAGGCGCGCCATGGTGGGTTGTGCTCACCCAGGCCCACCTCTGGTGCCCATCTTCCGGTATATAAGTCATTTTGACCTAGAAAAAATAAGGAGAGGACTTTTGGGATGGAGCGTGATACGAATCCAACGTATCTATAATTTATGAAGTATTCATGCCATTATATTATCATTCTTGGATGTTTTACAATCATTTTATAGCAACTTTATATCATTTTTTGGGATTGACCTATTGATCCAAAGGCTCACGATTGCCATTTTTTTTCTTGTTTTTTACATCACAGAAAATCAATATCAAACGGAGTCCAAACACCGTGAAACTTTTTGTGGATTTTTTATGGACCAGAAGACCACCAATGGACCAGAGCAGCACCTCGGGGGTTCCCTGAGGGGGGCAGAACCCACCAGGGAGCGCCTGGGGGCCCAGGCGTGCCCAGGTGGGTTGTGTCCACCTCGGTGGCCTCCCGCACCCCCTCTTTACCCTATAAATTCCCAAAAATTCCAGAAACCCTCGGGGTTAACCTAGATCATAAGTTCCACCGCTGCAAGGCTCTGTTGCCACCGAAAACCAATCTAGACCCTGTTCCGGCACCCTGCCGGAGGGGGGAATCATCTCCGGTGGCCATATTCATCATCCCGGCGGCCACCACGATGAGGAGGGAGTAGTCCACCCTCGGGGTTGAGGGTTTTTACCAGTAGCTATGTGTTTAATCTCTCTCTCTCTCTCGTGTTTTTGAGATGTCACGATCTTGATGTATCGCGGGCTTTGTTTATATAGTTGGATCATATGGAGTTTTCCCCTCTCTATCTTGTTGTGATGAATTGAGTTTTTCCCTTTGAGATTTCGTTGTCATCGGATTGAATACTTTTATGGATTTGAGAGCACTTGATATATGTCTTGCATATGAATACTCGTGGTGACAATGGGGTATCATATTGATTCACTTGATATGTGTTTTGGAACTCAATTTGCGGATTCTCGTGGTGACATTAGGGTAATCTATGCATAGGGGTTGATGCACATTCTCGTCTTTTGTTTTTCTGGTAGAAATCTTGGGGCACTGTTTGAAGTTCTTTGTGTTGGATTGAGCATTATGAATCTGAAATTATTTGGTGTTATTTAAGTACGAACTCTTGGATAGATAGATCGGAAAGAATAGCTTCGAGGTGGGTTCATACCCTACAAACGATTTCTTCTTATGTTCTCCGCTAGATAGGAACTTTGGAGTGATTCTTCATCCCACTTTGAGGGGTGGTTATATGATCCAATTATATTAGCACCGTTGAGAGATTGCACTAGCGAAAGTATGGACCCTAGGCCTCATTTTCAAGCATTGCAATACCATTTTTGTGCCCGTTTACTATTTGCTATCTTGCTGTTTTTATTTATTCAGATTATAAAAATATATTTATACCATCAACATTACACTTTTATCACCATCTCTCCGCCGAACTAGTGCACCTATACACTTTGCCATTGTATTGGGTGTGTTGGGGACACAAGAGATTTCTTGTATTTGGTTGCAGGGTCATTCGAGAGAGACTATCTTCATCCTACGCCTCCCACGGATTGATAAACCTTAGGTCATCCACTTGAGGTAAAATTGCTACTGTCCTACAAAACTCTCTGCTTGGAGGCCCAACACGTGTCTACAAGAATAAAGTTGCGTAGTAGACATCAAGATCTTTTCTGGCGCCATTGCCGGGGAGGTTAGGTAAGAGGCACTCACATCCCGTCAACGGAGCTCTTTTCTGGCGACGTTGCCGGGGAGGTGAGTGCTTGAAGTTATATCTTTAGATCTTGCAATTGAATCTTTTAGTTTCTGGTTTATCACTAGTTTGGCTTATAAAAAAACTACAAAAAATTGGAATTGAGGTTGCTTCATAGTATTGATCATGTTTATAATATCTTTCTTGAAAATGATGGGTCAGAAAATTGTGCTCAGTTGTTAGAAAGAGAAGTCAATAAAATGTTTGGCACAAAATATTTGAATGATGAGCATGATTGCAATGTTATTAGTATGAATTCTTTGAATATCCATGATGCTAATGATATGCAAAACCATAAGCTTGGGGATGCTGTTTGATGAAGATGATGTTTTTAGTCCCCCAAGATTTGATGTGAAAATTTGTTATAATGATTGCATGCCTCCTATTTCTGATGATTATAATGATCAAAGTGGATTTGGAGAGGTCATGACTTTATTTAGTGATGAATCCACCATTTTTGTAACATCCCAAATTTTCAATTTGGAATGTTATACATAGGTCATCCATGCATATCATATTTTATTGCATTTTCGTTTGCAATCCTCGAAATCCTAAGCAACTCAAGGACCCTCGGAGAGAGTTGGGGATTTTCCGATTTTCATATTTGAATTTTATGAAATAAGGAAGACGAGGATTTTGATTTTAATTATTTTCTCTCCGGAAAATATTTCATTTTGAAATAATAAATGAGAGGAGATAATATGACTTCTCCAAAATAATTGAAATATCGGAGGAAAAATGTTAAAATCATTATTTGGTTTTTATTTGATTTTTGGTTGGAATTTTATTTGCCCTAGAAATTTTTTGCATGTTTTAAAAATTGCATTTTAGGGGCCAACAAAAGTTCATCTTCTTCTAAATATTTTATTTAGACGAAGAAAACTTGTTTTGGTATTTTTTGATTTTTATTTATTTTTCTAGGATTTTTCTAAGTTTCATGAACGTTTTTTAAGAGATCATACCGACTGGGCCTAGGGCCCACCCGAGCAGGCCGGCCCACCCGCCGCCGCCGCCTTCTTGGCTGCGTCATTGTCGCCAAGACTCGGACCGAGTCCGAGTGGGACTCCGCCTCCGCGCCTTGCCCTCCTCCAAGTCGCCGCCCGCCCCTTTATATACGCCCCCCCCCCTTCTAGCCACCACCACCACCACTGCAGCCCGAGCCGAGCCCGAGCCCCGAGCCGCCGCCCAGTCGCCCGCCGCCCGCCTCGGCCGCCGCCGCCCTCCCGCCGCCACCCGCACCCCTGCCGAGTCCCGCCGCCCTCGCCGAGCCCCGCCGGACGACCTCGCCGGAGGTAGCCACCCCGCCGCCCGGTTTTTTTAAAGAAAAACCCCTTCGTTTTTTTTGAAAAACCCTAGTTTGTTTTTTTATATAGATCGGTTTTATTCTCCGGTTTATTTGTTTAGCGAGCGTTCGCTCGTTCGTTCATTCTAACGATCGTGTTCGTCGTTTAGTTTCTGCTAACGAACGTTCGTTCGTTAAGCCGTTCGTCGTTTTCTTTTTATCGGATTTATTCTGCGATTTTCCGATCGCGATTTACGATCCGATGTTCGATTTAGTATAACTTTTCGCTCGTTTATCGGAATCAGGCGATTCAAGCGCCTGGAGTTTCATCTCGAAACCCTCTTTCCGAATAATCAACTCAAACAAGTTTTTGTCTCTGTAAAATTTGACCCTAGTTCAGATTAGTAAACGGATCTTATTTCTTTCGCCGTTTGAGTTTCGTTGTTCCGTTTGGTTTGATTCTTTTTGCGAACCGGAGTTCTTAATTTGAACTTTCTGGTCGGCCTCTTTCAGTTGAAGTTTCGTTTGTGCATATTTGCTTGTTGCTTATGTATGTATTGTTTGCTTGCGATAGAATTCCCGGAGTGCGAAGCGTGTTACTACGAGTCTCTAGGATTCACGGATCGTCAGCAAGGCAAGTAACACTTTGATCATATCCCTTTCATACCCAGTTTTTATGCATTAGTTTCAACCCTCAAACATTGCATGGTTACGATGTCATTAATTTGTGGGTTGGGAAGTAGTAGTTGAGGTAGAAATTGCCCTGTTACATTCAAACCCTTTGGAGTTACTTCTACGTGTTGCTATAATTGCTATGCTATGCTCGTAGACGTGGTTTGGGTTTGAGTGAATACATGACAGATGTGAGATTGTTAATTAATGGTTTACTTTAAGGTGGCAACTTTAATACACATCTGGGTGGATTGAGGCACCTGGGGAACCCAGGTGTTGTCTGTTTTATTTTTGGAAATCCGGGGTACCCGTGTGATCTTCCTATGAACCGCCACCAGTGCTCAAAGGGAATCGAGATTATTCATGCTAGAAACTTCCGTGTGCAGCCACAAGCTATTATGGGCTCTAGCATAGTTGAGTAAGTTACGTGAAGCTCTTGAGGAGGTAGATCAGCAGGTAGTGGGTTTTGTAGGTTTGGTATGGTCTACCCGGAGTAGAGAGTTAATGTTTCGAAGATCGTGTCTCGGTCATCTGCTTCTCAAACACCATGTAGTGCGAGAAATCAACGGAGGCGATCGAGTCTTGTGGGGAAAAGTGCAAACCTCTGCAGAGTGTACAATCTAATCATGGTTAGCCGTGTCCCGGTTATGGACAATTCTGAGTATCTAGTACTTGAGTATTCACATGTATCTCATCACTCTTAACTAATATTGCTGGGATGTTAATTACCTTAATTGGGATTGAGTTGGGGTTATACCTTCTCAATGATGTAGGAAAAAATTGGCTTTTTGCAAAAACTGTAACCATAGAGCTTTCCACCAGCCAAATATGCATGTAGTGATAGCATTATTCTGTTATTGCTCTATTGTGTTACATTGCCAAAATATTCCATGTGCTGACCCGTTCTCGGGCTGCAACGTATTATGTTGCAGACTTTTCAGACGAGGAGTAAGGTTTGATAGGTCGTTGCCGTGCAGCTCAGCTATGCCGTTGGAGTTGATGGACTCACTTTATCTTCCAAGCCTTCCGCTGTTATCATATTAGATGGCCTTAAGCCATATTATTGTAATAAGTTCTCTTTTGAGACATTCGATGTAATAAGTGTGTGATTGCTACTCTGTTATAAATCCTTCGAGTAATCGTGTGTGTCAAAGATTATCGATCCGTGGATGACACTGAAGCACAGAGACTTGACCATCTGAGGTCGGGTCGCTACAAGATGGTATCAGAGCACACGTTGAGTGTAGGACACGACCACTAAGATAAACCATAGGTCACTCTTCTCTACTCATTTCTGACTCCTCTCCATTTTTCCACTCTTTAGGATGACGGAGATGAAGAACAAGTTTGCACAACCGGATGAAGACACACCTTTTGGACGCCACTTGAAGGAAGTCACTAGGTACTTGAACATTGGAATACCAAGCTTCACCGGGACGTACAGCGCCACTTTACCTGAAGAAGAGCACTGGATGATTCAAGTACAAGTTCTAGGAAGGACGTTCTCGCCAACCTCTAAGCCCATAGAGTTTTCTTTCGAAGCACCCACCTGGAGTCTTGGCAAGAGTATGGCAGCTCACATTACCATGGGATGCATTGGAGAAGTCTACAACAGGGAGCTTAAAGACACCATATACCAAATATGTGGGCGCCGAGACGAGCAATGGGAAGTAATCAGCACCAAGAAGGATAGATCCATTGCAGCTTACATCCAGGAGCTAAACCAGCACATTTGACGTCAGAGAACCGGATGTCTTGCGCAGACATGATGGATTTGAAGAAGGCAAAAACTAGGATCATCGAGTTGGAGGAAGAACTCAAGTTTATGCGCCGATGGATATGAGGAGGAAATCAAGACACTCTTGGAGAAGAATGACGACCTAGTCAAGAAGATCGGAGTCTTCATGGGAGGATCGGCACCGGAAGAGGAAGAAGAAGATCCCACTTGTCCGGACAACTACATCATCATCGGATTTACACCGATTCCGATCCAAGTGATGATGACTATGAAGACGACGCTGGAGCATACATCATGGAGTCTTCCAACGATCAAATTTTCTAGATGAACAACATATAATAGTAGTATTCCCGCATGTAAATAATATTTTTTTAGCACTTTTGCGATAGTCCTAGACCGTCTGTATGCCCTTGCTTGATTGATTGAGTGAATTGATTGTGTTTACCTCATGTGCATAAGGGTAGTGTTTTCTCACTAGACCTCTTTCTATTCTAATCTCTTCCATCTAAACCCACCAGATGCCTCCAAGACGTAACCCCGGTTTTGTTTTCCCACCGGAGCTCACCCAGTTGATCCAGCAGCAGAATGCCTTGATGCAATTGCTAGTTCAAAACCAGGGCAATGCCAACAACAACAACAACAACCCACCGCCAGTGGACAATTTAGCCTGTTTTCTGAGGTTACAACCGCCGGTGTTTTCCAGTAGCACCGAGCCAATAGTTGTTGATGATTGGCTACGCCTTATTGGAAGGGAGTTAACCACCGTAGGATGCACGGATGCTGAGGAGGTGCACTTGGCCGCACATCAATTGGATGGACCAGCAGCCGCATGGTGGGAGAATTACACGGCTACTTTTCCTATAGCCAATGTCACTTGGGACCAGTTCCAACAAGCTTTTCGCACGGCCCATGTCTCAACTAGAGCCATGCAGATGAAGAAGCGTGAGTTTCGCAACTTACGCCAGGAACCGTCATGTGGCCCAAAGATGTGGATGAGTTTAGCAAGTTATCACGCTCGCCCACGATGATGTGGCCACAGATGCCGCCAAGGTGAGAAGTTTATGGAAGGGCTGAATGATGAGATGAGCATGCAGTTGATGGTGGCAACTTTCAACAACTACCAGGAGTTGGTAGATAAGGCCCTAATGATTGAAGGAATGCAGCAGCAAATTGAGAGCCGTAAGAGGAAATATGGACAAGGGAAGTACAACTCAGGAGCTCACTAGAAGCCTCGCTTAACCCCGAACTCGGGAGGTCATAACCATACTGGAGGAGGATCGCATAATCAAAATGGTGCGAAGAATGGGAATGGGAATGGAGCCAACAATAATCAGAATCGCTCTAACCCATCTACACCCGCCAAGAGGGACTTAAGCCAAGTTATTTGCTTTAAGTGCGGGAAGACAGGGCACTATGCCAATGACTGCCCTGAAGGAAGGAATGGAAATGGAAATGGGAGCGCTGGGAAGAAGCCCAATCCATTCAACAAAGGACAAGTGAACCACGTTAACATGGAGGAAGTCGAAGAGCAGCCGGACGTGGTAATAGGTAAGTTTTTGGTTCAGTCATTTACCGCTCTTGTTCTTTTCGACACTGGTGCATCGCATTCATATATATCAAGGGGATTTGTGGATAAGTTTAAGTTACCAACCCAAACCCTTAGGACCCCTCTTTTAGTGAGCTCGCCTGGAGCAGAGTACATGGCTAGCAGATGGTGCACCCAGATACCCCTAATCATTGGCACGCATGTTTTTCCGTCTGACCTAATTATCTTGGAGTCGCAAGGATTGGATGTGATATTAGGTATGGACTGGACGTCGAAGTATGGAGGAAGTATTGATTGTGCTAGCAAGTCAATTTATCTTACCACCCCGGAGGGAAGAAGGATTAAGTATGTATCTAGGCATGTGCCTAGGAGGAGCCAAGTGAATACCCTCACGGGAGTTGTACAGGAGGAAGTACCTGTAGTGAAAGATTTTCCGGACGTTTTCCCAGAAGAGTTACCAGGCATGCCACCGGATAGAGACATCGAGTTCTTGATAGAACTATTGCCAGGTACAGGGCCAATATCCAAGAGAACCTATCAGATGCCCGCAAATGATCCGAGGAAATTAAAAGCAGATCAAGGAGTTATTGGAGAAAGGTTATATTCAAGGAGTTCATCACCTTGGGGAGCACCAGTACTTTTGGTGGAGAAGAAGGATAAATCCACGAGGATGGTTGTTGATTACCGAGCTCAATGAAGTAACGATAAAGAACAAGTATCCATTACCGATGATTAATGATCTGTTTGATCAGCTTGCAAGGAGCTAAGGTGTTTTCGAAGATTGATCTACGATCGAGGATACCATCGATTGAAGATCCGAGAGAAGGATATACCAAAGACAGCGTTTACCACACGGTATGGATTATATGAGTATACGGTCATGTCATTTGGACTGACTAACGCTCCTGCCTATTTCATGAGTATGATGAACAAGGTGTTCATGGAGTATTTGGACAAGTTTGTTGTGGTGTTTATTGATGATATCATGGTATACTCGAAGAACAAAGAGGAGCACGCGGAACACTTGCGTTTGGTTCTCGAGAAACTCAGAGAACACCAGTTATACGCCAAATTCAGCAAGTGCGAGTTTTGGTTGAAGGAAGTTGGATTTCTTGGGCATGTTATATCAGGAGAGGGTATAGCAGTAGATCCCAAAGAAGGTTCGGTCGATCACGGAATGGTTGGCACCCACTTGATTGGCGAGATCCGCGATTTCCTTGGTGGCAGGATATTATCGGAGATTCATTGAGAATTTTTCCAAGATTGCTAAGCCAATGACTGAATTGCTAAAGAAGGATACTAAGTTCAAATGGACAGAGGATTGTGAGGCCAGTTTTCAAGAGTTGAAGAAACGGTTGACTACAGCCCCAGTGCTGACATTGCCAGATATACATAAGGAGTTTCAAGTGTATTGTGACGCCTCACGCTTGGGACTTGGATGTGTGCTTGTGTCGGACGGAAAAGTTGTTTCGTATGCCTCATGACAACTAAAGCCTCATGAGTTGAACTATGCCACGCATGATTTGGAGTTAGCAGCCGTAGTGCATGCATTAAAGACCTGGAGACATTATCTCATTGGAAACCGTTGTGATGTGTACACGGATCATCAGAGTTTGAAGTACATTTTCACACGAAGGAGTTGAACCTCGCATGCAGGAGATGGCTGGAACTTATAAAGCATTACGATATGAAGCTGCACTATCATCCGTGAAAGGCCAACGTCGTGGCGGCGCTTTGAGCCGGAAAAGTTATGCTAATATCCTTGAAAGTAAAGGATTGCCAAAGGAGTTAGCTAAGGAGATCATGGAACTTCGGTTGGAAATTGTTCCAAGAGGTTTTATTTCAACCCTGGAGGTTCAGTCGACATTGTTGGACAAGATTCGAGAAGCTTAGAAGGAGGACAAAGAAATTGCTGAGATAAGAGAGAAGATGGGCGAAGGTAAAGCCAAAGGTTTTCACGAGGATGAGCACGATACCTTGTGGTTTGAGGACCGAATTTACGTGCCCAACAATTCGGAGATCAGGAAGTTAATACTTCAGGAGGCCCATGACTCACCATACTCGATTCACCCCGGAAACACCAAGATGTATTTGGATTTGAAGGAACGTTTCTGGTGGACTGGTATGAAGAAGGATATTGCCGAGTATGTAGCCGTATGTGATGTATGTCAGAGAGTAAAGGCAGAGCATCAG
Source organism: Aegilops bicornis (assembly GCA_021605145.1). Classification (NCBI taxonomy): domain Eukaryota; kingdom Viridiplantae; phylum Streptophyta; class Magnoliopsida; order Poales; family Poaceae; genus Aegilops; species Aegilops bicornis. Next base: position 180,467,907 of record CM038669.1, read on the forward strand.
AAGCCAGCAGGGTTGTTACAACCTATGCCGATACCTGAATGGAAGTGGGATAAACTTGGCATGGACTTTATTACCGGATTACCCAGAACCAAGGCAGGATATGATTCAATATGGGTAGTTGTGGATCGTTTGACCAAAGTAGCTCACTTCATCCCAGTGAAAACAACTTATATAAGTGCCAAGTTGGCCAAGATATATATGTCCAGGATCGTATGTTTACATGGAGTTTCGAGGAGCATCGTATCAGATAGAGGAACGCAGTTTACTTCAAAGTTTTGGCATCAACTACACCAAACCTTGGGTACCAGATTGGAGTTCAGTACCGCTTTTCACCCACAGACCGATGGACAGACCGAGAGAGTCAATCAGATTCTGGAAGACATGTTGAGGGCCTGTGCTCTAGATTATGGATCTAGTTGGGATGACAATTTTCCGTCTGTGAGTTCTCATATAACAACAGCTACCAGGCCAGTTTGAAGATGGCACCGTTCGAAGCTCTGTATGGACGCAGATGTAGAACACCATTGATGTGGGATGAGGTAGGAGACCGTCAGTTGTTTGGACCAGATTTGATCAAGGAATCAGAGGAGAAGGTTAAACTGATCAGAGACAGACTAAAGATTGCTCGGTCCAGACAGAAGAGTTATGCAGATTCAAAACGCAAGGAGGTAACCTATGAAATTGGAGACAAAGCCTATCTGCGAGTATCACCCTTGACGGGAGTGAAACGTTTTGGAGTTAAGGGAAAGTTAGCCCCAAGATTTGTAGGACGTATCGTGTTATGGAACGGATGGGAGAAGTTGCCTACAAGCTGGAGTTACCTGAAGGATTGTCAGGAGTGCACGATGTGTTTCACGTATCACAGCTGAAGAAGTGCCATGCTGAGATGGCCGATATACCGTTAAATGATACAGTGCCCCTAGAGGCGATTCAGCTGGATAGTAATTTGACTTATGAGGAAAAGCCAGTAAAGATTCTTGACTTTGACAGCCGAGTCACCCGCAGCAAGGTTATCAAGTTTTGCAAAGTTCAGTGGAGCCACCATACAGAGGAGGAAGCCACACAGGAACGAGAAGATGATATTCGCAAGGACCACCCGCACCTATTTTCTAGCCAACCCGAATCTCGAGGGCGAGATTCATCTTAAGGGGGGTAGGTTTGTAACATCCCAAATTTTCAATTTGGAATGTTATACATAGGTCATCCATGCATATCATATTGTATTGCATTTTTGCTTGCAATCCTCGAAATCCTAAGCAACTCAAGGACCCTCGTAGAGAGTTGGGGATTTTCCGACTTTCATATTTGAATTTTATCAAATAAGGAAGACGAGGATTTTGATTTTAATTATTTTCTCTCCGGAAAATATTTCATTTTGAAATAATAAATGAGAGGAGATAATATGACTTCTCCAAAAAAATTGAAATATCGGAGGAAAAATGTTAAAATCATTATTTGGTTTTTATTTGATTTTTGGTTGGAATTTTATTTGCCCTAGAAAAAATTTGCATGTTTTAAAAATTGCATTTTAGGGGCCAAGAAAAGTTCATCTTGTTCTAAATATTTTATTTGCATGTTTTTCTTAAAAAAGAGATCATATGGCCCGGGCCTAGGGCCCAGTAGAAAGCCCAGCCGGGCCGCCGCCTTGCCGCCGCCAAGACTTGGGCCGGAGTCCGAGTGGGACTCCGCCTCCGTCACGCCTTGCCCTCCTCCAAGTCGCCCGCCCGCCCCTTTATATACGCCCGCCACCCCCTTCTAGCCTCCACCACCACCACCGAGCCGAGCCGAGCCCGAGCCTCGAGCCACCGCCGCCCAGTCGCCGCCGCCCGCCTCGGCGCCGCCCGCCTCCCGCCGCCACCCGCACCCACGAGTCCCGCCGCCCTCGCCGAGCCCCGCCGGAGCCGCCCGCCTCGCCGGAGGTAGCCACCCCGCCGCCCGGTTTTTTAAGAAAAAAAACCCCTTCGGTTTTTTAGAAAAACCCTAGTTCGTTTTTTTATATAGATCGGTTTTATTCTCCGGTTTATTCGTTTAGCGAGCGTTCGCTCGTTCGTCCATTTTAACGAACGTGTTCATCGTTTAGTTTCTGCTAACGAACGTTCGTTCGTTAAGCCGTTCGTTGTTTTTCTTTTTATCGGATTTATTCCGCGATTTTCCTGATCGCGATTTCTGATCCGATGTTCGTACTAGTATAACTTTTCGCTCGTTTATCGGAATCAGGTGATTCAAGCGCATGGAGTTTCATCTTGAAACCCTCTTTCTGAATAATCAACTCAAACAAGTTTTTGTCTCTGTAAAATTTGACCCTAGTTCAGATTATTAAACGGATCTTATTTCTTTCGCCGTTTGAGTTTCGTTGTTCCGTTTGGTTTGATTCTTTTTGCGAACCGGAGTTCTTAATTTGAACTTTCTGGTCGGCCTCTTTCAGTTGAAGTTTCATTTGTGCATCTTTGCTTGTTGCATATGTATGTATTGTTTGCTTGCGATAGAATTCCCGAAGTGCGAAGCGTGTTACTACGAGTCTCTAGGATTCACGGATCATCAGCAAGGCAAGTAACACTTTGATCATATCCCTTTCATACCCAGTTTTTATGCATTAGTTTCAACCCTCGAACATTGCATGGTTAGGATGTCATTAATTTGTGGGTTGGGAAGTAGTAGTTGAGGTAGAACCTATTTCCCTGTTACATTCAAACCATTGGGAGTTACTTCTACGTGTTGCTATTATTGCTATGCTATGCTCGTAGACGTGGTTTGGGTTTGAGTGAATCCATGACAGATGTGAGATTGTTAATTAATGGTTTAATTTAAGGTGGCAACTTTAATACACATCTGGGTGGATTGAGGCACCTGGGGAACCCAGTGTTGTCTGTTTTATTTTTTGGAAATCCCGGGGTACCCGTGTGATCTTCCTATAGACCGCCACCCAGGCTCAAAGGGAACTGAGATTATTCATGCTAGAAACTTCCGTGTGCAGCCACAAGCTATTATGGGCTCTAGCATAGTTGAGTAAGTTACGTGAAGCTCTTGAAGAGGTAGATCAGCAGATAGTGGGTTTTGTAGGTTTGGTATGGTCTACCCTGAGTAGAGAGTTAATGTTTCTGAAAGACCGTGTCTCGGTCATCTGTTTCTCAAACACCATGTAGTGCGAGAAATCAACAGAGGCGATCGAGTCTTGTGGGGAAAAGTGCGCAAACCTCTGCAGAGTGTACAATCTAATCATGGTTAGCCGTGTCCCCGGTTATGGACAATTCTGAGAATCTAGTACTTGAGTATTCACATGTATCTCATCACTCTTAACTAATATTGCTGGGATGTTAATTACCTTAATTGGGATTGAGTTGGGGTTATACCTTCTCAATGATGTTTCAACCACCATGATAGTTAAATTAAAACTTATTCCTTTGTTGTAGGGAAAAATTGGCTTTTTGCAAAAACTGTAACCATAGAGCTTTCCACCAGCCAAATATGCATGTAGTGATAGCATTATTCTGTTATTGCTCTATTGTGTTACATTGCCAGCATATTCCATGTGCTGACCCGTTCTCGGGCTGCAACGTATTATGTTGCAGACTTTTCAAACGAGGACTAAGGTTCGATATGTCGCTGCCGTGCAGCTCAGCTATGTCGTTGGAGTTGATGGACTCACTTTATCTTCCAAGCCTTCCGCTGTTATCGTATTAGATGGCCTTAAGCCATATTATTGTAATAAGTTCTCTTTTGAGACATTCGATGTAATAAGTGTGTGATTGCTACTCTGTTATAAATCCTTCAAGTACTGTGTGTGTCAGCATTACCGATCCAGGGATGACACTGAAACACAGAGACTTGACCATCTGAGGTCGGGTCGCTACAATTTTGGATGAGGTTTCAGTTGACTATGATAAAAAAGTTGCTATTTATGATGATTATGGTGATGACATGTATGCTATAAAGAATAATGATAACCATGAATCTTGTCATCATGATTTTAATTTTCAATCACATGATAGTTATTTTGTTGAGTTTGCTCCCATTACTATTCATGAGACTAAATTTGCTTATGTGGAGAGTAATAAAATTTCTATGCTTGTGGATCATTAAAAAATGCTTTATGTGATAGTTATATTTTTTAATTCATTCATGATGCTACTGAAAATTATTATGAGAGTGGAACATATGCATCTACATATCTCAATAATATCATGTTTCCTCTCTATGTGTTGAAAGTTTTGAAGTTATGCTTGTTTTGCCTTCCTATGCTAGTTGATTCTTGCTCCCATGAATTATTTGCTCACAAAATCCCTATGCATAGGAATAGGGTTAGACTTAAATGTCCTTGTCATGTGCTTCATGATGCTCTCTTTATGTTTGAATTCTTTACTTTTATGCGAGCATCATTGAAATCATCCTGCCTAGCTAAAAAGGCATAAAAGAAAAGCGCTTGTTGGGAGACAACCCAACAGTTTTACCTACTATTTTTGTGTTTTCACATGATTATGCTACTATATTGGTCATGTTTTATTGCTTTTGTTTCAATAAAGTGTCAAGTAAAGCCTTTGGGATCATGTTGGGTGATAGTTGATTTGATCTTGCTGAAAAACATAAACTTTTGCGCTCACGAAAATAATTCTCATTTTAACCAAAGAGTGCTTTTGAGTTGATTATTTTTGCAGATGATTAATATACAAATTTCTCACATGGTCCCAATTTTTCAATAATTGTTTGTGTAGCAGAAGTATGGTTTGAGTACAGATTAATACAGACTGTTCTGTTTTTGACAGATTCTATTTTTCAATGCATAGTTTGCTTGTTTTCTAGTTTCTATGGCTTATATTGCTCAATATAAATTGTGGAAATGATATGATACAGTAGGAATTGTGTGGAAACAATTATGAATCTTGTCTTTGACAGTACCAAAGTGAAATGGTTTGCTCTTTATCATACTAACATATCTCACAAAGTTTTGTGTGATTGAAGTTTTCAAGTTTTGGGTGAGATGTCGATATGAGGAGAATAAGGAGTGACAAGAACCAAAGCTTGGGGATTCCCAAGGCACCCCCAAGGTAATATACAAGGAAGATCCAAGCAACTGGGCTTGGGGATGCCCCGGAAGGCATCCCCTCTTTCGTCTCCAACATTATCGGTAACCTCACATCGAGCTGTGTTTTCTTTTGTCACAAGATATGTGTTTTGCTCGGAGCGTCAACTTATTTTGTTAGGATTTGCTTGCTGTTATTTATAATAATGTTTTGCATCTTTTATTTCAATAAAAGTGGCATTGATAGGCTTTGCCATGCTTATTTTACAAGTCGACATGTTGCTATTTGAAAACAAAAAGTTTACCGCTGTTGCAAAAATTCCCTAGAAAAGTCAGAATGTGATAAAATGTTGAAACTTTTTGAAAAATGAGATATGATAAATTATCTACAGTTTGGTAATTTGTTCATAATTTTTGGAGTTTAATAAGTATTGATACTCTTGCATTCTTTACATACTGTACTGTTTTGGCACATTGCTGTTATGTTTGCATTGTGTGCATATGTGTTCTTGTTTAATGATTCTATTTGAGGATAGGAGTATTAAACATGCAGATGCATTTAGTATTCAATTTTGAATAATAATTTTAGTGATCTGCTACAGTAGAGAATAAGGTTTTTGCATGGTCGGAGGAGTTGAAGGGTCTGCTCGGGTGAGTGTTTATCTCAGAGGATCACCGTGCATTGATGGGTACGGTGATTGAAAAAATTTCGTCCGCGGAAAGCGGGTTGTACGAGGCCGCCAGAAGTTTATTGACGGGTTTTGAGGTACGTGCAATGATGTACCTTTTGACGGTTCCGCATATATAAGATGCGCCCTGTGTAGATAGTAGCCCCTGAGACTCGGTGCGTTTGTCAAGAATGACAGCGTGGCGAGGATCATAATCCCAGGTTATAATATGCCGCCCTTCCTATGTAGGTGGCGGAGCGTCCGGTGGCTAGCCGGACTGATGAACTTGCCGAACTAAAGTGGCAACTTGACGTGGCGGATGCTGACATCGCGCTTGTCAATAAGCGGCTTGACGAGTCACAAGGTATGCGGTTTCTCCGCGGACACCTGGTAAGGGAGCTTGATGCCCGTGCCTTACAACATGTATGCTTGATGCAGATGGTGCCGCTTCCATGGAGAACCTTCGGGCGGAGCTTGCCTGAGCCAAGGAGCAGGCCAGAAAAAGTGATGCTGCTGCCTTAAAGGCGGCCGAAGAGCTAAAAGCCGAACAGGCTGCTCACTGCCGAAGCAAGAAGGAAATGGCCGAGATGGCCGTGAAGTTGAAGAATGCTACCGACCGCTGCGAGCTTCTTGAAAAAGAAGGTCAAGCGGAGCAAGAGGACCTGAAGAAGGCCACCACCGAGGCCAAGGATGCTCGCTCTGCGATGAGAGCTATGAAGGAGGAGCTACGTCGGGCGGAGATATCGCGGTGGAAAGCCCTTTCGCTGCGGAGGAAGTTCACGGATCCTAAATATGCTCGCTTGGACCGGCTATGGAGTAGTGAGGATGCTTATCTGGACTTGGCGGCGAGTGCATGGACGCCGTCAACACTTCGGAGATCAAAAGGACCACGAGATGGAAGAGCTTTTTGGTCGCAGCTCAGAATCCAGGCGTCCACTTCCATTAACCGATCGTTTGGCGAATGGGCGGAGCTGAATAGGTTGTCCGGACTTGCCATGAAGAATGTCGTGACTCATTTGTGGCGAAAAGGCCCGAGCGAAAGAGTTATTTTGGCTTGGTGCAGCGGTTCCTTGGTGCGGTGCCGCATATCAAAGCAAAGGAGGCGGTCAAGATGCATAGAGGGTGCGCAGATGGCTCTTGCCCGTGTCAAGACATACTTTGGGCGGAGATGAAGGCCACCGATGTTGCATCCCAAGATTCGGACGGAAGCCGAGTACACATTGCCGAGCACTATTTTCGTGAAGTTCTGCAGGCGCTCGTTTAATAGAGACGCAGTGCTCGAAGGATATTATGTTCGAATAACATGTATTATTGTGAAACAATGTTTCGATGGAATATAAAAGCTTTTTAAACTTGTGCCTTAAAGAATAAAAATATCTCCTGTTCGGCAGTTAATTTATATGTGTATATAACCTGGAAGATGGCAGTCTTTGGCTTCAGCCCCCACGCATATAATGCGGGGGTATTTGCAGAAAGCACCTTTTCACACTTGATCCAGCTTCTTGGTCCTACAAAGGAGGTGATAGCGCAGCAAACTAGGCAACCGGACTATAATGCTTTATCACTTTCACTTAGCCATAGGAGTTCGACAGTGGGGCTACTATATAGCCCCTAGGGGCACCGCTCACCCGAATTGGGCGTATGTGCCTGGCCGAGAGACGGCCCTTCGTCAATGTGGAGGAATTCTAAAGATTCCAGCGGGTCATCGAGTGGTTGACCAGTCTCACGCTATATCATGACAGTCAGTTTTCGGCTTTCTCTACTAAGGTGCTCGCCTGGCCGAATCGGGGCACAATCGCAGTAGTTCTCCTGGTGCCGCATTAGCCAATAGAGCGGAATGTAAGGCAGCAAAGCACAGGAGCCAGGCAAACCCAACATTTGACCAAAGACATGATTCGGAGCTGGTGCATATAAGGCCTAACTCGAGACGCCGAACACTCCCTAAGGTATTCGGTCATTATGGAAACGGGTCGAACAATCACCCTTGGTAATAAGCCCCTGGTGTCCAGGTACGCGCGAAATTCTGACGTGGCCTATGCCAATACGCCAGCCTCCTCCTCGGTTATAGCAAGAAACTGGGGGATGTGTATCAACAAGAGACAGTGAAAAAGGTTCGCAGGGTCTTAATCTGAAAAGAATCCTTGCGACGGGTCCCTACTGCACGTCTGCGCCTGTGTCTCCGTTGTGCCGTATCCTAGACGGGCATAGCACGATGTTCATCTGTAAAAGAGAGGAACTTAGTTGAAAAAGGTCGTGCGAAAATGTACGTTATATTAAATAAACGAAGTACAATTCAAAAATGAATAAAATTGAGCTTTATGGTCTCTTGTTGCGGAGCCCCTTATGCGGGGTATGTGTCTAGTAAGCCCTTGTATGTTTACGCCGGACTCGTCCAGCCGTGTCCGGGGTCTGGACGACCTGTCTAAGTGCTTTTATTGGTGTAGCCGGTTTATTGTGTGGATGTCAAGGCAACCGCACGATTTTCCGGACTCAAGGAACCCTCGATGTTTCCTTTTAACGAGATGATGCCGCGTGGACCGGGCATTTTAAGTGTAAGAGATGCATAATGCGGTATTGCGTTAAAGCGGGCGAAAGCTTCGCGTCCCAATAGTGCTTGATAGCTACTTGTAAATGGGGCAAGGTGGAAGGTTAACTTTTCGCGGCAGAAGTTGTCGGGTGAGCCGAACACAACTTCTAGCAGTAGAGAGCCCGTACAATGGGCATATGGGCCTGGCATTACCCCTTGAAAGGAAGTGTTGTTGTAGCGAAATTTGGTTGGGACTATCCCCATTTTGCGGATTGTGTCCTGATATAGAAGGTTTAGATCACTGACGCCGTCCATTAGGACTTGTGAAAATTGGAGTCCGCCAATTATCGGATCTAATATCAAGGCAGTCCAACCTGCATTCCGTATACTTCTAGAGTAATCCCGATGGTCGAAGGTGATTGGTTTTAACAACTAGTGGCGGGACTCCCCCGGGATAGGCCGTATGGCGCGTACCTCTATGGGCGTCGCTCTATTTTCCCCTTTGGTCACGTGAAGTGAGTTTACTGTTTTGATTTCTTGTGGGAAATTCTTTTGTTTTCCGGTGCTCTGCTTTTGGGGTTCTTCATCGTCCTCTCTTGGTGTGTCGAGCCCCTTGTGTTCGGCGTTGAGTTTTCCGGACTGCTTCAAGACCCAACAATCTCTGTGGGTATGGTTTGCAGGCTTCCCGGGAGTACTGTGGATTTGGCATATCTTGTCCAAGATTTTGTTTAAGTTAGATAGCTCATCCCTGTTATCCTTAAGGGGCAGCTTTTTATGATTCTGCCGAGCTTTTGAATCCGGTGTTGATCGCCGTGCTCTTCGAGCTGTTTCCCTTGGTCCGACGCTGGTCCTTGCTGCGTCGTGGTTTCCCGTTTTCCATCCCTGACTTCGGATGTACTTGGGTCGCTGGTGCTGCATCTTGCCAGCCAGCTCTCCTCTCAGGCGCAAAAGCGGGTCATGAGGCTTGTTAATGCGGCCATTGTTCTTGGCTTTTCTTGGCCGAGGTGTGTGGCGAGCCATTCGTCTCAGACGTTGTGTTTGAAAGCTGCTAAGGCTTCGGCGTCCGGACAGTCGACTATTTGGTTCTTTTTAGTAAGGAATCTGTTCCAAAATTTCCGGGCTGACTCTCCGGGTTGTTGAGTTATGTGACTTAAATCATTGGCATCCGGAGGTCGGACATAGGTCCCTTGAAAATTTGCCCGAAAAGCATCCTCGAGCTCCTCCCAACTTCCAATGGTGTTTTCGGGAAGGCTTTTAAGCCAATGCCGGGCTAGTCCTTTGAGCTTGAGAGGTAGGTATTTTATGGCGTGGAGATCATCTCCTCTAGCCATGTGTATGTGGAGGATGTAATCCTCAATCCGCACTCGAGGTCCATTGTTACGTCAGATGCCTCTATGTTTACGGGCTTGAATCCCGCTGAAATTCATAATCCAGCACCTCATCGGTGAAACATAGGGGGTGTGTGGCACCCCTATATTTAGGTGTACCGTGATGTTCGGATACTTGATGTGTTGCATTGCTTAGTAGAGCTTGCTTTCTTGGCCCGTAGATAGATCTAATCGGGCCATCTTTTTATGCGAATCCACATGCGGATCGCGTGCGGCTTAATGTCTTGGCGCCGTTTGCCGCTCTCTGTTTGCCATGGGGTCGTCCATCCGATCGGGTGGCCTTTTTGTTTTTTGATTGCGGGGGCTCTACGGCCTCCTCATCAAATGCAGGTAGTAGTTTTCGCTTTGGGTAGCTCTTCGTTCGGCGACTGTCCCCGTATTTGTCTGCGGTGTTGAGTACTTTGCTCCATCTGATTCTGAGTGCATCTTCTGCTGTTTTGAGCTTCCGCTTCTGCTTTTTCAGGCTACGTGCAGTGGCGACGAGCCTTTTGTGGAGGTTCTTCTGCTCCAGCAACTTGTCCGGCATGAGATCGTCCGGACTGTTATCTTCGCCGGGGACGGGTTGTTTATCCAGATTGTCCTGTTTGGATTGTTGCTCGATAGCATGTTCGTCGTCCACCGGTTCGCCCTGCTCTATGGCCGGGTCTGTATGGCTGTTGTCTTTGTCGAGGCGGGACTTTGAGCGGCGCTTACGTCGTTGTTTTGACTGCTTTTCGAGGGAATGATCCTTCGTAGCGTCCCGTTGTTCCTCATCGTCGCTTCCTTTAGGTGTGTCCACCATGTATACATCGTGAGATGAGGTGATTCTCCAGTGCCCTATAGGCGCTGGTTCATGTTCCTCCCCTACATCGTCGTCCATACCGTCGATGTCTTGAGTCAAGTCGAGCATGTCGGTTAAATCATGGACGGTGGCTCTGAAGTGGGTGGTGGGTGGGCTTTGAATTTCTTCGTCTTCCGCATCCCAACCTTCGACCATAATCCGGCCAGACTCTCCGATAAAGAGAGAGACTTTAGTGAATTCAGGATGCCACCAAAGGGCGAGTCTTTGAAAGATGTCATAGCAGTGAATTCTATGATCGGTGCCCAATCGGATTCGATTGGCGAAGCGGAAGGCTCGGAGTCCGGAGAGGAGTCCGGCACCTTGGAGTTACGAGCTTCGCAAAGGACGGGGTAGGTGTACGGCTCAATCACCGTAGAGATCGCGGCCCCCGAGGCGGTGTACAACCACCCGTCCTCGATCGGCGCAGTCGGCTCCGAGCTAAAGGTCGGAGCGGACACTGGTGCAGCCTCCAGGACACTGTTCGGCGGCAGAGCTAGATCATGCCCCCGTGACAAGGCGGCGCTTGGCTGTGGCTCGAACCCGTCGAAGATCAAGTCTCGGCGGACGTCGGCCGTAGTTCAAACTTCCAAATCTGACCTGGTGGCGGGCGTAGCTTTCAATATGCTCCGGATGGCCAGCGAATTGGCCCGCAGCAAAGCCGCCCGAATCTGAAGATCTGTCCGGGAGAAAAGTCTCACCACAGCGCATCGTTGTTGATGATCGGAGGAGCCATCGGGCCTAAAGATGACGACACGAGGAACTCCCAATGAAAGCACCAATGTCGGTGTAAAACCGGCGGATCTCGGCTAGGGGGTCCCGAATCGTGCGTCTAGGCGGATGGTAACAGGAGACAAGGGACACAATGTTTTACCCAGGTTCGGGCCCTCTCGATGGAGGTAAAACCCTACTCCTGCTTGATTAATATTGATGATATGGGTAGTACACGAGTAGATCTACCACGAGATCAGAGAGGCTAAACCCTAGAAGCTAGCCTATGGTATGATTGTTGTTCGTCCTACGGACTAAAACCCTCCGGTTTATATAGGCACCGAAGAGGGTTAGGGTTACACAGAGTCGGTTACAATGGTAGGAAATCTACATATCTGTATCGCCAAGCTTGCCTTCCACGCCAAGGAAAGTCCCATCCGGACACGGGACGAAGTCTTCAATCTTGTATCTTCATAGTCCAGGAGTCCGACCAAAGGTTATAGTCCGACTATCTGGACACCCCCTAATCTAGGACTCCCTCACTTAGTGTGAAATCTATAGTCCACAGCAGTCTTTCTCCTGGTAGCATATGGACCAGACTCTCTCCATAGTCTCAATCCTGAATCCTTCCTGGTTTTCATGTTCTCTGCAACTGGGTGTGCATCATTGTGATCAGGGATCTTGGGCTTCAGCTTTCTCAAAACAACAGAATCATCATCTTCTTCTTCTTCTTCAGCAGCTTGAGGCATTGGGGCCTTGTTTTTCTCCTCAGCAGGGATGTTCCTAGTGCTCCTCTTGGGTTTTGTCTTTGGAGCTGGAGCAGCAGCCTTGGGAGCAGCTTTGGGCTTAGATGGAGCAGCCCCTGATCCGATTGCATCTCCCATGAGCTTTTGAGCTTTGAGTGCTGGTGCAGCATCCTCTTCCTCTTCCTCTTCAGAATCCTTCCTCATTGAGGGCTTGCCAAGAACTCTGGCAGTAGTGGTTCTTGCCCTCTTCTTATTATTATCTTCTCTAGCTGCCTCTTCTTCAGACTTAATGGTGAACTGCATGGTTTCACCTGTGGCAACTTTCTTTGGCTTAGACATGGGTTGTCTTCTTGCTGGCATCTTTGTTTTCAGACCTGGCTTAGTTGTTGCAGCTGGGCCATACTCTTTCTTCAACACTTTCTTCTTCGAAGTGGCTTCATCTTCAACATCCACATAATCTTCATCTTCAGAGTCAGAAGTTCTCTTCTTCCTTGCCCTAGTAGCAGCCTTTGGCAGATTGCTTGGAGTGCTCCTGCTGCCTTCATCATAGCTGCTAGAGGGACTAGTGCCCTCACTTAACTGAACATGTTCCTCTGACTTGTTCTGGCTGTCACTTTGGTCAGACATCTTGCAGGAAAACTGTCAGCAGACCCTGTGAATAGGTTATAGATGAGGTAGAGTGGATGAGCATCACAAAGTACAGGAGTTTTTTGCAAAAGGGTGACTTAAAAACTTAGTTTTAGTTCTTCACGGAAAGCATTTCGGATCTACTGATTTGTAAACTCGGTGACACCGAAGCAGCTTTTGGAACCTGAACTAGTGAACTCGGTTAGACCGAGTCACAGTTTGGTGGTACCGAGACTGCTAGGGTTTCACAAAGAATCGAACTCGGTCACACCGATTTGCAATTTTTGGTCAGACCAAAAATGCATTTGCTCTGGCCTAAGCCAAAATGGGTGAGACCGATTTCTACAACTCGGTCGGTCCGAGATGAGTTATGCGGAGACCTAACCCTAAATTTTCAAATCAAAACTAATCTACGGGATGATTTTTCTGGACAGGATGATTTCAATCATGGCAAGAATCATGGCAAAGCAATGTGCTAAGAATCGGAGTTAGGGATTAGCACAATGATCAAGTTCGTACCCTAGTTCGGCGACAAACTTGCTACGGCGGCAAAGGCGGTGAAGATTTCCGTTGACGGCGGCGGAAACCAGCGGCGGGAGGTCGCTAGCAACGAGAGGACAATCCGGAGACCAGAGGAGGCAGAGTAGGTTACGCGCGGGCGAAGGGGTTCGGAGAAATTTCCAAAATTTGGCCCGGTGGTATATATAACCTGACCCTGTCGGTGTGACCGAGTGGAACGACTCGGTGGCACCGAGATGCAAAACTGCAAGCAGTTACTGCAACTCGGTGTGACCGAAAAGTTCTAATCGGTTGCACCGAGATTGAAAACCCTAGATCAACTTGGTGACTCGGTAGGACCGAAAAGGTTGAATCGGTCAGACCGAGATGCACGAAGAGGTTTTGGAGGTTTAAGTCTATGACGAATCGGGATCTCCGAGTGCTCCTCATACAGAGTGGTTCGAATCTGACTTGATCAAACTTTGTGATGTAGCATGAATAGAGTTTGAGACGAGAAAAGCATAGATAGCTAGAGGGTGTTCTTAGGCATTCTTGTCCATCCATTTGGCAAAAAGAGAAAAGGCCAAAAAATCAAAGCAACAAATGGATGTCCTCGAATGAGTAAAATATGCAACCAACATGCTCACACAATAGAATGGCAAATGAAATATGTGACAAAGCATGAACAAACATTCTAGCATCTATCAAGCAATTGTGATGACTAGGTCATCTATATATGAGTATATTGACTTAGGAGTCAAATGAGAACACTTGATCATAGGTCATACTCATCGTTTAAGCACAAGTGGGGTTACCACTTTTACATAAAGCATTGTTGTGATCACACCATTAGATTTGCTTTAGCTCATTGGGTTGAGTAAAGCTCCCCCTAGATGTGATATCCCCCCTTAAAGGGATGAACTAACCTTGGGTTTTGTCGATGATGACTTCATGTAGGTGTTGAAGATGTAGATGCTCAATGTTGATGTAGATCATTCGGAGCAATCCTTTGGAGTGAGTTGCACTTTCAATACCTACACGGGTTAGTCCCACAAGGAACCAACAAGGATATCCATAGTCATAGAGTGATGCACACACAAGATGATGTCCATGAAAGCATTAGGTTACCTTGTCCCTTGTCTTACCAACAAGAGGGTTTGTGACTCCTTGAACTAGTGCAAGATATGGAAGTTGTTTGCACTTGTCCTCACCAAAATGATAAGAGTGAAGTATGTTGGCGGAGTCACCCTCAAGAACTCTCTAGTTCTTCTTCTTCATGATCCACATCATCTTGATGGGAATCCTTGGAATCGTAGTTGTGCTTGATGAAGTAGAACTTGATGTCGTCTTGGGAACCCACTTGACCAAGGCCTTAGGTGCTTCTTCAAATGCATCAATTTCCTCTTGAAGCTTGTCCTTGCCTTTTTGCTTGTGGTCTTGTGGTGGAAGATCATCTTGAGCTTGCGTTCCTTTGAAAGAAGTAGGATCATAATTCTCTTGTTGAGGAACAAACTTAGTCTTGGGGTATTTATCTTCTTCCCACTCAACTCCATTGGCATTGAACTTTCGTTCAAATCCAACACCTTGATTCTTCTGGTGTCTCCCTTGCTTGCGCACAATTTCCTCAAATTGCTAACTTCCGGCAAGACTCTTGTAAACACCTTTCTCTATGATTCCCTTCAATAAGCTATTTTCTTTCTCAAGTGTAACTTGGCTAAGAGAATCATTAGTGGAATCGAGAGAACTAGTAGAAGCAACAACATTGGATTTAGCATGATTATTGTTACTACTATATGAAGAATCTTTCTTGTTCTTGTTGCTAGATTTAACTTGTGGCATGTAAGTAGACAAGAGTAAACGCTTGGCAATGTAGGAAGAACTTTTCTTGAGAAAATCATCATTGATTGCCTTTAAAAACTCATGCTCTTGCTCAAGGTTGAGCTTTTCAAAGCGTAGCTTATCATGAGTCTTTAAAAGTTCTCGATGATTTTCCAAGGTAGTTTCATGAGCTAACTTAAGAGTATTTAGTTCTTGAGTTAGACGCTCAATCTCCTTCTTATCATCATCATTCGTTTTATCTTGATTAGCATGATTAATTGACGTTTCATCATAGTTTTCATCACTAGAGTTTTCAAAAAGTAAATCATCATCACCTAGCAAATCATCTTCATCACTATTGAAATCAACATACTCGGGATGTGTTACCTTTGGACCTTTGGCCATGAAGCATCTTCCAATTCCTTCATTTTGTGAGTCAAATATGTCGTAGGAGTTGGTTGACACAAGTGCTAGACCGGAAACACCTTCATCTTGAGTATATTCGGAGTCGGAGTGATAACTTCTTTCGGAGTGATTGTCGGAGTCGGAGCCGAATACCATTCACCAACATGAGCTTGATGTCTTCTTTTTGTGTAGCTCCTTGATGACTTTTCCTTCCTTTCCGAATCCTTGCTTCTCCGAGAGGGTCTTCGTTCATAATGATCATTTCTACTCCTCCTTTCTCTTGGTGGTGATTCTTCTCTTCTACTTCTTATTTTGGGAGAATCTTCTCTTCTTTTATAGGGGGTCGTACACACATTGGAGTAGTGTCTGGGTCTTCCACAATTGTAACAATTTCGCTCACGATTAGAAGATCTTTTGTCATTGTAGGACCTTGACTTGGAGCTTCTTTCTTTGCTTCTACTCTTGTAAAACTTGTTGAAGTTCTTCACCATTAAGCTCAATTCTTCATTGAAGGTTTGCTTCTCACTTGATGATGTGGGAGCATCACACGAGGCTTTGTAAGCACCACTTGACTTGTTGTGAAGCTCTTCCTTATCCTTAAGTGACATCTCATGAGCAACAATTCTTCCAATGACTTCCGTTGGCTTGAGATCTTTGTAATTGGGCATCATTTGGATCAATGTGCACACGGTATCATATTTTCCATCCAAGGCTCTTAGGATCTTCTTGATGATGAATCTATCGGTCATCTCTTCACTTCCTAAGCCGACAATCTCATTTGTGATGAGAGCAAGCCTAGAGTACATTTCAGCGACACCTTCACCATCCTTCATTTTGAACTTGTCAAGTTGACTATGAAGCACATCCAATTTGGATTCCTTGACGGAGTCGGTACCTTCGTGCATATCAATCAAACTATCCCAAATTTCCTTTGCATTCTCAAGACGACTGATTTTGTTGAATTCTTTGGGCACAATCCATTGAAGAGAATATCACAAGCTTGAGCATTGTATTGTAGCATCTTCAACTCTTCCGCGGTAGCTTCACGGTTCGGTTCTCTCCCATCAAAGAATTCAACTTGCAAGCCAATACACACAATAGCCCAAATGGCGGGGTTATGTCCAAGAATATGCATTTTCATCTTATGCTTCCAACTAGCAAAATTAGTACCATCAAAGTAAGGACCTCTACGGTGATAATTTCCCTCGCTAGACGCCATACTCTCCTAGGTTGTGAAACCAAGGCTATGACCACCAAAAGCTATGGAAATCAAAGCAAATGGAGACCAAAGCTACGATACCACTTGTAGGATCGGAAGTATGTCTAGAGGGGGTGATTAGACTACTTGACCAAATAAAAATCTAGCCTTTTCCCAATTTTAGTTTTTGGCAGATTTTAGCAACTTAGCACAAGTCAAACAATCAACCTACACATGCAATTCTAAGAGTATAGCAGCGGAATGTAAAATAATTGCATATGAAGGTAAAGGGAGGAGATTTAGGGAGCAAACGCAATGTTGACACGGAGATTTTTTATCCGTGGTTCTGATAGGTGGTGCTATCGTACATCCACGTTGATGGAGACTTCAACCCACGAAGGGTAACGGTTGCGCGAGTCCACGGAGGCCTCCACCCATGAAGGGTCCACGAAGAAGCAACCTTGTCTATCCCACCATGGCCGTCGTCCACGAAGGACTTGCCTCACTCGGGTAGATCTTCACGAAGTAGACGATCTCCTTGCCCTTACAAACTCCTTGGTTCAACTCCACAATCTTGACGGAGGCTCCCAAGTGACACCTAGCCAATCTAGGAGACACCACTCTCCAAGAAGTAACAAATGGTGTGTTGATGATGAATGCTACCTGTCGGTGTCAAAACCGGCGGATCTCGGGTAGGGGGTCCCAAACTGTGCGTCTAGGCGGATGGTAACAGGAGACAAGGGACACGATGTTTTTACCCAGGTTCGGGCCCTCTCGATGGAGGTAATACCCTACTCCTGCTTGATTAATATTGATGATATGGGTAGTACAAGAGTAGATCTACCACGAGATCAAGGAGGCTAAACCCTAGAAGCTAGCCTATGGTATGATTGTTGTTCGTCCCTCTGAGACTAAAACCCTCCAGGTTTATATAGACACCGGATAGGTTAGGGTTACACAGTCGGTTACAATGGTAGGAGATCTACATATCCATATCGCCAAGCTTGCCTTCCACGCCAAGGAAAGTCCCATCCGGACACGGGACGAAGTCTTCAATCTTGTATCTTCATAGTCTTGGAGTCCGACCGTGGTGATAGTCCGGCTATCCGGACACCCCCTAGTCCAGACTCCTCGGTAGCCCTGAACCAGGCTTCAATGACGCACGAGTCCGGCGCATATTGTCTTCGGCATTGCAAGGCGGGTTCCTCCTCCGAATACTTCATAGAATGTTTTGAACACAAGGATAGTGTCCGGCTCTGCAAAACAAGTTCCACATACCACCGTATAGAGAATAACTTTTGCATAGATCTGCTGACGTATTCCGCGGCGTGACATCACACCACGGCCAGGCCTTTATATGAATCGTTTTTTTACCGTTCCACCTTAGCGCATTTAGCGAGGCGGTTTCCTTGGCACGTCTTATCAAAGCATAGATCGTGCCCCCTTATTCCGGGATTCTCATCAATACGGACATGGGTAACCCATCCGCGCCATTGATTATGGTGCTTGGGAGATAAGCGAGTTTTACCAGGCTGGTGGGGGACGCATAGCTTCGTCCCGTCCATATAAGGGATAAGGATCCACCTTTTCACCCACGCCTTCTTCCTCCTTTGCTCATCCATTTCCGCCAAGACTCGAGCTCCAGCGCCCAAGTCCGCACATCCCACCTCAACCTTCTCCAACCATGTCGAGGCGGGAGGCAGGTGGATGGCCTCCTCCGTCACGGAGGGGCACATCACAAGATCAAGGGAGGCCGGATATTTGTCCCGGCGACATCGCGCCAAAGGCTGCCCGACGCTGGGCAGCTCATTCCAACCCCTGTGCCCCATGAGAGGGTGGTGTTTCTCCCCACTTCCTCCGCGGACTAGGTTTTCCACTTCACCCATTTGTCCGGGGCTCATGTTCTACTACGGCCTGGACTTCCATGACCTGGCCCCCGAATTTTATCCTCAACATCTCGCCGTTTATCGTGGGTATGCGAGGCCTTCCTTCTGCATCCAGCCCCACTTCGCCTATGGCTGAAGATCTTCAATGTCAGGCCGAAGGTAGTGGGCAGCCGTCAATCGGAGTGCGGAGGCGCCATGGTCGGCAAGATGGCCAAGGTCCTATGGCTCGAGGGCGCCTTTGTGGAGACAATAAAGGGGTGGCAATCGGGGTGGTTCTACATCACCGAGCCACGCGACCTCGAATGGGTGGCGGCCCCCGAATTCAGACATGGCTTCCCCACACGGCTCTCGTCATGGAAAGAGACGGGCCTGACGTGGGGGAATTCGGACGAGCTATCCGGACTCCAAACATGCGTCCGAACCTGGTGGACAAGAATCTCAGGCTTGTCGACGTAATCCAGGTGATGCTCATCCGCTGGATTCTCCCATGCCAACAACGGGCCTTTAATTTGTGGGAGTTCGATCCGGCACAGCACCGAACCTTGAGCCAGCTCTTCGACACGACGTACGAAGATGCCTGGATGGTGCTGTTCAAGGGTGCTGAAGCCCCAACATCCACTAACAAAGATCGCAGATACAGCTCGCGGCGTCAAGCCGGCGAGGTAAGTTATTTTACCCTTTACGGGACTCTTTTTTCATAGATTGACTCTATGTGGGATCTAAAACTCCCTAATCCTTGACAGATCGGTCAAGACGTCCGGACAGATTAGCTGTCCGGCTCCTTTGCCGGAAGACCCGGTGGACGCCCGATTGACGGGGCTGCTGGCTCCGGTATCCCATGTGGTGCCGGAGAAGAAGGCCAAGAAGGAGGCCACGGGAACTCGAAGGAGCTCCCGACGCCAGGTGCTGTCAGATTTTGAAGCAGAATCTTCTCCTGAGAACGAGGAGGAGGAAAAAGAAGCTTCTCCCCCAGAGGGGGAGGAGAGGAAAAGGAAGGCCGCCTAACCGGGAGGCCGGAGGGTCCAAGAAGGGAAGAACCCTTCCTCCGGACTTCTCCACCAACGTCTACGACGACGAGGAGGATTGGCCTACAAGGTCCAAGCCCCTGGCGAGATCGTAAGTGTCCGGATACCCATGGCTTCTTTATTATTGCAGAGTGTTCTCTAATGTCGAACAATCGTGCAGCCCGCCCAAGGGCGAGCTCGCCACTTCGTCGAGCGGGTCCCTGAGTTCGTCGGAAATGGAGAGTACTTCACTTCCGACTGCCTCCTCACCTCACGCTGCGGACGATGCATGGTGGGGCCCCAAGGGGCTTGGTCAAGAGGAGGTGGCGCAGAGGCGCCGCAAGGCAACCTCCCGGACTCAGCGCGTGGGGGCAAGACCCCTCAGGCTCTAAGCCCGACCCTTGTCCGGACTCCATGCCGGAACCTTCAGAGTTCCGAGTCCGCAAGCGGTCCCTTCGTAAGAAGGGTAAGACGCCGGTGTCCTCCGTCCAACCGGAGGCACCGGATAGCTTACTGGAGGCGCTTAACAACACCTCCATCGAGGAGGAGCACCGCACTGTTATGAGTGCGGTGATCCGGACAGTTCAGTCCGCCAAGAGCGGGCTGACCGAAGCCTGTACCAGCCTTCTAACAGGCTTTGAGGTAAGTTTATAATATGTAAAAATATTACCGCATAGACAGTAGCCCCTGATGCTTAGTTCGGTGTTCGGAAAGAAAAGCCGGACTAAGGATCTAAAAAGATATACGCAGGAATCTAACATAAGTATGTCAATATGGGAATGCAGGCTGCCGCTGACCTCTGCCCGACCGATTGCGGAGGTCAATGCATTGAAGCAAAGCCTCGAGCGGTCCGAGAACGAGCTCGGCCAAGCCAAGAAGCAGCTCGAGGACAAGGAAGGTAAGTAATACCTTATTAAAGAAATACCTTATAGAAAAGGTTTTGGTTGCAAAAAATAACAGGAATAACATGGGTACTGCAGGGCCACGAACGAGGTGGCGACCACAGAAGGAGGCGGTGTTCGTGGGTCAAACAAAGCGGCCAAGGAACACATCGAGCGAGAGAAGGGGAGGCGCAGCTGGCGGAGGTGCGGCAAGAGCTCCGTGATCTCGTGGAAAAACACGAGAGTTTGGAGCGTGACTCAAGACCCGAGAGTCGAGCTTGCTTCGGCTCTTGAGAGTGCCAAAGCTGCTAAGGCCGAGGCCCAAAAAGCCCTCCAAGAAATTGAATCGCTAAAGAAGATAGCGGCGGGTAAGGCATTCTTTATGCAAAGCAAGCATGTGAAAGTGAATTACCTATTACTTGCCCGGATTCGGAAGTCTCCAGGAGCATTCACAGATCTGCCCCGTAGTGTGTCTGATGCTGCCGCATTCTACCGCGCCAAGGAGGGGAGCTCAACGGAGAAGGTGTTCTGGTCTCAATATGCTGAGGCTGGACATCCGATGCCCCTAAGCGACCAGCTCAAGCAGCTGGTCGAGCTCCACAAGGTCGCCGAACAGGCCATGAAGGGCCTCATAGTTCGGCTGTGGCCATTAGAAGCCATGCCTGGGAGCTACTTTGGGCTAGTCTGCGGTGGTGGGCCTTTGTCCCAGGATTGAAGTCATCAAGCGCTCCGTCTGCATTGAAGGTGTCCGTCAGGCCCTTGCACGTGCTAAAGTGCACTGGGGCAAGCTGGATGCGGAGAAGCTTGTGACGGACGGGGCACCGAAGGGCAAGGAGCATCGCAAGCCCGAAATGTACTATGAGGGCCTCTTGAAGGGTGCCCGCCGAATAGCGGATGAGTACTCCAAAGATGTAATTTTTTAATAGACTCGCATTTGTTATCATGTACGCTGAAAACTTGTTCATATGCGCTAAGCAACGCTTGTTAATTTAAAATATTACCTTACATGCGGCCGTTTATCAAATTTGAGAGATGGCAAGTCGTTGGCTTCAGCCCCCATGCCACGAAAGTCTTTGGGGTGTTCGGGATAAACTTGAGCACTCTTGTTCCCATTCTTGGGTCCATCTAGGGAGGCGCTCAACACAACGAACAAAGCAACCGGACTTATAATGCTTGAACACTCTCACTTAGCCATAGAATTCTATAATTTTAAATTTTGGCGAAGCCCCTAGTATTCGGAAGACCAAGTTCGGGGCGCTATCCACGCCTTGGCTGGACAACTCCGGTTCCTCGCTCTAAGCGGCATAAGTCTTTAGGGACCCGAAAAAACCTCTCGAACAGCGACCGGCTCTCACCCTATCAGTTTTAGCTTTCTCCACTGAGGTGCTCGACCCAGCTCAACTGGGGCACAATCGCAGTGGTTCTCCCGGTGCTACCTTAGCCGATATAATGGAACGTAAGGTACCAAAACACGGGAGCCGGGCAAACCCAACTATTGGCCCAAGACATGATTCGGAGCCGATTCATATAATGCTATAAGTTCGGGGTGCCGCACTTGTGAAAGTGTTCGGACTTATCACACCATAATTTTGGGGTACTTAAGCCCCTGGTGTATTGGCCGTACCAAAGTGTACGGGTGCGACATGTCATGAAATGAACATATATATATAGATAAAGAAAAGAGTGCAATAATAAGCAAAAACTATGTATTGTTTATTCGAAAAGGTACTGCAATGAAAGCAGAACGATACAAATAGTGCGATAAGCAAGGGATGGGACTATCTAACATGTCCCCCTCCAGGGGTAAGCTGTGGGATGGTATGTAAAATAGGTATAATGCTCGTAATAGAGACCACCTGAGCACTCGACGTAGCTTTCTGCTTCCCTGGTTGTTGCATCGTGAGTTCGGCGATTCTAGTGCCGGACAGGGCTTCTGGAAAACGGAGTCCTGAAAGTGAGGAAAAGGAAAAAAGAAAAAGAATGACACAATCGGGAGCCCCTGGTGCGGTCGAGCCGCATTCTTGGCGTGCCGTGGTCGTGCCCCTCCCCATATGCCCATGGTATCTCAGAGCGTAATTATGTACGCGTAATACTAGCTTTGCAATTTCGCGAGGGCTGGGGTTGGGGCCGGATTGCTACGCGTGCTTGAATCGTGCTGTAGTCTTGTTGTAGGTTACTCCGGCGCAGCGGTGTCCGGACGCTTAGTGGCCGGACTCGAGAATTGCTGTGAGAGGCTGCTTTGTACCTCCGCCCGAGCGAGACGCCGTGTGCTCCTCCGTTCGGAGAGAGCGTTCGGTGTTTCCATTGACCGTTATTACTCCTCGAGGGCCTGACATCTTGAGCTTGAGGTATGCGTAGTGCGGCACCGCATTGAACTTTACAAATGCGGTTCGTTCGAGCAGTGCATGGTAGCCGCTGCGGAACGGGATGATGTCGAAGATTAACTCTTCGCTTTGGAAGTTATCCGGGAATCCGAAGAGCACTTTGAGTGTAACTGAGCCCGTACAATTGGCCTCTACACCCGGTATGACGCCTTTGAAGGTCGTCTTTGTAGGTTTAATCCTTGAGGGGTCTATGCCCATTTTGCACACTGTATCCTGATAAAGCAGGTTCAGGCTGCTACCGCCGTCCACCAGGACTCTGGTGAGGTGAAATCCGTCGATAATTGGGTCAAGGACCAATGCGGCAAAACCGCCGTGACGAATGCTAGTGGGGTGGTCCCTTCGATCGAAGGTGATCGGGCAGGAAGACCTTGGGTTGAACTTGAGGCGATCGCTCCATCGCATATACGTCCCTTAGCGCACGCTTCCGCTCCCTTTTGGGTATATGGGTTGCGTATATCATGTTCACCGTCCGCACTTGTGTGGGAAAACCTTCTGTCCTCTATTGTTCGGCAGGGCTCTTCCTCGTCATCGCTATGCAGCCCTTGTCGTTGAGTTCGCACTTAACTTGCTCGCTTGCTTGAACACCCAACAATCCCTATTGGTGTGATTGGCTGGTTTTGGGGTGCCATGTATCCGCACAAGCGATCGAGTATTTGGTCCAAGTTGGATGGGCCCTGGGTATTTCTTTTGAATGGCTTCTTCCGCTGACCGGGTTTAGAGCCTCTGAATCCGGCATTGACGGCCGTATCTTCAGCATTATCGCCGTTAATGCGGCGCTTGTTCTTGTTGCGACGTGACCTGCCATTGCTGTCCTTGGTATCCGAACTATGAGGGTGTTTGGCCAAGTTGTTGCTTCGGGCTAGCCAACTGTCCTCTCGTGCACAAAAGCGGGTCATGAGTGTTGTGAGGGCTGCCATGGATTTCGGCTTTTCCTGTCCTAGGTGCCGGGCAAGCCACTCGTCGCGGATGTTATGTTTGAAGGCGGCAAGGGCCTCTGCATCCGGACAGTCAACGATTTGATTTTTCTTTGTGAGGAACCGTGTCCAGAATTGTCTGGCCGATACTTCTGGCTGCTGAATTATGTGGCTAAGGTCATCGGCGTCTGGTGGTCGCACATATGTGCCTTGGAAGTTATCAAGGAATGCGGCTTCCAGGTCCTCCCAACAACCAATTGATTCTGCTGGCAAGCTGTTGAGCCAATGCCGAGCTGGTCCTTTAAGCTTGAGTGGGAGGTATTTGATGGCATGTAGATCATCACTGCGGGCCATGTGGATATGGCGGAGATAGTCCTCGATCCAGACTGCAGGATTTGTGGTACCATCGTATGATTCGATGTTTACGGGTTTGAAGCCCTCGGGGATTTGATGATCCATTACTTCATATGTGAAGCATAGTGGGTGTCTTGGCGCCTCAGATTGGGCTATATCACGGCGTAGCTCATATGAGCTTTGTCTCTTGTGTTCGCCCGGCGGTTTCTTTGTATCCGCGCGATGGTAATCATCCCGCGTCGTTGGCCCACGCGATCCGTGAGATCGATCTTGTATGTTTTGCCTTATCCTCCAATATATCTCGCAAGTCCGGTAGCGTTTTCCGTGCCTTGGTACTTTTTGAGCGGCGTCGGGGTGTGACTTGAACGGAGGGCCGAGAGGCTTCTTTGTCGCGGCCACGGGGTGGCCGGTCTGCCATGTTGTGCGCTGGTGACTTGGGTGCTTCCTCCTCTGACCGAGGCAACGGCCTTCGTTTGGGGTAGCTTTTGGAGGGGCGTTCGAGTTCATACTCTTCGGCTGCAAGGACTTCAGTCCATCCGCTGCCTAGCGTGTCTTGGTCAGCTCTAAGTCGTTGCTGCTTTTTCTTGAGGCTGCTTGTCGTGGCCATAAGCCTGCGTTTGAAACGCTCCTGTTCGACGGCATCCTCTGGTACGTCAAATTCATCGTCGAGGCTTGCCTCATCTTCGGAGGGAGGCGCATAATTATCGTCCTCGACCTCTCTTTCTGCCGCACTATCGTGCGGACTTGCTTCTCCCTCCTCCTGCGCTGAGTCCTGTGGGAGGGGGTTGTCTTCGGCACTGTCTGGGGTGTTATTATCTCCCGTGCCGGAATCACCGTTTTTGCTGTGGCGGGATTTAGAGCGGCGCCGCTGACGTCGGCGCTTTGGTTGCATTTTGGAGGGGTCATCCTCCGTTGTTCCATCGCCGTTCCCATCTTTTGGGATATCCACCATGTATATGTCGTATGACGAGGTGGCCTTCCAGTGCCCTGTAGGCGCTGGGTCTTGGTCGTCTCCGGCGTCGTCGTCCATACCGTCGATGTCTTGAGTCGAAGTCGAGCATGTCGGTTAAATCATCGGCAAGTGGCTACAAAGTGGGTGGTGGGTGGGCGTTGAATTTCGCCGTTCAGATCCCAACCTTCCTATCCGTAGTCTGGCGGGGCTCTCCGGATAAAGAGAGAGACTTTAGTGAATTCATGATGTCGCCAAAGGGCGAGTCTTTGAAAGATGTCCATGGCAGTGAACTCCATAATCGGCGCCAGCCAGATTCGATTGGCGGCGCGGAGGGTTCGGAGTCCCGAGAGGAGTCCGGCACCACAGAGTCAAGGTCCTCGCAAGCGACATGGATGGAGTTCGCTCAATCGCCCGTAGAGATCGTAGCCCAGGCGGTGTCCAACAACTCGTCCTCGATCGGGAATCCGGCTCCGGATTAAGGGTCGGAGCCGGATCTTTGGTGCGGCCTCCGAGCACTGTTAATTTGCAGAGCTAGATCATGCCCATCGAGACAGTGCGGCACGCTTGGCTGCGGCTCGAATCCGTCGAAGATCAAGTCTCCGAGGATATCGTCCGTATAGTTCAAACTTCCAAATCTGACCTGATGGCCAGGGCCGTAGCTTTCGATCTGCTCCAGATGGCCAAGCGAATTGGCCCGCAGCAAAAGCCGCCGAATCTGAAGATCTGTCCGGGGAGAAAAGTCTCACCCTAGACCGCGTCGTTGTTGATGATCGAAGGAGCCATCGGGCCTATCAGTGACGACACAGAGGAACTCTCAATGAAAGCACCAATGTCGGTGTCAAAACCGGCGGATCTCGGGTAGAGGGTCCCGAACTGTGCGTCTAGGCGGATGGTAACAGCCTAACAGGAGACAAGGGACACGATGTTTTTACCCAGGTTCGGGCCCTCTCGATGGAGGTAATACCCTACTCCTGCTTGATTAATATTGATGATATGGGTAGTACAAGAGTAGATCTACCACGAGATCAAGGAGGCTAAACCCTAGAAGCTAGCCTATGGTATGATTGTTGTTCGCCCCTCTGGACTAAAACCCTCCGGTTTATATAGACACCGGATAGGTTAGGGTTACACGTAGTCGGTTACAATGGTAGGAGATCTACATATCCTTATCGCCAAGCTTGCCTTCCATGCCAAGGAAAGTCCCATCCGGACACGGGACGAAGTCTTCAATCTTGTATCTTCATAGTCTTGGAGTCCGGCCGTGATGATAGTTCGGCTATCCGGACACCCCCTAGTGCAGGACTCCCTCACTACCTCTTGAGCACTGCGTTGGATTTCCCCGAAGAGGAGAGGATGATGTAGCAAAGTAGCGTAAGTATTTCCCTCAGTTTTTGAGAACCAAGGTATCAATCCAGTAGGAGGCCACGCGCGAGTCCCTCGTACCTACACAAAACGAATAGCTCAACACAACCAACGCGATTAGGGGTTGTCAATCCCTTCACGGTCACTTACGAGAGTGAGATCTGATAGGGATGATAGATAATATTTTTGGTATTTTTGATATAAAGATGCAAGGTAAAATAAAAGGGCAAAAGTAAAAGCAAAGCAATAACTAAGTGATTGAAGATTGATGTGATGAGAATAGACCCGGGGGCCATAGATTTCACTAGTGGCTTCTCTCAAGAGCATAAGTATTTCTACGGTGGGTGAACAAATTACCGTTGAGCAATTGACAGAATTGAGCATAGTTATGAGAATATCTAGGTATGATCATGTATATAGGCATCACGTCGGAGACAAGTAGACCGACTCCTGCCTGCATCTACTACTATTACTCCACTCATCGACAGCTATCCAGCATGCATCTAGAGTATTAAGTTAATGAAAACAGGGTAACGCCTTAAGCAAGATGACATGATGTAGAGGGATAAATTCATGCAATATGATATAAACCCTATCTTGTTATCCTCGATGGCAACAATACAATACGTGCCTTGCTGCCATTGCAAGAAAAACCAATCTAGTAGGCCAAACCAAACTAATAATTCGAAGAGACTTGCAAAGATAACCAATCATACATAAAAGAATTCAGAGAAGATTCAAATATTGTTCATAGATAAACTTGATCATAAACCCACAATTCATCGGTCTCAACAAACACACCGCAAAAAGAAGATTACATCGAATAGATCTCCACGAGAGAGGGGGAGAATATTTTATTGAGATCCAAAAAGGGAGAGGAAGCCATCTAGCTACTAACTTTGGACCCGAAGGTCTGAGGTAAACTACTCACACTTCATCGGAGGGGCTATGGTGATGATGTAGAAGCCCTCCGTGGTGGATTCCCCTTCCGGCGGAGCTCCGGAACAGGCCCCAAGATGGGATCTCGTGGATACAAAAAGTTGCGGCGGTGGAATTAGGTTTTTGGCTCCGTATCTGATCGTTTGGGGGTACGTAGGTATATATAGGAGGAAGGAGTACGTCGGTGGAGCTTCGAGGGGCCCACGAGACAGGGGGCGCGCCCTCCACCCTCGTGACCACCTCGTGGCTTTCTTGACGGAGGGTCCAAGTCTCCTGGATCTTATCTGATGAGCAAATCACGTTCCCGAAGGTTTCATTCCGTTTGGACTCTATTTGATATTCCGTTTCTTCGAAACACTGAAATAGGCAAAAAACAACAATTCTGGGCTAGGCCTCCGGTTAATAGGTTAGTCCCAAAAATAATATAAAAGTGGAAAATAAAGCCCAATATGGTCCAAAATAGTAGATAATATAGCATGGAGCAATCAAAAATTATAGATACGTTGGAGACGTATCAGGCATCCCCAAGCTTAATTCCTGCTCGTCCTTGAGTAGGTAAATGATAAAAAGAGAATTTTTGATGCGGAGTGCTATTTGGCATAATTTCAATGTAAATCTTCTTAATTGTGGTATGAATATTCAGATCCGAAAGAGAAGACAAAAGTTCATATTGACATAAAAATAATAATACTTCAAGCATACTAACTAAGCAATTATGTCATCTCAAAATAACATGGCCAAAGAAAGTTCATCCTTACAAAATCATATAGTTTAGTCATGCTCCATTTTCGTCACACAAGAATGCTCTCATCATGCACAACCCCGATGACAAGTCAAGCAATTGTTTCATACTTTAGTAATCTCAAACCTATAAACTTTCACGCAATACATGAGCGCGAGCCATGGATATAACACTATGGGTGGAATAGAATATGATGATGGGGGTTATGTGGAGAATACAAAAAAGGAGAAGATCTCACATCAACGAGGCTAATAAATGGGCTATGGAGATACCCATCGATTAATGTTAATGCAAGGAGTAGGGATTGCCATGCAACGGATGCACTAGAGCTATGAATGTATGAAAGCTCAACAAAAGAAACTAAGTGGGTGTGCATCCAACTTGCTTGCTCATGAAGACCTAGGGCATTTGAGGAAGCCCATCATTGGAATATACAAGCCAAGTTCTATAATGAAAGATTCCCACTAGTATATGAAAATGACAAAACAAGAGACTCTCTATCATGAAGATTATGGTGCTACTTTGAAGCACAAGTGTGGCAAAGGATAGTAACATTGTCCCTTCTCTCTTTTTCTATCATTATTATTTTTTTCTCTTTTTTTGGGCCTTCTTTTTTTTATGGCCTTTTTTTCCACCTCACTTGGAACAATGCTCTAGAAAATGATGATCATCACACTTCTATTTATTTACAACTCAATGATTACAACTCGATACTAGAACAAAGTATGACTCTATACGAATGCCTCCGGCGGTGTACCGGGATATGCAATGAACCAAGAGTGACATGTATGAAATAATTATGAATGGTGGATTTGCCACAAATACTATGTCAACTACATGATCATGCTAGCAATATGACAATGATGAATGTGTCATGATGAACGGAATGGTGAAAAGTTGCATGGCAATATATCTCGGAATGGCTATGGAAATGCCATAATAGGTAGGTATGGTGGCTGTTTTGAGGAAGATATAAGGAGGTTTATGTGTGAAAGAGCGTATCATATCACGGGGTTTGGATGCACTGGGAAGTTTGCACCAACTCTCAATGTGAGAAAGGGCAATGCACGGCATCAAGAGGCTAGCAATGATGGAAGGATGAGAGTGTGTATAATCCATGGACTCAACATTAGTCATAAAGAACTCATATACTTATTGCAAAAATCTACAAGCCATCAAAAACCAAAGCATTACGCGCATGCTCCTAGGGGGTGTAGATTGGTAGGAAAACACCATCGCTCGTCCCCGACCGCCACTCATAAGGAGGACAATCGAATAACACCTCATGTTTCAAATTTGTTACATAACGTTTACCATACGTGCATGCTACGGGACTTGCAAACTTCAACACAAGCATTCTTCAAATTCACAACTACTCAACTAGCACGACTTTGATATTATCATCTCCATATCTCAAAACAATTATCAAGCATCAAACTTTTCTTAATATTCAACGCACTCAAAAGAAAGTTTTACAAATGTTGAATACCAAGCATATTATTATTATTATTAAGAAAATTACCATGCTATTGAAGACTCTCAAAATAATCTAAGTGAAGCATGAGAGATCAATAGTTTCTATAAAACAAATCCACCACCGTGCTCTAAAAGATATAAGTGAAGCACTAGAGCAAAACTATAAAGCTCAAAAGATATAAGTGAAGCACATAGAGTATTCTAACAAATTCCAATTAATGGATGGCTCTCTCAAAAGGTGTGTACAACAAGGATGATTGTGGTAAACTAAAAAGCAAAGACTCAAATCATACAAGACGCTCCAAGCAAAACACATATCATGTGGTGAATAAAAATATAGCTCCAAGTAAAATTACCGATGGAATTAGACGAAAGAGGGGATGCCTTCCGGGGCATCCCCAAGCTTTGACTTTTTGATGTCCTTGGATTATCTTGGGGGTGCCATGGGCATCCTCAAGCTTAGGCTCTTGCCACTCCTTGTTCCATAATCCATCAAAAGAATTCACCCAAAACTTGAAAACTTCACAACACAAAATTCAACAGAAATCTCGTGAGCTCCGTGAGCGAAATAAAACAAAAGACCACTTCAAGGTACTGTAATGAACTCATTATTTATTTATATTGGTGTTAAACCGACTTTATTCCAACTTATCTATGGATTATAAACTATTTTACTAGCCATAGATTCATCAAAATAAGCAAACAACACACGAAAAACAGAATCTGTTAGAAACAGAACAGTCTGTAGTAATCTGTAACTAACGCAAACTTCTGGAACTCCAAAAAATCAGCCAAAATAGGAAGACCTAGAAAATTTGTTTATTGATCAACAGAAATTGGAATCACTATTTTATCACGTTCTGGTTATTTTTAACAATTGTTTTCGTGAACCGAATGTTTCTGGAAGTTACATCAAGATCAAATAACTATCATCCAAGAAGATCCTATAGGTTTAACTTGGCACAAACACTAATTAAAAGATAAAACAGCATCTAAACAGAAGGTAGATGGATTATTTATTGAATACTAGTAAGTTTGCAAGTGCAACACACGTCTAAAGTACCATATAAAAGTTATCTAAATAATTGTCAAATTTTACATGTTTTTCATCATTATACAAGTTTTAGAATCAATAATGGCGTTTGTTGGGCTGGAAGACAAACTAAATCACATGGACAAACTGAATCAATCATCGCTATCTTTGTCAAGTTCATGCTCACGGTACTCCAACAACTAATCAAAGATGACAACTTACTTTAGAGGGTGTGTAAAAAAAGTGCTAATCTTCATTGCAACAAAACAGTAATATTCAAATACACAAAATCTCCCTAACAACAAGATACATTAGTTGCATGTCATCATTTCGCTGAACATCCGAAAAAGCACGAAAAACAGATGAAGGCTTTAGAAGTTGTGTTCCTCCATATACTTCAGCAGCATTTGTACTGAATGTTGATTCCAAACAAAAAGCTGAAAAGGAGAAAAGGTACAATAATTACAGTTGCCCACATACCTCCATGTTTCCATCATACTATATTTTTTCATGTGTATGGTAATGAACTTCCATAAAATAAAACAATAAAGAGGAAGTCTATCAACCAATAATCAATTAAAAACAGTGACAAAATAACAGGGTATAACCTGAGCTTTCCCTTGGTTAGTTCCTACAGCTAGAACCCTCCATCTAACTAACTAAACAAGTGAGTGTCATCCAAATCCCAGACCTTACTTACATCTTTGTATTTATCGGTGAAAATGCTACCTGCAGCCACTCAGTCAAAAGCAACAAGCTGGGGATAAGCGCCACTACGGATCCTCAAAAATGCCACAAACCCAATCTTTAGTTTAGGCTGAGGATACTTGACGTCTCTTTGTCCGGCACGACTCTGAGCCTTACTCGCTGGACTGTGCAAAACCAGAAGCACAAGTATCATGTTAGATAGAAATGAAATTTCTCATTTTTTGTAGATGGATTCTGCAAGAGGGGGATTATAATCTTGATGATAGCGGTCAGACACATATTAAGCAAGTATTTAGAATTTCAGATAAAGTACTCGGCACCTGCAAGGCGCTGTGTAATGCATGATTGTAATAGGGATAGGGTTCAGTGTTAATGCCTTTTCTTGGCGGACGACACGTGTCGATTACCAGCTCGAGGGCTTCCGTGATAGTGCTGGTTACTTGGTATAATGTTCATATTACATTAAAATGAATCTTGCCATGTGATGAAAATACAACACCAACACTAACCTGCACTGTCTTCAAGAAAAGATCCCGTCTAATTTGTCAGTACCACATAGAACAACCATCAAAATGTTGCCACATGCACATGCAATTGAAATTAACTCAATCGGTACAATATTATAAAGGAGTTGTGCAATAACTCACCCAAAGGCTTGAGCATTTGAATGAAGGTAACTGAAATTGTATTTCCAAGCATGTAAATAGACAAATAAAATCAAAAAGTATTGTGTGAGCATATATGTGAGGGCGAGACATGCTTTGAGCACATGACTTAGCACAACTTTTACAACACACGTAAGTGAATCATCTCAATTATTGACATTTACTTGATGGCTCGACTAAAAAAAGTGCTTCATGATCTGGGCACCACTTCTCTAAAAAAATTCCTTTTCATTCAGCTAACCATGACATATTTGACTGAACTTGATGTCTGCAAGTAGAAAAAAGTGCATATAGGATTTAACATTTGTGTTTGCGCTAATAAAGATAGTGTCATGCATCTATGCATTTGATCAATGGAGGGTGTCCACAGGCACCACTCTTGAGTACAACATGTTAATGCACAAATGGAGTAGTGGTCTTGTGAAGCATAAGCGAGGTAGTAAGGAAGGCGAGGTTGAACTGCGTGAATGATGGACATAGAAGGCTGGAATACCTTGACCATGAGGACCATCACCGCCGAAATCCATCTGCTTTCCCACCATGGATCTACGTTCCCACCTTAGTGCCTTAGCTGCGGGCGAACATGCACTGCTGCAGCCGTTGTGCTGCTGATCGGCGGCTTCCGGTGGCCCCCGCGTCGGCTCCTTCCCTCACCGGGTGTCGGCCGGCGGCAAAGATGAAGGGGCGGCGGGCCGCGGGCGGTGGTGAAGCAGCCGGCGGGATCTGCGGGCCGGGTCTCATGGCAAGGATCTGGCAGCGATCGCAGTCTTGGAGGGAGGCATCTTGATCTCGAAAGCGGAAGGGACTCCAGCGCCGCCGTCCATGGCACACGCGTGGCTGTTCGTGGGCAGCTCGGGTGTGGAGGTGTATGGCCAGGCCTGACCCCCGGTGCCACGTGCGTGAGGAGGCGGGTCGCTTGGCCAGCAGCGGGCACGTGTGCACGGCGTCAAGGGTGCTTGCTGGGTGGCGCCGATGGAGTGGCCCGTGCAAGGAAGACGATGAGGGTAGTTGGGAGATGACGGTAGAGAGGGACGGCGGGTGGGACGCGACGACAGGATTCGTGTGAGAAATCAGATCAGCACTCCGCTACACCCAGATTCGTTCCGGGCGTCCCACGTCCTAAAATTACGGAACAACATGTTTAATCTTCCTCTCTTCTACTACTAAATCCCCGGAGTATGAAAATCATCCCGCTGAATCCTCCTCGCGAATTTTCCGGACGCAGACGGGCGGAACTTGTCGTTCGTTGGCAGTTTCGTCCGCCCGTGACAGTTTCTAGACGTACTTTTTGGTGATGGTTAGTTTTAATGTGGAGGGTTAGATCTAATTAAGTAGGCCTGATCGTGTGGTGGTAATTCATCTTCGTTGTTCTGTGTACATGTGTTGGGGTGCGCGGAGGGAAGAATATGTTTGATTGTTTAATAGTAGTAAAGAATAGCAAGGAAAAATATTGGGTTGCCTCCCAACAAGCGCTTTTCTTTACAGCCTTTTAGCTAGGCATTGCTAATTTTAATGATGCTCACATGAAAGACAAGAATTGAAGCACAAAGAGAGCATCATAAAACACGTGACAAACACATCTAAGTTTAACATACTTCCTATGCATAGGCTTCTTATAGAAAAACAAATTATCATAGCAAGCAAAAACTAGCATATGCAAGGAAGTGGAAAAGAACAATAGCAATCTCAACATAACGAGAGGTAATTTAGTAACAAGAAAATTTCTATAACCATATTTTCGTCTCTCATAATAATTACATGTAGGATCATAAGAAAATTCAACAATATAGCTATCACATAACATATTCTCAACACAATCCACATGCATGCGAAGTTGACACTCTTCCAAAATAGTGGGATTATCATTAACTAAAGTCATGATTTTTCAAAGCCCACTTTTATCAAAAATTTCATAAGATTGAATATTATCCAAATATGTGGGATCTAAAGTTGACACTCTTCCAAACCCACTTTCAATATTATTGCAAACACTATTATCAATCTTATATTCATCAAGGGGTTTAAATAAATTTTCAAGATCATAAGAAGAACCTCCCCAATCATGATTATTGCAACAGGTAGTGGACATAGCAAAACCAGCATCCCCAAGCTTAGGGTTTTGCATATTATTAGCATAGTTTACATCAATAGAATTTATAATAAAATCATTGCAATCATGCTTTTTATTCAAAGATCTATCGTGAATCACTTTAGATTCACGGATTTCTGGCAAAACCTTATAAAGATAATCTAGTGCATCCAAATCACTAGGAATTGGTTCATCATAATTGGATCTCTTAAAAAGATTGGCAAGCGGATGAGGATCCATAGATATTAGCTTCTCTGTTTAGGAATAAATACTCAACTATTTCAACCAAACGAGCAAACGAGCCAAGTAAGACATCAAGGCAAACGGAAAGACGAACAGAAAAGAGAGGGCGAATAAAACGGCAAGGGTGAAGTGGGGGATAGGAAAACGAGAGGCAAATGGAAAATAATGTGATGCGGGAGATAAGGGATTGTGATGGGTACTTGGTATGTTGACTTTTGCGTAGACTCCCGACAGCGGGCGCGGAAATTCTTCTTGCTACCTCTTGAGCACTGTGTTGGATTTCCCCGAAAAGGAGAGGATGATGCAGCAAAGTAGCGTAAGTATTTCCCTCAGTTTTTTAGAACCAAGGTATCAATCCAGTAGGAGGCCACGCGCGAGTCCCTCGTACCTGCACAAAACGAATAGCTCAACGCAACCAACGGGATTAGGGGTTGTCAATCCCTTCACGGTCACTTACGAGAGTGAGATCTGATAGAGATGATAGATAATATTTTTGGTATTTTTGATATAAAGATGCAAGGTAAAATAAAAGGGCAAAAGTAAAAGCAAAGCAATAATAAAGTGATTGGAGATTGATATGATGAGAATAGACCCGGGGCCATAGATTTCACTAGTGGCTTCTCTCAAGAGCATAAGTATTTATACGGTGGGTGAACAAATTACTGTTGAGCAATTGACAGAATTGAGCATAGTTATGAGAATATCTAGGTATGATCATGTATATAGGCATCACGTCCGAGACAAGTAGACCGACTCCTGCCTGCATCTACTACTATTACTCCACTCATCGACCGCTATCCAGCATGCATCTAGAGTATTAAGTTAATGAAAATAGAGTAACGCCTTAAGCAAGATGGCATGATGTAGAGGGATAAATTCATGCAATATGATATAAACCCCATCTTGTTATCCTCGATGGCAACAATACAATACGTGCCTTGCTGCCCCTCATCACTTTGGGAAAGGACACCGCAAGATTGAACCCAAAGCTAAGCACTTCTCCCATTGCAAGAAAAACCAATCTAGTAGGCCAAACCAAACTGATAATTCAAGAGACTTGCAAAGATAACCAATCATACATAAAAGAATTCAGAGAAGATTCAAATATTGTTCATAGATAAACTTGATCATAAACCCACAATTCATCGGTCTCAACAAACACACCGCAAAAAGAAGATTACATCAAATAGATCTCCACGAGAGAGGGGGGAACATTGTATTGAGATCCAAAAGAGAGAAGAAGCCATCTAGCTACTAACTATGGACCCGAAGGTCTGAGGTAAACTACTCACACTTCATCGGAGGGGCTATGGTGATGATGTAGAAGCCCTCCATGGTGGATTCTCCTTCCGGCGGAGCTCCGGAACAGGCCCCAAGATGGGATCTCGTGGATACAGAAGGTTGCGGCGGTGGAATTAGGTTTTTGGCTCCGTATCTGATCATTTGGGGGTACGTAGGTATATATAGGAGGAAGGAGTACGTCGGTGGAGCTTCGAGGGGCCCACGAGGCAGGGGGCGTGCCCTAGGGGGGCGTGCCCTCCACCCTCATGACCGCCTCATGGCTTTCTTGACGGAGGGTCCAATTCTCCTGGATATTATTTGATGAGCAAATCACGTTCCCGAAGGGTTTCGTTTCGTTTGGACTCTGTTTGATATTCCGTTTCTTCGAAACACTGAAATAGGCAAAAAACAGCAATTCTGGGTTGGGCCTCCGGTTAATAGGTTAGTCCCAAAAATAATATAAAAGTGGAAAATAAAGCCCAATATGGTCCAAAACAGTAGATAATATAGCATGGAGCAATCAAAAATTATAGATACGTTGGAGACGTATCAATGAACTCCTTGCTCTTGTGCTTCAAATGATAGTCTCCCCAACACTCAACTCTCTCTCATAGGATTGGATTTGGTAGAAAGAAGATTTGAGTGGAAAGCAACTTGGGGAAGGCTAGAGATCAAGATTCATATGGTTGGAATGGAATATCTTGACCTCAACACAAGTGTAGGTGGTTCTATTTCAGAAATTATGTGTTGGAAGTGTAGGCATGTTCTGATGGCTCTCTCCTCGAATGAAGAGTGGGTGGAGGGGTATATATAGCCTCCACACAAAATCTAACCGTTACACACAAATCACCAAACTCGGTGGGACCGAATCATGAAACTCGGTCGGGCCGATTTAGTTCAAAATGTGAACGTTAGGATTCTCGGTGGGACCGACTGGATCAACTCGGTGGGACCGATGTCATTAGGGTTAGGGCATAACGTAATCTTGGTGAGACCTATTACACAAACTCGATGAGACCGATTTTGGTAATAGTCAAGCAGAGAGTTGGTCAGGCAAACTCGGTGGGACCGATTCGCTTATCTCGGTCGGACCTAAACGTTTCGAAAGGGAAACAGAGAGTTTTAATTGCAATCTCGGTGGGACCGATCGCTCATCTCGGTTTGACCGAAACTTTATGAAAAGGAAACAGAGAGATTGCAACGCCATATCGGTGGGATCGAGATCCCTATCGGTGAGATCGAATTGATTAGGGTTTCTGGCAGTGGCTATGTCAACTGAACTTGGTGGCTCCGGATATGAAATTTCGGCGGGGCCGAGTTGGACTTTTTGGATTAAGATATATGTGGATATGAGAAAGTAGTAGAGGGTTTGGAGGATATCACTAAGCATTTTGAGCAAGATCCTCATTAAGCAACACCTCATCCCTTCTTAATAGTATTGGCTTTTCCTATAGACTCAATGTGATCTTGGATTGCTAAAATGGAAAATGTAGAGTCTTGTGCTTTGAGCTTGAGCCAATCCTTTGTCCTTAGCATTTTGAAGGGTCCACTTTCTAATCCATGCCATGCCAATCATTGAGCTTTCTTGAAATATTTATCTTGGAATAGCATTAGCTCAATGAGCTATATGTTGTTAGGAATTACCAAAACCACTCAGGGATAGTTGCACTTTCACTTTCCATTGCGAGTTCTAGGCAAACCCAGCACGAAATCCATACTAATATCTGTTGGGGAACGTAGTATTTCAAAAAAATCCTACGATCACGCAAGATCTATCTAGGAGAAGCATAGAAACGAGCGGGAAGAGTGTGTCCACGTACCCTCATAGACCGAAAATGGAAGCGTTTAGTAACGCGGTTGATGTAGTCGAACGTCTTCGCAATCCAACCAATCAAGTACCGAACGCACGGCTCCTCCGTGATCTGCACACGTTCAGCTTGGTGACGTCCCTCTAACTCTTGATCTAGTTGAGGCCGAGGGAGAGTTCCGTCAGCACGACGGCGTGGTGACGATGGTGAAGAAGTTACCAGCGCAGGGCTTCGCCTAAGCACTGTGACGATATGACCGAGGTGTAAAACTGTGGAGGGGGCACCACACATGACTAAGAGATTGTCTGTTGTGCCTTTGGGTGCCCCCTCCCCACGTATATAAAGGAGGGAGGGAGGAGGAGGCGCGCCCAAGGGGGGGGGGGTCATACTCCAAGTAGGATTCGCCCCCCCCCTTTCCTACTTCCACAAGGAGAAGGGGGGAAGGAGAAGGAGAAGAGAAGGAAAGGGGGGCGGCCCCCTAGCCCTAGTCCAATTCGGTTTGGGCTAGGGGGGCACGCGCCACACCTTGGCCTGCCTCCTCTCTTCCACCACTAGGCCCATAAGGCCCAATAACTTCCCGGGGGGGGGGGGGGGTTCCGGTAACCCCCGGTACTCCGAAACGATCCGAACCGTTCTGGTGTCCGAATGTAGCCTTCCAATATATGAATCTTT
Organism: Aegilops bicornis; assembly: GCA_021605145.1. Lineage (NCBI taxonomy): Eukaryota > Viridiplantae > Streptophyta > Magnoliopsida > Poales > Poaceae > Aegilops > Aegilops bicornis. The sequence continues at coordinate 180,505,720 of CM038669.1, forward strand.
ATGTCTCGACCATTTCAAGACTCCTCTTTATGTCCTTGATCTCAGCCGGGACTCCGAAAAACCTTCGGTACATCAAATCACATAAACTCATAATACGAATCGTCATCAAACATTAAGCGTGCAGACCCTACGGGTTCGAGAACTATGTAGACATGACCGAGACACATCTCTGGTAAATAACCAATAGCGGAACCTGGATGCTCATATTGGCTCCTACATATTCTACGAAGATCTTTATCGGTCAAACCGCACAACAACATACGTTGTTCCCTTTGTCATCGGTATGTTACTTGCCCAAGATTCAATCGTCGGTATCATCATACCTAGTTCAATATCGTTACCGGCAAGTCTCTTTACTCGTTCCGTAATGCAACACCCTGCAACTAACTCATTAGTCACATTGCTTGGAAGGCTTATAGTGATGTGCATTACCGAGAGGGCCCAGAGATACCTCTCCGACAATCGGAGTGACAAATCCTAATCTCGATCTATGCCAACTCAACAAACACCATCGGAGACACCAGAGAGCATCTTTATAATCACCCAGTTATGTTGTGACATTTGATAGCACACTAAGTGTTCCTCCGGTATTCGGGAGTTGCAAAATCTCATAGTCATAGGAACATGTATAAATCATGAAGAAAGCAATAAAAATAAACTAAACGATCATAGTGCTAAGCTAACGGATGGGTTTTGTCCATCACATCATTCTCTATGTGATCCCGTTCATCAAATGACAACACATGTCTATGGCTAGGAAACTTAACCATCTTTGATTAACGAGCTAGTCTAGTAGAGGCATACTAGGGACACTCTGTTTGTCTATGTATTCACACATGTACTAAGTTTCCAGTTAATACAACTTTAGCATGAATAATAAACATTTACCATGATATAAGGAAATATAAATAACAACTTTATTATTGCCTCTAAGGCATATTTCCTTCAATATCTTCCCATGGTTGATATGGAATTGGAAGTGGCAAAGTAAACCATGAGATTGGGCTTTGGACTTAGCTTTGCGGCATGTAGAGCACTTGTTGGTGAAGCCTGCCATGTCACGGAACATCTTTGGCCAAAAGTACTTGAAGGAGAGTGTGGCGAATGTCTTGTCGCGCACGAAATGTCCCACAAGTCCACCTCCGTGAGCCTCTTGCAAAAGTAACAAACGAAGAGAGTACTCGGGTATACAAAGTTTGTTAGCACACATAAGGTACCCATCCTTGATATAATAGTTCTCCCAACAAGTGTGAGTAAGACATTTGGCATAAGGAATCGCAAATGTAGGATCATGCACATAAACATCTTTAATATGCTCAAAGCCAATAACATTCAACTCAAGTTGAGTAACAAGCACGCATATGCGGGAAAGAGCATCCGCCACAACATTTTCTTTGCCCTTAATGTACTTGATCACATAAGGAAAAGACTCAATAAATTCACTCCATTTAGCATGTCGTTTATTCAACTTGGTTTGACCTTCAAGGTACTTTAGTGTCTCATGATCGGTATGTATGGCAAATTCATGTGGGCGAAGATAATGCTCCCAAACATGCAATACTCGCACTAAGTCATACAATTCTTTGTCATACAATACTCGCACCCGTATAAGGCCCATTGATGACACGACCCGTAGAAGGCCCATTGTTTCTATGGCCCGTAGATGGCCCATTGTTTCTACGACCCGTAGAATGCCTACTGTTTCTATGGCCCGTAGAAGGCCCACTGTTTCTATGACCCGTAGGAGGCCCAATGTCACTACAGTAAATATTAGCCCATGGTTATTGTGGCCTAGTTTTAAAAAATAGGTTATTGCAGCCACTAGCAAACCACGGAAAAAGAACTGCACTGACTACAAGCAAACAAATAAACAAGACAATAAGGAAATAAATAAGCAAGCAACTTATGCTAGGCTATCACGACTATTACACATATTACATCCACTGGGCATCAAAGTTCGCCACCAGTGCAAATATAGGGAACAAAGCAGCATATAAACGCCACAACAAAACAAGTCCGTAATCAAACCACTTGAAGAGTTCAAGAAACAATATCCTGGTACCCATAATGCGGGCAAGATGCTTAGCAAGCTTATTAACTTTCTCTTGTTTGGCGCTTAAATCCTCCAAAGGCTTGTTGTTGCACAAGAAAGTACGCATCTGAATTCTGCAGGACTTCCTCGGTCCTTGACTTCTTGCAAAGACAACGGTGGCCCGATGCCTTTCAAATTGGCTGAGGCCGAAGAAGCGAAGTGATTCAGGCGATGAGTTCAAGAGCTTGTGCCGGTGATCTTGTCCGATAACTCGAACACTACATCAACGCAGGATCGTGGGTTTCTCACCGTCTACAAGATCGCTTTTATCACCTTTCTTGGAGACCAATAGGGTTGTCTCACTATCTTGAACCTTATCTGCATTACTTTCTCTACCATTGCATAGTGGGGTGCTCTTCTCCAATATTACATTTGCATACTACAAGAGAAACAAGCAGACACATCACAGGTTTAGCTTGTAGTATACGAAACTCATTTTGGTAAATCGGTTCAGTAGTAAGGTGGACAGGATAACAGCATGAAACAAACATATATCTATGTACTATGGTCACTGTATTGTCCATATCATTCTAGTTTATGTTCCCTAATCAAGATAGAGACACAGTTCAACTCATATATTTTTAAGACACAACAACATAGACATAATATAACTGTGAGAAACTACACAGCATTGGCAGCACTTGTAATGTGCATCACATGAGAACATAACTGTTTATACAACTTAAACTTAAATCAACATAGAGCAAGAAGTTAGAACAGCAATCCAATTAAAGAAATAGGTTTAAAACTTACCTGTTGCGCCATTGGAGTTTCAATTGGATCCTTCAAATTCGAAAGTAGTTGGTATGAGTAAATACGGTGATGCAACAAAGAAGGAGTATGGACCATAGCTACGAATCGACACGAGAACAGATTGTTTCTTCCGCTTTAAACGTGGAGTTTGGGTTAGCTGTGGTGGTCTTCGTGCTTTGGGCACTGCAGTAGCTTTACAAACTGCCGTGTGGGGGTACTACTGTGGTGGACATGGTGCTTTGTCAACTATAAGTGGGTTACTATCCATTTGGGGTTGCGGTTAGATGGGTTGTAGCTGGTTCTCGCCCAACGGTGTAAGTGTGCAATCTGGAAGAGTCTCGATTATGTGTGGTGGGGCTAGTTTGTGGGCCAAGACAACCATGGTTCTATCTGCATAGACAGGAAGCACTGACTTTTGTGAATAACCGGTTTTGCTCCCTTAGATACTGCCATCACCCCTCCAATTCAAATGGGTGATAAACAAGAAAAGAAATTGAACGTCTGCACATTGTATGATAGATGATGTGGTAATTCACATATATGTTGTCTAACCAAACAGACAAAGATGACACAATTTCACATATATGATGCCTAACTAAACAGGATAGCATGACACAGTTTCAGATATATGATGGATAAGTTAACAGGATATATAATGGCATAATTCAACATATGATGAGTACCTAAACAGGATGACATGACAAAACTATATGATGTCTTTCTAAAATAGGTTGGGATGAAATAATTCACATACATGTTGTCTAAGTATATAGGATGGCATGATATAATTGACATAATTGATTCATATACTAAGCGGTGGCACTGCATGTATGATCTCTAAACTAAGCGAGATAGAATTCAATATTGTGCATATGATGTCTAAACTAAGCAATACAAGACACCATATGCATCATATGAGAAATATAAACATTGCAACTTAGAGCATACACCTCGGGTGGAATATAGGACTGGTCATCTGCCTCAATCCTCCTCTGAGGAGCTCCTGTAACCATCGAGATATATGCTTCAACAGTACCATTGCCTGCTCTGAAGACCTTGTTTTCACTCTAGATTTTCCCATAACCGGCTCAAATGGCTGATACACATGAAGAGTAGTTCAATATACACAGAATGTCGACAAATGGAATACGTAATAAAAAAAAGATGGCATGAGATAATTCACATATATGATGCCTGGATCCATGGCAGTGCATAATTCACATATATGATAACTGGCTGAAAAACATGGCATTGCATAATTCACATATTTGATATAGAAAGCAAACAGGAGGCATTCACACAAAGCATGTCTAATCTAAGCAGATGGCATGGCAATGCAAGACACCATATGCATGATATGAGCAATATAACCCAGCCAAGTTAGAGCATGCACCTCGGGGGGAATACGACCGTCATCTCTCTCTGAATCCTCCTCTCGAGGAGCTATTCAGTAACCGAAGAAATCTGCATTGACAGTAGCAATCGATTGCTCGAAGACCTTGTTTTCACTCCAGATTTTCCCATGACCGACTCAAATGGCTGATGCACAGGAAGAGTAGATGAATGTATAAACATTGTTGACAAATGGAATACATTATGGGAAAAAATATGGCATGATACAATTCACATATACGATGACTGGCTAAACAGGATGACATTGCATGATTCACGTATATGATGCCTGGCTAAAGAAGATGGCATTTCATAATTCCCATATACTCCCTGATGACATATAAGATGTATAATTTAAGCAATGCAAGGCGCCATATGCATGATATGACCGACATCAGCATGCCAGGTTAGAGCAAACATCTCAGGTGGTAAACAGGCGTGGTCGGCTCCTTCTGAATCTCCATCTGAACAGTTATCTTCCTTTGGAATACAATCTGGAAATGCAGGCGGGGGGGGGGGCACTTCGCCCACCATGGAGCGGCGTCTGCATGACATTATATTCGCACACAATGGTCTTCTCTTTTTCTCTACATGTTCAGTACGATTGTGTACAATATCTGACATGCATAATAAAAAATAGTTAGATTTTGTAAGGCCTAAGGGTGCATGCAAAAATCAAGACTGATGGTAGCAAAGCGAGTGGATGGATCCAAAACTAATGATAGCGGGTAGATTATAGCTTCAGTTTAAAAAGATAGACAATGGATCATCTATTGTTTGTTGCCCACCCAACATGAACCACATAGAAGACCCCAGATGAACCAGATAGTAGACATATACTATTCATTGCTGGCTCGATATGAGACCCATGGGCAATTCAAAACTCAAGATTGAACGATAAAGTAGCAGGTATAATAATCGATGTATAACGTAAGCAAACACGAAAGACTGCGACCTCTCTTCCGGAACTGTGTAGTCCTCAGGTTCATCTGCTCAGTCGATGATGGTAATGCAGTTGACATGGCTGCCGGCAACGAGGAAGATGATCTGAGGCGGCGAAAGGAAGTCTGCAGGGGGATCTCTGCTGCAGTGAACGCTTTTGTCGATGGTGCACCTCAGGTGGGGTGGATGACGGCACGGCAGGAGCAGGGCATAACACACAGAGTTTTCTTTGACGCCTATCTGAAAATGAAGTAAATCTGTAAGGGCTCCTTAGAATTGGAGGATTCTATAAACGCAGGGACAGGAAAAACACAGAATAGGATAGGAATGCACATGCAAAAGCAGGCATTTGGAAACATAGGATTTCAGTCAACTGGGTGTTTGGCTCACATGAATTGGAAGAATAGAGGTATGGAGAAGCAAAGTGATGCGACGAGTGTACAACCTCTTTGGCATAGCCTTGTGGACCTCAGCATCATTGGGTTGGACGTGGAGGATGGTCATGATGCTGGTGTGACTATCGGAGGCGGGGAAGAAGATTCGAGGCCTCTGGAAACGGCGCCGAAGGTACTGCTCCGCTGTGTTGGACGGTTCCGTCGTTGGAGCAGCTCCGCTAAGGTGTACGGCGACGAGGCTGAAGCATGACAAGACAGACAACGTTAATCTGAAGTGGGACCCTGATATCATCTGCAATAGATGATGTAAAATACATCACCAAAAAGTGCTAGATGTAAAACGCATCAGCATACGCCACGGCCGGGTCCGACAGATCTTTGTAAGTACTGTTCACTCACGAACTTAATCAGAAAATGAACTTCACAATCGAAACTGAATTTTCTTGTCGAAACTGATTGAACTAGTAACAAAGCATTGCAATAGATGTTTAGGGCGTTCGAGCACTAGTAGCAGAGAAGCAGTGACCTAAATCAGCAAACGCTCGAGCAGGGAAAGCACTAGCAGAGAGCAAGTCGTGTAGTAGCACCGCGAGCGAGTGCTAAAGCAGCAACTCCTGTAGTTGCTGGAGGTCGTGCAGCAGCAGCAGCGCAAGCTAAAGCAAGAGCAGAGCAGCAGCACGAACGAAAGCATGAGCAGTGCAGCAGCGCGACCGATAGCAAGAACAGAGCCGCAGCGCGAGCGAGAGCCGAAGCAGCTGCAACTAGTGCCGTTGTGGAAGTCGCCGCCGAGGAAGCAACAACATGGGGGAGAGATGTCGTGGATGATGTGGCCGGCGACGGCGCCGTCGATGGAGACACGCCATGTTCGCTCGGCATCGAGCACCGGCAGCCCCGTGAGATCGAATAAAAGATAAAATGCAGCGGTGAGTGCAGAACCTCCTTGGTGGCGCCGAGTTGGCGTCGGCTTCATCGGAGGAATTGGTGAGGGTGTTGCGGTTCCGGTGGGGCAGGTCAAGATGGCGCTGTGGGGATTGAGGTGGCGCGATAGACGAGGCGAATGTCGGGGCAGCTCCTTGGAGGTGGAGGACGGGGCGGCTGATCCGGCGGGACGACGGGATCGACAACGGATCCTCATCCGGTGTGGTGGATTAGGGACGGCGAGCTATTGCGGTGGACGACGTAGTCGGGGAAGAATCTCCGGCTGGGCGGCGGTCAGGAGGCCGACGGAGGAGCGTGGGGTTTCGCGGGTTTTGGCGGCCCAGGTGTACGAATGGGGGGGGGCGAAGGGGGAGGGGGGAGCCAAGCTTAAGGACGTGCGTGTCCGAAATGTAGGGTAAGTTACCAGCGTACCCCCACCGGTTTTGACACCGCGACGTGAAGCTTCATTTTCGGCTGAGGGGTAGAAGGGGGATTTCACGATATGCAGGCTGCGGAGCGATTTCAGATGAGGAGGGAGTTCTCGTAGCGTCAAATTTCGGGATAACAAAGGCGCTAGCGGGTTGAAGAAGCGGGAGTTTCAAAGCAGGTGAGACAAAAGATACTCGAGCTTGAAAATTTCGGGATAACAAAGCGCGGCGCGGGTTGAAGAAGCGGGAGTTTCAAAGCAGGTGAGACAAAAGATACTCGAGCTTGAAATTTTCGGGATAACAAGGTGCGGATTCCTTGTTCGGCAGAACAAACTTAAGCGATGTAAAAAACAATTCATACAAGACACAAGAGAGTCATGTCCCCTTTTACTATATTGCTATAGATGCCATTGAAAAAACTACAAGAAAAATGTAAAAAAAGTCAGGAGAACAAGATTACCCTGCACAGTACCAAATCGATTCGCACTTCCCTCAACAACAACAAAAAACAAATCAATTCCCACCAAAGAAAGAGTGATGTCCCTTTTTATATGATTACAGATGCCAAGATCTCGAATTTCAATTTTTGAATCCACGTTATGTTGAATTCGAATATATCGTTAGGTGACCTTGCGGTTTATAATTGATGTAGTCGTACATTTTGATCTTCCATCATATATGAACATTTTACTCCACCATGTGAACATATATATTGTCGTCTACCATATGGACTAAATTTGAATCAATTTTCCTTATTTGAATACAATTGTTGTCAAGTTATACAATAATTTAAATATTATCTTGATAACAAAAAAACATACATATAGCAGTAATCATATTTCACTATGAACTACATGTACCATACGCTCTCCAATTCAAATATTTGTATCCATTTTATGTTGAATTCAAATCATAGTACATTATTGGTCTAGGTAGCGAGATGTTTGGGATAATCTAAACCATGTTTTCATACGTATAATTTTTGGCTGAATTGGGACAAGTTTTGGTATAAGCCTCTTGCAAAATCGGAGATTCTCTCAACAAGCCTCGTGGTTCCGAGAGGGAACCTGTCACCTTTGTGTGAAACGATATACGCTGCCTCCCCGTGATTTTATTTACAGAGGCAACATAGAACTATATGAGTGCCCTGTTAAATTTTGGAATTATTTTGGGTTCATTTGGCCTTTTATGCATTAATTGAGTTTATGGACTTTTAATGTGCATAATCTAAATATGAATTGCATGCACATGCTCCGGTGCACCAAAGTGGGTTAAAAAATCACATGTGTGTCCTTGGTTGAATTTCTAGGTCCCATGGAAGAAATGAGAATGAAATTCAAACATCTGGGCGTCATGACTCGGCCAAGAACATCGAGAAACTTTGATTTTAAATTCATGTAAATCCAAAACTCGCCTGGAAATCATGAAACTTGGCATGGTGTCATGTCATGGCACTAACATGTTGTGGTAAAAAATTGGGCCGATTTGGAAGCTCGTGGTTCTAAGAGGAACGTGCCACCTTTGAGTGTGAAACGATATACGCTGCCCCCCTGAGTTTCTTAACAAAGGCAACATAGAACTACATGAGTGCCCTGTTAAATTTAGGAATTATTCCAGGTTCGTTTGTCGCTTTTTATACATTAATTGAGTTTCTGGTCATTTAATGTGCATAAGTCAAATTTGAACTACAAGCACATGCTCTCGTGCACCAAAGTTGGTTGAAAAATCACATTTGTGTCCTCCGGTGAATTTATAGGTCCCATGCAAGAAATGAGAATAAAATTAAAACATCTGGGCATCGTGGCTCGGCCGAGAACATTGAGAAACTTGGTTTTAAAATTCTTGTAAATCCAAAACACGTCTGAAAATCATGGAACTTGGCATGGATGTCATGTCATGGTACTACCATGTTGTGGTAAAAAAATTGGCGAATAGGAACAGATTTTGGTATAAGCTTCTTGCAAACCAAGCTTCTCTCAAGAAGGCTCGTGGTTACGAGAGGGAACGTGCTACCTTTGAGTGCGAAACGATATATGTTGTCCCCCTTGAGTTTATTTACAAAGGCAACATAGAACTACATGAGTGCCCTGTTAAATTTTGGAATTATTCCGGCTTCGTTTGGCCTTATTTACACATCAATTGAGTTTTTGGTCATTTAATGTGCATAATTCAAATTTGAACTACAATCACATGCTCCCGTGCACCAAAGTTGGTTGAAAAATCACATTTGTGTCCTCGGGTGAATTTCTACTCCCTCCTTCCATCTATATAGGTTCTAATGCGTTTTTCGAGGCTAACTTTGACCAGACGTTAGAGCAATAATATATGACATGCAATTTACACAAAGCATACCTTCAAATTTGTATGTCAAAGGAGCTTCCAATAATATAATTTTCATAGTATACATCTCATGTGCTATTAATCTTGTCAATAGTCAAAGGTTGTCTTGAAAAACACATTAGGCCCTATATAGATGGAAGTAGGGAGTAGGTCCCATGCAAAAAATGAGAATAAAATTCAAACATCTGGGCATCGTGGCTCGATCGAGAACATTGAGAAACTTGGTTTTAAAATCATGAAACTTGGCATGGTGTCATGTCATGGTAGTACCATGCCGTGGTTAAATTTTTTGGCCGAATAGGTACAAATTTTGGTTTAAGCTTCTTGCAAATCGGAGCTTCTCTCAAGAAGGCTCGTGGTTCTGGGAGGGAACGTGTCACCTTTGTGTGCATAATTCAAATTTGAAATACAAGCACATGTTCCAATGCACCAAAGTTGGTTGAAAAATCACATGTGTGTCCTCAGGTAAATTTATAGGTTCCATGCAAGAAATGGGAATGAAATTCAAAATTCTAGGCGTCATGGCTGGGTTGGAAACATGAGAAACTTAGTTTTTTTAATTCCTGTAAATCCAAAACACGCATGAAAATAATGAAACTTGGCTTGGTGCCATGACATGGCACCAACATGCTGTGGTAAATTTGTAGTCCGATTTGCGAAGGCGCACACATTAACAATCAACAAAGTCATTTTGGAACAAGTGCTGTCACGTTACAATCGGAGACACAAGTATTATTGAAACCGTGAGAGTTCTACTTACCAGTACCATTTACGTGCCGCCACGCGTCCCCATTTTTTATTAGGTAGGAGGCGCCGTGCAGGGTAGCTATTTGAGTACGAGAGGCGTGCGATCAGACCCCTGCGCGTGCTTATCGGGAGGAGAGCCCTTTGACCTCCATCTGCCGTCCACCTCTCTCCCAAGGTCTCCATTAATGGCGCCCGAGCCTCTGTTTAATGGCGTGGCTATGTCTCACTCGACTGAGATTTAAGAGAAAAAAAAGAAAATCTAAAAGCACGGATCTTGATGTAAAGATCCGACGGACCTATATAGCATCTACTGCGACTTATAGCAAGAGTGATGAATATATAAGGACGATTATTATTTTTTTGATCAAAGAAGGGCTTGCCCCTTCTGATTTTCATTACTGAAAACCACCACAATTCACAAGAAGTTCAACACAACTCCAGCCTAACACGAAGGACTAAATGCTACCAGATTGAAATCGCAACATCCCAAGAGGCCAACAAAGGCTAAACATCTGCGCTAGAACCCAACATTTCACAACCGACGACACAATCCACATCCTAAACCGATTATTACATCAAAAGAAACCAGGAAACTGAAGGACACACGCTCTGGTGATCGGCGAGCTTGTGGTAAGTGACAAAGTCTCCGCAGAAGCTGAATTTGTTTTTGAAACATCAAGTGGCCAGAGACTCGAAAACTTATTTGCCCATTAGTGACTTGTCAGGGCGGTGGATTTTAGTTTGTACGATAATGCTGCATCCACCTAAAGTAACGAAAGTTCTTACGTAAACTTCCTAGTAATTCCCTCTTCGTAGGTGCAACATTACTCCTAACATTTGTAATATCAGTTTGAAACTTGTAATATTGCCGTGTCCTATTCCTGCGTTTTCAAAATCATGCGAATCAAACAGGTCCTGAGTTGGTGATGATGTTGTGCCTCCCATCTTTCACCAATAGCCGTCGGATCTCGATCTGACGCATACAAACCAAGCTTCTCCATTTTTGCAAAAAGATGCCCGCACTTGTTCCCTATTTACAAACAACTCCTTATCTCTCACAATTAGCCTCATCTCCCCGCCACATCTAGGAGTAGAAGGCCGTGGAAAAATCTGGCGCGATGGCCGCTGCTAGAGCCGTCCACCTGTGATGACTGGATTTTCGGGATATAATTTCCAGAAAATGGCCCTTGTGCTCACCAGCCCCAGGATTACTGTTAGCTGATGAGGCACCAACTTGATACAGAAATTCCAAGCAAAGATACAAAATATGTGGTACAAGACCATTCTGTCCGGTGAGTACAACAAATGGTTTATAGTGGTTGATGGCGGAAGCGGTTTGTGGATCATCAGCGTCTATGGGACTCCATTTCCCACAGGAACAGCTGACCAGGTTAACTCTTATCTTTGCGAGACTGCTATCACCATTGCTTAGGTTCCGGGGCTGTCATCACGCTCACTCCTCTCCGCGCAAGAAATCTGGCCAAGACAATAGCCAGGGACAAGCCAGTGAGTACTTTGAATGTACTCGCATACATTATGAACACAGGTATAATGCAACAACCGATAATCATGCTTTGAAAATATTCTATGATCACAACGTCAGTCATAAAAAAATAAACTCCTTAGTGTATGCAGGCAGGTTATTAATGTGTAACCATGAATATGTAATGACAGAGTAGGAATAAAGTGCACCATTCAGATGTCCGAAGCGACGTCTCGAATCGTTGGTAAATAACAAGCATGCCTCAGTCGGGCGTCTGAGCGACACCACATAAAGGGCTTATAAAGTAAAATAGATATCAAGCATGCCACAGTCGGGCGTCTCAGTGACACCACATAAAGGGCTTATAAAGTAAAATAAATAACAAGTATGCCACGATTGAGGCGTCTCGAGGACACCACATAAAGGGCTTATAAAGTAAAATAAATATCAAGCATGCCACGATCGAGGCGTCTCGGCGACACCACATAAAGGGCTTATAAAGTAAAATAAATAACAAGCATGCCACGATTAGGCGTCTCAATGACACCACATAAAGGGCTTATAATTAATCACGGTGAATATCCAGGAGGTAGAATCATCTCAGGGATGCTCGATAACTCAGATAATATAACGGTTAGTCCTTAACAAAATAATAATCATGGTCCTCACAAGTCACAAGTCGGTATCCAAGTTTGATTTAACAGTTTCTCCTCCGAAGACCGACACTAAGACCAACACTTGACCCATCCCAGACTGTAATCCTTAACCATGGACACGGCTATTCGAATAGGTTTTAATCTCTGCAGAGGCTATACTCTTTACGCACGAGTAACTGATTCCTTTAGTCCATCAGGACTAATTCCGTCTACGGCCTTTTTGTTGAAAATGTACCTAACTTGCACACACCAGCTTAACTTACCGGTGTCTGGAATCACCCACGACGCTTGTCAAGCAAAACTCTAAGTGGGGAGGCTACAACATCGACGTAGCATGGGATCACAAAATTTATACCGCGCGCAAACTAGGGGAGCTACCCCTTCGGCTACAACCGAAACACCCATGCCCCCAGGTCAGATGGCATGCCTATCGGATGCCTCCGGTATCTTCCACCATGGCCTCTCTGTACGGTGTGTGCTAGGAAAGGGGTTGACAACTTCTTGAACCGTACCCACGTATGGCGTAGACAAGTGGTAGTACGAAACAAGTATGGGGGTACTGGAACAAGACTCGATCTATGGTCGACTCAGGAGGTTTAAGTATTCCCTGCATGATTAGCATAACGAATATATTTCATCCAATAGATAGAATCACCACTCATCATACCTCTCATGCCATGCCGGACACACTCGTCTCGACGAGAAACTAGGGACAAGCTCGGGTCTACCCAAGACAGGGACTTTCCCGTCTTCCTTCCGGTAGGCACGAAAGGCATACGAGGATGATCATTATCACAAGCATGTCTATTTCCAACAGCAAGGAAATTTCGAATAAGCATTTATGCAAACGATCACATCACCACATAAAATAACGAAGTTCCACGTATTGAGGTGGTGCCATAATCGTGTCAAACAATGCATGCAAAATATTATGCCAGGGTTCGTAATGCTTGCCTTCAAGGTGTGGAAAGGCAGGGTGCACTCCAAAACTTTTGAAAGTTTGCTCCTCTCTCCAAAATCCTATTTGAAAATATTTTTGAATCAACACACATTTCCAAAACAGCACAAAAAAGTAGTCTGAATTTTTTTCAAATAAAACTTAAAATAAACTAGACAGAATTTGAGAGATGTAGGAGAAAGAATCAATTCATTTGGAGTTATATTTAAAAAGTTATAGCCAGTCAAAGATTTGATCAAAATCTGTTTTTTAAAAAATAAAATAAAAGAAAACGCTTCAGACAGAATACGTTTGAGCGGAGGAAAGCGTCTTTGGGGTGGTTTACGCTTTCACTAAAAGGCACGTGGCGGCAGGGTGGGTGGCCGATTGGGTCCAGAGGGCCTTGGTCAGTTTGATCGCCCCTTCCCTCTTCTTCCTGTGCCCGAACGGGAGGCGGGACTCCGGCGGTCGTCGCCGGCGATTGGCGGCACCTCTCGAGAACGGAGGCCACCCGCGGGCTCAGGGGGTCGAGGCGGTCCCTCTGGTGGTCGGCATGGCCTCTGGGGTGGATGGAGCTGCCGGCGGCGAGCTTCTCGTGGCGGTGGCCGTCGGGCAAGTGAGTTCTCGCTGCGAGTCCGAAACAAAATTGAGTGGGGGTTTGGACTTATGAGAGGGAGAGGGAGTTCCTGGTGAAGAGAGTAGAGCGGGGAAGGACCTGGTGGCGCTGGAATAGCCGGGGCAGTGGCGGCGGCAGGAGTTGCCGGAGAGGAAGAAGACGACCTCCTTGGGTCGATTGGCTGTCATGGGGGAAACTGGAGGAGTGGACTGAGGCCGCCTGAGTGCCCAGATGAGTTCGGGTCACCTATTTATAGTGTATCCATGGTGGTTCCGCGGCCGAGGATAAGGTCACCGGCGAACCGACGTTCTGTAGCTTGCAGGGCGACGTGGAGACGACGAGAGCTAGCCGACGAGCGAGGGGATAAGCTTGCGCGGCTCCCAGGGGCAGGTGGCGAGCCGGGGTGGCTCGGGCGGCGCCGACCGTGGCAGAGGTGCACTACGGATGCCGGCGTGCCACCAAGAGTGCCCTGACGGCGGCGCTGTAGGCTGCCAGGGCGGCTTGGCGTGATGTGGTGTGAAGGGGAGTGCGTGGCGCGGCTCTGCAGTGAGGCAAAACCAGGGGCGCGACGTCGGTTTCGGGCGGCGATGCGTAATACGCTGGCGCTCTGCTTTCGCGCCCAGAGCACGCAGGCGTGTTTGATAAAATGTCGGGGCATGCTAGGGGTCTCGGGTGAGGTTGGCAAGCAACAGAACTAGGTTAGTGATAGAGGGAAGATCAAGGGACAAGGTGGTTAGGTCAGGAGACCAAGGTCATAATGCAAACAAAAACGCATGCCAATTCTGTCCATGCACTCCAGGTGTTTGACAAAATGCCACATGCACCTAGGCTTTTCTTGGAGTGGCCAAATCTTCCAGATCCTAGTCTCTTTAGATGCACAAGATGGTGGTGAGGTTAGTTTGTACAAAGCATAAACTTGTTAGTGCAAGCTTTGCAAAACTTCAATTACGGACAGAGGTAAATGGCATCATTTCATGAACCAAAAATATTCCAATGGTTGCATGCTCCTGGACTTAGGGGTTTTGTAGGATGGTCTACAAGCGGGGAAAGAATCAAGGGCCAAAGAGCAAGCAAGAATATGGATGTCTGTACAAACCATCATGTTGGACCGTAATGAAGATGAGGTTGATTTACTCAAAATTTTCAAACAACATCACTGGGTTTTTGCATAAAGTTGAATCATAAGCTACTACCAGCATCCCATAATTTTGGTGGGGGCTAGAAAGAAGTATTTAAATGAGTTGTAGTGCAAAATTGCCCACTGGACCAGAGAAGAAAAATTGGGTGTAGAGCTCAAAATATTTAAGGAATGAAATATTTTTTTGCATAAAAGTGGTTTGGTGACATCACAGGACATCCCCAAATTTTGGTGGAATTTTTGAAAGAGTTTATAAAAGGGTTGCAGTTCAAAAAGAACCATAAACCATGGGAAACCATTTTTCAAGAAAATAAAGATTATGGAGATTATTATATAATTAATTCCTCTGATGAAAAGAAAAGATTTTTATTGAGAGGATAAACAAGTCCAATAACATATTTGAAAAGTTTTCACTGAAGGAAATAACTCCATGATAAAAAAGGAAGGAAATGTAAAAAAAACAAAAGGGAGCCCAGAAAATAAAAGTTTTAATTTCCTGGCAAAAATTTAATTTACAAAACAAGATTAAAATTTTGGGGTGTTACACCACCCCCAATCTTGGTGTTCCGTGCAATGCACGGGCATCTACGCACGTGAAATTATGTCAAACAGGGCTAGTTGTAAGCAGGCTAGCTCTACAGCCATGATGATAGTGACTGCAGACGGTGAGGCTGACTATGGTATGCCAAACACGGCGCCTATACTCAGGTGTCATCTCCGGCGCAGGGTCTTGTCACTTCACTGTGAGGAGCAGCACGTAATAATTTGACCAACGGCACTGTTCAGAAGCACGTTGAGCTCGCCGCCAACGCCGCTGCTCCTCACACGTCGGTTGGTGACCCGACGCACTAGGGCGTGAGGATGTCGTTGAACGTTGGTGGATCCGTATGTATTTTTATCTTTCCGTCAAATCCATGTAGCAGTATATGATACTACAGTAATTATCTTACCTTTCACATCAACTTCATAATTTTCATACGTACTCCATGCATGAACGGCGCCAGAACCAAACTTCTCATTACTCTAGGCAAAATCGTTATTTTCTATCTATCGGTCGCGCCATGGAGCAGAACCAAATTTTACAAGTTACGAGTTCAAAAGGAAAAACCTGCCGTGTTCGCGTCGCACCCCACACGGTTGGTCCGACGCCGCTCAAGCGGGAATGCGTCGCGGTGTTGCATTTTCACTTACAAGTGAGACCGCAGCTGAGCAAACCGACTATCGGCAAACCCCCACCCGCCCACCGCGATGGCTGAGAAAACAAAGGGAGAAGAGATGGCTGTAGCACGGACTCCAAGAAAATTGGTGTCAGATGGGACTCGTGTGGGTGGCATGTGTCGTACTGCTAGACGTGAATGCTAGTTATGGCCCAGGCCACCCCACTATATCGAGCCTATATTGAGGTACGTAGAACAAATTTCCTGCAGTCCGTGCTCAGCCCTCCTCTATCTCTCTTCTCAACCAGCCAGCGGACGCGTGGAGCCCATCGTCTGTTTGCTCACATGCGGCCCCACATTTCAGTGAAACCGCAAGAGGACCCACTGAACCTACACATCTTTCACCTCGACGTGCTGGTGAGGAAAAACAAATCCAATAAAGATCTTCGGTGGCTGCTTTTGGAGTTACTCAAGAGTAGTAAGATTCTATTTACAGTTTAACCCAAGATGCACATCTCGTGGCTTAAACTACCACTCTATTTTCTTTCATGACACGACCTGGATGCTGGATGTCCCACGTGTCGGCAAAAGGAGGAAGAACCTGACCAAATCTTCGGTTCTGCTCTCGGATTAGACTAGTTGTGCTAACTTAAAAAATGTATTGTGTACTCCCTCCTTTCCAAAATACTTGACTTCCATTTGTCCAAAAATGGATGTACCTATATACTAAGACATGTCTAGATACATATATATTTTGACAAATAGAAGGCATGTATTGTGCAACGGAGGGAGTAGAATGGATGCAAGTTTTTGTATTGGGAAGAAGAGTACATCCATATATTGATAGAGCGCAATTTAGTAGATGTTCTATCACTTTTAGCTAGTATAGAATAGAGGCTAGACATGAGACTAGATGCGAGGAAGCAACGTCTACTTCTTTACACTTGAAGAAGAAAGAAGCACGCAAGATCGAGCCTCCGCAGATCAACAATGAATGCATCGAGAAGGCACTAATCCAACTTACAGGAGTAGTAAAATGTATTCTTGTGGTTCTTGTTTTCTTTGGTCTTGCTTTTCTAGTCAAAATTATCGTTGGAGTTCGTGCAAAACGGAGGTCCATTTGGGGTCGTGCGTTGGAGTTGGCCTTACAAGTGGGACCACAGTTAAGGAAACTGACTATCGGTAAACCCCCACCTCGCCTTGTGTGATGGCTGAAGTTAGAGAAAGCGATGAGGTTGAAGAGATTGCTCTAGCACGGACTCCAAGAAATAATATGGTGTCGATGGATGTCGTGGTGGTGGCGTGTGCCGCACTCACGGACGTGAATGCTTGTTCGCCCATGCCACCCTACTACTCCTACTATATAGTACTAGTATCGAGGATTCGAGGTGCTGGTTACGCATCTGCGAACACATTAACATATGGCTACAAGAAAACACCCGCCCGACGCGCGAAGCATGTGAAGCTAGTACAAATAGTGTACTACTATTGTTGATTGGCCTCATCCGATAACCTGTTGCAATGCAATTACAATTATGTATTCGGAAAATATATTTTTGCCTCGTCGCACCACTCACTCAGAGAAGCGACTCGAATGCCATTCATAAATTTAGTAAGTTTATCACAGGCATATCATTTTATTACATACAATAGGTCATCAACCCACATCGACAACGAGGATACATTATAAATACTAAAGTTTTCACCACACAACAAATAACAAGCCATGAAATGAACTTCAACTCAACCATTCCGCAGCGTTGGAAACGCTTGCTTTGAACCCCAAGTGATTCTCTGGGATGGGCCATCCATTGTCGATCTGGAGACCAACGCAGGACTGATCATCCAGGCTGAAGCGGCCTACTATATCGATGTCGTGGTAGGGAACCACCCAAATGTCCGAGGTATAGACACAGTTGCTTCTCATAAATGTGTCAACAGCAGTTGGATCGCCTTTCACCATCATCAGATAGTTTTGTCCAAGGAAGAGAGAGTTTTCTCCAAGACTATCAATTCTGTGCTAGGGAGAAGGAGTTGGCGCTAGCACACTAGTATCCATCCCGAATACCATGCAACGGGTGTTGGAATAGGACACATGCTTCCTTAGCAGTAACATCATCAGTGGGCTGTATACACACAAGAAGAGGTGATCCATCGGAATTAGTTGCCAGGCGCCATAGAGTATATGGGCGCTGCTCGTGATCATCACCATCGGCATCTCCCCCTTGGTTATAAAAATTTTCAAGTATAGGTGGTGGGATGTTCATAGGACCTTGGAAACACAAGAAGAAGGTTAATTAGTAAAGGGAAACTTGCTAACCCGCATGCATGTGGATGAAACAATTATAATTACGGTGGAATACAAACGTACCGGAACTACGAGGATACCATGCAAAAAGAGTGCCACGAGTGGTGGCAGCAAACACAAGGCCCTCGTATTGAATTGCATCACAATACTCATTCGTGCACATAAACTGATTTTTGAGCAATGTCCATCGAGTCAAACCATTAAGGATGGCAACAAGCTTGTCGAAGATAGCAACAACTTCATAGTTGTTGTAATTCCAAGAGCGGTTGGGAACTCGACAAATTGCTATCTTTCGTAGAAGGCAGTCACCATGATCGTATTTGAACGTGCGTACATTACCGGTGTGCTCAACCTCTGGGTAGTGTGCTGAGATTTTTGGAAGTGGAACCCGGTCATGAGTGTACACATTCAGAAGTTCCCACTTGCAGTTGGACCCAATGTAAACAACCCAATCTCCATTTGCGCCCGCCCAAGCCTTGCCCTCAAGCGATAGCATCTTAACATCATACGTATCATTATCAAGCGGCATCAACTTGCACAGGCGAGGCCTCCGTCGTGCAGCCACCATCGTGGTCACGATGAAGAAGATAGGGAGATCAAACCGCTCCTTGACTCTTGGGTTCCTTGCAATGATGTTATTAGTTGAGTCGAGAATGGGCTTGAACGAACCTGCCATGCTAGCTGAGGTGATGACGTCGCACCGATCAATGAGTTCCTCCACCACGTCATCTTTCAGATCGGGGCAAGAATAGCAGGGTCGTTTCCGGCCTGTTCCCTCCATGGAGAAGACGATCGAACAATGGCAGAAGAAAGGGTGAAGGGCTGAAGGAAAATGGAGGAGGTAGAGGAAGAGCGCGCGACAGCAGTTCCAAATCGAGAGGGAAAGGCGAAGAGTTGGTGGACGGTTGCGAGTTTGCCACGGTTCACAAAGAGGCGCCCCGGCCTACACGTCCATTCGGAAATACTCCTACTACTCGCCGTCGTCTCACTGATATGTTGGAATGGGACCACATGTCAACGAAACATGGTGTGTGATTTCTCGTGCAAGATGCGATCTGGCCGCATTGGCCAGAGGTGCCGCATTAGTTATCGACCTTTATTTTTTTAATGGCATGCCGATCAGTTTTGAAGCACGACTAACTGGTACTGTTTGCAGATAAAATATAAACTACTCTACCACTACTCCACCTCCAAAGTATTAGTAGTATAAAAAAAAAGATATATAGGCTGGAGCTTCAGCGCTTTCTTGCTAAGGGCTGCCCACTTGCTTCTCACACTACCACCCTCTCTCCACATCTAAAAAAGACGGCCCCTCTCTCCCTCCTCACCGGTTGTCACAGATCCGCCGGGGAAGAAAAGGATGTGTAGCATTGACGCACTCGTCGTCGGCGAGCGAGGTCACGCACTGACGACAAGGACGTCCTCTCAGACCTAGCGCCCGCGCGGGATGGCCTCTGTCCCCAAGCTCGCTGCCGTAGTGTTTGCAGAGGACGACGACCACGAGCGAAGCCACTTCCCGCCGACCCTCAGGTATGCTACCTCTTTTCGAACCATAACCTTGTTCTATTGCCCCATCTGCCACGTCGTTGCATGTGGATCTTTTTCCACTCCACCATCTTCCCAATTTGCTATCCTCTGCTCTGCTGGCCACGCAGATGAAAACCATAATTTGCACTATTAAAGGAAACCCTAATTCATGCAGACTAATTCATGTATGGGTTGAATAAGGAAAGGAAGGGAGACTGTACCGTCCAAAAGAGTAGGCATCGAACCCGCATCTAGGTTGAAAAGGGGAAAATCAGTAGCTAAGGAATGAGTCTCGTGTCTCTTGGTTGAAGAAGGGTAGAAAGGCATGACAACGCGATAGAGAATGACCAGGTCGATCGGTTTGTTGTCCTCGCATAGGAAAAAGGTGGCTAAAGAGAACAAAAATGGGACGTAATCCACATATGCTGCCTGGATATTTGTTGCTCTGGGCAACCATACCTCCCTCACCACTCTGCGTCCGTGGAGGTACATCGTACTGGTGCGCCCACTGTCCGAATGGCCCATGCTCTTATTGCCACTTTTTTTGCTGTTAGTATAACGCCAGCAGTCAAGTCAAGCAATGCTACTGCTAAAGTGATGCCACATTTAACTAATCCCGCTCTCAGTCTAATGCTACCGATAAATTTAAGCAATGCCATTTAATGTCACTGGATTATTTCAGGGTTAATGTTGATTGTGGATGTATTAAAGATTTTTCAGCTAAGGCATTCTAATGTCAGTTACAGCCAAGATACCAACGATGAAACTTGTTACTACCTTCAGATTTTTGCACTGTTAATGCTTATAGATTACATACCTCACTTTCATGAGATAAGTTAATTTTTTTGTACAGTGTCACCAAAATGCCAAGGTGCTGATGTCATTTTATTTTGGTTAAACTGCATAGACAATTATGAAGACAAGAGGAAAAGTCAAGAGTGGGCACCTCCTCCTCCGGTTGTTCTCTTGAGGAGGTCTGTATGTTTGTCTCTAATGCCCGTCGACTACATACCTGACATCATGATGTAATGTTAAGTCATTTCCTTTTGTACAAAGGTCACCGAATTGTCAAGGCGGTGATGGCATTTTATTTTAGTAGAACTGCACAAAATTTGCTTAAAAGAAGAGGAAAGGTCAGAATGGCTCACTTTTCCGTAAAAACTATGTATGCCTTCCTGACATCAGCCGTTGTTGCTTTATTTATTCCTTCAAACAGGTGGTTAGAAACAGTCTTGCTACCTTTTCCCATTAAGAAATTGGAATGCTTATATTTGTGAGTGTATGCTTCAACTAGTGCCACTTTTAGAGTAATCACACTTTCAATATCCATGCAAACAGGGATGCTCGATTTTAGTGGAACTGCACAAAAAGTCCAACTGGTTCAACATTAGGAGCATGTTTTTTTCCAAACCTTTATATCCAATTGGTGGCACTATGAGCTGTTCATTACGAGGGTACATGGTTTGCTACTATCTTGCTACTCTTTTTGTACTATCATTAGATAGTAATATTAATGGTTTGCATGTGAATTTATTGGCAGGGTGGACCTACATTGGAGGTGCAGGACATGATTCAATGATTGGATGCTCAATTTCGGTTGTATCAATTTCACCTCTTCCATCACTGCGAACATGGATATCCTTGGTCTGATGAAGAATAGGCGCTATATTTCTGCTCTAAACTTAACTGTATCAGATTGTCCAATGCAGAAAATGACAGATGCTAAGCGGAAGAGACATGTTTAAACCGAAAATACAAGGTGTGGTATATGTTTACTAGTTGCTTGATATTTGTGCAGACAGAGATGTCTGCCCATTGCTATTTGGCAAACAAACAAAGTGTCTGCAATTTTGGTTGAACTGCACAAGAGAATAGTATAGTCATCGCATGCGTGCCATTTGAAAATAGACACGTAAAGATTGGATAGTCACTTCATGGACTGCGGAAAAGTAGTATCTTGCATTATTTATTGGCCAACACTAGGTGCTTCATTGCTTTGGTCTGATTATACAATGGGCATCATTTTGCCTAAGTTAAAGTTTGTATTCGAAAATAGTCTCAAGGTGTGATCGAGAGAAGACCAAATCATAGTGCAAAGGATGTTCCTCCATCATGTGTGGTTCATTCTCAAGGTTCCAGCTGTTGGTGAAACCACTAATGTTAGTTGTACGCTACTCGAGAATTAGTGGGAGTATATAGTTAAATTGGCTATGATGGATGTCAAAGTGTAAGTTCAAGACTCTATATGTGGATCGACACATTGCTACTTTGCTCTGAATGTTGAACTTTCCTTTTGAACGTATGGAATGGGCTGTAATTTTTTTAAATGGGTTGTATTTGTCCTCCACGGGTTTAGAAGCTGACTTGTGGACCTAGCAAGTTGACCGTACACAATCAGGAGATGATTGTACGTGGAGAGGATGACAGCAGGGACCCGCCAAGGTCATGGCAGTACGCAAGCAAGTGCCTCCTTATTTCAAGCCAATAAAAAATGGCTCCTCCTAGTGGATTTCTGACATCTGGGTCCCATGCCATTGTCAACGTAGTCAATAAACGAGAGAATTGCACAACGAGCGGCTGACACCAGGGACCCAGCAGCTCGCCCAGTTATTTTTGTTCTGGGTTAATTTGATAAACTAGTTGACCCGTTGCGCCAAATGGCGCAGAGACCTGCTGAAGACATGTTGTCGATGAAAATAGTTTCATATTGCAAGAACCTTCAACTAATGCCATGTTCATGATGAAAATAGTTTCCTTTACTAAGGACGGGCCATGTATATACAGTCGGTTTAGTTGTGGTCTGCTAAATCCATATGCGCCTTGAAAAAAACATGGTTTAACTCTTTTTGTGCGATTCAAACACATTTCCAGAGAGAGAGAGAGAGAGGCATACCCCTCTCGCATTATGATTATTATTAAAAGGTATTAAATTCGAAATAGACAATTTCATTTACTTGAAGCACTTGAAGAAAGAGAACTTAGACATACTTTTACGCAATGCTCATTTAACCTGTGAAGGACTACGCAATGCTCATTTAACCTGTGAAGGACAAAAATATTCCACCGTCTCTGAATGATGAACTAAACTAAATAAGAAATATATACGGTAAATTCATTCAAAGTAGAAAAGGGATACATGGTGTTATATTAGTAAAAGAAATTACATCATTAGAAGAGAAAAGGGAAGAAAACCAAACATGAGATTGAGATTAATACATCTAGGAGGAGGTCGTAGACATCACTATGATCATTTTGCGGCCTGGGGAGCAAAGTATCCATGGTTTTTATATGCCTTCAACTCCTTGCAAAGACCTTGCAGCCTTCACAATCATTCATGACACAAAGAGGGGAAACAGACACCTCAACAAGATTCTTGAGGAAGTGCCCAAGGAAAGAAAAAAGAACGTTAGGTCTGAACTGTAAGAACATGCTCATAAATATGAATTGTCAAGGGCAAGATGAAATGCGAGAACAAGCACTAATGAGTAATGATATACTGAAATTTTCCTTTCTTTGTTGTTGTTAGCCCTTGTTTTTAGAATATACATCGAGGCACTCGGGTTGTACTCATATCTACAACCCAATCTCGTAGCTCTTTTCTCTTTACAACCCATGCATGATTGAACAAATGGAGATTGCTATATGTTGGACTACCTACAGATTACAACTTTACAAAATCCCTCGCATCCTCTCAATTTCTGATCATATGGAATTCATTGTCATTAGGCACCTTTTGACCATTATATCCAGAATCGAACGGTTTGGGGTATGCTAGAGGGTTTCAGAATCTCCTGAGAAGCACCAAATGCTTTATTTCACTCCAGTTTTCATCATGACCATCAAATCATGATCATGCAGTCAACAATGCCATGCCTTTGGTGCCTTTGTTGCACAAAGGAAGAGGATATGCATCCCTCAGTTATGTATGCTAACGCCTAGATCACATTCCATCTTGTTGGCACATGCAATCAGGCATTGGGAAGGTGTATATGGAATCATTAGGTTTCCTGAATGCGATGCCCCTTACGTCACTATGGTGCAGTATTTCCAGCATGTGGTGCTTGAATCAACTCCATCTGCAGTTCAAAGAAACAATTTGAGTTTCATATACCACTATATCCATTTACATGTTAAGCAAAGATAGGCAAATATTTAGAGCATGTATGTGAAGGTCAACTCGGAGATGTATTTCAATTTGTTAACATGGCTAATGCGTTCCAAAAAGTAGGGAATAGCTACAGTCTTGGGTGGTGAAGGAATAACAAGGGCAGCGAACTGCTTCAGCGGTTTGATTTGGTGAAAGATTCCAGCATATACTCAAAATTGGAACTGATTCGGTGTGATTTGTAATACTTTGTTGACGATATAATGGCAGCTCAAACTGACCTGATATTTGGGTCGTCAAAAGATAAGACCAGCTTCCGTTTGTCGGGTTTTATTGTCTTTGCATTCCCTCCTAACAGTAACGCTTTGTGTCCCATCAAAAAGTGAGGGAAGTTCCCCTTGAGTCATCATAAACACTTCGCTCGAACACGTACGGTGTAATCTAATGCTGCTAACCGAGAAGAGTACCCCTACAGAGAATATGCTGGTGAATGGTATGAAGATTCAATGTGAATTGATGAACAGTTCAATGCATGCATATTCATCTGACATTCAGAATGACATCCAGCTAGGCTGATGGGCTGTCTAGCAGAAACAATACCTCAAACTCAGCAAGCTCTTCAGACAATGCCAGAGTGTCCTTGGTTTGTAAAAGAGGGAACATCTGGCGAAGGGGACCCATGTATTTTGCAGCATTGTATATTTTACCGGAGGCAACATAGAGGAAGGTTGTATTGTCAAACCCCATGCCTCGCAAAGATCATACCAACCTGCTCAAATTCGATTAACATATTAGCTCTAGTGAGTATATTTACATATTTGAAAGCTTCTAAATTTGTTCGAATGCTACTAAAGAGACGCAACTGATGGCACCGGAACTTAAAGGTTATTATTATTGACTGAAGCATCACAAACTAAGCAACAAACATCAATTCTAGTATAACGTAAAATGTCAAGACCAGTGAAAATTGATGCTTCTAGTGACATCTGTTAGTAGTGAACAGAAAGATATAAGTTGATTAGTATATACCATTTGAATGCTAAGAAACAGAAATTAAATATATAAAACCCAGGTGGCTATAAATGGTCATGGAGGTAAAGCCCGATGAGAAATTATAAACCTAGCTCAAATATAAATGGAAGCCACCACAAACTCAATCTTGTAGCAGGATGCGAAACATGGCCACGATCGTGTACCAATTATGCTAAAGAAATGTGAAAAAGAAGTGTCTTGTGTGTAAAAGCTTCTGCTTCTTTATTTCCGTTCCTAGAGCTTGGTACACACAGGTTGCTCATACTCTTGATTTTCCGACCAATGTGAAAATTGTCTCATACCAAGGGAAATTACAAAGTAAAGTTTCTAAGCAAGCAGGGGGTGGTAAACTAATGATCTTTCTTTGGAAGACAGAATTGGGTATGTTCTTTGTTTACTCGGAGTTTTTTTGGCACTGCACTGTCGATTCGATGATAACAGCTTAGTGCCATTCTAAGTTTGGTTCTGAATGATAACATCTTTTGACCTTAATTTTTAATTCTTTGTAAGAAATACTTGGATATATAGTCCACCAAAAAACACATGAACTCAAGCAAGCATGCAATCTTCTTGATTGTTCCAATGACACTCAACCAATACGTGATGTATTTTTGACTCGTAGCCGAATGCACAGATTTCGGATCTTGGTGGTCTTTGCTGTGTATAAACAAACGTAAATGAAGCCATCTGTCATCACTTTATGAACATCAACAACTAAAGCATAAAAATAAACCATGCATGCATGCATGCATGATTCATCAACGTCCTCCCCTGCTGGACTGCTAGTGAAATATTTGTCCTCGCCAGGTTATCTGTGATGTATTAAAGAGAACCAATGTACATACGTATAGTTGATCTTGCGTAAACCAAAGGTGCACTATTGAATTTAGCGAATCAGTTATGGTAAAAAGAAAAGAAACACTGAGTTTGTAACATAGACGCGCATCATCGTGCACACTCCCACATCAATTGATGATTGGCATAGCCAAGGTTAAAGATATGTAGATTATAGGGATTAAGTTAACACAGTTGTCATGTTGGTGGGTACATTATTGTGTCCATCATTTAAAGAATTGTCCGCCTATGTGGGGCACACATAAATTCAAACATGATTTTTTATCTCTAGGTATAAGTTTCATATTAGTGTTTACAACAAGTTAAGATTATGGGTATCTACTTTTCCTGTTTCACAAAGATACTGACATCACCACGATGGTGACGAAGTGAACAAACCTTGGCAATGTAAGAAAAAAAACAAACTTTTGCAAGAAAAGAAACTTTTCTAATCGATTGAAGTGTGACCCTATTTCTACAAAGAAGGTGTAATCTGTAAGCATCACCAAAGGAAACATCAGACAAACAAAACAAATGAAAGGCCACGATAGGAAGTAAAAAAATTGAATTCAGTGTGCGGAATATATGTTTATACACCCAGCCTAGAATCTGAGAATACAGTTTGCAGCCATAAATGCAATAAACGGAAGGAAAAACATAAGATTTGGTACATCCTTGACAAACTATTCATGTGTGCCATCTTGGCCAAAAACATAGGAAATCATGATCCTCGAAATGACAACTTTCGAAGTCCTAAAGCTCGCTAAGATGATTAATAAGCATAGAGCCGAGTCAAGGCACAAAGAAATATCCGAACGTAAAGCATGTCATCGCTTATTTTTACACCAAAGTATACTACTGCTGTAGTACTCATACCGCCTAATTACTAAGTGAAGAAATCATTGAAGCATGAATCACACAAACCAAACAATACTAAGCAAGGGATAATTAAGGTCTAAATGCAGGCACATACCTGCTTATAGAAGTGTCTCTCACGGACTCTATTTCATAACTTGATTACAGATTTAAGCTTCCAAGCATGCACCTAAGAACCAGACATGGCACCAATGAGCATTGATATATTAGCAAAGATATTCCTTAAATTCAGAGGTGATAAAAAAGAACACCCATTCAGTTACCATTTCTAACCTTTACACTTTCACTCCTCTTCCACAAAAAGGAGGCTAACTGAATAATATATGTACTCACTGTGATAAGAATGATTTATTTGAAGGAATCATCCGGGCAAAAACGGGCAAGAATCTCTTCTGTCATAGAGGCCTCGTCGAGTGCTTCCGCTACGCCAGGAGATGATGATCCAAGAAAAAACAAAGTGGGACGGAGAGACGCTGATGGAAAAGA